>JALAZF010000297.1:6667980-8081971 GCA_022829125.1 Lathyrus tuberosus | reverse complement strand
ATCAACTGTGGTTATAGGTAACATACTTTTCACCACAGGTATTTATATCTGTCGAAAACCAAAATTTGACCTCCTTTCTTGTATTTTGATGAGCATGTGTATTCGCATCGCTGGCATACACCTTTGCACTTTTTTTCTGTGGTTTTTGCTGCAGGAATATTCGGGTTTTCCAAGCCCGATTAATCGCATCTTCACGAAGTCATCACATCATCAACACAAGCACAAAACAAGGGTTTTTTATGCCTATTCATCAAAGCAAGAGGTTGAAAATCGGAACCGTGGCCAAAGCACCTTTCTCAAGCAAATTGGGCACTTTTTGGCTTGGTTAATCTATTAACACTTTTCAGTGCAAAAAGTGTTAATAGATTAACCCATGTAAATAGGAATAATCTGCTGCTTTTTCATGACAACAACTTTTCCTCCACATTTTGGGATTCTACTTGGTTCAAGCAGCATGTGGAACATTCTAGACATCTCTAGACATTTCAAGACTATTCAAGACACTCCACATACATTTATTCCAATGCTTCACTATAATTTAAGTGCACCATGTTACTTAATTTCCAAGCATGTGAACCACTTGATTTGGATTCATATTGGGATTGCTACCGAGTTAACTTCCTAACTAACCGAGTTAATCGTTTGACTCGGTGAGTCAAGTGTAACTAACTCATAGCCTAATTCCAAACCACCCAAAGCTAACTCCTAGCCTAATTCCAAACCTCTCACACTCCATACATATCCTCTATATAAACAAAGCTTCACTATTTTCACAAGGGCCCTCAACCATTTCACACATTTTCACAATTCTTCACTCTCTTTGCACTCAATTCTCTCACATTCTCTCTGAAATTTTCTGCAACTTCTTCTTCTTCATCTACATTTTTTCTCAAACCTCACCATAGCTCTTCACCATTGAAGAATAATCACTTCTACATTGGAAGTGATTATTTCTTGAGCTTAACCTTCAACATCTTGCAATTATACTTGATTTTCTAGAGTTTTATTAGCTTTTGGATTCATCTCAAGTGTTTCCTTCAAGATTCTCTGGTTCGAATTTGTATTTCAGAAGTTTCGTCTCAATTTGCTCGGTTTCGGTACGATTCGGCTACAATTGAAGATTCCGTTGTTTTTCTTTGATTATCTTCATCAAGATCACTTTGCAACAATGCCAAGCCAATTCTCCGGCTTGTAGGTTGGTATCTCTTTGCACATTTTACTGTTTCGAACGTTTTCGTATCATTTGCGATGTAGTTCGATCATTTTTCGGTTCGTCTAATCATGTGTTTTTCTTGAGCTTTGATCTCCATGTTAATGCTTTCAATTATATGATTAATTGCTCATAATTCATGTGATTTTTGTGCACAAATGTAAACCATAACATGAGAATGCTTGGATAAGTGATTAAGTGGCTGGAAGCACTTTTGAAAACTCTTTTTTTGCCACTGCTTCAGTGTTAATCGATTAACATTTTTCAGTGCAAAAAGTGTTAATAGTTTAACTAGTGTAATTTTGTTGTTTTTCAAGTGTTAATCGATTAACACTTTTCATTGTAAAATGTGTTAATCGATTAACCAGTGTAATTTTGCTGATTTTTGTGCTGTTAATAGATTAACCAATTTTGCACTGTATATGGTTAATTGATTAACACTGAACCATAATGTGAAATTTGCCTATTTTTCAAGCATATTTGATCTTTTTTCCTCATTTAACTTCCATGGCTTAATATGCTTGATATTTGTGGATGTTTTATGAGTTGTTACACCTCTATTTGAAGCACGCTTGACAACTTTCGATGCTCGATTTTTTCCATTATCAATTGTTTGCAATTTTGACAATGTTTGCTCATGATCATTCTTGCACATCTTTTGACTCACTTGATACATGATCTACGATGAAGATTAATTGATCTTTGGTACTGTACAACTTGGTTTCAATTTCTGCACTACACCCTGTGTGTTAGAGAAGGAATGAGAATGGAGAATTCCCATTCTCATTCTGACCACTCCTTGTAGGGGACGAATGACCTTGTGCCTAGCTTAGTCACCTCTATCCTCAGGCTTTAGTGTATCTCCTTCCCCAGTTGAGTCGATCCTTGATCACTTCTATCTCTTGCAATCTCTCTTGGTCAATCACCATCCTCCTTGGTTAAGATCATTCTCTTGGGTTAGCATCTCTCTCTCTTGTCTCAACATTCTTTTCTTGTGGTTAATCATTACTTTTTTATTCTCAGAAGAGCCTCAATTCCTTTCTTTTCGGTTAATCACAGTCTTCCTGTTAAATACCGAAACCCTTGCGGAGTTTGCAACCTTCTCTTGGTTCTTTTCCCTTTGTTTAACCACTGCCTGTCAGTTAAAACACCAATTTGCACTTATGCTCAGTTAACCACAATCTATCTGTTAACACGCTGAGTTCCTATTGGGTTAATCACCTTTTCTTGGTTAATCACCCATTTTTTCAGTTAACCACAGCTTGTCTGTTAAACTACTGAACCCCTATTTTCTAGTTAATCATCTTCTCTGGGTTAATCACTCGTTTTTTTTTTGGTTAATCACAGTTTCTCTGTTAACACCAATCCCTCAGCGGTTAGCAACCTCGTTCGGTTCAATACCCCTTTTGTTGGTCAAGTACTGTTTGTTCAGTCGGTATCAACATCCCCTTTGGGTCACAACCTTCGCTTGGTTCTACACCCGTTCTTTCGGTTAATCACAGTTTATCTATTAAAACCTTTATCCTGGTAGAGTTGCAATCCTTGTTTTTCTCGGTTAACCAATGTTTATCAGTTAACATATCGAAATCCCTTATGAGTCAAACACCTCCTTTGGTTCAGTACTCTCTCTTCTTTTGGTTCATCACAGCCTGTCTGTTGACATCAACTTCCTTTTTCCCACCAGAACCTTAATCTCTTTTTCTTCGGTTAACCACTGCCAGTCAGTTAATATACCGAACCTTTTTTCTCTTGTTTCTGGATCCCCAGTAGGGTCGCTACTCTCTGATCCCCAATACATTTCTTTGTTCTTCTTACCTCCCCGGTGTAGTCTTCGTCTTTCCTTTTGCTCCTTTATCTTCTTAGTTTAGACACCACTTTTGCACGTTATTCTTTGTCTCTATATTTCCTTTACACTCTTCTCCTGGTTTTTACACCATTTCTTTTGGAATCCCAAGTAGAGTATCCTCCTTTCTTTTGTTCTCGGTTTTGACATTGCTTTCCTTTTCCTTTTCCGTCTTAATTCCATGAACTACGAAAGCTCTGATTCTGCATTCATTCGAATATATGATACGTAGGCACGAGATCGCGATGATCTTGGCGAGCACCCTTCCACCCTTCCACCTTCTTCCATTCCTCCTTCTTTTCCCTGGTTCCATGAACTATGGAGCTCTGATTTCCTCATTGCACTATGAGGGTACATAGGCACGAGGACCCTAATCCTCCGCGAGCACTTTTTTTTCCTTTTCTCTTTTCTCTCTCCTTTCTTTTAGCTAGAAGCCTTTAAATAGATAACCCATCTAAGCCTAGAATCAAGCGAAATGGTTCCCGTCGAGTACGACGGATGCGTAAGGTGCTAGTACCTTCCTTTCACATAACCAACCTCCGCTCCCGTTTCTCTTTGTAGCACCCCAAAATTTGCTCTCTTACTTTAGTACTAACTGGCTTAGGTTTCATTTCATTTTTTGCATTATCATGTGTGCATATCATTGGTTCTTAGCATGGGGTCAAGGTGCCTGAGGCAGTTCAAGAGGAGAAGGTGTTCTTCAAAAGGGTCAAGTTCCATACCATTTATCAGGAATCAAGGGTTGGTACAAAGTTACTAAATATGGAAATGACCTATAATTTGAAAGTTTCCATTCTGGGTAAGTTCTTACACTACATTCAGCTTGACTTTGCATCATCAAGGAAGCCTCAAATGAATTTTCCTCAAACATGAAAGTTGAATATCTTTTTCTCCCCTTTCCAACAAGTACTAGATGGTCTCCATATCATTTGTGAAACTCAAGTTATGATCAAAAGAAGGCAAAGTGGTTTTTAGGGTTTTTTCATGGTTCCATTTTTACAACTTTTGCATTTTGGGACATAGTGACCTATAATTGGTTCCATTGCTTCAAGGCACATTCTAACATCAAAGTACGTTCCATAAGGACCATTTTTGGCCTTTGAATCAAGTGGATCCATGGCTTATTCATCACTTATTTCCCATTATGCAAAATTGCAAGATCATTGAAAATTCATAAACCAAGACATCTCAAGGCCCAAATTCCATACAGGTGTGATTAGCAATTGAAATGTGAATGATCCATCATCAAAGGCTTGGGTGTGATGCATGGAGGAGGGTGTATTTAACATGATTCAAATTTCCAAAATCACCCAAAACTCATTAAGTGAGGAATTAACAAGGCCCAAATGCTAATCAGTGGAATAACCTAATATATTTAAGCTTACTCATGCACTGGTTAGAAGGGGAGACACGTGATTTTGAGGAGAACCAAGCTTCAACCCTAATCCTTAATTCCTTCGAATCTCGTTATCCATTAGGGTTTTTCAAAAACTTCCTTCACAATCTACATCCTTGGCATCCATAGAGCACGAATCACCCATCACTCGAAGCTAACGACAAGGATACATGTTGCGTAATCTCAGGTTAATGACACTTTGCATGCTCTTAAAACTCCCTTTTTTGATGTGCACTATGATCTTTGATATCCACTGATGATTCTGATGTGTTTTGTTTTGAGTTTGGATGTATGGTTTGGTTGTTTCGTGAGTTTTAAGTTTTGGGTTCAAACTTGTTTTCGTTCGATTTGCCTTGTACGTTGTTTGTTTGTGGAAAATAGCATGATATTATTAATCCTCATGTTTTTCTGGTCAATTTGGTGTACCCATATGTGTTTTCTGGGGATTTTGGGGGTGATGGTCACCGGAGATGACGACCGGAGCTAGGGCCCCGGCATCTGGTTCTTTTCCCGGCCGGCTAGGGTTTGTGTGAGGAAGACGGGTTCCCAGCCGTTGATGGCTTTGATCGTGTGGTCCATACATTGCCACGTTGTTTAAAATTATGTTTTATTTTATGGTTTGTGTGTGTGACGTCCATGATAATTAGTGTGAACCTTCAATCTGACCCACTCATCACACTTTCCTTTGAATGATCTGGTGCATTGATGAAATCTGATGGCCTACACAATGCCAGCGCATTAATGTTGTGGTATGCTAGTCACGTGTTCTTTTATTTAATTCTGAGTGATTCTGTGTGTGCACGTGTTTCATAATTATGATGTACTTGGTAATCTGAGCCGTTGACCATGTTTAAACGTTGTATTGCTTGACTAAATCTGATGCGTTAGATGGATCCTAGGGTGAGTAATGAGTCAACTGGTTGACTGGTTGCATTGTGTTCCTTTTTTGTTTCGCTGGTTTTTTTATTGGGCTGGGCTTGCTATTTGCACTCCTCCTTTAAGCCCATTATCATTTTTTAACGTGTGCTGCTTGCTATTCATACCCCCATGCTCATTTCAATTCATTTTATTTTATTTAATTGCATTGTTTTCATTTTCAATTTTTAAAAATAGATAATTGCATCCAAAAATTACCAAAAAATTCATGAAGCATTTTTATAGTTTTATAAAATTCTAAAAAATTTTATTTTATTATTTTATTTTATTTTTATCATCTGAATTAATTATTTGAGTAATTTCTTTTGAGTTTATTCCATATATGCATACTCTAACTTGTAGAATTTATTTCTCATCATCCATAAAACATTTTGAGTCCATTATTTTTGCATTGTTTCACCAACATATTAAAGTTCATTAAAACATTTTTCTAATGTTTTTAAAATCATTTCATATTGAATTTTAGTCCCTTTCTGTTGCATACTGAACCATGTTTCTCATCTGAATTTGCATAATTGTTTGAGTGACCTATCTTGGGAATTTTGGCATGAGCTTTTGACATGTTGTTTGCCACTGGTTGAGGTGTGTTAAGTTTTAATTTGGTAATTTTAGAAGATATTTTTCTAATTGTTTGATTTCTCTTTGTTTGAGGCCTTCTTTATGCACATCTTTGACCATGTCTGAGTACTTGTTTGAGAAGGCATTTGTGCCATCATTTGGGATTTCTTCTTTGACTTCATAAACCATGTTTGAATTGTTATAGGTTACTTGATTGCCTGTATAGGTCATTGGTGTGAGGTTGTTGCATACTTTGTGCATATGTTCAATGTTTGATTTACATGCCTCTTTTTGACTTATTTTCTCACTTCTTCTCATCTGTGTCTCTTCATGATTTATGTTTGGTTTATGTATGCCATGCCATATCATTCATTTGCATTTCATTTGATGTATGTTTCTGCTCTGGGAGCTTTGCATTCATATCATATGTCATTCATGTTTCATCTTGCATACTTGAACATGTTTCACCTATATGCTTCCTTCTTCTTCTATTGATGTTTGATGTTTGGATATCTGTTTGCATGTCTCATGTGACATTTGCATAGCATGTTTAGGTACATGTTTAGGTCATCCACATTCTGACTTGGATGAGTTTCATTTGGTTCGTAACCATTTATCTTTGGTTTGTGACTTGTTTGGGGTTTCATTTGTCTTATGTCTGTTTTGTACTAACCTTTTATGCAGGGGTAGAGGTAAGTTAATTTAGGGTGTGGATAGTTATCCATGTCCACTCTCATTCTTTCTTTCTCTCATATTTTCTTTTCTTTAGGCTTAGGTTGTTGTCAAACCTCCCCTTAGGGCCACCTTTGCATGATAACATTAGGATAGATTCTCCCCGTAGTGTTTTTCTTTTCTTTTGAGTCCCTCTTCTCATCTCATAACATCTCTAAGATACTTAATAAGGTCAACTTGCCTTGCACACAAGCCTTAAACATAGGAAATGAAGATTGATGGGTCCCCCTTCTCTCTTCTAGAGTGTTAAGCATACGTCCTATTGGGGACGACCATGCGACGCATTCGTTCCCGTGTCATAGACTTTGGTTCAAGTTGAGTTATGAACTAACTCAAGTCACTTCTGTCCTAAAAAAATACAAACAAACTTCAAACCTTTTTATCCTGCGGGATTGTTAAACTAAAGGCTATTTTAAAAAAGGGCACGTTACTTTCCGTCTGAGTCGCAAACAGGCATCGACCCTAACTGCCGGACGCGAACTTAACGTCGCTCATAAAAAACACAAAAAGAACTTGGTCCGAACTACGTTGACTCTGAATTCCCCATTGCACAAAGGGGGTACATAGGCCTAGGACGTCGACGTCCTACCGAGTCTGTCTTTGTTTTCCCCTCCCCCATTTCAGTACGGCCATAGATGATAGGATAACTCACCCTTAGAATAGGCAAACAGCGTGGATCCCCTCGAGTACGATGGACGCGTAGGGTGCTAATACCTTCCCCTCGCGTAACCGACTCCCGAACCCAGGCTATGGTTGCGATGACCATTCCTTTCCCTCTTCCTCAGGTTTATGCGGTGTTTCCTTTCCCTCTCTTGGGATAAATATACATTGCTGGCGACTCTGTTTTCCGCGCCACTTTCGCGTTTGTACCTGGATGAAAATCCTGGGAGCGACAGCTGGCGACTCTGCTGGGGACTCTGGTTGACCTATGCTGGTCCATCCCTAAGCGAGTCAATCCTAGCGCTTGCTTGTTTTTATTCTCTTTGGGTGTTTTTGTTTTTTGTTTTTCTTTATTTGTTGTATTTTATTTTTACCGCATTTTCTGCATTGCATATTATTATCATCTGCTGCACTGTTCTTCTGTTTGGCAGGTTGGGGGTTCCGAGAGATAAGCCCAATACCCAAGCTTGAGCGTACACGTAGGATTAGCGTGGAAAGTAGTGTGACTTGTGTGGCATTTGGCAAGACGTAGTATACATGAAAACTCCACATCCAGACGAGGATTTCTTTGGTAATGTTCTATCCTGCGCATTGGTGCAGATGATTGAATGTAACTTGGAAAACTGTCGACTCTGGCGGCCATTCCCGAGGACTCAGTAACGGCACTCCTCCCGAGACGTGATAATGGCAGACCAGAAATGGCAAACCCATTACACATGTCGATCCGAGGACCCAATGCTGGGAACTTGCTATAGGGTTTCCTTTTGGAAGAGAATCAGTGGAAGCACTCCTCGATTGGCGATAGTACTGTACCCCGAGGGATGAATGTACTGTTGCTTCTTGACCTCAGTGTCGAAACTGAGGACTTGCCATATGATGTTTTCTTTTGAGGGAAATCAGTTGAGGCCTCCTCGATTGGTGATGATGCCAAACCAGAAATGGTGAACGTATCATCATTTCTCGACCTGAGAGCCCGTGATATTGAGGATCCTTGGCTTTCTAGTACCCACATGTGAGAGGGCATGGTGTTTACAGGTTTGCATGTAACCTTGACCTTCAACATACCCGGTTTTCTGGTCAGCTGATTTATCAGTGTGGTATTATGGTTATTCCGGTATTCAGGGTATTTGGGCAGATATTTGAGATGGTTCAGTTGGTACAGTGCAGCAGTGTCCACTCTGTGCGGTATCCTTGACCCCATGTGTGCATTTGCATCATCATTTGGCATCCCAACATGTTTATTTATTTGTAGGGTTGCATCCTAACTTTGATTCTGGTTTTTGAAATTAAACTGGAATTAAGGGGTGGATCACCCTGCGAATTTTTAAACATGTTCATTTGCATTCGCATATCCATAATCATTTTGCATAACAGGTGTTTATCTCTGGCGTTCTTACTTGGTTCTCCTCCGCAGTATAGGATTGCAGATCAACACATTCACCGGTATTCTACCAGACCAAATCAGAAAAGACTCATGGATCAATTACAAGCTGAGATGACTGAGATGCGGACTCGCATGAACCAATTCATGGATTTAATGCAAGGGGTTGCTCAGGGCCAAGAGCAGTTAAGAACTTTTGTGCAACTACTGATTGCAAGGATTGATGACGAAGCTGTCCTTCATGGAGGAGTCCATACTGGTGTTACTGGTACTAATGTTCAGAATGGCCCTCCGGGCGGAGGTATTCCTGTTTCTGGTGTTATGATCCCTCCGGGCGGGGCTGAAGATGTTGGGGGAGGTGGTATTGGTGTCTGTGCTATTCATGGCCGTCAGTTTGATGATATTCAAGATGATGCATTCTCTGTGCCAGGTGGGGATGTTGGTTCCCAGATTGACACTGATCATATATTCAGGTTGATTGAGGAACAACTAAGGGGTGTTGTAAATCAGGATTCTGTGGGTATGGATTTGAAGGATTTGGGGCTGGTTCCAGGCGTCGTTATCCCGCGCAAATTTCAGACTCCTACCTTCGAAAAGTACAATGGTATGACTTGCCCAAGGACCCACGTCAGGGCATACATGAGTAAAATGGCTGCTCACGCAAAGAACGAAAAGTTGATGACGCATTGCTTTCAGGATAGCCTATCTGGGGCATCCTTGGAATGGTATATGCAGCTAGAAAGGAAAGACGTTCGTAGTTGGAGAGATCTGGCGGGGGCATTTATTAGACACTATCAATATAACACTGACATGGCTCCCAATCGTGCACAGCTGCAGAATATGTCTCAAAAGAGCAATGAAAGCTTTAGAGAGTACGCCCAGAGGTGGGTGAATTGGCTTCCCGAGTTCAACCTCCGATGTTGGAAAGAGAGCTCGTTGATATGTTCATGGATACGCTTCAGGGGCATTATTATGAGAAATTGGTTGGATGTTTGTCAGCTGGATTTTCAGGTCTTGTATTGGCAGGAGAAAGAGTTGAAAACGACATCAAAACGGGAAAGATTCGAATTGCTGCTGAAGATGTAAAGAAACCTTATGATGGGTCCTCCAAGAGAAAGGAAGGAGAAGCTAGTGTTGTGTATATTCCTCCTGTTGTTCAACGGCCTGTTCAGCATCAGCGACCTTATGCTCCTCAGCAACAGAGACAAAAAAGACCACGAAGGCCTGCGAGAAGTTTCGATCCACTCCCTATTTCTCACAGTGATGTTCTTGCCCTTCTACTTGAAAGTTCTCTTGTTCAACTAAGGGATGCCAAGCCTGTTCCTGACCCTATTCCTCCTGATTATGATCTGGATGCCAGATGTGAATATCACTCAGACACACTGGGTCATTCAATTGAAAATTGCAACGTGTTCAAGCACAAGGTGCAAGACCTGGTAGACTCAGAGATCATTGCATTCACTGAAGATGATATGTACATCAATTGAAGCCTCCTTTCTCAAGTGAGCGCTCAGTCTGCAAATACATCCAGACAGAATCAAGCTTCCTCGGCAATGGCAATCTTCAGCTTCTTTACTGCATTTTCATTTGTAGTTTTTCATTTCTTGTTAAAGCATTGTATGCATGTAAGACTTGTTTGTTTTAATGATGATATTAATGCAATGAATAGGTTTTCTTGAAGTAATTCTTTTGCATTCGTATGATATTTTTGTGCATTGCAGTACCAATTTTCTTGCTTAAACTCTTTGAGGGAGGATGATGAAGTAAAAATGCAAAATCTTTGGTTGCATGCTTTAGGATAAAACCCTGTTGAGGATGTACAGGCATTGTTTCAAATCCCTAAACACTGGAGGTATAAGGGAGATAGACCCTCGTTAACCCCTTTGAGCCTTGAAGTAGGAGTTTCTTTCGTACAAAAAAAAACCCTCATACTTAACCCAGGGGCAGGGTAGGCGTCAGTTAGTTTGACCGAGCGTTCAAATTTCAAGGAGAGTGTGCATCTGAGGATCCATTACCTTCTACCCCACCGTTAAGAGGTCAAGAGATGTGAAACCACAATGATTATCCATCAACAATCAAGGAGTGAGGCAGTCATAACCCTGTCAAGCAAGTAAGACAACCAGTGTCACACGCTTTATTCAAAAAGGGGAATAAAAAAAAAAGAAAGCCCGCTAAGTAGAGACTTGAAAATAAGCGACTTAGGCAAAAGTTAGGGCATCCCGCTGGACTTCAAAATCGAAAAACTCAAAAGAGTCAGTCCAGGCAAAAATTAGGGATCAAAAAAGCAAAAGAAAGAAAAAGCGAAAAGCATTACAAGAGAAAATCCTCGATAAGATCAAATTTGTGTGATTACAGACGCAAAAGATAAAAAGGGATGACTGTCACTCCAAAACCTCCTTAGGTGTCAAACCATTAGTTGCGTGGGTCCCTTAAAGATCGTAAACCTTTTGAGAGATGAGCGTTTGTGTCAGATTAACTGAACATAGGACTAGAGAACATCATGAAGAGTGGGTGGGCGCCGATAAATTTTGAGCCATAAATCCTTTTTTCTGAAACCATGAACCAGACAACGTTACAACCCTTAAAAGTCCTAATTGAAACAGGGTTTATTCTAAAGGCGTACTTCAACAGGATAGCGTTCTTGACTCCTATAAGGTGTGCTAATAAGATTTGTTGGTATTGCATGTGCGCATTGTTTTTCCATTCAAAAATCAAGGTAGCATCCCAGCTAGTGATTCGTTCGCAAGGCTCGGCGACACATTTTCAATAAAAACTTCAAGGTTAACGTGTTTGTTGCATTAGAATTACCATTCTCATGATAAACTTGTTCTGCCTGCATACATGTGCCTAAGCATCAAGGAAGCTTACACAGTGAACGTCAGTCAAGAAACTTGATCCTGCCAAGTTGGGATGCTTGAAAATTATGAGGGACAGTCATGTCAAGGGGCATGCTGCCAAGAGACTCAGTGTAGAGTGGGCTCTTTCCCAGTAAGTCATGGTTAAGATGTAGCCAATCTGGGGAAGTCACGTCGAGAAATCTCTCCGAAATTCAGTTATTCTGGGACATTCATTCTAAGATCAGGGGCAAAATCACTTCAAAGCTCATATTGAGGCAGGCCATCCCTAGAGCATGAGAAGTTGTCCTCTCCAGAAGATGGTTAATCAGAAGCACCTCTTCAAGGTTCAAAATACTAAAGCAGAGTATTTTAAGTCATTTTAAGTCTTCTCGAGGCAAATCCCTTCTAAGATCATGCAGTCTGGGGCAGTTACGTCGAGATCCGATAAATCTCTCCAAGAGTTTGAAGACCATGGGGCAGTGTGAACGCCCGGTCCTCTGTGAAATCCTCTTGAGATGAGTTCTCCCATTAGACCTTGTGGTTTGGGTCAAGTCAGGAAGGAACCGTTGTTCACTCTTGATGATCAGTATGCAGTGATCAGCAAAAACTTGAAGTACTTAGTCTCTCCCTCGGCAAAGAGCCAGAAGGTATCCTTCCAGCGAGGTGTTGGAAGTGATATTTTTCCCCAAGCAGAGGGTCGTCCTCAAATCGAAAAGGGTTCTTTAGGAAGATTCCTTATCCCCAGCAGTGCAGGTGGATTCCTCATTCTCAGCAGGGTAAGACGATGGAATATGTTCAAGCAGGTTGAAGACAGTGAGAAGTCATAGTATTCTCTTCCTCAAAAATCAGATTCGGTATTTCCCTGCAAGTCAAAGTCCAATGGTTATTGGCAGTCTCAACAGTTCAAAGTCTAATCTTCATTGGCATCTCCCAGACAGAGTTTGCAATTCAGCTTGCAGTTCCCCTACAGAGTTTGCATCACCAGTAGTTATTGGTGGTACAGTTGGTTATCTCCCCACGGGAGATCAGATATTGGTGATCCCTTCTTCAGTGAAGTCTGCTTGTTCTATTCTGCACATTCCATGGTGGAGTGTCCTCTCGTCCTTGCATGTAGTAATCATCATTGCATTGCATCCTCAAAACACGTAGCATTTCCATTTCGTATGGAACATTACACCATAGAAAGAAAATTCAAACATGCATCGAAGCATAAGCCAGATTTGATACCTTGTGCGAAAGCCCAGATCAACCCTCAATCAACACAGTGATTCCCCAGCCTCCGGGTTGATGTCCTTTCTTCCCCAACTTCAAAGTTGTCGTATACCTTTTCTCGACCTCAGAGTTGATGAAATATCCTTTCTTCCCCAACTTCAAAGTTGTCGTATACCTTTTCTCGACCTCAGAGTTGATGAAATGTCCTTTCTTCCCCAACTTCAAAGTTGTCGTATACCTTTTCTCGACCTCAGAGTTGATGAAATGTCCTTATCCTTTCTTCCCCAACTTCAAAGTTGTCGTATACCTTTCCTCGACCTCAGAGTTGATGAAATATCCTTTCTTCCCCAACTTCAAAGTTGTCGTATACCTTTTTTCGACCTCAGAGTTGATGAAATATCCTTTCTTCCCCAACTTCAAAGTTGTCGTATACCTTTTCTCGACCTCAGAGTTGATGAAATGTCCTTTCTTCCCCAACTTCAAAGTTGTCGTATACCTTTTCTCGACCTCAGAGTTGATGAAATGTCCTTTCTTCCCCAACTTCAAAGTTGTTGTATACCTTTTCTCGACCTCAGAGTTGATGAAATATCCTTTCTTCCCCAACTTCAAAGTTGTCGTATACCATTTCTCGACCTCAGAGTTGATGAAATTTCCTTTCTTCCCTAACTTCAAAGTTGTCGTATACCTTTTCTCGACCTCAGAGTTGATGAAATATCCTTTCTTCCCCAACTTCAAAGTTGTCATATACCTTTCCTCAACCTCAATGTTATTATTTACTTCAAATTTTCTCAATCTCGGAGCAAATGCCATTTTTCCTCAACTTCAGAGTTGATGGTCTACCTTCTTATCCCCAGTGAAGTCCATTTTCTGTAGGTCTTCCCTTGCGGGTACGGTTGTGGTCGTATTCATATTTTCTTTGTGTGTAGAGTGATCGAGGTCAGTCTTCCTTTGTGGGTACGGTTGAGGTCGTATTCGCTATTCTTCACCATTAGCAAATTTCCGGCTTCTTTCGGTATTCAATCCCCGTGTATCCTGGAATGTCTGAAAGTCGTCGCTATCATACCTTCGGGACCAAGTTGATTGAATAGGGGCAGCTGTAGCACCCCAAAATTTGCTCTCTTACTTTAGTACTAACTGGCTTAGGTTTCATTTCATTTTTTGCATTATCATGTGTGCATATCATTGGTTCTTAGCATGGGGTCAAGGTGCCTGAGGCAGTTCAAGAGGAGAAGGTGTTCTTCAAAAGGGTCAAGTTCCATACCATTTATCAGGAATCAAGGGTTGGTACAAAGTTACTAAATATGGAAATGACCTATAATTTGAAAGTTTCCATTCTGGGTAAGTTCTTACACTACATTCAGCTTGACTTTGCATCATCAAGGAAGCCTCAAATGAATTTTCCTCAAACATGAAAGTTGAATATCTTTTTCTCCCCTTTCCAACAAGTACTAGATGGTCTCCATATCATTTGTGAAACTCAAGTTATGATCAAAAGAAGGCAAAGTGGTTTTTAGGGTTTTTTCATGGTTCCATTTTTACAACTTTTGCATTTTGGGACATAGTGACCAATAATTGGTTCCATTGCTTCAAGGCACATTCTAACATCAAAGTACGTTCCATAAGGACCATTTTTGGCCTTTGAATCAAGTGGATCCATGGCTTATTCATCACTTATTTCCCATTATGCAAAATTGCAAGATCATTGAAAATTCATAAACCAAGACATCTCAAGGCCCAAATTCCATACAGGTGTGATTAGCAATTGAAATGTGAATGATCCATCATCAAAGGCTTGGGTGTGATGCATGGAGGAGGGTGTATTTCACATGATGCAAATTTCCAAAATCACCCAAAACTCATTAAGTGAGGAATTAACAAGGCCCAAATGCTAATCAGTGGAATAACCTAATATATTTAAGCTTACTCATGCACTGGTTAGAAGGGGAGACACGTGATTTTGAGGAGAACCAAGCTTTCAACCCTAATCCTTAATTCCTTCGAATCTCATTATCCATTAGGGTTTTTCAAAAACTTTCGTCACAATCTTCATCCTTGGCATCCATAGAGCACGAATCACCCATCACTCGAAGCTAACAACAAGGATACAGGTTGCGTAATCTCAGGTTAGTGACACTTTGCATGCTCTTAAAACTCCCTTTTTTGATGTGCACTATGATCTTTGATATCCATTGATGATTATGATGTGTTTTGTTTTGAGTTTGGATGTATGGTTTGGTTGTTTCGTGAGTTTTAAGTTTTGGGTTCAAACTTGTTTTCGTTCGATTTGCCTTGTACGTTGTTTGTTTGTGGAAAATAGCATGATATTATTAATCCTCATGTTTTTCTGGTCAATTTGGTGTACCCATATGTGTTTTCTGGGGATTTTAGGGGTGATGGTCACCGGAGATGACGACCGGAGCTAGGGCTCCGGCGTCTGGTTCTTTTCCCGGCCGGCTAGGGTTTGTGTGAGGAAGACGGGTTCCCAGCAGTTGATGGCTTTGATCGTGTGGTCCATATGTTGCCACGTCGTTTAAAATTATGTTTTATTTTATGGTTTGTGTGTGTGACGTCCATGATAATTGGTGTGAACCTTCAATCTGACCCACTCATCACACTTTCCTTTGAATGATCTGGTGCGTTGATGAAATCTGATGGCCTACTCAATGCCAGCGCATTAATGTTGTGGTATGCTAGTCACGTGTTCTTTTATTTAATTCTGAGTGATTCTGTATGTGCATGTGTTTCATAATTATGATGTACTTGGTAATCTGAGCCGTTGACCATGTTTACACGTTGCATTGCTTGACTAAATCTGATGCGTTAGATGGATCCTAGGGTGAGTAATGAGTCAACTGGTTGACTGGTTGCATTGTGTTCCTTTTTTGTTTCGCTGGTTTTTTATTGGGTTGGGCTTGCTATTTTCACCCCTCCTTTAAGCCCATTATCATTTTTTAACGTGTGCTGCTTGCTATTCATACCCACATTCTCATTTCAATTCATTTTATTTTATTTAATTGCATTGTTTTCATTTTCAATTTTTAAAAATAGATAATTGCATCCAAAAATTACCAAAAAATTCATGAAGCATTTTTATAGTTTTATAAAATTCTACCAAATTTTATTTTATTATTTTATTTTATTTTTATCATCTGAATTAATTATTTGAGTAATTTCTTTTGAGTTTATTCCATATATGCATACTCTAACTTGTAGAATTTATTTCTCATCATCCATAAAACATTTTGAGTCCATTATTTTTGCATTGTTTCACCAACATATTGAAGTTCATAAAAAGATTTTTCTCATGTTTTTAAAATCATTTCATATTGAATTTTAATCCCTTTCTGTTGCATACTGAACCACGTTTCTCATCTGAATTTGCATAATTGTTTGAGTGACCTATCTTGGGAATTTTGGCATGAGCTTTTGACATATTGTTTACCACTGGTTGAGGAGTGTTAAGTTTTAATTTGGTAATTTTAGAAGATATTTTGCTAATTGTTTGATTGCTTTTTGTTTGAGGCCTTCTTTATGCACATCTTTGATCATGTCTGAGTACTTGTTTGAGAAGGCATTTGTGCCATCATTTGGGATTACTTCTTTGACTTCATAAACCATGTTTGAATTTTTATAGGTCACTTGATTGCCATTATAGGTCATTGGTGTGAGGTTTTTGCATACTTTGTGCATATGTTCAATGTTTGATTTACATGCCTCTTTTTGACTTATTTTCTCACTTCTTCTCATCTGTGTCTCTTCATGATTTATGTTTGGTTTATGTATGCCATGCCATATCATTCATTTGCATTTCATTTGATGTATGTTTCTTCCCTGGGAGCTTTGCATTCATATCATATGTCATTCATGTTTCATCTTGCATACTTGAACATGTTTAACCTATATGCTTCCTTCTTCTTCTATTGATGTTTGATGTTTGGATATCTGTTTGCATGTCTCATGTGACATTTGCATAGCATGTTTAGGCACATGTTTAGGTCATCCACATTCTGACTTGGATGAGTTTCATTTGGTTCGTAACCATTTCTCTTTGGTTTGTGACTTGTTTGGGGTTTCATTTGTCTTATGTCTATTTTGTACTAACCTTTTATGCAGGGGTAGAGGTAAGTTATTTGAGGGTGTGGATAGTTATCCATGTCCTATCTCATTCTTTCTTTCTCTCATCTTTTCTATTCTTTAGGCTTAGGTTGTTGTCAAACCTCCCCTTAGGGCCACCTTTGCATGATAACATTAGGATAGATTCTCCCCGTAGTGTTTTTCTTTTCTTTTGAGTCCATCTTCTCATCTCATAACATCTCTAAGATACTTAATAAGGTCAACTTGCCTTGCACATAAGCCTTAAACATAGGAAATAAAGATTGAGGGGTCCCCCTTCTCTCTTCTAGTGTGTTGAGCATACGTCCTATTGGGGACGACCATGCGACGCATTCGTTCCCGTGTCATAGACTTTGGTTCAAGTTGAGTTATGAACTAACTCAAGTCACTTCTGTCCTAAAAAAATACAAACAAACTTCAAAGCTTTTTATCCTGCTGGATTGTCAAACTAAAGGCTATTTTCAAAAAGGGCACGTTACTTTCCGTCTGAGTCGCAAACAGGCATCGACCCTAACTGTCGGACGCGAACTTAACGTCGCTCATAAAAAACACAAAAAGAACTTGGTCCGAACTACGTTGACTATGAATTCCCCATTGCACAAAGGGGGTACGTAGGCCTAGGACGTCGATGTCCTACCGAGTCTGTCTTTGTTTTCCCCTCCCCCGTTTTAGTACGGCCATAGATAATAGGATAACTCACCCTTAGAATAGACAACAAGCGTGGATCCCATCAAGTACGATGAACGCTTGGGGTGCTAATATCTTCCCCTCCGTAACAGACTCCCGAACCCAGACTATGGTTGCGATGACCATTCCTTTCCCTCTTCCTCAGGTTTATGCGGTGTTTCCTTTCCCTCTCTTGGGATAAATATACATTGCTGGTGACTCTATTTTCTGCGCCACTTTCGCGTTTGTACCTGGATGAAAATCCTAGGAGTGACACTCTTCCCCTTGGGTTTTATCGATATTTTCCCTGTCCTTTGGGACTAAATAAAGTTCGGTCGCAACTCTGTTGTATCTTTGAGTGTGCGATTCACTCAGGTATAAACCAGCCATCTTTAGCTGGCGACTCTGCTGGGGAATCCTTGCTCTTGCAAGTTGAGGTCTCACCTAGTTTTTCTTGCTTTTCTTGCTAGTTTGGGTGCTTATCTTTTGCACTTTACTCGCTTTATTTTCCTTGCTTTATGCTTTATGTTTATTTACTGCATTTCTTTACTGCTTTGAATATTCATATGCTGCATATTTTGGATATTTGCTATATTTCTATTGTTGTTGGGATGGGTAGATATTATTGGAGAGAAAAGTCCTAACACCGGGCATGAGCATACACATAGGCTAGAACGTGGATAGTCGTGAGGCCTGTGTTTTGTGCATTGGATTACCGCGGAGCCACATCACAGATCGTGATTCGCTTGAGAATACTTCTGTCCTGCGAGAATTCGCTACGGCGGGGGGTTTTCATTCCGTGTCCTATGGTTTGGGCGACCTTTCTAGGGACCACCTTGTCGTGTCTAGATCACACCTGTGAGCGGGATATGGGTTTTTCTGCAGGAAACCAAGCCTCTTCATACCTTTGTTCTCTCATGCGCGTCAGATCTTCACACCTACGCAGAGTTGTATATGCAGATTATCTAGAAGATGTTGCATCTCTAACTTACATTATTGCATACTGTTATTGCATCATCATGTATGCCGAAATTTTGAGCTTAAGTTATTGCATCATCATATGTATGTTGAACTATTACATCATCTAACCTTTGCATCATTGGGTGTTGCATATCTCATTTGCATTCCAGCTGAATAAACAACATATGCATACATACATTTGCATCGCATATATACAAAGCTCACTTTCTTCCCTTCATCAGCCCGAAGATAGCGAAAACCTGACACTGGTACTTCATCAGATCCGACAGATCAAGAATCATGGTTGATTCTGATAATACCGCTTACACGGAGACCTTGACTCTGTTCCAGGGTAGGATGGGTCAATTCCAGGATAACATGGATGCCATCATAGAACTCCTTAGTACTAGAAGGGATGCCACTGTTACCTCTGCTGCTGTCGCAACTGTCACTGATGCAACTGTTGTCACTCTGGTTGTTACTTCTTCTCCCGCTGTTGAAGTACCAATTAAGACTGTTGTTCAACCTACTGTCAATTTGTCAAGCTCTCAGCCTGATCCGAATCAGGTGTCTGCTGCCTTTCCATGGGGAATGCCCTCGAATTTCATTCATCAGATTGCCGGTGGTGGTGCCTTTATGCCATATCAACCTTTTGTTGTGCCCATGCCTAATGGAAATTCCGCTGCTTACCCATGGGGCATACCTACTCTGATTCCACCTCCTGCAGTGAATGATGACCATGAGGTTCTTCAGGCACAGACTCGCCAGGCTCCTGTGCCAACTAACATTAAGACTCCCGAGGAAGATGAGAATGTGTACAGAGGTCCTCTTGCTCATATTTCGGTTTTGTCTCAATCTAAACAAACTATTGTTCACAATGCTCATTCTGGAATGCCTTACCCTGGGGCATCTGCAGCTGCTATGGCACCTCTTCCTGGTTATCCATATGGTGTTCATATAGGTCAGACTGTTGGTCATGTGGTTAATTATGGGTTGTTACATTCATCTCAGATGGCTTATCCTCAAGTCCTTGATCCAGCCGCATCTCAACTTCCAAATCCTCGGATTTTTGTCAGACCTGATGATCATAACAAACCTGCAGACTACAAGCTGTTAGAAGACAGAATCAGAGTTATCGAGGGATTTTCAGCCTTTGACATGGATGCCAAAGACTTGTGCTTGGTTCCAAACATTGAACTACCCCAGAAATTCAAGGTGCCAGATTTGCCTAAGTACAAGGGGTTGAGTTGCCAACGAAGTCACATCACAATGTATTGCAGAAAAATGGCTTCCTACATAGACAATGATGATCTTCTTATCCACTATTTCTAGGATAGCCTATATGGGGCTTCCCTAGATTGGTACATGAATCTTAAGCAAGGTAAGATCAGAACCTGGAAATACCTATCCGAAGTGTTCTTGAAGCAATACAAGTATAACTTGGATATGGATCCCACCAGATTGCAGTTGGAAAATCAAGCTCAAAAGGCTGGTGAATCATTCAGAGAATACGCTCAAAGGTGGCGTGAGATGGCTTCACAAGTCTGGCCTGCTCTATCTGATTCAGAGTTGGTTGACATATTGATGGGCACTCTTCAGGGTTTGTACTATGAGAAGATGGTTGGTAGCTCATCCTCCAATTTTGCTGATGTTGTGACCATTGGGGAACGCATTGAGAATGGGCTCAAAATAGGGAAAATTGCTGGCACTGTGAGTCAACAATCAGGGGTCAATAAGCCACAAGGCGGGTTCTCTGAAGGAAAGGAAGAGGAAACAAATGTTGCCATGGCTGGTGTCCACTTTCGAATGCAAACTCTCATGGCTCCCATGCCATACTATCCGTACCCTTACATTGCTATTGCACAGTATCACCAACCTCCATATCAACAGCCTCCTCAGGCTCATTATCAGTGTCATACCCCAAATTTTGACCACTAAGATTTCCCATCATTGTGCAAATCATTACCACAATATGGATGAACCATCATGCCTCATTGTCTCCCCAAAGATGGGTGAGCATTCACTACAATCAAAGAATTAGGGTTTCAAGCCCTCTCAAAGCTCTTAGACAAAGGATCAATCAAGGAATGACATGATCCTCAACTTGTCTAAACCTATCAAACATCCATAATGATCAAGAAGACTCCCACATCAAGGATTTAGCATAAGGATGCAACATTCCAAGTGGATCAAGCCTCAAGATTGCTAGTCTCACCAAATTAAGGTTTTGGTCGACCAAGGCCTCCAGATGGAAATTTTCCTCTGGGCATGAGCCAATGCTTCAAAGCACAATCCAAAATAATCTAAGGGGCATCATAAGCCCAATCGTCAAATCAATTTAGCCTCAGATGATGCATTCACCAAAAAATCCAGAATTAGGATTTCTTGACCTAATTCACCCCTAAGTTGACTTTTGGGAATAAACATGAGCCAAGACCTCAAGACATGGTTTGAGGGTCTCTAATAAACCACATTGATCCCTTTGCAACAATGGATTAATCCAAGAAGCTTGATTCACAAGTTTCAAGTGCATCAGAGCCCCAGTTAGGGTTTCACGGAAAAAGTCAACGGTGCCTTTGACTGTTGACCAGGACCTACTCCTAAACCTTGGGACATGATTCAATACACCCTATAACACCTATGAAATCAATCCATAAAGTTTTATTTAGGTCAAGGACTTGATTTCATAGAGGATCACACAGTTTGGAATTCATCTGATAAAAAGTCAATTGTGCCCAAAAGTCAAAGTTTGACTTTTTGATTTTTTGATCAATTATGGTCCCCTAACCCTAAAATAATGTTAATGTGTGATTGGAATCATCATTCATCAAGAAAAATCAAAGAAAGTGGGATAACTTGTAAAAGGGGTAACCATAAAAAAACTTAGAAATTTTCTAAGTTATGGAACAAAGTGGCTAGGGTACCAACTTCCAAGGATCTTAACTTGAAATCCAAGAAACCATTTGAGCTGATCCAAAGATGGATTTGTAGCTCTCATGGCATACTTTAAAAGTGTCAACTACACCTCATTCCAATTCATCATGGATTTTGAGTTATGGTTGGATCAAAATGGCTGAAAACATGAAATGTCACTTTTTCCAACACTTAGTGAAATTTTCACTAAGTCAGAATCTGTTTCACTTTTTCCAAAATGTAGGGGCATTTTTCACTTGGATCCAAAAAGTGTCAAGACAAAATATGATCACACATATGTTGTATCATATGAGAGCTTTCCAAAATGGCCAAGAACCCCATGAAATTCCCCTTGAGCTAAGAGTTATGACAACTGCAACATGCCTTGCTGCAACTGTCATGGCAAGGAAGAATTTTGCACTTTTGCTCGATTTGGCAAGATCAGATAATTCCAAGCCTTGTCATCATTTTGGACACATCTAAGGATCAAATCCAAGGGGGATGATCTGATTTCCAAGCCTCCAAAGTCTTTGGATCTAAAAATAGCATGCCAAACCTAAAAAACCCTAATGAGGGGACAAGACTCCAATTTTGTTTTGGAGCATTCAATGGATGCACCAAGGTGGCATGTACTGAGCCATTTTCAACTGAATGAGTCAAGGATGATCTCTGAACTAGGGAACCAAAGACCTGTGCTCTAACCTCTAGTCAATGGCTAGAGGCGACTTGGATTCCTATTGATCAACATTTGCCAAACCTCTGCAGTAGTTACCATTCACTATTGCAGCCAAAACAAACTTGCTCTACTATAAATAGAGCTCATTTATGCTCATTTTGAGTACACCAAAGCACTACAACACTTGCTTTCCTCAAAATCTCTTTCTCTAGGAAAAAATGCCTTCTTTAGCAAGGTAACTCTGAGTTTTTGAGTTAGAGAGAAATTCCATCACAGCTCATGATCCAAACACATCTAATATGTCATATCTAAGCTATCCAAACTCTCACAAGTGACCTGTAACACCAAAATCATAAAGTCCCTTCTCAAAACCTCAAAATAGGACTTTTTGTATTTTTTAAGCCATGTCTTGATTCAGTCACTTTAAAAACCAGATAAAACCTCAAACACACTCCAAATATCATCCTTGAATTATCCCAAATGGTTCCCCACATCTGGAACACCATTTGAGAGAGTTACTATTTTAGTCACTTTTGCCCCTTTTGCAAGAAAGGGCCAGTTTCCATTCCTAAGGTTTCCAGTTATTTCCAATCATCCTAAAAGCTTCCAAGGGATCATGTGAGGGTGTTCAAAGCATCAAATCATTTCTGGAACAAAGCACTTGACAGATTGCCCAAAAAGCTCCTAAAGAGGTAAGCATCTCAACTTGAACTCTTTAAAACATGCATTGCTTTGAAGTCCACTGATCATGCACATCTTATACATGTTATATATGTTGTGTTTGAACCAATTTATCATGTAATTCATACCTGAAACAAGAGGTAGCACAGAAAATGCAAAGGGAGGCATATTTCAAAACCACTGTCGGGTTTTAAAATGGGGACCTCATCTGAGAAAACCACCACCACCATTGGATTCCTTGTGAAATTCTAGGCATGATAGACCTAAATTTTGTCACAATCCATGGAGAAATGAGAAAGTTACAAGCTTCACATTTTTGGCCAAAACTTTGCCTTGCCTTGCCTTGGCCAGGCCAAAAACAAGGCAAGCCTTGTATATTTGTGGTTGGGGTTTGATACACGGATGTATCACCACCCCGGTGGTAGGACGCGTGCACTACACACAAGAGGTCTGGGGTTCGAATCTCCCTCGCCCCAGATCCTTTTTTTTACCACTTTTTCATATTTTATTATTTTTCTTATTATTTTTAAGGGTTAATGAAGTTTTTGGTCCTCATAAATATCTCAATTTCACTTTTAGTCCCTTCAAAAATTTCCTTCAAAGAATGGTCCTCATAAAATTTTTAATTTTAATTTTTGGTCCCTCCTACCAATTAGCGACTGTTTTTACAACTTAGAGACAGAATTAGCGACGGTTTTAGCCGGTTTTAGTGACGTTTTTTTATTTAGCGACGGAAATGGCAACGGTTTTGGCGACGATTTTGGCAGGAGGGACTACAAGTTAAAATTAAAAATTTTATGAGGACCATTCTTTGAAGGAAATTTTTGGAGGGACTAAAAGTTAAATATGAGATATTTAGGAGGGCAAAAAACTTCATTAACCCTATTTTTAATGATTTGAATAATTAATAACTCCCTCAATTTTAATTATTTTTTATTGGTTCTTTTTGCAAAAAATCACAAAAATGTTGAAATATTTTATTCCATAAAAAAAAATCAAATTTATATTATTTATTTAATATAGTTGGTATTTTTATGAATAAATTCATTTTTAATTATTTTTAAACATTTTAAAAGTGAATATTCATCTTGAAAAATCAAAACCAAATGAGTTTTAATTCATCTTGTGATTAAAACCTCATTTTTTTAAACCTTAACCAAAATCACAAGTTGTTTATTCAAGCTTATTTGGTGTTTTATCATTTTTTATTGATTTTCTTTGAGAATTTACTTTTAAAATGATAAAATTAGGGTTTTGATTGATTCCATCCTCATCAATCATTTTCAAACACTCATGGGCCTCTATTAGAGTGTAAGACCCATCCCCTTTGTAAATACACCACTTTTTGGGCCTCAGTGTATTGTATAAGTCCTGATACCGTCAAAAAGTTCGGCACGATCGTTTCCTTTTTAACAAAAATCAACTGGGCTTCTCCTTGAGCTATAAGACCCATATTTATTCATTTTCACGCTCTTTGGGCCTCTAATAGAGTGTAAGACCCAATCCCCTTTTAACCTAAACAATTTTGGGCCTCACATATTGTATAAGTCCCTCTGCGTTAAAAGAAAAATCTCGACGCAATCGCCAGTTCAAAAATCAAATCATCTGGGCCTACCCTCGTGTTATAAGTCCCTTTTCTTTTCTTTAAATTTCTTTGGGCCTCTAATAAAGTGTAAGACCAAACCCCCTTGTACATAGAAACAATCTTGGGCCTCACATATTGTATAAGTCCCTCTGTACAGTTTTCAAAACAACGGTGCGATCATCGTTAAAACTTGGGCCTCTCCTTGAGCTGTAAGCCCTAACAATCTTTTCAAAGCACTTTCTCCTTTGATTTTGAATTCAAATATATGTTGTTATCAAAAATTTCTTTGTTGAACAACTAACAAAACAACATGGAAGCTCTACAACGGGTAAGTGTTTATCCGCTTTCATCTGTATATAACTGTATTGTGGGGCTGCTTCACTGTAAGTCTTCTTTCACATCCTTTTATATACTTGTCACATATCCACTGTGTAATACTAGTATAGTTATTTAAAGTTTTCCCCGGCAACTACGTCTAGCACTAGGTAAAGCCTTATTGGTCACTCTTAAATACAAACAAAACTAGATCCCCCGTAAGATTCCAGATACAGTCTTCCCTTCTCTTGGGGTTAAACAATATGGAACAAAGAGAAAGGAAGTATTCTCGGTGAACCTTTTCTCAGACTGTCACCCTTAGAAATTATCAAAGAAACTCTAACTCCCCAGATATGATCTTTTCTCCGTGAATGGCATCTCTTGAGTTTCTTCCAAATTCTCGAACTTTCCTGGAATGGTCTCTTCTCTGTGAATTGCATTTCTTGAACTTCTCTTGGTTTGGGGACCCACGGGCTTCCTAAAAGCATCCCCGCCTCCTCTTGGGCGTTGTACAAGGGCTCTTCAGCTTCTTAGAAGTTCCCATGCCTTCTCTTGGGCTTCATACAAGGACCCTGGCGACCTCTTAAAGGTATAAGACATAACTTAGTCATCCTTTGCTAGAGCCGTCTTTCCAGCATCAAAACTCTGGCCATTTTAGGGTTGACACTCATCCCTTAAATGCCTGTGCCTCCTCTCGGGCATCATACAAAAGATAAAACTCTAGACTTGGAAAGTCTAAACCTCTTGAGTCTCAAAGACATTCTCAAGTTCCTTTCAAACATAGGAAAAAACACCTATCACTCTGGATCAATCTCCAGTAGAAATTCGGTCTCTCTCATGAAAGTTCCCCCCACACTTGGACCCGCTTCAGGATCTAAATAATCCTCAGCAATAAGTTAGCCTCCTCTTGGGCATTGTACAAAAGGTTCCCCCTAGCAGAGCTAACCTTTTCAGACTCTCTTATTGAGTCAACCACTTTTAGCCTCCGTCTTGGGATTTGTATAAGATATATAAAACACTCTCTTGTTGAGTATAAAACATTCTCTAGTTGAGTATAAAAGACTCTCTTGTTGAGTCAACCACTTTTAGCCTCTGTCTTGGGCTTTGTACAGGACATATAAAACACTCTCTTGTTGAGTATAAATGACTCTCTTATTGAGTCAACCACTTTTAGCCTCCGTCTTGGGCTTTGTACAAGACATATAAAACACTCTCTTGTTGAGTATAAAAGACTCTCTTGTTGAGTCGATCCCCTTTTAGGCTCTATCTCGGGCTTTGTACGAGACAGTAAAAAACTCTCTTGTTGAGTATAAAAGACTCTCTTGTTGTGTCAAACAACCTTCAGACTCTCTTGTTGAGTTAATCACCTATTCAAGACTCTCGTGTCGAGTCAACCTTTTTAGCCCCCGTCTTGGGCTTTATACAGGATAAATAAAAGTACTCTGTTGTTGAGTCAAACCCTTTCAGCCTCCATCTTGGGCTTTATACAAGATACATTCTCCCCAACGGAGTCAAAATCCCTTCTAGCCTCAATCTTGGGCTTTGTACAAGACAGAAATAACCTTTTCCCCGAAAAAGTCAAATTTCCCACCTCCTCTTAGGCTTTGTATAAAGAAACCCCGGTTGAGTCAATTAACCTTTTAGAATCAAATTTGTGACGTGCTCACAGCATACAAACATCAACAACTCCTCTTTAGAGATGACAAATTATATCTCATCCAAAACCCTTTAGCTTCACAACTTGGGCTTTGAACAAGATACAAACCACATTTAGCTTCATGTCTTGGGCTTTGAACAAGACACCAAAATAATCCCTTTCCTCCCATAGAATAGGAGGAACTACGATTGCTCTGATTTCCCTATTTCGTTAAACGGGAATACGTAGGCATAAGATTGCAAAAATCTTAGCGAGCATACTAACCAAAAAACCCAAAATCCAGTACCTTCATACATCCCTCAAAAGCATCAGACCTAACACCTTACCAGAAACCTAGCCAATAGTCTAAACATTGTTTTTAAGCAAATAACCCTAAAGACAAACCCCCGTTTTGATAGCATCTGTAAACTAACACTTTTGACTGTTTTAACCTCGGGATGCAAGCAGGGTTAATTGGAGACATCTATTTCCCTTCCTTAATCACCTCAACAGGATAAAAAATGAATCGAACTGTAGTACCAAAGTGATAGTAATTCGAAACCACAAAAATCGTGCTACAAAAAATTGGCGAACACAGTGGGAAACATTATTTCTTACAGTTTTAGGTAGGAACCTTGAGCAAGTCATTTTCACTGCGGCCGCCACAGAAAAATGACGACCACAGTGGGAGAAATTCTTTCTTGCATCTTTTAGGGTGAAAACTTTAAGTTCACAAAGTGTCACAGAAATGACGACTCTGCTGGGGAGTCATTGTCTGTTAGGATCATAAGACTAGAGGTCTAGGATGTTAGGACAAATATATATACTGCTTTTCCTAATAAATATATGTGTTTACTTTCCTGCTAATAGGAATGTGTGTGATGCCGCATCTGGAAAGATTGAGTATACACCTAAGATAAGTGATGGCATTATATGGGTAATCTTACGGGGAGTGAATCCCAGATAAGAGGTCTCGGTCGACCATCAAATTAGTGGAGATGCCCTTTGCAGATTTAATGCCTATACGACTTCAGTTGTTGAAATCAGATTGTTTCATTTGGTTATCCGAGAAGTTGAGGATTTTATTAGACTAAAACCATTTTGTAGTGCAGAAGCTATCGAAAATAGTTGTCACACGATACTTCCCTTATTTGAGATTACTCTTAGATGAAGAAGCTCGCTTGGTGATCCGCTTGCTGCCGTCATCCCAAGAGGGTCAGTGATTTTGAGGACAGGAACAAAAATCACTAGTATAAACCTTTGGGGATGGGTAGAGCCTTGACTTCATGACACCGACCCTTTGACCCCATGTTTTTTCTATGTTTTTGTGTGATGCATTCATTTCATTAAAAAACATTAAAAAATCTCCTCTTCTAGTCTCTCCTTTTTCAAATTAAACTAAGACAATGATTGCAAATGTCAGATAAAGAGATTGCGTTATGGATGTCGGTAGAAGGAAAACTCACAAGTACACCTTCAAAGTTCAGAAACTAGAGGATTTAAGAGCTCTGGCGAGGATGATAACCAACCCTGAGGCTTTCAGAGCCAAGTATGGAGGATTGTTGTCTCTATTAAAGGTCCATGTAATCGAAGGAATCTTGTCCACACTAATCCAGTTCTACGATCCGGTCTATCACTGTTTCACATTCCCTGATTATCAACTAGCACCAACGCTGGAGGAGTACTCTCACCTGACTGATTTACATAATACTGATCAAGCTCCCTTTTCTGGACTGGAAGAAATTCCAAAGGATCAAACCATTTCAAGAGCAGTTTATTTGGAAGAGTCAGAAGTCAGGACTCACATGGCCACTAAGGGTGGAATCCAGGGTTTGCCAGCCTAGTTCTTGATAAAGAAAGCTCTGTACTTTGCCAGTATAGGGAACGTGGCCACTTTTGAAAGCATCTTTGTTTTTCTTACCTACAGGTTATTTTTGTTTCCCAACATCGATAACTTTGTAGATATCAACGCCATTAAGATTTTTCTGATTGGAAATCCTGTACCGACCTTGCTCGCAGATGCTTATCATTCGGTACACTTAAGGAATTTGTATAGAGGAGGAATGATCACATATTATGTACCCCTGTTGTACAAATGGTTTATTTCTCACTTGCCCAAGTCTGCTGCATTTTGGGATCAAAAGAATACTTTACGTTGGTCACAGAGAATCATGTCTCTTACCAACTCTGACATCGATTGGTACAATCGAATCTATGACGGGATCAAGATCATTGACCGTTGTGGAAACTTTCCTAATGTACCCCTCATAAGAATTAAAGGACGAATCAATTATCATCCGGTGTTATTTCGTCGTCAATTCGGATACCCGATGAGACATATTCCGCGTAATGTTCATCTGGAAGGTCTTTTCTTCAAGAAAGGAGAAAATGACAGAGCACTAAAGACAGAAATAGTGCATGCCTGGAAACACGTTCACAGGAAAGGAAGAGAGTCTCTAGGAAAACCAGGTTGTGTCTCGGTGGAACCTTATCTCCACTAGGTACAAACTAGAGCTCTTAAGCTGAGGATGTCGTGCCCTCGTCAGGAAGTTCTTCCATTAAGGGACCCTGCCCTTTATTTTATGTCTGATACGGAAAAACTTTAGGTTACTCTCGACAAAGTTCAGCAGGAGAAGAGGTCTTGGAGGAACAAGTATCGTATTCTCAATGTGGAGTGCAAGAAAATACAGCAACTGTTAAAAGAAAAAGACGCTCTGATAGAGATTTTAGAACAACATGTTGTAGAAAAACAAGAAGACCAAAGGAATTTGCTCGCTCTTTTCACTTGGCAAAGGAATGACAACCCGACAACGGCTCGAGAGCCCCGGTCAAAGAAAAGGAAAACACCAGAACCAGCACCTGAGCCCTCCTCAGAGAGGACTCAGGATCCATTAGTTTAGACATTTCCTTTTAGAGCACTATGTAAATTACTGTATTTCCATTCCGTAATCTTTGAAATCAATAAAACGGGGTTTCCCCACTGTTTGATATTTGCAATCCAATTGTCGAAGTTTACTTTGAATAACAAAAAATAATTAATATAATCATTGCATATCATTCATCATTCTCGCATAACGCATTCTTCTTACATACGAATCTCACTTTTGTGTCTCGATTCTAGAGTAAAACTGTCTCATTCGTACAATACTCGGGCCAATCGATAGAAAAATATGGATGATCTCGAGGAAGAAACCAGAGAGTTGAGGGAAGAGATCGACACTCTGAAAGATGATCTGAGAAAGCTTCATAACGACATGCAAGCTCTAGCAGAAGCTCAGATGCAATAATAAAGGACTGTGATCTCAGAGATCACATCAACGCCCATAGTGGAAAAGTATGATCCTAGGTACAAAATGCCGAAAGATCGTCCCTGGGGCATGCATATTAACTATATCCCAGAAGGATATGTTCCGCCGATCATTGAAGATCAGGGAACCGCAGCAGGAGTCACTGGGTCTGAAGCTTACAAAATTTGGGAAAGCGAAGATGCTAGAGGCATGACAACAACTTCTGAAGGTTACAAACTTCGGGAGAGGGAAGGACCTATACTCACTGCCATGATGACTATACCACCACCCGTGGTACACACTGTCCCGGAAGGACAGATTCCACAGATACCTTCTGGTGGAAACGAAAGTATGTTCGATAAAATGAATGAGTTCAACAGTTCCTGGAGATGGAGAAAGAGCTGCAAGCCCTTCGCAGTCAGGATCTATTTGGAAAGGATGCCGCAGACCTTTGTTTGGTCCCAAATGTGAAAGTTCCGCACAAATTCAAAGTGCCCGAATTTGAAAAGTACAAGGGTAACTCTTGCCCTCAAAGCCATTTGGTGATGTACGCCCGATGAATGTCAACTCAAACAAAGAACCAAGAGCTACTGATTCACTACTTTCAGGATAGTTTAACCGGTGCCGCACTCAAATGGTACATGGGTTTAAACCACACTAAGATCAGAACTTTCAGAGATCTTGGCGCTGGTTTCGTTCAGCAGTATAAGTATAACCTGGGCATGGCGTCGGACAGAGATCAACTCAGAGCCATGTCACAAAAGGATAAGGAAACCTTTAAGGAGTATGCTCAGAGATGGCATGAAATTGACGCCCAGATTTGTCCACCGCTTGAGGAAAAAGAGATGACAAAGATCTTCTTGAAAACCTTAAGCTCATTTTACTATGACAGAATGGTCGCCAGTGCGCCCAGTGACTTCACCGAGATGGTGGGCATGGGAGTTCGTCTTGAGGAAGCAGTCCGAGAAGGACGTTTAGTTAAAGATGCTGGATCATCAAGTAGTACAAAACGATACGGTAGTACTCTCCCTAAGAAAAAAGAGTAGGATATTGGGAATATCTCTCTCGGAAAGCAAAGGCGGCGATATCAACCAGTAGAAGCTATAACTCCTGCTACTAACCCTGCGCCTATTCCTACGTATCAACCTCAGGTTGCTCAAAGCCAACCGAATCAACAACAATATCAGCAAAGGACACAACCGCCTCTTCAGCAGGCTCATCCTCCATATAACAACAACCGTACAACTTGACCTTCAGGGTTTGATGTTATACCAATGTTGTACGCAGAACTATTCCCATTACTACTAGTCAAGGGGCATGTCCAAACCAGGGCTCCTCTTACAGTACCCGAGAATCCACCTTTTTGGTTCAAAGTGGATCAGACTTGCCCTTACCACCAAGGAGAACCAGGGCATAACATAGAAAACTGTCTCAGTTTCAAATCCGATGTGAAAAAGCTTGTTAGGAGCGGGGTCTTGTCTTTCAAAGATACGACTCCGAATGTTCTCACAAACCCGCTGCCTCAACACGAGAAAGCTGCGGTAAATTTGATAGAAGGAGAGTCTAGAAACAGCTATCAAATTCATGATGTACTCTTATTGAGGGCCAACTTGGTCAAGATGAATTGTAGGCAGAGTGGATACGGCCATGTGCCACCTCATAATTATCATCAGTGTGATATCTGCTCTAAAAACAGTCAAGGATGTTATGTGGTGCAATCAGCTCTACAGGAACAATTGGATCTCGGATGGATCCAAGAGCATCGAATTCGTGGAGTCAACATGACTTACACAAATTCCAACATCATTCATAACCACGACATACGTGCAATGAATGTCAACTTAGTGGCAATGCACTCAAGGCAAAGCCAATATCATAATCTTCCGCAGCACGATTACAATTTTTGTCTAACTTGCTCGGTAAACAAACTGGGGTGCTCTTTGGTACAAGAGGCCCTCCAGCGTCAGATGGATCTTGGGTGAATCCAGGACTACCATGATAGAAATCGGTATCAAGTGAATATGATTCAAATCTTTGACATTCGCTTGATGAATACCAGCTTGGTGGAGTTACATACTAAGCAAGTCCAGCTCGGTTTTCTGACTTTATATGATTATTTGAGTTGTAATGTATGTTGTGAGAGTAACCAAGAGTGCGTTCTCGTGCAAAGAACTTTGCAACACTTGTTAAACCACTGGTGGCTTCCAATCTATATGGATGAAGACACGCAACAAATCAGTGTGGTTAATGGGAACCCTGCTAGGCATCAAAGTCAGGATGTTCGATCAATGGAAAGAGATCTAGTGAGGTTGCACTGTATTCAAAGCGGACGTGGCCAGGTGCCACCACACAATTACGAGTGCTGTAGAGTCTGCTCGGAGAATAACCAATGATGCTACCTCGTGCGAGCAACCCTTCAGAGTCAGTTGGACCGCAAAGAGATTCAACCATGTTCAGTTTCGGGGTCCATCAACTGGACGCCAGACTATTTCGCTGACCAAATCAAAGATGTTATTGTATTCTCTGATCCTGAGAGGACCAAGGATGTTTGTACCATCATCCCTCTACTTGACAAATTAAAGGTTCTTAACCAGGAATTGATTAAAGTTACTTACGACAATCAGAGAAATCAGAAGGCTCCTGTAGTTATCTATCTGCCAGGACCGGTTTCGTACAAATCTGATAAGGCGATCCCTTACAAATACGGTGCAACAATAATTGAGAATGGAAAGGAAATTACATTACCCTCCGTCGTGAATATTGCAGACATCAGTCGAGTGACACGGAGTGGTTGAATCTTCAACCAAGGAGTTGGAGAACCTAACAGAGAAAAGGAGCCTCACGCAGAAGTTCCTAATCCACCGGTCGGTCAATCCAGTGATCCCGACCTTTCAAAGAACAATGATGAGATGCTAAAGCTCATCCAAAGGAATGAATACAACATTGTTGATCAGCTGTTACAAACTCCTTCAAAAATCTCAGTGTTATCGCTTTTACTCAGTTCCGAAGCCCACAGAGAGGCTCTACAGAAAGTCTTAGAGCAGGCCTTTGTGGAACAGGATGTGTCAACACGACAGTTCGATATCATCATCTCTAACATCACTTCCTACAACAACTTAGGGTTCACTGATGAGGAATTGCCAGAAGAAGGCAAAAGTCACAACATGGCGCTCAATATCACAGTTAACTGCCAGGACGGTGCTTTAGCCAGCGTACTGGTAGATACCGGATCGGCTCTCAATGTTATGTTGAAGTTCACTCTAATGCGACTATCATTCAAAGGATCTCCGATGAGAGGCAGTAAGGTCGTCGTCAAAGCATTTAACGGGTCCAGAAAAACATTTATCGGCGAAGTCGACCTTCCCATAACTATCGGTCCTCACACTTTCCAGGTCATGGACATCCGAGCAACATATAGTTGTTTGTTAGGAAGACCTTGGATACACTAGGCTGGGGCAGTCACTTCGACACTTCACCAAAAGCTTAAGTTTGTCAAGAACGACTAACTCGTCACGGACTGCGGAGAACAAGCCTTGATCGTAAGTAACTTATCACTGTCCACTTGTGTAGAACCCGAGGAGGTTGTTGGAACTCAGTTCCAGGCACTTTTGGTGAGCACTGAGAATCAACTAGAGAAAGGAACACCGATCTCCTCGTACAAAGATGCTCTCGAGGTGATCAAAAGTAACAATGCAAAGGGATGGGGACAACTTGTCATTCCTACTGATAATAAAACAAAGAAGGGCCCTAGTTTTTCTTCAAACTGTGCCCAGACACTACAAGAAAATTGGCAGATTACGACGGTTATTTTGGCAGATTACGATGGTTAAAACCGCCATAATTTTCAAATCGCGACGGTTGCTACACTATCGCAGAAACATGTGTCGCGAGGCCGTATCGCGTCGGTTGTCAAAACCGTCACACCAACCGTCGTTAACTTTCACGACGGGTAAGAAACTGACGTAATCTACGTATTGCGATGGTTATCAACTGTCATAACTTTCCATTTGATTTTTGTTTTTACTGTTGATTACGACGGTTCCAACCGTCGTAACTTTCTGTTCCACAGGTACATCTGCAGGTAAATCCGTAGGAAATTTACTTTCCACAGGTAAATCCGCAGGTAAGTTATTTTTAAAATAAAAAAAAAAATTAGTAGAAATATGAACACAATGGGGCAGATAATAACATATATTCTTCATTCAACATATATATCATGTATGGTTTGGCCCATTCTACCAAATTCATTCAGCATAATTTATTTTCCCTCACATTAAGATCTACTAGCTATAATAATCTAGTTTCAAATTCCATGTATGGTTTGGCTCATTCTACCAAATTCTTGTTATCTTATATAGCTCTTCTTCCTGACACAATTTCCAATAGTAACACCCCAAAATTGTATATATCGCTTTTCGCGGCGAGCTCTTGAGTAACAACATATTCCAGATCCATATAACCTGGATTGCATTTAACATGCTAAAATTAGTATTGTCAATGATAATGGTTTGAAGCATATACAATAGCAAAATACCTAATTGAAACATGAGAGAAAAGGAAATTGAAAAATAAAATGAAGGATCAAAAGCAGTAAACTATTTAATTATAATAAAAAAATCAATGATAGTTAGAGAAATTACCAACGCATTAGCTATACAATGGCAATTTGGATTCTAGTTCGCCAACTTAATGGTGTTTTACCGGGGGTTGTACAAATCACATTGGATCCGGTTTAAGCTGTGATGCATACAAACACTTAAATTAGAAACACATCAAACTTTACAATGCAGTAGATATTGACATGCATAGTAGCTAAGTATTTGGAAACCTTGTGAACTGCTAGGTATTTAAAATTCCATTTCTTGACATTAAGTCACATTTTTCAAAAAATAGTTTTATGCATACAAAAGTTTTTGAGCTACCTGATATTACAATACAGAAGCTTCTGAACTACCAAGTATTACAATACATAAGCTTTTTCCATCTAACATAATTTTACACATAAGTGTTTAGTCAGTAGCAATGTGATACATTATATCTAAATAGGTAACTGAAAATTACTTATAGTACCTTTTTAGGTTAGGATCAAGAGCTGTAAGAGAAATGAAACTCTAGATGAGTATCTCTTTTGGCTTTCTCTCAACCATGATATATTCATCAACATTAGCTCCAGACCTCTTGGGTTGTGAAGTTTTTGTTTCCATGTTTTGATTTTTAGATGACCCTTTGGGAATTTGGATGGATACAATACTATTAAAGCTCCTAACAATTCTGATCTTGAGTGTCCCTAGACAAAATAATCGGAACATAACAATCCTACCCCTGTCAAAACTATTGATGAGATTTTGAGATACACAGGTATGAGAATACTGCATTATAGGCTCATCAACCTGAGGTAATTCCTCCAGTTGAGAATGGCTCTATAAGCCCAATGAATGCAAACTAGCAGTATTCTAAATTATAGCAGGGTTAAATCCACTTGTTGAGCAACACCAGACAAAACCATTTAAACCCACTTAAACCAACGAGAGCGATACTAAGTCACCGACTCAGGCTGCTCCACCTAACCTGTTGTAAAAGAATGAAATATGGGACAATAAGCCTATATCCATACTACCTGAATATCTCAAATGTCAGAATGTCTGCTTATCCAAGAATTATCCTTGGATTCACATGCCATTGAGTCACGTTTGATTTGATAATTTATCTCAGTTTGGGTGATAGCATTAAGTTTGGCTGGTTGGTATGATAACATTACTGCATTTTAAAATGATCGTGGTTGCAAATGATTCACATACCTTCTTGAACATGATTGTATAGTGATTGTTTACACAAGTTCCCTCGGGAAATATGAGAAGAGGATTGTTGTCAGCTCCCTGGACATGCTCCCTCAGTCTAAATATGCATAATCATGTAAGTAAAGCAGAATCTGAAACAAGATATATTTTCTAATATCTTTACATATACTTACTTTCTTGCCACAATTTCTCGATCCTTCGCCTCTGATCGATTGAACCAGATACATCCTACACTCTCCAAAATGGTACTTTGCAACAGTCCTGCACAGTAGCTATACTTTTAATAAAATTCATAAATAAATTTGGCCAAAATAAATTATAACAACAACTCAACATTACAAAGCCACTCTTTAGCTGATATCTCATAGTACTACAAATTCTTCTTCCTGTGGAAAGTAGCCTGCTTTGCCTTCACTTGCTTGTTATACTAGTAAAGCAAAGTACAAACACAACCTTCATCCCTTAGCCATTTATGAGTCATCAATGCACACCTGTTAATAAGCCATACAAATTTTGAGTACATGAGTTTATTCTATTTTAGCAGCAAGTGACAAACAAGCAACAATATGAGCTATCATATATGGCTAAACACTACAAGAAAATATGAGCTGAGATTCTTGAATTTGTTTTTCAACCAAATCCACGATAACAGTTGTGTTGCTTCAACCATTTGCTCCATCTCCACTTCCTTGCCTTTGAATATGCAATCATTTCTCGCCTTCCATATGTTCCAAATGCTAGCAAACCATATAACTATTACTTTAGTCTCTCTTTTTTCCGGCTCTGTGAGGTTATGTGACTTTGGTGCAGCAAAAACTATTGAACCTCCTCTTTCACCGTACTTTGTTAATGTATGAAACTTTAGTCTCTCTTTTTTCCGGCTTAACACTGCATGTAGAAACATATCTTAATATCATAATTAGCTTTGATTTTGAATCATATGGTATGGTTTATTTTGTGAATAAATACTACTATAAACCATTGAAATTGATGTTTTTGTAACTTTTTTCTTCAGACTTTCAGATGGGTAATCCTTGTTATAAAGAAACTGAACTTTTGATGGGTTCTACCAACTACTCACCTGCAGTTGATATCTGGTTTATGGGCTGCATATTTGCAGAGATCATTAGGCTCCAACCTCTGTTTATTGGTAGAGATGAACCAGAGATACTAGCTGAGATATTTTGGTAATATCATCAACGCAAACTAATTGTACGATTTCTATACTTATGAAGCAGCAGAGTTCCCTAGCCTCGAACCAGATGGTCTTGATCTTCTTCTGGTAAGTTATACTACTCCCTCCAAGTGAGATTTTTTTTACAACTTCAGAATTTATCTATTATGCAGTAACATCCTGAAATATTTTACACAATAATCTTAAAATTTCACTAGATAAATATTATAGAAAGTACCATAGAAAATAATATTACAACACAGAAGCATGCATAATATAATTTTTAAGAGTGTATGGTTTAAAATATAATTACTTAACTCTTTTATTGATCAACTGAAAATTTGTTGTGTTGGACAGAAAATGCTTTGCCTGTGCCCAAATAGCAGGATTTCAGTTGATGAAGCTCTTGAACACCCATATCTTCGACCATGACAACCCATGATGAAGCTCTTGTTTTGACCACCCAAGAGACTACTCTCTCTTCCTCTGTACAATCTTATAGAATCTTACATATTCTATTTGATATATCATGTGTAAAGGCAATGATAAGAACCGTTAGCAAACAAAGGTAAAAAATAGTTAAGAAAAACCATAGCAATAAAATTTTCTCCTATGAATAGGTATGATCGAACAACAGATTCACTGGTTTAGGTTCAAAGGTATGGGGCCTACACAGGTTCAGGTACTTCTTCAACAGCTTGTGAAGACGGGATCGGTTTCATTTCTTGATCAAGGTCATTACTTTGATGATCCACCGGTTCAATAGTATTCGGTGTTTCTGAATGCATCGGAATGGGGACTGCTAGAAATTGACAATAGAAAGATTACAATAGTTCTTCAGCTACTACAGTCCTTATATTGACACGGTGCATCTGTATTAAACTTTATGTGACATAAAACCGACGAAGATATACCTTGAGTTGAAGGACCCGACAATGAGGAATCTTTGATCTCAGGTGGTGATTGAGAAGACGGCGAATGATTTGCATTCAGCGGCAATGTTGTAAAAGCATTAAGAGTAGGAACTGCAATGGTATGCGAAAGTGGCTGCACAAAATTAAGTACTAATAAGTTGAAATGCAACAAGAAACTATAGTATAATTATGCTTCTCATAAAAATTGGTAAGGGTCTGCCTTCAATGCTGACATTTTGAGAAAACTAGTTACTTTGTAAAGGAAAACCATTGGCTGATTAAATATTGAAACTTACTTAACCAAGATCAGCTTCTGATTAATAGCTTCTAAAACTACACAATTATATTATAGACTCGTTTAATCGTCTTCAGAGTTATGTTTTCGTTACAAGCGATCTGTGTTCACACAAGATTTTTAAAGTTAATTAACTCAATTTTGATCCCTTAAGCTCTTGTGAAAATTTATGTGTTAATCATAGAGTTTGACAACCATGATGTATAACCCCACTCCAAGATTAAAAAGTATTAGAAAAAATATTTTTTTCTTCTTTTTTATGATACCTGATTTATATAACTCAGTTTAGAAACACTGGCTACCAACTCGGCCACATCATCCCCAAATTCTGTCTCAATGTCATGTAGACTTTGGCAAGTGTCATCAACTACGTCATGTAAAATACCAGCCACAATTGTTTCAACAGCCTGCAACACAATGTCAAGATCTCAAACAAATAAATAAATAAAAAACATGTTTATACTTCCAGGTTTGAGCATAAGCATGATAAACCATAGTGCAAGCCCTTACATCAAATGAATATTCTTCAACAGGAATTATATCAAACAGCTTGGATGCAATTGAATACTGTGACTCCCTACCCAATATCTAAGCTATGAGTTCAACAAATTGATTATCCACTTTCATATTTTTAAACCCAAAATTCAACCAAACCCATTCAAACAACAAAAAAGCTCTTTTCCAATTCCCAGAAAGGTCTAAAGCCTTCAACGGACTAGTAACATCAGATAGAAGCACACTTTTATAAATAACTCCATCTCAACTTCTCAATCAGTCTTATGCAGCGGTCCTGTCCATGTACCTAGTACATACAAGTCTCTTGTTTTCCTCTGTATAATGTGTAGTTGATCAATATATTCAGTTGAGAAGATGGTGTAAAATCAAACAATAAAACCCTAAGAGCAGTGCAAGACTCTTACTTGCTGCCAAACTCAATATCAAACTGAAGAAACTCAAAAATATGAAATAATGGCATACAGTGAAGTTGCCTAAAGAAACATATGACAATGAAAGGAAAAGTATGAAATCAGAGACATGGTGCCAACTTGATCTTCCAAAATGGACTTAAAATGGTTGTCATTATAAAATCTTTTTCATGATCATTCCAAGTAAAATTAACTGAAACAAATATCTTTCTATGACGCCAATAAATTAAACAAAGAACCTCACTGGCAATCATTAATTAGTCGATAAATAAAAAGACAGTGACACGAATTGGACTATTTCCCTAAACAAAATTTTCATTTTTCCCATAAGAATAATAAACAGAGTCAACTAAATTGTTAATTTTAAAACCTCATGCTCATACATTGGGATAGAAATCCAAACCTTCAAATGGATTTTTTTCTTTTCCTAGATTCTTGACCATCATCCACCATTTAAATTTCTAACTTATTAACATCTAACGGAAGAACAAAGTCGCATTTTCCCTCTTCTTCAGTATGCTTGAACATTCCCAAAATCAACTTCTCATCAACAGTTGCAAACTTTCTCTCTTCTTCGGTTTGTTTGATGCTTCCAACATGCTCACTCGATGGTATTCTCAAACCCTAAGAGTAGTTTTGAATCCAGAATTATAAAAATGATATATAATTACCGAAACTGTTTGAGGGGCTGTTGAAGAGCTATGCAGTTTGCAATAGAGGAAGTGAGAAAGCGATTGTGGTGGTGGTGATTGCTTTGACGGCGATGTGAGCTGGGAGAGATATATCAAGGCTGAGAGAGATATCCGGTGGCGATTGTGGTGGTGGTGGTGGTGATGATTGTGGTGGTGGTGATGATTGTGGTGGTGGTGGTGATTGCTTTGACGGCGAAGTGAGAAATCGGTTATGGACGGATTTGTATCGAGCTAAGATATCCGGAAGCAATACGTGAAGCAAATCAATTTTTCTTATTTTTGTAAGGCAACCCTAATTGTTCCCCTCTTTCTCTAGGGGTTATGGATATTTCAGAGCGCCGGTGTGGAAAGGTATAGGGGGCGACGGTTGGTTCACCGCCGTGACTTTGATAAATTTTCAGATTGTGTTGGAAGGTTTAGAGGGGCGATGGTTGGTTCACTGTCGTGATCTTTGATGAGTGATGAGTTTTTCTGCTTTATTTCTTAAGGAGGCAACGTGTGTTATTAGTTTTAAGGGGTGACAGCTGTTGTATCGTCGCGACCTATATTTTAGGGCGGTTCTTATGACCGTCGTGAATTTGAATTTAGGGTGGTTTAATGATAACCGTCGCAATAATTATTAATTTTTTTAAAAATTTAAGGGCGGTTGGTGTAAACCGTCGTAACAATCGTCTCTATATGAGAGTTACGACGGTTATCAAGTAACCGTCGCAATTTTTGTGTCGTAAAACTCTAATTTTCTTGTAGTGAGGCTACTACTAACGATGAAAGTTTTCATCCCATTCAGAACTTCTTCCACAGTCAAGGTTTCCTTCACCCAGTGTCTCAAGAAGTACATACCATCAAAGACGGAGATTCCTCCGATACAGATGAGGAATGGAAGTCCTGTCTTAATGAGGACGGTTATATGTCTCAGGAAGAAGTGCCTACGCCATTTTGCTATCCCGCACAGAGTCCGAGATTTATACCAAGGTCAGATGTCGAAATGATATACAGAGATTGTGATCTGGAAGGATGTCGTGCTCCACCAAATTCATTAGAGGAGGACACTCTGATGAAAGACAGCTTTGACCACGACTATTATGGCCCGATGAATGGCCTGCCTATGTGGCAGCCATACCCAGGAGACTCGGGGAATGAGAGTCAGCCGAATGATGCACATCAGCTCAGTATCATTGAAAAGAATACCTGCGTCCCCACTATGTCATGGGATCAACACTCAGGTCATTCAGAAAGTATCCAGCACGACGATGAATTCGCAAAGTTTACAGGACTAGAATTCATTAACTATGCTTTCCCCGAGGTCAACGTCATCGAGAGAGATGACTCCTCCAGTTCCAAAGAAGTGTGGGACACCTTAGGACAACCGAGAAGCAAGTACGACTTCTTGGTCAAGTACACTGCTCTTGAAAGCTCTCGTATCAGGCTCAAGGACATCCAGCCAATGGGATAGGGGGATTTGCCTGAGAGCATAAATACTATGCAAAATACAACAGAGGAATCCACCTACGACAACTCTTCCTGGGAGACAGATTCCAATGATCCTGCTCCACCAGAAATCAGTGTTATTTCTGAAGACAAATCAAGGAAGGTACCAGACTTTGTGATTCACCGAGGAGTTCGCCGCCAATGGGTTGCAGTCGATGTTCTGAAGATTGTTCATAAGTCTAAGTAATTGTCGTCGTTATCTTAACCTTTCACCCTGCCCAGGTGAAACGGATGTTTTGATAGGGCTCACTTTCCGTAAATATACCTCTTCGCTTTTCATAAATAAATAAACGTCGTTCTTTAATTTCCACATTAATTGTTGTTCTCTCTTTTTGCTTTTCCAGAAAATGGTAATCCTAAAAAAAAACAAATAAAAACAAGCAGTTTTCAGAAAATACACTGCACACACTCTTGCATTTCTCCCTATCTCTTCTAAATAAATCATCACGTCATACAGATTGCTTGTTTTAAACCCCATTGAAACATACAATCCAATGCCTTCTCCCAACTTTGAATTCTCGGTATTTAAGGCTGAAGAAGAAAATGATGAGGAAATTCTAGAGGAGATTTCCCGATTACTCAGACAAGAAGAAAGGTCCATTAAACCTCACAAAGAGCCGTTGGAAACAGTCAACTTGGGTTCAGAGGAAGAGAGAAAGGAAATCAAGATTGGGGCACTGCTCAGTTCAACTGTCAAAGAAAGTTTGACAAAGCTTCTCAAAGAGTTTCCCGATGTATTCGCTTGGTCCTATCAGGATATGCCAGGGTTGGATACCAGCATCGTGGAACTTCATCTACCGTTAAGATCAGAGTGTCCGCCAGTAAAACAAAGGTTGAGATGGACTCATCCGGATATGGCCGTCAAAATCAAAGAGGAAGTACAGAAACAGATTGACGCAGGTTTCCTCGCTACATCAGAATATCCTCAATGGTTAGCCAACATCATACCAGTTCCGAAAAAGGACGGAACGGTCATAATGTGTGTGGATTACAGAGATCTAAACAAGGCTAGTCCAAAGGACGACTTTCATTTACCACACATTGACATGCTGGTTGGCAGTACAACAAAGTTCAAAGTGTTCTCCTTCATGGATGGATTCTCGGGCTATAATCAGATAAAAATGGCGCCGAAAGACATGGAGATAACTTCGTTCATTACCCCATGGGCACTTTTGTTACAAGGTAATGTCGTTCGGGTTGAAGAACGTCGGGGAAACCTATCAAAGGGCCATGACTACTCTTTTTCATGACATGATACACAAAGAAATCGAAGTATATGTTGATGACATGATTGCCAAATCTAAGACAGAGGAGGAGCATGTGACCCACCTGTCAAAACTGTTAGAGCGGCTGTAAAAGTACAAACTCCGCTTGAATCCCAATAAGTGCACATTTAGTGTCCGTTCAGGGAAACTTTTAGGGTTCATCGTCAGCCAGAAAGGAATTTAGGTTGATCCTGACAAGTTTAAGGCCATTCAAGAAATGCCTTCTCCGTAAAGTGAAAAACAAAGCAGGGGATTCCTGGGACGTTTGAATTACATTTCCAGATTCATATTCCTCATGATCGCAACATGTGCGCCGATTTTCAAATTACTCAAAAAGAATCAGGACTGCGTTTGGACAGAGGATTGCCAAACCACCTTCGACAGTATCAAGGAATGCTTGTTGAATCCATCGATTTTATCACCTCCAGTGGAAGGAAGACCACTGATCTTATACCTAACAGTCCTGGAAGACTCAATGGGTTGTGTACTTGGCCAACAAGATGAAACAAAAAGGAAAGAGTCTGCCATTTACTATTTGAGCAAGAAGTTTACCGAATGCGAGACGCGGTACACTATGCTTGAGAAAACCTATTGTGCTTTGGCTTGGGCAGCTAAACATCTTCTCCAGTATATGATTCGTCACACTACTTAGTTAATCTCAGAAATGGATCCGATCAAGTACGTCTTTGAAAAACTTGCTCTCACGGGAAGGATTGCCCGTTGGCAGATGTTGCTATCAGAATACGACATCGAGTACCATGCTCAGAAAGCTGTAAAAGGAAGTGTTTTAGCCGATTATTTGGCTCATCAACCAATTGACGATCAGGAATCAGTCGGGTTTGACTTCCCAGACGAAGATGTCATGTACTTGAAAATGAAAGATTGCGATGAACCGCTACCCAGTGAAGGGCCAAAACCAGGTTCCCAATGGGGACTAATCTTTGACGGAGCCGTCAATCATTATGGAAACGGAATTGGGGCAATCATCATAACACCTCAGGGTACCCACATTCCTTTCACTGCCAGACTGACATTCAAGTGTACAAATAATGAGGTCGAATACGAAGCTTGTATCATGGGTCTCGAAGAAGCCATTGATTTAAGGATCAAGAACTTGGATGTATATGGTGACTCATCCCTGGTTATCAATCAGATCAAAGGAGATTGGGACATATACCAATCAGGATTGATTCCTTACAAAGACTATGCGAGAAGGTTGTTACCATTCTTCAACAGAATTGAGTTTCATCATATCCCTCGTGAAGAGAATCACATGACTGATGCATTAGCCACACTCTCTTCCATAATTAGTGTAGGTCAATGGAATGACATGCCTAAGATTGACATAATGCGCCTAGAAAGGCCCGCTTACATCTTCACGATTGAAGCAGTCATAGATGATAAACCTTGGTATCACGATATCAAATGCTTTCTTCAGAAACAAGAGTACCCACCTGGGGCATCCAGAAAGGACAGAAAGACCCTCAGAAGGTTGGCAGGCAACTTCTTTCTGAGCGGTGATACACTTTATAAGAGAAACTTCGACATTGTCTTGTTCCGATGCATAGACAGACCAGAGGCAAACATGTTGATAAAAGAAATTCACGAAGGATCCTTTGGCACTCATGCCAATGGACACACAATGGGGAGAAAAATTCTGAGAGCGGGGTACTATTGGTTGACCGTGGAATCCGACTACTACAAGTACATGAGGAAGATGTCACAAGTGTCAGATATACTCAGACAAAATCCATGTACCATGAACGCATCTCAAAGTTCTCTCTTCCCCGTGGCCTTTTTTCATATAGGGAATTGACATGATTGGCATGATTGAACCCAAGGCTTTAAACGGACATCAGTTCATCCTGGTAGCCATTGATTACTTCACCAAGTGGGTCGAAGCAGCGTTGTACGTCAATGTAACCTGACAAGTGGTTGTCCGATTTATCAGAAACAATATCATTTATCGTTATGGTGTTCCAAGCCAGATCATTATGGATAATAGATCTAACTTGAACAATAAAATAATGAAGGAGTTGTGTGCTGAATTCAAAATCAAACACCATAACTCATCTCCCTACCGACAAAAGATGAACGGGGGGGTAGAAGTGGCTAACAAGAACATCAAGAGGATCGTTCAAAAGATGGTTGTAACCTACAAAGACTGGCACGAGATGCTACCCTTTGCTTTTCATGGTTATCGCACATCTGTCTGCACTTCAACAAGGGTAACCCCTTTCTCTCTAGTATATAGCATGGAAGCAGTGCTCCCCCCCATCAATCCGGGTATTGATGGAAGCTAAGCTAACGGAGGCTGAATGGTGTCAAAGTCGGCACGACGAACTGAATCTGATCAAAGAAAAGCAAATAATGACTTTATGCCACGGTCAGTTGTATCAGCAAAGAATGAAGAAGGCGTTTAACAAAAAGGTCCGACCTCGCGTCTTCAGGAAAGGAGACCTTGTGCTCAAAAAGATACAATCTTTTCTCACTGATTCTCAGGGCAAATGGACTCCGAATTATGACGGCCCCTATGTGGTTAAGAAAGCTTTCTCAGGCGGCGCCTTGAGACTCACAACCATGGATGGAGAGGAATTTGCCTACCCCACAAATGTTGACGTAGTCAAGAAATACTTCGCCTAAATAAAAAATATAAAAAAAAACGTCTCGGTGGATTGAAAACTCGAAAGGACGGTCCAGGAAAAAATTAGAGACATAATCAAAAATCATCCCGGTGGATTGGAAATCTCAAAGTACAATCCAGGAAAAATTTAGGGATTCATGGCAAGTAACTATGTCCAGCAAAGGGGCAAATTCCTCAGCAGTAGTAATGCCATCTATAAGGAAAACTCCAGTCAAGGTCATCTTCGACAGAAGCTCAGGATGTCCAGAATTCAAAGTTGGTAGAAGGATAGCGGTCGTTATGTTCAAAGTAGCCCTTTTCCCTTAAATTACCATTTTCTAACTTTGTAAATACTCTATGGAATCACGCACTTGGCTGATCTCTGTCCTGTCAATAAAATTTAAGCCCTGGTGCTTTTGTTTGCAATTCTTATTTGTTTTAACTTTATAGAATGACATTTTAACATGATTAACGATTCTTGAAATAAAACAAAAATGAATTTACTTGTCAAACTTTTTCTGCTTTTAAAATAAGAGCTCTTACCTCTTAAGCCCGACCAACGGTTGTTCTCCACAGGGACTATCTCTCCTAAGCAAGGCAGAATTGCTATCGTGAATCAGTGATGCCTTTCATCTCCCACTGTGGCTGAGTATCCCGTCATGTTCATCTATTAGTCTGTATGTCACGCCAGTTTTATCAGCATAAACATACATACATCATGCATTATTGATTTACATTCATATTCATATTGCATCACTATCACTCTGGTCAATCTTATCCCCAAGTGATAAAAGTCCTCTCACTTGAGTTGTCAGTTCTTTCCTCGTCTGGGAGTTTCTTGTTTGAACCACTTTTCTCCCCAGTTTATTTCTGGGATGGAGACGGTCTTCAACTACTTTGATAACTTAAACCTCTGAAAAGCAAGAAGGCATTTGACAAACATCACTCTTCGCCATTGAAGATGATATCTTCGCTTTCCCGGATTAAGGAAAATCCCCAGAGAAAGCCTCTTAATCATAGATTCGACAATACAACAGTTTTTCTCCAAAAAACTTCGCTGACGAAAAGGTCATCAGCACCTCAAAATTGGATCACACCATATGGCATTTCTCCGAGAAGATACCGAGAAAAGTATGTTGTAATACCCCCAAACAGGAAGCAGTCTTTCAAGAGACTCATTTTCCCCAGTAGAGTCAACAAATGGTCCTCCAATAGAGAAGTTTGTACACCTCTGCAGCTCAGACAGATGGGTCCCCCAGCAAGTCTGGCATCAAAAATTTTTCCATAAAATGGCATCTCCCCAGGAAAATTCGGCGAGAAGTTTGAGGAAAACTGCTACGAAAAGCGTCCCTTGTCAAGAAAGTTTAATGACAAAAGAAACCTAGACCAGTTCCTTGGTAGGAAACCAGGATCGAGGGGGAGTTTATTTCGGCAACTGAGACTAGTTCTTTGGTAGGAAACTAGGATCGAGGGGAAGTTCATGTCAGCAACTGAGACCAGTTCCTTGGTAGGAAACCAGGATCGAGGGGAAGTCTATATCAGAAACTGAGACCAGTTCCTTGGTAGGAAACCAGGATTGAGGGAAAGTTTACCTTTTCTAAGCCTCATTGCTTAGCGAAAGAAGATGGATGAGAAAACTGCCGTTCATAACCACCATCAAAATTTCAGGTATTCTGATATTTAATCCTCTTGCACCCCGAATGCCTAAATACCTTCGCCATTCACACCTTCGGGTCCAAGAAGATTAAATAGGAGAATCTGTCATACCCTAAATTTTGACCACTAAGATTTCCCATCATTGTGCAAATCATTACCACAATATGGATGAACCATCATGCCTCATTAGTCTCCCCAAAGATGGGTGAGCATTCACTACAATCAAAGGATTAGGGTTTCAAGCCCTCTCAAAGCTCTTAGACAAAGGATCAATCAAGGAATGACATGATCCTCAACTTTTATAAACCTCTCAAACATCCACAATGATCAAGAGGACTCCCACATCAAAGATTAAGCACAAGGCTGCAACATTCCAAATGGATCAAGCCTCAAGATCGCCTGTGTCACCAAATTAGGGTTTTGGTCGACCAAGGCCTCCAAATGGAAATTTTCCTCTGGGCATGAGCCAATGCTTCAAAACACAACCCAAAATACTCTAAGGGAGATCATAAACCCAATCATCAAGTTAATTTAGCCTCAGGGGATGCTTTCACCAAAAAATCAGGAATTAGGGTTTCTTGACCTAATTCACCCCTAAGTTGACTTTTGGGACAAAACATGAGCCAAGACCTCAAGACATGGTTTGAGGGTCTCTAATAAACCACATTGATCTATTTTCAATCATGGATTAATCCAAGAAGTTTGATTCACAAGTTTCAAGTGCATCAGAGCCCCAGTTTGGGTTTCGCAGAAAAAGTCAACTGTGCCTTTGACTGTTGACCAGGACATGATTCAATACACTCTATAACACCTATGAAATCAATCCATCAAATTTTATTTAGGTCAAGGACTTGATTTCATAGAGGATCGCACAGTTTGGAATTCATCTGATAAAAAGTCAACTGTGCCCAAAAGTCAAAGTTTGACTTTTTGATTTTTTGATCAATTATGGTCCCCTAACCTTAAAATGATGTTAATGTGTGATTGGAATCATCATTCATCAAGAAAAATCAAAGAAAGTGAGATAAATTGTAAAAGGGGTAACCATAAAAAAAACTTAGAAATTTTCTAAGTTATGGAACAAAATGGCTAGGGTACCAACTTCCAAGGATTGTAACTTGAGATCCAAGCAACCATTTGGGCTGATCCAAAGATGGATTTGTAGCTCTCATGGCATACTTTAAAAGTGTCAAATACAGCTCATTCCAGTTCATCATGGATTTTGAGTTATGGTTGGATCAAAATGGCTGAAAACATGAAATCTCACTTTTTCCAACACTTAGTGAAATTTTTACTAAGTCAGAATCTGTTTCACTTTTTCCAAAATGTAGGGGCATTTTTCACTTGGATCCAAAAAGTGTCAAGACAAACTATGATCACACATATGTTGTATCATATGAGAGCTTTCCAAAATGGCCAAGAACCCCATGAAATTCCACTTGAGCTAAGAGTTATGACAACTGCAACATGCCTTGTTGCAACTGTCATGGTAAGCCAGAATTTTGTACTTTTTCTCGATTTGGCAAGATCAGATAATTCCAAGCCTTGTCATCATTTTGGACACATCTAAGGATCAAATCCAAGGGGGGTGATCTGATCTCCAAGCCTCCAAAGTCTTTGGAGCTAACAATAGTATGCCAAACCTAAAAAACCCTAAAGAGGGGACAAGACTCCAATTTTGTTTTGGAGCATTCAATGGATGCACCAAGGTGGCATGTACTGAGCCATTTCCAACTGAATGAGTCAAGGATGATCTCTGAACTTGGGAACCAAAGGCATGTGCTCTAACCTCTAGTCAATGGCTAGAGGAGACTTGGATTCCTATTGATCAACATTTGCCAAACCTCTGCAGCAATTGCCATTCACTATTGCAACCAAAACAAACTTTCTCTACTATAAATAGAGCTCATTTATGCTTAGTTTGAGTACACCAAGGCACTACAACACTTGCTTTCCACAAAATCTCTTTCTCTAGGCAAAAATGCCTTCTTTAGGAAGGTAACTCTGAGTTTTTGAGTTAGAGAGCAATTTCATCACTGCTCATGATCCAAACAAATATAATATGTCATATCTAAGCTATCCAAACTCTCACAAGTAACCTGTAACACCAAAATCATAAAGTCCCTTCTCAAAACCTCAAAATAGGACTTTTTTACATTTTTTAAGCCATGTCTTGATTCAGTCGCTTTCAAAACCAGATAAAAACTCAAACACACTCCAAATATCATCCTTGAACTATCCCAAATGGTTCCCTACATCTGGAACACCATTTGAGAGAGTTGTTATTTCGGTCACTTTTGCCCCTTTTGCAAGAAAGGGCTAGTTTCCATTCCTGAGGTTTCCAGTTGTTTCCAATCATCCTAAAAGCTTCCAAGGGATCATTTGAGGGTGTTCAAAGCATCAAATCATTTCTAGAACAAAGCACTTGACAAATTACCCAAAAATCATCTTTTTTACCACTTTTTCATATTTTATTATTTTTCTTATTATTTTTAATGATTTGAAAAATTAATAACTCCCTCAATTTTAATTATTTTTTATTGGTTCTTTTTGTAAAAAAATCACAAAAATGTTGAAATATTTTATTCCATAAAAAAATAAAATTTATATTATTTATTTAATATTGTTGGTATTTTTATGAATAAATTCATTTTTAATTGTTTTTAAACATTTTAAAAGTGAATATTCATCTTGAAAAATCAAAACCAAATGAGTTTTAATTCATCTTGTGATTAAAACCTCATTTTTCAAACCTTAACCAAAATCACAAGTTGTTTATTCAAGCTTATTTGGTGTTTTATCATTTTTTATTGATTTTCTTTGAGAATTTACTTTTAAATGATAAAGTTAGGGTTTTGATTGATTCCACCCTCATCAATCATTTTCAAACACTCATGGGCATCTATTAGAGTGTAAGACTCATCCCCTTTGTAAATACACCACTTTTTGGGCCTTAGTGTATTGTATAAGTCCTGATACCGTTAAAAATTCCCGCACGATTGTCGCCTTTTTAACAAAAATTAACTGGGCTTCTCCTTGAGCTATAAGACCTATCTTTATTCATTTTCAAGCTCTTTGGGCCTCTAATAGAGTGTAAAACCCAATCCCCTTTTAACCTAAACAATTTTGGGCATCAGATATTGTATAAGTCCCTCTGCGTTAAAAGAAAAATCTTGGCGCAATCGCCAGTTCAAAAATCAAATCATCTGGGCCTACCCTCGTGTTATAAGTCCCATTTCTTTTCTTTAAATTTCATTGGACCTCTAATAGAGTGTAAGACCCAACCCCCTTGTACATATAAATAATTTTGGGCCTCACATATTGTATAAGTCCCTCTGTACGGTTTTCAAAACAACGGTGCGATCATCGTTAAAACTTGGGCCTCTCCTTGAGCTGTAAGCCCCAACAATTTTTCAAAGCATTTTCTCCTTTGATTTTGAATTCAAATATATGTTGTTATCAAAACCTTCTTTGTTGAACAACTAACAAAACAGCATGGAAGCTCTACAATGGGTAAGTGTTTATCCGCTTTCATTTACCGCTTTCATCTATATATAACTGTATTGTGGGGCTGCTTCACTGTAAGTCTTCTTTCACATCCTTTTATATACTTGTCACATATCCACTGTGTAATACTAGTATAGTTATTTAGAGTTTTCCCCGGCAACTACGTCTAGCACTATGTAAAGCCTTGTTGGTCACTCTTAAATACAAACAAAACTAGATCCCCCGTAGGATTCCAGATACAGTCTTCCCTTCTCTTGGGGTTAAACAATATGGAACAAAGAGAAAGACAGTATTCTCGGTGAACCTTTTCTCAGACTGTCACCCTTAGAAATTTTCAAAGTAACTCTAACTCCCCAGAGATGATCTTTTCTCCGTGAATGGCATCTCTTGAGTTTCTTCCAAATTCTCGAACTTTCCTGGAATGGTCTCTTCTTTGTGAATTGCATTTCTTGAACTTATCTTGGTTTGGGGACCCACAGGCTTCCTAAAAGCATCCCCGCCTCCTCTTGGGCGTTGTACAAGGACCCTTTGGCTTCTTAGAAGTTCTCATGCCTTCTCTTGGGCTTCATACAAGGACCGTGATGACCTCTTAAAGGTATAAGACAAAACTTAGTCATCCTTTGCTATAGCAGTCTTTCCAGCGTCAAAACTCCGGCCATTTTAGGGTTGATACTCATCCCTTAAATGCACGTGCCTCCTCTCGGGCATCATACAAAAGATAAAACTCTAGACTTAGAAAGTCTAAACCTCTTGAGTCTTAAAGACATTCTCAAGTTCCTTTCAAACATAGGAAAAAACACCAATCACTCTGGATCAATCTCTAGCAGAAACCCGGTCTCTCTCATGAGAGTTCCCCCAACACTTGGACCCGCTTCAGGATCTAAATAATCCTCAGCAGTACGTTAGCCTCCTCTTGGGCTTTGTATAAATGGTTCCCCCTAGCAGAGCTAACCTTTTCAGACTCTCTTGTTGAGTTAACAACTTTTAGCCTCCGTCTTGGGCTTTGTACAAGACATATAAAACACTCTCTTGTTGGGTATAAAACACTCTCTTGTTGAGTATAAAAGACTCTCTTATTGAGTCAACCACTTTTAGCCTCTGTCTTGGGATTTGTACAAGACATATAAAACACTCTCTTGTTGAGTATAAAAGACTTTCTTGTTGAGTCAACCACTTTTAGCCTCCGTCTTGGGCTTTGTACAAGACATATAAAACACTCTCTTGTTGAGTATAAAAGACTCTCTTGTTGAGTCGATCCCCTTTTAGACTCTATCTCGGGCTTCGTACGAGACATCAAAACACTCTCTTGTTGAGTATAAAAGACTCTCTTGTTGAGTCAAACAACCTTCAGACTCTCTTGTTGAGTCAATCACCTGTTCAAGACTCTCGTGTCGAGTCAACCTTTTTAGCCTCCGTCTTGGGCTTTATACAAGACAGATAAAAGTACTCTCTTGTTGAGTCAAACCCTTTCAGCCTCCATCTTGGGCTTTAAACAAGATACATTCTCCCCAACGAAGTCAAAATCCCATCTAGCCTCAATCTTAGGCTTTGTACAAGACAGAAAGAACCTTTTCCCCAAAAAAGTCAAATTTCCCACCTCCTCTTAGGCTTTGTATAAAGAAACCCCGGTTGAGTCAATTAACCTTTTAGCATCAAATTTGTATCGTCTTAACAGCATACAAACATCAACAACTCCTCTTTAGAGATGACAAATTCTCTCTCATCCAAAACCCTTTAGCTTCACATCTTGGGCTTTAAACAAGATACAAACCACCTTTAGCTTCATGTCTTGGGCTTTGAACAAGACACCAAAACAATCCCTTTCCTCCCATAGAATAGGAGGAACTACGATCGCTCTGATTTCCCTGTTTCGTTAAACGGGAATGCGTAGGCATAAGATTGCAAAAATCTTAGCGAGCATACTAACCAAAAAACCCAGAATCCAGTACCTTCATACATCCCTCAAAAGCATCAGACCTAACACCTTACCAGAAACCTAGCCAATAGTCTAGACACTGTTTTTAAGCAAATAACCCTAAACACAAACCCCCCTTTTGATAGCATCTATAAACCAATAGTTTTGACTGTTTTAACCTCAGGATGCAAGCAGGGTTAATTGGAGACATCTATTTCCCTTCCTTAATCAGCTCAACAGGATAAAAAATGAATCAAACTGTAGTACCAAAGTGATAGTGATTCGAAACCACAAAAATCGCGCTACAATCAGCAAGCCCAAGGCCGAGAGCGCCAGAACCAGCGCAAGCCCCAGAATAATCTAGAATGAAGGAATGCTCCTCTAGATCTGATTACTGTGACATACACTTAACTTCTCCCATATCTGGTTTAGAGCTCGCTGGTGGTTACCAAAGCTCTAAATCCTCCACTATAACCATTCCCACCTAGGTATGATCTCAATGTGCAATGCGGACATCATGCTGGGTCGGCTGGACATTCGACTGAGGATTGCAACGCTTTCAAAGCTAAGGTCCAACAGTTGATTGACAAGAAGCACTTAACTGTTCAAGGTGAGAAATTGGGGGTGAACGAAAATCCCTTGTCCATGTAGGGGCCAAGATTGCAAAAGCATCCATTGAAATAATTGATCAAGCCTGAGAGCACTTTCTCAATATCGGCAATCATCATGTCATTCCATCTTTTCCATTTGTAATCTTTTTGCTTGTCAAGCATTGTTCACTTGTAAAACTTGTTTGTTTTCAAATGATAATAATAATGAAATGAATATGCATGTTTTGAATAAATTCATTCGTGTTCACTCATATTTTTTATCTGTATTACATATTTGATCAAGCAAAATTAAAAAGAGAATGATGAAATCAAAAGGACGTGAGATCATTGTCTGTATGCTTTTGAATAAAACCTTGCTAACGATGTAAGGCATTGGTTCCATTCCCAAACACCGGAGGTATAAGGAAGATAATCCCTAGTCAAACCCTTTGGGCCTTGAAGTAGGAGTTTCTTTCTGTACACATAAAACCCTCAATCTTTACCAGGGGCAGGGTAGTCTTCAGTTAGTTTGACCATACGTTCAAATTTCAAAAGATGAGCACCCCATCTGCGGATCAACCACATTCTATCCCTCAGAAGAGGTCGGAAAAATCACAAATCCACATTGGTTGTCCCTCACCGACCAAAGGAATGAGGCAGCCACAACTCACCCTTACAAATCAAACAAACACATATCCCAAGATTTTGTTCAAAAAAAATCAAAAAGCAAAAGTACAATAGCAAAAGCAAAAAAAAAAGAGACAAAAAAGCCCGCTAAGTCAAAAATAAATGACTTAGGCAAAAATTAGGGGATCCCGGTAGATTGAAAATTCAAAAGAACAAGTTCGTGTGATCACATGTGACAAAAATAAAAGGTGAGTGACTGCCGCTCCAAAAACCCTCGTCGGTTCCTTTACCGTCACTTCTACCATTCAAATCCCTTTTGAAAGGTGAACGCTTCTGTCAAACTAGCTGAACTTAGGACTGGAGAACATCAAGGAGAATGGGTGGGTAAAAATAAATTTTGAGCCTTATATCCTTTCTTTTTTAAACCATGAACCAGGCCATGTTACAACCCTTAAAAGACCTAATTGAAGCAGGGTTTATTTCAAAAAGCTTACTACGGTAAAATCGCGTCAAAGCTGACTCTTAAAGATTTGCTTATCATTTGTGCTGGTATTGACATGACATTCTAAATAGTGATTCAGTCGCTATATATCATAATCTCAGTGGACATACTTGGATTTCAAAACTGACATATGCATGCCATTAACATTATCATTTTCAAAACAAACACTTTTTATTTGCGAACAAGCACTTGACATCAAGAAGGTTTCCACAATGGAAAGTTTGATCACCTCAAGGGGCAAAGCGCCTGAAAACTCCGTTGAGCAAAAGGGCAAGCCGCTCTAAGATTCAGCCAATCTAGGGAAATCACGTCGAGATTTGGCAAATCTCTCAAGGATCAGTTGGTTAGGGGCATCCCTCTAAAGTCGATCAGCCAGGGGCAAAATCACTTCAGTGCTCATACTGGGGCAGGCCATCCCAAGAGCACAAGAAGCTAACCTCTCCAAGAGACAATTAATCAGGGGGGTATTGTTTTGTTACATTGGAGCAAATTAAATCAGGGTCATCCTATGACATAACTGCTTCCTAACTTGTGACAGGGGCATTCCATGCAGATACCCGACAGACTGGGGCATAGACAGGCTACCCAAGTACAAGTTCTCTCCCTATTTTGAGGCAAAGGCGATCGTGTATCACCAACTACTAATCCTGAAGTAGGTGTCGAGAATCATGTCTTTATGGCTTACACACTAACGTCAACTCTTCCATCTCCCATAACAAAAGCACTTGGTAGGTTCTCAAGAATCATTGCATAGACCAGTTTCATGCATTTATCATGTTGCTTCACTCATGCATATCATCCACCGAGCATAGCATGAGGCCTTGACATAAGCCCCATCACACTTGACATCTCTTCAAAACCTGATCACTAACATTCTGCATATAGTAATCATCATCGCATAACATTGCATCCTCAAACGCATAGCATATTAATCAAGTTGGAGCATTATGCCATGCAGATTCAAACAAGCGTCATAATCAAAACCCAGTTCTTGTCTGACTTATATCTTTAAATCCCAGTTCTCGTCTAGTAGTCAATTCTCGTCTGACCTTGCCCTTCAAAACCCAGTTCTCATCTGGTATTCAGTTCTCGTCTGACTTATCTCTTTAAAACCCAGTTATCGTCTGGTAGTCAGTTCCCATCTGGCTCATCTTTGCTTAATCTCATTTCATATCTGGTAAACTTAATTCCAGTTCACGTCTGGTAAACTTAATCCCAGTTCTCGTCTGGTAGTCAATTCCCATCTGACCTTGCCCTTCAAATTCCAGTTCTTGTCTGGTCGTCAATCCTCGTCTGACTTATCTCTTTAAAGTCCAGTTCTTGTTTGGAAAACTCCTTCAGAACCCAGTTCTCGTCTGGCAGTCAGTTCTCTTCTGACTTGTCTGTTCAAAGTCTAGTTCTCGTTTGGCAAACTTTTCCAGTTCTCGTCTGGCTTATCCTTGCAAAGTCCAGTTCTCGTCTGGCAAACTTTTTCAACATCCAGTTCTCGTCTGGAGGTCAGCTCTCACCTGACTTGTCTCTTTCAAACCCAGTTCTCGTCTGGTAGTCAGTTCTCGTCTTACTTGTCTCATCAAATTCCAGTTCTCTTCTGGTGTTTGGTTCTCGTCTGACTTACTTCTTTAAAATCCAGTTCTTGTCTGGTGGTCAGTACTCATCTGACCTATCTTTTCAAAATCCAATTCTCGTCTGTCCAATCCTTTCAAAGTCCAGTTCTCGTCTGGAAAACTTTTCCAGTTCTTGTCTGGTGCACTTTTTCAAAGTCCAGTTCTCGTCTGGCGCACCTTTTCAATGTTCAGTTCTCGTCTGGAAATTTTTTGAAAAGTTCAGTTCCCGTGTGACTTGTCTCTTTAAAACCCAGTTCTCGTCTGGTAGTCATTGCCCGTCTGACTTATCTCTTCACAATCTAGTTCTCGTCTGGTAGTCAAATATCGTCTGACCAATCTTTACAAAATCCAGTCAGTTCCCATCTGATTCATTCAAACTTTTCCAGTTCTCGTCTGGCGCACTTTTCCAAAGTCCAGTTCTCGGCTAGAAAGCCTTTCCAAGTCTAGTTCTTGCCTGGCAAACTTTTCAAAGTCCAGTTCTCGTCTGGCACACCTTTTTCAAAGTCCGGTTCTCGTCTGGCACACTTTTCAAGTCTAGTTCGCGTCTGGAAAACTTTTTCAAAGTCTCTTCCTTTCCTTTGGTTCACCCAAAGACCTTTCCTTATTCTTTAGTCCGTCTAGAACCTGCCAGCTTGCGAAACTGTACCTTAACCAGCACCGTTGCATAACATGATATCAAGCATCATGTAGAACAACACATACATAGCATATGCATTAGCATACCTCCCTTTGTCTGATTCATCTCCCAGCAGATATTCAACCAAACTTCAAACACTCTCAAAACTCTCCTTTTATCGCTGTCGGCCAAATTTTTTAGCTACTCTTTTATTTAATCCCCTTCTACCTCGAATCATCGAAAAGCTGGTGCACTTCGTACATTCAGGTCCAAGAGAATTAAATAAGGGCAGTTGTCAAAACCCAAAATTTAACCTCCTTTCTTGCATTTTGCGTGAGCATGTGCATTCGCATTGCTGGCATACGCATTCGCACTTTTTCTCTGTGGTTTTGCTACAGGAATATTCAGGTTTTCCAAGCCCGATTAATCGCATCCTCACGAAGTCATCACATCATCAACACAAGCACAAAACAATGGTTTATATGCTTATTCATCAAAGCAAGAGGTTGAAAATCGGAACCGTAGCCAAAGCACCTTTTTCAAGCAAATTGGGCACTTTTTGGCTTGGTTAATCTATTAACACTTTTCAGTGCAAAAAGTGTTAATAGATTAACCCTTGTAAACAGGCAGAATCTGCTGCTTTTTCATGACAACAACTTTTCCTCCACATTTTGGGATTCTACTTGGTTCTAGCAGCATGTGGAACATTCTAGACATCTCTAAACATTTCAAGACTATTCAAGACACTCCACTTACATTTATTCCAATACTTCACTATAATTTAAGTGCACCATGTTACTTAATTTCCAAGCATGTGAACCACTTGATTTGGATTCACATTGGGATTGCTACCGAGTTAACTTCCTAACTAACCGAGTTAACCGCTTGACTCGGTGAGTCAAGTGTAACTAACTCCTAGCCTAATTCCAAACCACCCAAAGCTAACTCCTAGCCTAATTCCAAACCTCTCACACTTTATACCTATCCTCTATATAAACAAAGCTTCACTATTTTCACAAGGACCCTCAACCATTTCACACATTTTCACAATTCTTCATTTTCTTCACACTCAATTCTCTCACATTCTTTCTAAAATTTTCTGCAACTTCTTCTGCTTCATCTACATTTTTTCCCAAACCTCACCATAGCTCTTCACCATTGAAGAATAATCACTTCTACATTAGAAGTGATTATTTCTTGAGCTTAACCTTCAACATCTTGCAATTATACTTGATTTTCTAGAGTTTTATTAGCTTTTGGATTCATCTCAAGTGTTTGCTTCAAGATTCTACGGTTCGAATTCGTATTTTGGAAGTTTCGTCGCAATTCGCTCGGGTTCGGTACGATTCGGCTACAATTGAAGATTCCTCTGGCTTTCTTTGATCATCTTCATCAAGATCAATTTGCAACAATCACCAAGCCATTTCTCCGACTTATAGGTTGGTATCTCTTTCCATATTTTATTGTTTCGAACGTTTTCGTATCATTTGCGATGTAGTTCGATCATTTTTCGGTTTGTCTAATCATGTGTTTTTCTTCAGCTTTGATCTCCATGTTAATGCTTTCAATTATATGATTAATTGCTCATAATTCATGTGATTTTCGTGCACAAATGTAAACCATAACATGAGAATGCTTGGATAAGTGATTAAGTGGCTGGAAGCACTTTTGAAAACTATTTTTTTGCGACTGCATCAGTGTTATTCGATTAACTCTTTTCAGTGCAAAAAGTGTTAATAGATTAACCAGTTTAATTTTGCTGTTTTTCAAGTGTTAATCGATTAACACTTTTCAGTGTAAAAAGTGTTAATCGATTAACCAGTGTAATTTTGCTGATTTTTGTGCTGTTAATAGATTAACCAATTTTGCACTGTAAATGGTTAATCGATTAACACTGAACCAGAATGTGAAATTTGCCTATTTTTCAAGCTTGTTTGATATTCTTTCCTCATTTAACTTCCATGGCTTGGTATGCTTGATATTTTTGGATGTTTTATGAGTTGTTTAACCTCTATTTGAAGCACGCTTGACAACTTTCGATGCTCAATTTTTTCCATTATCAATTGTTTGCAATTTTGACAATGTTTGCTCATGATCATTCTTGCACGTATTTTGGATCACTTGAAACTTGATCTACGATGAAGATTAATTGATCTTTGGTATTGTTTTGCACTTTCATTCATGTTAGCATTAAGTTTGTTCTTCAAATAATAAGCTTAATCTTGTATAATCAATAATGCTCCCTTTTGCTTTAATAATTTTTCAATTTATTTGGAAAATTATTAGCATATTCCTCCCTTTTGATTAATTAATCAAAACTTTATTTCGATTATTAATCTTCCCGTTGGCGCTTCTCTTTAGGCTTCCTTTAGAGCTTTCTCTCTCACTCTTCCCCCCCCCCCCCCCCCCCCCCCCCCCCGCGGAGACGGAGTTTCGCGCGACACTGGAGCACTGTACAATTTGGAGTTGTTACGCTGTCCGTTTTAATTTTTGCACTACACCTTGTGTGTTAAAGAAGAAATGAGAATGGAGAATTCCTACTCTCATTCTGACCACTTCAGGTAGGGGACGAATGACCCTGTGCCTGGCTAAGTCACCTATTTCCTTAGGCGGTAGTGTATCTCCTTCCCCAGTTGAGTCGATCCTTGATCACTCCTATCTCTGGCAATCTCTCTTGGTCAATCACCATCCTTCTTGGTTAAGATCATTGTCTTGGGTTAGCATTTCTCTCTCTTGTCTCAACATTCTTTTCTTGTGGTCAATCATTACTTTTTGATTCCTTAGAAGAGCCTCAATTCCTTTCTTTTCGGTTAATCACAGTCTTCCTGTTAAATACCGAAACCCTTGCGGAGTTCGTGACCTTCTCTTAGTTCTTTTCCCTTTGGTTAACCACTGCCTGTCAGTTAAAACATCAATTTGCACTTATGCTCAGCTAACCACAGTCTATCTGTTAACACACTGAGTTCCTATTGGGTTAATCACCTTCTCTTGGTTAATCACCCATTTTTTCAGTTAACCACAGCTTGTCTGTTAAAATACTGAACCCCCATTTTCGAGTTAATCACCTTCTCTGGGTTAATCACTCGTTTTCTTTTCGGTTAATCAAAGTTTCTCTGTTAACACCGATCCCTCAGCGGTTAGCAACCTCTTTCGGTTCAATACCCCTTTTGTTGGTCAAGTACTATTTGTTCAGTCGGTATCAACATCCCTTTGGGTCACAACCTTCGCTTGGTTCTACACCCATTATTTCGGTTAATCATAGTTTATCTGTTAAAACCTTTATCCTCGCAGAGTTGCAATCCTTGTTTTTCTCGGTTAACCACTGTTTATCAGTTATCATACCGAAATCCCTTCTGAGTCAAACACATCCTATGGTTCAATACTCTCTCTTCTTTTGGTTCATCACAGCCTATCTGTTGACACCAACTTCCTTTTTCCCACCAGAGCCTTAATCTCTTTTTCTTTGGTTAACCACTGCCAGTCAGTTGATATACCGAACCTTTTTTCTCTTGTTTCTGGATCCCCAATAGGGTCGCTACTCTCTGATCCCCAGCACATTTCTTTATTCTTCTTACCTCTCCGGTGTAGTCTTCGTCTTTCCTTTTGATCCTTTATCTTCTTGGTTTCGACACCACTTTTTCATGTTATTCTCTGTCTCTATCTTTCCTTTGCACTCTTCTCCTGGTTTTGACACCATTTCTTTTGGAATCCCCAGTGCAGTATCCTCCTTTCTTTTGTTCTCGGTTTTGACACTGCTTTCCTTTTCCTTTTTCTTCTTAGTTCCATGAACTATGGAAGCTCTGATTCTGCATTCATTCGAATGTATGATACGTAGGCACGAGATCGCGATGATCTTGGAGAGCACCCTTCGACCCTTCCACCTTCTTCCATTCCTCCTTCTTTTCCCTGGTTCCATGAACTACGGAGCTCTGATTTCCTCATTGCACTATGAGGGTACGTAGGCACGAGGGCCCTAATCCTCCGCGACCACTTTTTTTTTCCTTTTCTCTTTTCTCTCTCCTTTCTTTTAGCTAGAAGCCTTTAGATATATAATTTATCCAAGCCTAGAATCAAGTGAAATGGTTCCCGTCGAGTACGACGGATGCGTAAGGTGCTAGTATCTTCCTTTCGCATAACCGACCCCCATTCCCATTTCTCTTCCCCTTGGGTTTTATCGATATGTTCCCTGTCCTTTGGGACTAAATAAAGTTCGGTGGTGACTCTGTTGTATCTTTGAGTGTGCGATTTACTCAGGTATAAACCAGCCATCTTCAATATCAACTGTGGTTATATGTGGCTCCTTTTTTTTTGAAGATATATATAACGCTCTTAGTTCATTCACTTTTGCCCTAGACATACTTAGACAAACTTCATCTTCTGCCTCCAAACTTCTTCCTTTTATGAAAAATTATTCATTCACTAAACCAAACTTGAAAACATCATTTCTTCCAAAAAAACGATACCCAGAAACATTGTGTTCATTAACGTGTTACAGTTTGTTCCTGTTTAACGATTCTACAAGTAAAATGTTATTATTTAACAATTCTATTTTTTTATTGTTGTTGTTCTTGTTGTTCTTGTTGTTGCTCTTGTTGTTCTTGTTGTTATTCTTATTTTTTTGTCTTGTTGTTGTTATTGTTCTTGTTGTTCTTGTTGTTGTTCTTGTTGTTCTTGTTGTTCTTGTTGTTCTTTCTGTTTCTCTTGTTGTTCTTATTGTTATTCTTATTTTTGTTCTTGTTGTTGTTATGTTCTTGTTGTTCTTGTTATTGTTCTTGTTGTTCTTGTAGTTCTTGTTATTGTTGTTGTTTTTGTTATTGTTCTTGTTGTTCTTGTTATTATTCTTATTTTTTTCATGTTGTTGTTATTGTTCTTGTTATTGTTCTTGTTGTTCTTGTCGTTCTTGTTGTTGTTTTTGTTGTTCTTGATGTTCTTTTTGTTATTGTTATTGTTGTTGTTCTTGTTGTTCTTGTTATTGTTCTTGTTAATTTTGTTGTTCTTGATGTTGTTTTGTTAAAATATTTAATATTGTATATTGCGATAAAAGTTATAAATGTAGTCAGGCAAAACATGTGGCAAAAAAAAAATAAAAATAATGTTGATAGAACATTCACAACGGGTATTTAAAACAAACGTGATTATAGGTAGCACACTTTTCAGTTTTCTACAACAGTCATACGACCGTGATTGCAAGTAACACATATACAACTATTTGAATCGTAGTTACAGTGGGGGTTGTCATCGTCTCCACAGGGATTGCAGATATTGTGATGCTTGCCTTTCAACAGTTTATCGTTTCAAGAAAAAGTGTTTTTAAAGTTTTGTTCATAAAATTGTCACCTTTTTAGTAGCAAAGCTTATAAATTTTAAAGAGTTTGATTAACAAAGTATATCAAAAGTAAATTTCATCTACCCTAACTTATAAGTATTCGTTCAATCTTCCATGCGAAGTCGGATCCGGTTAATATCGTCGCACATTCTCTCAACACCGTCTATCTCTAGAGCTGCATCGTGAGAAATATCGTATTCATCGCTACACGATTCCTCCATATAACAACCAATATAGTAAGCTTTAAGTTCAACACAAAGCAACTATCGACCATAGATCGATCTCTCCAATCTATAAACCGATAGATGAATATTTTAGGGCAAGTTTCACAAAATCTATGCCTAGAGTTTTACAAAACAAGAATGGATCATTAAGAACAAAAATATTCATCATATATTAATCATCACTTGTTCACATACAAGGCCAGTCAAAAGATATACATACAAGCTAATGGTAGACTACCTCTACCTTTGATACAAAGGAAATTAGCTACCCATAACCATCGTAGCTTGCTTTACAAGTTTTGGAAGAAAATGAATGAGTATCCACGACGAAGAATCAAACTCGGATGCGAATCCAGCTTCTATTTGCAAAATATCTCCTTTTGGTGAAAAAATGCTGAGAAATGAAGTTTTGGTGTGTAAAAATGGGTTATGATCCCCAAAAATTGTGAAAAGTACTTATATTGTACTTTTGGGATCTATCATGTTCGCCCAGCGAACTCACTTTTAGGCACCTGATGTGCCTCTGAACAGTTAAACCTCCCCTGAGAAAAATCTAAAGTTCACTGTGCGAGCAATTCTTCGCACTATGAACTATCTCGCTACAAGTTCGCACAGCGAACTTATGGTCCTTTAGCTACTGACTCTAGTCTGGGATGATTCACTGGTCCTTCGTTGAGACCTCGCCACAGTAAACATTTGCTACCAGTTCGCCCAACAAACTTAGTGCCCTTTCCTTACTGACTCTCAATTGAGAGGGTTCGTAAGGACTTCTCCATGAGTTCGTCCAGCGAACATTCACTGCAACTCCTCGCTGGCTGTTGCACAGCGAACATGCTGATATTTTTCTCTTCCTTTGGCTTCCTTGTCTAATTTCTTGTGACTTACACTTTGATGTTTTTATGCCTAATTTTTGCACAATAACACACAAATCAAAGAAACCAAAGGTATTTTCAACAATATTGAAGAATAGCATGATATCATGAAGTAAATCCAACAAAACATAGCAAAAGAGTTGAAAAATGCCAATAAATAAGGATCATATGAAAGTAAGTTTGGCATTCAACAAACTCTCCCCAACTAGATCTTTGTTTGTCCTCAAGCAAAGTATGTCTCTCATTGAAATCAAGAGGATTTGCTCGAGCATTTAATTCAACCAAGAAAGGATTTATGGCTCAAATAAACAAACAAATGCACACAAGTAATGGTTACAACTTCCTAGAATCGAACAATGCAAAAGAATTTAGTTCTTAAACAAATATCATGCAATGCTTCAAGTAACAACTAAATTCCTATGCTTGAATCACTCTAACACTCCTTTTCGAATAAGAATTGAAGAAATTAACGTGTTTGCAACCGCGGGGAAATTTCACTCACTTGACAAATGATGCAAATACAAACCAATTCATACATTCATCTAATCAATCGTTAAAGAATTCATGGAAGCAAGAAGATCACTAAGGTCTTTAAAGGTTGTATCTTGGTTAGGTTCACAACAAAGGGACATTTATAAGACCATGGATTCAAAGTTGCCAATGCAAAAGAAACGTTCACTATACAAGGTTATGTACACATTACAACTTGATCCAGCACTTTCTTTTCTTCATTGGTCACCCTTCCAACACCCTTATTGCACATTATTCTTTTTTTTTTCATTCAAACAAGCATGCTTTTTCTTTTTTTTTTTCACAATTCATATACACAATTTTCTTTTCAATGCTTGTTTGAAAATTTTCAAAATTTTTAAGTAACCTACCACTTTCTTTTCACTCTCTCCAACTTGGTTTTTAACCAAACCTTAAGTGAATGTTCCTTGCTTTTTGCGGCAAGGAAGACAATTTAGTACAATTTCAAAGGTTTCAAGAAAAAAAATTAGAATCCTACACAATTAAATGATGAACTATCTTTCCAATTATGTACAAATACCAAGTTCATCACTAAACTAGGATCTAAACTATTAAGCTCAAAGGGGTTAGCAAATTCTCACTACTCAAGGGTAAGTTACTTTTGGATATGGTTGTGCTCATTATCAACAAATGTCTTGATCATATTTAATGCTTCCACAAAATCAAAATAATCACATGATTAAGCATGAATCAAATGTATTCAACAATATTTATCGGTCACCCTATGCATTTAGTAAACAATGGAGATTTCTCACAAATTTGTGGCTATTGGAACTTAAGTGATACAAGCATTCAAATAAAGTTGCAAAATAAAACAAAATTACATTTGCACAAAGAAAAAATTATTAAACATTCTAGCATCCTGGAAAGAGGTAACCATGTACCTTTCCAACAGTTACATGATCAAATACTATCATTACCTTCCAAACATGGGAGCATCTTCATTGGATACTTTTAGCAAATAGCAACCAATCTAGAAGTTCTCACATTTCATTACCACAAAAGGGAAACATTAAACTCAAAACAAACTACCAATAATAAATAAAACTACTAGAGTTGAACATTCCTAAGCTGAAGAATTCAACTCTTAAACAACATAATAATATAAAAAAACAAAAGTAAAGAAAACAAAATTTGAACATTCGTGAACTGAAGAATTCAACTACAAATAACATTAAAATGTTAATGGTGTAATAACACCAACAAAATTACTAGTACCCAAAAGTGGTACATACAAACAACATTATCCAAATTAATCAACCAAGTGGATATTGTACATCAAAAGCGAATACAATAAACATAAAACAAAAATAGCAATGATATAAGCTAACAGAAAACTTCACTTTGTAGAACCAAAGGAAGTCGCCTAAGATCATGCTCAAAATATCCCACAACAAAAACTAGTCCTCATCGCCATCTCCGAAACCAGAAACATCATCAGAACCAGCCTCATCATCATCTCCAGCCTCCTCAGCGTCCTTAGGATCAACTACACCTGCCTCCTTTCCAAAGTGTGGCCTGACCTCAGGCCAACCAGTATGAGCTAGGAACTGCTCCCTAGTCATCATTGAATGCTCCATAGAGGGATCCCGGTACTGCAGCTGTAACACCTGCATAGAATCATGAATATCAATCATGGCACGCTGAGTTTCCGCTATCCACTCCTAGTTATAGTTACAGATCTCCCTCTGGAATGGGTCAAAGCCCTAGGAGCCTGCAACTCCATAACCGAAAGCCTCACCAGCTCCTGAACTTATACGAATACTAACACCAGAAGTATGTTCACCTCTCATTCCTTTTGGCCTGCAAAACTTATCCACATAATTGTCATAAATAATAGCCAGGATCGTCACCTGATGGCGGAAGGGTTCCTTCACCCTCAAATTCACACACAAAACCATGATCCGACATGGGAAGACCAAGGGGCAATTAGCTCGCGACCCTGATCTAAGTCCACTCTCAACAACAGCACGCATCTCATCAGCGATGATCCTAGCTACATCAATCTAAGTGTTAATCAAAATACTGTGAACCAAGTGTGCAACCGGAATGGTCACAGTGGAGGAATGCGACTTAGGCTTGATGTTTGTCAACACCAAGAGAAGTATCAGTTGTGCTAACGGTCGCATATCCTTCCGGTGATATCTTCTTGGAGCCCCAGATGGGTTCCACTACACCGATTTTCCCTCTAATAACAATGCACCAGAAATGGTCTCTATGTCTCTATGCAACTTTAAAGTCCTATGATACTCATCAATTTCATCTTCCCCCAAGGTGAGAGGTTTTCCTAAGACATGATTAATAGTGTCCCGATCAAATTTCACCTCTCTCCCATAAACCATAGTGGTCCAAGAAAACACCTTGTCATCATCTGGAAGGGCATTAGCGTAGAACTCCTTTGTGAGCTCTACGTTATAGCTGTCATAAGGTGTGATTGACTTATCCCACTTTTTCTCGTGAAGGATTGCCGCTACCCGCCCAGTAGGAAACTTGAGAGTTAAGGTTAAATCTCTTTTCTGGAAAAATGCTCCTCTTCTCGAGAGCAACATAACGAGAAGCCTACTTAGCTCTCTTGAACCTATCAGAATCATATTGGAAAGGTTGTGGACAGGATGTACTTCCTGCCTTTCTTTTCTTGGAAGGAGTTACCTTTGGAGGTGCTATCTGCACATTCACCAAACAAAACCAGTAAACCAAACACATGATAAATTATAGAGGAAGCAAAGAACAAAATATCAGAACAAGAATCTCAGCACAACTCAAAAATTAAATTTACTGTCATGTTCGCCTTGAGTTCACCTAGCGAACTTTCGCTCCAGGTTCGTTGTACGAACTCAAGGCAAACCCTACGAATTTTCAAAATTGCAGGTTCTACATACTCAAAAGAAAATCAATTACAGATCATATTTTCTTCATTCAATTATTGCTATTCATAGTACACATTGAGTATCAATTAACAGTACCAACTACCACAATTGTTCAAGCAAAGATTAAAATTTCATAAGGTTTCATTCAATTCCAATTCAACTCTAACCTAAACAAGTTCAACTCTCAAACTTTTAAAGTACAATACCTAACATGCAAAGCAATGTAAGCCAACAATCTAGAACATGCAACAGATTCACAAAGCCTAGAAGCAAGTTTCCAACATTTTCTCACATCAACCCTAACAACATTTTTCTAACAAGAACAATGGAAGAGTAAAGAAATCTCAAACTTGAATTGTTTTGGAAGGAGAGAATGAAATTTGCAAAAATACTTGGAAACAAACTTCACTTGTACGGGTACAATGGAGAGAGCAGAGAGAATGTGTGTGGTGTATTTTGTGAAAAGTAGAGAGACAAGAGGGAAAAGTGAAGACAAAAAAGGAATGGGGAAAGTTTACCCCACCAAATCTGAAAAGAGGGTATTGGCCCACGCATCTCTAGCTAACCCAAATGGCACTTAAGTGATGTGGCAAAAAAACTGCTATTTTTTTCTGTCTCGATCAGTTCGCCTAGCAAACATCCCAGCGAACTCAAGGTGAATGCGACATATTTTTGAAAAAAAAATTGTTTCTTTTCCTTTTTTTCTACCACAACACTTTCCATACTAAATTACTCTACAAAAGCATAAAAATGAAAGTGTACTTACAATGTTGGGGTGCCTCCCAATTAGAGCTTTGTTTAACGTCGTTTGAGCTCGATGGTCCGGAGGTTTGAAACCTCAAAACTTAAAGTGAATGGATTAGCTTTCGAGAAAAATGCTCTAACAACAAAGACCTCAACCATTATCATGACCTGTTCTTGGTCCACTTTTCCTTGAGAAAGAAAAGTCCCAACATGACTTCATCAAAGCCTTATTGGCCTCTTCATCCTTCTTTTTAAACACTTATTCATAATTGTCTCTTTCTTCCTTCTTTTTCTTTGATGCAACCTTTGGGTCTTCGTTTTTCTTTTTCTTTGCTGCAATTCTTGCATCATCTTTTTTCACTTGAAAATTGTCCTCCAATTGATTCGAATACACCACCCCTTTGAAAAGTGGGAAACACATTTTCTCATCATTTGTCCTCACTTTCATTATACCTTCATCAACATCGATTAGCATCCCAGTGGTCTTCATGAAGGGTCTTCCAAGGATTATTGGTGTATCCTCATCCTCTTCCATGTCCATGAATAAGAAATCAACCGGGAATAAAAATTTGTCGACTTTCAATAACATGTCTTCAACAACTCCTTGAGGACGAGTCTTAGACTTGTCCGCAAGTTGTAAAGTCATGTTGGTTGACTTCATCTCCATGTTCTTAAGCCTCTTGACCACGGATAAATGAATCAAATTAATATTAGCTCTCATATCGACTAAAGCTTTGCACTTGAAATCACTACCTATAGTTATAGGTAGAGCCACTCTTCCCGAATCTCCTTCTTTTCGTGGAAGAATGTTTTGGACAATAGCACTACAATTGGAATTGAGCTCAATGGTTTCCTTATCCGTGTATCTCTTTTTTTCGTAAGTATGTCCTTCATGAATTTCGCATACTTAGGCATATGCTCTAGAGCATCTGAGAATGGAATGGTTACTTGCAACCGACTGAATATATCCAAGAATCTCGCATAATGCTTTTCATTTTCTTTTCTCATAGGAGCAATAGGGTATGACAAATTTTTTTTTAGAACTTCTCCCTCATACTTCTTTCCTTTTTCCCTTTTTTCCAACTTCTCCTCTACATCATTCTTTTCAACTACCTTCTTTTAATCATTTTTTCAACTTCCTCCACAATCTCATCCTCTTTTTCAATTTCAACATTTTTTTCAACTTCCCCTCCAATTGTTCTTCCACTCCTTGTAAAGATGGCCTTGCAATGTGCCTTTGGATTCACTTGAGTGTTATCCGGAAAGGTTTCTTTATGTTGATCAACTAGTTGCTTAGACAATTGTCCAACTTGAGTCTCAAGATTCCGAATTGCCACATCCGTACTTTTTTTAATAGATATGGACATTTGTATAAATTGGTTGAAAGTTTCCTCAATCTTAGATCCTCTTCCTTGGTTTGGTTGCGGTTGGTTGTAATTTTGGTAAGGTTGACGGTTTGGAGAACTCGGCTCTTGCCTTCACCCTTGTTGGTAACCTTGGCTACTACCTCTCGGTTGGTAGTCTTGGTTATTGCTTTGATATGATGGTCTTGGTTGAAAGCCTTGATTTTGGTTTCCCACATAGTTGGCTTCTTCAACAACCGGTGGACAATAACCGGTAGGATGATCGCCTTTACAAAGTTCACAACTTGCTACATGTTGATTTTGTTTGGGGACTTCTTGCATCTCTTTGATTTGTTGTGGAGGCTTTGAAATTTTCTTTGTCAACAACTCCACTTGTTGCGAGAGTAATTTGTTTTGAGCAAGAATAACATCATTTGTTCCCAACTCGATCATGACCGGTTTTCTTTGAGGTGTGCCACGGTTTTGATTTCCATGATGATCATTGAGTGTCATCCTATCAATAATAGCAATCGCATCTTCAGCGCTTTTGGACATTAATGACTCACCCAAAGTAGCATCTAACAAAGTCTTGTGAACCGATTAGAGCCCATTCTGGAAGATATGCACTTGAGTTAATACATCAAAATCATGACCTTTGCATTTTTGTAACATGGATTTGAACCTCTCCCAAGCTTCATTGAGAGATTCATTTCCACCTTGAGCGAACATCGATATCGCCGTCTTTGCTTCCATAAATCTGTTGTGGGGGGGAAGGGGGGAACCATTTAAGGAACTTTTCTTCTAATAAATTTCAATCTGTCATCACTAGAGTTTATTGATCAAGATACCATTCTTTTTCCTTCCTGGTTAAGGAATGCGGAAATAGTCTCTTAAACAAGGATTCCTCTACAGATTCCGGCGCTCCCGTTGCACCCGCAATTTCATAGATTTTTGTGAGATGTGTGAACGGATCCTCATGGTCCATACCAGTAAAAGGATTCTGATACATAAGAGCAAGGATTCTCGTTTTTATCTCAAAATACCTCTCATTGTAGGCGTTGTGTGCAAACTGAGCGTTATTTCTTAGATTGTTAACACAAGAGGTTGAAGCAGGAGGTGACGATGGTGGTTCAACCATGATTGGTGTAACAATGGGTATAGATGAAGAAGTTTCTATGTGCTCTTGTCTTTCTTTAGCAAGTTGCCGCCTCCGCCGAGTTCTTATATTGAGCCTACGAGCGGTTTTTTCAATCTCAGGATCAAAAAGAAGTGGGTCCGCAGGTACACTCCCTCGCATAAATAGAATATGCACACTTGACCAAACAATTTAAGCGGCACAAGAAAACTAACAGGGGTAAGAATACAATACAAAGTTCTTTAATCAATAGTTTAGCGTTTCAAGAAAAAGAGTTTTTTAAGTTTTGTTCATAAAAGTGTCATATTTTTAGTAGCAAAACTTATAAATTCTAAAGAGTTTGATTAACAAGGTATATCAAAAGTAGTTTTCATCTACCCTAACTTATATGTATTCTTTCAATCTTGCATGTGAAGTCGGGTCCGATTAATATCGTCGCGCATTCTCTCAACACCGTCTATCTCTAGAGCAGAGTCATGAGAAATACCGTATTCATTGCTACACAATTTCTCCATATAACAACCAATATAGTAAGCTTTAAGTTCAACACAAAGCAAATATCGACCATTGACCGATCTCTCCAATCTATAAACCGATAGATGAATATTTTAGGTCAAGTTTTACAAAATCTATGTCTAGAGTTTTACAAAATAAGAATGGATCATTAAGAACAAAAATATTCATCATATATTAATCATCACTTGTTCACATACAAGGCCAATCAAAAGAATTACATACAAGCTAATGGTAGACTGCCTGTACCTTTGATACAAAGGAAATTAGCTACCCATAACCATGGTAGCTTACTTTACAAGTAATGAGAGAAGATGAATGAGCATCCACGTCGAAGAATCGAACTCAGATGCGAATCCAGCTTCTATTTGCAAAATATCTCCTTTTGGTGAAGAAATGCTGAGAAATGAAGTTTTGGTGTGTAAAAATGGGTTATGATACCCAAAAATTGTGAAAAGTACTTATATAGTACTTTTGGGATCTATCATGTTCGCACTGCGAACCATTTCTTCGCCCAGCGAACTCACTTTTAGGCACCTGATGTGCCTTTGAACATTTAAGCAGCCCCTGAGAAATATTTGAAGTTCGTTGTGCGAATAATTCTTTGCACTGTGAACTATCTCGCTACAAGTTTGCACAACGAATTTATGGTCCTTTAGCTACTGACTCTAGTCTGGGATGGTTCGCTAGTCCTTCCCTGAGACCTCGCCACAGTGAACATTCGCTACCAGTTCGCCCAGCGAACTTAGCGCCCTTTCCTTACTGACTCTCAATTGAGAGGGTACGCTAGGACTTTGCCATGAGCTCGTCCAGCGAACATTCGCTGCCACTCCTCACTGGCTGTTCGCACAACGAACATGCTGATATTTTTCTCTTCCTTTGTCTTCCTTGTCCAAATGCTTGTGTCTTACACTTTGATGTTTTTATGCCTAATTTCTGCACTATAACACACAAATCAAAGCAACCAAAGGTATTTTCAACAATATTGAAGAATAGCATGATATCATGGAGTAAATCCAACGAAACATAGCAAAAGAGTTGAAAAATGCCAATAAATAAGCATCAAATGAAAGCAAGTTTGGCATTCAACAACAACCACACGCTACGTAACAACGATCGGTCCTGCGTGATAATAGATCATTTTCAATTGTTGTTATATGTGTTTTTTATAGTAGTGACAAAGACTACCCATCTTTGTCTTCTCGAGAATCCTGACTAAAACCCTAGTCTCTCAAGGAAAACAATATCAAACAAAGAGATACAAGAATTGTGTTTACAAAGTTGCTTCAAGAAAGCAGATTACACAAAGTTTAAGTACAATGAAATAATCACACAATAACAAACAAAAGCTCTATGTGTGTTTTCTATTAACAAATAGTAATATGTTCAGCAAAAGCGTTGTAGCGTGAATAGCTTAATCTCACGTGAATTAGCAGAATTAGCAGCTTTATTCATTCTTCAAAGTCTCCTTTATATAGGCATGAAAAGATTCGTTGGAGGGTAGAATAAACATCTTTATAAATGAGTTGTCACCTTGCATAACGGTCTGCAAAGGTGGGAGACAAAATGGTACAATAGTATAGTCCTTACTCCACAAAATCAGCGTAGTGGAAGGAATATTGATCTTGTACTGTGCACTATTTTTCTCACGTAAAACCTTTTGATCTTATCTTCTAATCTTCAGAGGCTCCGAGTAAATGGTGTTGAAGCATATTTAGAAGGATCAAGAGACTGATTGAAAGAAGTTTCAGAACCTTGTCTTCAGAGTCTTGACACAGTTCTTCAGAACCTCGTCTCAGAATTTTAAAAACATGTTCTTCGGAGTCTTGAGAGCTTGATAAACCTTCAGAGACTCTTCTATCAGAGTCACAGTCAGAAACTTTAGCACAAACGTTCATCAGAACTATTGTTTAAGAGCATTCCAGAACTTGACGTAACCTTGTGAAGCACACATTGTATCTTTTCAGAGTCAAAGTGTGTTGAGTCCAGAGTCTGATGACGTCACACGCCAATTTTTCAGAGTCAAAATCTGTTAGAAAAAGATACACACTTGATAAAACCATTAAGATACAAAATTATTCTCTAAAAATAATGTATTATTATCATTAAAACTAAAGGACAGATACATAATTAAATCTTGTTCTTAGTTATATTGTGAACACCATCAATGTTATATCACAATTTTTTAAGAAATCTAAGAGAGTGTGGAAATTTTCCATTCCTTCAAAACTAGAGTCTTAGGTTGGAGACTCTTACATGGTCAATTTCAACCAAGAAATAATTTATGGTAAAGAGGTGTTATTAGAGATGTGCATCAATAGAGTTGTGTGTTATGCTTTGCATTATTTGAACCACATATTATTTTGTTTTCCAAGTGTGATATAGCGAAGGCAATTTGGAAGAAAAATTTCACTTGGATTGGTTGGTCCCTTTTAAATTGGGATAGCGAGAAAGTGCAAATTTTCTTCAATGTTGATCTCTATTGAGAAAAATTATGATAAAAAGTGTCATATTTAATTTCAGTAGCAACTTCTTAGAGTTACTTGGTTGCATAGAAATTATAATATTTCTGTCAAAAAGGTGGTAAACATGAAGGATTTGGTTTACAATATTAAAATAAAATTTGGGGTTAGGCAATTACCGCTAGCATTACCATTATCGTTAGGGATGTGCATGATTCATAAATCAATCCAAATTGATCCATAAATATGGTTTGAGTTGTTTTTTAGAAATATTTTTATAAAACTGATTTAGTTTTTTAAAATCAGTTTATATTTGGATTTGTTCGATTCAAAACCGGTTCCTAATAAAAACTGTTCTTTTATCTAGACCATTTTTAAAATCGATTTTTTAAAATCAATCATACTAAACTTTTTTGTTTTGCCAATTTTTTTTTCTTTAACCAATTCTTTTAATAAGTGGAATAATATAAATCTAACTATTTACATGGTTTCACATATCTTATTAACTAAGATTTGATAAATTAAACTTTTTATCACAAAAACATGTTTAAAAAAATAGATAGTTTTAAAACAATTTAAATTTTTATAATTAAATAAAATTAAAGAATGTTATAAATAAACAACATAGAAATATGTTTTTTTTTTTAAAATGAAATAATATAAATATGATTTACTAATAACGTAATACAGAAGTGTCACACATTTTATGACCTATTCACATAACTTCAACTAAACTAAATTGGTAGGTTGTGAAATACATTAAACTATAGACTAAATACTGTAGTAGTTAACAGAAATGCTAAAATAAAAATCAATATATAAGCGGTTTTAGCAAATAGTAAACCAATTTATTTTTAATTTAAAAATATGGATCGAGCCACTTTGTAATCCAAATAGTTTGAGTATTTAAGTTGGTGCACCAGAATATATGGAATGGTTCCAATAAACCGGTTTAAAGACACCCATAATTATCGTCATAATCAAAATTAGATTTTTCTTCTCCTAAAATATCTCATTCATTACAAGTAAAGAGAGAAGTTACTCTTTATCTCTAACTTCTCTTCTTCTTCATCCACCTGAAAAAGGTTTTGAATTATTTTATGGTCTCGAAATCATCTATTTATATCTATATTAAAATAGAAGCATCAAATCTTGTGCTAACACCTCATATGCCACATCACTAAAATCATACCAAATCACTTAATATTTTTTTTGTGTAAGCAAGGATTAGATAAAAGAGCACTAGGGGTACTCTAACCCAATTACAAAATCCTGAACTCCACAAAAGAAGGAGAAATTACAAACCAATTGAAACTTTACGAGAGAAAAAGCAAAAGATTAGAACAAAAATCATAAAAGTTACAATTGGAGTTCCTAATATCTCCTAACGAATTCCACCTCCAGACCAAGACTTTAATATTCCATATGAGATCTGAAACGCAACATTTTTCATCATTGAAAAGGATGTCGTTTCTCATTTTCCAAATGCTCCAACAAATTGCTAGCCATGCCTTACATTTCTTTCCTTTTTTAATCTTTTTCCTACCAAACAACTTCTTCCACTGTTGAAAATGGTTAAAAGAATCAATAAAACTTTGTTGATCCTTTAAACCAAACCAAATAGTTATGGCCCTCCACACTTTTCTAATAACATAACAGTTGAAGAATAAATGGTGTAATGATTCATCAACTTCCATACAAAAATTACAAACCGAATCAGAAAGAGAGATGATACCTCTAGAAATAAGGTTATCTTTCGTCGGAAGTCTATCGAGAAAAAGACGCCAACCAAAAGTTTTTACTAGAAACGGAACCGACGAATTCCACAGCTTTTGGTACACTAAGTGATTACCAGTAACAAAGTTAGCAGTAGAATAAATAGAGCAAAGAGTCGTATAACCTGACTTAGCCGTATAACCGACACCACTATCCGGTTTCCATTCAATTTTATCTGCAACATCTGCTAATTGAGCCCAGTCGACAATGTTGTTACGGAGAGAAACAATATTCTGCTTAACCGAAGAAACTTGATCAGAACTGATACCAAAATCCCCCCACCTCCATCCCTCTAAACTCATGAATCCCATTTCTTCCACTGATGCGGTTTTCTTGTTACTCATCCGAAACAGAACCGGAAAATTGTCTGCCAAACAAGTATCTCCGTTCCAAGCTCCTGCCCAAAACGACGTTGTTTTACCATCTCCTAACCGAAAACAGCAGTTACGTTGCAGAACTTTTTCATTACGTCGCCTTTCCAAATTGAAAATATCCTTCCACCAAAAAGAGCTGGACAAGCTAGCTTTAAAATTTGCATTCTGACTATCGAATAAGTGAATACCTCCATATCTTGCTTTTAATATTTTCGACCAAAGCGAATCCGAAAACTGTTGAATCCTCCATCTCCACTTGAAAAGTAAAGAGATGTTAAATTCTTCCACTCTCTTGAAACCAAGACCCCCTTTCTCTTTAGGTAAGCACAAATTTTCCCACGAAACCTAATGCACTTTTCTCGAATCTCCTCCACCTCCCCACAGAAATTGATTTTGCATCCTGGTGATCGTCTTACAAACCGATTTCGGTGCCTTGTAGAAAGATAGCATAAAAACCGGTAAAGAACTCTAAACAGACTTAAGGAGAGTAACTCTTCCGCCGAAGCTTAGAGTCCTATTTTTCCACCCAAACAGCTGAACTTCCAATTTACGAATCAAGAATTTCCAAGAGGAAATACGTCTCGGATTCATCCCAATTGGTATGCCAAGAAACAAGAATTTACTGTCTTCCAACCTGCAAGATAAAAAGTTAGTAGCAGCATGTAAAAAGTGAGGATTGAGGTTAACTCCAATGATACTGCTCTTTGTAAAGTTAACTCCTAAACCCGAGATAACCTCGAAGGACAGTTTTCAAAGCCCACAATTGTCTCCAATTTCCATCTCCTATCAGCAGAGTATCATCTGCGAATTGCAGTATATCCACAACGCAGTTCTCGTTGACTGTCAAGCCAGAAAACTCGCCCAAAGAACGCGAATTCGAAACCAGACTCGCAAGAGCTTCAACCACTATAACAAACAAGAAAGGAGAGTGGGTCTCCTTGTCTTAACCCCCTTCCAACTTTAAATTCTTTCGTCGGACTACCATTGATTAAGACAGACAAGTAACTCGTGAAAACCGTCGATTCCATCCATTTCATCCAAACAGCTCCAAATCCCATTCTAATCATCAGATACCTCAAAAAATTCCAGCTGACCTTATCATATGCTTTTTCAAAATCTGCCTTGAAAAATAAACATTGTTTTTGTTCTTTGACAGCATAATCTAAGGTTTCGTTAGCGACCAAAACTCCGTCGAGAAGTTACCTTCCCGGAACAAAAGCAGTTTGGCTAGAAGAAATAATTGAGTCAAGTACCTTCTTAATCCTGGAAGCCAACAACTTCGCAATAGCTTTGTAGATACAACCTACAAGACAGATCGGACGAAAATCTTCAAGGCGAGCTGAGTTCTCCTTCTTTGGAACCAATGTCAAAAAAGCAGAGCTGAAAGACTTAGAAAACAAAGCGTTATCGTGAAAATCCTTGAAACAACGAATAATATCATCTTCCATGAACGACCAACAACTTTTAACAAAAAAGATATTATAACCATCAGGGCCTGGGCTTTTTGACCCTTCACAACTCCAAAATGCTTCTTTGATTTCAACTTCTGAAAATTCCGCTTCTAACCATTGTCTGTCAGCAATAGTCATTCTTCTGATAGGAATTCCATCTGGTAATGGGTGTTGGCAATCCGGTTCAGCGAAATACTCAGCATAAAATCTGTGAACCTCGTCTTTAATAACCTCTACACCTTCGAGTTTCCTTTCAACAGTCTGAATCGAACCAATAAAGTTTCTACGCCTCCTGGCTCTCATGATACCGTGAAAAAATCTGGTATTATCATCTCCATCGCTGTCCCATTTAAGTCTCGATTTTTGAAGTAACATGTTTTCTTTATGTTTCAAGTTCCTCCAAAAATAAGAAATAGCCTCACTCCTCTTCCTGACAATATCTTCAACCTGAGACTCATCACAAGTTGCTAAAGCTTCATCATCCAAGTTAACAAACTTGCTTTCCTCCTCAATCTCTTAATCAATTCTACCAAAGACTTCTTGATTCCACCTTCTCAAGCTAATCTTTAGCATTCTAAGATTTTCTTTCAATACAAAATCACTTCTACCTTGAATCTTAATCTTCCTCAACTCCTTTTCCGCAAAAGCAAGAAAACTGTGATCATTGAACCAACAATTGTTAGTTCTAAAAGGCTTTGGTCCCCAATCCTCTCTATTGATTATGAGCCATATCGTACTGTGGTCCGATATATCTCTATTTCCAGTTAATTGCCCGAATACACCCCACCAGTTAATCAGTTTATCAAAAATTAAGAAGCGGTCTAGTCTACTCATCGCTAAACCATCACCACTTTGCCAACTGAAGATATTGCCTCTAACCGGAACATCGATCAAGTTAGAAGTAATGATGAAATCAGCAAACTCAATCATCTCTGAAGCTCTGCTACCCTCTTTCTTTCCTTTTCTTTCTTCTTTATTCACGACAGAATTAAAATCGCCCCCGAAACACCACTTGCCATCTGAATTTCTGTTTTTAAGGTCCAGCAGATTTTTCCACAACATTCTTCTATCAGCTATAGAACATGGAGAATAAACATTCACCACATAAATAATCCGACCATTCCATAATAACTTGATTCCTAAGAAACCTGTCCCTTTGAAACTACATAAAACATCAAAACATCCTTCCTTCCAGAAAGTTATCAGGCCTCCAGACTTTCCTATAGAATTAGAACTAGACCAACTGACATTAGGATCATTCCAAATACTTCTCACTGCTCCCTTATCAGTTCCAGTCATCTTGGTTTCTTGAATCATGAAAATATTAGCCTTCCCTTCCAAGATAATCTTACTAATTCTTTTCCTCTTCAAATTGTTACAGCACCCTCTAACATTAAATGTTCCAATAATCATTAGCACGATGAAAATTGCACCTTCTTACCTTGAAACTTCTCAATATCTCTTCTCTCCAATTCTTCAATTTTCTTTTTGTAATCCTTATCTTTCCCATTTGCGTTAATTCCCAAATTGTTTAAAGCATTCCACACCTTGTTACTCACATTGGACTCAATGTTTTCCCATAATTTGTTGTTACAATGGACAAGATCAGATTCTGAAATCGAATCACAACACATGATAGCTCCAACAGAAAAGTTGTCTTCCCTCTTTGAAAACTTAGGATTACCATTAGACTACAAGGAAAGATGAGAACAATCCAATAAATCATTGTGATGTGAATGGTTAGGTCCCACCGTAGACGAATAGACATCACCTGACTTGAGAACTTTCAATTTCCTCTTCTTGGGCCTTTTGTTTTTAAGAAATAGAGGCCCACCAAAATCATAAATACTTCTCAGCTTCTTACCCCCCGTAACTTTATTTTTACTTTTACTTTTCGCTTCTTTAAACTTTTTCTTAGTTTGATTAACCAAGGAACAAGAGACTTTCGTATCATAAGTGTCAGAGGATAAAGGCAAAACAATTGAGCCATCACCTGCTATCTTTCTTGAAAAGTTAACTTCCTTTAATACTCCAACAGCCTTATCGAATATCCCGCTTGAAAAGTCGATTTCTAACCTCTTTGCCGAGCTGTCCCCAACTCTATTGTCTTCTTCTTTGTCTGAACCAATGACCTGTAACTTTCCAACTTCTCCCTTAATCTTCGAATCCCTTGATGTGGCAGCTTTTAGAAGTCTTGAATCCATTCTAACTATTAATTTACGAATCCATCTTATATTATTCCTCCGTATTCTAACTTGATAAATGGAAAGATACTTATTAAATCCATTTTATACATTACACTTTGTTGGGGAGAGTTTTTACTAGGGAACATTGATACATAGTGTAGGACTAGGCACATTTATGAGAGACACACTACTTGTCCACCTAAAACCTTAAGGTGATAGGTGAGTGGGTTCTCTCACTTATAAATCCTCAAGTCACCACATTCTTATCCAATGTGGGACTATTTCATTTCCTCACTTACTCACACTTGCTATATTATTCCAACACTCCCCCTCAAGTGTGAGTCCTTTTTTTTTATACTTTTGTACCGCCGTTGACACATCAAATACACCTTTTTCTTGGGCGTTTCAATTTCAACGGGAAACTACTTCCTGGGATTTTCGATACACCTCGGTCCCTTTCTCGAACCAAAGGCGCATGATACCATTTATTGGGTGGAGTTTTTACTAGGGAACATTGATACATAGTGTAGGACTAGGCACCTTTGTGAGAGACACACCACTTGTCCACCTAAAACCTTAAGGTTTTAGGTGGACAAGTGGTGTGTCTCTCACAAAGGTGCCTAGTCCTACACTATGTATCAATATTTCCTAGTAAAAACTCCCCCAACACACTTTTCTTTCCTTTAAAATTCTAAAAGACACATTCTTCAAGTATTCCTTTCTCTATTCTCGGTATTACCCTTACATTTTTTTTCAAGTCAATATATTTCAATGGTAGAGCCATGTCACATGAAAAGAGTGTCGCTTCTACAAAGGAAATAAGGAGTCATTCTCAATTTTAATTTTATACATATAAATTTCAAATGTATCTTAGTGGTCAAAGATGCAAGCTTTCTTCTATGTGTAGGTTTTTAGTAAGGAAACTTATGCATGGTTTCACTCAAAAATATTAGAAGTAATTCATATCTAGTAGTAGTTTTTGTTAAGCTTAACCTAGCTAGTGTATGTTAGAATTTTGTCAACGTGACATTATTGTTTGTGATATAAGTAAGTAGTGTGCTTAGCCATTATGCAGTGAGTCGTAATCATTTTTGTAATTGTTTTTCAAGAGTAATGGAAGTTTGTTATTTTTCTCTCTTCTATCTCTTCTTCTATCTTCATCTTCTTCACCTTGTGCACCAACAATTGGTATTTAGAGATTGGTTCGGATACACGGGGAAACACAGGGAAACACGAGTGAATGGTGAGGCGTTATATGATTGATTTCGTTCCTGGAATTCGTGTTGAATTTTTTATCAGAATCGTAACAAAATCACTTTTTTTTTATTTTTCGGGATTGGGAAACACTAGGGTTTTGTGAGATATGAGTGAACTGTACAAGGATGAAGACGAACGAAAATGGTAATCCAAGTACTAAGCTTCTAGTGTTCGATGGCAAGGCCTGGAATTGGTGGATGATTCAGATGTATGTATTGTTTGGCGCTCAAGATGTTCTTGATCTCGTCAACGACACTTATATTTTGTTGCACTTCCGACAAATGCAACGGATGCGTAGAGGAATACTCAGCGTAATCTGAGGAAGAAGGATCATAAGGCGTTGTTCTACACCCATCAATGTGTGGATGCGAACGTGTTTTAGAAGATCGTTGATAACAACGGCAAAGGCTGCATGGGACACACTGATACGGTGTAACACCACAAATTTGTAAGAATATTTATTTAATTTATTTAAATATAATATTCGTGAATTTTGGTGAATTTTGGTGGTTTGGGCTATGTGTGGAATTTTGTGGAGTTTTGGTTATTTATTTAAATAATAGTATATAATATGGAATATATTAGTATTATTATTAATTTAAATAATATTAGATGAATTAAGGGTAAGATGGACTTTTGAGGAGGATTAGTGAGGGTAAATTGGGAAAATCTCATTTTAGAAGCCCAAGAGTAGGTTTAAAAAAAAGGAGATTTTGAGAATGGGATTCATTTTGTTAGACCGTGAAAAGAAGGAAAGAAGACTAGAGCTCTGAGGAAAAAGGAAAAGGCGAGGATTCGAGAAGGTTTCCAAAGACTCAATAGAGAAAGCTCTGAATTGACAATCTAAAGTATGGGGAGTGTTGCCTTTCATTGTTTTCAATATAGGAATTCAATGTGTTTAAAGTTGATTTTTGAGGTTTATATGGGTTGTGGGTTTTTGAGTAAATTGGTGCTTTAGGCCATTTTTGTAGATTAATTATTAAGGGTTGAATTGAATCGGATAAAAGTAGGCCTTCGAGGCTAAACCTTCTGTTGATGATATGTGGATTTTGTGGAGAAAGGAATTTATGGGGTTTATGAGAATCTTGAGAGTTTGTGAAGGTTTAGGTGATTTTGAGTTAGGATAGTGAAATTATTCGACCTAATAGTCGTAGGTTTTAGGACTTTGATTTCCATGATGCCTTAGGAAGGTTTTGGGGATGTTTTGGGGTGAATTAAGGTTGAACCCGTAAGAATTTTGGTGGTCTGAAGTGCTATTGATGCGTAGCTGCGATTGCAGGAAATCGCACGTTCGCACAGTGAACGAATCCTTCGCAAGCCGAATCTTCGCCCCAGACTCGCAAAGCGAGCAGCGCAGCGAATGCGCGATGATTTTGTTTGATGATACTGAGATGAACTTTGTTTGTAATTTTTAGTTCGCACGGCAAACTTCCCAGCGAATGGCTTCGCAAAGCAAATAGAGATAGCGAGGGAGACAGAGTAGGGTTCTCTGGTTTTTGTATGTGATTATGGGATTCACTTGAAGCTCATAAAGCGAACATCCCAGCGATCTAGTTCGCACAATGAACTTTTTTATATGTTTCTTGTACTGTCTTAACGTTTGAGCTATGATTATTCTGATGATTTACCATGATGTTATTGATGATTATGAGATGATGATGTCGTTATGTTTTGATGAATAATTGATGATCTGAATTACTATGAGTTTATTGATGATTATGAACCGTGTATACATTATCTTGAAGGTTAGTTGATGATATGAATTACCATGATGTATATTGACGTTATGAACTGCATATATGTGATGTTCGATGATTAAATGACAATGTGAATGAACTTGAGTTGTATTGATTATAAGATGATGATGCATGACTATTTTGATGTGAATTTTCATGAGTTGTATTGATTATTATATGATGATGATGCATGATGTTTTGATGAATGAATGACGATATGACGAGATTGTGCGTCGTGACTTGTGTGATGATGATGATTATGACGTTGTGTATCATGCATTCATAGCATTACAGTGATGTTAGACTTCGGTCTATTGAGGCTTCCATCCCATTGTGTGGATGTGAGGTGGTTTTTGACGTGCTCCAGTTCTTGTATAGAATCGATCCTAATGACGGGGATATTTGGAGGGTGATGGCCTAGTGTCCATCGATTGTGATGATTGGTATCACATGCATGAGTCTTGTTGTGCATTGCGTTTATTTGGCATTGCTGTGATTTATGATATCGTGATTTTGATGTTTTCCTTTGTGATGACCCTGATGATGTTGTATATGATAATGACGCCATTTTATGCATATCCTGTTTTTATATTTATTATAATGAATTTTGATTACTCACCCTGCCTGTTTGAATGTTGCCTCCATGTGGGTAACGTGCAGGTGATCAGGATTAGTCGTGGATGCCTTCGAGGATTTTGGAGTTTATTTTGCTTTTGGTCGATGTAGAGGGTCTTGCTCTGATAGTGTAACATCGGGTTGGGTCGTTGAGTCGAAACATATTATGTTGACATTCTGTTATTATTTGATGACTATGGTTTTATTTTAAAACCTTTTGGATTTGGATTATTGTGGTTATGGTGGTTCCGCTGCTGTTTGATGGTTTTTGAATTATTCTGAGGAAAACCTGTTGTTTACGGAGCAATTTTGTTTAATTGAATTTATTGAGAAATGTGCACCCTTTTTTAGGTGGTTCTGATTTTACTCTGATATTTTATTTAATCTGCTGTAATATTTGTGAGGTAGAAAAGGGTGTTACATACGGTGCTATAGCGGTGATGCATCAGTGAAGAAGGTGAAGCTTCACTCTCTACGTAAGCAGTATGAGAACCTCGGCATGAAGAACAATGAGAAGATACCTAACTACATCTCTAGAGTGATTCTGATCACAAATGAGATGAAGTTGTGGGGAGAAACACTCTCTAAAGAAAAGGTCATTGAGAAGGTACTTAGATCTCTTACTCCTCGGTGTGATTACATTGTGGTAGCAATTGAACATTGTAAAAATCTTAGCGCTACGAGAATTGAAGAGCTACAAAGCAGTCTATAGGCACAAGAGTTGCGCCTAAATGAGAGAAACTCTAAAAGAGATGTAGAGCAGTAGGCTCTGAAAGCAGCTTCTGGTATGAAATATCAGAAGCAGTCGTGATGAGAAGCCAGGAAGAGATCTGATGGTGCTCAAAAGTCAGAAACCTCAAATTTTAAAAGGAAAAAAAGTTCTCAAAAAGGGAAGGAGAGGTATGACAAGAGGAAGGTTCATTGCTACTGTTGTAAAAAGTTTGGTCATTTTACTACTGATTGTTGGTCAAACAAGGAAAGGAAGTCAGAAGAAGTAAATGTAGCCAGAGGAGATTTTGATGATGAATATGTGCTATTGATGGCTTCTAAATCTCATGAAGTGTATTTGGTAGACTAGTGGTATATAAACACTGGTTGCTCAAATCACCTTACTGGAAATAAGAAATGGCTGGTTGATTTTGACTATAGAAAGAGGACAAAGATTAGATGTGTTGATGATAAATACCTCAACGTTGAAGGTATAGGAAATGTCAAAGTAGTTCTGAATAATGGTAAAACAACATTGATTCAGAATGTGTGGTATGTATCTGGCATGAAAAGCAATCTAATGAGTGTAGGCAAATTAATTGAAAAAGGATTTTCAGTTACCATGAAGGACAATCTTTTGAAGTTGTATGACTGTAATCAAAAGCTGATTATGAAGTCAGAATAGGGAAGGAATAGAACATTCAAAGTGAATGATAAAACTGCAGACTATGAAAGCCTTAGTGCAAGAAGTGTTGTGAAGGAAAATGAGATGTGGCACAAAATATTTGGTCATTTGAACTTCAGAAGCTTAGGGCATCTGAATTTGAAGAAGTTGGTACATGGAATTCCTGCAATTAAGAAGCCGGAGAAGTCATGCAATGTGTGCATGAGAGGGAAGCAACCAAGACTGTCATTTACATCTGAAATGCCTCCAAGAGCAAAACATGCTTTAGGTGTGGTGCATTCTAATCTGTGTGAACTATTTCCAGTACCTTCACTTGGAGGGAATAAATACTTTGTGTCATTTGTGGATGAGTTTACAAGAATAACGTGGGCATCCCTTTAAATTTCAAATAGAGGTGTTTGTTGAATTTAAGAAATTCAGAATCAAGGCTAAGAATCAGAGTTGTCAGACTCTGAAGATTCTCAGAACTGATGGTGGAGGTGAGTATAACTCCACATAGTTTAGAAAGTTCTGTGAGGAGAATGAAATTAAGCATTAGGTGATTGCTCTATACACTCCTCAACACAATGGTCTTGTTAAAAGAAGAAATTGAACTTTGCTTGATATGACGAGGAGCATGCTGGAGGAGAAGAAGCTCCCTCACACCTTGTGGGAAAAGCTGTTGCCACTCTAGTATATGTGCTCAATAGGTGTTCATCCAAGAAGCTGGAGGAAATTATTACTTTAGAGAAGTGGACTAGGGATAAGCAAAGTGTGATCCATCTGAAGGTGTTTGGTTCTGTGTGTTACAAACATGTTCTATATGCTAAGAGAAGAAAGTTGAATGACAGAAGCAGAGTTATGTTGTTTGTAGGGTACCACAGTACAGGTTCTTATAAGTTTTATTGTCCTGTCACTAACAAGGTTGAATTCAACAGAGACGTCTTTGTGAAAGAATCAGAAGCGTGGGATTAGAGTGAGTCTTAATCCAACTCTAGTGCGGTGTTAATTGTAACGCCCCTTTTTTTTTTAATTATTATTTGTGAAATAACTGTGAATTGATGTAATTGATTGTCTATTTTGGTGTGTTTTCGTTGTGTTTTATGTACCCGTAGTGAGGGGTAGTGGCCTTAAGAAGTGAGTCTTGGGGGTAGTAGGGGTGTATGGCTAATAATGTAGAAATTGGTGGTGTGGAGAGTAAAGACTAACTCAATTACTTTAATTTAATATTTGTTAAGCATAGTGTAGAATATATATTTAATTAGAGTTGTGGTGGAAATTATTATTGTTAGAATTATTTCATGAGTGGAAGTGATGATAATAATAATATAATGAAAATAAAATAAATAGAATAAATTGGAATATTAGAAGTGTGGAGAGTGGAAGGGTAATGTGGTAAATTCGTAGGAATAAGTAAGGGTAAAAGAGGCGAATCATATTTAGGGGTATGTAAAGAGTGGGGAATGAAAGTTATTCTCATTATACGTAAAAGTGAAAGAAAGTTGAAGAACTAAAGGGAGAAAGAGGGAGAAGAGGCTAGGGCAAGAAGAAGGAGAGGAACCCATTGAGGAAGAGGGAAGCTCATCAATACAAGGTAAGGGTGGGATTTCTTTAATCACTCAAGGGTTAGATGATGTAGGTATGTGGGTAGGAATCATTAGGTTGATGCCATGGATTGTTGTTTGTGGATTAATTGGGGTTTTTGGGAAGAATCTATAACTAAAATGTTTGGAATTGACGAAATTGTTGTATTCGAATTGTTGAGATTGTTGTGAATAATGTATATGGGCTATAAATGGGTTTTAATGACTTAAACTGGGGTTATTGGGGTTAAAAATGCAATTTAAGGGTGTGAAATTGCAGTGGGAGAAGTGATGTCATTGCAGGCACTTTTGGCTGAATCGCAGAGCGAGCTTAGCCCGGTTTTTGGCGCTTAGCGCGGTCCCCTCGGGCAGCTTATTTTAAAAACTTCGAAAATTCATAACTTTTGACTCGTAAGTCCGTTTGGGTCGCTGTTCGAATCGTTGGAAAGCTGACTTTATGTAATTTATGTTAAAATTATTTTCAATGATAGATTTCCAACTATTCGACGCGGCATATGAGTTTCCGTGTAGGTTCCGATGTGTTGAAATGTGAAATGTGGGAGTTAGTCGTAGGAATGTGTGTTGTGATTGTTGTTTATGATGTTGTGTAATGTTGTTGAGAAGTTGTTGTAGAATACCATGTGATTGTAATCGTTGTTGCTTATAATATTGTGTGATGATATTGTTGACTAGTTATGGTATGATGTGTTGTGACTTAACTGATAAATGCAATAGTTGTTGTTTATGAAGTTGCATGATGTTGTTGTTGAGTTGTTGTGACGTAACTTTTAAATGCACTAGCTGTTACTTATGTGGTAGTATGATGATGACGTTGACTTGTTACGGCATGTTATGTGGTAGGCATGTTTTGATGAGCTATATGCATGTTTCGATAAATGCGTGTTGATTGTCGAGTGGTATTGGCATGATGATGAATATGCTATGTGTATGCATGAGTCATTGTTGCATGTTGGCATTGATGGTGCATGGCATGTGCATAGTTGTGGGATGGCGTGCCCAGGTGGGGTGTTATCGTCTATCTGAATTCCTTGATGGAATCGTTGTTGTTGGCGTGATTGTGTGCCCAGATGGGGTGTAAGCAATCACAGTTGTTGGTGCGATCATGAAATAGGGGTCGTACGTGACCATGAAACAGGGGTCGTTGGTGTGATCATGAAATAGGGGTCATATTTGACCATGAAACATGGGTCGAGAGTTCCGACGGGAACTGTGATCATGAAACAGGGATCAATTATGGTACCACATGCATTGAACCTAGTTGGTGTCTCTTTGTATATCTTTTGATAGTTGTGTTGCATTGTGATTGGATTGATTATCTGTGTTATGTTGAATTGTGCGAATTGTGTTGGAAGTGGTGTTGTGGGTGATATACTTAATAATCTATGCTCTTATATTTATATCATCTTTCTCTTTTGTTTGATTTGAGAATCTCACCCCTTCTGTTTGAATGTTTCCTCCACGTGGGTAACGTGCAGGTAATCAGGAGTAGTGTGGAAGTCGTGGTTGGTGAAGACGAGGTGCTTCACTTTAGTTTGGAGTCTGCTCTGGTATGTAACATTGGGAGTCAGGAACGCTTTATGCATGATTTTACTTTGTTAAAGAATTACAGTTGCCTTTACATTTTTGAAAACTAATATTTCGATTAATTGAAACCGTTATATTTTGTTGATCACAATGAAGAATTTTCGCTGTGTAATAAAGATGATTTTTGGATTAAAGTTGCATTAATATTTATTATATGTTACATGTCTTATTTGTGAGCAAGTTCTTGTTGAAAGTAATATCCTTTTATTCTGAATTGTTTTATTTTACTCTGATTTTTAGATTAAATATTACGGGGGAATTTAGGGTGTTACAAAGTGGTATCAGGGCAGGTCAGTCCGTCCGGCCAGGTTGTCTAATTATGTTGTTCCCTAGTATGCGACATGTGTGTGAAAACACTGTCGGTGCTTGTTTTGTTTTCCATTTGCAGGTTGGGAATGAAACAAGTGGGGGAGAAGTATCTACTTCTCTTGGATATTCCAGTGGTTGAGGAATTGGATATCATGTTTTCGCATGAGGGTGTGCAGTGTTGGATTGTCCAACTATTTGAGAATGGTGTGATCCTTAAGGGAAGACGGTCAGGTGTTTTCATTGTTCGCTTCCTTGTGAGGGGGAAGGCGATGTTGTGGCTAGAGATAGGCCGGTGATGTGTGGAGTATCCTGACGTGTTTCCTTAGGAGGTGCACATTTATCTTTAGTTAGAACAAGACGATGTCATTTTTGGACGAATTGGTGGAGATAAACCATGTGTTTACCAATTATTTAAATGCGTGGTGTAGTGTGTTATTGAGACAAGTGTAGCTCCGGTGTTATTAGTTAAGAAGGAAGAATGTAGTACGAGATGGTGTGTGGATTACCGACGGTTGAGAATAAATATCCATTTCAACAGGATTGATGATTTGATGGACTAACTGGTGGGCTAGTGTGTTTTCGGTATAATGGAATTGAAGTCGGATTACCTTCAGATTTTGGTGAAAAGTGAGGATAGTTGGAGGATCTTGGAAGTAAGAGAAAAATGTGGAACTCATGTTCATCATCTCCAATTTTCAGTTTCGCACTTATGGAACAGTCTTCACTAAACAGGTGATAACTTTTCGCTGGTAACTCCGATGGGAGAAATTCTGGATTTTTTGGAAAGCTTACGAAATTCCCTATAGTTTACATATAAACTTTGTCTTCTACATGTTTTTGACGAGAGAGAAAAACGCATTTGAAGATTTGGGTCTGATTCTAATTTTTGAGAAGGCATGTATACGGGATTTCTTGATCAGCCTCCATTGCGCAGGTGATAACTTTTTAATTGAAACTCGGATTCAAGCGATTCTTAAATTTATGGAATCTACAGGAAATTATCTTCATTTTGGCATATAATTTTGTATCAAGAAGGTCTGTATTGAAGGAGATAATTGCGCTTGAAGTTGAGTGAGTCTTGCTGAAAGTGGGTAAGATGAGGTGAGGTATAAGATGTTTGGTAATAGGACGGAGGTGAGGACCTCGGAGGAGCACATGGAGATGCGGCGTATGCCAGTTGAGAATGATTAGAGTGGAGAGATTTTGAGGAATGGAGAAGTTTAAATAGTAACGTGGATTGTGTGTCATTGATGACATGGTGTCAACATGTGTCAGGAAGATTTTGGAAAGTTTCTATCACCAACCAGATGATGAGATGGTACTGTTAAGATTGTGATTAGGATGAGACCAAATGTGAAACTATACGGATCATTGAGATTGTGAAATTAAAGAAAGGACGCTACTGTAGTTGGATAATGACGATTTATGCCACCGTTATGGCTGCCGACTACCTATTGACAAATTGACGAACTGGTAACCCTTAATCTCTTGTTGATAGTAGACGAGATCATGTTGGATGGGATAGATGTGTCTTGCCAGCTGGTATAGTATGTACATTGAATTGTTTAAAGTCGAGCCAAGTGCTTGTGGATTGTTTGATTAGTCGATGCAGATTCCTATATCTGAAGATGAGGCGGATTCGAGGCTTTTGTATGTTGATCAGATGATGTTGATAGTTACGTATCAGAAGCAGAGAACAACGTGTTGACTAAAGATATGCCAAGGATGTCGCCGTGGAGAGCCTTATTATTATTAGTAAAGAAAAGGATGACAGCATGAGGTTGCGTGTGGATCGGTGAGTAGTATGGAAACTCACAGTTGTGTCCGGGGTAGCTTGAGTTTTGATTTAAGATGAATCGAGAATCCGATAGACATGAGACTTAAAGCATTGGAAAGATGATCCAGTGAGGGAATAAATGGAAATGCGATACCATGATTTAACCAAGGATGTTTGGTAGAGGATAGTCGTGACTAGTACGGCTTAAAGTGTGTGTAGGGAGTATGGATCGTATCTTCCATACTTATTTGAATAAGTTAGAACTGGTATTCATTGTGGATGTTTGGATCTATTATAAAAATCGGAAGAAGAAGGTGTAGAGTAATTGAGAATTGAGTTACAAGTATTGAAAGAAGTGAAGTCATATGTTAAGTTACCAAAGTGTGATTTTTGGTTAGTAGAGATGATTTTACTTGGCTGTGTTAATTCAGATGAGGGTATTGTTGTGGATCCATCTGAGTAGATGTAGTTCTACAATGAGGAAGCTCTGCAGTGGATTAAGGGAAGTATAATATTCTTGGACTTAGTTGGTTATTATCATGGAGTTTTGTAGCAGGAATCGCGAAGGGCACTTAGCGCCATTGAGCGCGCCCAGCGCGGTCTGGAAGACTCTCGTCCTCTCGAGGCAGAAGCAAGCGCGCTTAGCACGAGTCAGATTCCACTTAGCGCGGTCTGGGAGTGGAAAAGGTAATTTTTCTTGTCGAAATTAATTGGAAAAATGTATCCTTATGCGGTTATGGTATTTGGATGCTGTTATGTGTTTAAGATGAGTTTAGACAGTGTGATAATATAAGATGGTGAAGTTGTAGCTTATGTTTTACGATAGTTGGAGATTCATGAAAGTATCTATCCTATTCAAGATTTGGAATTGGCTAAGGTTGTAATTATGTTAAGTATCCGGAGGAATTATTTTTATGAATCTAGGTCTGAAGTGTTTAGTAATCACAAGAGTGTAGAATACCTGTTTGGTCGAAATTCCCGATGAGTTAAGTCGAAAGTCATTTCTTATGTCTGCTTTGATGGTCGGAAGTTAGATGTGAACTTGGTAGATTTGATAGTTACGATTAATTTGAGTGCGCAGCGAAAGCATGGTGTAGTGCAGTTTGTTCGTACGTGTGTAACAACGATGTTGGTAGTTTGGTTACATTGAGGTTGTGTTATGGACTTTTGTGATTTTATCTTTGTTGTTGCCTCGTTATCTATGGTGATGGTTTGAGTGCGAGTAGCTAATTCCATGATGGGGAATTAGGGGGGTGTTGCCTATGGTGATGGTAACGATCGTGTTGTGTTCTGGTTCATAGTGAACCTATGTGTTCTTAACTTGGTTATTCTTTGTGTCTTGAGTTGGTCATCGAGTGCATTGCGTGAGTATTGCATCGTGTTGTTGTTGTCGTTGATAAGGTGTATTGTTGTCTTGTGTTATCCATTATGTTGCCATTAAGGGCATGAGAGTTGATTAGTCGGATGCGAGAACGTATCTGGAGTAGTTTGCATCGAGTAAATTTTCGAGGACGAAAATATTCTAAGTAGGGGAGAGTCGTAACGCCCCGTTTTTATTTTAATTATTATTTGTGAAATAACTGTGAATTGATGTAATTGATTGTGTGTTTTGGTGTGTTTTCGTTGTATTTTGTGTACCCGTAGTGAGGGGTAGTGGCCTTAAGAAGTGAGTCTTGGGGGTAGTAGGGGTGTATGGCTAATAATGTAGAAATTAGTGGTGTGGAGAGTAAAGACTAACTCAATTACTTTAATTTAATATTTGTTAAGCATAGTGTAGAATATATATTTAATTAGAGTTGTGGTGGAAATTATTATTGTTAGAATTATTTCATGAGTGGAAGTGATAATAATAATATAATGAAAATAAAATAAATAGAATAAGTTGGAATATTAGAAGTGTGGAGAGTGGAAGGGTAATGTGGTAAATTCGTAGGAATAAATAAGGGTAAAAGAGGCGAATCATATTTAGGGGTATGTAAAGAGTGGGGAATGAAAGTTATTCTCATTATACGTAAAAGTGAAAGAAAGTTGAAGAGCTAAAGGGAGAAATAGGGAGAAGAGGCCAGGGCAAGAAGAAGGAGAGGAACCCATTGAGGAAGAGGGAAGCTCATCAATACAAAGTAAGGGTGGGATTTCTTTAATCACTCAAGGGTTAGATGATGTAGGTATGTGGGTAGGAATCATTAGGTTGATGCCATGGATTGTTGTTTATGGATTAATTGGGGTTTTTGGGAAGGATCTATAACTAAAATGTTTGGAATTGACGAAATTGTTGTATTCGAATTGTTGAGATTGTTGTGGATAATGTATATGTGGTATAAATGGGTTTTAATGACTTAAACTGGGGTTATTGGGGTTCAAAATGCAATTTAAGGGTGTGAAATCACAGTGGGAGAAGTCTTTTTATAGCATGCACTTTTGGCTGAATCGCAGAGCAGGCTTAGCCCGGTTTTTGGGTAGCTTATTTTAAAAAATTCAAAAATTCATAACTTTTGACTCGTAAGTCCGTTTGGGTCGCCGTTCGAATCGTTGGAAATCTGACTTTATGTACTTTATGTTAAAATTATTTTCAATGATAGATTTCCAACTATTCGACGCGCCATATGAGTTTTCGTGTAGGTTCCGATGTGTTGAAATGTGAAATGTGGGCGTTAGTCGTAGGAATGTGTGTTATGATTGTTGCTTATGATGTTGCGTGATGTTGTTGAGAGGTTGTTGTAACATACCATGTGATTGTAATCATTGTTGCTTATAATATTGTGTGATGATATTGTTGAATAGTTATGGTATGATGTGTTGTGACAAAACTGATAAATGCAATAGTTGTTGTTTATGAAGTTGCATGATGTTGTTGTTGAGTGGTTGTGACATAACTTGTAAATGCCCTAGCTGTTACTTATGTGGTAATATGATGATGACGTTGAGTTGATACGGTATGTTATGTGGTAGGCATGTTTTGATGAGCTATATGCATTTCTCGATAAATGCGTGTTGATTGTCGAGTGGTATTGGCATGATGATGAATATGCTATGTGTATGCATGAGTCGTTGTTGCATGTTAGAATTGATGGTTCATGGCATGTGCATAGTTGTGGGATGGCGTGCCCAGGTGGGGTGTTATCGTCTATTCGAATTCATTGATGGAATTGTTGTTGTTGGCATGATTGTGTGCCCAGATGGGGTGTAAGCAATCACAGTTGTTGGTGCGATCATGAAATAGGGGTCGTACGTGACCATGAAACAGGGGTCGTTGGTGTGATCGTGAAATAGGGGTTATATTTGACCATGAAACATGGGTCGAGAGTTCCGACGGGAACTATGATCATGAAACAGGGATCAATTATGGTACCACATGCATTGAACCTAGTTGGTGTCTCTTTGTATATCTTTTGATAGTTGTGTTGCATTGTGATTGGATTGATTATCTGTGTTATGTTGAATTGTGCAAAATGTGTTGGAAGTGGTGTTTTGGGTGATATACTTAATAATCTATGCTCTTATATTTATATCATCTTTCTCTTTTGTTTGATTTGAAAATCTCACCCCTTCTGTTTGAATGTTGCCTCCACGTGGGTAACGTGCAGGTAATCAGGAGTAGTGTGGAAGTCGTGGTAGGTGAAGACGAGGTGCTTCACTTTAGTTTGGAGTCTACTCTGATATGTAACATTGGGAGTCGGGAACGCTTTATGCATGATTTTACTTTGTTAAAGAATTACAGTTGCCTTTACATTTTTGAAAACTAATATTTCAATTAATTGAAACCGTTATATTTTGTTGATCACAATGAAGAATTTCCGCTGTGTAATAAAGATGATTTTTGGATTAAAGTTGCATTAATATTTATTATATGTTACATGTCTTATTTGTGAGCAAGTTCTTGTTGAAAGTAATACCCTTTTATTCTGAATTATTTCATTTTACTCTGATTTTTTGATTAAATATTACGGGGGAATTTAGGGTGTTACATTAATACCTGAGTTAACTTCTGGAGATACTTCAAAATCTGAAGGTTTTGAAGATGAGTCAGAATCAGAAGCTGATTCTGTTAGACGATGGCTAGGATCTAGAAAGGGGGGTTGAATAGATCCCACAATTTAATACACGCAAATGGTGTTCCAAAATTGGTTTTAAAAATATTTTTATGGAAGCAACCACAGAATCACATGTCTACAACGAACCTCTACTAAAAGGATCGGATATGCGCAACTATACTAGGAATGATACGACGGAAGAGAAAAATGCAGATCAATCAACAAAAACAAAACGTAATCAACCAAGTTTCGTTTACTTGATGTTATCCAATTACCAACGAGCTAGGTCGACAAAAATTAATTGCAAATAACCTTCGATTTTGCTCTTAATCAATTTATCGAACACTTGGGGTGTGCGACACTCCAAGTGAGTATTTCTAATTAATGTGAATGTAGAGCGTATTCCAAATGCAATCCAAGGGATTGTATCATTTATACAAGTTTAACTTCACCTCTATATTACACTATATCAGAAATTGTTGATCAATTGATATTTCACAAGTTCGATTAATATCAAAACGTAAAAGAGTAGGGAAAGAGAGAACAAACACGATTTGATTAGGCAGTTCCCCAATCGTCTTCGCTATGGGTACCTCTGCCCCTAATTCCGAACATGGAATTGATATATATATATATATATATATATATATATATATATATATATATATATATATATATATATATTTCTGTTTGCAAATTTTTGTACAAGAGGAAACTGAACAATCAAACCCTCAAACGTCTTTGATGTCGATGCAAAGTCTTCTCTCCCCTTGATTCAAGATGAATCAAGTGCTCCGAATTTGGTCAAACAAATCACTGTCTCACGCTACTAGATTGAAAGAACCCACCGCTCTTCAATCACCTTCACTCGGTCGATTTCGATCTTCCATAATTCGAACCCAAATCTTTCTCGTATGATCCTCCAACTGTAGCTACTAAACTGAACCGAACCCTCCGTTCTTCAGTTACCTTCGCATGGTTAAATCCTTGTAGATAAACTGATTTGTGCAAAAACCCCCAAAATCACCCGGATTCTAGGAGGACAAAACCAGAGGTTTTATTCAAGAAACACCTACTGATACTCAACCCGTAACAGATGATACAACACACCTAAGTCTGAACGTTATCACTTCACACAATGCATGACACTAACAAAAATGATTGTGTGTAGTTGTTAGAGGACACAAGGTTGAAGATGAAGATGAAGAGAAAAATCAGTATATATTTTCACGTTTCTTGTTGTTGAGAAAAATGAGATGAACCAACTATATATAATGCAAGAATAACCAACTAAAATGAAATAACAGCAAAAACAGAAGAAAAAAAAACATAATGCAGAAAAATAGCTTAGACCAGCGAAGAGTCGACCGCTCGCTGGATGAGGGTCGGCGGGAGCTAACCCGTGGAAAAATCTGTGCAAAATAATTGATCATGCGTCGACCGCTGGTCACCTTGCGTCGATGCAAAGACGCTGAATTTGCAAAAATGCAAAACCCATAAGCATGTGTCGACCACATGCATCAGGGAGGTCGGCGTGTGCCTTCCCGACTGTTTCACAGGATTTTGACAAAGTGCATATGTTGACTCATGCTTAGCTTTGGTCGACTCAAAACATGTAAAAACTCAGAAATTCATTTTTCGCACACTTTGACCAACTGAGACTCGATTCATGCACACCAAACACTAATACCATGATCATGCACATGTAGAAATTGTGTAGACCCTTTCCTATGTGATTAGATACATGAATATCAATGGTTAAATGCAATGTGACCGACAACGAAGTGATACCGTCCAAATTACAAACTAAAGACTATCCTACTCGTTGACATCATTAAAACGATACTAGATGAAAAGAACTTAGCCCTCACAGATTGTGAAAGTGAGTAAGAAGGTGAGCGAGAGTCTGTAGGTTACTCTGATGTTGAAGAAGACTCTGAAGGTGAATCTGATTTTGATTCAGATTTTGATGGTGATTCATGCTCTAGTGGAGATCCAGACTCTAGGAATATTATAGACTCTGAAGGTGGCCATGCCTCTGAAGGTGGTACTTATGGGGTTCCAGCATCTGATACTGTTCCAGCATCCGAACAAGATTCCAAACATGTTCTAAGGCCACAAAGAGTAAAAAACATACCAAGGAGATTTTCAGAGTTTGGCATGTTACAAGATACTAAAGTAGACTCTGAAGGAGAAGTCATTCAGTGTGCAATGTTAGTAGACTCTGAACCAGTGAGTACATAAGAAGCTCTCAAGAAGAAAGTTTGGCTGAAGGACATGAAAGAAGAACTTGAGGCTATAGAAAGAAACAAGACTTAGAAGTTGACTGAGCTTTCAAAGGACAAGAAAGCCATCAGCGTTAGTTTTCAAGGTGAAACTAAAGCCAGATGAATTAATTGGCAAACACAAAGCAAGGTTAGTAGCAATAGGATTTCTACAGAAACCTGAGTTAGATTACTTTAAAGTGTTTTTGTCCTGTAGCGAGACATGAGACAATCAGGTTGGTGATTGTGATAGCTGCTAACAGAACTTGGTCTCTAATGCATTTAGATGTGAAATCTGCATTTTTGAACGGTCTATTGTAAGAAGAGGTATACGTGTCACAACCTCCTGGATTTGAGAAAAAGAATCAGGAAGGTATGGTGTAATTGTTACAAAAAGCATTGTATGGACTGAAACAAGCTCCTAGAGCTTGGAATCTAAAAATTGATTCATTTTTCAAGCTTCAAGGATTTAGAAAGTGTGAGATGGAGTATGGCGTTTATGTTCAGCATACTTATGAAGGAAATATGATTCTAGTGTGTCTGTATGTTGATGAGATATTGCTAACAGGTTGTTTTAAACATGAGATAGCTAAGTTCAAGAAGGTTCTGATAAGTGAATTTGAGATGACTGGTCTAGGAAATATGACATATTTTCTAGAGATGGAGTTTATGTACTTTGAGAAGGGTATCATTTTGCATCAGCTGAAGTATGAACTTGAGCTTCTGAAGAGATTCGAGCTGCTGAATATTAAGGTTGTTGTCACATCTTCAGAAACAAAACACAAATTGGATTCTGATCCTGAGGGTGATGATGTTGATGCTACAACTTTCAAGCCGTTGGTTGGTTCTCTGAGGTAATTGTGTAATACCACACCTGACATTTGCTATGCATTTGAATGGTCAGTAGGTTCATGAGTAAACAGAAGTGGCTTCATTACCAAGTTGTTGTCAGGATTATTTGGTATATTAAGGGAACTCTGAAGTATGGAGTTTTGTTCCTTTCTAGTGAAAAGGCTAATTCATAGCTGACGTGTTACTCAAACTCTAATTGGTGTGGAAATAGAGTTGACAGAAGTACTTTTGGATATTTGTTTAAGTATCTATGAGGTCCTATTTCTTGGTGTTCCAAGAAGCAACCAATTGTTACTTTGTCAACCTGTGAAGTTGAATACATTGCAGGTGTTGTGGGTGCATGTCAAGGTGTTTGACTTTTGAATTTACTGCAGGATCTGAAGATCAAGGTAAATAAGCCTTTGAAGCTGATGATTGATAACAAGTATGCAATCAATATTGCCAAGAACCCAGTGCTGCATGGGAGAAGCAAGCATATTGAGACTAAGTATCATTTTCTAAGAAGTCAAGTCCAGAATGGAGTGCTAGAAGTTGTGAACTGTAGCACCCAGAAGCAGTTGGAAGATGTTCTAATGAAGGCGATCAAGACTGATTAATTTCTTCACATGAGTGATGGAATTAGAGTTGTTAGTTTTGATTAGCTGGATGTAAATTAAGGGATGGTGTTAGAAGTAATTCATATTCAATAGTAGTTTTTGTTAAGCTTAACCTAGCTAGTGTAGGTTAGCATTATTCCTATGTGGCATTATTGCTTGTGTATATAAGTGTAGCGAGTGATTTTTGGATGTGGTTGCGAAGCACAATCGCTCTGGTACTACAGCTCGATTTATTTTTTATCCTATTGAAGCTGATGAAGGAAGGGAAATAGATGTCTCCAACTAACCCTGCTTGCATACTGAGGTTAAACAGTCAAAATTGTTGGTTTACAGATGCTACAAAGATTCGGGGTCTCTCTTAGGTTTATTTTGTTAAAATAGCATTCGGTCTATTGGTGGGAGGTATAGGATTTTGGGTTTTTGTTTAGTGTGCTCGCTAAGATTTTTCTTTCAATCTTATGCCTACGTATTCCCGTTTACCGAAACAGGGAAATCAGAGCGTTCTTAGTTCCTCCTATTCTATGGGAGGAAATGGGTGTTTTTTGGTGTCTTGTTCAAAGCCCAAGACGTGAAGCGAAAGGTGATTTATATCTTGTTCAAAGCCCAAGATATAAAGCTGAAGAGTTTATTTGTATCTTGTTCGAAGCCCAAGATATGAAGCTAAAAGGTTTTGACTTTAGAGAGAATTTGTCATCTCTAAAGGGGGGTTTGTATGTCACAACTGTTTGGTGACTGACTGTAAAGGAGGATTACTTTAACCGGGAACGCGGATCCTAGCAATGCCATAATTTCCTTTATAGGAGGTTTTAACCTGAAGGAGAAGACTTTAACTCAGTGTAGAGCAATGCCATCTTTCCTTAGGAATTTCTCATGCTAAAAGAGGGACAGTGGCATGGATGTAAATAATCCAGAGGCTTGCCACTTACAGCGATTAGATGAAGGGGAAAGAGTTGTTGATGTTTGTGTACTGTGAACGAGGCACAGCTTTGATGCTAAAAGGTTAATTGGATCAACCAGTGGTTTTCTTATATAAAACCTAAGAGGAGGCTAATATGTGTCTCGTACAAAGCCCGAGAGAGAGGCTAAAAGGTTTTGACTCGACGATGGAGTCTTTTGGTATCTCGTATAAAGCCCGAGATGGAGGCTATTTGATTCAACAAGAGAGTTTTTTGTATCTCGTACGAAGCCCGAGATGGAGGCTAAAGAGGGTGATTGACTCAACGAGGGAGTCTTTTGTATCTCGTACGAAGCCCGAGATAGAGGCTAAAAGTTTTTGTTAGCTCCGCTGGGGAGAATCATTGTACAAAGCCCAAGAGGAGGCTATGGTGATTGTTTCAGTTGAGTGACAGGTCCAGTATGCTGATTTAAAGAGAAAATCAGTTCTTATATGAGTAATGTTGTACTCAGGGATTTTTGATTCGAGGATCAGCGTTATTTCCTGTTCTTTAACGAAATGGAAATCCAAAGGGTATTGAGACTATCCGAGTCTACGGGGTTCCTTCCTATTCTTGAAGGGTTCTTGAGAATGTCTTGGAGACTCAAGGAAATTAGACTGTCCAAGTCTAGAGTTTCATCTTTTGTACTATGCTTTGAGAAACAGTAGTAGACTCTTGGAAAGACTGTTCTATTAAGATGACTGATTTCTGTTCCTATACCTCTAGGAGGTCGTCGGGACAATTTGTACGAAGCCCAAGAGGAGGCTGGAAACTTTTAAGAAGCCGATCGGTCCTTGTACGAAGCCCAAGAGGAGGCTATCATTCTCGGAGGAAGAAATCATTATATGAAGCTTAAGAGGAGGCTGTGAAGACTTCTAAGAAGCCGACGGGTCCTTGTACTAAGCCCAAGAGGAGGCGAGGGTTGCTTTTAGGAAGCCTGTGGGTCCTTTTACAATTCCCAAGAGGAGGCCGATGCTTTTAAGAAGCCGATGGGTCCCCAAACCTCGAAAAATTCAAGGCAAGCTATTCACAAGGAATAGATCAAGTCAGGAAAGTTCAAGAATTTGGAAGAAACTCAAGAGATGCCATTCACGGATAAAAGATCATCTCTGGGGAGTAGAGTTTCTTGACAAGTGCTTTTAAGAAGCCTGTGGGTCCCCAAACCCTGAGAAGTTCAAGACATGCCATTCACCGAGAATAGATCAAGCCAGAAAGTCCGAGAATTTGGAAGAAACTCAAGAGATGCAATTCACGGAGAAGAGATCATCTCTGGGGAATAGAGTTTCTTTGACAACTTCTACGAGTGACAGTCTATGAAAGGGTTCACAGAGAATGATGTCTTTCATATCTCCATATTGTTTAACCCCAAGAGGAGGGAAGACTGTGTCTGGTAATCCTATGGGGATCTAATTTTGACTATTTAAGAGTGATCAACGGGCTTAATGGTAGACGTAGTTGCCGGGGAAACTCTAAATATCTATACTATTATTACATAGTTGATATGAGTTTATGAAAGAAGACTTACAACAAAACAGCCCCACAATACAGTTATATGTATATGAAAGCGGTAAATGAAAGCAATAACCACTTACTCGGTTGTAGAGCTTCCATGCTGTTTGGTTAGTTGTTCAACAAAGAAATATTGAAAACAACATTATATTCAAAATCAAAGGAGAAAGTGCTTTGAAAAATAAAGATTTGGGGCTTACAGCTCAAGGAGAGGCCCAGGGTTTTATCAGTGAGCGTACTGTTTGAATTTGTACAGAGGGACTTATACAAGTGACTGAGGCCGAAAAATTGTTTTCTGTACAAAGGGATGGGTCTTACACTCTCTCAAGAGGCCCAAAAAGTTTTAAAAGAGTGAGAGTGGGGCTTATAACACGAGGGTAGGCCCAGTTGACTTTTCATTTGAAATGGCGATCGCGCCGAGGTTTCCTTTTAACGCAGAGGGACTTATACAATAAGTGAGGCCCAAAAGGTTTTGGTTAAAAGGGGATTGGGTCTTACACTCTATTAGAGGCCCAAAAGTTTTGAATGGGTCTTATAGCTCAAGGAGAGGCCCAAATGGTTAATTTTAAACTGACGACGATCGCGTCGTTTATTTGAAAATGTACAGAGGGACTTATACAACAAATGAGGCCCAAAAAGTTTTCTGTACAAAGGGGGTTGGGTCTTACACTCTAATAGAGGCCCAAGTGTTTTGAAAATGATTTATGAGGGTTGAATTAATCCAAAAACCCTAATTTGTTTTCAAAAATGTATTTAATTGAATAAAAATTCAATTAAAATGATCAAAATTGTTTAACATATGGAAAACAAATTGTGATCTTGGATTAATGCTTCAAAAATTAAGTATTGTCCTACAAAATAATTAGAAGGCATTAAAAGTTGCAAAATCAAGGTGGAAAAAATATTTAAAATGTCAAAGATAATTAAAACATTAATTCTTTGCAAAAATATCAATTATATGAAATAACTAATATTTTTGGGATTTTTTGTTAAAATAAAATATTTTAACATTTTTGTGAATTATTAAAAATAGAAACAACTCAAAACCATTAAAACTCAGAGATAAATTAATTTTTGAGTCAATTAAATAAAATCACAAAATTAAAATATTCAAATATTCAAAAAAATGGCGCCAAGAACACCCAAGAACACGCGCGTGTTCTGGGATTGCCCAGATTTGCATTTTCTCCCCAATCTCACTGAATACTTGATTATATCATGCAATCCACATACCAATCAACTCGTTTCAACCTCACAATCGTGTCTATGGCATTTAATTTCATTTAAATTAAACATATAAGAAGAAATCACGAAAAATCCTCACGAACCCTAGATTCTGCATGAAGGCTGGGATGTTTGATACACGATTCAAACAATGCAATCAATTGAGGGGAAACATTCCATGCATGATTATGAACATTTGGCAAAATTATTGTGCGAGGAAATATGCATAGATTGAGAGATGACCAAGTTTAGGCTTACCTCTAGGCCGTGACAGCAAGTGCAATGTGATTTTTGATTTGGAGGTGTTACAGATGAATGGTTATGATCTGAACAGCTTCCCTACACCCTATGGAGTGTGTTTGAATGCTTGGACTTGATTGAAATTGGTTGGATCACTTTATGGCATCTCAACTGCATTTTGGTTAAAACCTTGAGCAATTGACTGGTGATTCTGAGAAATCAGTGTTCCAGTTGTTGTTTAAGTGTTTGATCAGCTCATATGTGATGTATATGAGGGGTGTGTGTGATTGGTTTGATTCGAAAAGCTCTCAAACTCAAAACCCGATAGTGACTTGCCTTAGAAGGAAAAATTGGAGTGAAAGAAGAGATTTTGAGGAAAGCATCTGTTTGATGGCTTTGGTGTACTTAAACTGATCACAATTGAGCTCTATTTATAGTAGAGCAAGTTTGTTTTGCAAGGAATAGTGAATGGCAATTGCTGAGTAGGTTTGGCCAATGTTGGCAAATGAAAATCCAAGTCTCCTCTAGCCATTGACTAGAGGTTAGGGCACAGGCTGCTGGTTCCCTTGGTCTTGGATAAGTCTTGACTGAATTCAGTTGAGAATGGCTCAGTCCATGCCACCTTGATGGTTCCATTGAATGCTCCAATCCAAAATTGGAGTCTTGTCCTTATTTTGGCAATTCTAGGTTCAACATGTTATTTCTTGTTCCAAAGACTTTGGAGACTTGGCTCAGTGATTGTCCCATTTAGATTCAATCCTCAGATGTGTCCAAGTGGATAGGAGTTTTTGGATTTGCACAATTTTGGCAAATCGAGCAAAAGTACAAATTATGCCTTGCCTTGACAGATTTCAACAAGGCAACTTGCCAATGTCATATCTCATGACTCAAATTGAATTTGGTAATGTTCTTGGCCATTTTGGAAATCCCTTACATGATACAACAACTGTTTGAACATGTTTAGTTTTGATCTCTTTTGAATCCAAGTGAAAAACCCCCTACATTTGGAAAAAAGTAAGGCAAAATCTGACTTAGTGAAATTTTCACTAAGTGTTGGAACAAAGTGACTTTTCTTGATTTTGATCACTCCATAACTCAAAATCCATGAGGAATTTGGACATAGGTCAGTATGAAGCTTTTGTAGAGGGCAATGTGATCTACAAATCAAGCTTTGAATGGGGAACAATGGCCTTGTGGTTTAGGAGTTATGCTCCTCCAAAGTTGGCACATTAGTGTCACTTTTTCCATAACTTGGAAAATTTTCTAAGTTTTTATGGTTACCCCTTTTACAAGTTATCCCACTTTCTTTGATTTTTCTTGATGAATGATGATTCAAATCATACATTAACATCATTTTAGGGTTATAAATTCATTTTGGTGAAAAATCTCAAAAAGTCAAAGTTGACTTTTGTGCACAGTTGACTTTTTATCAGATGAATTCCAAACTGTGCAATTCCTTAGGAAATCATGTCCTTGACCTAAATCAAACTTGATGGACATGTTCCATGGGTGTCATAGGGTATATTGAATCATGTCTTAGGATTTGGGAGCATGTCCAGGTCAAAAGTCAAAGTTACAGTTGACTTTTCCCGCGAAACCCCAATTGTGGTGCAGATGAAATTGAGACTTGTTGCTCAAACTTCTTGGAATAATCCATTGTTCCAAATGGATCAATATAGTTCATTAGAGACCCTCAAACCCTCTCTTGAGTTCTTGGCTCATGATTTGCCCTAAAAGTCAACTTAGGGGTGAATTAGGTCAAGAAACCCTAATTCCTGATTTTTGATGAATGCATCCCCTGAGGCAAAATTGACTTGATGATTGGGTCCATGGGGTTCCATGGAGTATATTTGGTTGTGTTTTGGATCCTTGGCTCATGCCCAGAGGAAAATTTCCCTTTGGAGGCCCTGATCGACCAAAACCCTAATTTGGTGATACCGGCGATCTTGAGGCTTGATCCACCTAGAAGGGAGCAGCTTTGTGCTTAATCCTTGGGGTGGGAGTCCTTTTGATCCTTTGTAGCTACTTGAGAGGTTAGACAAGTTGAAGATCATGTCATTCCTTTATTGATCATTTGTCTAAAGCTCTGAGAGGGCTATAAACCCTAAATTTGATTGCAGTGAATGCTCACCCATCTTTGGGGAGACTAATGAGGCAAGATGGTTCCCCCATATTGTGATAATGATTTTCACAATGATGGGAAATCTTAGTGGTCAAAATTTGGGGTATGACAGATGCCCTTGTTTAATCTTCTTGGACCCGAAGGTGTGAATGACCAAGGTATTCGGGCATTCGGGGTGCAAGAGGATTAAATATCGGAATATCCAAAATTTTGACGGCTATGAATGGCAGCTTGCGCATTCATCTTCTTTTGCTAAGCGATGATGCTTAGAAAAGGTAAACTTCCCCTCGATCCTGGTTTCTTACCAAGGAACTGGTCTATGTTGCGGAAACAAACTTCCCCTCGATCCTGGTTTCTTACCAAGGAACTGGTCTTAGTTTTTTATTTTTGAACTTCCCCTCGATCCTAGTTTCTTACCAAGGAACTGGTCTTAGTTTCTGAAATAAACTTCCCCTCGATCCTGGTTTCCTACCAAGGAACTGGTCTTAGTTTCTGAAATAAACTTCCCCTCGATCGTGGTTTCCTACCAAGGAACTGGTCTTAGTTTCTGAAATAAACTTCCCCTCGATCCTGGTTTCCTACCAAGGAACTGGTCTTAGTTTCTTTTGTGAATAAACTTTCTTAACAAGGGACACTATGCATAGCGGTTTTCCTCAAACTTCTCGCCGAATTTTCCTGGGGAGATGCCATTTGACGGAAAAACTTTTGATGTCAGACTTGCTGGGGAACCCATTTGTCTGAGTTATAGAGTTACACAAACTTCACTGATGGAGACGCCATTTGTTTCTACTGGGGAAAGCGAGTCTCTTGAGAGGCTGCTTATGCTTGGGATCTTACATCATACTTTTCTCGGGATCTTCCCGGAGAAATGCCATACGAGGGGGTCCAATTTTGAGGTGCCGATGACCTTTTCATCAGTGATTTTTTTTGGACCGAAACTGACGTGTTGCCGAATCTCTGATTACGAGGCTTTCTCTGTGGATTTTCCTTAATCCGAGAAAGCAAGGATATCATCTTCAATAATGGATGATGTATGTATGTTTATGTTGACAAAACTGACGCGACATACAGACTAATGGATGAACACGACTAGATACTCGGCCACTGCAGGGGATGAAAAGTATCACTGGTTCAAGATAGCAATTCAACCTTGCTTAGGAGAGATAGTCCCTGTGGGGAATACCGTTAATCGGGCTTAGGAGATAAGGACTCTTCCGAAGACGTCAGATGGATTAGTTGCATCCGACACTGTTGATCCTTCATTCAGGCGTACTGGTTTAGAAGGAGTACTTTGATTCTGTACTTCGAGGTTCGATTACTTCTGGAGAAGCGACCGATGTTCTTCTGATGTTCAACAGTCAAAAGAAATTGTCGTCTTTATTTTAAAACCAGAAAAAGTTTTAACAAGTAAATTCATTTTGTTTTATTTCAAGAATCGTTAATCATATTAAAATGTCATTCTGTAAAGCTAAAACAAATAAGAATTACAAACAAAAGCACAAACGCTCAAATTTTATGGATAAGATGGAGATCAGCTAAACGCGTGATTCCAAAGAGTATTTACAAAGTTAGAAAATGGTAATTTACAGGGAAAAGGGCTACGTTGAAACATAACAACCACTATCCTTCTACCAACTTTGCATTCGGGACATCCTGAGCTTCTGTCGAAGATGACCTTGACTGGAGTTTTCCTGACGGATGATGTAACTGCTGCTGCTGAGGGACTTGCCTCTGTTAAACATAGTTACTTGCCATTATCCCTAATTTTTGCCTGGATTGTACTTTGAGATTTCCAATCCATCGGGATGATTTTTATTATGTCTCTAATTTTTGCCTGGACCGCCCTTTCGGGTTTTCAATCCACCGAGACTTTTTTTTAGGCGAAGTATTTCTTGACTACATCAACATTCGTGGGGTAGGCAAATTCCTCTCCGTCCATGGATGCAAGTCTCAAGGCGCCGCCTGAGAAAGCTTTCGTGACCACATAGGGGCAATCATAATTCGGAGTCCACTTGCCCCGGGAGTTAGTGAGAAATAATTGTATCTTCTTGAGCACAAGGTCTCCTTTCCTGAAGATGCAGGGTTGAACCTTTTTGTCAAAGGCCTTCTTCATTCTCTGTTGATACAACTAACTGTGGCATAGAGCCGTGATTCGTTTCTCTTCGATCAGGTTCAATTCGTCGTGTCGATTTTGACATCATTCAGCATCTGTAAGCTTAGCTTCCATCAATACTCGGATTAACGGGATCTCTACTTCTATGGGGAGCACTGCTTCCATGCCATACACTAGAGAAAAAGGGGTAGCCCCTGTTGACGTGCGGAAAAATGGGCGATAACTGTGAAGAGCAAAGGGTAGCATCTCGTGCCAGTCTTTGTAGGTTACAACCATCTTTTGAACGATCTTCTTGATGTTCTTGTTAGCCGCTTCTACCGCTCCGTTCATCTTTGGTCGATAGGGAGATGAGTTATGGTGTTCGATCTTGAACTCTGCGCACAACTCTTTCATCATCTTATTGTTCTAGTTAGATCCATTATCAGTAATGATCTGGCTCGGAACACCATAACGGCAGATGATATTGTTTTTGATAAATCGGACCACCACTTTTCGGGTTACATTAGCGTACGACGCTGCTTCGACCCACTTGGTGAAGTAATCAATGGCTACCAGGATGAACCAATGTCCTTTTGAAGCCTTAGGCTCAATCAAGCCAATCATGTCGATTCCCCATATGGAAAAAGGCCATGGGGAAGAAAGAAATTTGAGATGCGTTGGCGGTACATGAATTTTGTCGGAGTATATCTGACACTTGTGACACTTCCTCATGTACTTGTAGCAGTCGGATTCCATGGTCAACCAATAGTACCTTGCTCTAAGAATTTTTCTCGCCATTGTGTGTCCGTTGGCATGAGTGCCAAATGATCCTTCGTGAATTTCTTTCATCAGCATGTCTGCTTCTGGTCTGTCTACGCATCGGAGCAAGACCATGTCAAAATTTCTCTTATAGAGAGTATCACCGCTTAGGAAGAAACTGCCTGCCAGCCTTCTGAGGGTTTTCCTGTCCTTCCTTAGTGCCCCAGGTGGGTACTCTTCTTTCTGAAGGAAGCATTTGATATCGTGATACCAAGGTTTGTCGTTTATGACTGCTTCAATCGTGAAGATGTAAGCGGGTCGTTCAAGGCGCATTATGTCGATCTTAGGTATGTCATTCCAATGACCTACACTAATCATGGAAGAGATAGTGGCTAATGCATCAGCCATGTGATTCTCATCACGAGGGATGTGATGAAACTCGACTCTGTTGAAGAAGGGTAACAACCTTCTCGCGTAGTCTTTGTAAGGAATCAATCCTGATTGGTATGTGTTCCAATCTCCTTTTATCTGATTGATAACCAAGGCTGAGTCGCCATATACGTCCAAGTTTTTGATCCTTAAATCAATTGCTTCTTCGAGACCCATGATACAAGCTTCGTATTCGGCCTCGTTGTTGGTACACTTGAACGTAAGTTGAGCGGTGAAAGGAATGCGGGTACCCTGAGGGGTAACAATGATTGCCCCAATTCCGTTTCCATAATGATTAACTGCTCCGTCAAAGATAAGTCCCCATTGGGAACCTAGTTCTGGCCCTTCACTGGGTAGCGGTTCGTCGCAGTCCTTCATTTTTAGATACATGACATCTTCGTCTGGGAAGTCAAACCCGACTGATTCCTGATCGTCAATCGGTTGATGAGCCAAATGGTCGGCTAAAATACTTTCTTTAACGGCTTTCTGAGCGTGGTACTCTATGTCATATTCTGATAGCAACATCTGCCAACGGGCAATCCTTCCCGTGAGAGCGGGTTTTTCAAAAATGTACTTGATTGGATCCATTTCGGAGACCAACCAAGTAGTATGATGAATCATGTACTGGCGAAGACGTTTGGCTGCCCAAGCCAAAGCACAGCAAGTTTTCTCGAGCATCGTGTACCGAGTTTTGCAGTCGGTGAATTTCTTGGTCAAATAGTAAATGGCAGACTCTTTCCGTTTAGTTTCATCTTGTTGGCCAAGTACACACCCCATTGAGTCTTCCAAGACTGTGAGGTAGATGATCAGTGGTCTTCCTTCCACTGGAGGTGATAGAATCGGAGGATTCAACAGATATTCCTTAATACTGTTGAAGGCGGTTTGGCAGTCCTCTGTCCAAATGCAGTCCTGATTCTTTTTGAGTAATTTGAAGATTGGCGCGCATGTCGCGGTCATAAGGAATATGAATCTGGAGATGTAGTTCAAACGTCCCAGGAATCCTCTGACTTGTTTTTCAGTTTTCGGAGAAGGCAATTCTCAAATGGCCTTGACCTTGTCAGGATCAACCTTAATTCCTTTCTGGCTGACGATGAACCCTAGTAGTTTCCCTGAACGGACACCGAAAGTGCATTTGTTAGGATTCAAGCGGAGCTTGAATTTTCTTAGACGTTCGAACAATTTTTACAGATGTTCAACGTGCTCACTCTCTGTTTTTGATTTTGCAATCATATCATCGACATATACCTCGATTTCTTTATGTATCATGTCATGAAACAGAGTAGTCATGGCCCTTTGATAGGTTGCCCAGGCGTTCTTCAAACCGAACGGCATTACCTTGTAACAAAAGGTGCCCCATGGGGTGATGAACGAAGTTTTCTCCATGTCTTTCAGTGCCATTTTGATTTGATTATAGCCCGAGAATCCATCCATGAAGGAGAAGACTTTGAACTTTGCTGTACTGTCCACCAGCATGTCAATGTGTGGTAAAGAAAAGTCGTCCTTTGGACTAGCCTTGTTCAGGTCTCTGTAGTCGACACACATTCTGACTTTTCCGTCCTTTTTGGGAACGGGTACAATGTTGTCTAACCATTGAGGATATTCTGACGTGGTGAGGAAACACGCGTCAATCTGTTTCTGTACTTCCTCCTTGATTTTGATGGCCATGTCTGGATGAGTCCATCTCAACCTTTGCTTTATCGGCGGATATTCCGATCTCAACGGTAGATGGTGTTCCACGATGCTGGTATCCAACCCTAGCATATTCTGATAGGACCAAGCGAACACATTGGGGAATTCTTTGAGAAGCTTTATCAAACTCTCTTTGGCAGTTGGACTGAGCAGTGCCCCAATCCTGATTTCTTTTCTCTTTTTTTTTGAACCCAAGTTTACCGTTTCCAACGGTTCTTTGTGAGGTTTAATGGACCTTTCCTCTTGTCTGAGTAGTCGGGAGATCTCTTCTGGAATTTTGTCGTCATTTTCTTCTTCAGCCTCGAATACCGGGAACTCAAAGTTGGGAGAAGGCATCGGATCGTATGTTTCAACGGGGTTTAAAACAAGCAATCTGTATGACGTGATGATTTGTGTTTAGAAGAGATAGAGAAAATACAAGAGTGTGTGCAGTGTTTTATTTTACAGCTTGTTTTTATTATTGATTTGTTTTTTAGGATTACCATTTTCTGAAAAAAAAATGAAAAGAGAAAACAGCAATTAATGCGGAAATTACAGAACGACGTTATTTTATTTATGAACAAGTCGAATCTTGAAACTACAGCCCTATAAAACAAAACTCTGTCGCTTTGGGAGAAGTGAAGAGGGAAAATTTACAGAAAGCGAGCCCTATCAAAACATCCGTTCCACCTGGGCAGGGTGAAAGGTTAAAAGATGGCAATTACTTTGACTGGTGAACGACCTTCAGAACATCGACAGCAACCCATTGGCGGCGAACTCCTTGGTGAATCACAAAGTCTGGCACCTTCCTTGATTTGTCTTCAGAAATAACGCTGATTTCTGGTGGAGCAGGATCATTGGAATCTGTCTCCCAGGAAAAGTTGTCGTAGGAGAATTCCTCTGTTGTATTTTGCATAACATTTGTGCTCTTAGTTGTATCTCCCCATCCAGTTAGCTGGATATCTTCGAGCCTGATATGAGAGCTTTCGGGAGCGGTGTACTTGACCATGTAGTCGTATTTTCCACTTGGTTCTCCCAGAGTGTCCCAAACTTCTTTGGAACTGGAGGAGTCATCTCTCTCGATGACGTTGACCTCGGGAAAGGCATAGTTGATGAATTCCAGTCCTGCAAATGTTGCAAATTCATCTTCATGTTGAGTAGTTTCTGAATGACCTGAGTGTTGATCCCATGACGTGGTGGGGACACAGGTATTCTGTTCAATGATGCTCAGCTGAGTTTCATTACTCGGCTGACTTTCTAGCCCCAAGTCTCCTGGGTAAGGTTGCCACATTGGCAGACCATCCATTGGGCCATAGTAGTTGTAGTCAAATTGGTCTTTCATCAGAGTGTCCTCCTCTAATGAATTTGGCGGAGCACGGCATCCTTCTGGATCACAACCTCCGTATATCATTTTGACATCTGACCGTGGTATAAATCTCGGACTCTATGCGGGATAGCAAAATGGCGTAGGCACCACTTCCTGAGACATATAACCGTCCTCATTGAGGTAGGACTTCCATTCCATATCTGGGTCAGAGGGATCCTCCTCATTGATAGTGTGTACTTCCTGAGACACTGGGTGAAGGAAACCTCCACTGTGGAAGAAGTTTTGAATGGGATGAAGACTTTCATCATTGGCCGCTGTCTAGGTACAGGTTGCAGAAAAACCAAGACCCTTCTTTGTTGTATTGCTAGTAGGAATGACAAGCTGTCCCCATCCCTTTGTATTGGTACTCTCGACCGCTTTGATAGCATCGTTGTATGAAGAAATGGAAGTTCCTTCTTTGAACTGATTGTCCTTGCTTACCGACAGTGCTTGGAACTGAGTTCCAATAACCTCCTCGGGTTCTACACTAGCAGATGATGACAAGTTGCTTACAAGCAAGGCTTGTTCTCCATAGACTGTGACAAGCTGATTGTTCTTGACGAACTTTAACTTTTGGTGGAGGGTCGTGGTGACTGCCCCAGCCTGATGTATCCAAGGTCTTCCTAATAAACAACTATAGGTTGCCCGGATGTCCATGACCTGGAAAGTGACTTGGAAAGTGTGAGGACCGATAGTTATAGGAAGATCAACTTCGCTGATAACCGCTTTTCTGGATCCGTTGAATGCTTTGACGACAACCTCGCTGATTCTCATCGGAGGGCCTTTGAATGATAATTGCATCAAAGTGGACTTCGGCATAACATTCAGGGCTGACCCTGTGTCTACCAGTACACTGGCCAATGCTTCGTCCTGGCAGTTAACTGTGATATTGAGCGCCATGTTATGACGGCGACCCTCTTCAGGTAATTCCTCATCACTAAATCCCAAATTGTTGCAGGAAGTGATGTTAGAGATAATGCTATCGAACTGTCTGATTGTTACATCCTGTTCCACAAAGGCTTGCTCCAAGACTTTCTGTAGAGCCTCCCTATGCGCTTCTGAACTGAGTAACAGTGATAATACCGAGATCTTTGAAGGAGTTAGCAACAACTGATCAATAATTTTGTATTCACTCCTTTGGATGAGCTTCAGCATCTCATCATCATTTTTTGAAAGTTCGGGATTACTGGATTGACCGACTGATAGATCGGGAGCTTCCGTCTGAAGTTCCTTTTCTTTGTTAGGTTCCCCAACCCCTCGGTTGAAGATTCTACCACTCCGTGTTACTCGACTGATGTCTGCAATATTCACGACGGAGGGTAATGGAATTTCCTTTCCATTCTCAATGGTTGTTGCACCGTACTTGTAAGGGATAACCTTAGTTGATTCATACGGTAATGGTCCCGACAGATAGATGACTACAGGAGCCTTTTGATTTTTCTGACCATCGTAAGTAATCTCGATCCATTCCCGGTTAGGAACTTTAGATTCGTCAAGTAGAGGGATAATGTCAAAAACATCCCTGGTCCTATGATGACCAGAGATTGTGACAACGTCCTCGACTTGATCAGCAAGGTAGTTCGGCGTCTAGTTGATGGGTCCAGAACCCGGATATGGACGAATCTCTCCACGATCCACCTACCCCTAGAGAGCTGCTCGCACAAGGTAGCACCCTTGGTTACTTTTCGAACAGACTCCACAACGGTCATAATTGTGCGGTGGCACCTGGCCACGCCCACTTTGAATACAATGTAACCTTACTAGGTTAGCTTCCACGAATCGGACATCCTGACTCTGACGCCGAGTAGGATTCCTGTTACTGACACTAATTTGCTGAGTATCTTCCTCCATATAAATTGGCATCCACCAATGATTTAACAAGTGCTGAAGTGCCTTCTGGACAAGGGTACAACCTTGATCGTTTTCGCAACCCGCTTTACAGGTTTGATAGTCATGTGATATCAGGAATCCGAGTCGGACCTGTTCAGCATGTAACTCTACTAAGTTGGTATCCATCACACGAATATCAAAGATCTGAACCATGTTGATCTGATAAGGGTTCTTATCATGGTAGTCTTGGATCCATCCAAGATCCATCTGACGCTGGAGGACCTCTTGTATGAAAGAGCATCCCTATTTGTTTACCGAGCAAGTCAGATAAGAACTGTAATCATGCCGCGGAAGATTATGATACTGGCTTTCCCTTGAGTGCATTGCCACCAGATTGATATTCATTGCACAGATATCGTGGTTCTGAATGATGTTAGAATTCGTGTATACCATGTTAACTCCACGAACTCGGTGCTCTTGGATCCATCCGCGATCCATCTGTTCCTGTAGAGCTGCTTGCACCACAGAACATCCCTAGTTGTCTTTAGAGCAGATATCACACTGGTGATAGTTATGAGGTGGCACATGGCCGTATCCACTCTGTCTACAATGCATCTTGACCAGATTGGTCTTCATTAAGAGTACATCATGAATTTGATAGACGTTGTTAGTCTCTCCTTCTATCAAAGTGACTGCAGCCTTCTCATGTTGAGGCAGCGGGTTCGTAAGAACATTAGGATTTGTATCCTTGAAGGATAAGACCCCGCTCCTAACAAGCTTTTGCACGTTGGACTTGAAATTGAGACAAGTCTCGATGTTATGCCCTGGTCCTCCTTGGTGGTAAGGGCAAGTTTGATCCACCTTAAACCAGAAAGGCATATTTTCCGGTACTGTAAGAGGGGACTTAGTCTAAATGTGCCCCTTGGCTAGCAGTAATGCAAACAGCTCTGCGTACGATACGGGTATAGGATCAAATCCTGGTGGCCGTGTTGTACGGTTGTTGTTGTATTGGGGACGAGCCTGCTGAAGAGGCTGTTGTGTCCTTTGCTGATCAGGTTGGCTTTGCGCAACCTGAGGTTGATACGTAGGCGCGGGGTTGATAGCAGGAGTCACAGCTGCTACCGGTTGATAACGTCGCCTTTGCTTTCCGAGAGAGATATTCCCAATATCTTGCTCTTTTTTCTTAGGGAGAGCACTATCGTATTTTTTAGTACCGCTCGTCGATCCAGTGTCTTTTACCAAACATCCTTCTCGGATGGCTTCCTCAAGACGTACGCCCATGCCGATCATTTCGGTGAAGTCACTGGATGCACTGGCAACCATTCGGTCATAATAAAATGAGCTCAAGGTCTCTAAGAAGATCTTTGTCATCTCTTTTTCCTCAAGAGGTGGACAAATTTGAGCGGCAATTTCACGCCACCTTTGAGCATACTCCTTAAAGGTTTCCTTGTCCTTTTGCGACATCGATCTGAGTTGATCTCTGTCGGGTGCCATGTCCAAATTGTATTTGTATTGTTGGACGAAGGCAGTGCCAAAATCTTTGAAAGTGCTGATCGTGGCACGGTTTAAACCCATGTACCATTTTAATGCAGCACCGGTTAAACTATCCTGGAAGTAGTGAATCAGTAGGTCCTGATTCTCCGTCTGAGCTGACATCCGCCGAGCGTACATCACCAGATGCCTTTGAGGGCAAGAGTTACCCTTGTACTTTTCAAAGTCGGGCACTTGGAACTTGTGCGAAACTTTCACATTGGGGACCAAGCAGAGGTCTGCGGCGTCCTTTCCAAATAAATCCTGACCACGAATGGCTTGCAGCTCCTCTGCATTTCCATGAAATGCTCCTGGAATTCATCCATTCTATCGAACAAAGTTTCCTTCTTACCAGAAGGTATCTATGGAATCTGTCCTTCCAAGACAGTGTGCACCACAGGGGGTGGTACCGTGACTACGGCAGTGAATCTTGGCATTTCTCGAAGTTTGTAACCTTCAGGAGTCTTCAGTATGCCTCTGGCATCTTTGCTTTCCCGAAGTTCGTAACCTTCAGGCCCAGCGGCTTCTGTTGTGATTCCCTGATCTTCAGTGATCGGCGGAACATATCCTTCTGGGATATAGTTAACAGGCATGCCCCAAGGACGATCTTTCGGCATTTGATACCTAGGATCATACTTTTCCACTATGGGCGTTGAGGTGATCTCTGAGATCACAGTTCTTTGTAGCTGAGCTTCTGCCATGGCTTGCATGTCGTTACAAAGCTTTCTCATATCCTCTCTCAGAGCGTCGATCTCTTCCTTCAACTCTCTGTTTTCTTCCTCAAGATCATCCATCTTTTTCTGACGATTGGCCCGAGTATTATACGAATGAGACAGTTTGACTCTCTAATCGAGACACAAACGAGGTAAGAAGAATACGCGATGTGAGAATGATGAATGCAATGATTATATTAATTGTTTTTTGGTTTAATAAAAATAAACTTCGACAATTACATTGCAAATATCAAACAGTGGGGAAACCCCTTTTATTGAATTTCAAAGGATTTCGGAAATGAAATACAGTAGATTACAAGGTGCGGAAATAGAAACCTAAGCTAATGGGTCCCGAGTCCTCTCTGAAGAGAAATCGGGTGTTGACTCTTTCCTTTTCTTTGACCGGGGCACTTGGGCCGTTGTCGGGTTGTCATTCCTTTGCCAGGTGAAAGTAGCGAGCAAATTCCTTTGGTCATCTTGATTCTCTACAGCATGTTGCTCCAAATTTTCAATCAGAGCATCCTTATCTTTCAGTAGTTGCTGTATTTTGATGCACTCCACGTTGAGGGTGCGGTACTTGTTCTTCCAAGACCTTCTCTCCTTTTGAACTTTGTTGAGAATAACCTGAAGCTTTTCCGTTTCAGTCATGAAGTACATGACAGATTCCTTTGGCGGAAGAATTCCCTGACGCGGATAAGGCATTTTTAGTTTGAGAGCTCTAGTTTGTACCCAGTGGAGATAAGGCTCCACCGAGACACAGTCTGGTTTTCCCAGAGACTCTCGTCCTTTCTTATGAACATGTTTACAGGCTTGCACTATTTCCATCTTTAGTGCTCTGTCGTTTTCTCCTTCTTTGAAGAAAAGACCTTCCAGATAAACACCCCGTGGGACGTGTCTCATTGGGTATCCAAATTGACGACGAACCAATACCGGATGGTAGTTGATTCCTCTTTTAGTTCCTATGAGGGGTACGTTGGGGAAGTTTCCACAACGATCAATGATTCTGATTCCATCATAGATCCTATTACACCAATCTATATCAAAGTTGGTAAGAGACATGATCTTCTGCGACCAACGTAAGGCATTCTTACAATCCCAAAAAGCAGCAGACTTAGGCAAATGGGAAGTAAACCATTTATACAGCAGGGGTACACAACATGTGATCATTCCTCTGCTGTACAAGTTTCCTAAGTGTACAGAATGATACGCATCTGCGAGCAAAGTCGGCACATGATTTCCAATGAGAAAAACCTTAATGGCGTTGATATCTACAAAGTTATTGATGTTGGGAAACAAAAATAACCTGTAGGTGAGCAAGACAAAGATGCTTTTAAAAGCAGTCACGTTCCCTATACTGGCAAAATACAGGGCTTTCTTTGTCAAGAACTGGGCTGGCAAACCTTGTATGCCACCCTTAATGGTCATGTGAGTCCTGACCTCAGACTCGTCCAAATAAATTGCTCTTACAATGGTCTGATTCTTTAGAATTTCTTCTAGTCCATAAAATGGAGCTTGATCAGTAATGTGTAGATCAGTCAGATGAGAATACTCCTCCAGCATTGGTGCGAGCTGGTAATCCGGGAATGTGAAACAGTGATAAACTGGATCGTAAAACTGGACGAGTGCATCCATGATTCCCTCAATCACATGGACTCTTAACAGTGGTAGCAGACCTCCGTGATTGGCTCTGAAAGCCTCAGGGTTAATGATTATTCTCGCTAACCTTCTAAAATCTTCTAGCTTTGGAACCTTGAAGGTATACCTATGGGTTCTCCTTCTACCGAAATCCATGAGCGCAATCCTTTTCTCTGACATTTGCAATCATTGTCTTAGTTTAATTTGAAAAAAGAGAGACTAGAAGAGAATATTTTTTTCTTTTTTTTAATGTTTTTTAGATGAATGCATAAATGCAGCACACAAAAACATAGGAAAAACATCGGGTGAAAGGGTCGTTGTCATGAAGTCAAAGCTCTACCCATCCCCAAAGGTTTATACTAGGGTGATTTTTGTACCTGTACTCAAAATCATCAGCTCCTCCAAGGATAACAAACAGCAAGCGGATCGCCAGCGAGCTGTATGAAATCTTAGAGTAAGTGCCATTCACCGAGAATAGATCACCAGCCTCAAATGAGGGTAGTATCGCGTAACAACTATTTCCGATAGTTTCCGCACTACAAAAGAGTTTGGCTCCTCAGCTTCTCAGACATCACAATCGGCCCATTGCCTAAGAGAGGGAATGGGTTGCATTGGTCAGCCTCCACTGAGGTTGATGGTCGACCTCATCGCCATCACTTATCTTAAGTGTATACTCAATCTTTCCACATGCGGCATCACACGCATTCCCATTAGCAGAAAAATAAACAGGTATAGCAATTAGGAAAAGCAGTATATATATTTGTCCTAAAGTCCTAGACTTTAAAGAGCTATGAATCATATGTTCCTGAGAAAAATGGCTCCCCGGCGGAGTCACCGTTTTGTGGTTCCTTCCCTATTTAAAGGTTTTTGACCTAAGATCCTAGTGAAGTCAACAAAGAGTCATATCCCAGAAAAGAAAGAAAGAACGGAATTTTAAGGTTTCTACCTAGGAGATGTGAAGAGAACAAGATCTCGGCACCCCAGCAGACTCGCCATTTTTCTGTAGCGAGTGATTTTTGGATGTGGTTGTGAAGCACAATCGCTCTGGTACTACAGCTCGATTCATTTTTTATCCTATTGAAGCTGATGAAGGAAGGGAAATAGATGTCTCCAACTAACCCTGCTTGCATACTGAGGTTAAACAGTCAAAACTGTTGGTTTACAGATGCTACAAAGATTCGGGGTCTCTCTTAGGTTTATTTTGTTAAAATAGCATTCGGTCGATTGGTGGGAGGTATAGGATTTTGGGTTTTTGTTTAGTGTGCTCGCTAAGATTTTTCTTTCAATCTTATGCCTACGTATTCCCGTTTACCGAAACAGGGAAATCAGAGCGTTCTTAGTTCCTCCTATTCTATGGGAGGAAATGGGTGTTTTTTGGTGTCTTGTTCAAAGCCCAAGACGTGAAGCGAAAGGTGATTTATATCTTGTTCAAAGCCCAAGATGTGAAGCTGAAGAGTTTATTTGTATCTTGTTCGAAGCCCAAGATATGAAGCTAAAAGGTTTTGACTTTAGAGAGAATTTGTCATCTATAAAGGGGGGTTTGTATGTCATAATTGTTTGGAGACTGACTATAAAGGAGGATTCCTTTAACTGGGATACGCGGATCCTAGCAATGCCATAATTTCCTTTAGAGGGGGTTTTAACCTGGAGGAGAAGACTTTAACTCAGTGTAGAGCAATGCCATCTTTCCTTAGGAATTTCTCATGCTAAAAGAGGGACAGTGGCATGGATGTAAATAATCCAGAGGCTTGCTGCTTACAGCGATTAGATGAAGGGGAAAGAGTTGTTGATGTTTGTGTACTGTGAACGAGGCACAGCTTTGATGCTAAAAGGTTAATTGGATCAACCAGTGGTTTTCTTATATAAAGCCTAAGAGGAGGCTAATATGTGTCTCGTAGAAAGCCCGAGAGAGAGGCTAAAAGGTTTTGACTCGACGATGGAGTCTTTTGGTATCTCGTATAAAGCTCGAGATGGAGGTTATTTGATTCAACAAGAGAGTTTTTTGTATCTCGTACGAAGCCCGAGATGGAGGCTAAAGAGGGTGATTGACTCAATGAGGGAGTCTTTTGTATCTCGTACGAAGCCCGAGATAGAGGCTAAAAGTTTTTGTTAGCTCCGCTGGGGAGAATCATTGTACAAAGCCCAAGAGGAGGCTATGGTGACTGTTTCAGTTGAGTGACAAGTCCAGTATGCTGATTTAAAGAGAAAATCAGTTCTTATATGAGTAATGTTGTACTCAGGGATTTTTGATTCGAGGATCAGGGTTATTTCCTGTTCTTTAAGGAAATGGGAAATCTAAAGGGTATTGAGACTGTCCAAGTCTACGGGGTTCCTTCCTATTCTTGAAGGGTGCTTGAGAATGTCTTGGAGACTCAAGGAAATTAGACTGTCCAAGTCTAGAGTTTCATCTTTTGTACTATGCTTTGAGAAACAGTAGTAGACTCTTGGAAAGACTGTTCTATTAAGATAATTAATTTCTGTTCCTATACCTCTAGGAAGTCGTCGGGACAATTTGTACGAAGCCCAAGAGGAGGCTGGAAACTTTTAAGAAGCCGATCGGTCCTTGTACGAAGCCCAAGAGTAGGCTATCATTCCCGGAGGAAGAAATCATTATATGAAGCCTAAGAGGAGGCTGTAAAGACTTCTAAGAAGCCGACAGGTCCTTGTACTAAGCCCAAGAGGAGGCGAGGGTTACTTTTAGGAAGCCTGTGGGTCCTTGTACAATGCCCAAGAGGAGGCCGATGCTTTTAAGAAGCCGATGGATCCCCAAACCCCGAGAAATTCAAGGCAAGCTATTCACAAGGAATAGATCAAGTCAGGAAAGTTCGAGAATTTGGAAGAAACTCAAGAGATGCCATTCACGGAGAAAAGATCATCTCTAGGGAGCAGAGTTTCTTGACAAGTGCTTTTAAGAAGCCTGTGGGTCCCCAAACCCCGAGAAGTTCAAGACATGCCATTCACCGAGAATAGATCAAGCCAGGAAAATCCGAGAATTTGGAAGAAACTCAAGAGATGCAATTCACGGAGAAGAGATCATCTCTGGGGAATAGAGTTTCTTTGACAACTTCTACGAGTGACAGTCTATGAAAGGGTTCACAGAGAATGCTACCTTTCATATCTCCATATTGTTTAACCCCAAGAGGAGGGAAGACTGTGTCTGGTAATCCTATGGGGATCTAGTTTTGACTATTTAAGAGTGATCAACGGGCTTAATGCTAGACGTAGTTGCCGGGGAAACTCTAAATATCTATACTATTATTACACAGTTGATATGAGTTTATGAAAGAAGACTTACAGCGAAACAGCCCCACAATACAGTTATATGTATATGAAAGCGGTAAATGAAAGCAATAACCACTTACTCGTTTGTAGAGCTTCCATGCTGTTTGGTTAGTTGTTCAACAAAGAAAGATTGAAAACAACAGTATATTCAAAATCAAAGGAGAAAGTGCTTTGAAAAAGAAAGATTTGGGGCTTACAGCTCAAGGAGAGGCCCAAGGTTTTATCAGTGAGCGCACTGTTTGAATTTGTACATATGGACTTATACAAGTGACTGAGGCCCAAAAATTGTTTTCTGTACAAAGGGATGGGTCTTACACTCTCTCAAGAGGCCCAAAAAGATTTAAAAGAGTGAGAGTGGGGCTTATAACACGAGGGTAGGCCCAGTTGACTTTTCGTTTGAAATGGAGATCGCGCCGAGGTTTCCTTTTAATGCAGAGGGACTTATACAATAAGTGAGACCCAAAAGGTTTTGGTTAAAAGGGGATTGGGTCTTACACTCTATTAGAGGCCCAAAAGTTTTGAATGGGTCTTATAGCTCAAGGAGAGGCCCAAATGGTTAATTTTAAACTGACGACGATCGCGTCGTTTATTTAAAAATGTATAGAGGGACTTATACAACGAATGAGGCCCAAAAAGTTTTCTGTACAAAGTGGGTTGGGTCTTACACTCTAATAGAGGCCCAAGTGTTTTGAAAATGATTTATGAGGGTTGAATTAATCCAAAAACCCTAATTTGTTTTCAAAAATGTATTTAATTGAATAAAAATTCAATTAAAATGATCAAAATTGTTTAACATATGGAAAACAAATTGTGATCTTGGATTAATGCTTCAAAAATTAAGTATTGCCCTACAAAATAATTAGAAGGCATTAAAAGTTGCAAAATCAAGGTGGAAAAAATATTTAAAATGTCAAAAATAATTAAAACATTAATTCTTTACAAAAATATCAATTATATGAAATAACTAATATTTTTGGGATTTTTTGTTAAAATAAAATATTTTAACATTTTTGTGAATTATTAAAAAAAGAATCAACTCAAAACCATTAAAACTCAGAGAGAAATTAATTTTTGAATCAATTAAATAAAATCACAAAATTAAAATATTCAAATATTCAAAAAATGGCGCCAAGAACACCCAAGAACACGCGCGTGTTCTGGGTTTGCCCAGATTTGCATTTTCTCCCCAATCACACTGAATACTTGATTATATCATGCAATCCATATACCAATCAACTCATTTCAACCTCACGATCGTGTCTATGGCATTTAATTTCATTTAAATTAAACATATAACAAGAAATCACGAAAAATCCTCAAGAATCCTAGATTCTGCATGAAGGCTGGGATTTTTGATACACGATTCAAACAATGCAATCAATTGAGGGAAAACATTCCATGCATGATTATGAACATTTGGCAAAATTATTGTGCGAGGAAATATGCATAGATTGAGAGATGACCAAGTTTAGGCTTACCTCTAGGTCGTGACAGCAAGTGCAATGTGATTTTTGATTTGGAGGTGTTACAGATGAATGGTTATGATCTGAACAGCTTCCCTACACCCTATGGAGTGTGTTTGAATGCTTGGACTTGATTGAAATTGGCTGGATCACTTTATGGCATCTCAACTGCATTTTGGTTAAAACCTTGAGCAATTGACTGGTGATTCTGAGAAATCAGTGTTCCAGTTATTGTTTAAGTGTTTGATCAGCTCATATGTGATGTATATGAGGTGTGTGTGTGATTGGTTTGATTGGAAAAGCTCTCAAACTCAAAACCCGATAGTGACTTGCCTTAGAAGGCAAAATTGGAGTGAAAGAAGAGATTTTGAGGAAAGCATCTATTTGATGGCTTTGGTGTACTTAAACTGATCACAATTGAGCTCTATTTATAGTAGAGCAAGTTTGTTTTGCAAGGAATAGTGAATGGCAACTGCTGAGTAGGTTTGGCCAATGTTGGCAAATGAAAATCCAAGTCTCCTCTAGCCATTGACTAGAGGTTAGGGCACAGGCTGCTGGTTCCCTTGGTCTTGGATAAGTCTTGACTGAATTCAGTTGAGAATGGCTCAGTCCATGCCACCTTGATGCTTCCATTGAATGCTCCAATCCAAAATTGGAGTCTTGTCCCTCTTTTGGCAATTCTAGGTTCAACATGCTATTTCTTGTTCCAAAGACTTTGGAGGCTTGGCTCAGTGATTGTCCCCTTTAGATTCAATCCTCAGATATGTCCAAGTGGATAGGAGTGTTTGGATTTGCACAATTTTGGCAAATCGAGCAAAAGTGCAAATTCCGCCTTGCCTTGACAGATTTCAACAAGGCAACTTGCCAATGTCATATCTCATGACTCAAATTGAATTTGGTAATGTTCTTGGCCATTTTGGAAAGCCCTTACATGATAAAAAAACTGTTTGAACATGTTTGGTTTTGATCTCTTTTGAATCCAAGTGAAAACCCCCCCTACATTTGGAAAAAAGTAAGGCAAAATCTGACTTAGTGAAATTTTCACTAAGTGTTGGAACAAAGTGACTTTTCTTGATTTTGATCACTCCATAACTCAAAATCCATGAGGAATTTGGACATAGGTCAGTATGAAGCTTTTGTAGAGGGCAATGTGATCTACAAATCAAGCTTTGAATGGGGAACAATGGCCTTGTGGTTTAGGAGTTATGCTCCTCCAAAGTTGGCACATTAGTGTCACTTTTTCCATAACTTGGAAAATTTTCTAAGTTTTTATGGTTACCCCTTTTACAAGTTATCCCACTTTCTTTGATTTTTTTTTATAAATGATGATTCAAATCATACATTAACATCATTTTAGGGTTAAAAATCCAATTTGGTGAAAAATCTCAAAAAGTCAAAGTTGACTTTTGTGCACAGTTGACTTTTTATCAGATGAATTCCAAACTGTGCAATTCCTTAGGAAATCATGTCCTTGACCTAAATCAAACTTGATGGACATGTTCCATGGGTGTCATAGGGTATATTGAATCATATCTTAGGATTTAGGAGCATGTCCAGGTCAAAAGTCAAAGTTACAGTTGACTTTTCCCGCGAAACCCCAATTGTGGTGCAGATGAAATTGAGACTTGTTGCTCAAACTTCTTAGAATAATCCATTGTTCCAAATGGATAAATATAGTTCATTAGAGACCCTCAAACCCTCTCTTGAGGTCTTGGCTCATGATTTGCCCTAAAAGTCAACTTAGGGGTGAATTAGGTCAAGAAACCCTAATTCCTGATTTTTGATGAATGCATCCCCTGAGGCAAAATTGACTTGATGATTAGGTCCATGAGGTTCCATGGAGTATATTAGGTTGTGTTTTGGATCCTTGGCTCATGCCCAGAGGAAAATTTCCCTTTGGAGGCCCTGATCGACCAAAACCCTAATTTGGTGATACCGACGATCTTGAGGCTTGATCCACCTAGAAGGGAGCAGCTTTGTGCTTAATCCTTGGGGTAGGAGTCCTTTTGATCCTTTGTAGCTACTTGAGAGGTTAGACAAGTTGAAGATCATGTCATTCCTTGATTGATCATTTGTCTAAAGCTCTGAGAGGGCTATAAATGCTAAATTTGATTGCAGTGAATGGTCACCCATCTTTGGGGAGACTAATGAGGCAAGATGGTTCCCCCATATTGTGATGATGATTTTCACAATGATGGGAAATCTTAATGGTCAAAATTTGGGGTATGACAATAAGTAAGTAATGTGCTTAGCCATTAAACAATGAGCTATAATCATTCACGGTAACCGTTTGGCAAGAGAAGTAGAAGTTTGTTATTTTTCTCTCTTTTCTCTCTTCTTCCATCTTCATCTTCTTCACCTTGTACACTAAAAAAAACACATACAAACAAAACAACAAAATATCATAATATCAGCACTATTATAACATTTTGAAAAGATGTTACAATATTTATTAAGATTTATGGTTTTTCTTTAGTAGCTATTAAGATTTCAATTAATATAGAAATCATTTCTAAACAACAAAATTTCAATCAATTCTATAAATATATAAAGGGTCATGCTAACCAGTGCCCCCGGGGCACTGGTTAAGAATTCTTAATAAAGAGTATTTATTAGGTTCAATTCATTGAATACACACAATATTTCTTTAAATAAGTTGAGTATAAATATTTTCAGGGCATTGAATACACATATATTTAGAAAAAAACATGTTTCTTTAATCTCTTAAATAATGCTCAACTTAACATTTTAATATCTTAACCAGTGCCCCAGGGGCACTCGTTAGCATTTCCCATATATAAATTATCTAAATAATTACAATTAGTTTTTAACAAAGAATCGGATATTTGTTTCAATACCAAAATAATAATAAATGGTCCTTATTCTCCATACCGACTACGGATTTTTATCCTAATAAATTGATTTTTTTAATATTTAACATTTTTACGTCAGTTTTTTTTTTATGTTTAATTCTAAAATTCAAAATTTTAAATATCCAGTATTTCTAGTTTTTTTTATGTTAAAACCTAAAATGCAAAATTTTAAAAGTAATGCCAAAAAAAGTTACCAACCAGCTCATTTTTTTAATTCATGGTAACAAATTTATATAAATGAAATATTTAGTATTTAATTTATTTGTTTAATTCATTAACATGTTTAATAAACTATTGGAAGATATTACTGAAATATATTAGTGGAATATATTAATGGAATATATTATTTAATATAAACTATTTAATATTTCAAGTATTTAATAGTTTATTATTGAAATATATTATTTAATATAAACTATTAAATAGTATTAAATAGTTTATTATTGAAATATATTATTTAATATAAATTAATAATTATTTAATATTTTAAGTGTTAGTTACTAATTAAATAGTTTATTAAATAATTCAATCATTTAATATTTCAACTATTAATTAATGATTAATAAATAAAAAGTGATCATTAATATGTAACACACCGTATAATATACATCTAGAAAATACATTATACACAATGTGAATTGATACTAATATAACATAAGAGTCCATCGACATTCATTATATATATACATGTCCAAAGCAATATATATGTCTATGGCACATGATATACAAGAGAGCCTAATCAAAATCTAAGATCTATGTACAATATCCACATTGCACATAATCCATGGTGGAAGATCACGATAATAAAAGGCTTCGAAACATTATCGGACAACCTTGTCCTTGCCTTTAACCTATAGAGAATCACCTGAAAAACAACAATAATAGTGAGGTGAGATAATAATCTCAGTGAGTTCCCCTATCATATGGGTCCACTCGGCTCTAAAGGGATCTATTATCTATTTCTTAACTTAAGTCATTCAAATTAATTCTACTTGTGTGCACTTACACAATAGAACGATGACTTAAGCATTTAAGGGAATTTATGTTTCGTATGGAAAACACATAGCATGAGTTCACATAACTCAATGGATCACTATTCAGAAGCATGAAACATCATTCCTCGATCGGACCTACTTCTAGAGCAAGGCTCGGTTCACGCATGTTCGTGTGATTTTATTTTATTTTGAATTTGGGTTCTCCATAGGACTCGAACCCAATTCAAGAACCATCACTCGTATGGGACTTGAACCCACTTAGAGTATATTTCACCGTATGAGACTCGAACCCACTTAGGCGTCCACCTCTCCTCCATGGATCCAATCCATATTTTGGAATCAAGCCTATTGTGAGGCAAGAATCATTGGTGCCACATCCCCAATTCTACTTTACATAAGCATCTCAATTGGGATGTGCATTGATGACAATTTGTCATTACATGATTTTTATGAGTATTTGCGATGAATTCGATGAAATCTCAAGCTAAAGATGAGATAAATATGAATAAGTATGAAGAAAATGAAGAAGTCGAAGAAACATAGCAAAACCAAGAAATCGGGAAGAAATTGTGAAGAAACGAGCAATTTTCAGCACAATTTACATCTTAACGTCTGCCAGTAACTTAATCATATCTGGAGTTCCGTAACTTGTTTTGACGCGGGATTTTTTGCAAAATGAATCTAAGACAATTATCTACATTCTAGAATAATTGCACACATGATAAAGCATGTGAAATATCATGTGTTTGATGGAAAAGCATCATGCGCACAATGGGCCTTTTGTGACGCGTTTCTAACCCATTCTGACTGCTTTTAAAAGGGATTTTGGCACTTTTTCAAGGGTTACGAAAGTTGGAGGCTAGGGCACAAATTTGGGAGCACGAAAGGAGATTTATTTAGAGTATTTGAAGTCATTGGAGGCCATCTCTTCAAGGGACTTCTCATGTTATTTTCATCTATCGATTATGGTATTCTTTTCTAAACGATGTGCGGTTAAATTCCCTTAGGTTAGGTTGTGTGATGATGAACCTTATTCAATCTTGTTGGCATTATATGTTGGTTTGACTTTGTATGAATCCTTTGAATTATAATTTTATTTAGTTGTTGCTTATGCTTAATGCTTTTTATTTGAGATACTTTGTTAATCTATTGTTAGACATATAGGAATTTCTGACCCGTAGCCTATGTGTTAGACCTAGGGCAATTATTCTACTTAAGCTGGTTGAATATGGATAGGAGACCCCGATTAGTTGCATAGGGAGTTAATGGTCTGTGCATTGCCTAACACTGCTTACGCTGGCGGACTAGGGATACAAAGCTCCGAGTAGTTGTTAGTGACTTATTTCGTGGGGGACTGGCTATAATGGTTTTGTTAATTCGCCATGAGATTATAAGGATAACATCATTCATACAAGGCATCATAAATCAACAAGAGGGGATAAGGGAATTCTAAAACACAACCTTGCCGCTTTCGTGATATTGTTTTCTCGTTCATTTACTTTTTGCACTGAAACTTGCAACCCCCCCCCCCCCCATTTTATGGTTTTACTTTAAATTGCAAAAATCATTGTCTTGTTCGAACACAGTTCTTGTGGGTTCGATATTTTTATTACTGCGACATTATCGGTTCTCTTACTGATAAGTCATTATGCATGATCAAGGGTAATTTTCAAATACCTGATTATTCTCATTAGTCACAACGTGACAATTCTTATCATTCAGCATACAATTATATCACAACTATCATGGAAATTATGCACAAATACCTTGTGATTTTATCACAATCACAATATATCATGGTTCTATACAAATACTGTTCACACAGAACTAGACTATTGTTCGCATCCATGCCATCTGGCACTTTCGTAGATGGACGATTTATCTCACATGACTACTCGTTTGTGGCACCACTACTACAAAATGCGCAAACAACAACGCCAGGTTTACAACGGCATCCTATACACCGTTGTAATAATGCGTTCAAAATGCTTTTAATGACGGTTAAAATTCCAACCGTGGTGAAATGTGAGGCCTTTCTCCACGGTTATTTAAACAACTATCATTATAGGTAGCGTCTGATCATGGGTTTAAGTCCCAGCACCAACATTTTTGGTTTTTTACATATTTTTTCAAACACCGTGGTAATACTTCGAAACTCATGCGCTAACATTTTTTTATATTATTTTAATTAGAAATTTCTAGGGTATAATAACGGTTGTTGTGAACACTGCGGTGATACAATCAAGCTTTCATAAGTTCAAACCTCATCGCCATCAAATAGTTTATTCCTTTGACGTAAATGCGCCCCTTTTTTAGTTTTATTTATATTTAACTAGAAAATAATAAGGATATCATTACGGTTATTTCTTAAAACCGTTGTTACAAACTGGAGCTTCTTTATGTATTTTAAACACCAAGTATATATCCATTTATCCACTGAAAAAAGAAATAAGATGAAACAACCCTAACACCAATGCCGTCACCATCGTCGGGAAGAAGACAACAACAACAACAACAACAACAACAACAACAACAATAACAACAACAAGAAAGTGTTCTACTTTAAGGTGTTTCAATGTCGCATTTGAAGACAAATTCATCCAAAGGTGTTTCTATGTCTCTTCCGCTGTAAAATCACGATCTAGAAATTTATGTGGTTGTGATGGTCGTATGGTTTCGTACCAATGCAAGAAGGGACAAAATAAAGGAAGGTTTTTTTGGAGATGTACATTTTGGAGAAACATGTAATTTGTTCATATGGGATAAAGACATGGGAGAAACAGGTGGAAATAAAGATAAGAGCATTATGAAGTCAGAGTTGGAAGTTGTGGGCTATTTGGAGGGCAGCGGCGTCTTCGCGGTGGTTCCCGTTCTCGAGTTGCGCAAGGACGGTGTCCAGAGCTTTGTTAGCAGACAGATTGCCGGTCATGATGGTGATGACCGAGAGGATTGCTTGGGTTTATCGGAGGAAAAACGGGGAAGCAAGGGTTCCCACAGACGGCGTCACTGATCGTACCTAGATCAGACAGTATCTGGTGGCCAACAACGTCGTCTGGACTTTAGCTCCAGTGAGGTTGAAAGACAGCGGGGGGTGTACCTGCAAGGTACTCCGATGCTCAAGTAAGGTAACGGTCAGAGAAAAAGCAAGTATAGAAGAAGAAGGTTAGGGTGTAAAGAAGTGTATAACCTGGCCCTCTCAAGTGAGAGGGTATTTATAGAGAGCCCCCAACGCGGGGCCAACGGTTACTTGCATTGGGCTGGAATGCCAGGCCCAATCCAAGTAACTGCCAGGGCTTACGTGGCGTAGTGAATACCAGCACGTGGTCTTCGCCCTGGGGTAACCGTTCCTAGATCTCCTGAACTAGGGCAGACCGATTCCATCGGGAGTGGGCGGTTACATGAGAACGTTGGCATCTTGCGTGTTGGGGAGAGACGTGTCCTCACGGGGAGGACTCTTATACGCAGGGGGAAATGGCCCCCTCGCAGGGGAGGAGAACCTGAATGTCGGGGAGGAGCGAGGTCGGGGAGGCCTAGCGTGCCACCCGACGCCCTATACCGTGCGTGTGCCTAACAACGTTGAGGGGTGACACGTGCCCGACGTTGTTGGGGCGTGTATGTGCCCGACAGTGGTCTTGTAAGGAGGTCCTTGTTGGGCCATCTCATGTCCTGTGGATTGGGCCTTCTCGAATGAGGGGCAGACCCTAGCCCAGTCCAGAACAAGAGCCCCCCAAGTCGTTGCTCCGAAGTGTCGGAGTAATGACTTAAGGGCCAACAAGCATGTCGGGGTTGGTCGTATCGTCGGGGAGACTCGAGCGTGGTAGTTCGCGTATGGTCGACTCAGCGATGATGCGAGAAGTTTGAACTTGGGTGTCGAAGCAAATGGAGGGACGCGTGTTGGGGAGCGAACGGTCGCATGTATGCCACGTGTCAGACGCCATCATTGCCTAGGGGCGACTAGGCTAGGGTAGCGTACTCTAGTAGTCTAAAACTCTTCGAATTCCGTGAGGGTCCTATAAATAGGCTTCACCTCATTTCATTTGCCCCATTTGCTCTTTTCCTCTCAGACTCTCCCTCTCTTCTTCTCCGTTTTTCGGCCGTTGCCTTCCACCGTTCTCCGCCGTTCTCCACCGACGATCGCCGTGCCGGAATCCTAAAAAGTGTATTTCAAGTAAGTTTCTTTCTTTTTCTCCTTTCGTCTGCATTTGTAGGGTGAATCTTACGGTGAACTGATGAAGTTCCCATGGAATTCACGAAATATCCGGCAAAAATGGCGAAATTTCATAGTTTAGTTGTTGAATCTCGCGGGGAGAGGCGATGAAATCCCCGAGGACACGAATAATATCTCGGGGTCATGAGATGAACGTTTCTCAGCTCTTTGTTGAACATTCCAGGGATCAAGGATGGAATCCCCGGGGAGCCGACGTTTATCTCGGGGATATGGGTCGAATACCCCAGGGGTCCCGCCCAATTTCGCTCCCTGTGGACCTGAGGATGGTCGCGGGTTCGCGTTCCCCGACGTTTCCTCCTCGCCCTTTCACTTGATCAGCGGTGGAAGGGGTGGATTTGATATGGGTCATCGAATTCACCATTTCCTTCTGCTTTTCAGGTAAATGGACGTATTTCCCGTGGCTGAGGGATCTTTTGATATTTACGACGAGCCCGATTCGCCTATGGCAGAGACAACCAGTGTCGGGGAGAGGCCTCCCGGCGAGTAGGCCTGCGAAGAGGCAGTGAACATGATCTCTGAGTTTGTCGACCTGAACGAGGCCGACATATTTTGTACCGTCGAGCACCGCCTGATAGGTTCTTAGAAGTCGTGGAACGTGTTTAGGCCTTTTCCACATCATCGAATATGCTCGACATATAGTAGGATGCGGTTTCCCGTATATGAGTTTTTGTTCGATGAGGCGGGGTGGCGTTTGCCCTTCACGGATTTCTAACAAGCGGTGTTTGCCCACATGCATTTGGTCCCTTCTCAACTCCACCCCAATTCTCTCGTATTCATCAGGGATTTCGAGCTCGTGTGTAAATATCTGAAGATTGGGGTGACGGTGCCCCTATTTTTTTGCATTTTCCATCTTCAATGGCAGGCTGTCGAAGGCAAGCGTGGCTGGGTGTCCTTTAAGCAGGTGAGCAGCCTGTTTCACACTTATCTGGACTCCGTGCGAGACTTCAAGTATCGGTACTTCCTCCTGAGGCTGGTCACACATGAGGCCGTAAATACAGTGTACCGTCGGGTCGTCGAGGAAGTGGATGGACGGCGAGAGGAAGCCCTTCTGCCCAGGTTTATGTTGTTCTGGACTGAAGAACACTTCAAGAGGGGGACGGACAGCTATATCATCAGCCCTGGTAAACTCTGCGAAGGGGATCGCTTAGCTCACGAGGCCATAGTTAAGTTCGTCAGTGGGTTTAACAAAGCCAAGTTCGTGACGCCGAACGGGGACTTCCTTCTGGGCGACGATGGGGAGGTCTTAACAAAGTGTCGATTGATCAACACTAGGGCTCTCCTCAAGACGTTCTCCGATGAGGAGGCTCTCGAGCTGTTAGGTGGGGTGGCTCCCCGACCTTCATTTCCCTTCGTCTTTCTTTTCGAATTACTGACCTCTTTGTTTTCTGTGCAGGTAAGATGTCGTCTGCCGAGGAGCGCCTCAAAAAGTTAAAGGCTAACCGCGCTACGAAGAAGGGAGGCAAAAGCCGTCTCGAGCATATCCAAGCGCAGGAGCCCGTTCCCACTCCGACAACCGGGGGTTCTTTTGGCTCTCACCAGGATAGTGGTTCTCCCAGCCCCCAGGTCTCCCCGAAGAGGCGGCGGGTTACGGACACAGTGGCCATCGACCTTACTGAGAACGAAGGTCCTCCTGCTGTAAAATTCGTGCTCCCGCCTTGTCACTCGAGGCCGAACTTTTTCATGGGGAATAATTCGGGAATAATTCCCTTTGCGTGGGTGACCCCGAAGCTCAGGCCATCTTAGGCGTCGACAAGGTCTCTCGGAGAAAAGCGCTGGTGGAGGACGTGTCCGATGTGATGCGGGTTTGTGCGGCTGCCCTGGTTCTGAACGACGAGGCGTGTCCAAAAGGCGAACTGAATAGGTTGCACGAGAGTTTCCAGTCTATCTCAGCCGAAATGGAGAAGGTTGGCAAGGAGCTGGCCGACTGCAAAAGCCAGAACCAGGCCCAAGTCGAGCTTCAAGGGAAGTTGGAGGAAAAGTTGAAGAATGCTGAGGAAGAGCGGAGACGTCTCGTCAGGATTGAAGAGGAGAGGGATCGTCTCTTGGCGAGGAATGCCGAGTTGGAGGAGACTCTCCACCCCGTTGATGAGGAAACCGAGGAAGATAGGTTACTGACCACGAGGGCAACGCTCATAGCGAAGCTCCGGGAATCCGAGGAGGACAACCTCGAAGCGGCCGACATAGGATTCAGAAATGCCGTGCAGTAGCTTTGGGTTCTCAACCCAAACCTCACAACCGAAGGGATTGACCCCGACTCCGAGGTGGTCGACGGTCAAATCGTGCAGCCGATGCGGGTGGACGAGGTTCATGAACGCGAGGAGCCCGAAGGGAATGTCGCCGAGTAGGCTTTTTTTTTTCTTCGTTTTGTTCGGCCTGCGAGCCGTTTTATTTATTTTTCAATACGTATGCCCGGCCTGCATGCCAATGTCTTTTGATACCTGTTTGTAATATTTGTACAATGGGCTTTTGCCTGCTTCAATGCATTTTTGCTTATCTGCTCGTGTGCTGTTTGTATGGTTTATACTGTGTGTGATGTTATAGCATTTGTTATACTTTGTTTTTGTCTAAGTAAAAACTTTGGGATTTGCTCAACCTTGATCATCCCTGACCGCGTGGAGAGCTGGTCGGGTGGTCAGAGATGTGTTCCGACCTTCAACGAGGCTAAGAGCTCGGTCGAGGTCTTAGCTTCGTGGTGTGAACTTCCCATCGCGAGCTGGGCGTTCTTCCTAATTGGTACGATGACGCAGGACCTCGATCGAGGTGTCCTCGTCAGATCAAAGTGCTCGAGCACATACAACGCAAGCCTTGACCATCGTGTTTCGTATAGGGGTGTCGCGCTTGTACCTTAGTGCGTCCCCGTGGCTGCAACGCTAGTATGTCGCGGGCAGTGCTTAACTGTAATATTGCTTTAACTTTTCAGCGTTCCATGGTCGAGCAAGTTCTTCCCCGTGCAGATTTTCTAGGAAGTAGGCTCCTATCCCCGTTTTCGCGCGGACGCGATACGGGCCCTCCCAATTCGCGACAAGTTTGCCTTCTCACGAGTCTTTCTGGTTCCTTCGTAGGACGAGGGTGCCCACCTGAAAATCATGTTTGATAACTTTTTCGTTATAAAGTAGTGTTATTTTCTGCTTAAGTGAAGCTTCTCGGAGAGAAGCGCCCGAACGTGTCTCCTCGACGAAATCGATTTCTTCCCTCAGGGCTTCGTCATTCGCGTCCCCGTCGAGGAGGGCTTCAGTCCTCCTCGAGGGTTCCCTGATTTCCACGGGGATCACCTCTTATGTTCCGTAGGTTAGATGGAAAGGAGTCTCCCCGGTCGTGGAATGCGGGGTTGTCCGGTAGGCCCAGAGGATGCTGTGTAGCTCCTCGACCCACCGTTGTTTGGCGTCGCCTAGTCGACGTTTCAATCCTTGGAGGAGTACTCTGTTTGCTGCTTCAGCCTGCCCATTCGTTTGGGGGTGCTCGACCGACGTGAAGTGCTGCTTCGTGCCTAGTTTGGAGACGAAGTCTTGAAAGTTCCTGTCGGTGAACTGTGTTCAGTTGTCGGTGACAATAGCTTGAGGCACGCCGAATTGGGCGAGGATGTTTCTTTTGTAAAAATGCAGTATGTTGAAGGCCATGATTTTGGCCAATGCTTCCACCTCAATCCATTTCGTGAAGTAGTCCACCCAGACGATGAGGTATTTGTTTTGATATGACCCATGGACAAAAGGTCAGAGGATATCCATCCCCCACCACGCAAATGGCCACGGGGAGGACAGCGTTTTGAGCTCGTTGGGAGGAGCGAGGTGTATATCCCCGTGACGTTGGCATCTGTCGCACTTCCTGACGTGTTCCTTGGCGTCCTGTTGCATGGTGGGCCAGTAATACCCTGTTCGAAGTGCCTTACGGGCTAGCGATCGTCCTCCGAGGTGCTGTGCATTGATTCCTTCGTGGATTTCCTGGAGGATGCTGGGAACCTTGGTCTCCTCGACGCACCTGAGGAGAGGGATAGAGAACTGTAAAGCCCATATATATATACATACATCAAAGCATATATTATACATGATTTCCACTTTTGGTACTGAAATATACAATAAGTTCCTAGTAAACACATTATACATATACATGCCCAAAAACCTAATACAAAAAACTACGGCATAGTATATCTACAAGATGTTCCAAAGACAATTACTAAGAACTAGATCACTAATGATCTCAAAAAAACCCTACAACGGAAGCAAAGCCATCAGATAAGTAAGGATAATCACACGGACTTATCCTTACCCTTCGCGGAACCTGCAGTACCTGTGATGTAAACAACAACAGTGGGGTGAGATACATCAAATCTCAGTGAGTTCCCTATCTTAAAGTCCTCTCGGCTTTACAAGGTTCTAATAAACCTAACTCAAGTCAAAAGGGAAGGGAAGTGACTTTGAGTACACACACGCCAAATATGCATTTCCACTCGTGAGCCTGTTAACTCACACTAGTACGAAAGTAAGTCCTGAGCCTGTTAACTCAAGAATCTAGCTAATCAACAACCATACCAGGGCATCCCCTGTTCCCGTCCGCTTCTACGTCTAGAAGACGACCCGAGTCATGGATCCTTGCATTTACTTGGCATACAAAATGGATTCGGGATCATCGGCCCATACACCGTGATCCGTCACTTCACACGGCCTGTACACCGTCACAAGTCTCTTTACCCGTAGGCTCCATTTGTACTATATGCGGGAATCAAGCCTGCCAAGTAATTGTGCATACGTTTCAGAGGAGGTGTTCGAGTCTCATGAAACTACACCGTACGATAAACTGGTTATGATTATTAGACACACGCCTCGGCCTTTCATGCGCGAGCGTTGTCACTATTATAATTCACACTTTCCAACATTGTTTATGGTAATGTTCCTCACTCTACCTATTTCGTATTTTAACATGCATACATATTCAACAACAATTACACACCATTAAACGATAAAAGTCGACAAAACGACACTATTCCAAAAATACCAACATAATTAAATCGGCCAACAATCTTAAAACCATTTTAATAAGAAAGTACATTTTGTTACCTTTCCAACGATATCAAGAATGTTAAAAACGGATAACCGAGTCAAAAGTTATGGACATAACAAGAAATGGTATCGCAAAAAAACACAATTCTGCAGCCTCTTGGTCGTACGCGTATTGCCCTAAGCCATACGCGTATTGTCCAGCTGGCTCGCCCAGCCATACGCGTATTGTCCAAAGTGATACGCGTATGGGCAGATACTGATTTTTCCCAAAAATTCCTTTTAAAACTTCAATACGCGTATTGACTCACTTCATACGCGTATTGCCCAAAACCCTATGCGTACCATTACGCAAATGAGCAGATGGCCGAGAAAATGGAACCCCATACGCGCATTGCCCCCATTTCTTCATGGCCATACGCGTATTGCCTTAACCAATATGCGTATTTCCTTGGGTGATACGCGTATGGGCAGCGTGAAACCCAGAATTTTCCTGCATAATTGGTTCTGCGAAATTGGTCCATTTTCCATTCCAATTCACTTCTAAACACCAGAAAAATACCAATTGGATACACAACAACACATATTTAACAAGTATCAATCATAAGGAACATGAAAACATGATTTTGGTACAAAATTTCTCATTTCCTAACAATATCAAACTAACTCTTAAAATCAATAAAACTCTACTCTAAAGCATCTAACTAGAACCCACCTGGATTACAAGATGAGGAGGTTGAAGCTGAGATGAAAAGATGAAGATTGGTTGATGATTCAAGTCCTAGAGCTCTTGAGAATTTTCCTCTTCTTCTCCCATCCTTTTCCTTCCTTCTTCCTTCTCTTACTTTTCTTTCTCCAAGTTTCTATTTTTGCAAATAAGGAAAGGAAAAGAAAATAGACACAGGTGTAATACCCCAAAATTTGCTCTCCCCTTTTGTCATCATAGCATGGCATTATCATTTATCATATCATATCCACCTCATTAACATTGCATTGCATTTAACATAGAAAAATGAAGCATGGCATCCTCCTTACCATCAGGGCATGTGATCAGGTGGGAGGTGGACAATCAAGGAATCATTCAAAGCACAAAAGGTCAATCAAGTTGGCTCTAGGCAAGCCAAGAGGTCTCTCATGTCTCATACTATCCCAATTGATCTTCCACAACCTCAAGAAGGTGAGATTCAATGGGAGATTGAAGCATTACATCCTACACTATGCAAGAAGTCCAAAAATTGAAGGAAAATCCTCAAAAGAGATAGCTCATTGATTCAAAATCATTCTCAAGTGGCATTTCTCATCATCCTTTAAGAGGATACACAACATACTCTGAGGAATTTGGATTTGGAAGATGTGCAATTTCCTCCTAACCAAAGGGGGTCAAGATTAGGGTTTCCAATTAAATCAGGGTATCTCTGTTTTTTTGAACAAAACTTGATGTCATGGTATTCCATATGTCCCTAAGTGTATGTATGTGGAAAATTGCATCTCAATTGGTTTTAGAAGTGGTTCAATTGGAAGAAAGATCAAGAATCAGAGAAATTGGGGCAAAGTCAAATAATAAGAGGAAAAAGTCAACTCTTGACTTTTTGAGCCCAAAATCATGAAATTCATGTTACATATGTCCAATGTACAAAATTTGGTCAAGAAACTCCAAAGGAATCATGAAAAAATCAAGATGTGGAAAGTTGCCATTTTTGGAAGAGGAAGGGTTACTAAAAATAGCAAGTTTTGGCCATTTTGCATCAGAGTTTGAACCAAGGCCATTTAAAATTGAAGCACCAAATGAAAATTCCACTCGGCCACAACAAAAGATCTTGTTTTAAGCTTCAAATCCATGTGTGGAACATCTCCATTGGATAAAAATTGGGTGAGATATGATTGATCAAAGTCTGAGCAAAGTAGGTTCAAAACTAGGTCATGACCAAGATTTTCAGGGCACGCGCGCAGTCATTTTAACAAACAGTTGGTGGGCCAAATGTACACCTATTTTTCGCATGGTTAGAGGCTTCATTCTCAAAACTTGTCTACATCAAAAATGTTCCTTGTAATGTCTTCTTCAAGTTTCATGTTGGACAAAATTTCATCTGATCAAGGTATGATGGAGAAATAGTGGACTCAAGTTAGGGTGGTTATGCTGAAATTTTGTGCCATGCCAGCCTTGCCAACCGACCACCTGATGCGCCCATCATCCAGTCTGGTGTGTTTAAGTTTATAGTCATTTTGGAGCATGTTTGAAGTATCATATCAACTCCAATCTCAAACCAAACTTGTTGCATTATACTCCCTCTTTCCAATGAACCCAAAAACTCACCAAACTATTCATTGAGTAGAGAGAAAAACATCACCAAACCTCCCTATGTTTCACTGATACATTGATGGCTTTGCTGCATAACTTGGTTCAGACATCCATCAAACAATTCTTTCCCTTATTTGAGCACACCATGAACATCACATACACTGCTATAGCACGTGCCTTGCATGAAAATGGAAAGAGAAAACTTGCTGAGAAAGTTTCTAATACACAACCATGCCATTCATTTCACTTTCACCTTCACCATAGCTTACCATAAGTTGCCATCACCATATCATTGCTCTCCCTAACTAACTTGACTCAGTTAGTTAGGGATGACTCACCTAAACCATTTCAACTCAGTTAACTCACTCGGTTTAACCATGGTTAGAGCACACTATAAATCAAAACTTCACTCTCAAAATTCATTTTTTCAAGACTCACTTTCTCACTCTCACTCTCACTCTCTCTGATTTTGCTCATCTTCTTCTCCACGATTTCAACTCCATTGTGCTTCCATTAATCATTGCTTGGTGTGGTTGAATCAAGAGCAACAAGAACAACTCCATTTCTGCAAGTTCAGCATCATTGCAAGCTTCAACATCCTTCATCTATTTACGAATCCATAGCATTTATTTTGCTAAGTTTGAAGATCTAGAAGCTCAGCATATCAAGCTTTCCTCTGGTTTTTCTCAACATCTCCAATTGCTCCACATTTTCAGGTTTCATCATTCAACTTTGCTTCAGTTGATTTTCATTAATTTTAGCTTGTTTTTTGTTAATTTAAGCTTGATAGAAGCTCTGCTTACTCCGGCTAGTTGATAGGCTTCTTAGAGGCATAGTTTCAAACCTAGGGTTTAATTTGATTGACTCTGTTCTTGCTGTGCGTATGTGTTTGGTGATTTTCATTAGCATATTCATAATGTACATGAGTTTAGCTTTCAATTGATGTATGTATTGTGATTTTCTGGAGAAATGTGAGTTGCAGACGGTGGTAAGTGACCGGAGAAGGTGACCGGAGGTCCCTCTCCGGCCGATGGCTTCATGTTAGGGTTTTATGACCAGTTTGAATGTGATCCGTTGGATGAGTGTGATCTAATGGCTACCATGCTGCCAACACATAAAAATTCATGTGCATGTCACGTGATTCTTCTGATTTCATTTTTAAACATTGTGTGGCATGGTACATGGTAGCTATGGTGAACATTCATGCACATGCGTGAGATTAGGTTACTTTGACCAGGGGTTGACTTGGACTTGATCCTATGGTGTTTATTGCTTTGACTCTTGTTGACTGATTGTGCATGTTAATTATCATGTTTTGCGCATAATTGGACTTAACCAGATTGATATTTGCACCCCCCTTGTGTTGAGGCCCATTTAATTTGCACTGCGTTATTGCTATGTTCATACCCCCTTCCCTTTGCATTTCATTTTCATTTTTCTTATTTTTTATACATGTTTCATTTCCAATTTTTAAAAATACCAAAACAGATTGGAAAATTCTACAAAAATTCATGAGTATCACTAAAACATTTAGGAAATTTTTGATGATTTTATTTTCTGATTTTATGACCTTTTTACCCCTGGTCCATAATTTTCTTTGAATTTCCATTTAGATGCATTCTAAGCATGATACATGAATTTGTTTAATTTTGTTCTTGATCATTAAAAATTTTTTTGATGCTCTTCTTTTTGCATTGAGTCATTATCATCTTGAGGTATGTTAAGTGATTTTATTTGATTTTTTAGGTCACTTTATTACATGTTTTGATGCCTATATTTGCACCACTTTGCATGATGTTTCAATTTGACCTAATTGCTTTGTTTGAAGTCATTTTGCTCTGAATTTTTACATGCTATCTTGATGTATGATGCATTTCTGACCTAGGCATTCCAATAATATGCTGGCATAATTTTCATGAATCCATTTGGTCTTTGTTTGATGCATTACATTGGAAGTATAATCCATGGCATGTCATTACAACTTTAGTGCATGTTTACATGAATTCTTTTGTGCACATTTGTATGAGCATTTGCATATGTTATGATCCATTCATATAATATTATAGGTCTTTGATACACATTATAGGTCATCTTTACATGTTCATTTCAATTTGAACTTTGTGCATCATTAACATGTATTGTTTGCACTTTCTTTTTGAACTTTCATTTCAATTCTTCTTATATTACTTCTTGAATGTCTTGAAGTTGATTCATAAATACTTTTGAGATGCTTATAAACCATTTTCCATTTAGTTTCAATTCTGGTTGTTGATTTACATGTTCCATTTATGCATGTCCTCTCCATTTCTTTCCATCTTTCATCTATCCCTTCTTCTTGTGACATGTTTAAATGCTAATGGGTGATGATTATTGCTTATTCACTTGCAATTGTATGATGATATTCACTTGTTGTCCATATGATGCCCATTCTGGTTGTGGCTCTAGGATTTGGTTTCTCATTCAATTCTTTTGAGTTTTATGATGCATTACATGTTCTTTTACTTCTTATACTTCTTATACATGTTTACTAACCATGTAGGGGCTTTGGTAAGTTTCAATTGAGTGTGGATAAGGAATCCACATTCAACTTCTATCCTTTCTCTTTTACAATTCCACTTTGTGTTTTGTTAAGCACTTATGTGCTTTCTTTTAATAACTCACCACCTTCCCTTTTTGAATTACAATTCATCTTCTAATTTAGAAGTGAATTGTTTAATTCATTCTTTCTTTAGACTTAGGGTTGAAACCTCACAAACCTTAGGATCACTCCCTTAACTAATCAATTAGGATTGAGTCTTAGTCCATATAGGTTTTACCTTTATCCTCCCTTGAGTCTCTTTTCTAATCTCAAAGAAAATTCAAAGTATCTAATAAAGGTAGGCACTTATTGCATTTAGGCCTTTCATATAAAGAAAAGATTATAAGGGGTCTTCTCTTATAATCTTAAAATGTGTAGCATATGGCCCATCTTAGGTCAATGTGTTACATATTTGATCTTGTATGAGGGACTTAAATGCAATACTTGTTGAAGGTGCAAATAATAAAAAACACTTCTTCACTTCATAATCAACAAAACACTTAATAAACACAAGTATGCTAGTGTGTTTGAACCTTGACAATTGGAACTAAGTGTGGGGGTCTTCTTCACTCTTAGTGTGCATTCTTACCCATTCCATCTTGGAATGTGAGAACGTACACATTCCAATGGCTAAGATCCAGATACACTGTCATATGCAAACAAATGAAAAGACTCTTAAAAGACAAAAACCAACAATAACGTCTTTCCTTCGGGAATTCTTTTCTCACCTCACTCAGTCTCAGCGTACGAACGTGCTTCTACTCGTTCTCTTGCAAGACGGTAACGCACTCGGACCAGCGAGCCTGCAACACCTGAGCTAGAACGTAAGCCGTTCTCTAAAAAACACAAACAATCCATCCCTATTGAGGGGAACTACGTCGCTCTGATTCTCATGCTCCCGATGAGATACGTAGGCAGTGGGGTAGGGCCCATGCGAGCACTTCTTTTATTTTCCCTACATTTGCTTCTCTTTCTCTCTCATTTCTTTCTTTCAGTTCCTTTTCCAGTATCATTTTCTATCACCCTTTGATCGAGACAAGCAAGCGTGGATCCCATCGGGTACGATGGACGCGAGGGGGTGCTAATACCTTCCTCTCGCGTAACCGACTCCCGAACCCAGTTCTCTTGGTCGCGAGACCATGCTCTTTCCTTTCCTTCAGGTTTATGCAGTGTTTCCTTTCCCTCTCTTGGGATAAATACACATTGCTGGCGACTCTGTTCGGTGCCACTTTCGCGTTTGTACTTGGATGAAAATCCCGGGAGCGACAGCTGGCGACTCTGCTGGGGAACGAACCCAGAATCTCTGGTTTCCTTAGCGAGTCAATCCTAGCGCTTGTCTGCTTTTCTTTCATTGGGTGTTTACTGTTGTGCTATATGTTGCTGTTTATTTATTTTACTGTATTTACCGCATTTTAGCATTGCATATCATATATTACATTGTGTTGCACTGTTTTGTCTGTTTGGCGGGATGGGTGTTCTGAGAGATAAGCTCACTACCAAGGCTTGAGTACATACATAGGTATTAGAGTGGATAGTCATGACGCTTGCGTGGTGGTGACCACGTATTGTTGTTCATGAGACCCACAACCAGACGAGGTTCTATCAGGAGCTTTCTGCTACTGCATGTTATGCAGGCCAGTGGTTATTCTCTTGAGGAACTGTCGACTCTGGTGACCATTCCCGAGGACTCAGTTGCGGCACTCCTCCCGAGATGTGACAGTGGCAGACCACATTCCGTGGCAAACCCATTGCACATTCTCGATCCGAGGACCCAATGCTGGGAACTTGCTATAGGACATCCCTTTTTGAAAGAGAATCAACGGAGGCACTCCTCGATTGGCGATAGTACTGTACCCTGAGGGATGAATGTACTATTGCTTCTCGACCTCAGTGCCAGAAACTGAGGACCTTTTTGTTTTGGAGAATCAGTTGAGGCCTCCTCGATTGATGATGATGCCAAACCAGAAATGGTGAACGTATCATCATTTCTCGACCTGAGAGCCCGGGATACTGAACATCCTAGTACCCACATGTGAGAAGGGCGGGTTGTTTACAGGTTTGCAGGTAACCATGACCTCCTACATACCCGGTTTTCTATCATCATTGCACAAAAAGGAAGTTTCATCCTATTGTATTCAGATGGTTCTTATCTATGGTTCTATATTAGTCTCAGAGCTACACTGACACCGTTCACAGTTCAGCACAGACACCTGATTACCTGATCACATTGCCCTTTGCATTGCATTATCATATCCTAACATACATGTTTATTCATTTCCAGGTGCATATATTACCCTTGATTCCAGTCATCAGGTCCCTGCAAAGATGAACACTAAAGAGAGGAAGAATATCATCAGCTATAAGTTCCTTACGCCTACTTTGGGCCCTATTGTTATGCTAAAGGGAATGGCGAGCCCTGCAGCACGAGAAGCTTTTGAAGAGAAATATGGGTGGATTTTATCTATGGTCCGTAATGTCAGTGATTATGAAGCCAGAGGTCTCCATACGTTGATGCAGTTCTATGATCCGCCTCTGAGATGTTTTGTATTTCCAGACTATGTGTTGGTTCCTACCTTGGAGGAGTATTCCAACATGTTGGGGATTGCTATCAAGGAGGAGCCCCCTTTCTTTGGATCGGTGGGGGATCTTGACTTTGGGAAGTTGGCTGGTGCTCTTTATTTGAGCAAATCAGAGTTAAGTGACAATGTCTCCAACAAAGGAAAGATTCGTGGTTACAAGCTAGAATATCTGATTAAGAAGGCCCAGGAAGCAGCTAAAGGCGAGAATTGGCTTGTTTTTAATGCTTTGCTAGCCCTTTGTATATACGGCATAGTGTTGTTTCCCAATGAGCCGGATTTTATTGATACGGACGCTATACGAATATTCATGATGAAGAACCCGGTGCCAACGCTACTGGGAGATCTTCACTACTCGTTGTACAACCGAAACGAAAAGAAAAGAGGAGGGATAATTCGTTGTTGTGCACCTTTGTTCTATAAGTGGTTTGCGGGCCGTTTACCACAATCAGGGGCTTTTGTGGATTCCAAAGATTATCTAGAGTGGAAACAGCGTTTAATGGGATTGGTGGCCAAGGACATCGTATGGGTAGATCATGGGCTGATTGGCAAGAATATTATCCACAGCTGTGGTAAGTTCCCTAACGTTCCACTGATAGGAAGACTGGGTGGGATTAACTACAATCCTTCTTTGGCCATTCGACAATTTGGGTATGCCCTGACAGGTCCGCCTATTAAGAGAGATGTGGAGGAGTCCCTCTATTTTCATACATCAGATGGGTGGGAAGCAGCACAGAAAGCTTCTGAAAGCTGGGGTAGCATACTGAAAAAGGGGAAAGTTACTCTAGGAAAGCCTAACAACCGGGTTTATCCAGCATATGAAGAGTGGGTAAAGAAAAGAGTTGAAGATTTTCTCTTGCCTTTTGGTAAGGCACCCCTTTTGTATCCGGAGAATGAGAAAGCAAGAAGCACTGCTACGGTGGAAGAAGTTGACAAGTTGCAAGCCTTGGTGAAAAAGCTCCAAGGAGAGAATTCCGAGTTGAGTAGCCGTCTTCAGAATGCTCTACATGCCAACAAAGAGCTGGAGCGGAAAGCCCAAGATGCTGAACAAATCCTAACTGCAAAAGAAAAAGACTTTGCTGGAAGAGCCCAACATTTCCGGAAGATTAGTAAAGGTGCTGATGATGCTACTCAAGCCCACAAGCAAACCAAACAGGCGTTAGCACAGACCAAAGAAAAGTTAACAAAGTTTCAGCACGCTTGGGACGAAGTTAGGATAGAGAATGCTGAATTACAGGAACAGTTGCAGATTAAGGACGAAGAGCTTGAAAAGGCGTATGAGCAGAGAAGAAAGTATCGGGAAAGCCTCGGTAAGAGTCAAGAACAGCTAGAAGAAGCTAGAGGTGAGCTGAGGAACACCAAGAAAGAGCTTGAAGAAGTCATGATAGAAAGGGAGATACTCAAGACGCAAGCCGGCATAAAGAGACACAAAGGAGTGTGTGATGACGAGGCTCTGATGCTGCATATGGGTTCTTTAACTGAAGCTCTTGAGAAAAGGGATGTCTTGATCAAAGAAATGATTGAAAAGCCGAATCACCAGCGTACCCGTATACTTTTTGAGGAGATCAAATACTCAAGTGATAAGCTGAAGGGTGTGGAATTGTCAGACTGATGTTCTTTTCCTTATATTTTGTTATTAATGGTTACCATCAGGCTTGTTGATGGATCCATTTTTCCTTGTATTGCATTTGCGGATGAGCCTTTCTTAAATGTACTTGAATACTTTGTTGAACGAGTATGAGCAGTTTTATTCAGAATTATTCCTTATCAGATAGCTGCACACAAGCACATGACCACGACACGTCTCTTTATATCACAATTTCTGGTCTTCAGATTTCTGTGGTTGGATTGGAATCAGGGTATAAAGCACCTCGGAAATGACAAACATGGCATTGCATGGCATTGCATATCATTTTGCATTTTTTGTTACTTGCTTTTCAGGTACTCGTTGCAGGAACTCTAACCTTTATTTGGTTTCAGGCAGTATAGCGGAGAGTCATATTCACCGATATTCGACGCGAAGGAATCAAGTAAGAATCATGGACCAAGTGCAAAGTGATTTGGCTGAAATGAGGGCGCGTATGGACCAGTTCATGACCCTCATGACTGGTATGGCGCAAAATCAAGAGAGATTGAGGCTTCTGGTAGAGCGTCCAGATAATGGGCCCGAAGGTGATCAGCATGACAATTCACAGGGACATGGCATTCCTCCTCCCGGTGGCAACCCTCCTCCTGGTGGTAACAATCGGGGTAATGGAAATGGTAGGCATGCTGGTGTTACTCTTGAAGATACCCTGGAGGACCAATTTACTCTGCTGGATGCTGATGTGGGTAATCAAGGGGATCGAAGGTATGATGAGTTAGCAGAGAAGATCAGGGCCATAGAATGCAAGAACTCTATGGGTATTGATGTTACCAGCTTGGGGCTGGTCCCAGGAGTCAGAATTCCCCCTAAATTCAAACCTCCCACTTTTGATAAGTATCACGGCAATGCGTGTCCCCAAACGCATCTTCAAGCTTACTTTGGGAAGATTTCAGCCCATACGGATGACGAGAAGCTATGGATGCACTATTTTCAGGACAGTCTGGCTGGGGCGTCCTTGACCTGGTACATGAAGTTGAATAGAGCTGCTGTGAAGAATTGGAAAGATCTGGCAGAAGCGTTCCTGAAGCAATACCAATATAATATTGACATGGCGCCCAAACGCACCCAATTGCAGGGATTGTCCCAGAATGCCAAGGAGAGTTTCAAAGAATATGCACAGAGGTGGAGGGAAATGGCTGCCCAGGTCCAACCTCCCTTGTCAGACAGAGAAATGGCAGATATGTTCATGGGCACCTTGCAAGGGGCCTATCTTGACAGATTAGCTGCTTGTCCGTCGACTGGATTTGCTGATATTGTGATTGCGGGAGAAAGAATAGAAAGTCTGTTAAAGCTTGGAAAGATCCAGGATGTGAGTGGGGCTGGCTCTTCGGGGACGAAGAAACCGTTTGCTAGTAACCAGAAAAGAAGAGAAGGTGATACGAATGCTGTGTTTAGAGGACGAGGCAGAGGGCGTTCTCGAGCTTATTATCAGGTAGATGCTGTAACAATCCCCACACCGTCTGTTCAGAAACAACAACCCCAACAACAAGTTCAACAGCAACAACCTTTTTTCCAGCAAAGGTCTAGACAGAGGGATCGTAAGATGGATCCTCTCCCTATGACTTATGTCGCGCTGTTGCCCCGACTACTCGAGTTAAAGTTGGTAGAACTCCGTACTATGAAAGCTCCGGTTGCTGGAAACCTGCCACCTAACTTCGATGCTAATGCTCGTTGTGAGTTCCACTCAGGTGCTCAGGGGCACTCCATTGAAAAATGCTAGGCTTTCCATCATAAAGTACAAGATTTGATTGATGCTAAAGCCATCAATTTCTCTCCCGCTCCTAATATTACTCAGCATCCCATGCCTGATCATAGTGCAGCTAATGTATATGCTATTGAAGATGGGAGGAGATTGAATTTGGTGTTAGACGTTCATCAAGTGAAAACTTCTTTGTTGGTTGTAAAAGATCGTTTATTGAAGGGACAGGTGTTCCCGGGCTGTAATCAAGTTTGCTCTGAGTGTATGAATCAGGAGAACGACTGTGATAAGTTGAAGATGGGTTTACAGAATCTGATCGATGAAGGATGTCTACAGTTCGACAGAGTCGTGAAAGACACTGATGAGATATCAACCGTGACCATCTATTACACTCCCGCTGAGATTCAAATGCCGGTCAATGCAGTTCCCGTGGCGAGTGTTGCGCCAGAAAGGCCCAGTCCTGTCACTATCACGGTGCCAGGACCAATTCCGTTCACATCTACGAAAGCTATCCCATGGCACTATGGGGCAGATGTATATTACGAAGGTAAAAGGCAGGAAGTTGAATCATCAGTCAGCCCAAATATTGATAACGTAGGGGGTGTAGGGGGCTTTACAAGGAGTGGAAGGTTGTTCGCTCCCCAAACCTTGAGAAGTGATAAAGAGGCAGAAGCTGCAGCAAAGGCTAAGGGTAAACAGGTGGTTGAAAGTGCGCCTACACCTGAAGCAGAGACAAAGATTACTTTTGATAAGGAAATGGAAGAATTTATGAAGATAATCAAGAAAAGCGATTATAAGATTGTGGACCAACTGAATCAGACCCCTTCAAAGATTTCAATCTTGTCACTATTGATGTGCTCTGATGCGCACCGGCAGGCGTTGTTGAAAGTGTTGAAGAGTGCGTACGTGCCACAAGAAATTACTGTTAATCAGCTCGAGGGCGTAATCTCCAATGTTAATGTTAGCCATGGCTTGGGCTTTACAAGTAGAGATTTGACGGTTGAAGGAAGAAACCATAATAAGGCTTTGCATATCACGATGGAGTGTAAGGGCGCAGTGTTATCTCATGTACTGGTAGACACTGGTTCATCATTTAATGTCTTGCCCAAGAAGGCATTGATGAAGCTGGAAGTTGATGGTTTGATCTTAAGGCCTAGTGAATTGGTGGTCAGAGCATTCGATGGAACTAGACGATCTGTGTTTGGTGAGGTGGAATTGCCCGTACAAATTGGACCACAGGTATTCAAATCCACGTTCCATGTAATGGACATACAACCTGCATATAGCTGCCTATTGGGACGCCCTTGGATTCACGGAGTCGGGGCTGTTACTTCTACTCTACATCAAAAGCTGAAGTATGAGTTTGAAGGGCAGGTTGTGACAGTGTGTGGGGAGGAAGACATCTTTGTGAGTCACTTGTCCACGTTCAAGTACATTGAAATGGATGGGGAAATTCATGAGATGCTGTGCCAATCATTTGAAGCAGTCAACATTGACGATGCACCTGAGTCTTCTTCTGTACCAGTTGGGGCTGGTACCTCCATTTCATCTTACAAACAAGCTGTCGAAGTCGTCAGGGCAGGCAACGCCCAAGGTTGGGGCAGGTTGATAGAGACCCCAATGAAGGAAGACAAATTTGGTATTGGTTATCATCCCTCTACAACTTCAGATGCGGGGAGCAGGGGACCCATTACTTTCAATAGTGGGGGAATTATCTGCACGGACCAGTCTTGTGCAGCCACAGAGGATAGTGTTGACAGTGATTGTGACCTGGACAACTGGGTACGCCCTCATGTTCCGGGACAACAAGTGCAGAACTGGTTTGTTGAAGAAGTCATCCGGGTTACTCTTCAGACAGAGTAATTTTTCTTTGTTTTTTCTAACCATAATGCATGTCAAAATCTTGCGCTCTGCCCAAGGCATATAGATTCATTTGTAGGGCCACCATGGTTGCATTTGCAATGTTTAATCATTAATAAAGGACGTTTTGCAATCAAATTTTGTTCTCTGTCTTTCAGTTTTTATTTTTTGCACAAAAAATATAAAATGGCAATGTTTCATTTTCTTTTGTTTTGCTTAAAAATAAATTCTAAAATAAGGCATGAACCCGTTCATGCAGACTTGATCCTCCGGATACCATTGATAACGATTTTGATATGGCCATGTATGACTTTGACAATCCGATTTATCAAGCCGAAGAAGGGGATGAGAAAGATTGTGAACTTTCTGAAGAACTGGCCAGATTGTTGAAACAAGAGGAAAGGGTCATCCAGCCTCATCAGGAGACTGTAGAAATCATCAATATTGGTACCAAGGACTCCAAGAAAGAGATCAGGATTGGTGCCAGCTTGCAAGCAGATGTGAAGCAAACTTTGACGGAAATGTTGCGCGAGTATGTTGACATCTTCGCCTGGTCGTATCAAGACATGCCGGGGTTGGATACGGATATTGTCGTGCACAGGCTACCATTGAGAGAAGAATGTCCGCCAGTCAAGCAGAAACTTCGTCGGACTCACCCCGACATGGCCTTAAAGATTAAGGAGGAAGTCCAGAAGCAGTGGGACGCTGGTTTTCTTGCTGTGACAAAGTATCCTCCATGGGTAGCCAACATCGTGCCAGTACCGAAGAAAGATGGAAAAGTGAGAATGTGTGTGGATTATCGAGATCTTAATAAAGCTAGCCCGAAAGATGATTTTCCACTACCTCATATTGATGTGCTGGTCGATAATACAGCTCAGTTTTCAGTGTTCTCATTTATGGACGGTTTCTCCGGGTACAACCAGATCAAGATGGCACCTGAAGATATGGAGAAGACCACGTTCATTACTCCGTGGGGTACATATTGTTATAAAGTAATGCCTTTTGGGTTGAAAAACGCAGGGGCAACGTACCAGCGGGCGATGGTGACATTGTTTCATGACTTGATTCATAAGGAGATCGAATGTTATGTAGATGATATGATTGCCAAGTCGAGAACAGAAGGGGAACATCTGGTCAACCTGAAAAAGCTGTTTGAAAGGTTGAGAAAGTTTCGTCTGAGATTAAATCCAAACAAGTGCACGTTTGGGGTGCGTTCTGGAAAGTTTTTAGGTTTCATTGTGAGCGAAAGAGGAATCGAGGTTGATCCTGCCAAGGTGAAAGCAATACAAGAAATGCCTGAACCGAGAACGGAAAAAGAGGTTCGTGGTTTCTTGGGTAGATTGAACTACATTGCAAGGTTCATATCTCACCTAACAGCCACGTGTGAGCCAATATTTAAATTGTTAAGGAAAGATCAAACGGTCAGGTGGAATGACGATTGCCAATTGGCATTCGATAAGATAAAAGAATACTTGCAGGAACCTCCGATTCTAATGCCTCCAGTTGAAGGGAGACCGCTGATAATGTATCTGACAGTGCTTGAAGGATCCATGGGTTGTGTTCTCGGTCAACATGACGAGACAGGTAGGAAGGAGCATGCTATTTACTACCTGAGCAAAAAGTTCAATGATTGTGAGTCTCGATACTCAATGCTTGAAAAGACATGCTGTGCACTTGCATGGGCCGCTAAGCGATTGAGGCAGTATATGGTTAGGCACACAATCTTGTTGATTTCAAAAATGGATCCTATCAAGTACATTTTCGAGAAACCAGCATTGACAGGCAGAGTTGCACGGTGGCAAATGGTCTTGACAGAGTATGACATTCAGTACACTTCACAAAAGGCCATCAAAGGAAGTATCTTGTCCGATTATCTTGCGCAACAGCCGATTGATGATTACCAACCCATGAAGTTTGACTTCCCTGATGAGGACATTATGTTTCTCAAAGCTAAGGACTGCGAGGAACCACTCCCGGAGGAGGGGCCAGACCCTGAATCCAAATGGAGTCTGATGTTTGATGGGGCTGTCAATATGAATGGGTGTGGAGTTGGAGCAGTTCTTATCACGCCGGAAGGTGTTCATATGCCTTTCACTGCACGAATAACTTTCGGATGCACCAACAATGAAGCAGAGTACGAAGCTTGTATAATGGGGATCGAGGAGGCGATTAATCTACGGATTAAGACCCTTGATATATTTGGTGATTCAGCCTTGGTAATCAATCAAGTGAAAGGGAGTTGGTACACGCACCAAGCAAATCTAGTGCCGTATAGAGATTATACGAGGAGATTGCTGACATTTTTCACAACAGTGAAACTGTACCATATTCCTCGAGATGAGAATAGGTTCGCGGATGCCTTGGCCACTTTGTCTTCCATGATCAAAGTGCAAGGATGGAACCATGTACCTAAGATTGAGGTATCCCGCCTTGACAGACCAGCATTTGTGTTTGCGGTCGATGCAACGTCTGATGACAAGCCATGGTTTCATGACATTAAGTGTTTCTTAAAAAGTCAAGAGTACCCGTCCGGGGCATCGTCCAAAGACAGGAAGACGTTGAGAAGGTTAGCTGGTAGTTTCTTCCTGAACAAAGATGGCGTGCTGTATAAAAGAAATTTTGACACGGTCCTGCTTAGATGTGTGGATAGACATGAAGCAGACTTGTTGATGATTGAAGTGCACGAAGGCTCTTTCGGTACCCATGCCGGAGGGCATGCAATGGCTAAAAAGTTGTTAAGGTCGGGATATTATTGGTTGACTATGGAGTCAGATTGTTGCAAATATGCCCGCCAATGCCATAAATGCCAGATCTATGCAGATAAGGTGCATGTGCCTCCAAATCCGTTGAGTATCATGTCGTCGCCTTGGCCGTTTGCCATGTGGGGCATTGATATGATCGGAAAGATTGAGCCTACAGCTTCCAATGGTCATCGTTTCATCTTGGTGGCAATTGATTACTTCACCAAATGGGTTGAAGCCGCATCCTATGCCAATGTTACAAAGCAAGTGGTCGCTCGTTTCTTAAAACGGGATATCATTTGCCGATATGGAGTTCCCGAAAGAATCATTACTGATAATGGTTCTAATTTGAATAATAAGATGATGGCTGAGTTATGCCGGGACTTCAAAATCGAACATCACAATTCTTCTCCGTACCGCCCAAAGATGAATGGCGCGGTCGAAGCGGCCAACAAAAATATCAAGAAGATTGTACAGAAGATGGTTGTCACGTACAAAGATTGGCATGAGATGTTACCATTTGCTTTGCATGGGTATCGAACGTCGGTACGCACGTCCACTGGGGCAACCCCATTCTCACTCGTATATGGTATGGAGGCAGTGCTACCGGTTGAAGTAGAGATTCCGCCCCTCAGAGTCATGATGGATGTTAAGCTAGATGAGGCTGAATGGGTACGAGCCAGATTTGATCAGTTGAGCCTTATTGAGGAAAAGCGATTGGCGGCTGTATGCCATGGGCAACTATATCAGCGCAGAATGAAGCAGGCATTTGACCAGAAGGTGCGTCCTCGGGTTTATAAAGTCGGAGATGTGGTACTCAAAAGGATCCTTCCTCCCAATACAGATCACAGGGGCAAATGGACTCCTAATTATGAAGGTCCGTTCGTGGTTAAAAAGGTCTTTTCGGGCGGAGCTTTATTGCTTACAACCATGGATGGCGAAGACTTTTCATCCCCTGTCAACTCGGACGTAGTCAAAAAATACTTCGCATGAATAGACCCGCTGGATAATAAGAATAAAAAAATCCAGGCAAAAAAGGGCATCCCGGCGAACCAAAAACAGAATAAGGTTCGGGCAAAAATTAGGGATATAATTGAAAAAAAATTTGTACACCCGGTAAGTTGAAAACCCGAAAGGGCAACTTAGGCAAAAAAGGGTATCCTGGTGGATCGAAAACCTGAAAGGGCGGTCCACACAAAAGAGGGATTTAAGCGAATGACTACGGTTTGAGTTATCTATCCCCCATTACCGTTTGAACAACTGACGTTCTGAAGGATAGGAATCGGTCCGATCATTCCTCAGAAGGCAAGGTCGGGGAGTTTTGAAGACATACTGGTCATAACAGAATGGAAACTCAGTGGAATTCCGTTTTCACATTGCCATTAGGATAGTTTCTTTTCTCAATTTTCAGCGATCACCTCTTTCCAGGGATTGCTTCCAGATGTAATTGCCTATTCTGGGCTCTCAGTCAATAAATTGAATTTCAGTAAAAAGCTTTCTATTTTTGTTTTATTGCTTTGTTTGCAAAAACGTCCTAATTTTTGATAAAACATTGCATTTGAAAACATGACAGCCTTGCAATAACATGCGCAGAAAAAACATTTGAAATTACTTCGAATGTTGAATACTCCCGGATGGTGGATTCTAGCCACGCAATATTCGGGGCATGTGGGCATATTCTTTCGTTGCAGGTAGCAGGTACAGATGATTTTAAGCACAAGACCAGCAATAAATCACCCCACGCAAAAGACTGGGGCAATTATGGGTAAGGAGATCGGCGTTCATCGGGTCGATCTCAGTGAATTAAGTTCAACTGGGTACCGTTGTATCTTATTAAGTCGATTCTCTCATTCAGTACTTCCAACAACTACAAGCTTTTCTGTGTCGATAACGGTCACAGGTTCCCCAAAAGAGTGGTCTCGTCGATACCGAAACGGATGGTCATTATCCCCGTTGAAATCACTAGGAGTTTGAAGAGGCTAAATCTTCTGTAAAATTCTCTTATGACATCCTCTTCGGGGACAAATTGTTGGTTTTCTTAAGCATGGGGCATGTTGTTTCCCCAGCATGAAGTGTTGATCACCCCCCAGTAGAGTTTGATGGTCATTATCCCCAGCGAAGTCGCAGGAGTTTGAAGAAGCTAAATCTTCTGTAAAATCCTCTTATGACATCCTCTTCGGGGACAAATTGTTTGGTTCCCCAGCATGAAGTGTTGATCATCCCCAGTAGAGTTTGAGGACAGTTGGTCTTCTGTAAAATCCTCTCAAAAGGCATTCCCCAACACGAGACGCTTTAAAGCAGTTTTCTCCAGCAGAGTTTGTTATAAACTCGTCATCCCCAACGGAATTGTCTAAAGGAAAGCTCGCCTAACATGGGGCATTGTAGTACTTATCCTAAGCTCGACAGTCATATTCCTCAGCAGACTACTATGGATTTGCTTTGGGTTTCCCCAACAGATCTCTAAGGACTCTTTCTAGCAAGTTGCAGTGGAATGTTCTAACCAGGATTTGCGTATCCCTGGCAGAGTAGCCATGATCCCCAACAAGATTGTGTCTCTGGTAATGATCCCCCACAGAGGTCAGCATCGAATCTTGTCAGCAATACTCCCCAGCCGAGTTATAAGGTTGATAATCCCTATAAAGGATCTTGGGTTGAATAAATCCCCAAGCAGAGTTTTAATGGCTCATTTCCCCAGCAGGACGTCATTTAAAAATTCTCATCCCCAGCGGAGTTGCTGTGACCAGAATCCAGCCCCAAACAGATGGAATAATTCCTGGCAGAGTCATCATTCCCTCATATCTTAAAGTCCAATTTATTGTTGGCAAGCTTGACAATTCGAAGCAGACGGATTGTTCATCCATTCGCCAGCAGAGATATTATCCTTTTAGGAGTCTCCGAGATTAAATCATTGATTGTGGTTCCTCAGCAGAGTCGGCAGAGATGTCTAGCGCAGAGGCAGAGAGTAATTCAATTTTAAAATTCTAAAAGTCCAACAGTGGATTGGCAAAAGTCCGTCTTCGGGTGGCAAAAGTCCAACAGTGGATTGGCAAAAGTCCATCTTCGGGTGGCAAAGCAGCTAAAAGTCCAACAGTGGATTGGCAAAAGTCCGTCTTCGGGTGGCAAAAGTCCAACAGTGGATTGGCAAAAGTCCGTCTTCGGGTGGCAAAAGTCCAACAGTGGATTGGCAAAAGTCCGTCTTCGGGTGGCAAAAGTCCAACAGTGGATTGGCAAAAGTCCGTCTTCGGGTGGCAAAAGTCCAACAGTGGATTGGCAAAAGTCCGTCTTCGGGTGGCAAAAGTCCAACAGTGGATTGGCAAAAGTCCGTCTTCGGGTGGCAAAAGTCCAACAGTGGATTGGCAAAAGTCCGTCTTCGGGTGGCAAAAGTCCAACAGTGGATTGGCAAAAGTCCGTCTTCGGGTGGCAAAAGTCCAACAGTGGATTGGCAAAAGTCCGTCTTCGGGTGGCAAAAGTCCAACAGTGGATTGGCAAAAGTCCATCTTCGGGTGGCACGAAGCTGCAAAGTCCACCAGTAGCGTGGCAGGCCAGTAGTCGTCTGGAATTGCATAAAAGACATTATTAAAGTCCACCAGTAGTGTGGCAAGCCAGTAGTCGTCTGGCGTCGTTCAAAAGACGTTATCAAAGTCCACCAGTAGTGTGGCAGGCCAGTAGTCGTCTGGAATTGCATAAAAGACATTATTAAAGTCCACCAGCAGTGTGGCAAGCCAGTAGTCGTCTGGCGTCGTTCAAAAGACAGATCTCTCCGACGTTTCATCGAAGATTCAATCCAGCAGTCTCGTTGGGTTTATATCCTTTTTCTTCTTCACCATCCAGAGCAAATTTTTGGTTATATTTGGTATTCAATCACTATATACCTTGAAAGTCCGAAAGCAATTGCTTTCAGGCGTTCAGGTCTACAGCGCTTGAATAGGGGCAGCTGTAATACCCCAAAATTTGCTCTCCCCTTTTGTCATCATAGCATGGCATTATCATTTATCATATCATATCCACCTCATTAACATTGCATTGCATTTAACATAGAAAAATGAAGCATGGCATCCTCCTTACCATCAGGGCATGTGATCAGGTGGGAGGTGGACAATCAAGGAATCATTCAAAGCACAAAAGGTCAATCAAGTTGGCTCTAGGCAAGCCAAGAGGTCTCTCATGTCTCATACTATCCCAATTGATCTTCCACAACCTCAAGAAGGTGAGATTCAATGGGAGATTGAAGCATTACATCCTACACTATGCAAGAAGTCCAAAAATTGAAGGAAAATCCTCAAAAGAGATAGCTCATTGATTCAAAATCATTCTCAAGTGGCATTTCTCATCATCCTTTAAGAGGATACACAACATACTCTGAGGAATTTGGATTTGGAAGATGTGCAATTTCCTCCTAACCAAAGGGGGTCAAGATTAGGGTTTCCAATTAAATCAGGGTATCTCTGTTTTTTTGAACAAAACTTGATGTCATGGTATTCCATATGTCCCTAAGTGTATGTATGTGGAAAATTGCATCTCAATTGGTTTTAGAAGTGGTTCAATTGGAAGAAAGATCAAGAATCAGAGAAATTGGGGCAAAGTCAAATAATTAGAGGAAAAAGTCAACTCTTGACTTTTTGAGCCCAAAATCATGAAATTCATGTTACATATGTCCAATGTACAAAATTTGGTCAAGAAACTCCAAAGGAATCATGAAAAAATCAAGATGTGGAAAGTTGCCATTTTTGGAAGAGGAAGGGTTACTAAAAATAGCAAGTTTTGGCCATTTTGCATCAGAGTTTGAACCAAGGCCATTTAAAATTGAAGCACCAAATGAAAATTCCACTCGGCCACAACAAAAGATCTTGTTTTAAGCTTCAAATCCATGTGTGGAACATCTCCATTGGATAAAAATTGGGTGAGATATGATTGATCAAAGTCTGAGCAAAGTAGGTTCAAAACTAGGTCATGACCAAGATTTTCAGGGCACGCGCGCAGTCATTTTAACAAACAGTTGGTGGGCCAAATGTACACCTATTTTTCGCATGGTTAGAGGCTTCATTCTCAAAACTTGTCTACATCAAAAATGTTCCTTGTAATGTCTTCTTCAAGTTTCATGTTGGACAAAATTTCATCTGATCAAGGTATGATGGAGAAATAGTGGCCTCAAGTTAGGGTGGTTATGCTGAAATTTTGTGCCATGCCAGCCTTGCCAACCGACCACCTGATGCGCCCATCATCCAGTCTGGTGTGTTTAAGTTTATAGTCATTTTGGAGCATGTTTGAAGTATCATATCAACTCCAATCTCAAACCAAACTTGTTGCATTATACTCCCTCTTTCCAATGAACCCAAAAACTCACCAAACTATTCATTGAGTAGAGAGAAAAACATCACCAAACCTCCCTATGTTTCACTGATACATTGATGGCTTTGCTGCATAACTTGGTTCAGACATCCATCAAACAATTCTTTCCCTTATTTGAGCACACCATGAACATCACATACACTGCTATAGCACGTGCCTTGCATGAAAATGGAAAGAGAAAACTTGCTGAGAAAGTTTCTAATACACAACCATGCCATTCATTTCACTTTCACCTTCACCATAGCTTACCATAAGTTGCCATCACCATATCATTGCTCTCCCTAACTAACTTGACTCAGTTAGTTAGGGATGACTCACCTAAACCATTTCAACTCAGTTAACTCACTCGGTTTAACCATGGTTAGAGCACACTATAAATCAAAACTTCACTCTCAAAATTCATTTTTTCAAGACTCACTTTCTCACTCTCACTCTCACTCTCTCTGATTTTGCTCATCTTCTTCTCCACGATTTCAACTCCATTGTGCTTCCATTAATCATTGCTTGGTGTGGTTGAATCAAGAGCAACAAGAACAACTCCATTTCTGCAAGTTCAGCATCATTGCAAGCTTCAACATCCTTCATCTATTTACGAATCCATAGCATTTATTTTGCTAAGTTTGAAGATCTAGAAGCTCAGCATATCAAGCTTTCCTCTGGTTTTTCTCAACATCTCCAATTGCTCCACATTTTCAGGTTTCATCATTCAACTTTGCTTCAGTTGATTTTCATTAATTTTAGCTTGTTTTTTGTTAATTTAAGCTTGATAGAAGCTCTGCTTACTCCGGCTAGTTGATAGGCTTCTTAGAGGCATAGTTTCAAACCTAGGGTTTAATTTGATTGACTCTGTTCTTGCTGTGCGTATGTGTTTGGTGATTTTCATTAGCATATTCATAATGTACATGAGTTTAGCTTTCAATTGATGTATGTATTGTGATTTTCTGGAGAAATGTGAGTTGCAGACGGTGGTAAGTGACCGGAGAAGGTGACCGGAGGTCCCTCTCCGGCCGATGGCTTCATGTTAGGGTTTTATGACCAGTTTGAATGTGATCCGTTGGATGAGTGTGATCTAATGGCTACCATGCTGCCAACACATAAAAATTCATGTGCATGTCACGTGATTCTTCTGATTTCATTTTTAAACATTGTGTGGCATGGTACATGGTAGCTATGGTGAACATTCATGCACATGCGTGAGATTAGGTTACTTTGACCAGGGGTTGACTTGGACTTGATCCTATGGTGTTTATTGCTTTGACTCTTGTTGACTGATTGTGCATGTTAATTATCATGTTTTGCGCATAATTGGACTTAACCAGATTGATATTTGCACCCCCCTTGTGTTGAGGCCCATTTAATTTGCACTGCGTTATTGCTATGTTCATACCCCCTTCCCTTTGCATTTCATTTTCATTTTTCTTATTTTTTATACATGTTTCATTTCCAATTTTTAAAAATACCAAAACAGATTGGAAAATTCTACAAAAATTCATGAGTATCACTAAAACATTTAGGAAATTTTTGATGATTTTATTTTCTGATTTTATGACCTTTTTACCCCTGGTCCATAATTTTCTTTGAATTTCCATTTAGATGCATTCTAAGCATGATACATGAATTTGTTTAATTTTGTTCTTGATCATTAAAAATTGTTTTGATGCTCTTCTTTTTGCATTGAGTCATTATCATCTTGAGGTATGTTAACTGATTTTATTTGATTTTTTAGGTCACTTTATTACATGTTTTGATGCCTATATTTGCACCACTTTGCATGATGTTTCAATTTGACCTAATTGCTTTGTTTGAAGTCATTTTGCTCTGAATTTTTACATGCTATCTTGATGTATGATGCATTTCTGACCTAGGCATTCCAATAATATGCTGGCATAATTTTCATGAATCCATTTGGTCTTTGTTTGATGCATTACATTGGAAGTATAATCCATGGCATGTCATTACAACTTTAGTGCATGTTTACATGAATTCTTTTGTGCACATTTGTATGAGCATTTGCATATGTTATGAGCCATTCATATGATATTATAGGTCTTTGATACACATTATAGGTCATCTTTACATGTTCATTTCAATTTGAACTTTGTGCATCATTAACATGTATTGTTTGCACTTTCTTTTTGAACTTTCATTTCAATTCTTCTTATATTACTTCTTGAATGTCTTGAAGTTGATTCATAAATACTTTTGAGATGCTTATAAACCATTTTCCATTTAGTTTCAATTCTGGTTGTTGATTTACATGTTCCATTTATGCATGTCCTCTCCATTTCTTTCCATCTTTCATCTATCCCTTCTTCTTGTGACATGTTTAAATGCTAATGGGTGATGATTATTGCTTATTCACTTGCAATTGTATGATGATATTCACTTGTTGTCCATATGATGCCCATTCTGGTTGTGGCTCTAGGATTTGGTTTCTCATTCAATTCTTTTGAGTTTTATGATGCATTACATGTTCTTTTACTTCTTATACTTCTTATACATGTTTACTAACCATGTAGGGGCTTTGGTAAGTTTCAATTGAGTGTGGATAAGGAATCCACATTCAACTTCTATCCTTTCTCTTTTACAATTCCACTTTGTGTTTTGTTAAGCACTTATGTGCTTTCTTTTAATAACTCACCACCTTCCCTTTTTGAATTACAATTCATCTTCTAATTTAGAAGTGAATTGTTTAATTCATTCTTTCTTTAGACTTAGGGTTGAAACCTCACAAACCTTAGGATCACTCCCTTAACTAATCAATTAGGATTGAGTCTTAGTCCATATAGGTTTTACCTTTATCCTCCCTTGAGTCTCTTTTCTAATCTCAAAGAAAATTCAAAGTATCTAATAAAGGTAGGCACTTATTGCATTTAGGCCTTTCATATAAAGAAAAGATTATAAGGGGTCTTCTCTTATAATCTTAAAATGTGTAGCATATGGCCCATCTTAGGTCAATGTGTTACATATTTGATCTTGTATGAGGGACTTAAATGCAATACTTGTTGAAGGTGCAAATAATAAAAAACACTTCTTCACTTCATAATCAACAAAACACTTAATAAACACAAGTATGCTAGTGTGTTTGAACCTTGACAATTGGAACTAAGTGTGGGGGTCTTCTTCACTCTTAGTGTGCATTCTTACCCATTCCATCTTGGAATGTGAGAACGTACACATTCCAATGGCTAAGATCCAGATACACTGTCATATGCAAACAAATGAAAAGACTCTTAAAAGACAAAAACCAACAATAACGTCTTTCCTTCGGGAATTCTTTTCTCACCTCACTCAGTCTCAGCGTACGAACGTGCTTCTACTCGTTCTCTTACAAGACGGTAACGCACTCGGACCAGCGAGCCTGCAACACCTGAGCTAGAACGTAAGCCGTTCTCTAAAAAACACAAACAATCCATCCCTATTGAGGGGAACTACGTCGCTCTGATTCTCATGCCCCCGATGAGATACGTAGGCAGTGGGGTAGGGCCCATGCGAGCACTTCTTTTATTTTCCCTACATTTGCTTCTCTTTCTCTCTCCTTTCTTTCTTTCAGTTCCTTTTCCAGTATCATTTTCTATCACCCTTTGATCGAGACAAGCAAGCGTGGATCCCATCGGGTACGATGGACGCGAGGGGGTGCTAATACCTTCCTCTCGCGTAACCGACTCCCGAACCCAGTTCTCTTGGTCGCGAGACCATGCTCTTTCCTTTCCTTCAGGTTTATGCAGTGTTTCCTTTCCCTCTCTTGGGATAAATACACATTGCTGGCGACTCTGTTCGGTGCCACTTTCGCGTTTGTACTTGGATGAAAATCCCGGGAGCGACAACAGGAAACATTAATTGGTAATACTACTAATTATCCAAATTATCTCAATTGCACCAATTAATAAAACTCCAAGTTAAATAATATTAATCAAATCAAATTCCGAGTTCGTCGGTTTACTCTAATTACTTTATCCAATAATTGCTCAGAGTACCCCGGAACCCAGTTGATCATAATAATATTATTCAAAATGTTCACAAAATTATGGGGTATTACATCCTCCCCCCCTTAAATAGAAATTCGCCCTCGAATTTAAAAGATTATCTGAACTGATGAGGGTAGACCTCCCATATTTCCGATTCCAATTCCCAAGTTGCATCGCCTGGATGCGTCTCATCCCATTGGACCTTAACAAGAGGAATCTCTTTATTTCTTAACACTTTAGTTTCTCTTCCTGTGATATGACTCGGTTGAGGCTCAAACGTTAAATCAGCTTCTATCTCAATTGTATCTGGTAAAATTGGCTGAAGAGGATCTGGGACAAATTTTCGAAGCTGAGACACATGAAAAACGTCATGCATCTCTGACAGAGAAGGCAGTAAGGCTAATCTGTAAGCTACTTCTCCAATTCTTTCTAAGACTTGATACGGTCCCACGTATCTTGGACTTAACTTCCGTGATTTAAATGGTCCTTTCAATCTCAATCTCGGAGTAACCTTTAAAAATACATGATCACCCTCATCAAACTCTAACGGTCTCCTACGGTTATCCGCATAGCTTTACTAACGATCTTGGGCTTGTTTAACTTTTCCACGAATCATTCTAATCCTTTCCGTGGACTCGTGAATAATCTCAGGTCCCAAAATTCTATTGTCGCCAACCTCCGCCCAACACAAGGGCGTTCTACACTTTCTACCATATAACGCCTCATAAGGTGCCATACCAAAACTTGCATGATAACTGTTATTATAAGAGAATTCGATCAACGGCAAAAGTTCTATCCAATTTCCTCCACTTCCAAGTACACAAGCTCTCAACATGTCTCCATAGTTTGTATTGTCCGTTCCGTCTGACCGTCCATTTGCGGATGATTCGACGTACTCAAACATAACCTCGTTCCCATGGCTTGTTGAAAAGTTCTCCAAAATCTGGAAGTAAACTTTGGATCTCTATCCAAAACGATGCTAGTAGGAATACCATGCAACCTCACTATTTCTGAAATGAACAACCTTGCGAGATGACTCGCCTTGTAGGTAGTCTTCACAGCTAAGAAATGCGCTGATTTCGTTAACCGATCCACAATTACCCAAATTGAATCATAACCACCTTGTGCACGGGGTAATCCCACTGCGAAGTCCATCGAAATACTATCCCATTTCCACGTCGGAATTTCTAAAGGTTGCAACAAGCCACCCGGCCTTTGGTGTTCAATCTTCACTTGTTGGCACACCGCACATTCCGACACATACACCGCAATATCCTTTTTCATCCCGGGCCACCAATAGTCCCTCTTTAAATCTTGATACATCTTTGAAGCACCAGGATGTATAGTAAAAGCACCCTTATGCGCTTCTTCCAAAATCCTCCTTTTTAACTCCGTGCTATCCAGAACACAAATCCTTTGGTTAAACAAAATAGTTTCGTCGGTAGCTCGCACAAAACCCAGTTGCAATAACACTTCTTGTAATTTCTCATCTAACCCTTGCTCTTGCTGGATTTCTTCCCTAAGAGTAGAAGTGACATTCAAATTCCCCATGACTACACAATTTGGAGTCCAGTTAAATTGAAGATTTAGATCCCTAAACTTTTCCATTAAGGTATACTCTAACATCATCAACTCGGAATTATGCAACACCTTCCTACTCAATACATCCTCCACCTTATTTGCTTTACCCGGATGGTATTTTAACTCCAAGTCATAATCCTTCAAATATTCCATCCATCTCCTCTGACGCATGTTCAACTCATTCTGATCAAATAAGTACTTTAAGCTCTTGTGGTCGCTAAACATCTCAAAACGTACACCATACAAATAGTGATGCCACACTTTCAAAGTAAATACAACTGCATCAAATTCTAAATCATGCGTTGGGTAATTATCTTCATGGACTTTCAATTGTCGTGAAGCATAAGCCACTACATGTCCATCTTGCATTAACACCCCACCTAATCCCTTCTTCGAGGCATCACAATATACCTCATACGACTTGCTAGAATCAGGAATAACCAAAACAGGAGCGGTAGTCAATCTCTCCTTCAAACTCCTAAAACTTCTTTCACAAGCCGAATCCCACTCGTATGAATAATCCTTCCGAGTAAGTCTCGTCAATGGTAAAGCCAACTGCGAAAAACCCTTGATAAACCTTCTGTAGTACCCTGCTAATCCCAAGAAACTTCTAACTTCAGAAGCATTCTTCAGTCTCTCCCAATTAATCACTGCTTCAACTTTTGATGGATCGATCGCTACACCTCCCTGGGATATGACATGACCGAGAAAATTAACCTCAGACATCCAAAATTCACACTTACTTAACTTAGCGAAAAGTTGCTTCTCCTGTAAGATGGATAAAACAATTCTTAGGTGTTCTCCGTGCTCTTGAGGATCATGAGAATAAATAAGAATGTCATCAATGAAAATCACCACAAATTGGTCCAAGTAAGGTTGGAATATCCGATTCATATAATCCATGAAAACTGCCGGAGCATTCGTCACACCGAAAGGCATCACCAAAAATTCATAATGACCATAACGGGTTCTAAACGCAGTCTTTGGTACATCTGAACTCTTCACACGAATCTGATGATAACCCGACCGTAAATCAATCTTCGAGAACACACAGGCTCCTTTCAATTGATCTAACAGGTCGTCTATCCTTGGTAATGGGTATTTATTCTTAATGGTGACTTTATTCAATTGACGGTAATCAATACACAACTGCATTCCACCATCCTTTTTCTTTACCAATAACACTGGAGCTCCCCAGGGTGAAACACTGGGTCGAACAAAATGCTTAGCCAACAATTCTTCCAATTGGTCCTTTAATTCTCTTAATTCAAGTGGTGCCATCTGATACGAAGAAACGGATATTGGAGCCGTTCCCGGTATCAGGTCAATAGAGAATTCCACTTCCCGCTCCGGAGGAAGAGAAGTGATATCCTCGGGGAAAACTTCAGGAAAGTCACAAACTACCAGAATACTCAGAACTTGGATGTTACTACTCTCCTCCTTAGTAAGAATCAAAAGAACAGGCTTTTCTTCCTCAAACAAGAAATTAATCATTCCAACCGTACCTTCTAAAATAGTAGTTAACACATCCTTCGAAGTGGCCTCGGCAGATGGGATAATGATCAGTTTTTCCTCACACCCAATAAACACCGAATTAGCGGAAAGCCAATCCATTCCCAGAACAACATCCACTTTCTTAAGCGGTAAACAAATAAGGTCAATCTAGAAAACTCTTTCATTCACCGATAAAACACAATTTTCACACATCAACGGTGTCTCAACTATCTCATCCATGGCAGTAGTAACCACCATAGGAGGAAACAAAGGAACAGCTTGCAACCCACGTCGCTTCACACAACGCGTGGACACAAAAGAATGCATTTCCCCACAATCAAATAAAACAAAACAGGGATGTCCATTTACGAAACACGTACCCGCAATCAAGGAGTTATCATTCTTTGCTTTCCTCGCATCCAAGGTATACACTCGGCCGGTATTCTTCCCTTGTGTCTGATTCCTACCCTGAGGACAATCCCTTGATATATGGCCCACCTTATTACACTGATAACACCTCACTCCCTCCAAACTGCACCTACCATAATGATTCCTTCCACAAGTACGGCATATCGGAGGCACACTAGTCCTAGAACTCTGAACTTGCTTCCCTTTGAATGATTGCTGCCTTGGTCTAACTTGTTGATTCGATCTCCCTCGATCACTTTGATTCATCCTACTCAAATCTCCTTCCATTTGTACCTTCTTCAAACTATGCTCCGCCACATAACACTGTCTTAACAATTCAGCATAGCTAGTGAATTCTCTCTGAGATACACTATGTGAAATTTCAGCCCTTAAACCAAACAGAAACTGATCAATTTTCCACCTCTCATCAGGAGCATACATAGCCTGCCTAGAATAAGCAGCCATAACCTCGAACTTTTCCACATAAGAAGCCATAGTTAAGTTGCCTTGTCTCAATTGTTGAAACTCGAATTCCTTCTGAGACCTCAAGGAACTTGGAAAGTATTTCTCCATAAAAGTTACCTTAAACTGCTCCCATACCTTTGGTACCTCTTGAATTGTCATTAAGGCTGAAGCGCTTTCCCACCACCTCATGGCAGGACCCTTCAACAAGTGAGAAGCGAAGACCACCTTGTTTTCCTCACTGCACTGAACTATTAGGAAAATTCGTTCCATACCTGATATCCGTTCATGAGCCTTTACTGGATCTAACCCTCCCTAGAATTTCGGAGGATTCATACGAATGAAATCCCTAAAGGTTCCTCCTGCAGCTTCAGGAACCACCACTGGAGGATGCACGCCACCAGCCATTTGTTGTACCATTTGTTGCACAAACTGATTCTGCTGTTGATGCATCTGTTGCATAAATTGGTATAAAGGAGCATTTCCCTCGTCACCTGGCGGATTAGTCCCTGCTGGAGTGGTTCTCGGTCTACCACGGTTGTTTCTGCGCCTGTCAGCCATGTTCCTGAATTTCATACAGATAGGATTAAGTTGATCAGACTCAATACCATAAATATAACACGCAAGCCCAATGGCGACACGCCGCATATGAAACGGAAAGAAAACTTATTCTATTTCATGGCTAGGTCGAGCATACGACCTGCTTTGATACCAACTATAAAGCCCATATATATATATATATATATATATATATATATATATATATATATATATATATACATACATCAAAGCATATACATGATTTCCACTTTTGGTACTGAAATATACAATAAGTTCCTAGTAAACACATTATACATATACATGCCCAAAAACCTAATACAAAAAACTACGGCATAGTATATCTAGAAGATGTTCCAAAGACAATTACTAAGAACTAGATCACTAATGATCTCAAAAAACTCCATAACGGAAGCAAAGCCATCAGATAAGTAAGGATAATCACACGGCCTTATCCTTACCCTTCGCGGAACCTGCAGTACCTGTGATGTAAACGACAACAGTGGGGTGAGATACATCAAATCTCAGTGAGTTCCCTATCTTAAAGTCCTCTCGGCTTTACAAGGTTCTAATAAACCTAACTCAAGTCAAAAGGGAAGGGAAGTGACTTTGAGTACACACACGCTAAATATGCATTTCCACTCGTGAGCCTGTTAACTCACACTAGTACCAAAGTAAGTCCTGAGCCTGTTAACTCAAGAATCTAGCTAATCAATAACCGTACCAAGGCATCCCCTGTTCCCATCCGCTTCTACGTCTAGAAGACGACCCAAGTCATGGATCCTTGCATTTACTTGGCATACGAAATGAATTCGGGATCATCGGCCCGTACACCGTGATCCGTCACTTCACACGGCCTGTACACCGTCACAAGTCTCTTTACCCATAGGCTCCATTCGTACTATACGCAGGAATCAAGCCTGCCAAGTAATTGTGCATACGTTTCAGAGGAGGTGTTCGAGTCTCATGAAACTACACCGTAAGATAAACTGGTTATCATTATTAAACACACGCCTCGGCCTTTCATGCGCGAGCGTTGTCACTATGACAATTCACACTTTCCAACATTGTTTATGGTAATGTTCCTCACTCTACCTATTTCGTATTTTAACATGCATACATATTCAACAACAATTACACACCATTAAACGATAAAAGTCGACAAAACAACACTATTCCAAAAATCCCGATATAATTAAATCAGCCAACAATCTTAAAACCATTTTAATAAGAAAGTACATTTTGTTACCTTTCCAACGATATCAAGAATGTTAAAAACGGATAACCGAGTCAAAAGTTATGGACATAACAAGAAATGGTATCGCGAAAAAACACAATTTTGCACCTTCTTGGTCGTACGCGTATTGCCTTAAGCCATACGCGTATTGCCCAGCTGGCTCGCCCAGCCATACGCGTATTGGCCAATGTGATACGCGTATGGGCAGAGACTTATTTTTCCCAAAAATTCCTTTTAAAACTCCAACACGCGTATTGCCTCACTTCATACGCGTATTGCCCAAAACCCTACGCGTACCATTACGCAAATGAGCAGATGGCCGAGAAAATGGAACCCCATACGTGTATTGCCCCCATTTCTTCATGGCCATACGCGTATTGCCTTAACCAATACGCGTATTGCCTTGGGTGATACGCGTATGGGCAGCGTGAAACCCAGAATTTTCCTGCATAATTGGTTCTTCGAAATTGGTCCATTTTTCCTTCCAATTCACTTCTAAACACCAGAAAAATACCAATTGGATACACAAAAACACATATTTAACAAGTATCAATCATAAGGAACATTAAAACATGATTTTGGTGCAAAATTTCTCATTTCCTAAAAATATCAAACTAACTCTAAAACTCAATAAAACTCTACTCTAAAGCATCTAACTAGAACCCACCTGGATTACAAGATGAGGAGGTTGAAGCTGAGATGAAAAGATGAAGATTGGTTGATGATTCAAGTCCTAGAGCTCTTGGGAATTTTCCTCTTCTTCTCCCTTCCTTTTCCTTCCTTTTTCCTTCTCTTACTTTTCTTTCTCCAAGTTTCTATCTTTTGCAAATAAGGAAAGGAAAAGAAAATAGACATAGGAAACATTAATTGGTAATACTACTAATTATCCAAATTATCTCAATTGCACCAATTAATAAAACTCCAAGTTAAATAATATTAATCAAATCAAATTCTGAGTTCGTCGGTTTACTCTTATTACTTTATCCAATAATTGCTCAGAGTACCCCGGAACCCAGTTGATCATAATAATATTATTCAAAATGTTCACAAAATTATGGGGTATTACAAGAACCCTCGCCAGTATAGCTTGTCCTCGACTATCGTGTATGAGCATGCCCGCCGCTTGACCATTCCGGCTTCCTTTGGATTTTCGGGCAGTTTATCCGTCGTGAGGTACTCGTACACGGGGGTCATCCAACAATTGTTGTCACCAATGGCGTTTATGTCCGCCACTGGAGCGGGTTTGTCGATGCTCGACCGGGAAAGTACTTCTTGTATGACGGATTTGTTCCCGCCTTTCTTCTTTGTTCTTGCCAATTTGGACAAGACATCTGCTCGGGCATTGTGCTCGCAGGGGATGTGAGTTACTTCCGCGGAGGTAAACTTTTTCATCTTTTCTTTCACCAAGGTCAAGTACTCAATGAGGTTGTTGTTCTTGGCCTGGTACTCTCCTTGGACTTGCGAGGCCACGAGCTGGGAGTCGGTGAAGATTTTGACCTCCTTGGCGCCGAGGTCCTCGGCCAGCCGAAGTCCAGCGAGGAAAGCCTCGTACTCCGCTTGGTTGTTCGACGTCGGGAAGGATATTTTGAGGGATACCTCGATCAGGATGTCTTCCTCGTTTTCGAGAATGATGCCCGCCCCGCTTCCCCTCGGGCTGGATGCTCCGTCGACGTAGATCGTCCATTTTTGGGATCCGTTGGTTGAAGGTTCTGGGACGGTCATCTCCGCCACGAAGTCGGCCAATACCTGAGCATTCAGGTCTTTCCTTCCCTCGTATTGGATGTCGAATTCGGCGAGTTCGAGTGACTACCTGAGCATCCTCCCCGCCATATCCGGTCGCCCAAGGAGTTGCCTTATAGGTTGTTCGGTCCTTACGATGATAGTGTGGGTGAGAAAGTAGTGGCGTAGCCTCTTGGCCGCAGTAACGAGGTCCAGGGCGACTTTCTCTATCTGCTGATACTTGAGCTCAGGGCCTTGGAGGGCTTTGCTCGTGAAGTAAATTGGTTTCTGCCCGTCCGGGGTTTCCCGAATGAGGACGGCACTGACTGCTTCACTCGTGATTGCAAGATACAAGAAAAGTGTCTCCCCGCCCTCAGGCCGTGAGAGGATCGGGGGTTGCGATAGGACTTATTTTAGGTGGAGGAGCGCCTGCTCGCATTCTTCGCTCCATTCAAACTCCACTTTTTGTCGAAGAAGTTTGAAAAATGGGAACGCGTACTGTGCAGACTTTGCGATGAAGCGGGAGAGAGCGATGAGCATCCCGTTCAATGATTGTATCGACTTCTTTGAGTCCTGAGTAGGGATCTCGGAAAAAGCCCTACACTTTTCAGGGTTGGCTTCGATTCCTCGCTATGTGAGGTAAAAGCCGAGGAAATTACCTGCCCGAACGCCGAAGGTACATTTGTCAGGATTGAACCTCATGCGGCACCTCCTCGCTGTGTCGAACACCTTCTTGAGGTGTGCGGCATGGTCGACTTCTTCCGCGGATTTGACGATCATGTCGTCCATGTAGACCTCGAGCATGTCGCCAATTTCAGCCCGGAAAACCTTATTCATCATCCGTTGGTAGGTCGCACCGGTGTTTTTCAGGCCAAAAGGCATTACGTTGTAGTAGTAATTGCCCGACTCGGTCATGAAAGTCGTGTGTTGTTTGTCGACCTTGTCCATGGGAATTTGGTTGTATCCCGAGTATACGTCCATGAAGGACAATAGTTTGTAACCTGCAGAGTTGTCGACCAGCTGGTCGATGTTAGACAAAGGATAGCAGTCTTTCGGGCAATGCCCGATTAAGATCAGTATAATCAACACACATCCTCCATTTTCCATTATTCTTTTTAACAAGTACAACTTTGGACAGCCAGGTCGTGTACCTGGCCTCCGAAATAAAATTTACCTCTAGGAGGTCTTTTACAGCTTTTTCAGCAGCCTCCCCTTTTTCGGGAGACTGCTTACGCCTACGTTGAGTTATGGCCCTAGCGGCCAGATCTACTGTGAGCTGATGGCAAGCCACCTCAGGGTCGAGGCCAGGCATCTCGGAGGCGCTCCATGCAAAGAGATCAGCATTCTCCCTTAGACATGCCTTCAGCTGCTCCTTCGCCAGGTCGGGGATTCCGCTACCAATCTTCACGTTACGGTCTGGATCATCCCCGAGTGCCACGATCTCAAAGTCTTCGTCGGGGATGGGGCGCGTTGGGTGGAGAGGCCTCCCGTTGTTTTCCGCCTGGAGGTCGAGGTCTTCTGCCCCGTCATCATCGGGTTCGCCTGGGAACCTCCTGTCGAGTTCGACCGCGTTGATGCGCGGGAGAGGTACCTGTTCGGCGTCCTGGGGTGGCTTGGCCACGGTCTTGGGTTTGGTGCCGATGGAACTCATGCCTTTGATGGTAGCATCGAAGCATCTTCTGGCTGCATCAATGTCCCCGTGCATCGTCACTACTCGTCCCCTGGTCGTGTAGTACTTCATTTTGAGGTGGACCGTTGATGGTACCGCCGTAAGCTCAACCAGGGTGGTCCTCCCGAGGATGCAGTTGTAAAGGGATGGGCATTCGACCACCAGGAAAGGGATCTTCACCTGTCGGGCAGTGTCTTCAGCCCCGAATGTAACCATCAGCTCAACGTAACCCCATGGTCTGGTGGTGGTTCTGTTGAACCCCTGCAGATCTGAACCGACATACGGGGTCAGATGTCTCTTGTTGAACTGAAGGGTCTCGAATAGATGGGCATACATGATGTCGACCGAACTTCCCTGGTCGACGAGGATCCTTCGAACGTCAAAGTTCGCCATCTGTGCCCTGACCAGGAGGGGAATAGTGGCGTTTGGCGCTCCCCCGGGGAGTTCCTCGAGGTAGAAGGTGATATGGTTAGAGTTCCCCCGCACTTTCTCGAGAGTGGCTGTCTTTGCCGACGTTACGGATTCCAGCTCATCAAATTTCCGCTTGATCGATCCAACGGACAACTTCTCAGGACCACCCCCGGAGATGACCATCGCTTTGGGGAAGCTTTCCCAGGTGCTACGGGCAGTGACGGGGTCCTCGTGGGGGAAGGTCGCCCACATGTTGTGAATTGCTTCTTGGCTTTCAATGATTGGGGGGTCAAAGAAATCTTCGGGTCGAGTGACACTGAGGGCGACCTGAAGCCGACTCTCATCAGGAGGAGGCGTCGTCTCCTCAACGTTCTGGGCTTCCCGGGAGCTGGGACAAGGAGTGTCATTCTTCTGGGCGTATTTCTTTAGGTGCCCTTCCTTGATCAGAATTTCAATCGCATCTTTGAGATGGATGCAGTCTTCTGTGACATGCCCGTGACTCCGGTGGAACCTACAGTATTTTGACTTATCAATGTTTAATTTGGGGGCAGTGGCCTTCAGAAAGTGGACTTCTCCTTTCATAAATTCTGAGTTCTGGCACTCGGAGAGGATTCGCGCGCGGGGAGCGTTGAGCGGGGTGTATTCCGTGAACAGGCCAGCTGGTCCGCGCGGTTCACGAGTATCACGGGGGCGATTCTCTTTCTTTCTTTCTCCTCCTTGTCGGGGAAGAGAGTCTTCCTCTTTGTGGCCGCGGGGGCCTTCCTTGCGTCTTGGCCTAAAGGCGATATGTGCTGCCTCCGACACCTCGAGCTCGATGTACGACTGGGCCCGTTGGAGGAGATCCTCCAGACGGCGGGGTCTGCGGAGGCCCACGGACTTGGCAAAGTCAGATCCAAAACGTAGCCCATGGATTATTAAATACTTCTTCATGTCGTTGGTCGTATGGACCTCGACAGCTTTTCTGTTGAATCTCTCAATGTAGTTTCTGAGAGATTCGTTCTTCCCCTAGAAGATGCTCTCTAGGGCAGCCTCCATCTTCGGGTGTCGACGAGATGCAGTAAAGTGTTTGGTGAAGCATTATCTTAGTTGCTTCCAGGATGTGATCGACCCGGGTGCCAGACCCTTGTACCATGTCATGGCGCCCTTCCGCAAGGTGGTGAGGAAAAGCTTGCACTTGATGGCTCCCCTGATGTTTCTAAAGTCGAGCATGGCTTCGAAACTTTCGATGTGATTGTCGGGGTCAGCCAGAGCGTCGTAGGTTCCCAGTGGCGGGGGTTTCTCCATGCCCGCAGGAATTGGGGCGTTCATGATCTCCCAACACAGAGGGGTCCTCTGGTCGTCGTCGTCGCTTCCGGTCGGGGATCTCGAAGGGGACCGATGATGCCATGGAGGGGAATTCCTCGAACGGTTCCTCGGTCTCTCCTTGGTGGTTTTGGACTTCTTGGTAGTTGCGGAGGGCCTGGGTTCCTTTCGAGGTGGGGAACGATGGCGCTTCTGGGAGATCGCCGGCTGGGGGCATTCAAGGCGTGGACGACGTCCCTCGCGCACTGGCGAGGGGGTTCGAGATTCTTCAGATGGAGTCCTTCGCGGGGAAGGAGAACGGCGAGGTGACGGTGGACGACGATGTCTTCGCAGGGAAGATCGTCGTGCCCGCCCTTGCTCCAGTGCTTCAATTCTGGTATTCTGGTGTGCGATCAGCTGATTGGTCTGATTGATCAAGGAGAATAGGGCCACGCTGCTCGCATCTACATTGGGCAGAGGAGCAACTGGCTGAAAGATGGCTTGTTGGTCGTCCTGCTAGGCAGCATTGTAAGCCGTGTCTTGGGAGTCTGGGGAGGCGGTCTGCCCGTCTCTCACATCACCTTCTTCGACATGGAGGGCAGCGGCGTCTTCGCGGTGGTTCCCGTTCTCGAGTTGCGCGAGGACGGTGTCCAGAGCTTTGTTAGCAGACGGATTGCCGGCCATGATGGTGATGACCGAGAGGATTGCTTTGGTTTATCGAAGGAAAAACGGGGAAGCAAGGGTTCCCACAGACGGCGCCACTGATCGTACCTGGATCAGACAGTATCTGGTGGCCAACAACGTCGTCTGGACTTCAGCTCCGGTGAGGTTGAAAGACGGCGGGGGGGGGGGGGGGGGGGGGGGGGTGTACCTGCAAGGTACTCCGACGCTCAAGTAAGGTAACGGTCAGAGAAAAATCAAGTACAGAAGAAGAAGGTTAGGGTGTAAAGAAGTGTGTAACCTGGCCCTCTCAAGTGAGAGGGTATTTATAGAGAGCCCCCAGCGCGGGGCCAACGGTTACTTGCATTGGGCTGGAATGCCAGGCCCAATCCAAGTAATTGCCAGGGCTTACGTGGGGTAGTGAAGACCAGCACGTGGTCTTCGCCCTGGGGTAACCGTTCCTAGATCTCCTGAACTAGGGCAGACCGATTCCATCGGGAGTGGGCGGTTACATGAGAACGTGTCCTCGTGGGGAGGCGTCTTGCGTGTCGAGGAGAGACGTGTCCTCGCGGGGAGGACTCTTATGCGCAGAGGGAAATGGCCCCCTCGCGGGGGAGGAGAACCTGAATGTCAGGGAGGAGTGAGGCCGGGGAGGCCTAGTGTCCTACCCGACGCTCTATACCATGCGTGTGCCCGACAACGTTGAGGGGTGACACGTGCCCGACGTTGTTGGGGCGTGTATGTGCCCGACAGTGGTCTTGTAAAGAGGTCCTTGTTGGGCCATCTCATGTCCTGTGGTTTGGGCCTTCTCGACTGAGGGGCAGACCCTAGCCCAGTCCAGAATAGTTAGTATATTAGTTGATAGATGTTGTAGCTGATAGTTTAAGCTGTTAAGCAAAAAGATTAAAATTTCATTAGATAAATTAAGTTTCATTACATAAACTTTTCATTACATAAACTTAATCATCAAATCTAAATGCTCTGGCTGAGAGGAAGTTTGACCAACCATAGTCAGCCTCATCATCATCATCAGAATCAAAAACAACCATATGTCTTCTCAAAAATCTTCTCCTTCTTCTCCTCACCCTCAGAACTCTCCTTCTTTCCACAACAGCCCCCTCTATAGCAGTAACTTGTTGATTCTAAGGAAGGTTTTGAACGACAACCCCCTCTACAGCAACATGTTGATTCTATGGAAGGTTTTGAACTACATCCCCCTCTACAACAACAGTTTCATTCTCAACATTTTTGGTAGCTTGAGCAGTAGAACTCATTTTGTTTCTTTTGGATTAAGTTGTTTTTATGTTTTGGCTCTTACGCTTTTATATTGTTTCTTCTAATTCTTCATCGTCTCATGGAAGTTGGATAAGTTTCTACCAACCTCGAGTTGTTGAATTAATGATTATATCTTTTTGTCATTTGAAATTTCATTTTTCATCCTTTGATATTCCTTCGTAATTACGTATATTTTGATGTAATAATGGTTTTGATATCTATTCACAAATTGTGTATTGCTGATTCTGGTATGATACGTTTGTTTTTTATTCATAAACAATATCATAACGGTTATTACTCTTAACCGTTGTTATAGGGCGCCCGCTTTCCAATTTATTACAACGGTTACAAGACTGTGATTATAAGTATCATATATACAACGACACTCTACATAACAACGCATGTGTGCGCATCGTTATATATCTTTCCCAACCGTTGTTAAATCGGTTTTCCGTAGTAGTGTACACACCAAGGTACCTTCACATTCAAGCATCACAACCTAAGTTTTTTTATCATTCACTTAGCTATAACTCTAAGCTTCACCTCACTTATTATCATAGGTTTTGAGCAATTATTGTTCATTCAATGCAAATGTATCACATCATACATATACTTTCCAATTCAATGCATTCACAACATAATGTTATACATAAAACACATAACATACTATGATTCATAAAGCATGCATGATAGTTAAAACATCATTAATCAAGGAATACTTAGAATTCACATATGGTTTCTTCAAAATTTATCCAATTAACTTTCTAATCAAGCATTTGGCGAAGCTTTTACGTAACTACTTAAGCCTAAGCTAATCCACTTACACGCCATATAGTGAGCGCTCGCCTGATCATCCTATGGTGGGTTAACCGGACTCAAAGGGGAAAAATAAAGTGGAAACAAGAACATATGACTCCATAATGTTATAGCTCTCTATGTTAACTTTCAAACGCATGTAACTTCGCATCAATTAGAGTTAGCATTCCTGTTTATGGTGGAAACAAGGAACGGGGTATTTAACCAACTTCAATCTCATCATATCATACATGATAGTTTATCATCACTATCATATCAATCATTGGCATAAAAAATAAATTTTTTTACTTCACCATCTACTAGAGTAATGAAAGAGCTTTCCAACATAACTGACAGCTCCTTATGTTGAGTTATAGAACTCAAGTTGTGACGAAAATAGGGTTTTGAACATAATTTTCCTTTCTGACTCGAATCAAGTGTAAACTATGATTCAAATCAAATCGGTTAGAGGCAACCCATAAGTGATTGATTTGAATCAAATTCACCATGTATATCTTCTAATTCGAATCAAATCAGTCAGGATTGCTTTTCTGCATAATTTCTTCTTCCTGATTCGAATCAAACCGTGAATCTTCCATATTTTCACTTGTTCTTCAGGATTTTCTCAATCCAAAGACATGGTAACTCACCCTATCAAACCGTAACATCAATTAACATCTTAGGAGGATCAAAACACTACAAAATTACATATACAAGACAATAATACATGAATCCACAAGCTTCCATCAAGTTTCTTCATTTCTCAACATCTCAACACAACAACACACCATCATATCATTAATTTCATGCATCAAGTAGGATTCACACACAAAACCCTAATCTTCTTTCTCATGAAAATAATCCCAAAAGCTAAATCTAACTAGGAACTCGCCTTAATGATGATGATGGAAGTTATGAGATTATTCTTGATGAAGCAAGCTCTTGATTCCACTTCCAAGTTGTTCTTCTTATTTCTCTTCCTTCTCTTCTCTTTTCTTCTTTACTAACTTTCAAGAAAAATGAAGAATATGAGAATTGATAGAAGTTTTGTAGAAAACTTTTTTGTCTTCTTTTGGCAATCCATGGACAAAAACTATTCTACCTTTGCCATTTTCTCAAAAATGACACTCTTGCTAATTTATCAAATTATACTTTCTTTTACCAAACAATAAAAACTAATTGAATAGAGTAACAATTAATATCTTCTGAGTTCACTCATTACTCTATTTGTTCCAACTGACAACAACTGACAACTAATAAAACACTTAAGAGGATATGGGATATTACATAATAAATAGTAATTAATGATTATATAATTAATTATTAATCAGTTTATTAAATATTAAATAATCATTTCATATTATTTTAACTATTTCTAGAATATTACTCCCTCTGTCTCAAAATATAAGAGAAAAAAATACATTTCTCTTGCCCCAAAATATAAGAGAGAAAAACCAACTTTAATCTTTTCAAGGTAAAATTAAATGCAAATTGCATTTAATTTGTTTTCTCTTTCATCTTTTCTATAACCAACAACCAATTAGAATTGTTTTTACATCTTTCAAGGCAATTTATTTCAACAAAATCTTAGTCAAATTATTATATTTTTACTTTTCTTAATAAGTGTGATTTTGAGTTTTTCTCATATATTTTGGGACGGAGGGAGTATCAAATAGTCTTTCTCACAATATTATTAAATATTAAAGAATTTTTTCATATTATTTCATAGTATTATTCACAGAATTATTTTATATTATTTTATATTATTTCAACTATTCCAGAATATTATTAAATAGTATTTCTTACAACATTATGAAATAAATCTTTAATATGGTTGAAACATTGAATAGTTAAAATATTAATAGTTGAAATATGTAATAGTTAAAATATTAAATAGTTGAAATATTAATAGTGAAAATATTAAGTAATTGAAATATAATATAAACTAATTATTTAATAAACAAAATAATTGAAATATTAGTAGTTGAAATATTAAATAGTTAAAATATTTTATAAATTAATTATTTAATAAATTAAATAATTAAAATATTAAATAGTTGAAATATTTAATAAATTTATTATTTAATAAAATAAATAATTGAAGTATTAATATTTAAAATATTAGATAGTTGAAATACTAATTGAACTATTTAATGATATGAAGTCATTAAACTATTTAATAAGCTACTTAGGTAATTCTAAAATCATTTATGTAAAATATAAATTTGTTACGATGTTTTAAACAAATAAGTTGGATGGTCTAACGGTTAAGTATTACTCAACGATTAAAATATAAAAGAATTCAATATATAAAGATTTCATCAAAAAAAAATATAAAAAACATATCAATTTAAAAGAAAAAAACACCCTTAAATTTGGTGTTTCAAATCATCCTAAAACTAAATGAATATTTATTAGTATATTGCAACAAAAGTTGCTTTTTACTAATTTAGCATACATGAGTTTTGGAAAAACTCTTCAAAATAATCGTCACAATCAAATGTTATACTTTAAGAAAAGTTAGTTTTCTCACTTTCATGCGTGAGAAAACACATAAACGACACAAATGTAGTTTTTACAAAATTAAAATATCTAAGACTTATTTTACCTTCTAGTCATGGAGTATTAGGTTTTTAAGTTTTGTTTGATAAAAATAGCAGTTGATTGACAAGTTAATTTATAATTTATGTTTGATGATTGATGGTTGATAACTGATAGTTTATAGTTTATAACTGATGGTTGGTGATAGTTTATAGTTTATAACTGATGGTTGGTGACGGATAAATTAATTGAAGTATTTGATAAATTAAAGATTCTACTAGCTTATAAATGTAAAATGAAATAAAAAGGCATTTAATACATGTTTATTTTATTTTAAATTTAATTATAAAGGATAAAATAGGGTTTTTATTAAAATAATAAGGATAAAAATGAAAGAAAATATGATAAGTTATAAGCTATAAGTTAAAACGCTATTTAAAATAGCGTCTGAAAAATAAGTTATAAACTAGTAAAATAAGTTATAAGTTTGTGATGAAAAGACTGTTATCAAACAGATCTAAATTATCATATGAACTTATAAGCTATAAATTTGAAAATATGACTTATCAAATAGAGTCTTAGTCATTGATTTAATCCTCGTACAACGGAGATAGGAGGATTCAACATGTGTGTCCAATAGATTCTCTGGCCATAATTAGGATGCTAAATATTAGGGTTGTTAAAAAAACTAAGAAATGAACTGGACCATTGAGCCGAATCGAATCAAAGTTAAAATAACTAAATATTTTTGTTAATAAACTAAATTATATTGCCCAAACAAATTCTAGAAAAAAAAACAAAACCAAACTGAAATTGAAATCGAATTGAACTGAAATTGAAAATGAAAAATATTAAAAATAAGTTTTAAATTAAAAAAAATTAAAAATAATTTAATGATTCGGTTCTTTAATAAATAGTTCAGTTTAGAAAAAATTAACCTCTAACGATTATCTACGGTTCGAAATTTCAAAACGGTATACTAAATCAATAATTTTAATTTGTTTCAGTCAAAATAAATTAAAACGGTTTGGATCAGTTTAAATGTATTTTTACTATAATTTTACTCGGTTCGGTTTAAAATAAATTAAAGCAGTTCGATTCAATTTAAATGTATTTTTACTATAATTTTACTCGGTTCTATTTGATTTTCTTATGGAACTATATACCATGAATAGCCCAACTAAATATGAGGGTAAATACCTATAACATAGTTATAAAAAAATATATGAGTTGTTCTCTCAATGTTATATTGAAAATTTTATGTGTGATTATTCAAGTGTATTTTTAGAAGTGGTTTCTTGAACAAGTGATCAATAGAGAGAGATATTTGTATACACTCTGCTAGGGTTAGTGTTCCTAGACTTATTGTGTGAACTTCATTTTTAATGCTTCGCACGAAGTTACCATTGCACCAATTGGCCCTTTCTACACTACGCAAGCTTACGTCCATGCATACGATCTTGTAATGTAACAAAGTTTGAAAATAAAACATTAGAGAATTTGATAGACTACACTAAGCTAGACTAGATCTAGGGTTGCATAAGAAGAAGAAACATAAAACAGTTTGTAAAATATTTCATTAAAACCAAACTATTACAAAGGTCCCCTTTATATACTTAGGGTTGAATAACTGAATTGGGCCTAAGCCTCTTAAAATAAAATTCTGCAAATAAAATTAAAGACTCACTAATGTAAAGCCCAAATACTAAGTATAATAATCCTTGAACCAAACAGGCCTTTTGGCCACTCTTTTTAAAGAAGCTTTGGGCTTCTTAACAATACTACCGGGCCTAAAGAGAACCTTGTCCTCAAGGTTCACATTAAGTGTGGGTTAAGCAGACGTGGCAAGGGAGGAATTAGTGGGGCCAGGCAAAGGAACTAGAGGGCCTGAAGGCAATGGGAAGGAGGGCATCTTGTTGGGAATTGATGGAGTATGTAGTTTCTTGGAATGTGCATTAGCATGTGGGAAAGGCAATGCGGAGTTCGAGGTGGGTAGTGGAGTATTAGGTGGGATTTTGTCAGACTTTATGGGAGAATGGGATGGGAAAAGATAAGGATTGTGGGGTTGGCGTGTAATATGGTCTAGTATAGATGGAGAAAGACGTCCGTACAAGGCTGTAAAGGGAGTCATTTCGATGGCGGAGTGTGTAGCGCAGTTTTTGTGGTTTCGAATCACTATCGCTTTTGTACTACAGTTCGATTCATTTTTTATCCTATTGAGCTGATTAAGGAAGGGAAATAGATGTCTCCAATTAACCCTGCTTGCATACTGAATTTAAACAGATGACTGTTGGTTTACAGATGCTATCAAATAGGGGGGTCTCTCCTTAGGTTATTTTGCTTAAGAACAGAGTGCCTCGACGTTTCATGAGGCTTTTGGCAGGATGCTGAATCTGATGTTTTTTTATTGATGTATGAAGGTACTGGACCTAGGGTTTTTTTTTTATTATTATACTCGCTAAGATTTCACAATCTTATGCCTACGTATTCCTGTCGTACCTCGAAAAAATTAGAACGACCTAGCGAAGCGCAATCACACGCCCGCGGGATAGACTTAACAGAGTCGCCACCGTTCTTTATTTATTCCATAGAGGGAAAGGGAAAATATCGAATAAAACCCCTAAAAGAAAGGATAAGACATGGTCGTCGTAACCATTCTCTGAGTTCGGGAGTCGGTTACGCAAGGGGAAGGTATTAGCATCCCTCACGTCCGTTGTACTCAACGGGAACCATTTAGTTAAGGTTAAATGTATGTTAGCTTAAGGTTTGTATCTAATCTTCTACTTAATGGGAAAGGAAGATAAATGATTATTGTTAAAGGGGAGAGAACCTAAAGAGGTTTTATTACTAGGGTGCTCGCCAAGACTTCGGAGTCTCGTGCCTACGTATCCTTATGAGGATGGAATCAGAGCAATCGTAGTTCACCTAACTAAGGTGAGGAACCATTGACTATGGTCAAAGTTCCAAGGGGAATGAGTATTCATGATCATGATACTCACATAGAGTTAAAGAACTCTCTAATTCTAAGTTGTGATGTAAGTGGCCATGAGGCCAAGGGGAAAATATCCTATGACTATGAGGTCAAGGAAAGATGTTACCAATGACTATGAGGTCAATGGTTGAAGGTGTTTTGGTCTCTTGATAAGGATCAAGATTTATCCATTAAATGGAGTTTTGAGTATGATTAGATGTATTTTAGGAATGATGATCATCAAATGATCAAGGAGTTTATGCTAAAGTGTTAAACTCTAACATTCTCTTATCATTCAAGATTAGTTTGAGAAAATTGTTTGTTGGACAACGAGCATTGATAAAGATCAATGGTTCAAAGAGTTGTGCTAGAGTGCCAGACTCTAACATTTCTTGGTCCAAATTGTTATTAAGTGTTTTAAGGATGAAAGAAAGAAATGATTGGCTACCTCAATGTGCAAGACTTGAGACCGATCTTTCAAAGGGTTATGCTAGAATACTAGATTCTGACAATCCTTTTCTTTCAAGTTTATTTCAAAAGATTTGATGTACTTTGAAGTACTGTTATCCTTAAAGAAGGATGGGTTTTTGAGATGACGATTGACAAAGATAAGAGGTGGAAAAAGGTGGAAGATGGAACAGAAAAAGGCGAAAGGTGGCTCGCCAAGAATTATGATCCTTGTGCCTACGTATTCTCATTGAAGAATGAGAAATCAGAGCGCCCGTAGTTCTGATTACTACGAGTTGTTAGTTGAGGTATGTTAAGTGACTGGTGAACATTTTAGCAAATGTTCAAAGAGTTATGCTAGAGCGCTAGACTCTAACGGCTCTTATTTATCCAAGTTGATGATGAAAAGTATTTGATGGATAATGAACACTTGATGAAAATCAGTTGTTCGAAGAGTTGCGCCAAGATGCTAGATCTCAACGGCTCTTATTCATCCAAGTTATGATTAAGATTGTTTGGAGGACAATGAGCTTTTGACGATGATCAATTACCCAAAAGGGTTACGTCAAGATGCTAGATCTTAACGGTCCTTATTTCATCCAAGTTATAGAAGTTGTTTAATGGACTGTGAACGCTTGACGAAAATCAATTGTTCGAAGAGTTGTGTCAAGATGCTAGATCTTGACGGCTCTTATTCGTCTGAGTTAATATTAGATGTTTTGAGAAGTGAAAGAATGAATAATGGCTACCCCAAAGTGCGAGACTTGAGACCATTCACTCGAGGTTTCCACTAGAATGCTAGATTCCAACGGTCCTCTTCTTTCGTTTTTATGAGAATGGTGCTTGATAATACTTTAATTGGCTTAGTATTAATCGAGAGAAGTTTTGAAATCGGTTTTGAAGTTAACACCCTAATAAAATGATCATATCCAAGGTTAAGGAACAACTCTCAACGAACTTTCTCATGTACCAAGAACTCTCACAAAAACTCTCAAGGATCAAGTAATTTTCAAAAGGTACCCAAGGATTAAATGAAGAATTTACTCATGTTTTTGTAAACTCAAAATTTAATGTAAAAATAAAATAAAAGTGAAAATAAAAAAACATGGAAAATTAAATTAAGCATTTAAAGAAAGTTTATGAATTTTTAGGATTTTTAAAGATAAGAAAATATTTTTAATAAATAAAAAAAATGAATAAATAAAAAACAAAACAACACTAAATGACACTAAAGGAGGGTGTATTAGTAATTGGTCCTGAGTTGGGGTTAAGTGTTATGCGCATATGGGCCTGGAGAGAGGGGTGTTGAAAGTAAAAAGCCAAGCCCAATAGGGTCTGGGTCCACACGGTTTTGTGATGCTCCCCGGTATTCCTGGACACGTGGCAAGACAGAGGCCCTTAGATCACATGAGAGTTAAAACAAAACTTAAATCCCAGGGCTGGTAATAGGCGCACGTATATTGGACTCTCAGGGGGGACACACTGGAATGGTTAGTCATATGAAACACCGGTGACACTTGTCACCGGTCCACCTCTCCAATTCAATAAAACTCCACACACGTAGTTCTCAGGTTTAGTAAAGAAGAAAAAAGGAACGGTCAAATGTAACAAAGTCATAATCCTATGCCTTATCTCTCTCTAAAAGAGCAAAAGCTTTATCCTCTCTATACAACAACTCAAACAGAACCCTAAATGACCCGCCGGAGAAGATGAAGCGCGGCGAAAACTGCCATCTTCTCCGGCGAAGATTCAACTTCTCACTTTCGAACCAAAACAAACCCTATCTCAAATCTCTCTCTCAATCTGAATCTAAAAGCTAAATTCCCAAAAATTCAAAGGAACGAAACCAATCGATGAAATCCCAAAACCAAACCTAAACGCTGACATGCAGGAATCAATTCTAGTAGAGTAAGATCGATCAGGGAATATGCAATACACAACAATATGGTGAGATTTCTTTTAGAAGAGAAACGGGAGAGAAAGAATACCCTCTGTGAGTGCTCCAACAAGTAGATTCAAGGAAAACTTCTGACTTTTTCAACGGCGGATAAGATAAGCTCTCCTTCCTCTATTCTCTGTTCTTTCTTTGCTTCCTTAGAAATGAGGCTTAGCTCCAAGTTTCTAGAGCTTTGACGTAAAGCTCTGAGAACTTGTGATTACCGAGCTTTTCTGATTAGGTATAGGGATGAACACTTTGAAATATTGCTAGTTCTCTGTTTTGTTAGAAAGCTCAAGCCCCCCTTTTTTCTATGAGAGTTCTTCCCTTTTTATAGCTCGGAAATCCTCTCCCTCTTGAGTGAAATTCGAATTTGAATCAATGCCTTGACTGTTGTGCTCTGTGGTCCTTAATTGTTTGTTTTCCAAATTAGTTAATGATGTTTTTTCTGATTAATTCTGCTATGCTGGGAATTTCCTCATTTGTGAACTCTATACCATTGCTTATCACTGTATTGATTCCTTTATTCTGATGCACAACTTTGATATTGTTGAAAGTACTGTCTTTTCCTTTTCGTGTGTTGAGGTTGTTTTCTGAGTGAATCACAATGGCTTTGACCTTTCTTCTTTTATGTATTATGAGTTTGTCCTGAAACGATGCATTGTCTCTGCCCTATCCATCTATCTGGTATTGGCTGTCTTGAGCTTGGAGGTATTATGAATGGCTTTGTTTTTGAATTTGCCCTTTGTGTGAATATTGAATAACTGTGATACTGTAATGAGTTGTCCACTTCATTCTGAATTTCCTGAGTTTTTTTGAATCAAATGGTTGAAATGAGTTTTGGCATTTATTGGTCTGGAGTAGAGTTCTGATGGCTAACAAAGGTGTAATGGTGCAGGACCATTTTGATGTATAAGGGCTGTAGCTATTCTCCTCCACGTGACTCAGCAAGCATCAGTGCGCCTCAGCTTTGTATAAGGCTTGTTGTTGTGTTTAGTTATTGGTAGTAGGCCTCAATTAGCCTTAGATTAAAACCCTAGGGATATTACAAACCTTGGTCGTACTTGAAACACTTGGAATTCTTTGTCATTTCTTGTGTAATAATTTTGTGGATCAATTAAAACCTTAATCAATGTAACCTCTTTTATTTATCATTGAAAACTCATGACTGAAAAAATATCATCCATGTGACACAATCTTTATGGAGCGGAAATTTAGGCTTTGAAAACAATGTAGCCTCTAAAACTTGGACATGAACAAAGTAATCAAAATCCACTTGCACTTCTCAACTCAAACGAGCAACCTTAAATTTCAAATTCTAAAATAACTTCGAAACTAACTCCAAGAGGCTAAATGGACTTGATTTTGATTTCTTTCAAAGGATCAAAATGCCAATTTCCACAAGATGCTGGTAGTTTAAACTACCCTTAGGGTCTTGAGATGTGACCAAAAGAAACATGAATTTCTTGAGGAGTAGAGACCTTTATTTCAATTAACCAACAAAAATAATGAACAAGAATTTGGTTAATGACTTATCTAAGGGCTTAATTGACCAGGGCCCATGATTTTCTGGCTGATATCTCTCCTACAAAAATAAAGCCACGAAGTCTGCCCAAAGCAAACAAAATTAAGCTGCAAAAAAAACAAACAATGCTTATGACATCTAAGGGGTCAAAATTTGGGGTACAACAGTTGCCCCTATTTAAATAGCTTTACCAGATGGCTCAAGGAACGAAGATCCTCGGGACATCAAGGTGAAAGGTATTTAAATATAGCAAACCGAAAATTTTGCCCTTAGATGGAATGCAGATGCTGACAAGCGACGGACATGCAAATGCTGACATGCCATGAACTTCTAGTATGATGATATGATGTCATGATAGATGCAAAGGTGCAGACAAACAAAGCACCAAAGAATAAAGAGCTACCAAACACAGGTGAGCTTCACTGGGGAAGGAATTAAGGTTAGTATCCATGAAGAAAACTCACTGGGGATACTGGCTAACCAACAAAAGAGACTCAATGGGGAGACTCTAAGGAAACACTGGGGATAGAAAAATGAAACTGAGGGGAAAACCCTACAGGTCCTTAGTGGAGATAGGAGCCAGAAAGGTATTCTCCACTGAAAAAGAATCAGGGAGATAGATGACAGGTACATATGTCCGAAAGACACTGGGGAAAAAGACACATTCTTACTGGGCATGAAACCAGGAAGAAGCCATGATCTCTACTGGGGATCAATTTGAAATAAAAGGATATACATCCTACAAAGATTTTCTGGGGATTTCTTATATTGAAGAGTTCAAACGGGATCTTTAAGAAAAGCCAGAAAAGACAGAGACAAACTCTGCGTATGCCAAATGATGATCAATCACAAGGACTTTCAAAGAGATAATGATAATGACCAAACTTCTGCTGGGAACCAGATTAAAGTGCCAACAAGGATTGGACTCAGAAGTGATATGTTAGCATACACCAATTTGAGTTGAATAAGATACCAATTTAAGTTGGTTTGGGTAACAAACGATTCACGATAACCGGAAAGCTTAGGTTCACGATAACCGGAAAGCTTAGGTTCACGATAACCTGAAGCAAGCAATAGGGTTCACGATAACCAAAATTTAAACAACGAGCTCACGATAACTCGAAGTTTAGGTTCATGTTTGACTTGATTCAAACAAGAAAGGTTTTAAACAAACAGACTCATGATAATCTGAAATTAACAAAGGATAAACAATGAGCTCACGATGACTCGAAGTTTTAGGTTCAGGTTTGACTCGATTCAAACAAGAATGGTTATAAACAACAGACTCGCGATAATCTGAAGCAAACAGAGGGTAAACAACGAGCTCACGATAACTCGAAATTTTAGGTTCAGGTTTGACTCGATTCAAACAAGAATGGTTATAAACAACAGACTCACGATAATCTGAAGCATTCAGAGGGTTCATGATAACCAGGAATTAAACAAAGAGCTCACGATAACTCGAAGTTTAGGTTCATGTTCGACACGATTCAAACAAGAATGGTTTAAAACAACAGACTCATGATAATCTGAAGTAAACAAAAGGTTCACGATAACTAGGAATTAAACAACGAGCTCACGATAACTCGAAGTTTAGGTTCATGCTTGACTCGATTCAAACAAGAATGGTTTAAATAACTGACTCACGATAATCTGAAGTAAACAAAAGGATAAACAACGAGCTCACGATAACTCGAAGCTTAGGTTTAGGTTTGACTCGATTCAAACAAGAACGGTGCCAATGATGATTGGACTTTAGGTATCCAAATGAGGTGATTGAGTATCAGATAGATTGGTACCGAGGTTGCATGAACTGAAGATTAGACTTCCTGGGGGAATGTCAATTATGGTTGCAAAGAGGTTGAATAAAACCAGAGATAGATAAGTTTCTCATAAGAGACTGCCACTCGTTGTTGGGTATAAATTCCAAAGAGATGTTGATATTACAACACTACTGGAGAAGTAATTGTCTTCAATGAGGGTCTGCAGAAGATTCTTCTGCGAGACACAGTGCAAAATAAATGCGCGTTCAAGATGGGCTCAGAAACCACACTTGTCAGGGATCAAAGTTCAATCTAGGAACAAGCTAGAAAGAAACGGTCAAACAAGACTCCAATTGAGGAATAAACTCAAATGGGGATTTATCTTATCCAAATGTGGAAAAGATAACTGAACCAACCATCATCCACGAGGATAAAACTCTGTGGGGAATTCAGAAAGGATGGGCACTTTATGCCTAGGGCTGACTTTCTATTGGAGTGAATAGACAAACCCAGTCACTTGGGGAGATAAACGCCAAAGTGAATCAAAGATAGGTAAACACCAGGAAGAGATAGAAAAATGCTAAGATGCTATGCATATGAGTGCTTATGCCATGCTTATGTTTATGCTGACAAAACAAACAAAAGGAAACAAGACTGGAGATGAAATAAACATCTCGACAAGGATACCCAGCCAAACTCATCAGATTGGACCATTACTGGGGGTGAACAAGTAGGATCAGCAGATCCACTTCATTGGGGAAAAGAGTATTCCACCTGAGGTATAGCATCATGACTTCACTAGGATTGCCATCATGAGCTTGATTTCCTTACTGGAGGAAGAATATCCATGGAGATTGGCCATGCTCGACCGAAGTAAAAATTTACTGGGAAGCTGGCAAAGGATATCACAAGAACAGGGTAATTATGTGTCCTGACTTGTATGATGATCACCATAATGAACAACGGCTCTTGCAATAGGTAACCCTGAAATCTTCTCTGCCCCAGATTACATGGTATGTTGGGAGAAGATACCAAGAGGATTTTACAGAAGAATCGACATACGAAATGCCTCAATATCTTCAAACTCTTAGATTCATGAATCTCGGCGTAACCGCCCCAGATTAACAGCGTTTGCACGACAAAGTCTTTGAACTTGTTCTTCAGGCTGGCTGATCTGTGAAAGAGATGCCCCAGACTGATTGGCCTTTTAGAGATTTACCGAATCTCGACCTGATTGCCCCTGATTAACGGTATTCGTGATACAAAATCCTCAAACTGCAATAGAAACAACTGGGGAACAGTTTGCCCCTATCGGTGGGTTATTGGAGTCCTTGCCTTGAAACAAACTTGTCATAAGATGACCTCAAGAAGGCTTGCCCCAATATTCTGAGCGTGAAGAGTTCTGTCCCTGATTCAATAGCTCTTGGGATGGTTGACCTATGGAGGAGATGCCCCAGACTGAGCCCTTTATCAGGTCAAAGTCCCTAGCTGGCTGTATTTGTTGGAATTTCTTTGACATTAAATTGTCTTTGCAAACAAGTATTGTTCATTAAAAATTGGCAATTTCAATGCGACATTTGTAACACCCTTCAATCCCACATACAATTATAAGAAAAGAATTCATTTTATCAGAGAAAAACAACATGAAAGGTGGCACACTTCTTTACAATATCATTTTAAATTTATTGTCCTGTCCAGTAACACGGGTTACTCAATCATCAATATAAAAATTATCATCTACGCAGCGGAAATCAACTTTTATTTCATAGTAAATTCAATTAATAAACTTCAAAAGAGTTATCCAATCAAAACCACATTATCTCATCAATATAGGGATTTCAACAAGAAAAATTCAAAAGAACACTAGGTTCACAATCAATCCCCAACCCGATGTTACATGACACAGAGCAGGACACTTCTAACTAGACAACAATAACGAAAACTCTGCAAAGCTACTTCCTCCTCACCTCGAAGCTAATCTTGGTTATCTGCAGGATGGCACATAGACCATCACCATACACAGGCAGGGTGAGAAAACATAATTCAATATAGTAATATAAGGACATGGAAATTAAATAAATTAAGCAACAATAACAATGGGTCATCATCCACAATTATTCACATCATCATCAACAAATATTCACATTATCATCAACAAATGATTCATAATACAACTCATCACAATTACTTCATAAGAAATGCAATGTCAACTTTAATGAAAATGCAACGTATGCATGCGGTACCGACTTTTCTCCATGTGATGGACACTGGCCATCAACCCTCCCCAATGGGAGCACAACATAACAACATATCACTCCAATCCGCACTATGGGATTGAAGCTACCAATAGGCCGAAGCCCCAACATAAAAATGCTATGAAAATGCAATGATGCCAAACTCCTCAAATCATCAAAAATCCACATGTGCATCATGCATTTCATATTTCACCAAAAATCACCATATAATCATATTTATCGCCATATCATATTCAACAAGAATTCATCACATAATCATGTTTGTCATCATATCATATTTCAACAAGAATTCGTCATACAATCATGTTTATCGTCATATCATATTCAACAATAATTCATCATGTAATTATATTCATCACAACATCATTTCAACAAGAATTCACTATATAATCATGTTTTTATCTCTCATATATTATCAACAACTATACAACAATGAATCCACAAGAAAACATCAAAAACCCCATGAAAGAATCGACAAAAACGACAAAACAGAAGCCTGACACGGTCACCTGTGTCCTGTGACACGGCCCGTGTCAGAAGCATGCGTTAAAAAAAACAAAAAGACAAAATCCAGCAACTACAGTGGTCTGACATGGTCGCCCGTGTCCTGTGACACGGCCGTGTCAGGAAGTCTGCACCCATAATTTTTCAAAAGATTTTTCTGCTGCGTTTTGGCCTCAAATATCCCAAAATTCAGTTTTTTCCAATACGAAAATTTGACCAAGAGACTCACACAATACACATACATCAACACATAACATTCTATCTCATTATATTTCATCGAATCATTCATCCCTAATTCATTCTACATCATCAAACCCCACAATTTCCCAAAAATTCATTTTCTACGTTTTCGACTCGAAATACCCTAAAAACTCAATTTTTCCCAAAACGAAAATTGACCAAAAATGCTTACACGATACACTTACATCAACATATATATCAATACATGCCCAACAATTCATCATATTTCACATCACATCATATATTTCACATCAAAATCATCAAAATCAAACAACATTCATACAAAACCTAATCTATTCATCTCCAACCTCATAAACTATAAGGAATTAGGAATTCTCCCCATACCTTAGAGTAATCTGAAGCCTTTCCTTTCTTTCTTCAAGATTCCTCTAGAAATCCTCAAGCCCTAGCCTTCTTCTCTTCTCCTCTTCAGAGTTCTTCACAAAAATACGATAATGAGAAAAATGTGATCGTGTTTCTCCTTTCTCTTGGATAACTAATCCCAACGTATGAACTTCCCATCCTATCCTTACTCATTTTCACATAAGACCACCTTGCCCTTTTCTCATTTTAATTTTTAATAATAATAATAATAACATAAATAATATTTGATTATTTACTTTATTAAAATTATTCAAAATTGCATCTTTAAGAATTCTCCAAAATTGTCACAAACCTCAATAATTCATCTAAATTAATTAAATAACTCATTAAATAAATAATTTATATTTTCGGGTTGTTACAACTCTCCCCTACTTTAAGAATTTTCGTCCTCGAAAATTACCTGAAGTGGACAGAGTCGGATACGACTCCTTCGTCTGGTCCTCATACTCCAAGTCCAACTCTCACCAGCTGGTCTGCCCTACAACACCTTTACTAGAGCAATCTCTTTCACTCTTAGGTCGGAACACAACCATGTCGTTACCATTGCCATCAACACCGTCATAAGAACATCAACATAACCTATAACACCGATAATTTTGTCTTACCACATTAATCCCATAATATTGTGATTCTTTTATCGAACATATACCTCAACACTTCTACCGACATGGCAGTAACTCGAAAACTTTTCTCATATCACTTTCATTCTAGAATATCCAATAGTGTGCATAATTCTCGCAAGCTTCTGATGCCTGATCCTTACCTCCAATAAGTCGTATTCATATGATACACACCACGCTTCAGCTGCACACTTTGATTACTTGCAAAGTATCAAGACTACTCAGTTTAACTCCAACTTCTAATCACCAATCCGACATAACAACGACTTTCGACTTAATTCTTCGGAATTTCATTCCAACAGGTATTCTACACTCTCGTAGTTACCGAATACTTCAACTTAGATCCGTAGGATAACACCTATGACATTCAACACCATTACAACGACGACTACTTCCAGATCTTGGATCATATATATATGTGCTTCCACGAATTTCTCGATTATCATCAAACATAAACTACAACTTTACCATCTCCTATTTACACGTTCCTCAAAAATCATCTTAAACATGCAACATCATTACAACGACATAGGGTACCTGTGTACAATTAACTTCAACCAGATAAATCATATTTTCCTTTCCAACTAATCCGACAAACCAAATCATCAACTTTTACTCATACTGACACAATTCTTCATAAATTCTCATCCGAATTAACACAACCAAGTAACTCGTCTTTACCAACCAAAAGTTCCACTTTTACAATTCAACTTATAATTTCACTCCTTTTAATACTTGCAACTTAACCCTCTAATACTCTATCCGACATTCTTGTCTAATCATGGTCTTACATTTCTATCTACTTTCCCTTCGAATCATCTCAAGAAAGCTTCAAGTCTCAAGTCACTTGACTCATCACAAAACAACACTCAAGTTATCCAGAATTCGATGATGAGTTCCCATACTACTCAGCAATCCAATCGCAACTTCATGCTACGTCTGCAAACCCAACCAATTTCCTTATATATGAACCTGCATCGACAAAACAACCCACAAGCACTGGGCTCAACTTCAACCAATTCAACGTACATACTATACTAGCTGGCATGACATATCTGTCCATCAATTATGATTCCGTCTACTATCAACAAGAGATTAAGGGTGATAAGTTCCTCAATTTATCAATAGACAGTCGGCAACCATAACAGTGGCATAAATCATCATTACTCAACAACAATAACGTACTTTACCTTGTGACCAAAGTCCGTAAGCATAATGCTCAGCCAACTTCCCAAGGCTTACCAACAACTTCTTAGTTTTCTTAACTCCGACCTCGTCAATTATACCAAAACGTCCAAAATCCAATACCTAATCTCTTATACATGCTCGTAGCATAACACAATTATTAAATATCTTTCCAACACCGGAATCGCAACTACTTTAAGTACTATCCAACTCGGTTCGCTCCAATTACAATTTTCATCCAAGTTAAAATTTTTAACAACACTAATCAAACATTCGCCTTTCTCTCAACATTACCATCACATAACATCGTCACTTTAACCATTCTCATTTGACATAAATCGCATCTCTATGTATTCTCCGATACCGTAGCATTCTTTCTAATACCAACATTTTATTCCTCATCGATATTTCACACTCGTCTTCATCTTTCCAATTTTTTTTTTTAGCAACAGTCGCTCAACTTCGGACACATTTATCTCTTCCAAAACAGACCTCCCAAATATAAAATTATATTCCAAAGTGAAGAGAATTTTGTGAAGATTCCAGAACTTCAAGAATCGCTTGAAGCCGAGTTACAAGTAAAAAATTATCATCCTTACACCGGAACTGGTTCAGAATTTCTGTATGCAGAATTTTCCAAAAATCAGCATCAGACCCAAATATTAAAATACATTTTTCTCTCTCTTCAAAAATATGCCGAAAACAAAGTTTATATGTAAACTGAAGGGAATTTTGTAAGCTTTCCAAAAATTCCAGAATCGCTTCCATCGGATTTACAAGCGAAACGTTATACCCCTTTTTCTAAAGGCTGTTCCATAACTGCGAAAATAGAACCCGAGATTGATAAACATGAGTTCTACCTCTCTCTCTTGCTTCTAGATCCTCCAACTATTCTTGCTTTTCATCCAAATCCAAAAATAATCTGACATCAATCCAATTATACAAAAAACATACTAGCCTATCAGTTAATCCATCAAATCGTCAATCTTTTCGGAGTAGACCCTTATTTTCAATCATCTCCTTAACCCGCCGTCATTAATCTCCTTATGTTTATTGATGATTTGAGGAGATAACTGAACCAACCATCATCCACGAGGATAAAGCTCTGTGGGGAATTCAGAAAGGATGGGCACTTTATGCCTAGGGCTGACTTTCTATTGGAGTGAATAGACAAACCCAGTCATTTGGGGAGATAAACGCCAAAGTGAATCAAAGATAGGTAAACACCAGGAAGAGATAGAAAAATGCTAAGATGCTATGCATATGAGTGCTTATGCCATGCTTATGTTTATGCTGACAAAACAAACAAAAGGAAACAAGACTGGAGATGAAATAAACATCTCGACAAGGATACCCAGCCAAACTCATCAGATTGGACCATTACTGGGGGTGAACAAGTAGGATCAGCAGATCTACTTCATTGGGGAAAAGAGTATTCCACCTGAGGTATAGCATCATGACTTCACTAGGATTGTCATCATGAGCTTGATTTCCTTACTGGAGGAAGAATATCCATGGAGATTGGCCATGCTCGACCGAAGTAAAAATTTACTGGGAAGCTGGCAAAGGATATCACAAGAACAGGGTAATTATGTGTCCTGACTTGTATGATGATCACCATAATGAACAACGGCTCTTGCAATAGGTAACCCTGAAATCTTCTCTGCCCCAGATTACATGGTATGTTGGGAGAAGATACCAATAGGATTTTACAGAAGAATCGACATACGAAATGCCTCAATATCTTCAAACTCTTAGATTCATGAATCTCGGCGTAACCGCCCCAGATTAACGGCGTTTGCATGACAAAGTCTTTGAACTTGTTCTTCAGGCTGGCTGATCTGTGAAAGAGATGCCCCAGACTGATTGGCCTTTTAGAGATTTACCGAATCTCGACCTGATTGCCCCTGATTAACGGTATTCGTGATACAAAATCCTCAAACTGCGATAGAAACAACTGGGGAACAGTTTTCCCCTATCGGTGGGTTATTGGAGTCCTTGCCTTGAAACAAACTTGTCATAAGATGACCTCAAGAAGGCTTGCCCCAATATTCTGAGCGTGAAGAGTTTTGTCCCTGATTCAATAGCTCTTGGGATGGTTGACCTATGGAGGAGATGCCCCAGACTGAGCCCTTTATCAGGTCAAAGTCCCTAGCTGGCTGTATTTATTGGAATTTCTTTGACATTAAATTGTCTTTGCAAACAAGTATTGTTCATTAAAAATTGACAATTTCAATGCGACATTTGTAACACCCTTCAATCCCACATACAATTATAAGAAAAGAATTCATTTTATCAGAGAAAAACAACATGAAAGGTGGCACACTTCTTTACAATATCATTTTAAATTTATTGTCTTGTCCAGTAACACGGGTTACTCAATCATCAATATAAAAATTATCATCTACGCAGCGGAAATCAACTTTTATTTCATAGTAAATTCAATTAATAAACTTCAAAAGAGTTATCCAATCAAAACCACATTATCTCATCAATATAGGGATTTCAACAAGAAAAATTCAAAAGAACACTAGGTTCACAATCAATCCCCAACCCGATGTTACATGACACAGAGCAGGACACTTCTAACTAGACAACAATAACGAAAACTCTGCAAAGCTACTTCCTCCTCACCTCGAAGCTAATCTTGGTTATCTGCAGGATGGCACATAGACCATCACCATACACAGGCAGGGTGAGAAAACATAATTCAATATAGTAATATAAGGACATGGAAATTAAATAAATTAAGCAACAATAACAATGGGTCATCATCCACAATTATTCACATCATCATCAACAAATATTCACATTATCATCAACAAATGATTCATAATACAACTCATCACAATTACTTCATAAGAAATGCAATGTCAACTTTAATGAAAATGCAACGTATGCATGCGGGTACCGACTTTTCTCCATGTGATGGACACTGGCCATCAACCCTCCCCAATGGGAGCACAACATAACAACATATCACTCCAATCCGCACTATGGGATTGAAGCTACCAATAGGCCGAAGCCCCAACATAAAAATGCTATGAAAATGCAATGATGCCAAACTCCTCAAATCATCAAAAATCCACATGTGCATCATGCATTTCATATTTCACCAAAAATCACCATATAATCATATTTATCGCCATATCATATTCAACAAGAATTCATCACATAATCATGTTTGTCATCATATCATATTTCAACAAGAATTCGTCATACAATCATGTTTATCGTCATATCATATTCAACAATAATTCATCATGTAATTATATTCATCACAACATCATTTCAACAAGAATTCACTATATAATCATGTTTTTATCTCTCATATATTATCAACAACTATACAACAATGAATCCACAAGAAAACATCAAAAACCCCATGAAAGAATCGACAAAAACGACAAAACAGAAGCCTGACACGGTCACCTGTGTCCTGTGACACGGCCCGTGTCAGAAGCATGCGTTAAAAAAAACAAAAAGACAAAATCTAGCAACTACAGTGGTCTGACATGGTCGCCCGTGTCCTGTGACACGGCCGTGTCAGGAAGTCTGCACCCATAATTTTTCAAAAGATTTTTCTGCTGCGTTTTGGCCTCAAATATCCCAAAATTCAGTTTTTTCCAATACGAAAATTTGACCAAGAGACTCACACAATACACATACATCAACACATAACATTCTATCTCATTATATTTCATCGAATCATTCATCCCTAATTCACTCTACATCATCAAACCCCACAATTTCCCAAAAATTCATTTTCTACGTTTTCGACTCGAAATACCCTAAAAACTCAATTTTTCCCAAAACGAAAATTGACCAAAAATGCTTACACGATACACTTACATCAACATATATATCAATACATGCCCAACAATTCATCATATTTCACATCACATCATATATTTCACATCAAAATCATCAAAATCAAACAACATTCATACAAAACCTAATCTATTCATCTCCAACCTCATAAACTATAAGGAATTAGCAATTCTCCCCATACCTTAGAGTAATCTGAAGCCTTTCCTTTCTTTCTTCAAGATTCCTCTAGAAATCCTCAAGCCCTAGCCTTCTTCTCTTCTCCTCTTCAGAGTTCTTCACAAAAATACGATAATGAGAAAAATGTGATCGTGTTTCTCCTTTCTCTTGGATAACTAATCCCAACGTATGAACTTCCCATCCTATCCTTACTCATTTTCACATAAGACCACCTTTCCCTTTTCTCATTTTAATTTTTAATAATAATAATAATAACATAAATAATATTTGATTATTTACTTTATTAAAATTATTCAAAATTGCATCTTTTAATCCATAATTCTCCAAAATTGTCACAAACCTCAATAATTCATCTAAATTAATTAAATAACTCATTAAATAAATAATTTAGATTTTCGGGTTGTTACAACTCTCCCCTACTTTAAGAATTTTCGTCCTCGAAAATTACCTGAAGTGGACAGAGTCGGATACGACTCCTTCGTCTGGTCCTCATACTCCAAGTCCAACTCTCACCAGCTGGTCTGCCCTACAACACCTTTACTAGAGCAATCTCTTTCACTCTTAGGTCGGAACACAACCATGTCGTTACCATTGCCATCAACACCGTCATAAGAACATCAACATAACCTATAACACCGATAATTTTGTCTTACCACATTAATCCCATAATATTGTGATTCTTTTATCGAACATATACCTCAACACTTCTACCGACATGGCAGTAACTCGAAAACTTTTCTCATATCACTTTCATTCTAGAATATCCAATAGTGTGCATAATTCTCGCAAGCTTCTGATGCCTGATCCTTACCTCCAATAAGTCGTATTCATATGATACACACCACGCTTCAGCTGCACACTTTGATTACTTGCAAAGTATCAAGACTACTCAGTTTAACTCCAACATCTAATCACCAATCCGACATAACAACGACTTTCGACTTAATTCTTCGGAATTTCATTCCAACAGGTATTCTACACTCTCGTAGTTACCGAATACTTCAACTTAGATCCGTAGGATAACACCTATGACATTCAACACCATTACAACGACGACTACTTCCAGATCTTGGATCATATATATATGTGCTTCCACGAATTTCTCGATTATCATCAAACATAAACTACAACTTTACCATCTCCTATTTACACGTTCCTCAAAAATCATCTTAAACATGCAACATCATTACAACGACATAGGGTACCTGTGTACAATTAACTTCAACCAGATAAATCATCTTTTCCTTTCCAACTAATCCGACAAACAAAATCATCAACTTTTACTCATACTGACACAATTCTTCATAAATTCTCATCCGAATTAACACAACCAAGTAACTCGTCTTTACCAACCAAAAGTTCCACTTTTACAATTCAACTTATAATTTCACTCCTTTTAATACTTGCAACTTAACCCTCTAATACTCTATCCGACATTCTTGTCTAATCATGGTCTTACATTTCTATCTACTTTCCCTTCGAATCATCTCAAGAAAGCTTCAAGTCTCAAGTCACTTGACTCATCACAAAACAACACTCAAGTTATCCAGAATTCGATGATGAGTTCCCATACTACTCAGCAATCCAATCGCAACTTCATGCTACGTCTGTAAACCCAACCAATTTCCTTATATATGAACCTGCATCGACAAAACAACCCACAAGCATTGGGCTCAACTTCAACCAATTCAACGTACATACTATACTAGCTGGTATGACATATCTGTCCATCAATTATGATTCCGTCTACTATCAACAAGAGATTAAGGGTGATAAGTTCCTCAATTTATCAATAGACAGTCGGCAACCATAACAGTGGCATAAATCATCATTACTCAACAACAATAGCGTACTTTACCTTGTGACCAAAGTCCGTAAGCATAATGCTCAGCCAACTTCCCAAGGCTTACCAACAACTTCTTAGTTTTCTTAACTCCGACCTCGTCAATTATACCAAAACGTCCAAAATCCAATACCTAATCTCTTATACATGCTCGTAGCATAACACAATTATTAAATATCTTTCCAACACCGGAATCGCAACTACTTTAAGTACTATCCAACTCGGTTCGCTCCAATTACAATTTTCATCCAAGTTAAAATTTTTAACAACACTAATCAAACATTCGCCTTTCTCTCAACATTACCATCACATAACATCGTCACTTTAACCATTCTCATTTGACATAAATCGCATCTCTATGCATTCTCCGATACCGTAGCATTCTTTCTAATACCAACATTTTATTCCTCATCGATATTTCACACTCGTCTTCATCTTTCCAATTTTTTTTTAGCAACAGTCGCTCAACTTCGGACACATTTATCTCTTCCAAAACAGACCTCCCAAATATAAAATTATATTCCAAAGTGAAGAGAATTTTGTGAAGATTCCAGAACTTCAAGAATCGCTTGAAGCCGAGTTATAAGTAAAAAATTATCATCCTTACACCGGAACTGGTTCAGAATTTCTGTATGCAGAATTTTCCAAAAATCAGCATCAGACCCAAATATTAAAATACATTTTTCTCTCTCTTCAAAAATATGCCGAAAACAAAGTTTATATGTAAACTGAAGGGAATTTTGTAAGCTTTCCAAAAATTCCAGAATCCCTTCCATCGGATTTACAAGCGAAACGTTATACCCCTTTTTCTAAAGGCTGTTCCATAACTGCAAAAATAGAACCCGAGATTGATAAACATGAGTTCTACCTCTCTCTCTTGCTTCTAGATCCTCCAACTATTCTTGCTTTTCATCCAAATCCAAAAATAATTCGACATCAATCCAATTATACAAAAAACATACTAGCCTATCAGTTAATCCATCAAATCGTCAATCTTTTCGGAGTAGACCCTTATTTTCAATCATCTCCTTAACCCGCCGTCATCATCTCCTTATGTTTATTCCTCTAATTCCTTTTGTTTGTTTTGTCAGCATAAACATAAGCATGGCATAAGCACTCATGGAAATTAAATAAATTAAGCAACAATAACAATGGGTCATCATCCACAATTATTCACATCATCATCAACAAATATTCACATTATCATCAACAAATGATTCATAATACAACTCATCACAATGACTTCATAAGAAATGCAATGTCAACTTCAATGAAAATGCAACGTATGCATGCGGGGTACCGACTTTTCACCATGTGATGGACACTGGCCATCAACCCTCCCCACTGGGAGCACAACATAACAACATATCACTCCAATCCGCACTATGGGATTGAAGCTACCAATAGGCCGAAGCCCCAACATAAAAATGCTATGAAAATGCAATGATGCCAAACTCCTCAAATCATTAAAAATCCACATGTGCATCATGCATTTCATATTTCACCAAAAATCACCATTGATCATATTTATCGCCATATCATATTATCATCAACAAATGATTCATAATACAACTCATCACAATTACTTCATAAGAAATGCAATGTCAACTTCAATGAAAATGCAACGTATGCATGCGGTACCGACTTTTCTCCATGTGATGGACACTGGCCATCAACCCTCCCCAATGGGAGCACAACATAACAACATATCACTCCAATCCGCACTATGGGATTGAAGCTACCAATAGGCCGAAGCCCCAACATAAAAATGCTATGAAAATGCAATGATGCCAAACTCCTCAAATCATCAAAAATCCACATGTGCATCATGCATTTCATATTTCACCAAAAATCACCATATAATCATATTTATCGCCATATCATATTCAACAAGAATTCATCACATAATCATGTTTGTCATCATATCATATTTCAACAAGAATTCGTCATACAATCATGTTTATCGTCATATCATATTCAACAATAATTCATCATGTAATTATATTCATCACAACATCATTTCAACAAGAATTCACTATATAATCATGTTTTTATCTCTTATATATTATCAACAACTATACAACAATGAATCCACAAGAAAACATCAAAAACCCCATGAAAGAATCGACAAAAACGACAAAACAGAAGCCTGACACGGTCACCTGTGTCCTGTGACACGGCCCGTGTCAGAAGCATGCGTTAAAAAAACAAAAAGACAAAATCTAGCAACTACAGTGGTCTGACATGGCCGCCCATGTCCTGTGACACGGCCGTGTCAGGAAGTCTGTACCCATAATTTTTCAAAAGATTTTTCTGCTGCGTTTTGGTCTCAAATATCCCAAAATTCAGTTTTTTCCAATACGAAAATTTGACCAAGAGACTCACACAATACACATACATCAACACATAACATTCTATCTCATTATATTTCATCGAATCATTCATCCCTAATTCATTCTACATCATCAAACCCCACAATTTCCCAAAAATTCATTTTCTACGTTTTCGACTCGAAATACCCTAAAAACTCAATTTTTACCAAAACGAAAATTGACCAAAAATGCTTACACGATACACTTACATCAACATATATATCAATACATGCCCAACAATTCATCATATTTCACATCACATCATATATTTCACATCAAAATCATCAAAATCAAACAACATTCATACAAAACCTAATGTATTCATCTCCAACCTCATAAACTATAAGGAATTAGGAATTCTCCCCATACCTTAGAGTAATCTGAAGCCTTTCCTTTCTTTCTTCAAGATTCCTCTAGAAATCCTCAAGCCCTAGCCTTCTTCTCTTCTCCTCTTCAGATTTCTTCACAAAAATACGATAATGAAAAATATGTGATCGTGTTTCTCCTTTCTCTTGGATAACTAATCCCAACGTATGAACTTCCCATCCTATCCTTACTCATTTTCACATAAGACCACCTTGCCCTTTTCTCATTTTAATTTTTAATAATAATAATAATAACATAAATAATATTTGATTATTTACTTTATTAAAATTATTCAAAATTGCATCTTTTAATCCATTATTCTCCAAAATTGTCACAAACCTCAATAATTCATCTAAATTAATTAAATAACTCATTAAATAAATAATTTAGATTTTCGGGTTGTTACAACTCTCCCCTACTTTAAGAATTTTCGTCCTCGAAAATTACCTGAAGTGGACAGAGTCGGATACGACTCCTTCGTCTGGTCCTCATACTCCAAGTCCAACTCTCACCAGCTGGTCTGCCCTACAACACCTTTACTAGAGCAATCTCTTTCACTCTTAGGTCAGAACACAACCATGTCGTTACCATTGCCATCAACACCGTCATAAGAACATCAACATAACCTATAACACCGATAATTTTGTCTTACCACATTAATCCCATAATATTGTGATTCTTTTATCGAACATATACCTCAACACTTCTACCGACATGGCAGTAACTCGAAAACTTTTCTCATATCACTTTCATTCTAGAATATCCAATAGTGTGCGTAATTCTCGCAAGCTTCTGATGCCTGATCCTTACCTCCAATAAGTCGTATTCATATGATACACACCACGCTTCAGCTGCACACTTTGATTACTTGCAAAGTATCAAGACTACTCAGTTTAACTCCAACTTCTAATCACCAATCCGACATAACAATGACTTTCGACTTAATTCTTCGGAATTTCATTCCAACAGGTATTCTACACTCTCGTAGTTACCGAATACTTCAACTTAGATCCGTAGGATAACACCTATGACATTCAACACCATTACAACGACGACTACTTCCAGATCTTGGATCATATATATATGTGCTTCCACGAATTTCTCGATTATCATCAAACATAAACTACAACTTTACCATCTCCTATTTACACGTTCCTCAAAAATCATCTTAAACATGCAACATCATTACAACGACATAGGGTACCTGTGTACAATTAACTTCAACCAGATAAATCATCTTTTCCTTTCCAACTAATCCGACAAACCAAATCATCAACTTTTACTCATACTGACACAATTCTTCATAAATTCTCATCCGAATTAACACAACCAAGTAACTCGTCTTTACCAACCAAAAGTTCCACTTTTACAATTCAACTTATAATTTCACTCCTTTTAATACTTGCAACTTAACCCTCTAATACTCTATCCGACATTCTTGTCTAATCATGGTCTTACATTTCTATCTACTTTCCCTTCGAATCATCTCAAGAAAGCTTCAAGTCTCAAGTCACTTGACTCATCACAAAACAACACTCAAGTTATCCAGAATTCGATGATGAGTTCCCATACTACTCAGCAATCCAATCGCAACTTCATGCTACGTCTGCAAACCCAACCAATTTCCTTATATATGAACCTGCATCGACAAAACAACCCACAAGCACTGGGCTCAACTTCAACCAATTCAACGTACATACTATACTAGCTGGCATGACATATCTGTCCATCAATTATGATTCCGTCTACTATCAACAAGAGATTAAGGGTGATAAGTTCCTCAATTTATCAATAGACAGTCGGCAACCATAACAGTGGCATAAATCATCATTACTCGACAACAATAGCGTACTTTACCTTGTGACCAAAGTCCGTAAGCATAATGCTCAGCCAACTTCCCAAGGCTTACCAACAACTTCTTAGTTTTCTTAACTCCGACCTCGTCAATTATACCAAAACGTCCAAAATCCAATACCTAATCTCTTATACATGCTCGTAGCATAACACAATTATTAAATATCTTTCCAACACCGGAATCGCAACTACTTTAAGTACTATCCAACTCGGTTCGCTCCAATTACAATTTTCATCCAAGTTAAAATTTTTAACAACACTAATCAAACATTCGCCTTTCTCTCAACATTACCATCACATAACATCGTCACTTTAACCATTCTCATTTGACATAAATCGCATCTCTATGCATTCTCCGATACCGTAGCATTCTTTCTAATACCAACATTTTATTCCTCATCGATATTTCACACTCGTCTTCATCTTTCCAATTTTTTTTTTAGCAACAGTCGCTCAACTTCGGACACATTTATCTCTTCCAAAACAGACCTCCCAAATATAAAATTATATTCCAAAGTGAAGAGAATTTTGTGAAGATTCCAGAACTTCAAGAATCGCTTGAAGCCGAGTTACAAGTAAAAAATTATCATCCTTACACCGGAACTGGTTCAGAATTTCTGTATGCAGAATTTTCCAAAAATCAGCATCAGACCCAAATATTAAAATACATTTTTCTCTCTCTTCAAAAATATGCCGAAAACAAAGTTTATATGTAAACTGAAGGGAATTTTGTAAGCTTTCCAAAAATTCCAGAATCGCTTCCATCGGATTTACAAGCGAAACGTTATACCCCTTTTTCTAAAGGTTGTTCCATAACTGCGAAAATAGAACCCGAGATTGATAAACATGAGTTCTACCTCTCTCTCTTGCTTCTAGATCCTCCAACTATTCTTGCTTTTCATCCAAATCCAAAAATAATCCGACATCAATCCAATTATACAAAAAACATACTAGCCTATCAGTTAATCCATCAAATCGTCAATCTTTTCGGAGTAGACCCTTATTTTCAATCATCTCCTTAACCCGCCATCATCATCTCCTTATGTTTATTCCTCTAATTCCTTTTGTTTGTTTTGTCAGCATAAACATAAGCATGGCATAAGCACTCATGGAAATTAAATAAATTAAGCAACAATAACAATGGGTCATCATCCACAATTATTCACATCATCATCAACAAATATTCACATTATCATCAATAAATGATTCATAATACAACTCATCACAATGACTTCATAAGAAATGCAATGTCAACTTCAATGAAAATGCAACGTATGCATGCGGGTACCGACTTTTCACCATGTGATGGACACTGGCCATCAACCCTCCCCACTGGGAGCACAACATAACAACATATCACTCCAATCCGCACTATGGGATTGAAGCTATCAATAGGCCGAAGCCCCAACATAAAAATGCTATGAAAATGCAATGATTCCAAACTCCTCAAATCATTAAAAATCCACATGTGCATCATGCATTTCATATTTCACCAAAAATCACCATTGATCATATTTATCGCCATATCATATTATCATCAACAAATGATTCATAATACAACTCATCACAATTACTTCATAAGAAATGCAATGTCAACTTCAATGAAAATGCAACGTATGCATGCGGGTACCGACTTTTCTCCATGTGATGGACACTGGCCATCAACCCTCCCCAATGGGAGCACAACATAACAACATATCACTCCAATCCGCACTATGGGATTGAAGCTACCAATAGGCCGAAGCCCCAACATAAAAATGCTATGAAAATGCAATGATGCCAAACTCCTCAAATCATCAAAAATCCACATGTGCATCATGCATTTCATATTTCACCAAAAATCACCATATAATCATATTTATCGCCATATCATATTCAACAAGAATTCATCACATAATCATGTTTGTCATCATATCATATTTCAACAAGAATTCGTCATACAATCATGTTTATCGTCATATCATATTCAACAATAATTCATCATGTAATTATATTCATCACAACATCATTTCAACAAGAATTCACTATATAATCATGTTTTTATCTCTCATATATTATCAACAACTATACAACAATGAATCCACAAGAAAACATCAAAAACCCCATGAAAGAATCGACAAAAACGACAAAACAGAAGCCTGACACGGTCACCTGTGTCCTGTGACACGGCCCGTGTCAGAAGCATGCGTTAAAAAAAACAAAAAGACAAAATCTAGCAACTACAGTGGTCTGACATGGCCGCCCGTGTCCTGTGACACGGCCGTGTCAGGAAGTCTGTACCCATAATTTTTCAAAAGATTTTTCTGCTGCGTTTTGGTCTCAAATATCCCAAAATTCAGTTTTTTCCAATACGAAAATTTGACCAAGAGACTCACACAATACACATACATCAACACATAACATTCTATCTCATTATATTTCATCGAATCATTCATCCCTAATTCATTCTACATCATCAAACCCCACAATTTCCCAAAAATTCATTTTCTACGTTTTCGACTCGAAATACCCTAAAAACTCAATTTTTACCAAAACGAAAATTGACCAAAAATGCTTACACGATACACTTACATCAACATATATATCAATACATGCCCAACAATTCATCATATTTCACATCAAAATCATCAAAATCAAACAACATTCATACAAAACCTAATGTATTCATCTCCAACCTCATAAACTATAAGGAATTAGCAATTCTCCCCATACCTTAGAGTAATCTGAAGCCTTTCCTTTCTTTCTTCAAGATTCCTCTAGAAATCCTCAAGTCCTAGCCTTCTTCTCTTCTCCTCTTCAGATTTCTTCACAAAAATACGATAATGAAAAATATGTGATCGTGTTTCTCCTTTCTCTTGGATAACTAATCCCAACGTATGAACTTCCCATCCTATCCTTACTCATTTTCACATAAGACCACCTTGCCCTTTTCTCATTTTAATTTTTAATAATAATAATAATAACATAAATAATATTTGATTATTTACTTTATTAAAATTACTCAAAATTGCATCTTTTAATCCATAATTCTCCAAAATTATCACAAACCTCAATAATTCATCTAAATTAATTAAATAACTCATTAAATAAATAATTTAGATTTTTGGGTCGTTACAACATTCATGCAATTTTTTTGAAAACAAAATTTATAGATGAAACACACACAATGGAATGATTAAATCAAAAACAAAGTGGATCTAGTCATTTACGGAATGACAGATGAAGTGGTCAGCACACGCAATTAGCAAAGATTATTAGGAGTCAAGTTACTCAACCTTGTTGTAGTATGCTTTCAAAACAACCTTACCTCAATTAGGTCTTTTAAGGGTTGTAACGTGGCCTGGTTCACGGTTCATGAAATAAAAGATAAAGGCTCAAAGTTTATTTGTCCCACCCAATCTTCGTGATGAACTCCAATCCTACACTCAGATAACTTGAGCTACACATTCACGTACCTATAGACTAGGAACGAATTGATGATAATTGGTGATGATTAAGACACCTTTGAATAATCCCTTGCAGAATTTGGTTATCCTTTGTTGCTGAGTTCTTGATACCTCTCCTTGTCTTTGTTTGAGGTTATGAGACCTCTTCTTTGCTTTGGTGAGGTTTTGAGACCTCTTCTTTGTCTTGATTGTTGTACGAACCTTCTGGTATAAGGCGGAGTTTTGGGCTTCCCATCTTTCTTGGCTTTTGCCTTGAAAGGGACTCGGCTTATTCTTCGATTAAGGATTTTTCGACGATCCTTCCTTATTTATTGCTTGGAAGAACAACTTGTACAACGCTAACTCACTTGATTTGAGAGAGCCAACTGGCACCTTGCATGAAGCGCTTGCGTTCGAATGCATAACTAAGTTAAACTGAGAACTACCCACCCCAAGGTTGAGATTTAAGGGTTTTTTGTGTGAGGAAAGAAAACTCCTACTTCTAGGCTCGAAGGGTTAACAAGGGATTATCTTCCTTATTTCTCCAGTGTTTGGGAATTGAAACAGTGCCTTACATCCTCGGAAAGGTTTAATCAAAAGCATATCACAGCAATTATGGATAATATTTTCATCATCCTCCCCAATCTTTGCTTGAACAAACAGTTTGATAAAGGGAGTGAAACAAGATAAAGATATATTTTTTGTTTTTTTTCACGAACGTAAAAGTAAATGAGTGAAACGAATGGATTTAATCAAAAGATGCATAAACATTTCATTAATGCTGCCAATTTAAAAGTACAACAAAGCTTATAAGCAAACACAAATTCAACGCAAAGGAAATACAATTGAAAAATACTTAAATGAACAAAATACAGCCAACATCGGTGAATTGATTTCAAAAGATTTCAGTTTCCGGGCCCAGACGGGGGAACACCTCCATCCTTGATCACTCGCTCCTTGTGATATAGAACCTTAAGAGGCCTTACAAGTCCCTTGTCTTCTGCTTTGGGAGTTGGGGCGTTGGTATCTGACCCGCCCTCTTGAGGTTTCAGCAGCTTTAGCAGACTTAGCAGTTTCGCTTCAAACTCTTTGCACTCTTCAATGGGGTGCCCCATTGTCCCAGTGTGGAATTGGTATTCAATCTCCGGGCAATCTTCTTCAAGGATCAGCTTGTTGTCATAGATCAGCCCTCGCACAGTATATTCTAAGGCTCGGCAATCATCCAAGTCAAGCCCTTCGGCTCCCTTGTGGAATTCACAACTCAGGTTAGGATTGTGAGAAGTCGGGGAGTTACCAACTTGTTCTGCATCAATAATGGGAAGAGTTTGCTCAATGGCACTGGAATGGGCTGGGGGTTAACTTGGCCCCTTCCGACAGGGTACTTCAACTTGTTTTGATTTTGGGAATCTCGAGGAGAGACAACCGTTGGAGGCTGGGACGCCCTTTTGGTAGACTCCTGACGACGATTACATTCGGGTGTAGGAACAAGACCAATGGTTGACTGGCATAAGGTTTCCTTAGAAATAAATCCTGGGCACAGGGGGTCCTCAGGAGATAGCAAAGGATTGTTCTTAATACTAGAATGAGATTCGTCGAAAGATAAAATATTTCTAACAATGTGCTTCAAAACAAAACAACCTTCTAAATCATGGCCTGGTGCACCTTCATGGAATGCACAATGAGCATTGGGATTGTAAGAAGGTGGACGCGGATCAGGAGGTGGGCCTGATGAACTTGTGGTTATTAATCCCTGTTGCACCAAAGAAGGATACAACGCAGTATACGTCATAGGAATAGGAGGAAACGGAGGCCTACCACCTTGTCTTTTACCTGGAACATTCTGACGAGAAGCTTGAGTTCGTCGTGGATAAGCAGGAGCATTGGGAGCTCGTTGATAGATTGGTGGTTGGGAAACTGGCTGATAAACAGAAGCTTGATTGTTGAGTGTTGGCGTGATAGGGTGAATGTGATCCTATTTTCCTATTAGAGTTTGCAAAGTTCCCAAAACCCAACTCATCTGGCATTTGAGGATCCTGATTTCCTCTTTCAGATCTTCCTGGTTCTTCAGAATTTCATTCATCATTGCCATTAGTCTTGAGTGAATGTAAGATATCCTTGAGTGATAAAGGAAGAAAAAGATGAGACAAATTCAAGGCTTGAGAAACAAAATGCGAGGCAAATGGGATGACATATGTATGGATGCAATGCTTATGATGTTTATTTTCAGAGAGTCCCTTTTTACACTTTCAGTTGTTTAGCATAAATTCGCGCGTAATGAAGATCAACACGAATTTAGAACCCAAAATACTCATTCATTCAAATAAAGTCAAGAGTACATAGTACAAGTGGATAATGAATTGAGTTACCCAAATACAACAATACTGAGTCTCAAAATACAAAAACCATAATCAAAAAGTCTTCTTTATCTCGCGCTCTTGAAGCTCTTTCAATTCAATCTTAACCCTCTTCATCATCCTCTCGATGAGCTGAATGAAATAACTAATAGAAGAAGGAGTGTCTTCATCAACATCTTCCACAGCCATCTCTAGCCTTAAAGGTAAGTCCTTGGCTATATCATTACAAAACCTTATCAAGCTTGCAAATTTGTCACGATACATGGTAGCAGAAGGCTCAAGGAACTTAATGGTCTCCTCATAATCTTTCAAAACCTTATCCAATTGCTTTTTTTTCATTCACCCATCCCACGCTCTGACTCTTCAAGGTCTGATGTTGGGTCTTCCAGTGTTCCACCAACCCCTTGCTAGTGGCCAACTCATCACACTTCTTCTGCCATGCTTCTGCACTGATTCCAGAGACGTTCCTTGCTTGCCATCCTTGGCAGAACTCGTGTTCTAACTCCTCTTTAGATTTCCTTAGGAGCTCTTTTAATTCTTTGATCTGGGCTTCAAGCTTTACTCTTACCTCTTTCTTCTGTTTGGTGGCTAAATTCCACCAATGCTTCCATTCTTGTCCATTCCTCTTAGCTTCCTCTAATTGCTCGTGAAGAGATTCTAAACCACCATTGGCTTGGTCCAAGCACTCTAGGACTCGCTCTTTAAGATCTTCATTTGCCTTGTTTTTCTTATTACTCTCTTCCAACAGCTCTTGTTTCTTATCAAACTTCCTCTTGAGAACCATGTTCTCGCCAGTCGTTTTGTTCAACTGCGCCTGTAGACCTTCATTTTCTTTCCCAAGTCTAGCCACCATGGCTCTTAGCCCTTCTACTTCCTCGAGAGAAACAGGCATAGGTTCGGGTGGAAGAGACCTTGGAGAAATAGAATCTGCTACAGAGAAAGGGAGCTTTACAACTTTGACCCTTTCAGTAACCCATTGCTGATATGGAACATCACTTTCCTTTGATATCCTTGACCCTTTAGTATGTACCTTCTCCCAAGATCTGATAATCCTACGGAGTAGAGATGGATCACTGGCTCCCATATCATTCAGAACCATTTTTCCAATTCTCTATCATTAGGCTTTCCACGCATCGGGTGTCCAAGTTGTCGCAAGGCTAACATAGGATTGTAGTTAATGCAACCTTTGGAAGCTACTAATGGAACATTTTGGAAACTCCCACAGCTGATAACAACTTCATGGACGTTGAGCTTGTAACGATACCAAGGAATATCATTGCTTGTTATAGACACCAAGAATCTAGCCCACCCTTCATTGGACATCCTACTTATCTGATCGTTGGATTTGAACACACATGCAATGAGCCAGTTGTAAAGTAAAGGGAGATAACAAGTTAAAGTTCCACTCTTCTTTTCATGGCGCGTGTGCAAGGTGTGGAAAGTATCTGCCAAGAGGGGATTAACAAGATTTTGCTTTTCTTTCCAAACGGCCCAAAAGACACTGATAGCTGATGAGTCAATGAAGGCTTCATGATTAGGGAATAATACCAACCCATAAATGAGGAGGGCTAATACGTTTATCAATGCGTCCCAGTGACGTGCAATCAATCATTTCTCTGCTTCATTTTCTAAGAAAGTTCTCCAAAACCCAAGGAAATTTTCCTTCTTCTTCCAATTCCTTTCAGCATCGGATATGGAAATGTGTAGTGCAAGAGCCAACTCTTTCACATCAGGCTTTTAACCAATTCGATTATATGCCATTCTTCCTTTCATTGTGAAACCTAACAGTCTGTCATATTCCTCCAAGGTAGGAGTCAACTGGAAGTCTTGGAAAAGGAAGCTTCGGAGCGGAGGATCGTAAAACTGAGTTAAGGCTATGATAGCTGGGATCTGGACATCCACTGTGAGGAGGTCTAAAACATGACCAAACCTTCCTTACATTGTAGTTTTGAAGCAAGGAGGAAACTTTTCCAAGAACCTTAGTATGTTGGTGACATCTTGCATCTTTGCCTTGAGTGGCAATGGTTTCCTCCTGTCTGAACTCATTACGAACTTTTCGTGCTAAACAACTGCTTTGTTAACAGGACTCCCTGAAAACAAAACATATGAGTGTTATGATGATATGTAAATGCTCATGAATGCACGAAAAAGGTTTGGAATAAGGTAAACACCTCATAACTCCCTAATTGGTAGGCCTCTTAAAAAATGGTTCTACGGCTATTTACCCTTAAATCCACTCACATGATAGTTTCTAGGTTTTTGGTCAGGGTTTCAGATTCACGGACCTTAGTCGTATCAACGTTATACAATGGGCTAGCCATTTTACAACGAGAGTGACGAAAAGACCTCTTCTGATTGGGGTTTTCATATTGGTTGGAGCAAGGAGATGCCCTTGAAGTCCAATGTTACGCAACCGCCAAAATAACACTGGTTCTAAATGGGGACCTAGACTCACGGACCCTTCATGAATCAGCGTTATACAACAGGCTAGTTGTTTTATAACGAGATCTACAAACAAGTCTACTCTAGAGGAGCCTTCATGTTAGTTGCTACAAGGAGCTTGCCCTCGTAGTCTAACACTACTAACTGCCAAATCTAACCTTATGTTTTCTCTCTGCTTTTTCCAAAACTCGGGTGTAGAGTTTTATTCAAGATATTAGATCTCAACGCCCACACGTGAATATACAGAGATATATATGAATAAGCAATAAAGCAAGAGTAATAAAACATATAATCAAAGAAGGAAGAGAAACAAACTAAAGCTAAACACACATATGAAAACCTAACTAAACTAGGCTTGACTCACTTAGGGATGGGAAAGTCTTTATTTCCCCAGCAGAGTCGCCATCTGTCGTACCTCGAAAAAATGAGAACGACCTCGCGAAGCGCAATCGCACGCTCGCGGGATGGACTTAACAGAGTCGCCACCAATCTTTATTTATTCCATAGAGGGAAAGGGAAACTATCGAATAAAACCCATAAAAGAAAGGATCAGATATGGTCGTCGCAACCATTGTCTGAGTTCGGGATTCGGTTACGCAAGGGGAAGGTGTTAGCATCCCTCACGTCCGTTGTACTCAACGGGAACCATTTAGGTAAGGTTAAATGTATGTTAGCTTAAGGTTTGTATCTAATCTTCTACTTAATGGGAAAGGAAGATAAATGATTATTGTTAAAGGGGAGAGAACCTAAAGAGGTTTTATTACTAGGGTGCTCGCCAAGACTTCGGAGTCTCGTGCCTACGTATCCTTATGAGGATGGAATCAGATCAATTGTAGTTCACCTAACTAAGGTGAGGAACCATTGACTATGGTCAAAGTTCCAAGGGGAATGAGTATTCATGATCATGATACTCACATAGAGTTAAAGAACTCTCTAATTCTAAGTTGTGATGTAAGTGGCCATGAGGCCAAGGGGAAAATATCCTATGACTATGAGGTCAAGGAAAGATGTTACCAATGACTATGAGGTCAATGGTTGAAGGTGTTTTGGTCTCTTGATAAGGATCAAGATTTATCCATAAAATGGAGTTTTGAGTATGATTAGATGTATTTTAGGAATGATGATCATCAAATGATCAAGGAGTTTATGCTAAGGTGTTAAACTCTAACATTCTCTTATCATTCAAGATTAGTTTGAGAAAATTATTTGTTGGACAACGAGCATTGATAAAGATCAATGGTTCAAAGAGTTGTGCTAGAGTGCCAGACTCTAACATTTCTTGGTCCAAATTGTTATTAAGTGTTTTAAGGATGAAAGAAAGAAATGATTGGCTACCTCAATGTGCAAGACTTGAGACCGATCTTTCAAAGGGTTATGCTAGAATCCTAGATTCTGGCAATCCTTTTCTTTCAAGTTTGTTTCAAAAGATTTGATGTACTTTGAAGTACTGTTATCCTTAAAGAAGGATGGATTTTTGAGATGACGATTGACAAAGATAAGAGGTGGAAAAAGGTGGAAGATGGAACAGAAAAAGGTAAAAGGTGGCTCGCTAAGATTAATGATCCTTGTGCCTACGTATTCTCATTGAAGAATGAGAAATCAGAGCGTCCGTAGTTCTGATTACTACGAGTTGTTAGTTGAGGTATGTTAAGTGACTGGTGAACATTTTAGCAAATGTTCAAAGAGTTATGCTAGAGCGCTAGACTCTAACGGCTCTTATTCATCCAAGTTGATGATGAAAAGTATTTGATGGATAATGAACACTTGATGAAAATCAGTTGTTCGAAGAGTTGCGCCAAGATGCTAGATCTCAACGGCTCTTATTCATCCAAGTTATGATTAAGATTGTTTGGAGGACAATGAGCTTTTGACGATGATCAATTGCCCAAAAGGGTTACATCAAGATGCTAGATATTAACGGTCCTTATTTCATCCAAGTTATAGAAGTTGTTTAATGGACTGTGAACGCTTGACGAAAATCAATTATTCGAAGAGTTGTGTCAAGATGCTAGATCTTGAAGGCTCTTATTCGTCCGAGTTAATATTAGATGTTTTGAGAAGTGAAAGAATGAATAATGGCTACCCTAAAGTGAGAGACTTAAGACCATTCACTCGAGGTTTCCACTAGAATGCTAGATTCCAACAGTCCTCTTCTTTCGTTTTTATGAGAATGGTGCTTGATAATACTTTAATTGGCTTAGTATTAATCGAGAGAAGTTTTGAAATCGGTTTTGAAGTTAACACCCTAATAAAATGATCATATCCAAGGTTAAGGAACAACTCTCAACGAACTTTCTCATGTACCAAGAACTCTCACAAAAACTCTCAAGGATCAAGTAATTTTCAAAAGGTACCCAAGGATTAAATGAAGAATTTACTCATGTTTTTGTAAACTCAGAATTTAATGTAAAAATAAAATAAATGTGAAAATAAAAAAACATGGAAAATTAAATTAAGCATTTAAAGAAAGTTTATGAATTGTTGGGATTTTTAAAGATAAGAAACTAGTTTTAATAAATAAATAAAAAGAATAAATAAAAAACAAAACAACACTAAATGACACTAAAGGAGGGTGTATTAGCAATTGGTCCTGAGTTGGGGTTAAGTATTATGCGCATATGGGCCTGGAGAGAGGGGTGTTGAAAGTAAAAAGCCAAGCCCAATAGCGTCTGGGTCCACACGGTTTTGTGATGCTCCCCGGTACTCCTGGACACGTAGCAAGACAGAGGCCCTTAGATCACATGAGAGTTAAAACAAAACTTAAATCCCAGGGCTGGTAATAGGCGCACGTATATTGGACCCTTAAGGGGGACACACTGGAATGGTTGGTCATATGAAACACCGGTGACACTTGTCACCGGTCTACCTCTCCAATTCAACAAAACTCCACACACGTAGTTCTCAGGTTTAGTAAAGAAGAAAAAAGGAACGGTCAAATGTAACAAAGTCATAATCCTATGCCTTCTCTCTCTCTCTAAAAAAGCAAAAGCTCTATCCTCTCTCTACAACAACTCAAACAGAACCCTAAATGACCCGCCGGAGAAGATGAAGCGCGGCGGAAACCGCCGTCTTCTCCGGCGAAGATTCAACTTCTCACTTTCGAACCAAAATAAACCCTATCTCAAATATCTCTCTCAATCTGAATCTAAAATCTAAATTCTCAAAAATTCAAAGGAACGAAACCAATCGATGAAATCCCAAAACCAAACCTAAACACTGACATGCAGAAATCAATTCTAGTATAGTAAGATCGATCAGGGAATATGCAATACACAACAATATGGTGAGATTTCTTTTAGAAGAGAAACGGGAGAGAGAGAGAATACCCTTTGTGAGTGCTCCAACAAGTTGATTCAAGGCAAACTTCTGACTTTTTCAACGGCGGATAAGATAAGCTTTCCTTCCTCTATTCTCTATTCTTTCTTTGCTTCCTTAGAAATGAGGCTTAGCTCCAAGTTTCTAGAGCTTTGACGTAAAGCTCTGAGAACTTGTGATTACCAAGCTTTTCTGATTAGGTATAGGGATGAACACTTTGAAATATTGCTAGTTCTCTGTTTTGTTAGAAAGCTCAAGCCCCCCTTTTTTTTTGTGAGAGTTCTTCCCTTTTTATAGCTCGGAAATCCTCTCCCTCTTGAGTGAAATTCGAATTTGAATCAATGCCTTGACTGTTGTGCTCTGTGGTCCTTAATTGTTTGTTTTCCAAATTAGTTAATGATGATTTTTCTGATTAATTCTGCTATGCTGGAACCTACGGGTAGAGACTTATGATGGCATCAAAGGCCATGTGAAGTGACGAATTAAGGAGATAATGCGTCCCTTAATTCTGAATCCATTTGTATGCCAAGTATCTACAAGGATCCAGGACTCGGGTCGACTTCTAGACGTAGAAGTGGACGAGCAAGAGGGATGCCTTGGTACGGTTATCGATTAGTGATAAACTTTTGAGTTAACGGACTCAGTAACGTGTTTCCATATAGTGTGAGTTTGTGAGATTGTGAACTCAAAGTCTTTTCCCTTTCCCTTGAATTGAGTTAGGATTGATAGAACCTTGTAAAGCCGAGGGGACCTATAAGATAGGGAACTCGCTGAGATTTGATGTATCTCACCCCACTATAGTTGCTATATTTCAGGTGTGGTTTGCAGGTTTGATTTACAAGTGGAAGCTATGCTTGGATGATTCAAGAGAAGCTTAGTTGAGCTTATTTCCGCTGTGTAGTCTTTTGTTGTATACAATTGAGGATATTGTATATTATTCTTAAATTTTATTTTTGGCTAGTTTCCATGACTTGTGCCATAGTTTGTATTATGTTTTAAATGGACAAGTATGTGAATTACGCCATTAAGCACTTATGATGGTGTCAGTACCAAATAAAATGCGTGTATTGTATTATTCTAGATATATATTATACAGGGCTAAAAGGGATTTTGACTCCGCCTGGGAGGTTGTATCTTGTATAAAGCCCAAGATGAAGGCTGAAAGGGTTTGACTCAACAAGAGAGTTCTTTTATCTGTCCTGTATAAAGCCCAAGACGGAGGCTAAAAGGGTTGACTCAACAAGAGGGTCTGAAAAGGTGAGTGACTCAACAAGAGCGTCTTTTATACTCAATAAGAGAGTGATTTGCTGTCTCGTACGAAGCCCGAGATTGAGGCTAAAAGGAGGTTGATTCGACAAGTGCGTCGTTTATACTCAATAAGAGAGTGTTTTATACTCAATAAGAGAGTGTTTTATACTCAACAAGAGAGTGTTTTTATATGTCTTGTACAAAGCCCAAGACGGAGGCTAAAAGTTGACTCAACAAGAGAATATTTTATACTCAACAAGAGAGTGTTTATTATATGTCTAGTACAAAGCCCAAGACGGAGGTAAAAAATGGTTGACTCAACAAGAGAGTCTGAAAAGGTTAGCTCTGCTGGGGAGGAATCATTTGTACAAAGCCCAAGAGGAGGCTGACTTCCTGAGGAAGGATCATTATACAAAGCCTAAGAGGAGGGTATCTTCTGCTGAGGACTATTGTGATCCAATAACAGGCCCAACAAGATCAGATACCTTGAGGTTCTAATTTTAGATAGTGTTATCATGATGATAAATTGATCCTGGTTGGGGAACTCTCTTGAGAGAGACTGGTTTTAGGTTCTCCTGGAGATTTTTCCAAGATAACCAGGGTTTCTACAGTGCTTGAGAATGTCTTTGAGACTAAAGGGGGTTAGATTGTCCGAGTCTAGAGTTTTATCATTTATACAATGCCCAAGATGAGGCACGGGCATTAAGGGATGAGAATCAACCCTGAAATGGCCGGAGTTTTGACATTGGAAGGACTGCTCTAGCAAAGGATGACTAAGTTATGTCTTATACCTTTAAGAGGTCGTCAGGGTCCTTGTATTAAGCCCAAGACAAGGCATTAGAACTTCTAAAAAGCCGAAGGGTCCTTGTACAACGCCCAAGAGGAGGCGGTGATGCTTTTAGGAAGCCTGTGGGTCCCCAAACCAAGAGAAGTTCAAGAAATGCAATTCACAGAGAAGAGATCATTCCAGGAAAGTTCGAGAATTTGGAAGAAACTCAAGAGATGCCATTCACGGAGAAAAGATCATCTCTGGGGAGTAGAGTTTCTTTGACAATTTCTAAGGGTGACAGTCTGAGAAAAGTTTCATCGAGAATACTGCCTTTCTCTTTGTTCCATATTGTTTAACCCCAAGAGAAGGCAAGACTGTATCTGGAATCTTGTGGGGATCTAGTTTTGTTTGTATTCAAGAGTGACCAACGGGCTTTACCTAGTTCTAGATGTAATTGCCAGGGAAAACTCTAAATAACTATACTAGTATATATACAATTGATATATGACAAGTATATAAGAGGGTATGAAAGAAGACTAACCATGCGCAGCTTCCCACAATACTGTTATGTATATGAAAGCATATAAAAGAAAACGGATAAACACTTACCCGTTGTAGAGCTTCCATGCTGTTTTGTTAGTTGCTCAACAAAGAAATGAAAGAAAGTTTTGATAGCAACTATATATTTGGATTCAAAATCAAAGGATAAAGTATTTTGAATAGAGATTGGGGCTTACAACTCAAGGAGATGCCCAAATTTTAACAATGATTGTACTGTTGTTTTGAATTTGTACAGGGACTTATACAAGTGACTGAGGCCCAAGGAAAGGTTTTTTGTACAAAGGGGTGGGTCTCACACTCTCTTAAGAGGCCCAAAAGTGTTTTAAAGAAAATAAATGGGACTTACAACACGAGGGCAGGCCCAGTTGTTTGTTTGAAACGGGGATTGCGCCGAGGTTTTTTGAAAATACAGTGGGACTTATACAATGACTGAGGCCCAAAATGATTTTGGTTTTCAAAAGGGGTTGGGTCTTACACTCTATTAGAGGCCCAAAAAGTTTGAATACAAATAAAGATGGGTCTTATAGCTCAAGGAGAAGCCCATGGGTTTTTGTTGTAAAAAAGGCGACGATCGCGTCGAACTTTTTGACTGTATCGGGACTTATACAATGAACTGAGGCCCAAAATGATTTTTATTTACAAAAGGATGGGACTTACACTCTACCAAAAGGCCCAAAGAGTTTGGAATATTTGAGTATGATTAAAAATCAAAGAAACCCTAGTTTTCACTTTTTAAAAGTAATTTTTCAAAGAAAATTAATAAAAAAATGACAAAAACACCAAATAAGTTTAAAGAAACCACTTGTGATTTTTGGTTAAGGTTTGAAAAATGAGGTTTTAATCACAAGATGATTTAAAACTCATTTGGTTTTAGTTTTCAAGATGAATATTCACTTTTTAAATGTTTAAAAACAATTAAAATGAATTTATTTACAAAAATACCAATTATATTAAATAAATGATATAAGTTTAATTTTTTTGTAGAATAAAATATTTTACTATTTTTGTGATTTTTCAGAAAAAAGAACCAATAAAAAATGATAAAAATTGAGTGAGAAATTAATTTTTTTCAAATCATTAATAATATAATATGAAAAAATAAAAAAATAGGACAAGTGATAAAAAAGAGGTCTGGGGCGAGGGGGATTCGAACCCCAGACCTCTCGCTTGCTAATACACACAAACCAGATGATCAACCACTGGGGCGCAATGCCAATTCATTTAATATATGGCAAGGGAAAAATATATAGAAAATTTGGTTGGTTTTCTGAACCATGGCGCCATGGCCATCTTCCTCATCAAGCTCAGATGCGTGAAGCTCTCTAACTCATTCATTTCTCAACCATTTGCCATAATTCAAACAACAATTTCATGCGTTTTTTACCAAGGAATATGATGGTAATATTCAATTTTGTTGAAATGGAGTGAATCAGAACATAACAAGTTAAAACCTGAAGAACCCTAAAATTGGCATGAACTCAAGGAAATCCTATATACGAATTGTAAACAACAATTGATTGAGGGGAAATACTCAACATATGTTGACAAGCAATTGGCAAAAGTATCATGCGGAGAAATATGCATGGATCATGTTATGAGAGTTTTGAGGCTTACCTTGATGCAAGCTGAAATGGAACTCTGCACAGATGGTGTTCCAGAAGTGATTTGATGATCCCTACAGCTTCAATGGATGTTTTTGAGTGGATTGCAAGCCTTGGAACACTTTAAAATCTTTGGATCAAGTTGGAGGAATCCAACTGCAGAATGGATGCATAATGGCTTGGTTGAAGAGTGATTTTGAGCTAAAGGTGTTACAGAGATAATTTTAGTGTTTGAACACCTCATATACATCATATGTGATGTGTTTGAGCAATTGGATTGGATTGTTTAAGGCTGCAACTCAAAACCCGATGGTGGTTGCTCAAAAATAAAGAAATTTGGCAATTAAGAGAGAATGAGAGAAAGCAATGTTGTAAGCTACTTTGGTGTGCCTTGAATGATCAGTTAGAACCTCTATTTATAGGTGATCAACTCTTGTCTTGGAGGAATAGTGAATGGCTGCAAGATCAGATCACCTTCAAATGGATTGGCTTGGCATAAATGCCTCTTGCACTAGGTGTAACAGCTGCCCCAAATAGATCAGCTATGCCTTGACTGATTCCATATTCCTCAGTCATTTTAATTATTGTTTATTAGGGCATCTTGACTACAAGTGATCAGAATCTTGAAAGTGCACTATTTGCATTAAATTTCCTTTGAATTCCATGTATTTGTTCCATTATTCATCATGCCAAAGGATGAGCTTTGAAGCATTCTTGGCCTAACTTATCAGGTTAGATCAGATGCATTGTGATCAGGTTGGATACAGGTGGCATGGAGATCACAAGCCTTGACTCAGAAATTGTGTGAAGCAAGAAAACTTTAAAACTGATTTTTCAAAACAGTTGTAGCATGATGACTTTGGGCATGGATTTCTCTTGGCTCAAGCTGAGTTGTTTCATGCCAATAAGTTCCTTGGATTGTAGGAAACATGTATAACAACTTTGATTTTTATATCTTGAATTGATTCAGCTTGCAACTGTGTGAAAAAATCTCACAAGTTTTGGTATTTTCAACAAAATCTGTCTTGGACAAAATTTTGTCTAAGTGTTGAAAAAGAGGGATTTTCATGTTTTTAGTGATTTTGAACCAATCATAACTTGAAATCTATGAGGAATTGGAATGAGGTGTAGTTGACACTTTTAAAGTATGCAATGAGGGCTACAAATCCATCTTTGGATCAGTCAAAATGGTTGCTTGGATCTCAAGTTATGATCCTTGGAAGTTGGTACCCTAGCCACTTTGTTCCATAACTTAGAAAAATTATAAGTTTTTTATGGTTACCCCTTTTACAAGTTATCCCACTTTCTTTGATTTTTCTTGATGAATGTTGATTCCATTCACACATTAACATCATTTTAGGGTCAAAGAACCATAATTGTGAAAAATCTCAAAAAGTCAAACTTTGACTTTTGTGCACAGTTGACTTTTTATCAGATGAATTTCAAACTGTGCGATCCTTGGTGAAATCAGGTCCTTGACCTAAATCAAACCTAATGGATGTGTTCCATAGGTGTTGTAGGGTGTATTGAATCATGTCCCAAGGTTTGGGATCATGTCTTGGTCAAAAGTCAAAGGTACAGTTGACTTTTCTCGAGAAACCCTAATTGTGGTCCTGATGAAATTGAGGCTTGTGAATCAAGCTTCTAAGATTAATCCATTGTTGCAATTGGATCAATGTGGTTTATTATAGCCCCTCAAATCATGTCTTGAGGTCTTGGCTCATGTTTTGTCCCAAAAGTCAACTTAGGGGTGAATTAGGTCAGAAACCCTAATTCTTGATTTTTTTTTTTGTAAATGCATCCCCTGAGACTAAATTGACTTGGTGATTGGGTCCATGAGGTCCCTTGGAGTATCTTAAGTTATATTTTGAAGCATTGGCTCATGCCCATATGAAAATTTCCATCTGGAGGCCCTGGTCGACCAAAACCCTAATTTGGTGACACTGGCGATCTTGAGGCTTAATTTACTTGGAATGCTGCACTCTTGTGCTTGATTCCTGATGTGGAAGTCCTCTTGATCCTTTGTGGGTGTTTGAGAGGCTAGACAAGTTGAAGATCATGTCATTTCTTGATTGATCCTTTGTCTAAGTGCTCTGAGAGGACTCAAAACCCTAACTCTTGTTTGTAGTGAATGCTCAATCATCTTTGAGGAGATTGATGAGGCATGATGGTTCATCCATATTGTGGTAATGATTTGCACAATGATGGGAAATCTTAGTGGTCAAAATTTGGGGTATGATTGAGTGGTATGATGTGTTAAACCAAAACTCAGTGAGATGCAAGAACTTGTACCAACGTTTTGGTTGATCGCTGACAAAACAACGAAGATACGTTTCAAGGCAACGGTTGACGACTTCGGTTTGGCCATCAGTTTCTGGATGGTAAGTCGTATTGTATTTAAGTTCTGTTCCTTGGATTTTAAAAAGTTTCTTCCAGAATGTGCTAAGGAAGATAGGATCTCTGTCGGACACTATTGATTTTGGTATGCCGTGTAAACGACATATTTCTGCAGAGAAATGGGAAGCGAGGCCAGCAGCAGAAAACTTGGTCGGGAGAGCGATAAAATGGACATATTTGGTCAAATGGTCACAAATGACCCATATCACCGTGTGACTGGTACTATTGATTTGTGATGAAGTCCATTGTCAGATCTTCCCAAACTTGTTGTGGTACTAGTAAGGGTTGAAGTAGACCTTTCTTCTTTTGAGTTAGATATTTATTGTGTTGACATGTGCTGCACCTTTTAATGAAAATTTTTGTATCATTGTACATGCTAGGCCAGGCGAAGAAGGCACCTAGAAGAGCCACAGTTGCCTTAATGCCGGAATGACCAGCTGAAGGAGTGTTGTGATATTTAGTAATCAAAGTTGAACGCAGATCATGAGTCTTAGGTATGAAAAGTTTGTCCCGGAAGTAAAACAGACCATTAGAAAATTTGAATAAGTTTGTTGTGTCCTTCTGTTGTGTCTGAGTCACCATTTGCTGACCTTTGTTTGTAACATAAAAGGCATGCTATTGGGAGAGCAACTTTGGGACAGGAGAGAAGATGGATAGGAAAAGGTGTTCAGGGGTACAATCTTTACAACTCAAGGCATCTGCGACCAAGTTGGATTTTCCAGGTTTGTAGAAGATTTTGAAATTAAAACCTTACAGTTTCAAAGCCCATTTTTGTTGTTCAGGCGTATGAATTTTTTGAAGCAACAAGTTCCTTAAACTCTTTTGAACTGTGTAGATATGGAACTGCTGGCCTATCAGATATTTGCGCCACTTCTTGATAGACTCTATGATTGCATACATCTCCCGCACATAAACCGAAGATGCCTGCATTTGCGGACACAACTTCTTGCTAAAGAAGGCCAAAGGATGTCCTCCTTGAGATAAAACAGCATCAACCGCTACTCCAGAAGCATCAGTTTCTTGGATAAATGTTTTTGTAAAGTCTGGCAAAGCAAAGACCGACATGTCGGTCATAATCTACTTTAACTCTATAAAGGCGATAGTAGCCTCTGTACTCCATGTAAACTTAGTGGAACGCAATAAATCGGTGAGGGGAACGGCGAGAGTGGCGTAATTGCGCACAAAGTGCCTATGGAATCTGGTGAGGCCTAAAAATCCACAGAGTGTCGTGAGAGAACGCGGTTGAGGCCATTCCAAAATTGCCTTAACTTTCTCTGGGTCAGGTGCAACACCACCAACTGAAATTACATGGCCAAGGTAGTCGACTTTGTCCACAGCAAACACACATTTTGACAATTTGGCAACAAAAGCATGAGACTTTAATAAATTGAAAACAACCTGCAAATAAATAAGATGATCCGTAAAATTGGCATTGTAAGTGAGAATGTCATCAAAAAACACTAAAACAAATTTGCGCAAATGGGGTCTAAGAAGATCGTTCATTGCAGATTGGAAAGTAGAAGGGGCAATAGTGAGCCCAAAAGGCATTACGAGAAACTCATAATGGCTGTCAAAGGTACGAAAAGTTGTTTTATGAGTGTCTTCTGATGCAACTCGGATCTGGTGGTAGCCGGAGCATAAGTCTATCTTATAAAAAATTTGGCCGAGCCTAGCTCATCCAATAATTCATCTATGGTAGGTATGGGAAATTTGTCTTTAATGGTAACTGCGTTTAAGGCTCGGTAGTCAACACAGAATCGCCATGTTCCATCCTTTTTTTTACAAGAAGGACAGGGGAGGAAAAAAGACTGGTGCTAGGTGTAATGATGCCCTCTTTAAGCATTTCCCCTATGATTGAAGTCATAGCAGTTTTTTGGGAATGGGGGTAACGATATGGGTTGACATTGATAGGGGTTGTATTTGAAAGGAGTGGAATGTGATGATCATGGGGTCTAGGTGGTGGAAGACCACTAGGTGGTTGAAACACTGTTGGGAATTGATGTAGCAATTTGGTAATTTCTGGTTGAAGTGTTTTGGGTAGGGGTGAGGGTGGATTTAGGAAGGTTGGAAACCTCCATTTTAGGATCCAAGGTTTGAGTGGTCATAAGGTGGAGTGAAGCAACAGAGTTGGTGTGTACGAGGTGACGTAATTGATGAAAAGAGGTTTGTGTTGGGTGGGAATTTGGGTCACCTTTGAGGGTTAAGCAGTGGTCGTTGTGGTTAAATGTGATGGAAGGAATTGAAAAATTAGCCTGAATTGGACCCAAAATCCATAACCAGGCCATGCCAAGAACAGCGTCAGCCCCTTCAATGGGTAGTAAGTAGAAGGGTAGTGTGAAAGGTTTGTCTTGGAGTAAAATTTTGACATTATTACAAATTCCTTAGCATTGTAAATGGGATCCATTTCCCACCATAACAGAAAATTGTGGGATAGGAGTAGCTATGAGGTTAAGGTGTTGGGCTATTTAGGGTTGAAGGATGTTGTGTGTACTTCTGGTATCAACAAGAACCATAACTGAAAGGCCTCCAATTGATCCCTTAAACTTAAGGGTTTGAGGGGAGAACTGTCCTGTCATAGCATGAGTTGATAGTTGAAAATAAGTGTCTCCAAGTTCTGATTGTAAGGGTTGTTGTTCAGCTGTCTCTATCACTTGTTCTGATTCATGTTCAATATTGTCATCCTCCGCCAGGGGTAATAAGAACTTAGTTGTAGCACATTTGTGACCTATCACAAATTTCTCATCATAATTGTAACACAACCCTTGGGCCCACTTTTCTTGCATTTGGGCTTGAGACAAACGTTTAATAGGTAGTTTTAGGGGTTGGTAAGTTGTGGGAGTGGTTATGGAAAGGTTACCATTAGAGGGTGTGTTGGCAGGAGGTTTGGAGGTATTAGTTCCTTGGAGGGGAAGAGTGGTCTGGGGTTTCGAATGTTGTGAACTGCTGGACTTTTGGTAGGGACTAGTGAAAGGTTTAGAGAATTTAGCTTTAGAGTCCTTGAGTTTTGATTCAATGAGTTTTACAAGGCCAATGGCTTGGGAGATAGAAGTAGGTTTTAGAATTGCTATCTCATTCTGAATTTTAGATGTTAGCCCTGAAATGAAATAATTAAGAATGGCGTTGGGAGGCAAACCAATAACTTGATTGCCTAATTTTTCAAAATTAGTTTGGTATTCCATAACAGACCCTTCTTATTTTAATTTGAATAATGCAGCTTGATGATTCTCATAAGAGGATGGACCAAAACGTAATTCAAGGGCTTTAGTGAAAGAAACCCAATCTGTTAAAAATGAATTTTGATGCATCCATTTAAACCACCCCAATGCCTCATATTTCATATAAAAAGAGATTAAGGACAATCTGTTTTCATGTGGCATATTATAAAAACTGAAAAATTATTCTGCTTGAAACAACCAATCTAACGGATTTGAACCATCAAACAGCGCAAGTCCAAGCTTTGGGGTCCAAAAAGGGGGTAAAGGTGGAATATTGGAAATCTGTGTGTAAGGGTTTTGCTGATAAATGGGGAAGTTGTAGTTAGGTGTTTGTGGAAAAACTGGTTGATTGGAAATGTATGGAGTAAAGTGGGGTGGGGGTTGAGTTGTTGTAGTGCGCAGCATTGCTGTTACAGTACGTTGTGTGGTTGTATTGGAAAAATGTGGTGAAGGTCGTATGGGTGTATTAGTGGCTGATGGGATATGAATAACAGGGGTGGGAAGCATAGTTGTAGTGGAAAAGTGATGAGTAATACCTGAAGAGCTTGCTGCTGGATGAACAGTAGCAGGTGGTTGCTGCTCCTTTTGGGAAAAGAGCTTGTGGAGGGTGGACATGATGGATTCATGTCTAGAGTCTGAGATTTGTTGTTCATTGTCCATTCTAGTATGGATCTGACCCAAGTTCTGCTCTAGGTCTGCATTAACCCTGTCAAACCTCTCTTCCATTTGTTGTTGAACTTGTGCCATAACATTGTCTAGGTGAAGGTGAGCAGTTTGAACAGCTTCTTCAACAATGTCTCTTGAAGGAGGGTTATTTAGTTTTGGGGGAGCTAGGAGAGCAAGGTATGAAAGCACCAATTGATAGACTACACTAAGCTAGACTAGATCTAGGGTTGCATAAAGATATGCAACAATCAGGTAGCAACATAAACAGAGGAACTCAGTTTCTAACACCCACAATTCAGATACAGAATAAAAGCGAAAAATCTGCAACTGAAATCTCTTATATATAAACATAAATGTTTGTCTGTCATATACAGAGTCATACATGTAAAATCCAAAAAAAAAAGATATATATACATAATGTCACATAACGATCTCCCCGACTACCCGGTGCTACATATCAGAGCCGACCGACAAAAGAATGAAGACATAATCTTCACAAAAAGACCTCCAGCATCTAATCTGCAATGCCTCATAGAGCATTCAAAATAGCAGAAGGGTGAGAAACACAATTATAATATAGTTGCATACAATTATGTAATAACACAAAATACACATGTAAAACAATCTCACCACAACTTACACCATAATTCATGTACAAAACAACACAATTCATATCTCATACATCCTTCACAAAGGTATATCAATCATGCTCAATACATTTATCACCAATATATATATATATATATATATATATATATATATATATATATCAACTCATCAATTCCATTCACAAATCCCACACATAATCAATCCATTCATGACTTATGCAAATGCACAGAGACCGACACAACGACTATATGCAATGCAATGCGGTACCGTTCCATCCATCATTCTCATCATTAATTCACTCAGGAATTATTGGAATCATCGCTTGTTACTTAGTGTAACTCCCCGTCGGGCAAACGAGGTTCCCCGTCGCTTTAGGTCCTCTTTGTATAAGGCACACGACGTTTATGGATCGCTTTAGGTCCTCTTTGTATAAGGCACACGATCCGATCGCTTTAGGTCCTCTTTGTATAAGGCACACGATCGTCTATAACATCGCTTTAGGTACTCTTTGTATAAGGCACATGACCGTTATAGCAGATCCCCTTGGGAATCGTTTCGTCGCTCACACCCACTAGGGCACACGACTTCACAAGAATGCATATCATGATGCTTGGCATACAATGACTCATGACAATCAAATGCATAACATACATAACCATGTGAACCATCTCAACATCAATAATCATGCATTGAAATCAAACCCAAAAACAATGCATTTATTTGCCATAAGGCCACAAACCATCATCACAACAGTTCATCACATACAGTCACATCATATAACAGCACACCAGCTATACGATATATATCAAAAGCGTATCGCAAGTTAACACATCAATTACACACAATTACGACGGTAAAAGTCGACAAAACGACACGTTTTCAAATTCCCGACACAATTAAATCAGCCACCAATCTCCAAACCATTTTTATAAGAAAGAACATCTCATTAGCTTCCCAACGATACTAGGAACGTCCTGATCCGAAGTACGAATCAAAAGTTATGCATTTTCAAAGAAAACAAAAGTATTGAAAAATCCCCATGAGCGCCCAGCGGTACCTATTTTCGCCCGGCGGTGCTCCCTTCGCCTCTGCATCGCCCAGAAAAGCAGCGGCGTAAAACCCCAACCAAAACTTAAAAGAGTCAGCAGCGTGACAAGCTGCGCCTCTTGGGTATCGCCCGGCAGAGCAGCGGCGCAACCCATGCGTTTCCCGGCACTCAAAGCATCGCCCGGCGGTCTACACCAGAAACAGAAAATTCTGCTTGCGTTTTACACTGTTCCACACCACCAAAATCCCACTTTCTCCAACCAAAACATTTTTAATCAATCAAAACAAGTATCAACAATGTTCATACATATAATACGATCATTCAACACAGTTTATATCGATTTCCGACCGTGAAACCATCGATTCCGATTCATTTTTCTCATTTCGACCTATAATTGAAAAACTATGGAAAAGCAAGAGAACATTCAAACACACACATGCATATTCATACACAAGCATAGAATAACTGAGTTTCACACCCTTACCCGATTAATTGTGCTTCAAAGTGTCAGTTGAATCGATTTCTTACACTCCAAGTTTTCCTCTTTTTCTTCTTCTCACTCTCCTTTTCTCTTCTCTTCTTTTTCTCTCTTTTTCTTTCTATGTTTCTAATTTAAATGAAAAACAATATCTAACCAAGCCAAAAAGACCAAAATACCCCTACACTCAATTTTCTCGCAACGTTCCCAAATGCGATAAAACATATTAACGATAAACATAACACATTTATCAAATAAAAACCAAGAATAAAATAATATAAAAACAAAAAATAATTGAATCGACTCGATTAAATAAATCTAACAAAAACCGAGGCGTTACAACTCTCCCCCACTTTGAAATTTTCGTCCTCGAAAATATTACCTGAGACGAACAACTCCGGATACGATTCCCGCATCCGACTCTCCAACTCCCAAGTCAAATTGCCCTCAGCAGCGCCTCCCCACGCTACTTTCACAAGCGCAATATCCTTGCCTCTTAACCGCTTCAACTCGCGATCCAAAACCCTCACCGGTAATGCCTCAACCGTAAGGTTCTCCCTTACCTCAACCTCATCCATTAGAATCACATGCGACGGATTCGAAAGATACTTCTGAAGCTGTGAAACATGGAACACATCATGCAAATTCAAAATATTTGGTGGCAACGCCACCCGATAAGCCACAGCACCCACTCTCGCGGATATCTGATAAGGACCAATAAACCGAGAAGTAAGCTTCTTCGACTTTAATGCACGACCAACACCCGTCACCTGTGTAACTCTCAAAAATACATGATCGCCTTCTTGAAACTCAAGATCTTTCCTCCTTCGATCATGATAACTCTTCTGCCTACTCTGAGAAGCCTTCATTTTCTCACGAATAAGTTTCACCTTTTCGTAGTTTGTTGAATTAACTCCGGTCCAACCACCGAAATCTCACCAGATTCATGCCAACAAAATGGTGTTCGACATCTTCTTCCATACAACGCTTCAAAAGGTGCCATTCCAATACTCGAATGGAAACTGTTGTTATACGTGAATTCAACCAACGAAAGATAACTATCCCAAGCACCACCTTGCTCAAGAACACAAACTCTCAGCAAATCTTCCAATGACTGAATAGTTCTCTCAGTCTGACCATCCGTCTGAGGATGATAAGCAGAACTCAATCTCAACTTGGAACCTAACGCCTTTTGCAAACTTTCCCAAAATCTGGAAGTAAACCTCGGATCTCGATCTGAAACAATACACAATGGAACACCATGTAGCTTCACAATCACACGAATATAAATCTCAGCCAACCTCTCCAAAGAAAAACTGATTTCAATCGGAATGAAATGCGCCGATTTAGTCAGCCTATCCACAATCACCCAAATGGCATTATGCCCCCTCTGAGTATTCGGCAACCCTGTCACAAAATCCATAGAAATGCTGTCCCATTTCCACTCGGGAATATCCAACGGTTACAATAATCCACTAGGCTTCTGATGTTCTACCTTTGACTTCTGACACGCCAAACACGCATAAACAAACAGAGCCACATCCCTCTTCAATCCGGACCACCAAAAGATCTTCTTCAAATCTTGATACATTTTATTAGCTCCCGGATGTATACTCAAACTACTCTGGTGTCCTTACTCTAAAATCATCTTTTTCAATTCTGAATCATCAGGAATACAAATTCTTCCACAGAATCTCAAAACACCCTTATCATCCACTTTAAAGTCACCATTCACACATTTACCTCCAACCGTCATGAAATCAACAAATTTCACATCTAGCCTCTGTTTCTCGCTAACAGTCAACAGAAACTCATTAGTGACCCTTAACATACCAAGTCTCACGCTGTCAGATGTTAATTCACACACCAAACTCAAATCTCTAAATGCTTCCAAAAGTTCCCACTCTTTAACCATCAAAGCGGACATATGCAAAGATTTCTGGCTTAATGTATCGGCTACCACATTAGCTTTACCAGGATGGTAATTCAAGCTAAAATCGTAGTCCTTCAAAAATTCCAACCATCTCTGTTGCCTCATATTCAACTCTTTCTGATCAAACAAGTATTTTAAACTCTTATGATCACTAAAGACTTTGAATCTTGCACCGTAGATATAATGCCTCCAAATTTTCAAAACAAAAACCACCGCCGCTAATTCCAAATCATGAGTAGGGTAATTTTTCTCATGAACCCTTAATTGCCTCGAAGCATAAGCCACAGCCTTACCTTCTTGCATCAATACTCCACCTAAACCAATCAAATACGCATCACAATACACCATAAACGGTTCACTAGGATTCGGTAAGATCAAAATCGGAGCTGTAGTCAATCTTCTCTTCAGCTCACTAAAACTTTCCTCACACTGAATATCCCAAATAAATGCTTTACCTTTACAAGTCAGCTGGGTCAAAGGAAGTGCTAACTTGGAAAAGCCTTCAATGAATCTTCGATAATATCCAGCTAAACCCAAAAAGCTTCTAATTTCAGTAACAGATCTAGGAGCCTCCCATTGTAGAACTGCATCTACTTTGGATGGATCCACAGCAATACCATTACCTGAAATCACATGCCCAAGAAAACTCACTTCTGACAACCAGAACTCACACTTGGACAACTTGGCATAAAGTCTCTTTTCCTTCAAAATTTACAATACAATATGCAAATGCTCCGCATATTCCTCCCGAGACTTAGAATAAATCAAGATGTCATCGATAAACACAACAACAAATTGATCCAAATGCTCATGGAAAATGTGATTCATATACTCCATAAACACTCCTGACGCATTAGAAACCCCGAACGGCATCACAGAATATTCGTAATGTCCGTATCGTGTCCTAAAAGCCTTCTTCTGAATATCTTACTCTTTCACTCTAATCTGATGATAACCTGGCCTCAAATCAATTTTACTAAACACACACGCACCTACCAACTGGTCCAATAAATCATCAATTCTCGAAAGAGGATACTTATTCTTAATCGTCACCTTATTCAGCTGGCGATAATCAATACACAATCACATACTTCCATCTTTCTTTTTCACCAATAAAACTGGAGCACCCCAAGGCGATACACTCGGCCTCACAAACCTCTTTTCTAACAATTCATTCAACTTCTTCTTCAACTCAACCAACTCAGATGCTGACATACGATATAGTGCCATAGATACAGGTCTAGTACCAGGAACTAGATCTATAGAAAACTCCACCTCTCTTTCTGGCGGCACATCAGAAATATCCTCCGGAAACACCTCTGGAAAATCACACACTACAGGAACCACATCAATTGCAACTTGACTATCCACAGTCAACGATGCAAACAACCCAAACAATTGAGCTTCATCCGCCAAAAGTTTCTTCAACTCTTTGGTAGATAAGAAACTCGATTCCTCGTCTTCCTCAAGAGAAGGAAATCTCACAAACTTATGATAACAATCGATATGAACTCAATTGAACTGCAACCAATTCATTCCCAGAACCACGTCTAAACCCTCCAACGGCAGACACACCAAATCCATATCAAAATCCTTACCATAAATGGTCAAAGGACAACTTAAACAAACCAAAGAAGTAGTTACCGACCCCATTGCTGGAGTATCGATAACCATCTCTCCATCCATCGACGACAACAAAAGATTCAAACGCTTCACGCACTCAGACGAAATAAACGAATGAGTCGCTCCGGTATCAATAATAGCAACTAAAGGCGTACTATTAATAAAACAAGTACCTCTGATCAGACGATCTGCACTAGAAGTCTGAGTTCCTGCCAATGCAAATACTTTCCCTCCAGCTTGAGCTTGCTTTGTTTTTGGACACTTCGCACTAACATGACCAGGTTCACCACAGTTGAAACACTTCACCACATTCCTCTTGCAATCAGCTGCGACATGTCCTATACCTCCGCAATTGGAACACTTCCTTATATCCTTTCTACATTCAAACTGACGATGACCTAAGTCACCACACCTAAAACATCTCAGAGGAGTATACGCACCTCCCCCACTTGGCCTTTTATCAAAATTAGCCCTTTTCTTACCCTTGACAGCTGGTGATACATAAGGACCCCCACGAAACGGTTACTTTCCTTTCCTTTTGTTCACACTCTTATAATGAGTAGAACGAGGTTTGCTATCCTCCTCATAAATTCTACAATAATCCACCAAATCCGAAAACCTCCTAATTCTTTGATAACCAATTTCCTGCTTGATCTCGGGACGCAACCCGTTCTCAAACTTCACAAATTTGGAAAACTTTGTTGTTGCTTCAGCATAATGTGGATAAAATTGAACAAGCTCCACAAACTTAGCAGTGTAATCAGTAACAGACATGTAACCCTGTTTCAACTCCAAGAACTCTATTTCCTTCTTTCCTCTAACATCTTCAAGAAAATACTTCCTCAAAAACTCCCTGCTAAACCAAGCCCAAGTGGCCTCTTCACCTGCAGCTTCCCACACATGACACGCACTAACCCACCAATCATCAGCCTCCTCCTGCAACATGTGAGTACCCAATCTCACCTTATGTTCCTCAGCACAGTCCATCACTCGAAAGATTCTTTCAATCTCCTTAAGCCAAATCTGAGCACCATCAGGATCATGTCTTCCTTTGAAGATAGGCGGTTTGTTCTTCCTGAACTCATCATTCCCACCAGCATTAGGTGCACCCCGCATAGCCTGAGCCATAGCTTGCATAGCAGCAGCAAGAGCAGCGTCATTCCTTCCATCCATATTCTGTTCATATCCAATAACAGTAATTATGGGTAAACAATCAGCTCGCCAGAACAAAACTGACGCACAACAAACAACTTGGTCAAAACGACCGACACGGACTGGCACGGACTGACACAAACTAGCCTGATACCACTTAATGTAACACCCCTAATCTATAACCCGAGTAACTAAAGTGATAACAAATAATCAGAGTAGAATTAAAACATTCATGGCATAGACGGAGTGTCACATCACGATGATGAAATATAATAACCTGCTCATAAAGATATGCAACAATCAGGTAGCAACATAAACAGAGGAACTAGTTCCTAACACCCACGATTCAGATACAGAATAAAAGCGGAAAATCTGCAACTGAAATCTCATATATATAAACATAAAAGTTTGTCTGTCATATACAGAGTCATACATGTAAAATCCAAAAAAAAAGATATATATACATAATGTCACATAACGATCTCCCCGACTACCCGGTGCTACATATTAGAGCCGACCGACAAAAGAATGAAGACATAATCTTCACAAAAAGACCTCCAGCATCTAATCTGCAATGCCTCATAGAGCATTCAAAACAGCAGAAGGGTGAGAAACACAATTATAATATAGTTGCATACAATTATGTAATAACACAAAATACACATGTAAAACAATCTCACCACAACTTACACCATAATTCAAATACAAAACAACACAATTCATATCTCATACATCCTTTATGGTCCTCTTTAGGTCCTCTTTGGGTCCTCTTTGTATAAGGCACACGACGTTTATGGATCGCTTTAGGTCCTCTTTGTATTAGGCACACAATCCGATCGCTTTAGGTCCTCTTTGTATAAGGCACACGATCGTCTATAACGTCGCTTTAGGTCCTCTTTGTATAAGGCACACGACCGTTACAGCGGATCCCCTCGAGAATCGTTTCGTCGCTCACGCCCACTAGGGCACACGACATCATAAGAATGCATATCATGATGCTTGGCATACAATGACTCATGACAATCAAATGCATAACATACATAACCATGTGAACCATCTCAACATCAATAATCATGCATTGAAATCAAACCCAAAAATAATGTATTTATTTGCCATAAGGCCACAAACCATCATCACAACAGTTCATCACATACATTCACATTATATAACAGCACACCAGCTATACGATATATATCAAAAGCGTATCGAATGTTAACACATCAATTACACACAATTACGACGGTAAAAGTCGACAAAACGACACGTTTTCAAATTCTCGACACAATTAAATCGGCCATCAATCTCCAAACCATTTTTATAAGAAATAACATCTCATTAGCTTCCAAACGATACTAGGAACATCCCGATCCGAAGTACGGATCAAAAGTTATGCATTTTCAAAGAAAACAAAAGTATTGAAACATCCCCATGAGCGCCCGGCGGTACCTATTTTCGCCCGGCGGTGCTCCCTTCGCCTCTGCATCGCCCGGCGAAGCAGCGGAGTAAAACCCCAACCAAAACTTAAAAGAGTCAGCAGCATGACAAGCTGCGCCTCTTGGGTATCGCCCGGCGCTCAAAGCATCGCCCGACGGTCTACACCAGAAACAGAAAATTCTGCTTGCGTTTTACACTGTTCCACACCACCAAAATCCCACTTTCTCCAACCAAAACATTTTCAATCAATCAAAACAAGTATCAACAATGTTCATACATATAATACGATCATTCAACACAGTTTATATCGATTTCTGACCGTGAAACCATCGATTCCAATTCATTTTTCTCATTTCGACCTATAATTGAAAAACTATGGAAAAGCAAGAGAACATTCAAACACACACATACATATTCATACACAAGCATAGAATAACCGAGTTTCCCACCCTTACCCGATTAATCGTGTTTTGAAGTGTCGGTTTAATCGATTTCTTACACTCCAAGTTTTCCTCTTTTTCTTCTTCTCACTCTCCTTTTCTCTTCTCTCCTTTTTCTCTCTTTTTCTTTCTATGTTTCTAATTTAAATAAAAAACAATACCTAACCAAGCCAAAAAGACCAAAATACCCCTACACTCAATTTTCTCGCAACGTTCCCAAAACGCGATAAAACATATTAACGATAAACATAACACATTTACCAAATAAAAAAAAAGAATAAAATAATATAAAAACAAAAAATAATTAAATCGACTCGATTAAATAAGTCTAACAAAAACTGGGGCGTTACAATAACAGTTACGTGTCCCGATACAGAACTTGCGACGATAGAGTTACGGTCTGAGATTTTTTTGGACTCATCTGGATTCGATAAAGTTGTCCAACACGTTCTCGACAATGCTCATTCTTGATTCTACCTACAAGACCAACAAGTATAGACTTCCTTTATTTGTGATAGTTGGTGTTACGTCTACCGAGAAGACATATGTCATTGGTTTTGCTTTTCTGGAGTGTGAAAAATAGGACAATTTTACATGGGCATTAGAGGTGTGTCGGTCACTTTTGAAGGACCATGTTGAGATGCCTAAAGCGAGTGTTACAGACCGTGATACCGCTGATGAATGCGGTTGCAAAGGTATTTCCTTCTTCTAATGCATTACTTTGTCGATATCACATAACAAAGAATGTGAGAAGTCGGGTTAAACCCGCGGTGGGGGCGAAACAAGTAGAGTCCGAAGGTGGAAATTTGGTGAAGGTCGCTATGATTGTTCAAAAAATAATGGATGCATGGAATCGTATACTAAATTCTTCCACAAAAGAATTATATGTTGATTCCGTCATTCAATTCCGGAAAGTGTGTGAAAAGTATCTTGCTTTATTGAAATACGTTGAAAGTACAATTCTTGATCAGGTGAAGGAGAAGATAGTCTGTGCGTGGACTGATAATGTCTGACACCTTGGAAATACAACCACCAACAGAGATGAGTCGGCCCATGCTAGTTTAAAAAATTGGTTGGGTAATAGCAAGGGGGATTTGTGTCGAGATTGGGACTCCGTAAATCTCATGATTAAAAACCAACATAATGAGATACAAACAACATTTGGTTAGAGTATAACGGTATTGAAACATCGATTTAAAGACAACATTCTTTATTCTCAATTGATCGGTAATATGTCTCGGTCGGGGTTCAACTATATATTTCACGAGGCCAAACGAGCTGAAACTGTAGGTTTCGATAGCGCAAAGTGTGATTGCACTATTGTGAAAACCTATGGTCTTCCATGTGCTTGTGTTATTGCTAAAAAGTTGAAACTAGGTGAGTCAATAAGAATGGACGAAGTTTGCCCTCATTGGAAAAGACTTAGTTTTGATGATGATGGTTGCATGGAAGGAGGTAAACCAAATATCTCTATTTTGACCGAATGAGAAGTGATACAAGAGAGATTCTCAAAGGCTGATGACAACATGAAACTCCACATCAAAGAACAATTGAGGAAGATTGCCTATCCTGAAACAACCGACATGAAATCACCTTCTCAATTGGTAAAGACAAAAGGTGCTCCGAAGAAAATGAAGCCTACATTGAATGAAAATTCGACTACACGGTCTCCTTCTTATTGTGAGCACGTTGACAAACTTTATCACGACTCACCGACTCCTAAATCTCAAAAAAGTGTCATGAAAGGAGCCCGCATAAGCAAACCGCCTCCAACCCCGATTCCACCGAAAATTCCATTCATCGACAAGATGCCGGTTTTTATGCACAAATACATCAACCGTATCGTCAATGTTGAAGGGGGTGGTAATTGCGGTTACCGAGCCGTTTCGGCTTTACTTGGTAAAGGAGGGGATAGTCATGCTCTTGTCTGTCATCAACTAATCCAAGAGTTGAAGACCCATAAAGAATTGTACATGCGGTTGTATGGAAAGAAAGAAAAATTCGATGCGGTTTATAAAATGTAGTATTTAAATTTCTGTCAAAATCATCAATGTAACGCTGATTTTATTTTATGAATGTTGATTTTATCGTTGCAATGTTGATTTTCTGGTTTTCTGATTCTGGTTTTCTTCTGTATATACGCATACGGAAATATTCCATAGATGTATCTACAGAATAAATTTTAAAAAAAAAAACTGAAAAAATGTGCGTCTGAAGATACATCTCCGAAAATAGGGGGTACTTTTGAAAGCGCACGTGGTACCTAAGAACCCAAGGAGTGGGGTAATAAATTCTCAAACATTATTTAACCTTCGTAACATGGGTAGAACTCTTTTAAATCCTTTTTGTTTGACATTGTTTTTAGGCATCTTTTACCTTTAAAAAATTAAGTTTTTGGCAAAATTATACTAGAGGTTTAAGTTTTTTTTAACAGATTAATCTTTAAGAATTTTTTTAACAACTTGATTTTTAGGTTATCAAACGTGTATATTATTATTTTTTTTAACATAGTAAATGTGTTAATTCTGGATGCAATTATTTTAAATAGTGTGAAAATGATGAAGTGCAATAAAAAATACAATAGTCAAACATTTTTAAATGTTCAAAATGTGAAAAAGAATGGTGTAGAATTCATTCTAAAGGATCAAGTTGTTAAAAAAAACTTACAAGACCGACATTTTACAAAAAAAAAAATAACTTCAAGGATCTCTGGTATAATTTTATCATTTCTCTTTTGTATTTTTTAAAAATTCAAAATGTTAAAAAATAATTTAAATTTGTTTTTTATAAATTTAAAAATTAATTTTGACATCCTATAATATAAACATATATTATTAAATATCAAAATATAATCAAAATCGTATTTTTTTAAAGTTGTATCTCAAAAATTATTTTATGAAAAATTATTTAAAATAGTTTCAAAATTATGTGATTTATTAAATTTTGATATAAAAAAAAGTTAATAAAACGATAAAATAATTAAAATAACATTCTTAAATTAACTATTCAAACCAAATTTTCATTTAAAGTTTTTATACAAAATTTCTTTATAATTATTTTTAAACAAAAATATGTAATATTATAAATAAAAAATAGTTTGAAGAAAAAACTAAAATAAACGGCCCCTTTATCGTGATTTAGTCATGCATTATCAATATACTTTATCAATTCGAAAGCATTGCTATCCAATCAAACACATCACATCCTTAAAAGATTAATCACGCAACCATGCCCCCACGAGCAACATGAGCAACAAAGAATCTATAATATCCGTTGAAATCGACGTCGAGACTGGTCTGTTTCCTACATCATACATGCATCAAATAGTAAAACTTCCACTTGCAACAATAAGGTGCCAAATTTGTGAATGAGACATACCACCGAAAGAGAATATGAGGCTTAAAAACTGCTAATAGGATATTCAATTGCAAAAAGGGATTCCAATGAGTTTTAGAGGAAAATTATTAAAATTTCTTTCTTACAACAAATATATCTTGGGTCCTTTTACGGTGCGCCACATCTCAACCGATGCATATCTTTTCAACAAAGGTGGCTCTTGAATCATAATCAATTAATCATAACTGGTTTATGTGCCATTATTATTAAGGACAAAAACATTTTTGTCGGTAGCTAAAATAATGAGGTTTTCAGAGTAATGTATACTAACATGATTTTGGTCTAAAAGTGAATTTTATTGTTTTTAATAAAATATTATATTTATCTTGTCAAAAAAATAAAATTATATATTTGTTAAAAAAATATTATTTTTTACTAAAAATATAAAGGTTCACTCAAATTTTTTTTGCAAGTTTAGAAAGAAGGAAAATAAAAGCTTTGGAGTGAGAAAACTAGAGAAAAGAAAACAAATCTCATTCTTTGAAATAGGGCTTTTATAGAAAATAATAAATAAATATTTATCTACATCACTATAAGCAAATAACCCAGACACTAAAATAAGTAATCATGGGCACTCAATATTTTTAAACAATGAAACAAATATCTGTACTTTTAACAATAATCAAATTGTTGCCTGAACACTTGTTACCAGCTTTCCAAAACAAGTGATACAATTCAGCAAAATAATAGGTTCACTGAAATCAAATTTTCCTTTTAACTAAAAACTAAAAAGGAAATATTGCTAACCCTTTTCTAAAAATATATTGCAAGTCATACCATTTACTATCTATACCAGCAGCTGCAACATACAGAGACAACAGCAGCACCAAAAAGCTAGCTGACAGTTGCCATTGTATATTCACAATGGTCTCTAATTGCGTAACAGCTCGAGAAGCTGTTCCGCTTTCCGCTTGCCCCTTTCTGAACCATTTTCTGCCAGTTCCATGAGAGGATTGATTACTTTATGTGAAGCGACAATCGGTAGGTTTAGTGGATCTCCTTTACAGATGCATACTAGCACCGAAGTCGCATTTTCTTTGTTCCTATAAGATCCATTACTGATTAATTCCACCAAAACGGGAATAGCATTCATAGATCCAATTGCTGCTTTTCCTTCCGGGTGGCTAGCTATTACAGCCAGTATTGCCAATGCCTCGCCCCTCATCTCCCCACCTGGTTCTGTTAACATTTCTATCAACTTCGGTACAATACCAGCCTTAACAGCAAGTCCTTTGTTACCTTGGTATATACACAGTTTGAATAGGGCGGACGCAGCATCAATCTTTCCTCTTTGACTTCCTTCGCAGAAGAGAGTAACTAGAGCCTGGATTGTTCCAGATGCACCAATCGCCACTTTGTTCTCGTTCGCTGAAGAGAGGTTGAAAAAAGTGGCTGCTGCGTTTTCCCGAGCTTCCATGCTACCATTTTTTAGCACGTGAAGGATTCCCGGCACAGCATCAGAAGCCATGATGCGCTCTTTGTTTTCCTCGTAGATAGATAGATTGAGAAGAGCAGTAACTGCATGCTCCTGGGTGCCAGTATCAGGAGTATAGAGGAGATCAGTGAGGAGGGGTATAGCACCAGCTTCAGCAATCAACTTTCGATTTTCACTGTTGTGCTTGGCAAGAAGACGGATCTCCGCTGTAGTAAAATGAAGATACAGACACTCATTATTAGTAAAACATCATTAGGAAATACAAGCATGGGGTTTTGAGAGATCGCAATAGAAGTATTTTTCTCAAATTATAAAAATGTCAAAAAGTTAGACATAACAATTATACACTGATAGGGATTAGCATGTAGTATGTCAAGCCTTAATTAATTCTTAACTTCCCAGTCCTTGGGGTATTTTACTAATTTCCATGTTTCCATTACAGATTTAGTAGTAGTGCCTCGACCTTCAAAGGATCACAACATAGTTAATAATGTAGAACATGTTATAGATTGCCAGTTGAAGATGCTGGGGATAATATAATCTTACTGATTCTTTGTTACAACAAAAACCCTTATCCTATGTGCTACGTCAAAGGATCTAAATCTTATGCCATTGATTATTTTCTTCATCAACAATTGTCCCTGTGTCTTAGTTTCCCTAAATTTCCCTAAACCAATTCCCAAATCCTAATTTCAATAGGTTATGTTCTCTTCACAGCAGTAGCCCCCACAAAGCCGTAAACATTTGTTAGACATTAAGAACAGACATAGCCCATTGTTTGATTTATATTTATAATAGGCCCGTTATGAGAAACAAAAGCTATGATGTCCACTCTCTAAACCCCGAGTATTAAACATCTCCAAAACGCATGTATCAGTCACGGCAACCATACTATCTGTTGTGCCCCTGCGTCTTTTCATCATCATCCTTTAATTATTCTTTCATGTTTCTTCTCAACACATGAAGGTGCTGGTCGGAAAACGACAAATAGTATCCAGAAACAGAAGATTGTGGCTGGAAAGTCTCCTACTTGACGGAAACACAGCCGCAAAAGGGCCATTCAGCCAGGAATTTTCCGCAAATCGCAGCAGCTAACACCGCAGCTGTTGAGGGCAGATAACGACCAAAAGAGATTGCACCTGATGTTGCTGCCGCTCCGCGATTCTGCTATTGCACGAAACTGCGACGCTACTAACAATATGGCTTACAAGCTAGTTTTGTAAGGATGAATTAGTCCCAAATATGGCGCTATTAGAATTGTTATTATATTATATTAGCCTGACGTTATTATGTTACTCCCTCCGTCCTAAATTTTGTCATTTTAACAGTTATACACAAATTAGAAAATATAGTTAATCTTGTATAGACAAGAGAAACTATGAGTTATTTAACAAAAAAATGTGCTTCAATAATAGTATGGAAAAGATAAATTAAAAGAATTGAGAAAGGATAGAACAATTAATTAGTGACGAGCATTAAAGGAAAGTAAGCAATGATGATCTATTGATATAGCAAAATGACAAAATTTGGGACTAATATATTTCGGTAGAATGACATTATTTGGGATGGAGTGAGTATTAGACAACAGTCGGTAGTTATTATGTTTTAGGTAGTAGTTATGTTATTAGGCAGGCAGTTACATTATTAGATTTAGACAGATTTAGAATAAATAGAAACACTGAAGGAAAAATCAGTAGGCTATTAATTTGAACTGGATGTTGGTTGTGAGAGACCAATCTCTCTAGTTCTTGGAGCGGAGAGACCAAGAATCTCAAATTTCTTGGATAGGAATTGTCTTGTAATCATTTGCATTACTTCCTAATTTATTGTATCGAAAAAGAACTCGTCCTCTATTCTGAAACAGCAGTCCAGAGATTGTTGCAATTAAAATCAGATTGTTGCTATTAAATTTCTATGTTTAGTACCAGTTTATCACAAACCTAAAAAATGCTTTCTAGCATTAATCAATCTAATAAAACCCTAAATGGAATCTATTAAATCCAAATCATTATTATATTGTCCTATAATGAATGGAAAAAGGATTCTAGTTTCAGTTATACGAAGAAAAGAAGCGACCATTGAACAATTGTAGACAGCAAATAAAAAAATGTAAAAATCTAATATAAGTAGCAAATTGAAAAATAAGTGTGTTTGTTACAATGCTGACCTGCTGCACATCGCTGATCCTCAATGTATCTGGAAACAAGTTTCCTCATTAAGGAATCAAGGTCAATTAATTCAGAGGAGCCATTGGATGTTTCCTTGCAGAGCCGTAAACTTTCTAACCTTTTAGGTGGTTCAACTCCATTTGCCTCGCACCAATTTGATATCAGGTTGTATAAAACATGATTAGGTATGAGAATGGGGCTGGAAACAATCTGCCGAGTGCTGGGACATGTTCGATGCCCTGTATCAAGCCATTTCCTAATGCAAGCTCGTTCATATGTCTGCAGAGAGGGTGAATAATAGGATTACAAAGTGTCTAAACATGAAATTTTTCTAAATAATATCATACAAGTCTCTTCAAGTATTAGAAAAAATTGGTTTCTAATAAAACACTGCTATCAACACAACAAAGACTTTGATCTCTCAAAATTCACTATTCTTCCTGTATTCCTAATCAAACCATGATGATTCTGTCCCCATATTTCAAATTGTTTTAAGGAAACAAATGACTGTTTCAAATGTTAATATGTTAGCTCACGGTAACGTTATATTACTGACTTTCAAACAGAAAGAAAAAAAGAACTGATATTTTCTTAACCATTTCCAGCTATAACTTATATTAGTATGTAAAGGAAAAAGATCAATTTGGTCTCCCAAGTATGTGTATCCATTATATTAGAAAATATACCCTATCTATTTTATAAGAAACTCAATCTTTAAGAGGCAACGACTAGTTTCATTTAATCGTATCCAAGTATTTTAGTTTGAAGAGTACCAATAAGTAAAATAGTTAATGATATGAGGTGTACGTCAACGAACTAATATTACAATCTTGTGTAGCAATTAATAGTTGATAGTACCAGTATTACAAAATACTACCAAATTTATTATAAAATTATGTAGCAATAAATGAAGTCCATAATCAACTTAACAAATTTTCTAAAACAACAGCTTTTCAAAAAAAAAGTAAAGAATAATATCAGATAACCTTTTTAGTATTTACAGTTCAATTTGTTCAAGATCTCTCCTTGATTTTAAGTACTAGAATCTTCACATCATTTTTTTCAAGAGATATGTTCTTCATTGTTCTTGCTGTTTCTTGCAGAGCACCATTATTGATCATTGATTGCTCTTTAAAATTCATAATTTAAACCCATAGGATTTATCTTAACAATTAAAAAAAAAAAGTGCCTCTAAACTACAATTTAGAAAAATCTCACGCCATAGCACAATAACGGTCTTTTTTAACTTTTAAATGCAAATTACCAAGAACTTAAATATATCAGCATGTCATGAGATCTAAATTATTACCATGCTTAAAGATGGTTGTAATAAAAATTAATTATTGAGAGAATAAATAAGCAGTTACTTCTCAGGTACAAACCTGCCCTGTGGAAATGATGACAGGATCTTTCATTAGCTCAAGAGATATTGGGCAGCGAAACTCTTCCGGCACAACCGGTGACTGACAACTTAAGTTCACACATTGCTCATTAGTGTGAAGAGGCAAATCCCCACTCGACAACACCTGTGTGCACTTCTCAAAACAACCATCTCCCTTATTTTCAGTGTCCTTCAACAAAAAATCTTCAATTTTTGTCAGCACCGCTGCCAATCCCTGCAAGCTTTTCTCATAATAACCACCCCCATCAACAATCACCTTATGAAGAGCAAATGACTCTTGTTTGATATCTTCAGCACTCACAAATTGTAGTTTTTCACAGATTAAACGTAGTGCATCAGATTCAGTAGTCACATCACAGCTCTGGTTATAGATAGACAACAGGTGCTCATAAAGCTCCAGACCAGGTGGAACAAAATGCTCTTTGGCTCTTCGAAACTGGGCAGCCACAAGTGTGATCTATGACAACAATAGAGGCAGAAAATGAATACCTTGAGATTGAAGAAGAGGTAGCAACTAGCAACAGACAAATAAGAATCAAGGACTCGTCAGGTTTGAGAAAATATTTCATGCATTCATTTTTAACATCAAAACCCTCATCGTGTATACATTTTGTTTTATTATACCCAACACAGCCTAACATGATAAGAACTAAATTCTATTACATTATTCATAAAAGCATGAAATTGTGTTCCAATTTTTAACTATATATGACATGCTTAATTTGAAGTTTTGATCTCTCAAGTATATCATGATTATCAACTTGGTCTCTCGAGTTTCAGTGGCACAGAATCAGTCGCCCAACCATCCATATCCAAATTGTTACAATTTGGTTTCTCCGGACTCCTTAGGCAGTTTTCATTCCAATCAGTTGAAATAAAAGGATATGCACTAACCCCTCTTTGATTCACTATCTTTACAGTGTAAGAAAATCTGGGTTGTGCATATAACCCTAATCTAATCATGATACCTTTGTGAATTGTGATGTTCGTGTGCAGTCCTTTTTTGACCATTTCAACATGCAATGTCAGACCAGGTCAGCTAACATGTTCACATAGACTCGCATTAATACACAGAGGAAAAAAATGGTAACAAGAAGATTGGTAACCCAAATTTGCGTGATTGGAACTTAGTAGACCAAAACTGCACAATCGTATTACACGCCAGACTACAAGTTCAAATAAGCCTATATAAAAATAGGGAACCTCATCACACATTTCAACATAGAAAAGTTCTAAACAAATAAACACTTCACCTGCTCCTTCAGCTCCTCCGAAATATCAAGTTTGTCATACGAAATCTCGTTTATAGCTTGTTCAAAACGAGAAGCCAGATCAGTGAACCTGCACTTAATTTTCTCCCTCTCCAATATCTACAATAGCAAGCAACAAAACCAATCAGAAAAAAAAAAACTGTATCATAATTCTAAATTGCATTCCACAACCGCAATTGCAGCCGCAATATAACAGAAACCACAACTGCATTTGCCTTTACTACACAATAACAGTTTGCAGCTTAACAGCAACCACAATTAATGAACAATGCAGTATATTTATAGCAACAAACATGAAATTGCATTAATTTAAATCTCAAAAAATAGAAACAAAAAACCCTAATTTTAACAAACATGAATATAAATTAGTAATTTTTCTAACAAAGAGTATAGCTAGCAATGCAAACCATGTAGAGCTGGCTTGAGCGAGAACAAAATCGAAGCAAACTCTTAGCGGAGAGAAAAGCTTCTTGGAGCGAAACGAGGGTTTCATAAGGAACAAAAACGACGTCGTTAACGAGGTGTCGAAAGAGAGGAATGAGGAAATTGATCCTACGACTGAGATCGAAGCATTGAGTTTTGACGAGGGAATTGAAGGTGGAGATTTGAGAGATTTCGGTAGCAATGTCGATGAGGTTGTGAAGAATAGTGAAACCCTTGGTTTTCGCCATTGTTGTTCGCATGGGTTTGTAGGTAGAAGCTGTGTTTTGAAGTGTTGCTTTTGAGAGAGAGAGGAGGTTGTTAAGAAAGAGTGACACTTTTTCACAGCTGTTAACTGGGTGGGTCCCACTAGATCAGCTTCGAATCGGAAAACTAGGTGCTCTTATTTGGAAACAGTGGTTTTATTTAGGAAAAATGTGATTTGTTTGGTTTTTTTTTTAAGATAACGTTATATTAAAAGAGAAAGAGATATGAAATTGAATTGTTTTTTCTAAAGATATTATAGGATAAATAATTATATTTTTTTTGTCTAGATACTTTATCTAAATTAGCATATTTATAAAAAGGTAAGATATTATATTTAACTTGTTTAGAGTAAATCAAGATATTTGAACGCGCAAATGTAAAGATTATTTTATCAAAATAATTAAATTTATTATAAGGTCGATATTTTTTATATGCATAGACTAGAATAAATAGTTTAAAGATCTAAATATGTACCACATGGATTTAGTTAATATCTTTTATTCAATTATTTTTTTTAAGTTAGATTTGTATTCTCAATTAAGGACGTGAATGGAAGTTCATTAGATAGGATAAGATATTATTTGTTTATTAAGTACTCTTCCTATCATGTCTTGGTTCTAAACTCGGATCAATGCGAGAAGCTCAATATAGTTACGAAATTCAAAAGATAAGGATATTTATGGTGGTGTGCTGTTACGGAAACACAGTATTAGACTTAATATCGATTGTTCAGTGGGAGGTTCTAGGATATAGGAAGCAAGCATAGACTTGTCATAGAAAGTGCATAATCAAGCAGACAATTAAAGAAGGGTCGTCAGATAATTGAACGAATTGTATCTGACATTTATTTGCTTGAATGACTATGATAGAAATAAAAGTTCTGAATTTTCATAAACTCTAATAAAACCTCTATATAAGAAACTACATGTGTCAATTTAAAGTAAACACAAATGTTATTTATACTTTATACAAGTCACATCAGACAATCTCTGACTTGAGTGTTAGAGTGATTGTATGTATCAACTCCTCCTTCTAATCAACTGAAACAACCATGCGTGAAAGATCTTCAGGCTCAGGGTTGTTCGTGACTGACCATATTCTTCTTCAAGAATAAAATGGCGAACCGTTTTCTCAATCATCACTAGAATGGAAAACCAGGGAAGAATGGAAATATGTAACTCTAACCGCCTGAGATCTGTGGCGAACGAAATCATGAGGAGGAGTCCGCGTCAGGAGGAAGTGTGGATTTATGTGCTTGCAGGTAATAAAGATCAGTATTTAGAGTTTTGATGACGACAATGCATGACAATATTGTAATACCCCGTATTATTTAAATGTTCAATAGGATATCAGATGAGTATCTACGTGCTCTATCTTTGGATAATTGGAATAATGGAATCCTCTAAGTACTTTAAGTTTTGACATTCGGGATCAATAGAGCAACTAATGAACTCTGAAGAGATCAATTATTTTATTAAGAGACGGATTAATAATTGATAGTTCAAGAAAGTAAATTTTGGGTAACTATAGTAATTAATCAATTGGGTTGAGACGACAAAATATCAATTGGAGATATTTTGCCCGGTTGGATTTATATTATATATTATAGTATTATATATATATATATATGTTAAGAAAAGAAAAGGAAAAAGAAAGATAGTAAAGAAAAAGAAGAAGAGAAAGAAGAGAAAGAAGAAGGAAGGAGAGAAAGAGAGAAAATGGAGAAAGATGAAGAAGAAGAAGTTCATGGATCATCATCATCTTCTCCAAACTCCTCTTCGATTATCAGGTGGGTTCTAGATAGAGACTTTAGAGTAAATTTCTGGAGGTTTTAGAGTTAGGTTAGATTTTGATAAAACGAGTAATTTCGATAAATCGATGAAATCTAACGGATAGATTGATGAAATGCATGTCTAAATATTTTCTAACATGTTGTTTTGAGTATTTGGATGCATTAATATCATGTGGGTTGAAGGTTTGGGTCATTTTTGGATCCCAAACCCATTTTTGGAGAATTCTGGTCCGTCCAGATTCGCCAGGCGAGTAGGTGCTGAGTCTGATTCGCCAGGGATTCACCAGGCGAATTTGCCTGGGACAGCAAAACATTTTTTTTCGTATTTTCGCCATAACTTGAGATCCGTAACTCGGATTGACGCACGGTCGGAAGCGTTGGAAAGATAATTTTATGCTCTATGAGATGGTGAGGTAGAAACATGATTATATGTCATGGATTGATATGGTAGAATTAAACATTGTGATGAATGTGGAAAGTGTGGTTTATGTTTCCACCGGAAATTCATGAATCGGGAAGCCGATTGATATGGGGCTTGAAGCCTTGGAAAGAGAATCCAATGTGTTATTCAATGGTGAGATTAGGCCATGTTTAACCAAGGATGCTTGGTCGGGGGTAGTAGTGGCTAGTATGCCTTGAAAACGTGTATGAACTATAATGTGATTATGTTATGCTATTATATGTGTTTACTTGTAATATTTGTGATTATACCATGTCTATCTGATTGTGAATTGTGAATGAAAGAAATATGCATGTTTAAAATATGAATTTGGAAGAGTGAGGAAACTTTACCCCAAAACGGAATAGTTTAATTCTAGGTTGTAACTAGGATTGTGGTAGAGAATCTATGTGGCAACGCTCGTGCGTGAAAGGCCGAGGCGTGTGTATTGTGCAATCGTAACCGGTTATTATTGATAGTGCGTTTCATGGGTCTCGAGCTCCTCTGAAACATATGCACCATTACTTGGCAGGTTTGATTCCCGCGTTTAGTACGAATGGGACCCACTGTAACGCCCCAGTTTTTGCCAGTTTTATTGTATTGAGTCTTTTTGGATTATTTTATTATTATTTTATTCTAATTTCGACTTTTATGTGAAAATATGTTATTTTCGGCGGGAATATATTTTATCGCGTTTTGGGAACGTTTGCGAGATATTTGAGTGTGGGGGTATTTTGGACATTTCACATTTAATTTCACTAAGTTAGTAAGAAAAGAAAAGAAAAATAGAAATAGAAAGAATAGAAAGAAAAAGAGAGAAAAGAAAAGTAGAGAAGAAGAAAAGAGAAGAGAAAGAAGAAAAGAGAGGAAAAACTTGTGAAGGAAGAAATCAATCTCTCGACTTTCTAGAACACGATTAAATCGGGTAAGGGTGCGAAACTCGGTTATTATATCATTGTGTATGATTATGTATGTTTTGTGTGGATGTTTTGGTTGGTTTTCCACATGTTTCCGTTTATGCCGTATTGGACGAAATCGATAGAAATCGATGTTTTTACGGTCGAAAAGTCGTATAAATACATGTGTTGGTTGGTTATGTGTATGTGAGCTGCTGTTTAAAGTTTCATGAAGTTTGGTTATGTTTTGGTTAGTTTTCGTTATGTTTCCGTTGTTTTGTCCGTTTAGGTCGAATTGTACGAAATCGATAAAAACCGATGTTTTCACGGTTAGAATTCGAAATAAATTACGTAGTTGTATCGAGTAAGGTTAGGTCGTCGTATGTCGTGCTTTTTATTCAATTTGGTGATGTTTGAAAATTCTGGTTTTTGAAAGGTTGAAATTTAATCGAAAAATCGAACGTCGTAGAAATTTCGTTTATGTGTTCTAAATTGTTCTTATGTATTTGGTGGTTGCGCGTATATGTTTGTTTCGGTGAAAATGTTCGATTTAGTCGAGTTTCCGGGCACTTTGGAAAATGGCAGCAAAGGTGTATTTTGAGAAAATCTGGTTTTTGAGGAAAAACAGAGTTATGAATCGATACATAACAGCTATGTATCGATACGAAATGGTTTATGTATCGATACATAACCCTTATGCATCGATACATACTGAAGAAATTTGGGAAAACAGCATTTTCACTACAGCATGTGTCGACACATGCGTGCTATGTATCGATACATGTGGCCTCTATGCGTCGATACATAAGCCTATGTATCGATACATACTGTGCTGAACCATAAAATTCTGGTTTGTCGGGGAAACTTCGGAAATTCATATCTCTTGAACCGTAAGTCGGTTTTAACCCCCGTTCGAAGCGTTGGAAAGCTAACGAGATGTTCTTTCTAGGAAAAATATTTTTGGGGTCTGAACTTGGTCCAATCGGTACAGTTTTTACGAACCGTTTCGTAGTGTCGGGCGTCCGGTTTATGTTTTTGCGTTATTTTGAAATATTCATATCTTGTTAACCGTTTATCGTATTTAAGAGTTCTTTATACCGAATCGAAGCTGTCGATGAGTACTTTTTGATGATGATAGAAAATATTATTTTTGGCCGACTTTTAGCCGACTTTTCTGAGAAACCGTAAAAATGGAATTTTGAGTTATTTTCTATATTGTGCGATAGGATATGATATGTAACGTATGACTTGTGTGAGGGATGTTTGATGGGTATATGATGTTGTGGTGAAGATTTGTGGCCGTTTGGCAATTATGTGCATTGTATTATATGTACTTGAAATGCATGATTTAATATATGAGCCTCGATTTCCATGGGTCATTATATGACATGCATCATGTTGAAGACATTGTAAGATCCCTTCGTGGGTGTAAACAATGCATGAAGACATTGTAAGATCCCTTTGTGGGTGTAAACAATGCAGTTAGACATTGTAGATCCCTTTGTGGGTGTAAACAATGCATGTTGAATTGTAGATCCCTTATGGGTGTAAGCAATTGTTGTATTGATCGTGTGCCTATTATAAGGGACTAAAAACGATCCATAACGTCGTATGCTTGTTGATAAGTGGTAGCGACGGGGAACATCGTATGCCCGACGGGGAGTTACCCTAAGTAACGAGCGATGATTCCAAGAGTTCCTGGGGGACTAATGGTACCGCATGCATAGAGTCGTTGTGTCGGTCTCTGTGCATTTGCATAATTCATTACATGAATGTTTATGTGTTGAATTTTGAGAAGGATTTGTTATGCATTGTGTTAATGTATATGCTTATGTGATTGATGTGTGAAATGGGTTTAATATGTCTTGTGTTGTTTACAAGTATCGTATTTGTGTGGTGAGAATAATTGTGCATATTTTGCTAAGTGTTATATAATGATATGCAATTATATTATAATCCTGTTTCTCACCCTTCTGTTGTGGTTTAATGCTGTAATGGCATTGCAGATTAGACGCTGGAGGTCTTTTGCGAAGATTAGTGTCTTCGTCTTTTTGTCGTTCCGTCGGCTCTGATATGTAACACGGGTAGTCGGGGTTCGAGTGTAGATGTTTCTTTTAGCTTGTATATAGTGGCCTTGTATGAATATGTATATGGCATACTTATATTTTGTGATGACATCAGTTATGGATGTTCCGCTTTAATTCTGTAACTGAATGCTGATATTTTGGAACGGAGTTCCTTTGTTTATAAAAACTATCCAGGTGTTATATATCTTTATGAGCAGGTTATTTTTAGTTCACGTTGATGTGACATCTCTGTTTATATCTAAATGACTTAATCTTTGCTCTGATGTTTTATTATAAGATTAGTTTATTCCGGTTTTTGTACGGGGTATAGAAGGGGTGTTACATGAAGTGGTATCAGAGCTAATGTTTGGTTTGTCCGACCATGTTGTCGTGTCTGTTGTGTCTTGTTAGTCTATTGCACTCTGTTGAGTGGTTGTTTAACCATAATTTGCTATCGTTGGGAACATTCAGATTATGGATGGAAGAGCTGCTATGACTGCGGCCATGCAAGCTATGGCGCAAGCGATGCAGAATTTACCCAATGCTGCGGCGGACGAGGAATCGCGTAGTATGGATAAGTTTCAGAAGAATAATCCACCCAGCTTCGAAGGTACTCATGATCCTGAGGGAGCACAGATTTGGCTGAAGAAGATTGAGAAGATCTTCCGTTTCATTAGGTGTTCCGAGGATCAGAAGGTGCAGTTTGGTACTCATATGTTGGAAAAGGAAGCTGAAGACTGGTGGGCGAATGCTTCTCAGAGGTTTGAGGAGGATGAGATAGTGGTTACATGGGCTGTGTTCAAAGATGCTTTTCTTGAAAAGTATTTTCCGGAAGATGAGAGAGGTAAAAAGGAAATTGAATTTCTTGAACTGAAGCATGATAATTCCTCTGTTGCGGATTATGCTGCTAAGTTTGAGGAACTTGTGAAGTTCTGTCCTAATTATAATACGGCTGGTTCTGAGAGGTCAAAGTGTTTGAAGTTTGTGAATGGCTTGAGGCCAGAAATCAAGCAGGGTATCGGTTATCAGGAGATAAGACAGTTTTCAGTGTTGGTGAACAAGAGTCGGATTTTTGATGAAGATAGTAAGGCACGTGCTACTCATTACAAGAATCTGAATGATAGGAAAGGAAAGGGGCAGTTCAGAGGTAGGCCTTATGCTACCCCTGTTGATAAAGGGAAACAGAAGTTTACTTTTGATAGGAAGCCTAGTGGAGGAGGAATGAATTCTTCGGTGAAATGTTATAATTGTGGTGGTTTAGGTCATCGTATATCGGAATGTAAAAGGAATATGAACAAGTGTTCTAATTGTGGTTTGACGGGTCATGTGGCTGCTGATTGTAGGAGGAATGCGATCAAGTGTTATAATTGTGGGGAGAATGGTCACTATAGTACAAAGTGCACGAAACCGAAGCAAGCTCAACCTAGAGGAAAAGTATTTGCATTGGCGGGAGCTCAGCCTACTAATGCAGATCGTTTGATCAGAGGTACTTGTTTTATTAATAGTAATCTTTTAATTGCTATTATTGATACTGGAGCGACTCATTCGTTTATTTCGAGTGATTGTGCGAAACGTTTGAATTTGGTGTTGTGTAAGATGGATGGAGAGATGGTTATCGATACTCCAGCTTCGGGGTCGGTAACTACTTCTTTCGTTTGTTTAAGTTGTCCTTTGATAATTTTTGGTAGAGATTTTGTGATGGACTTGGTATGTTTGCCATTGAAGGGTTTGGACGTGATTCTGGGAATGAACTGGTTAGAGTTCAATCGTGTTCATCTTGATTGTTATCTTAAGCGGGTGAGATTTTCTTCTCTTGAAGAAGAAAGGGAATCTGGTTTCTTATCTACCAAAGAGTTGAAGAAACTTTTGGCGGAGGAAGCTCAGTTGTTTGGATTGTTTGCATCGTTGTCTGTGGAGAGTCAAGTTGCAATTGGAAGTTTTCCTGTTGTGTGTGATTTTCAGGAGGTGTTTCCGGATGATTTTTCAGATGTGCCGCCAGAAAGAGAGGTGGAGTTTTCTATAGACCTAGTTCCTGGTACTAGACCTGTATCTATGGCACCATATCGGATGTCAGCATCTGAGTTGGTGGAGTTGAAAAGACAATTGAATGAGTTGTTGGAAAAGAGGTTTGTAAGGCCTAGTGTATCACCTTGGGGTGCTCCTGTTTTGTTGGTCAAAAAGAAAGATGGAAGTATGCGTTTGTGTATCGATTATCGGCAGTTGAATAAAGTGACGATTAAGAACAAGTATCCACTTCCAAGGATCGATGACTTGATGGATCAACTAGTGGGTGCAAGTGTGTTTAGTAAGATTGATTTGAGATCAGGATACCATCAGATTCGGGTTAAAGAGGAGGATATTCAGAAGACGGCCTTTAGGACACGATACGGACATTACGAGTTTTCTGTGATGCCGTTCGGGGTTTCTAATGCGCCGGGTGTGTTTATGGAGTATATGAATCGTATATTCCATGAGCATTTAGATCATTTTGTTGTTGTTTTTATTGATGACATTTTGGTTTATTCTAAGTCACAGGAGGAACATGCGGAACATTTGCGTATTGTGTTGCAGATTCTGAAGGAGAAGAAACTTTATGCCAAACTGTCCAAGTGTGAGTTCTGGTTGTCAGAAGTGAGTTTTCTTGGGCATGTGATTTCAGGTAATGGTATTGTTGTGGATCCATCCAAAGTAGAGGCAGTTCTACAATGGGAGGCTCCTAGATCTGTTACTGAAATTCGAAGTTTTCTGGGTTTGGCTGGATATTACCGGAGGTTTATCGAAGGTTTTTCCAAGTTGGCACTTCCGTTGACTCAACTGACTTGTAAGGGTAAGGCATTTATTTGGGATATTCAATGTGAAGAAAGTTTCAACGAGCTGAAGGAGAGATTGACTACAGCTCCGATCTTGATCTTACCAAATCCTAATGAATCGTTCGTTGTGTATTGTGATGCATCTCTAATTGGTTTAGGTGGTGTTTTGATGCAAGATGGTAAGGTGGTTGCTTATGCTTCGAGGCAGTTACGAGTTCATGAGAAGAATTACCCTACTCACGATTTGGAATTAGCTGCGATGGTTTTTGTATTAAAGATTTGGAGGCATTATCTCTACGGTGCTAGATTCGAAGTCTTTAGTGATCATAAAAGTTTAAAATACTTGTTTGATCAGAAAGAGTTGAATATGAGGCAACGGAGATGGTTGGAACTTCTGAAGGACTATGACTTTAGCTTGAATTACCATCCTGGTAAGGCTAATGTGGTAGCTGATGCTTTGAGTCGGAAATCTTTGCGTATATCTGCTTTGATGGTGAAAGAGTGGGAACTTCTGGAACAATTTCGAGACTTGAGTTTGGTTTGTGAGCTTTCACATGAGAGTGTGAAGCTTGGTATGTTAAAGATCACTAATGATTTTCTGTTGTCTGTTATAGAGAAACAGAAGTTGGACTTGAAACTTGTTGATTTGTTGCTAGTTGGAAATCAAGAAGTGAACGGTGACTTTAAAGTGGATGATCAGGGTATTTTGAGATTCCGTGGTAGAATTTGTATACCGGATGATGCAGAGTTGAAAAAGATGATTCTTGAGGAAGGACACCGGAGTAGTATGAGTATACATCCTGGTGCTAATAAGATGTACCAAGATTTGAAGAAAATATTTTGGTGGTCTGGTTTGAAATGAGATGTGGCTCAGTTTGTTTATGCGTGTTTGACTTGTCAGAAGTCGAAAGTGGAACATCAGAGGCCTGCAGGATTAATGCAATCGTTGGATATTCCGGAGTGGAAATGGGATAGTATATCGATGGATTTTGTGACGGGTTTGCCTAATTCTCCGAGTGGGCATAATGCTATTTGGGTGATCGTGGATAGACTGACTAAATCGGCGCATTTCATTCCGATTGATATCAGTTATTCTATGGAGCGTTTGGCTGAGATTTATATCAGTGTGGTTGTGAAGTTACATGGCGTTCTGTTGAGTATTGTTTCTGATCGTGATCCGAGGTTTACTTCCAGATTTTGGGAAAGTTTGCAAAAGGCGTTAGGTTCTAAGCTGAGATTGAGTTCTGCTTATCATCCGCAGACTGATGGTCAGACGGAGAGAACAATTCAGTCATTGGAAGATTTACTGAGATCTTGTGTTCTTGAGCAAGGTAGAGTTTGGGACAGTTTTCTTTCATTGATCGAGTTTACGTATAATAACAGTTTCCATTCTAGTATCGGAATGGCACCTTTTGAGGCACTTTATGGAAGAAGATGTCGAACACCTTTGTGTTGGCATGAATCTGGTGAAAGTGCAGTAGTTGGACCTGAGTTAGTTCAACAAACGACGGAAAAGGTGAAACTTATTCGGGAGAAGATGAAAGCTTCTCAGAGTAGGCAAAAGAGTTATCATGATAAAAGGAAAAGAGATCTTGAGTTTCAAGCGGGTAATCATGTGTTTTTGAGGGTTTCGCCGGTGACTGGTGTTGGACGTGCTTTGAAGTCGAGGAAGCTTACTTCACGTTTTATTGGTCCATATCAGATATCCGAAAGAGTTGGTGCAGTGGCTTACAGGATAGCATTGCCACCGAATCTTTCGAATCTACATGATGTGTTCCATGTTTCACAGCTACGGAAGTATGTTCCAGATCCGTCTCATGTGATTCCGATGGATGAGGTTGAGGTAAGAGATAATCTTATGGTTGAGGTTTTACCGGTGAGGATTTTAGATCGCGAGTTGAAAAGGTTAAGAGGCAAGGAGATTGCGCTTGTGAAAGTGGCGTGGGGAGGCGCTGCTGAGGGCAATTTGACTTGGGAATTGGAAAGTCGGATGCGGGAGTCGTATCCGGAGTTGTTTGTATCAGGTATTATTTTCGAGGACGAAAATTTCTAAGTGGGGGAGAGTTGTAACGCCCCAGTTTTTGCCAGTTTTATTGTATTGAGTCTTTTTGGATTATTTTATTATTATTTTATTCTAATTTCGACTTTTATGTGAAAATATGTTATTTTCGGCGGGAATATATTTTATCGCGTTTTGGGAACGTTTGCGAGATATTTGAGTGTGGGGGTATTTTGGACATTTCACATTTAATTTCACTAAGTTAGTAAGAAAAGAAAAGAAAAATAGAAATAGAAAGAATAGAAAGAAAAAGAGAGAAAAGAAAAGTAGAGAAGAAGAAAAGAGAAGAGAAAGAAGAAAAGAGAGGAAAAACTTGTGAAGGAAGAAATCAATCTCCCGACTTTCTAGAACACGATTAAATCAGGTAAGGGTGCGAAACTCGGTTATTATATCATTGTGTATGATTATGTATGTTTTGTGTGGATGTTTTGGTTGGTTTTCCACATGTTTCCGTTTATGCCGTATTGGACGAAATCGATAGAAATCGATGTTTTTACGGTCGAAAAGTCGTATAAATACATGTGTTGGTTGGTTATGTGTATGTGAGCTGCTGTTTAAAGTTTCATGAAGTTTGGTTATGTTTTGGTTAGTTTTCGTTATGTTTCCGTTGTTTTGTCCGTTTAGGTCGAATTGTAGGAAATCGATAAAAACCGATGTTTTCACGGTTAGAATTCGAAATAAATTACGTAGTTGTATCGAGTAAGGTTAGGTCGTCGTATGTCGTGCTTTTTATTCAATTTGGTGATGTTTGAAAATTCTGGTTTTTGAAAGGTTGAAATTTAATCGAAAAATCGAACGTTGTAGAAATTTCGTTTATGTGTTCTAAATTGTTCTTATGTATTTGGTGGTTGCGCGTATATGTTTGTTTCGGTGAAAATGTTCGATTTAGTCGAGTTTCCGGGCACTTTGGAAAATGGCAGCAAAGGTGTATTTTGAGAAAATCTGGTTTTTGAGGAAAAACAGAGTTATGAATCGATACATAACAGCTATGTATCGATACGAAATGTTTTATGTATCGATACATAACCCTTATGCATCGATACATACTGAAGAAATTTGGGAAAACAGCATTTTCACTACAGCATGTGTCGACACATGCGTGCTATGTATCGATACATGTGGCCTCTATGCGTCGATACATAAGCCTATGTATCGATACATACTGTGCTGAACCATAAAATTCTGGTTTGTCGGGGAAACTTCGGAAATTCATATCTCTTGAACCGTAAGTCGGTTTTAACCCCCGTTCGAAGTGTTGGAAATCTAACGAGATGTTCTTTCTAGGAAAAATATTTTTGGGGTCTGAACTTGGTCCAATCGGTACAGTTTTTACGAACCGTTTCGTAGTGTCGGGCGTTCGGTTTATGTTTTTGCGTTATTTTGAAATATTCATATCTTGTTAACCGTTTATCGTATTTAAGAGTTCTTTATACCGAATCGAAGCTGTCGATGAGTACTTTTTGATGATGATAGAAAATATTATTTTTGGCCGACTTTTAGCCGACTTTTCTGAGAAACCGTAAAAATGGAATTTTGAGTTATTTTCTATATTGTGCGATAGGATATGATATGTAACGTATGACTTGTGTGAGGGATGTTTGATGGGTATATGATGTTGTGGTGAAGATTTGTGGCCGTTTGGCAATTATGTGCATTGTATTATATGTACTTGAAATGCATGATTTAATATATGAGCCTCGATTTCCATGGGTCATTATATGACATGCATCATGTTGAAGACATTGTAAGATCCCTTCGTGGGTGTAAACAATGCATGAAGACATTGTAAGATCCCTTTGTGGGTGTAAACAATGCAGTTAGACATTGTAGATCCCTTTGTGGGTGTAAACAATGCATGTTGAATTGTAGATCCCTTATGGGTGTAAGCAATTGTTGTATTGATCGTGTGCCTATTATAAGGGACTAAAAACGATCCATAACGTCGTATGCTTGTTGATAAGTGGTAGCGACGGGGAACATCGTATGCCCGACGGGGAGTTACCCTAAGTAACGAGCGATGATTCCAAGAGTTCCTGGGGGACTAATGGTACCGCATGCATAGAGTCGTTGTGTCGGTCTCTGTGCATTTGCATAATTTATTACATGAATGTTTATGTGTTGAATTTTGAGAAGGATTTGTTATGCATTGTGTTAATGTATATGCTTATGTGATTGATGTGTGAAATGGGTTTAATATGTCTTGTGTTGTTTACAAGTATCGTATTTGTGTGGTGAGAATAATTGTGCATATTTTGCTAAGTGTTATATAATGATATGCAATTATATTATAATCCTGTTTCTCACCCTTCTGCTGTGGTTTAATGCTGTAATGGCATTGCAGATTAGACGCTGGAGGTCTTTTGCGAAGATTAGTGTCTTCGTCTTTTTGTCGTTCCGTCGGCTCTGATATGTAACACGGGTAGTCGGGGTTCGAGTGTAGATGTTTCTTTTAGCTTGTATATAGTGGCCTTGTATGAATATGTATATGGCATACTTATATTTTGTGATGACATCAGTTATGGATGTTCCGCTTTAATTCTGTAACTGAATGCTGATATTTTGGAACGGAGTTCCTTTGTTTATAAAAACTATCCAGGTGTTATATATCTTTATGAGCAGGTTGTTTTTAGTTCACGTTGATGTGACATCTCTGTTTATATCTAAATGACTTAATCTTTGCTCTGATGTTTTATTATAAGATTATTTATAAGATTAGTTTATTCCGATTTTTGTACGGGGTATAGAAGGGGTGTTACACCTACGGGTAGAGACTTGTGATGGTTAACAGGCCATGAGAAGTGACGGTTCACGGCTAACAGGCCGTTGTTCCCGAATCCATTTCGTATGTCAAGTAATTCGAGGATCCATGACTCGGGTCATTTTCTAGACGTAGAAGCGGACGGGAAAAGGGGATGCCTTGGTATGGTTATTGATTGTGAATCCTTGAGTTTACAGGCTCAAGAGGTACTTCGGTACTAGTGTGAGTTTACAGGCTCACCATTGTGGTTACTGTGTGTGTGTACTCATGGTCACTCCCCTTTCCCTTTGACATGAGTTAGGTTTATTTAGAACCTTGTAAAGCCGAGAGGACTTTAAGATAGGGAACTCACTGAGATTTGATGTATCTCACCCCACTATAGTTGCTATATTTCAGGTTCGGTTTGCAGGTTTGATTTACAAGTGGAGCGATGCTGGGATGTTTCAAGAGAAGCTTAGTTAAGCTTATTCCGCTGTGTATTCTTTTGTTGTATACAATTGAGGATATTGTATATTATCCTTAGTTTTTATTATTTTTGGCTAGTTTCCATGACTTGTGCCATGTGTTGTATTTATGTTTTAGAAATGGACAAGTATGTGAACTATGCCATTAGGCACTTTTGATGTGTCAGTACCAAATATAATGCGTGTATTGTATTATTCTAGATATATATTATACAGGGCATTACAAATATCTTGTTAATAACCAAAGCATCTTATAAGAAAACTCAAGATTAAGTGCTTATACAATCAAATATTATCTAGCAACATCTTGAAACTACTCCGATGAAAGGTGTGAAAGCTCGCCAGGTCATGCCTATCAGTCGGTCTGAGTGAACCAAGTACTGTAAAAGTAAGGTAGTAGCTTAAGAGTACTAAGGCAACTCTCGCACACGCCTTAAAATATATTTTATCTTGAAAGTGATTTTCTAAATCAAAACCAAGTTATTCAAAAGTTATCCAAACATTTTCTTAACCATCTAATCAATTGGAAAGATGAGTCAATCGACTGGCAAAACTTTTTGATCTACCCAATCGATTAGAACAATTGTAAAATCGATTAGAAGGATGATAATCAATTTTACAATCAGCAAGGGTAACACATTAATGACTTGTTATGGCTTTATTTCCAAAATTTCCTAATGGGGCTTTACAATCGATTATATTGGAGCTGATAGAGAGTAGAATTATGAGTAATTTAAGTTAGAATAATAATTTAGTAAGTTATTTAGATATTATTAAATATGAGTATTGTTATTGGGCTCTTAGTAGTATATGGGCTTTTAGGTTTATTATCATTAAGAGTACTATATAATGTAGTCTCATAGAGACCTTGGGAATCAATCAATGAAAAATCCAATTTATCTTTATCTCTATTTTTCTTAGTTTTTCTCTTAGATTTGTAGTTGTTTTATACCTTGTTAGGGTTAGCAATTTTGCTTCCTAACAATTGGTGCTTTCATCATGTACTCAAATCCTCCTATGGATTATCCTTATCATACACCTTCATATCATCCATGGAGCATTCCTCCTACCTATCCTACAAACCCCTCTTTTCCAACTCCTACTACACCTTCATTTCCATCTTTTCCATGGGAACTCTTTTCACCCTATTACACAAATCCATATGTTACAACCCCATATTTGTATTTTAATCATGGGTATACACCACCTCCACCTAACTCATATTCATCCTATTCATCATCTCATTATTCATACTCCTACAATAATTATCATCAACAACTACAATCAACAAACACCTCCTCCACACTTCGTCATAACTATCAAAACCATTCTAATCATAGAAGAGATTATGAGAAACATTTGAAAGTGTCTCATCTCTCTTTTATAAAAAAATGTAAATCTGCTAAATTCTGTTTCTTCCCCAAACCCACACCAACACACCACAGAACCCTTACCGACGGAGAAGTTTACGGCGAAGATATTCAAACCCTGGTTATGGACAAAGATGATCAGCCACTTGAACAACTTTTTTTTGGTTCTGTTGGGGTTGTTCGGAACGGTTCATCTTCTTTGAATCCTAGAAAAAACTGTTGTTTTGCATCAAAGTTGCAAAATTGGAGCAAACCCATTTCTCAGATTTGTTGTTGTTCCAAATGGGAACAAGTGTTACGTCCAAAACCAAAGAAGAAAAATGGGGTTGATAGAAAGGAGCTAGTTTTGGGTGAACCTTGGATGATAAAAAGGAAACCTTTATCCCCTCCTGGATTATGTAGTCAGATTGAGAATTTGGTTTTGAGTAATAAGTATATGGAGGCAATGGAATTGTTTGAAATGTTGGAGCTTGCATATGCTGATTCTCTTGTTGGTGCTAGTACTTATGATGCTTTGACCAGTGCTTGTATGGGTTTGAGATCCATTCGAGGTGTTACGAGGGTGTTTAATCATATGAAAAATAGTGGATTTGAGCTTGATTTGTATATGATGAATAGGGTTTTGTATATGCATGTGAAATGTTTTCTTATGCACAATGCACAAAAGCTGTTTGAAGATATGCCTGAGAGAGATTCGGGGTCTTGGATGATCATGATTGGAGGACTTGTCAACTCGGGGAATTATTCTGAGGCTTTTAAGATGTTTTTGTGTATGTGGGAAGAGTTTAATGTTGGAAAATCTCGCACTTTTGCAACTATGCTTCGCGCGTCGGCTGGATTGGGAAGTGTTGAGATTGGAAAGCAAATTCATACATGTATTTTGAAAAGAGGAGTGAAAGGAGATTAATATGTAGATTGTGCGTTGATTGACATGTACAGCAAGTCTGGTAGCATTAAGGATGCCCAATGTGTTTTTGATCGAATGCCGCAGAAAATGACTGTTGGATGGAATACCATTATTGCTGGCTATGTACTTCGAGGCAATAGTGAGGAAGCTCTTGGTATTTATCGCAAGATGCGTGATCGTGGTGTTAAAATCGACCATTTCACCATTTCAATAGTAATAAGAATTTGTGTGAGATTGACATCATTATAATATACAAAACAAGCTCATGCTGCATTAGTTCGCCGTGGTTTTGGCACAGATTTGGTAGCAAACTCTGTGCCCGTTGTCTTCTATAGCAAATGGGGAAGGATGAAAGACGCTCGCAGGAAATTTTTTGTCCATGTAATTGGATGGGATGCAACAGCGGAAACCCTAACTAGTGTGTTTCAGAAATACGGGGAAATTGATGACTGCGAGGCGGTTACCGATAAGACATCTGGAAAATCAAAAGGGTATGCTTTTATTTTGGTCAAGCATAACAGTGATTTTCGCAGGGCGTTGAAGCAGCCTCAGAAATAGACTGGTAACAGAACAACATCTTGTTGGTTGACCTTTGCTGGACCTGTTCCGGCACCTCCACCGAATGGTCCTCCGGTTTCCGAGTACACCCAGAGGAAGATTCTTGTAAGCAATGTCAATGAAGTTAGACTTTATCGTGCTGGTTGTCATGGAATAGCTAAAAAGGTTGAAGTTTACTTTAACAAATTATGGAAACTAGCATCTCTGAATTCTTCAGCTTACACAACAGTGATGGATCAACAATGGAAAGTTGAAAGAAAGGTTCCTTGTTGGTCACCTTTCATCAAACCTAGAGAGAGATGGAGCGGTCAATTCCTAGTCAAGAACAAGAAAGGAGAAAGGTTTTTAGCTGTAACATCCAATACTCCTTTTTATGATGATGGGAGCTTAGTTGGGATTATCTGTGTGTCGAGTGATTCACGGATGTTTCTTGAAATGAGAGCTTCGTTTTATGGTTCATGGGGACATGAATATGTTAGAAATTTGGCTGGAGAAATTGCCCAAGAATATGCAAAACGACAGAGTGAAGAGGCCCCAATTGATGATCTCATGGAACTTGTACAACAAATATTTGCTTTTCACATGAAGCATAATGCTGAGCCAGAAGCTGTTGATCTTTTGATGGAGGTTGAAGATCTAGATATGTTGATCGAGCATGTTGACAAAACAAATTTTAGAAGGACTTCCCTGTATCTCACAAGTTCAGCTAGGTATCTTCCTGGACCAGATGATATGCTAGTTTTGGACATTGCATATTTAATCTATCTAAAATTTGAAGAATATCCAAATGCACTCCAAATCGCATTGTTCCTGGATAACCTGCAGTATGTGAGGCAGGTGTTCACCTCTTGTGCCGATGTGCTGCGAAAGAAGCAGTTTTGTTATATACTTGCACGCCATGGAATTACTTTTGAGCTTGACGAGGAAATGGTTAATGATGACGACGACCGAGAAGTGTTGCAGGATATCATAAACAATTCTAAGTTAAGTGAAGGATATCTGACTCTTGCTCGTGATATTGAAGTCATGGAGCCCAAGTCCCCTGATGATATATACAAGGCACATTTGCTTGATGGTCGTGCAAGTGCTGGTGCGAGTGTTGACTCAGCTAGACAGAACCTTGCTGCTACTTTTGTTAATGCATTTGTTAATGCTGGGTTTGGTCAGGATAAGTTAATGACTGTTGCATCAGATTCTTCAAGTAGTGGTTCTTCTGGAAATTGGCTTTTCAAAAACAAGGAACATGGGAAGACTAGTGCTGCTGCAAGTCTGGGTATGATTTTACTCTGGGATGTTGACTCTGGACTTGCACAACTTGACAAATACTTCCATAGTAATGATAACCATGTCATTGCTGGTGCATTACTGGGAGTTGGAATTGTTAATTGTAGTATCAAGAATGACGGTGATCCTGCAATGGCACGCCTTGGTGATTATATAGATAAAGAAGATAGTTCGACCAGAATTGGTGCAATTATGGGATTAGGAATTGCATATGCAGGTTCCCAGAATGAGCAGTTACGATACAAGTTGGCACCTATTCTGAGTGATCCTAAAGCTTCACTTAGAGGAGGCGATTTCTACATGGCTGAAAAGTTTGATGTTGAGGTTGTGATTGTTCTGTTTAAGCAATGGGATCCGAGAGTAGGTTTAGAACCTTGAGGACAAGGTTCAAGTGAACCCCGCGGCAATGATAGAGAGTAGAATTATGAGTAATTTAAGTTAGAATAATAATTTAGTAAGTTATTTAGATATTATTAAATATGAGTATTGTTATTGGGCTCTTAGTAGTATATGGGCTTTTAGGTTTATTATCATTATGAGTATTATATAATGTAGTCTCATAGAGACCTTGGGAATCAATCAATGAAAAATCCAATTTATCTTTATCTCTATTTTTCTTAGTTTTTCTCTTAGATTTGTAGTTGTTTTATACCTTGTTAGGGTTAGCAATTTTGCTTCCTAACAGGAGCTGTCTAGTTAATTAGAGGATTTTGCTAATTAATTAGATAGTAAATTCAGCTCATGGATTTTTCCTTTCTTGGTGTTTCTAACTACTATATAAGGGAGGTTCTTCCTCACTTCATACCACGTCATTTTCCAATGTTTTCATATTTCTTTGAAATTTATCTCTTTCTCTCCTTTTGAAAAATATTTCTATTCACTTATAATTGCCTTAGTGTTACTAAGTGAACTTTTAGTTTCAAGGAAAATACTTTTGTAAGTGGTTGTACTGATCATTTATATTCTTAAGGGTGCAATACCTTTAAAAGATTGAGTTTGGTTTTTGAGATCAACCTTTACAAAATATATGTTATTAGTTTACACTATCGGCCCAAACAATTATGAGGCCCCGTACAAATTTTAAAATTGAATTCATTATAAATAAAAATATTTTTATTAAAATTATTATACTTGACCCTTGATAAAAGATCTAGAAATAAGTGAAATTTTAATTATTATACTTACTCTTTGATAAAAGATCGTTTGATAAAAGATTGAGAAATAATAATATAAGTTTGTTGTTCATTTTATATTTTACATCCATTTTATTATTGGAATTATTATGCACTTGTAGTTTAATAGTGCTCTATTTAACTAATGTCATGCATCTTACTGTTATATGTATAAATAATTAGTAATAATAATAATTAAACTAAGACTTAGATTAAATTTTTTTTACCATAATTCAATTAAACTAGCTTGTTGTTACTCTACAGTGTCTAGCGTATCATATGTCAACCAAAAATGAAATCAATTTTTTTATTCTACAATGTTTTGAGCATGATGATAAAATATTGAGTGTAATATTAAAAATTCATTCTTTTTCTACCAAAATCATATACTAGTAGTAACTAGTAATAATAATAGTATATAGATATATTAAGTCACAATCCACAATCCACGTTGAAAAACATTTGAGAGATAAGTTTCAGTATATGATCTTGAAGGCTGATCAGAACCTGAAGTGGGGCAAGAGAGACGTCTGTGATGCTGGGTGTGTGAGATGAGGAAAGGGTGTACCTGCAAGGCACTCCGATGCTAAAGTAAGAATCGGGAGAGGAAAAAGGCAAGTATAGAAGTATGAGTTTCTTAGGATGATTTGGAATACCTAACCCTCTCATGTTTTTATAATGCCTCCAGCGCGTGGCCAACGGTCCCTATTTTTTGGGCGAAATAACTGATTCCCGAAGAATAGGTAACTGCCAAAAACTAGCCGTTAGGACGGGCAGAGATGCCCGAAACTAGTCGTTGCCATGGGCTAAGACGTAGTTCCGGGTAGGGATAGCAATGGGTAGGGTCGGGTGCGGGTTTCACACTACTCAAACCCGCACCCGAAATCACCACCCGAACCCGAACTAAAACCCAAAGACTATTCGGGTGGCAAAATAACACCCACGCCTACACCCGTTGGGTTCGATTTTTTTCACCCAAACCCGAACCCATAGCAAAAACACAAGATTACAACACACCTGTTGGGTTCGGGTTTTTTCACCCAAACCCGAACCCATAGAAAAAACACAAAATTACAACAGCAACAAAAATTCGTAAGGCAGAAGCAAAAAATAATAAAAAAAACCCAATCTTAATTAATCCCAATTGAAATTTTTTAGGCCAACAGTGTAGTGTAGCTCTTCAAGCTATCCATTAATAGGAAATTACGTATGCAAATAACAAAGCAATTAAAGATGGATTGGGGCCACTGCCACTGGTTAATTGGAAAGCCATTTCACTGGTGAGATTTCTTCGCTCAAAATTTCTTCATCAGCTTGAAAAACAATGTACATATCATAATAATGTACCAAAAATAATGTACATATCATACTGTCCAAAATAATGTACATATAATACATATCATACTGTACCATAATAGTGTATATATCATACTGTCCAAAATTTTGTACATATCATACTGTCCATAATAATTTTATATTAAGAAACTTCCATAATAAAAATTTTATATTAAGAAACTTCCATATCATAATGTACATATCATACTTTCCATAATAACCTCCATTAAGAAACTTTCATAATAATTTTCATACTGTCCATAACAATTTTGTGTCTATCAATTGTGGACAATGGTTACAATGTTGTTCTAATGGTGTTCTAATGTTGTTCTAATGCCGTTATAATGCAAAATCAAAAAACAATAACCATTACAACCACTAAGTTAAGGATAAACTCACCATGTTAAAGCATAGAAACAACAACTTCTAATCTTCAAAATGGTAACCCGCACAACTTTCCATCAATTCAGCTGTATTAAGAAGTAAATTGAAGTTAAATAAAACACCAAAGCTTAAAACTTTTACACTAAATAAAGTATAAAATACCTTCATCGTCAGACTCCATTTCATTCAACACAGTAGCAAATTCTTCTGCAACTCTAGAAGTTCCTATATATATCACATGTAGAATAACAAAGAATAATTAGTTGACAATATGTAAAGATTATTTGACATACATTACGATATTGAATTAATAGTTTAAAATGTTACCACTATTCTCAGCATCCCATAGCCAACTCCTACCACACATCAAAGCCTCTACAGTAGTCCAGTTAAGTCGGCTACGATGAGGACTCAATATTTGACCACTATTACTGAAGGCCGATTCAGAAGCTACTGTAGAGATAGGAATAGCTAGCACATCTCTTGCAATTGCTTGAAGTGTTGGATACACAACTCCATTTACCTTCCACCAATTCAAAATGTCAAAATCTGGAGTTTTTTTTATAACTGGCTCCTTCAAATAATGATCCAACTCATACTTAACACTTGAGCTTGAGTTTTCGGCAATTATCTCAACGTATGCATCAAATTCATCCTCGTCATCAACAACAGCAGTTGTACCAATGGATGGAACGGTAGGTTGTGCATCTCTAAGTCTAATCTGTTGATAATCATTGAGCAAATCATAACACATCTCTTTAATTCTACTAACTTGTGCACTTGAATCTTGGCCATACAACTTAGGAAACCATAAATCAAGTACAACCATCTTCTTCCTAGGGTCCAAAACTGCAGCAACTCCCATCATATCATGAACACAACTCCAATAATTTTGAAATTTTTCCATCATTTTTGTGGGCATCATCTCAATAATTGAATTGGAGGACTTCTTCCATTCCTTTATTGCCAACTTAATCTTACAAATCTTAGGAAAGTACAAGTTGGTAGTTAGATATTTTGTACCAGAAATCAACTCAGTTACTTCATTAAACAATTTCAAACACCCACAAACATCTTTAGCAAATTGCCACTGTGAATTAGTTGGCAAACAAGTGTATAAAGACTCACATTGCTTCAACCAAATAAATACATCCTTGTACTCTATGGCAATATCAAGCATCTTATATGTGCTATTCCATCTTGTTGGACAATCTAGAGCTAACTTTCTAGTACAAACAATTCTCAATTGTCTAGCGGTATCTTCGAATTTTTCATGCCTTTTAGGTGTAGCACTCCAAACGGCAACACTATCCCGAATATTTTCTACCCCATTCTTAAGCACTTGTAGCCCTTCCTAAACAATTAAATTTAGGATGTGCGCACAGCAACGCATATGTAACAAAGACACATCCCTTATCAAAATTTCCAGCGTCAACTTATCCTTAATTTTCCTAATCATAGAGTCATTTGTGCTACAATTATCTAAAGTAACAATGCAAAGCTTTGAATCAATGTTCCAGTCCATTAAACAATTAACAAGTGCTTCAACAAGTCTTTCACTAGTGTGAGGGGCTGGAACATAAATGAACCTAACATAATAATATTTACACTCAATCATATTGCCATTAAGAACAAAAAAAAATGATACAATTAAGTTATAAAATATAAACTTTGTTACCTCAAGATTCGACTATGTAAAGTCCACGAGCCATCAATATAGTGAGCCGTAATCGCCATATACCTTTTTTTGGTTGCTTGAAGTCCACATATCTGTGGTAATCGCGACTCTTCCTTTATGGCTATCTAACATCTTCATAGCACATTTTTTCTCAAAATCATAAACTTTCAATACCTCATTCTTGATTGTGTTTCGAGTAGGAACTTTAAACAATGGTTGGAGAGAAACAAAGACTCTTCTAAGACCAACGTGATCCACAATTGATAGTGGATAATCGTGCATAATAATAGCTTCAGCAATTAACTTCTTCACATTTTCTGGATTATAAGTTCCAATTACCAACTCTTGCTTTCCTTCTGAGATAGTAGGCAGGAGCAATGGTTGTCCTTTGACATGTGTATTATTCTTAATCTTTTTTTGAATACAACTCGAGAGATGTCCTTTCAAGTGATTTGTTCCATTCTTTGAAGTGCCACTAAGTTATTTTTTACACCAGATGTATTCAACCTTATCTTTCCCATTCACTTTCATCTTTTTAAATTCTTGCCACACTTCACTTCTTAGTTTCTTTAATGCAGGTTCTGTATCAATTTCTTCTTGTTGTCCAACATCAGGTGTCAGACTCAGATTAGAAGATACCTCCTGAGTTGGTGGACATGTACTTTCTTGTGTAGGATTAGATGTTCCTTCCGGTTCCAGGGTTGTGTTCACTTGATCCATTTGACCTATTAGATAGAAATCTGTTACTAAAAGTATGAAACCTTCTTTTTGCTAATCAATGATGAGTGAATATATACAAGCAAATCAAATAATAACAATTGCAAATGATAATTATAGAAAAGGTCAATCATCAAAGAACTACAACCATGTGAGTTAGTGCCATATTTTATCATTATAGAATTGCAATCACAAAACAGTTCAAAAACTTCCATATTCAAGAATGAAAGTTGTCACCATGTTCAATGTACTATCATAAATACTAGCTCCAAAATAAAATATGATATAAAGCTAGATAAAATCCATTTCTCCTCCATTTCGAACAATCAAACGGTGAGAGGCTAATACAATCCTAAATAATACTATTTAAAACTTTAAAAATTAAAACAGAATGAAGATGTAAGAAAATGCTATGTTTTATAAACAAATAACTGCAAATCTTTAGAGAAAAACAATAAACCAGGACTAGATCTTTAGAGAAAAACATGTAATGGCCATCTTTGTCATCATCTCGCAAAGGGGGTGAACCATTTCGAGGAACACCCTTAACAAGTAGGGAACTAGTGGTATGTTCTGTAGTAACAAGGAGCAAAGCTGGAAATATTCCCAACATCTTGTCCAAAAAATAATCCTACCTGAGCCTATACACAGCCATCCATTCATGCACCACTAACAGTTAAAAAACAAATTTTTTTCCACTGAAAAACCCTACCAATATGCTTGCCATCATCTCAAATTGTTATAATAAATTGAATATGCATGTATAAAAGTATTAGTTAAGGTCACAATAAACAGAGTATTCAAAACATCTAGGTCAGATTCACATCAGAATTAACCTCTTATTCATTCTTCAAATTCCAAAAACATAAGCTAGGTAAATTATCAACATTAAAATATTAGAAGGTATAATAATATTATCAACTGAAGATTGGAAAACCTAAAAATTAAAAAATAGTCAAATAATGATAGAGTTGATAAAAGCTTAAACAGACAGAATCCTGTGAATATAAAACTTCTAGTAAATATAAAAATTTGAAGAAAAAAGTTAACAAATTTCATCAAAATTAAAACCATTAGATCCACTCTAGACAGATCCAAGTGAATTTATGGAGACAAATCCATTAACAGCAACAACCACAAACACAAGCAAATCAATGAAACCATCGATGATAATAAAAACAGATCTATGATATTAGAGCCATACCCAGTTCTATAAAAATTTCATGTGACGGAGGTTGATATGTTTCCCACGCACATAAAAATGTCAAAGCAATGCAAATAAAAATCTAAATGTACCAAACTGAAGTTGAAAGATGGAGGGAGGAACTTTGTCTGAGGTTCTGAGCTTGAAGTTGAAAGACGAAGGGAGGAACTTCGTCTGAGGCTCTGAGCTTGAAGTTGAAAATCTAAACGTACCAAACTGAAGTTGAAAGACAGAGGGAGGAATGAAGTGTGAAAAGTGAAACCCTAATTTGTTTCCCTTATATATATTTAGGGGCACTTATGTCATTTCAAGTCTAAGCGGGTGTGGTTTCGAGTTTCGGGCGCGGGTTTCACACTACCCAAACCCCCACCCAAAATAACGGGTGGCACCCGAACCTGAACCCAGTCAACTCGGGTTTCACTCGTTGACTGGGGTTCGGATGCGGGTGGGCCCCGCGGGTTTGGGTCTGTCTGCCATCCCTAGTTCTGAGCATAGGCGTCGGGGCTGTTTCTAGATGGTAAAGCCGTGCATGACGGGCAGGGATGCCGAGGAGGAGTAGGAGACCTTGCGGACCCTCTGACCATATGTGCCCGGCAAATGGGCAGAAAGGTAAATGATGCCCCATATTGGCTGGACATAGGCAATTGGGCCGTTCTGGGAACAGAAGTGGATTGGGTTATGCCTAGTCATTGGTCTAGTCCGGAACAGGAGCTCCCCAAGTCGTTGCTCCCGAGCACGAAAGTGATGACTTAAGGATAACTCACAGTACCGGGGAGATCTGGACGGAGTCGTTGCTTGTCGACGAGGTGGAGTGGTTCCGCGATGCCCGAGGGATTTGATGCCCGCAGGATATATAATGTTGTTTGGAGTGCCTGGCGTATGGGGAGACCAACGGTTGAGGTGATCTGAAGAGATGGGATGCCACGTGTGCCTCGAGCCTTGTGCTGCATTAAATGCGTCATGATGGCTAGGCTAGGGTCATGATGATACCCCTAGCCGCGCGTGCTCGTGTACGTGCCTTCAGAGTGCCTATAAATAGAGGGAGAAGCTGCTCATTTGCGCTTTTCGCTTCTCTCTCCTCCTTCATCTTTCTCTCAAAGTTTCCAGTCCGTCACCACCGTCAACCACTGTATCCGCCGCCGTACAAGACTCTGAGCAACCTCTTCGACCCTTCAAGTCTTCCCCGACCATGTAAGTCACTATTCTCTAGCTTTGTGTCTAGCTTTTTGCTTCCGTTTTGCTTAGAATGCATGTGGCTAGGAAGACTTTAGGTAGATACTGTAGCGTCTTCTGACGACTGTTGGTGGTTGACAGTGGCTTGGCCACTCTCTGCTGCTGCCGTGGTCGTCGGAGTTTTTAGGAACTATAGATTTAGGCTGTTTTTAACGCCATTGCGATGACGAGTGTGGGCGCTTCCGGCGGAGTTCATGAGTCTTCCGGCGCTCTTATGAGTTTTTCGGTGGAGTTTCAAACGGAAAATTGAGTAGTGGCTCTGGGAAAATCTCCCCGTACGTGCAGGAGGGGTTGCCTTCGGGCATCTCCTCGCACCCTACCCCTGTGCCATTTTGATTTAGGGTTTAGGCCAGGGACGACTAGCGGTGGAAGGGTGGATTTGATTTTGTAGTCGAATTCACTTTTGTCCTTTGCTTTTCAGGTGAACGAGATAGCACACGAGCCCGAGAAGGAGATTCTCATAGACTCGTATGAGGAGAGCTCTTCAGAGAGTAGTGATATTGGAGCTTCAACTGCCCTCAGCAATGTCAGGGAGAACCCTGAGCATACTTTTACAGAGGAATGAACGGTTGCAGAGCCCACTGAGCACGCTTCCGTCTTTGCTTCCTACACTGGGGACGTCTTCAAGAATGTAGGGCTAGAAAGGGAGTGGAAAGTGCACTTCCCAAGTCAGGACGATCGCATATGTATGGATTACAGGGAGAGGTTCTCGATGTACTAGTATGTTTTTAAGGACATAGGGTTGAGGCTGCCCTTTACTGACTTCCAGTGGTCCGTCTTCGTCCACTTGGACCTGGCCCGTCACAGATGCACCCCTAACTCGTTGGCGTTCATTCGCGCTTTCGAGCTGACCTGCGAGTTCTTGAAGATAGGATCTACCTTGCCCTTGTTCTTCATAATCTTCCACCTTCAGAGACAGATTTCGGGGATAAGGTACGGCTGGGTTTCGCTGAAGTAAGCGAGAAAGCTGTTTAAGCCCTTCTCTGAGTCTATCCGGACCTTTAAGGAGAGGTTCTATATTATTAAACCTGTGTCGGAGAAGGCCCAGGACACTACGTACGCCTGGGCAGTGTCAACGGACGAGGACGACAATGATATATACGACGAGCATGGGAAGTTATTGGCGGACAGAGTGTTCAAGTTCCCCTTCTGTTGGAGCGGGAACCATTTTACCCGGGGTACTGATTATTATCTCGCTCAGCCGGAGATGCTGAACGAGGATGACTCAGCCAGCTACAAGGCGCTGGTCAAATATGTTAACAATTTCAAGCTCACAGAGTGCTGGACGAAAAAGGGGGACCCGATCTTTGACGACGATTGTGGGCAAAGAGTGGAACGTCGATATATCAACACGAAAGTGCTTTTAGAGTGCAAGACCCATGCTGACTCGCTTAAGTGGCTTGGTAGTTTTTACTTTTTTAGCTAGCCTGAATTATGATTTCCTTAGTTGCTAACATGCTTGTTACGTTTTTTGCAGGTGAAATACCTTTTGCTCATGAGAGGATGGTGAGGAATAAAAGAGCCTCGTACAATAAAGCAGTATTAGGTTATGAGTCGAAAAACAATAGCAAGAAATTTGAGAGTATATGTTAAACCAATGTTAGACGAGGGCAACGATCTACAAGGGGGGTTGAATAGATTGCCAATAAAAATTTCTTCAATTAAAAATTATGGTTTGAAAAATATTTTCTACAGAAAGAGGAAGCTAGTTTTGATCGACACTCATCTACCCGAACCGTTATTGAAAGAATCGGATATGCCTATAAACCGTAACAAAAGTATACTAAAGATGAGAAATAAAATCAATGTTTTTACAATACGTTTGAACTAAATCACACAATGATAAACAATTTCCAATGAAAATAGAAAAGTAATATTAACTAAGACAATTTATCAAACACTTAGTGTGCAAACAATTTATCAAACACTTGGTGTGCAATAAACACCAAGCTTAATTCCCTTTGTGTTGATAGTATGCAAATCCAATTGTAATTGTTTAACAAAACATTTTAACAAAAACTTATTGTGATGAAAGTCATTCAACTTCATAGCATGCCGAAGACTAGATGAGAAGCCACATGATTTTTATTCTCTTTTTTTTTTGCAGGTTAGTGTATGGCACAAAATGTCGGCTTACGGAATGTGATGATTTGTACTTCAAATTACTTGACCTTAGTTGATGACACAAGTGTTGCTGCCACACCCGTAAAAGCACATAATCCACTAAATCCTCCAATGATAGATGGATGTAAGCCATATTGTGTCAAAAATGTTGTCATCAAACTACCTGGTGTGAGAACAATATTGAAGTAGAGGTGCACCCACGTAATACTAGCAGGAAGGACTGGCTGACCCAAATATTCCTTCCAGCCCAGCTTGATGGCTTTCGGACCTTTAACCGCTATAATTTCAGCAAGGGCTGCAGTGAGCAAACACCAGATGTACCTTTTCATGTGCTTGAGTAGATCTTCTACAAAACGAGGTTACATTTTTCGTACACTGCATGGTTGATTCATTATGAATACTTTTGCCAACATGACGATGATGAAGTTTTCTTGCAGCTTATACAATTCTCTTTTTACAGGTACTAGCTTGTTAGTGTATTGGAACAAAGTGTACCTGATCCTTGCAGGAGATGTTTCGCGTAACACCCACATATAACAACATACATCAAAGCATATATATTATACATGAATCCAAGTCTTTGGTATTGAAATACCATAAGTTCCTAGTTAACACATTGTATACATTACATGCCCAAAATACAAACTACTAAAAATTTATGGCATAATATATACAAGATGTCCCAATACACTAAGAACTAGATCAATACAATGATCTCAAAATAAATCTCCACAATAGAAGTCTTGCCATCCCAAGAAGCCAAGATAAGTAAGGATAATCAAACGACTTTATCCTTACCCTTCGCGGAACCTGAAGTACCTGTAATATAATCAACAACATGGGGTGAGATATTAAATCTCAGTGAGCTCCCTATCTTATAGATTCTCTCGGCTTTACAAGGTTCTATCACCCTAACTCAAGTCAAAAGGGAAGGGAAGTGACATTGAGTTCATTATCTCGCACTATATGGAAACATGTTTATGAGTCCGTTAACTCAACATTATCACTATCGACAACCTTGTCAAGGCATCCCTTCTTCCCATCCTCTTCTATGTCTAGAAGTCAGAACGAGTCATGGATCCTTGAAGATTACTTGGCATACGAGATGGATTCAGAACTAAGGGACACATTATCACCTTAATTCATCACTTCACATGGTCCATACACCGTCACAAGTCTCTTTACCATATAGGTTCCATTTGTACTATAACATTGGGAATCAAACCTACCAAGTAATCATGCATTCGTTCAAGAGGAACTCGTTACTCATGAAACGGCACATATAAGGGAATGGTTACGATTTCATGATTTCACATACAACCATAATTGTATTCAACAATTCTAGGCCACATTTGCCTTTAGGAATTATTTGCCTTTTCTCAATACTTATCATTGTTTACACATGTTCCATACTAGTGTCTTATTCTTTTCTATACCATTCAGTATTTAGACACACGCCTCGGCCTTATATGCGCGAGCATCGTCATTAGATTATTTATCAATTTCCTAGCCCATTACTTGGTTCTAATATAGGTTCATAGTAAGGTTTCCTCACCCTTCCTATTCCATATTTTAACATGCATACTCTCTCAATCATGTTTAACAACAATAGATTAGACAAAGTATAATACAATTTGTATAATAGAATCACATATGATAATTCAATCACAAGTTACATAACTCTTAGGGTTCCTCCGATTTATTTAATCGGGTAACGAAAATAATATTTTCACCTTTATCATGTAGGATATTTCCATAGTTTTCCAACGGCTATCACTATGCCTCGATCGGACTTATGATCCAAAAGATATCAATTTCTAAACATTTTTCAAAAATCAACACAGTGGTAACCAGTTACCTCAGAATGAGTAACCGGTTACCCATTCTCATTGCGCATTACAGTAGCCAATTTTCAATCAGGTAACCGGTTACCTCAAAATGAGTAACCGATTACTTAGTTCAATTTTGCGTAAAAACTGTCATTTTCCTGCAAGTAACCAGTTACCCCAAAATGAGTAACCGGTTACCACTGAACCAGAGGTCAAAAACCTATAATTTTTAACTTGAAATCCAATGGAAACTCATCGACACATAGCTCATCATAATAGCAAGTATCAAACATCAATTTCTTACACAACCCAATCATATAATGTGTTCTATTTCATATGTTAACCATAGCAAACAACATTTAGCATGATTAATCCAATTTCACCAATTTTATTCAAGTTTTAACCTAAGTTTCTATACTTAGGGTTCTAACTAGAACTCACCAACAACAAGATGAAGAAGATGAAGAAGATGTTGGGTTGATTTGATGAAGAAGAGATGATGATCCAAGTTGTTCTTCAACTTCTAGGTTTTCTTTCTCTTTTCCTCTTTGCTCTTCCTTCTCTCTACTTCTTCCCTCTATCTTTCCAACTTTTGTTTCTAACTTTGGCACAAGTGATGGAAAGAAATGATATAGAGAATATCAATTAATTAGTAACACTACTAAATGTCCAAAATATCTCTATAGCACTAAATGCTAACACCTCAGAGTCAGATAATTATTAATTTGATCCGTTCTGAGCTCATCAGTTACCCTAATTATCTTAACATATAATTTCTCAGAGTACACCAGAACCCAGTTGATCATACTAATATTATCCAGAGCAAAATAAAAATTACGGGGTATTACATCCTCCCCTCCTTAAATAGAAATTCGTCCACGAATTTAAATTCCCTGAAAAGATGAGGGTAAGCATCTCACATCTCAGATTCCAGTTCCCAAGTTGCATCACTCGGATGCGTCTCATCCCACTGAACCTTCAGAAGAGGAATCTCTTTATTCCTTAGTACCTTAGTTTCTCTTCTTGTGATACAACTTGGTTGAGGTTCAAACGTCAAATCTGCTTCTATCTCAATTGTATCTGGTAGAATTGGCTGAAGAGGATCTGGAATAAACTTCCTGAGTTGAGACACATGAAAACATCGTGCATCTCTGACAGAGAAGGCGGTAAGGCTAATCTGTAAGCTACTTCACCAATCATTTCTAAAATTTGATACGGTCCCACGTATCTCAGACTTAACTTTCACGGCTTAAACGGTCCTTTCAACCTCAATCTCGGAGTAACCTTCAAAAACACGTGATCACATTCATCGAACTCTAAAGGTCTCCAACGGTTATTCGCATAACTCTTCTTACGATCTTGTGCTTGTTTAACTTTGTCATGGATCATTCTAATCTTTTCCGTAGTCTCTTGGATAATCTCGGGTCCCAAAATTCTATCTTCGCCAACGTACGTCCAACACAAAGGTGTCCTACATTTCCTTCCATATAATGCCTCGTAAGGAGCCATACCAATACTCGCATGATAACTATTATTGTATGAAAACTCAATCAATGGTAAAAGTTCTACCCAATTTCCTCCACTTCCAAGTACACATGCCCTTAACATATCTTCCATCGTTTGTATCATCAGTTCCATCTAACCATCCGTTTGTGGATGATTCGACGTACTCAAACATAACTTTGTTCCCATAACTTATTGAAAAGCACTCCAAAATCTTGAAGTAAACTTTGGATCTCTATCCGAAACAATACTAGAGGGAATACCATGTAACCTTACAATCTCCGAAATGAACAACCTTGCAAGATGACTTGCCTTGTAAGTAGTCTTAACGACTAAGAAATGTGCATATTTCGTTAACCGATCCACAATCACCCATATAGAATCATAACCACCTTGTGCACGGGGTAATCCAACTGCAAAGTCCATAGAAATACTATCCTACTTCCATACCGGAATTTCTAATAGTTGTAATAAGCCACCCAGTCTTTGGTGTTCACTCTTTACTTGTTGGCATACCGCACACTCCTATACATACTCCGCACTATCTCTTTTCATACCGGACCACCAATAGTCCCTCTTTAAATCTTGATACATTTTCGAAGAACTAGGATGTATAGTAAAAGCACTCTTATGCGCTTCTTCCAAAATTCTTCTTTTTAACATCGTATAATTCGGAACACAAATCCTTTGGTTAAACAGAATAATTCCATCGGTAGCTCACACGAAACCCAGTTGCACTAACAATTCTTGTAACTTCTCATCCAACACTTGCCCTTGTCGAATTTCCTCTCTAAGAGTAGAATTAACATTCAAGTTTCCCATAATCACACCATTAGGTGTCCAAATAAATTGAAGATTAAGATCTCGAAACTTTTCCAATAAGGCATACTCTAACATCATCAACTCAGCATTATGTAACACTTTTCGACTCAAAGCATCCGCTACTTTATTCACTTTACCCGGATGGTACTTTAGTTCCAAGTCATAATCCTTCAAATATTCCATCCATCTCCTTTGACGCATGTTCAACTCTTTCTGATCAAATAGGTACTTTAAACTCTTGTGGTCGCTGAACATCTCAAAACATACCCCATACAAATAATGACGCCACACTTTCAGTGTAAACACAACTGCCGCCAATTCCAAATCGTGCGTTGGATAATTATTCTCGTGAATTTTTAATTATCTAGAGGCATAAGCTACCACGTGACTCTCTTGCATTAATACACCTCCTAATCCCATCTTTGATGCATCACAAAATACCTCATACAACTTGCTAGGATCAGAAATGATCAAAACATGAGCAGTCGTCAATCTTTCCTTCAAACTCATAAAACTTCGTTCACAAGATGAATCCCACTCATAAGGACAATCCTTTCGAGTAAGTTTAGTCATTGGTAAGGCCAATTGAGAAAAGTCCTTGATAAACCTTCTATAATAACCTGCTAGTCCCAAGAAACTTCTAACTTCAAAAACATTCTTCAATCTCTCCCAATTAATCACTGCTTCCACTTTTGATGGATCTACCGCCACACATCCCCGATATATGACATGACCAAGAAAACTAACCTCCGACATCCAAAACTCACACTTGCTTAACTTGGCAAAAAATTGTCTCTCTAGCAGGATCGATAAAACGATTCTTAAATGCTCTTCGTGCTCTTGCGAAGTACGAGAATAAATAAGAATGTCATCAATGAAGATCACTACAAATTGGTCCAAGTAAGCTTGAAATATCCGATTCATATAATCCATAAAAACTGCCAGAGCATTCGTCACACCGAAAGGCATTACTAAGAATTCATAATGACCATAACGGGTTCTAAACGCTGTCTTTGATACATCTGAACTCTTCACACGAATTTGATGATAACCCGACCGTAAATCAATCTTCAAGAACACACTGGCTCCTTTCAATTGATCTAACAGGTCGTCTATCCTGGGTAATGGGTATTTGTTCTTGATGGTGACTTTATTCAACTGCCGGTAATCGATACATAACCGCATTCCACCATCCTTCTTCTTTACTAACAACACTGGAGCTCCCCAGGGCGAAACACTGGGTCGAACAAAATGCTTAGCCATTAACTCTTCCAATTGATCCTTCAATTCTCTTAACTCAAGTGGGGCCATCCGATACGGAGAAACGGATATAGGAGTCGTTCCTGGTATCAGGTCAATAGAGAATTCCACTTCCCTTTCCGGAGGAAGAGAAGTGATATCCTCGGGGAAAACTTCAGAAAACTCACAGACTACAGGAATACTCAGAACTTGTAGGTCGCTACTCTCCTCCTTAGTGAGAACCAAAAAAATAGATTTTTCCTTCTCAAACAAGAAATTTATCATTCCAACCGTACCTTCTAAAATAGCGGTCAACACATCTTTCGGAGTTTCCTCAACGAATGAAATGATGATTAGCTTTTCTTCACAACCAATAAATACCGAATTGGCAGAAAGCCAATCCATTCCCAAAACAACATCTACTTTCTTAAGCGGCAAACAAATAAGATCAATCTGAAAAACTCTCCCAGCCACAGATAAAACATAATTTTCACACATTAAAGGTGTTTTAACCATCTCATCTATGGCAGTAGTAACCACCATGGGTGGAGACAACAGAATAGCTTGTAACCCAAGTCGCTTCACACATTGCATCGACACAAAAGAGTGTGTTGCTCCACAATCAAATAATACAAAACAAGGATTCCCATTAACGAAACACGTACCATCAATCAAAGAGTTATCGCCCTTTGCTTTCTTCGCATCCAAGGTATAAACACAGCCGGTACTCTTTCCTTGTGTCTGATTCCCATTTTGAGGGTGTAGCGAGCGATTTTTGTCGGTGACGCGACCACCTTATCGCTAAAGTTTGGGTTTTCTCCTCATGGAGAAAGGGTGCTACTTTCTGATTTCTTATTTATCCCGTGAAGCTGGAAGGGAAAGGGAAGGTATCTAAAACTAACCTTGCACGCGAATGTTTAACTGAACAAACGCTTTAAAAGAGATTGGGGGGTCTGGGGTCAGGTTATACAATGTTTAGTTTTCAATTACCCATCCTATATGTGGTTATCCATAGGATGTTAGCTTTTAGGTCTCGCTTTGTAATTGATAGTGTTTATCTACTGATGGGTTGGGAAAGTTTCTTGGGAAAGTGTAACAGGGAGAGTGAGTTTTGTTTATGTTTTTGGTAAGGTACTGGACCTAAGTTTTGATTAATGTGAAGGTACTGGACCTAAAGTTTTTGATTTGTATGCTCGCTAAGATCTCGCAATCCTATGCCTACGTATTCCCATTTAATGAAACAGGAAAATCCGAGCAATCGTAGTTCCTCCTATTCTATGGGAGGAAATGATGTTTTGGTGTCTTGTTTAAAGCCCAAGACATGAAGCTAAAGATGATTTGTATCTTGTTCAAAGCCCAAGATATGAAGCTAAATGGGTATTTATGTCTTGTTCAAAGCCCAAGATTGAAGCTAAAAGGTTTGACTGAGAGAGAACTTGTCATCTCTAAAGAGGGATTGTTGATTTTTGTGTGTCTTGATCAAAGTACAAGGTTGATGCTAAAAGTTTAATTGATTTGGCTAGCGGATTTCTTTATACAAAGCCTAAGAGGAGGCTGGGTAAGACCGACTCAACAAGAGAATGTTTTATCTGTCTTGTACAAAGCCCAAGATTGAGGCTAAAAAAAAGACTGACTCTTTGGGGATATCATTATACAAAGCCTAAGAGGACGCTAAAAAAGGGTTTTGACTCCGTCAGGGAGGTTTATAAGTGTCTTGTACAAAGCCCAAGATTGAGACTGAAATGGGAAATTTAACTGACTTTGGTGAGGATATTTTTTATGTGTCTTATACAAAGCCCAAGATTAAGGCTGCAATGAGTTTGACTCTGCTTGGGGAAATTATTCCTCAAAGCCTAAATGAAGGCTGGGAGGAAATGACTCTACTAGGGGAAGATATCTGTCCCCAGCTCAAGAGAAGGATATTTATGTCTTGTACAAAGCCCAAGATTGAGGCTAAAAGGGTTGACTCAACAAGAGAGTACTAAAAGGTGATTGACTCAACAAGATAGTCTGAAAAGTTGATTGACTCAACAAGAGAGTCTGAAAAGTGATTGACTCAACAAAAGAGTCTGAAAAGTGATTAACTCAACAAGAGAGTCTGAAAAGGTTAGTTCTGCTGAGGAGGATCATTGTACAAAGCCCAAGAGGAGGCTAACTTCGCTGAGGAAGGATCATTATACAAAGCCTAAGAGGAGGCTAACTCTCTGCTCGGGATTATTAAGATCCCGAGGCAGGTCCAAATGGGGAATCAACTCTTGCAGATGGTTCCAGAAGAGTTGAGATATCAGATGCCTTGAGGTTCTGACTTGGGATTTCTTAGGAGAGAGATTGGGTTTTAGACCCACGGGTTTAACTCTACTGGAGATCAATCCAAAATGATCAGGGTTTCTCCTATGTTTGTAGGGAACTTTGAGAACGTCTTTGAGACTCAAAGGGGTTTTAGATTGTCCAAGTCTACTGATGTTGAAGAGTTTTATCTTTTGTAGGATGCCTAAAAGAGGGCAAAGGCATTAAGGGATAAGAATCAACCCTAAAGGGGCCTGAGGTTCGACACTGGAAAGACTGCTCTAGCAAAGGATGACTAAGTTCTGTCTTATACCTTTAAGAGGTTGTCATGGTCCTTGTATTAAGCCCAAGAGAAGGCGTGAGAACTTCTAAAATGCTGAAGAGTCCTTGTACAAAGCCCAAGAGGAGGTGGGGATGCTTTTAGGAAGCCTGTGGGTCCCCAAACCAAGAGAAGTTCAAGAAATGCAATTCACAGAGAAGAGATCATTCCAGGAAAATTTGAGGGTTTGGAAGAAACTCAAGAGATGCTATTCACGGAGAATAGATCAACCTTGGGGAGTAGAATTTCTTTGACAATTTCTAGGGGTGACAGTCTGAGAAAAGGTTCACCGAGAATACTGCCTTTCTCTTTGTTCCATATTGTTTAACCCCAAGAGAAGGGAAGACTATATCTGGAATCCTATGGGGGATCTAGTTTTGTTTGTATTTAAGAGTGACCAACAGGCCTTTACCTAGTTCTAGACGTAGTTGCTGGGGAAAACTCTAAATAACTATACTAGTATATATACAGTTGATATATGACAAGTATTAAAAAGGTATGAAAGAAGACTAACTATGCGCAGCTTCCCACAATGCAGTTATACATATTTGACGTGTATTTTAAAAGAATGAAAGAAGATTTACCGTGCGCAACTTCCCACAATACAGATATATATATATATATATATATATATATATATATATATATATATATATATATATATATATATTAAAGCAAGTAAATGAAAGCGGATAGAACTTACAGGTGAGCAAACTTCCATGCTGTATTGTTAGTTGTTTAAAGAAAGTTTTGATAACAACTGTATACTTGAAACTAAATCAAAGGAGAAGTTGTTTTGAAAATATTGTTGGGGCTTACAGCTCACGGAGAGGCCCAAGGTTTAACAGTGATCGCACCGTTGTTTTGAATATTGTGCTAGGACTTATACAACGACTGAGGCCCAAATTGTTTTACTTACAAAAGGGTTGGGTCTTACAACTCAAGGAGAGGTCCAAAGATTATTTAAAGAAAAAGAAATGGGACTTACAACACAAGGGTAGGCCCAGTTGATTTTGTAAAAAAGGCGACGATCGCGCCGAACTTTTGAAAATACACAGAGGGACTTATACAATATGTGAGGCCCAAAAATGTTTATTTACAAAAAAAAAGGGGTTGGGTCTTACACTCTATTAGAGGCCCAAAATGTTGTTTAAGAAAAAGAATGGGACTTATAGCTCGAGGAGAGGCCCAAAGTTATTTGTTTGAAAAATGGCGATCGCGCCGAGGTTTGAAAACACAGTGGGTCTTATATGATGACCGAGGCCCAAATGGTTTTGTATTTTCAAAGGGTTGGGTCTTACACTCTCTCAAGAGGCCCAAAGTGTTTTGAAAAAGTTTGCTAGGGTGAAAATCAACAAAACCCTAATTTCATCATTTTTTAAAGTAATTATTCAAAGAAAATTAATTAAAATGATAAAGATACCAAATAAGTTTGAATAAACAACTTGTGATTTTTGGTTAAGGTTTGAAAAATGATATTTAACCACAAGATGAATTAAAACTCATTTGGTCTTGATTTTTCAAGGGGAATATTCATTTTTAAAAGGTTTAAAAACAATAAAAATGAATTTATTTACAAAAATATAAACTATATTAAATAATTAATATAAATCTGATTTTTTTTGTGGAATAAAGTATTTCAACATTTTTGTGATTTTTTGCAAAAAGAACCAATAAAAAATAATTAAAATTGGGAGAGTTATTAATTTTCCAAATCATTTAAAAAATAACATGAAAAAAAATAATGAAAAGTGGAAAAAATGATAAAAAGAGGATCTGGGGCGTGGGGGATTCGAACCCAAGACCTCTTGGGTGCAGCGCGCGCCCTCTACCACTGGGGTGGTGATACATCCATGTATCAAAACCACCCCATGAATACATGAGGCATGCCTTGTTTTTGGCCTGGCCAAGGCAAGGCAAGGCAAGGTTTTGGCCAAAAACGTGAAGCTTGTAACTTTCTCATTTCTCCATGGATTGGGACAAAATTTAGGTCTATCTTGCTTAGAATTTCATAAGGAATCCATTGAAGGTGGTGGTTTTTTCAGATGAGGCTCCTATTGAAAAACCCGATAGTGGTTTTGAAATAGGCCATGATTTGCATTTTTTATGCTATCTCTTGTTACAGGCATGAATTACATGACAAATTGGTTCAAACACAACATATATAACATGTATGAGATGTGCATGATCAGTGGACTTCAAAGCAATGCATATTTCAAAGAGTTCAAGTTGTGATGCTTACCTCTTTAGGAGCTTTTTGGGCAATCTGTCAAGTGCTTTGTTCCAGAAATAATTTGATGCCTTGGACACCCTCAAATGATCCCTTAGAAGCTTTTAGAATGGTTGGAATCAAATGGAATCCTCAGGAACAAGTTTGAGCTCTTTCTTGCAAAAGGGGCAAAAGTGACCAATATGGCAACTCTCTCAAATGGTGTTCTAGATGCGGGGAACCATTTGGGACAGTTCAAGGATGATATTTGGAGTGTGTTTGAGGTCTTATCTGGTTTTGAAAGTGACTGAATCAAGACATTGCTTGAAAAAATGCAAAAAAGTCCAATTTTGAGGTTTTGAGAGGGGACTTTGTTAGTTTGGTGTTACAGGTCACTTATGAGAGTTTGGACAGCTTAGATATGACATATTGGATGTGTTTGGATCATGAGCTGTGATGGAAATGCTCTCTAACTCAAAAACTCAGAGTTACCTTGCAAAAGAAGGTATTTTTGCCTAGAGAAAGAGATTTTGAGGAAAGCAAGTGTTGTAGTGCTTTGGTGTACTCAAACTGAGCATAAATGAGCACTATTTATAGTAGAGCAGGTTTGTTTTGCAAGCAATAGTGAATAGTAGCTGCAGCAGCTCATTGTCCAATTGCATCACTTAGGAATCTTAAGTCTCCTCTAGCCATTGACTAGAGGTTAGAGCACAGGCCTATGGTTCTTTGGTTCAGAGATTATCCTTGACTCATTCAGTTGGAAATGGCTCAGTTCATGCCACCTTGGTGCATCCATTGAATGCTTGGAAACAAAATTGGAGTCTTGGCCTCTTTTAGGCTTTTTAGGGTTTGGCATGCTACTTTTGGAATCTTGGACTTGGGAGGCTGATGAATCAATGTTTGTCCCTTGGTTGTTCCCCCTTGAGCTGTGCAGATGGATAAGCATGCTTGGAATTGCATAATTTGAGCAAATCGTGCCTTTATGCACAATTCTGCCTTGCCAAGACAGTTTACAGTAAGGCATGTTGCAGCTGTCATAAATCCTATCTCAGGTGGAGTTTGATGGAGTTCTTGGACATTTTAGAAATCCCTTATGTGACACAACACATGTGTGATCATAGTTTGTCTTGAAACTTTTTGGATCCAAGTGAAAAACCCCCTACATTTTGAAAAAAAGCAAGACAGATTCTGACTTAGTGAAAATTTCACTAAGTGTTGGAAAAAGTGACATTTCATGTTTTCAGCCATTTTGATCACTCCATAACTTGAAATCCATGAGGAGTTGGAATGAGGTGTAGTTGACACTTTTAAAATATGCCATGAGAGCTACAAATACATCTTTGGACCAGCCAAAATGGTTGTTTGGATCTCAAGTTACGATCCTTGGAAGTTGGCACCCTAGCCACTTTATTTCATAACTTAGAAAAATTCTAAGTTTTTATGGTTACCCCTTTTACAAGTTATCCCACTTTCTTTGATTTTTCTTGATGAATGATGATTCTAATCACACATTAACATCATTTTAGGGTTAAGGAACCATAATTATGAAAAATCTCAAAAAGTCAAACTTTGACTTTTATGCACAATTGACTTTTTATCAGATGAATTCCAAACTGTGCGATCCTCTATGAAATCAAGTCCTTAACCTAAATCAAACTTGATGGATATGTTCCATAGGTGTTATAGGGTGTATTGAATCATGTCCCAAGCTTTGGGAGCATGTCTGAGTCAAAAGTCAAAGGTACAGTTGACTTTTTCCTCAAATCCCTAATTGTGGTCCTGAGGAAATTGAAACTTGTGGATCAAGCTTCTTGGATCAATCCATTGTTGCAAATGGATCAATGTGGTTTATTGGAGACCCTCAAATCATCTCTTGAGGTCTTGGCTCATGTTTTGTCCCAAAAGTTAACTTAGGGGTGAATTAGGTCAAAAAACCCTAATTCCTGATTTTTGGTGAATGTATCCCCTTAGGCTAAATTAACTTGATGATTGGGTTTATGAGGTCCCTTGAAGTATCTTAAGTTATACTTTGAAGCATTGGCTTATGCTCAGAGGAAAATTTTCATATGGAGGCCCTAGTCGACCAAAACCCTAATTTGGTGACACTGGCGATCTTGAGGCTGGATCCACCTAGAATGCTGCAACTTTGTGCTTGATTCCTGATGTGGGAGTCCTCTTGATCCATTTCGGGTGTTTGAGAGGTTAGACAAGTTGAAGATCATGTCATTTCTTGATTGATCTTTGGTCTAAGGCTCTAAGAGGGCTTGAAACCCTAATTCTTGATTGTGGTGAATGCTCAAACATCTCTGAGGAGAGTGATTGAGGCATGATGGTTCATCCATATTGTGATGATGATTTGCACAATGATGGGAAATCTTAGTGGTAAAAATTTGGGGTATGACAAATGCCCCTATTTAATCTTCTTGGACCCGAAGGTGTGAATGTCGAAGGTATTCGGGCATTCGGGGTGCTAGATGATTAAATATCGGAATACCTGAAATTTTGACAGTGATTATGAATGGTAGCATGTGCATTCATCTTCTTTTGCTAAGCGTTGATACTTAGAAAAGGTAAAACTTCCCCTCGATCCTGGTTTCCTACCAAGGAACTGGTCTCAGTTTCTGATGTAAACTTCCCCTCGATCCTGGTTTCCTACCAAGGAACTGGTCTCAGTTTCTATTGTAAACTTCCCCTCGATCTTGGTTTCCTACCAAGGAACTGGTCTCAGTTTCTTTTGTCAATAAACCTTCTTGACAAGGGATGCTATCCGTAGCGGTTTTTCCTCAAACTTATCGCCGAATTTTCCTAGAGAGATGCCATTTGATGGGAAAAAGTTTTGATGTCAGACTTGCTGGGGGAACCCATTCGTCTGAGCTGTAGAGGTGCACAAACTTCTCTGTTTGGAGACACCATTTGTTGACTCTACTGGGGAAAATGAGTCTCTTGAGAGTCTGCTTTCTGCTTGGGGATATTACATCATACTTTTCTTTGAGACCTTCTCGAAGAAATGCCATGTGATGTAATCCAATTTGGAGGTGCTGATGACCCTTTCGTTAGTAAATTTTCCAGAGAAGAACTGTTGTATTGCCGAAGCTTCGATTGCGAGGATTTCTCTAGGGATTTTCCTTAATCCAGGAAAGCAAAGATATCATCTTCAATGGTGAAGAGTGATGTTTGTCGAAGTTTTTCTTGCCTTTCAGAGGTTCAAGTTATCAAAGTGGTCGAAGACCGTCTCAAATGCAGAGATAAACTGGAGAGAGATTGCTTAGATGATTCACTTCCTGACGAGGAAAGAACTGACAACTCAATTGGCAAGAGGACTTTTATTACTAGGGAATAAGACCAACTAGAGTGATAGTGATGCAATATGAATGTGAATGTAAATCAATAATGCATGATGTATGTATGTTTATGCTGACAAAACTGACGCGACATACAGACTAGTGAATGAACACGACTAAATACTCGGCCACTGCAGGGGATAAAAAGTATCGTTGGTTGAAAAGTAGCAATTTTACCTTGCGTAGGAGAGAGAGTCCCTGTGGAGAACAACCTTGGTCGGGCTTAGGATATGAGAACTCAGCCGGGGATGTCAGACGGAATATTCGCATCTGACATGGCTGATCCTTCATTCAGGTGTACTGATTAAGAAAGAGTACTTTGATTCTGCACTTTGAAGCTTAACCTCCTTTGGAGAAGCGATCGATGTTCAACAGTCAAAAGAAATTGCCATCTTTATTTAAAAGCAGAAAAATTTTGATAAGTAAATTCTTTTTTTTTTTGTTTTATTTCAAGAATCGTTGATCATGTTAAAATGTCGTTCTGTAAAGCTAAAACAAATAAGAATGGCAAACAGAAGCACTAAGGCTCAAATTTTATTGATAGGATGGAGATCAGCCAAGCGCGTGATTCCATAGAGTATTTACAAAGTTAGAAAATGGTAATTTAAGGGAAAAGGGCTACATTGAAACGTAATGACCGCTATCCTTCTACCAACTTTGAATTCTGGGCATCCTGAGCTTCTGTCGAAGATGACCTTGACTGGAGTTTTCCCGGATGGATGGCATTACTGCCGAGGGACTGAACTGATCAGACGTAGTTACTTGCCATGAATCCCTAACTTTTTCCTGGATTGTACTTTGAGATTTCCAATCCACCGGGATGATTTTTTATCATGTCTCTAATTTTTGCCTGGACCGCCCTTTTGGGTTTTCAATCCATCGAGACGTTTTTTTTTATTATTTTTTTTATTTAGGCGAAGTATTTCTTGACTACATCAACATTCGTAGGATAGGCAAATTCTTCTCCATCCATGGTTGCGAGTCTCAAGGCGCCGCCTGAGAAAGCTTTCTTGACCATATAGGGGGCGTCATAATTCGGAGTCCATTTGCCCCGGGAATCAGTGAGAAATGATTGTATCTTCTTGAGCACGAGGTCTCCTTTTCTGAAGACGCGAGGTTTGACCTTTTTGTCAAACGCCTTCTTCATCCTTTGCTGGTATAACTGACCATGGCATAGAGCCGTGATTCGCTTCTCTTCGATTAGATTCAGTTCATCGTGTCGACTTTGACACCATTCATCTTCTGTTAGCTTAGCTTCCATCAATACCCGAATTGATGGGATCTCTACTTCTATGGGAAGCACTGCCTCTATGCCATAGACCAGAGAGAAAGGGGTTGCCCCTGTTGAAGTGCGGATAGATGTGCGATAACCGTGAAGAGCAAAGGGTAACATTTTGTTCCAGTCCTTGTAGGTTACAACCATCTTCTGAATAATCTTCTTGATGTTCTGTTAGCCGCTTCTACCGCTCCGTTCATCTTAGGTTGGTAGGGAGATGAGTTATGGTGTTCGATCATGAACTCAGCGCACAACTCTTTCATCATTTTATTGTTCAAGTTGGATCCATTATCAGTAATGATCTGGCTCAGAACACAATAACGACAAATGAGATTATTTTTGATAAATTGGACCACCACCTGTCGGGTTACATTGGCGAATGATGTTGCTTCGACCCACTTGGTGAAGTAGTCAATGGCTACCAGGATGAACCGATGTCTGTTCGAAGCCTTAGGTTCGATCATGCCAATCATGTCGATTCCTCATATAGAAAATGGCCATGGGGAAGAGAGAACTTTGAGATGCGTTGGTGGTACATGGATTTTGTCTAAGTATATCTGACACTTGTGACATCTCCTCATGTACTTAAAGCAATCGAATTCCATGGTCAGCCAATAGTACCCTGCTCTTAAAATTTTTCTCGCCATTGTGTGTCTATTGGCATGAGTACCAAAGGATCCTTCATGAATTTCCTTCATCAGCCTGTTTGCCTCTGGTCTGTCTACACATTAGAGCAAGACCATGTCAAAGTTTCTCTTATAGAGTGTATCACCGCTCAGAAAGAAGCTGCCAGCCAGCCTTCTGAGGGTCTTTTTGTCTTTTCTGGATGCCCCAGGTGGGTACTCCTGTTTCTGAAGAAAGCATTTGATATCGTAATACCAAGGTTTATCGTCTATGACTGCTTCAATCGCGAAGAAGTAAGCGGGCCTTTCAAGGCGCATTATGTCAATCTTAGGTATGCCATTCCATTGACCTACACTAATCATGGAAGAAAGAGTGGCTAATGCATCAGCCATGTGATTCTCTTCACGAGGGATATGATGAAACTCAATTTTGTTGAAGAAGGGTAACAACCTTCTCGCGTAATCTTTGTAAGGAATCAATCCTGACTGGTATCTGTTCCAATCTCCTTTGATCTGATTGATAACCAGGGCTGAGTCGCCATATACATCCAAGTTCTTGATCCTTAAGTCAATCGCCTCTTCGAGACCCATGATACAAGCTTCGTATTTAGCCTCGTTGTTTGTATACTTGAATGTCAGTCTGGCAGTGAAAGGAATATGGGTACCCTGAGGTGTTATGATGATTGCCCCAATTCCGTTTCCATAATGATTGACAGCTCCGTCAAATATCAGTCCCCATTGGGAACTCGGTTCTGGCCCTTCACTGGGTAGTGGTTCATCGCAATATTTCATTTTTAAATACATGACATCTTCGTCTGGGAAGTCAAACCTGACTGATTCCTGACCGTCAATCGGTTGATGAACCAAATGATCAGCTAAAACACTTCCTTTGACGACTTTCTGAGCATGGTACTCAATGTCGTTTTTTTATAACAACATCTGCCAACAGGCTATCCTTCCCGTGAGAGCAGGTTTTTCAAAGACGTACTTGATCGGATCCATTTCGGAGATTAACCAAGTAGTGTGACGAATCATATATTGGCGAAGACGTTTGGCTACCCAAGCCAGAGCACAACAAGTTTTCTCAAGCATAGTGTACTGAGTCTCGCAGTCGGTGAATTTCTTGCTTAAATAGTAGATGGCAGACTCTTTCCTTTTTGTTTCGTCTTGTTGGCCAAGTACACAACCCATTGAGTCTTCCAAGACTGTTAGGTAGATGATCAGTGGCCTTCCTTCCATTGGAGGTGATAAAATCGGTGGGTTCAACAGGTATTCCTTGATACTGTCGAAGGCAGTTTGACAGTCTTCTGTCCAAACGAAGTCCTGATTCTTTTTGAGTAATTTGAAAATTGGCGCACATGTCGCGGTCACTAGGAATATAAATCTGGAAATGTAATTCAAACGTCCCAGGAATCCCCTAACTTGTTTTTCAGTCTTTGGAGAAGGCATTTCTTGAATGGCCTTGACCTTGTCAGGATCAATCTCAATTCCTCTCTGGCTGATGATGAACCCTAAAAGTTTTCCTGAGCAGACACTGAATGTGCATTTATTGAGATTCAAACGGAGTTTGTACTTTCTCAACCGCTCGAATAGTTTTGACAGGTGGGTCACATGCTCCTCTTCTATCTTAGATTTGGCAATAATATCATCGACATATACCTCGATTTCTTTGTGTATTATGTCATGAAACAGAGTAGTCATGGCCCTTTGATAGGTTGCCCCGACATTCTTCAAACCGAACAACATTACCTTGTAACAAAAAGTGCCCTGTGGGGTGATAAACGAAGTTTTCTCCATGTCATTCGGAACTATTTTGATTTGGTTATAGCCCGAGAATCCATCCATAAAGGAGAAGACTTTGAACTTTGCTGTACTGTCTACCAGTATATCTATGTGTGGTAAGGGAAAGTCATCCTTTGGACTGGCTTTGTTCAGGCCCCTGTAGTCCACACACATTCTGATCTTTCTGTCCTTTTTCGGAACTGGTACTATGTTAGCTAACCATTGAGGATAATCTGACGTGGCGAGGAAACCCGCGTCAATCTATTTTTGTACTTCCTCTTTGATTTTGATGGCCATGTCCGGATGAGTCTGTCTTAGTCTTTGTTTTACCGGCGTACATTCTGATCTTAATGGTAGATGATGTTCCACGATGTTGGTATCCAACCCTGGCATATCCTGATAGGACCAAGCAAATACATTGGGAAACTCTTTGAGAAGCTTTGTCAACCTTTCTTTGACAGTTGGACTGAGTAGCGCCCCAATCTTGACTTCTTTTCTTTCTTCCTCTGAACCCAAGTTGACCGTTTCCAACGACTCTTTGTGAGGTTTAATGGACCTTTCCTCTTGTCTGAGTAATCGGGAGAACTCCTCTGGAATTTCTTTGTCATCTTCTCCTTCAGCCCCGAATACCAAGAATTCAAAGTTGGGAGAAGGCATTGAATTGCGTGTTTCAACGGGGTTTAAAACAAGCAATCTGCATGACGTGATGATTTATTTTTAGAAGAGATAGAGAGAATGCAAGAGTGTGTGCAGTGTATTTTTTTTAATAACTGCTTATTTTTATTATTTGTTGTTTTTTAGGATTACCATTTTCCGAAAAAGCGAAAAAAGAAAACAACAATAAAATGCGGAAATTACAGAACGACGTTATTTTATTTATGATCTTGTCGATTCTTGAAACTACAGCCCTATAAAACAAAACTTTGTCGCTTTGGGCGAAGCGAAGAGAGACATTTACAGAAAGTGAGTCCTATCAAAACATCCGTTTCACCTAGGCAGGGTGAAAGGTTAAAGTAAAGATGACAATTACTTAGACTTATGAACAACTTTTGAAACGTTGACAGCAACCTATTGGCGGCGAACTCCTCGGTGAATCACAAAGTCTGGTACTTTCCTTCTTGATTTGTCTTCAGAAATAACGCTGATTTTTGGTGAAGCAGGATCATTGGAATCTGTCTCCCAGGCAGAGTTGTCATAGGAGGATTCCTCTGTTGTATCTTGCGCAGTGTTTGCACTCTCAGGAAGATCTCCCCATCCAGTTGGCTGGATGTCTTCGAGCCTGATACGAGAGCTTTCGGGAGCGGTGTACTTGACCATGAAGTCATATTTTCCACTCGGTTGTCCCAGGGTGTCCCACACCTCTTTAGAACTGGAGGAGTCATCGCTTTCGATGACGTTGACCTCAGGAAAAGCGTAGTTAATGAACTCAAGTCCGGCAAGCTTTGGAAATTCATTGTTGTGCTGGATATTTTTAGAACGCCCTGAGTGTTTATCCCATGACATTGTGGGGATGCAAGCATTCCTCTCAATGATGCTCAACTGATATGCATCGTTGGGCTAACTCTCTTGCCCTGAGTCTCCTGGGTACGACTGTCAATTAGGCAGGCCATCCATTGGGCCATAATAGTCGTGGTCAAATTTTTCCTTCATCTGAGTGTCCTCCTCTAATGAGTTTGGTGGAGCACGACATCCTTCTGGATCACAATCTCCGTATATCATCTTAACATCTGACCTTGGTATATATCTCGGACTCTGTGCCAGAAAGCAAAATGGTGTAGGCACCTCTTCCTGAGACCTATAACCGTCCTCGTTAAGGTAGGACTTCCATTCTTCATCTGTATCGGAGGAATCACCCTCGTTGATGGTATGTACTTCTTGAGACACTGGGTGAAGGAAACCTCCACTATGGAAGAAGTTCTGAATGGGATGAAGACTTTCATTGTTAGTAGTAGTCTGGGTACAGGTTGAAGAAAAACCAAGACCTTTCTTTTTCTTGTTGTCAGTAGGAATGACAAGCTGTCCCCATCCTTTTACATTGTTATTTTTTATCACTTCGAGAGCATCTCTGTATGAGGAGATCGATGTTCCTCTGGCTGATTGGTTGTCATTGCTCACTAAAAGTGCTTGGAACTGGGTTCCGATAACCTCCTCTGGTTCCACATAAGTGGATGACGATAAGTTACTCGCGATCAAGGCTTGCTGTGATGAGTTGGTCATTCTTGACAAACTTTAGCTTTTAGTGAAGCGTCGAAGTGACTGCCCCAGCCTCGTGTATCTAAGGTCTTCCTAACAAACAGTTGTATGCTGCCCGGATGTCCATGACCTGGAAAGTGACTAGGAAAGTGTGAGGATCGATAGTTATGGGAAGATCGACTTCGCCGATAACTATTTTTCAGGATCTGTCAAATGCTTTGACGATGATCTCACTGCCTCTCATCGGAGATCCTTTGAATGATAGTCGCATTAAAGTAGATTTCAGCATCATGGTTAGGGATGATCCGGTGTCGACCAGTACGCTGGCTAAAGCATCGTCCTGGCAGTTGACTATAATATTGAGTGCCATGTTATGATTTGGGCCCTCTTCCGGCAGTTCCTCATCACTAAATCCCAAGTTGTTGCAGGAAGTGATGTTGGAGATGATGCTGTCAAATTATCTTATTGACACATCATGTTCCACAAAGGCTAGCTCTAAGACTTTTTGTAGAGCTTCCCAGTGAGCTTCGGAACTGAGTAAAAGTGACAACATAGAGATTTTTGAAGGAGTTTGCAACAGTAGATCAACAATGTTGTATTCACTCTTCTAGATGAGCTTCAGCATCTCATCGTTGTTCTTTGAAAGGTCGGGATCATTAGACTGACTGACAGGTTGATCGGGAACTTCTGTTTGAGGTTCCTTTTCTTTGATGGGTTCTCCAACTCCTCGGTTGAAGATTCGACTGCTCCGTGTTACTTGACTGATGTCTGCAATATTCACGACGGAGGGTAATGGAATTTCCTTTCCATTCTCAATTGTTGTTGCACCGTATTTGTAAGGGATAACCTTAGTTGATTCATACGGCAACGGTCCTGGTAGATAGATAACTACAGGAGCCTTCTAATTTTTCTGACCATTGTAAGTAATTTCAACCAGTTCCTAGTTGGGAACTTTCGATTCGTCAAGTAGAGGGATGATGGTACAAACATCTTTGGTCCTCTTATGATCAGAGATTACGACGACGTACTTGATTTGATCAGCGAAAAAGTCTAGCATCGAGTTGGTCGACCCAGAACTTGGACAAGGTCGAACCTCTTTGTGGTCCAACTGACTCTGAAAGGCTGCCCGTATGAGGTAACATCCTTGATTATCTTTAGAGAAAACTCTACAGCATTCATAGTTATGTGGTGGCACCTAGCCACGTCCGCTTTGTATGCAGTGTAACCTCACTAGACCTGTTTCCATTGATCGAACATCTTGACTTTGATGCCTAGTAGGGTTCCCATTAATCATACTGACTTGTTGTGTGTCTTCATCTAGATAGATCGGAAGCCACCAGTGGTTTAACAAGTGTTGCAAAGTTCTTTGAACGAGAGCGCAACCTTGGTCGCTCTCACGGCATACTGTATAGCTCTGATAATTATGCGAAGTTAGAAGACCGAGCCGAACTTGCTTAGCATGTAACTCCACCAAGCTGGTATTCATCAAGCGAATATCAAAGATTTGAATCATATTCACTTGATAATGACTTCTATCACGGTAATCCTGAATCCATCCCAGATCCATCTGACGTTGGAGTGCCTCTTGTACAAAAGAGCATCCCTGATCGTTCACCGAGCAAATTAGACAGGAATTATAATTGTGCTGTGGCAGATTATGATGTTGGCTTTGCCTTGAGTGCATTGCCACCAAGTTGACATTCATTGCCAGAATGTTGTGGTTCTGAATGACATTGGAACTCGTACAAGTCATGTTGACTTCACGGATTCGGTGCTCCTGGATCCATCAGAGATCCAGCTGTTCCTGTAGAGTTGATTGTACCATAGAACATCCTTGATTGTTTTTAGAGCAGATATCACACTGGTGATAGTTATGAGATGGTACATGCCCATATCCGCTCTGTCTGCGATGCATTTTGACCAGGTTGGCCCTCAATAAGAGTACATCATGAATTTGATAGTTGTGGTTAGACTCTCCCTCTACCAAATTTACCTCAGCCTTCTCATGTTGAGGCAGCGGGTTTGTCTGATCGTTTGGATTCATATCCTTGAAGGATAAGACCCCGCTCCTAACAAGCTTCTGTACATCAGATTTGAAGCTGAGATAATTTTCTATGTTATGCCCTGGTCCTCCTTGATGGTAAGGGCAAGTCTGATCCGCTCTGAACCAAAAAGGCAGATTTTCTGGTACTGTAAGAGGAGACCTAGTTTGGACATGCCCCTTGACCAGTAGTAGTGGAAACAGTTCTGCGTACAACATTGGTACAGGGTCAAACCCTGGTGATTGTGCTGAAAAGGCTGTTGCGTCCTTTGCTGATATTGTTGTTGATTAGGCTGGCTCTGAGCAACCCGAGGTTAATACCTAGGAACAGGCGCAGGGTTGATAGCAGGAGTTACAGCTGCTACTAGTTGATACCGTCACCTTTGCTTTCTGAGAGAGATATTACCAATATCTTGCTTTTTTTAGGGAGAGCACTACCGTATCTTTTGGTACTACTTGATGGTCCAGTGTCTTTTTCTAAACGCCCTTCTCGGACTGCTTCCTCAAGACGAACTCCCAGGCCCACCATCTCAGTGAAGTCACTGGGCGCACTGGCGACCATTCTGTCGTAGTAAAATGAGCTCAAGGTTTTCAGGAAGATCTTTGTCATCTCTTTTTCCTCAAGAGGTGGACAAATTTGGGCGTCAATTTCACGCCATCTCTGAGCGTATTCCTTGAAGGTTTCCTTATCCTTCTGTGACATGGCTCTGAGTTGATCTCTGTCCGGTGCCATGTCCAGGTAATACTTATATTGTTGAATGAAGGCAATGCCAAGATCTCTGAAAGTGACGATCTTAGTATGGTTCAAACCCATGTACCATTTAAGTGCGATACCGGTTAAACTATCCTGGAAATAATGGATTAGTAGCTGTTGGTTCTCTGTCTGAGTTGACATCCTCCGAGCGTACGTCACCAAATGACTTTGAGGGCAAGAGTTACCCTTGTACTTTTCAAATTCGGGCACCTTGAATTTGTGTGGAACTTTCACATTGGGGACCAAACAAAGGTCTGTGGCATCCTTTCTAAATAGATCCTGACCGCGAATGGCTTGTAGTTCTTTTTGTATCTCCAGGAACTGTTCCTCGAACCCATTCATTCTGTCGAACATACTTTCGTTTCCACCAGAAGGTATCTGTGGAATCTGCCCTTCCGGGACAATGTGTACCACAGGTTGTGGTATAGTTATTATGACAGTTACTCTTGGTACTTCCCTCTCCCGAAGTTTGTAACCTTCAGGAGTTGCTGTCATGCCCCTGGCATCTTCGCTTTCCCGAAGTTTGTAACCTTCCGGCCCAGCGGTTCCTGTTGTAGTTTCCGGATCTTTCATGATCGGCAGAATATATCCTTCAGGGATAAAGTTGATAGGCATGCCCCAGGGACGATCTTTCGGCATGTTATACCTAGGATCATACTTTTCCACTATGGGCGTAGATGTGATCTTTGAGATCACGGTCCATTGTTGTTGTATATGGGCTGCTGCCAGAGCTTGCATATCGCTGTGAAGCTTTCTCAAATCCTCTTTCAGAGCGTCGAGTTCTTCTCTCAACTCTCTGTTCTCTTCCTCAAGATCATTCATTTTCTTTTGTTGACCGGCCCGAGTATTGTACGAATGAGACAATTTGACTTTAGAATCGAGACACAAACGTGAGATTCGTAGGTAAGAAGAATGCGTTACGTGAGAATGATGAGTGATATGCAATGATTATATTAATTAATTTTTCTGTTTAATCAAAATAAACTTCGACAATTAGATTGCAAACATCAAACAGTGGGGAAACCCCATTTTATTGAATTCAAAGATTGCGGAAATGGAAATACAGTAATTTACATAGTGCTGTAAAAGGAAATGTCTAAGCTAATGGATCCTGAGTCCTCTCTGAGGAAAGCTTAGGTGCTGGTTCTGGTATTTTCCTTTACTTTGACCGGGGCTCTCGAGCCGTTGTCGGGTTGTCATTCCTTTGCTAAGTGAAAGGAGCGAGCAAATTCCTTTGGTCATCTTGGTTTTCTACAGCATATTGCTCTAAAATCTTGATCAGAGCGTCTTTTTCTTTTAACAGTTGCTGTATTTTCTTACACTCCACATTGAGAATACGATACTTATTCTTCCAAGACTTCTTCTCCTGTTTGTAACACCCCAAAATTTGCCCTCTCTTTTTTCATATTGTTTAGCATGTGCTTTCATTGCATTACATTGCATTCAAGTCATAGAAAAATAAAGCATTCATCTTTGCATTTAGCATAGGGCATGTGATAAGTGGTTTTCAGAGTATTGATCATCCAAGGTAAGTGAGCTAGAGTCAAGGGTCTCCCAACAAGCCTCAAAGGTCTCTTATATCATATATCATCTCATTTGATCCCACAAGTCATTGGAAGATGGGAATTCATCAAGAAGATTGAACAGTCATCATCTCCTATCAAAAGCAGTCCAAATTAGGGTTTTGGATTCAAGCAGTCTCCTGATGAAATTTTGGTTCAAACTTGACCTCAATGTTTTCTACATGATGTCAAGTATCTAAGGACAGAATATTGCCCATTGGTTCATTTTAGAAGAGTTTCAATTGGTCAATTGCTTGAGAATCAAGAAATTGGGGGAAAAAGTCAACTGTGCAAAGGAAAAAGTAAATTCCTGACTTTTTAGGTTAAATTCATGAAATTCAAGTTACATATGTTCATTGGACAAGATTTGATCAAGAAATGATGGAGGAAACATCAAAAATCAAGAATTGTACAAAGTTGCCAAATTTAGAAACTTAGGGTTTCCAAAAATGGCAAGTTTGGACCATTTTGCACTACACTTCAAGGTATTCTTTCTTCAAGATAAAAGCTTCAAACTTCAGACCCAAGTTGAACCAATTAAAGATCACATTCCAAGCTTCAAATCCATATAAATAACTCTTCCATTGGATCAAAATTGAGAGAGTTATGATCAATCAAAGTGGAGCAAAATCAAGGCAAATTTCAAGTCATGGCAAGGCAAGTTCAGGCCTCCAGGCCATAATTTCATCAAACACTTGGTGTGCCAAATGTCAAGCTAGTTTTCTCCATCAATAAGGCTTCAAATGAAAAATTGTTGAACATCAAAGTTGTTCATCTCCATGTCCTCTTTAACTTTGATGTTGGGCAATTTTTTATTTGAACAGGTTATGAGGGTCGTATGGTTGCCTGAAGTTGGTGGTCTCACACTGAAAATTTACAAGGCCATTATCATGCATCCCATGCAGGTTGGCACGCCCATGAAACCAGTTGTGTTCCCTTGTGTTCTAAGCAACTTTTCACCACTTTAGAGGCATTGGTTTACTTGGATCCAAGCATCAATCTTGTTCTACATTGTCTCATCTTTCCATAGCCATAAAAAACTCATCATTTCATGCATCCAACACAAATAATTCCACCCTCAAACATCCCTAATTTCATTCATGTTTTGTTTCCAAAAATAAGATGATGTTTGACATTGTTTGTTGTTGGGTCAGCTTGTTTGCACGCATAAACACTTCCCACCAGCCACCTTTTACTTCTTTTGGACAAACACAATCCTTATACATACATGACATGCCATGCTATCATACATCAAAGAGGAAAGTGGAAACTTGTTCTACAAGTCTTGCTGCAGTAACACATCATCATCACCTCTCATTCCACTAAACCTCACCATAACTCCAAAGAAGCACTCCACACTTGAACCAAAGCCCAACTCGTGCCATTAACTAACTTAACTCAGTTAGTTAACTCAAACTCATTTAACCAACTCATTTAACTCAATTTCCAACTGTTAACTACAATAGTTAACATCTTAACCACACCTATATAATCTTCTTTAGCAGATTTTAGAAAGAGGATTCTTCATTTTTCAATCTCACTCTTTGAACTCTCAAAATCTCTCTCTGAAATTTGCTCTCTCTCGAAGCTTCCACATCCATTTTTCTCTGCACTTTCCTCACACATCATTAACAAACTTTAATGGAGCATTGAAGAAGAGTGTTGCTGCACCATTGAATCTTTATCAGCTTTAACCTTCTCTCTGAATTCTCAAGCAATTGCAAGTTTTCTCAAGCCTTTATTTGGCTCCTTTTGAAGTTCAAGGATCAAGGAAGCACCTCTGGTATTCTTACAACATTCATCTCATCAAGTTCAGGTTTCATCATTTTAACTTTTTCTCTATAATTCAAGCTATTTTGTGTTCATTTTTTCTTTTCTGAAGTTCATTAGGAACTATCTGTATCTCCGACTAGTGATAGGCACCTTCGGTGCTTAGATTCAAAACCTAGGGCAAAACTTCTTGGATTCGAATCTGTTTGTGTGTGCTTTGTTTGTAAGTTTTTAGCATGGATCTATGACCTACATGACTTCATGATCATTTTTGTATACGTTTTATGAATTTCTAGTGAGTTTGATCATTTGCAGTGGCCGGAGATGGCCGGAGAAGATGACCGGAGGTCCTTCTCCGGCCGGTGAGGGTTTGCAGCTAGGGTTTCTCAATTTTAAAACACGTCTGTTAGATCATTTTAATCCAATGCTTAATAATTTGCCAGCACATTAATGGCTCACGCTTTCATCACGTGCCTCTTTTCTCTCTGAATGCTTGTATGTGTGTGCGTGCGTTTTAATTATCATGTGCTTGCCTTGTGGACTGTTGGATTTAGTTAATTTTGTTGATTGATCTTTGTGACTCCATCTAATGGCTGTGAGTGAGTCAAATGCTTGACTGAGTGTACACCTTAACCACACACACATGCGCCCTATTTAGACTTGGATCATATTACTATCTGAACCCCCTCATCTTGAGCCCAATCTTTTTTTCAACGTAGCTTTTACGCTGCTTGCACCCCTCTCCTATTTTCATTCTATTTTTAATTTCTTTTTCATACTATTTTTATTTCCTTTTATTAAAAATACTAATTCAACTCTAAAAATTCCAAATAAATTCACATGTTATCTTGACACATAAAAATAATTTTCTATTATTTTTAATTCAGATTTTATTAATTTTTGCTTATATCTTCAGAATTTCTTTTTAATTTCCTTTTAAATGATGTCCTTCATTAATACTTGACCTTTCCCATTTTATTTCTCTTAATTCACACAATATTTTTGCATTCATTCTTTTTGCACTTGTTAAATAACATCTGAAAGCATCTAAAAACATTTTCATTTTATTTTTAAAGTAATTTTATCTTAGGTTTTGATGTTCATATTTGAGCTTCCTTTGGATGTATTTCAATGAGACTTTGTGAGATCTTTTGATCATGTTTCTTTTTGAGTTTTGCCATGAGTTTTTGACATGTCTTTAACTTCTGAATTAGGTTGGGTGAGACCTATGTTCATTTTTTCTCATGTGATTTGGTAATTGTTTGATACCTTGCATTTGAAGCAACATTTGTACATATTATTCTACTTCCCTCTAACATGATTTTGATGAGGCACTTGTGCCACCTTATCATGCTTGCTTTTGTGTGAGATTATGTGGTTTGTCTAGAGATTATAGGTCCTTCTTGGTTCATTTCTAGGTCATTATGATTTGTGTTTACCATTGATGTGTGTTTATGCATTTTAGCTTGCATTTTTGACCTAATTCCACATCTCATTTCTTCTTGTGCTCTACATGGTTTGTGTTTGCATTGTGTATGCCATTTCATTAATATAATTTACATATCATCAATTGTATGCTACTGGTCTATATGCATTCATAATCATTTCATATGTCATGCATCTTTAACATGTAAATTTGTGCATCTAATTGAAACTTGTTTCTCTCCTTTTCATTTCTTCTTCATCTATTCTCTATTACTTGAATCATTTCATTCATGACTTGCATGATTGTTCATATGCATTATAAGACATTTATAAATGATGTATACTTCTGACCTTGCCATTTCATTAAGCATAAATACATGTTCATCTTGCACTTTTATTCATCTTTCATCATCTACTTCCATGATGCATTTCTTTGATGTTTAAGACATTGTTTGTGCAAAGTTTGCTTGTGTTTGGTACCTTAACCTTAGGGGGCTTTCTTAGAGTATAAGTTCTGACCTTGAGTACTTCTCAACCTTTAGGACATTTCTTCTTTAGTTCTTAGCTTGTTTGATCCTTACTTGTTATTATTTCTTTATTTCTTTACTTGCAAATTTTGTTTTTTGTTAACATTTTCAGGGGCTAATGGTAAGTCAAGTGTGTGGGTGTGCACCCACATACAACCTCTTCTTTCATCTCTTTTAAGCTTTCAATTTGTGTTTGTAATAAGCATCTAATGCTTCCTTTGTTCAAACTCTTTCATCCCCTTTGAGTTTTTAACTTAGCTTCCATCTTTGAAGTAAGTTAGAACTCATTCTTCTTCTCTTTTCTTTTAGAGTTAGGTTTCTAAACCACACTTAACCATTAGGAACATCCATGTATGATAACTTTAGGGTTTGAGTCTTAGTCTCCCTCATTAGATTTTACCTTTCTTAACCTTTGAGTCTCTCTTCTTCTCATCTCAAAACAAAAGCAAAAACACTTAATAAAGGCATAACATATATTGTATTTGAGCCTTTCATGTGAGAATAAGATAGTGAGGGGTCTTCTCTCACTTTCTTAGAATGTTTAGCATATGTCCCGTCTTGGGTCGATATGCGAGGCATTCGATCCTACGTGAAAGACTTAAATACAATATGCGTTGTACACACTAATAATCAAAATACTTCTTTCTAAAAGACAAAAACAAACAAATTCTCTTCTCATCTCCTTCATTCTATTCCTTAAGGACTCGTCATGTCCGTTCTACCGCAAACAGGTAACGCCTAAGTCTCCATATAGCGAGCTGCAACACCTAACTGCTGGGACGCGCACTCTGACGTTTCCATTAAAAAACACAAACAAAGCAACCCTTGTTGAGGGGAACTACGTCGCTCTGATTCTCATGTTCCCGATGAGATACGTAGGAAGTGGGGTAGGGCCCGTTTGAGCACTTCTTTTATTTTACCTACATTTATTTCTCGTTCTCTCTGTTCCTTTTCCAGCATCTTTTCTATCACCCTTTGAGCAGTACTTCAAGCGTAGATCCCGTCGAGTACGACGGACGTGAAGGGGTGCTTTAACCTTCCCTTGACGTAACCGACTCCCTTACCCTTTCTCTTTGGTTCGCGAGACCTCGTTCTTTCCTTTCTCCCAGGTTTGTGCAGCATTACCCTTCCCTTTCTTTGGGATAAAAAATGCCTGGCTGGCGACTCTTCTTTCTTTCTTCCGCGCCACTTTCGCATTTGTACCTGGATGAAAATCCCGGGAGTGACAGCTGGCGACTCTGCTGGGGACACTTAGGAGACCCAGAATCTCTGGTTCCTTAAGCGAGTCAGTCCTAGCGCTTGTCTGTTTTTCTTTCATTGGGTGTTTACTTTGATGCTGAATTTGCTATTTTTACTGTATTGTTATTTACTGTATTACTGTATTTAACGCATTTACTACATTACATATCATTATTATACTGGACTGTGATGTGCTGGTTTTCTGTTTGGCGGGATGGGTATTCTGAGAGATAAGCCCATTACACAGGCTTGAGTACATACATAGGATTAAAGTGGAAAGTAGTGTGGCCTACGTAGCGTCTTGGTACGTATGGTTTACACGAAATTCACAACTAGACGAGGTTTTCTTGGGAGATGCTCTAATTTGCGCGTCTTGTGCATTTCAGAGTGTTAACCTAGAAATTTGTCGACTCTGGTGACCGATCATTGAGGACCTTAGTGGAAACATCCCTCTTTAGTGGTGACAGTGGCATACCACATTCTGTGGCAAACCCATTCGCACCCGAGGGCCCACTTTGGAACTTGCATAGGATGGCCTTTATTTTTGGGGAATCAATGAACATTCTCTTTGTTTGGCGATAGTACTGTACCCCAAGGGATGAATGTACTGTTGCTTCTCAAAATAGAGAATCTGAAACTGAGAAACTGCTGTTTTAGTACCCACATGTGAGTATGGGCGGGTGTTTACAGGTTTGCAGGTGACCATGCCTCCCGCATACCCTAATACCCTGGTATTTTCACAGACAGATGATGTAACCTATTATAGTCAGTGGGTTTATATCTACAATATTATTATCAGATTTGTACAGACACCATGCATACAGTCTAGCACAGACACAGAGCACGCTGATACCATGCCCTTTTGTATTGCATTATCATGTCATAACATTCATGTTTGTCATTTACAGGTGCTTATTACACTTCTGATTCCAATCAATGGGCTCGACAGAGACAGTTCTCAAGAGAAAGAGCAATGTTGCATACAAGTTCCCAGAACCTACTTTGGATTTACTGCATAAGATGATAGCTATGGCTGACCCGGGTGTTCTTGTCAACTTCCAGAAGAAATATGGGAAATTGGTTGAGATGGTCCGCAGAATCACACAGTATGAACATGATGCTCTTCACACGTTGCTACAGTTTTATGAGCCTTTGCTGAGATGCTTTCTTTTTCCTGATTACATTTTGATGCCGACGTTGGAAGAGTTCTCATTTATTTTGGGAATTCTGGTCGAATCAGCAGTACCATTCTTTTCTGGTTGTCATCCTAACATAGAGGAGATTGCAGCTGCAGTACAGGTGAAAGATTCAGTGCTAAAAGAAAGTGTGACTATCAAGAATGGGGTCAAAGGTTTTCACTTAGCCTTTCTTACCGGTCAAGCTCAAGAGGCTGCTGAAGCAAAGGATTGGGTGGTTTACAATTCCATCCTGGCTTTGTGCATATATGGCATTGTTCTTTTCCCTAATCAACAGTATTTTGTGGATATGCAGGCTATAAGAGTTTTTGTTCTCAAAAATCCGGTTCCCACTTTGTTAGGAGATTTTTACTACTCGGTGCACTTCAAGAATGAAAAAAGAAGGGGAGGATCTGTCAATTGTTGCACTCCACTTTTATCTCATTGGTTTTTGAAGCATTTACCTCAAACAGGAGCTTTTGTAGACACAAAAGATTTTTTAAAATGGTCCAAGCGGATAATGGGATTGACTGCTAATAACATTGTCTGGTTTGATCGTAAATTGCTGGGAATAGAGATTATCACCAGTTGTGGGAACTTTCCCAGTGTGCCTCTAATTGGCAGGAAAGGGGGAATCAATTATAACCTGATCCTGGCCATTAGACAGTTTGGATACGCTTCCAGGTATCCTCCCACAAATCGGGATGTTGAGAAATTTTTGTTCTTTACAGGGACTGAAAAGGAGGAAATGCTGCGAGAAGTTGTGAATGCTTGGGGGCACCCGCGTAAAACAGGAAAAACAGTTTTTGGGAAAATGGATTGCAGATCTTATCCTGATTACGAAAGATGGATTGAGATGAAGGTAAACAAATTACTCTTGCCTTTTTCAAGGGAACCCCCTCTATATCCTGTAATGCCAGAGCAGCCTACCACAGTAGCCATCGAGGAGTTTGACAAACTGCAGAAGTTGGTGAAGGAGCTTCGGGTGGAGAATTCCGATCTGAGTAGTCTTCTTCAAAACGCTCTGCATGCCAATAAAGAGTTAGAGCATAAAGCCCAAGACGCTGGAAAAATCTTAGCTGCAAGAGAAAAGGATTTCGCCGAAAGAGCTCAACATTTCCAGAAAATTAGTAAGGGTGCCGATGCTTCCACTCAAGCTCATAAGAAGACCAAACAGACTTTAGCCCAGACCAAAGACACACTAGCCAAGTTTCAGGAAGCCTGGGATAAGGTTAGAATCGAAAATGCAGAGTTGCAGGAACAGCTAAAGATCAAGGATGACGAGCTCAAAAAGGCACATGAACAACGGAGGAAGTATCGGGAGAACCTGGGTAAAAGTCAAGAGCAATTGGAAAGCACCAGAGAGGAGCTAAAGACTTCCAAGAAGGAGATTGAAGAGGCTATGGTAGATATGGGGAAACTCAAAATGCAAGCCGGCGTGAAAAGGCATAAAGGGGTCTGTGATGATGAAGCTCTCTTGATGCATATGGATTCGTTGACTGAAGCCCTGGAAAAAAGAGATGTTCTGATTAAAGAGTTAATCGAAAGACCAAATCATCAGCGCACTCGCATACTCTTCGAGGAGGTCAAGTATTCAAGTGAAAAGTTGAAGGATTTAGAGTTATCAGATTGACAGTTTTTCTCTCTTTCTCTTAATGTAGTTTTGTTAATGGATATCATCAGGCCTGTTGATGAATCCACTATTTTGATGTTTGTTGTTTGAACTCATTGTGGAACGCTATGCGTGTGTCTGGTTCCTTTTTAATTGAAACAAGCAGTTTATTCAGAAATTTTCCTTTGGTAGTTATCTGTACACGAGCACATAGTCATGGCACGTCCCTTCATATCACGATTTCTAATCTTCAGATTTCTGTGGTTAAGATTGGAATCAGGGTGTAAGGCACCTCGGAAATGATAAACATGGCATTTGCATTGCATTGCATATCATTTTTGCATGACAGGTACTCGTTGCTGGTCCTCTAACCTTTATTTGGTTTCAGGCACTATAGCTGATAACCACGTCCACCGATACACAACTCGCAGAAACCAAGCTAAGATCATGGATCAGATGCAAACTGAATTGACTGAGCTGAGGAACAGGATGGACCAGTTCATGACATTAATGACTGGTATGGCTCAAAATCAGGAAAGACTCAGGGCAATGGTTGAGCGGCCACAGGTAGAGGTGCAGAATGGCAATGGTAATTAGGCTGGCGTTAATGCAGGCGAGGACCCTCCTAGAAATACTGGGGTTCGTCAGGTTGTAGAAGATAACCAAGATGATCAGTTCACTCTGTTAGATGCTGAAGATGAGAACACTCGCAGATTCGATGAGCTCGCTGAAAAAATCAGATCCATTGAATCCCAAAACACTCTTGGTTTTGATGTTTCTGACTTGGGATTGGTACCTGGAGTAAGAATTCCACACAAGTTCAAGCCACCAACATTTGACAAGTACAATGGCACTACTTGTCCTAAAACTCATCTCCAATCCTATGTGGGGAGGATAGCCGCTCATACTGATGATGAGAAATTGTGGATGTACTATTTCCAAGACAGCCTTACTGGGGCATCTCAAGAATGGTATATGAAGTTGAGCAGGACTTCTGTGAGGAACTGGAAGGAGTTAGCTCATGATTTCGTCAAGCAGTATCAATATAATATGGACATGGCTCCAAACCGTACTCAGCTGCAGAGTATGGCTCAGAATGCGAATGAGAGTTTTAAGGAATATGCTCAAAGATGGCGCCAGTTGGTTGCCATGGTTCAACCTCCACTGCAAGACCGAGAGATGGCCGACATGTTTATGGGTACTCTTCAGGGAACTTATCTTGATAGGCTGGCCGCCTGTCCTTCAACTGGGTTTGCGGACATTGTAATCGTTGGGGAAAGGATTGAAAGTTTGCTGAAGCTCGGAAAAATACAAGATGTCAGTGGTGCTAATTCTTCAGGAACAAAGAAGCCTTTTGCTAATGGGAAGAGAAGGAGAGAAGGCGAGACAAGTGCTGTGTACAGAGGACGGGGAAAAGGACGTTCTCAGGCTTATCACCAAGTGAATGCAGTGACAATCCCAACACTCCCTGTTCAGCAACAGCAGCCACAACAACAGGTTCAACAACAGCGACCACAGTTCCAACAAAGGGCTAGGCAGAGGGACCGCAAAATTGACCCTCTTCCTATGACTTACTCAGCTTTGTTACCCCAGTTACTCCAACTGAAATTGGTCGAACTTCGTACCATGAGACCTCCTGTTGCTGGTAACTTGCCACCCAATTATGATGCTAATGCCCACTGCGATTTCCATTCAGGTGCTCCGGGGCACACCACTGAGAAGTGTTGGGCATTTCAGCATAAGGTACAGGATTTGATTGATGCCAAGGCAACTAATTTCTCAACTCCACCGAATGTGCTTCAGAATCCCATGCCAGATCATAATATGCCAAAGGTCAACGCCATCGAAGATGGGAAGGTTTTGAATTTGGTAACTGATGTGAACAGGGTGAGGACTCCCTTGAGTTTTGTGCAGGCTCGGTTGTTGAAAGGGCAGGTGTTCCCTGGCTGTGAAGAAGGTTGTGTTGATTGCAAGAATTAGAGTAATGGTTGTGATAAACTGAAGGCCGGTATTCAAAATTTGATTGATGAGGGTTGTCTACAGTTCGATCAGGGGGACAAAAAGGACGATGATATGTCAGCTGTTACCATTTATTTTACGCCAGCTGAAATTCAAGTGCCAGCGCCTGCTGTAACCATTGTGCCTGATGTAGTGAGTCCTGTTACTATCACGGTACCAGGACCAGTTCCTTATACTAGTGAGTGGGCTATCCCATGGCACTACGGCGCAGAGGTTTACTACCAAGGAGAAAAACAAGAAGTGGAAACTCCAGCTGGGGGTAGTTCCAGTATTGATAATGTTGGAAGTCTTGGTGGCTTCACTAGAAGTGTACGCCTGTTTGCTCCACAGACCTTGAGAACTAATGCTGAAGCTGAGGCAGCAGCCAAAGCCAAGGGTAAACAGGTGGCTACAGAGGAGGTTGTTGTTCCTGAATCTGTGCAGAAAGGTACTTTTGAGAAAGAAGTCGAGGAGTTTATGAGACTTATCAAAAAGAGTGATTATAAAGTGGTCGATCAGTTGAACCAAACGCCATAAAAAATTTCTATCTTGTCGTTGCTTATGTGTTCTACAGCTCATCGAGAGGCCCTTTTGAAGGTTTTGAATATGGCCTACGTACCTCAAGAGATTACTGTGAATCAATTGGAGTCTGTTGTTTCTAATGTCAATGCTAGCCATGGGTTAGGTTTTACAGATTTTAATTTGACTACTGAGGGTCGTAATCACAACAGGGCATTACACATCACCCTGGAGTGTAAAGGGGCAGTATTATCTCACGTGTTGGTGGACACGGGGTCTTCCCTGAACGTGTTACCAAAGAAGGCCTTAATGAAGTTAGACGCTGACGAAATTATTCTAAGACCAAGTGATTTGGTAGTGATGGCTTTCGATGGTTCGAAACGTTCTGTATTCGGAGAGGTGGAGCTCCCAGTAAAGATCGGTCCTCAAGTGTTTAAGTGCGTGTTCTTCGTGATGGACATTCAACCCGCATATAGTTACTTGTTAGGCAGACCGTGGATTCATGCCGCTGGGGCAGTGACATCTACGTTGCACCAGAAGTTGAAATATGTGGTTGATGGTCAAGTGGTGACTGTATGTGGAGAGGAAGATATCTTCGTAAGTCAGCTGTCTACCTTTAAGTACGTGGAAATGGATGGAGAGATCCATGAGATGCTGAGCCAAGCATTTGAGGCAGTCAATATTGGTGATTCGTCTTCACGGGCAGTATCTTCTCAGGGTGAAGGACAGGTGGGTACTTCTATTGCTTCTTACAGACAAGCAGTGGAAGTAGTCAAAGCCGGTAATGCCTACGGCTCTGGCAAATTGATTGAAGTCTCTGCAAAGGAAGATAAGTTCGGTATAGGCTATAATCCGTATCAGGCTGCTGCAACAGAGCGCAAGGGGCCAATTACTTTCTACAGCGGAGGAGTCATTAATCCAAATCAGATGTGTGCTGCAAGTGAAGATGTCGTCGACAGTGATTGTGATCTCAACAACTGGGTGCGCCCATGTGTACCGGGTCAAGAGCATTGCAATTGGTCTATTGAAGAAATTGTTCAAGTTACTCTTCAAACAGAGTAATTTTCTTTGTTTTTCTCTGTTGCATGTTAAAATCTCACGCTCTGCCCAAAGCGTGTAGATCCATTTGTAGGGCCTCATAATTGCATTTGCAAGGTTTTTTATCATTAATAAAGGATGTTTTGCATTCAAATTTTGTGTTCGTTGTCTTTCATTTTTTTTTTGCAGAAAAAACAATAAAATGGCAATGTATTTGTTGTTTCTTTTTTCAAAAAGTCTCATTCTAAAATAAAGCATGACCCCCAATCATGCAGACTTAATCACCCGGATTTCATTGATAACGATTCTGCTATGGACAAGTATGACTTTGATAATCCAATCTATCAAGCCGAAGAGGGGGATGAAGAAGACTGTGAAGTTCCTGAGGAATTGGCCAGATTGTTGAAGCAGGAGGAGAAGGTCATTCAACCTCACCAAGAGACAATTGAGGTTATCAACCTTGGTTCCGAGGACGCCAAGAAAGAGATTAAGATTGGAGCCAGTCTGCAGGCCGAGGTGAAGAAAGAGCTGATCAGTATGCTGTGGGAATATGTTGACATCTTTGCCTGGTCGTATCAAGATATGTCGGGGTTAGATACAGACATTGTTGTGCACAGGTTGCCGTTGAAAGAGGGTTGTCCCCCTGTCAAACAAAAGCTCAGGAGAACTAAACCAGAAATGGCTCTCAAAATCAAGGAGGAGGTACAAAAACAGTTAGATGCGGGATTTCTGGCCGTCACCAATTACCCACCATGGGTTGCAAATATTGTTCCTGTGCCGAAGAAAGATGGTAAGGTCAGAATGTGCGTTGATTACCGGGATCTAAATAGAGCAAGTCCGAAAGATGACTTTCCTTTACCTCATATTGATGTACAGGTTGACAACACCGCTCAGTTCTCGGTATTCTCCTTCATGGATGGCTTCTCCGGGTACAACCAAATCAAGATGGCGCCGGAAGACATGGAGAAGACAACGTTCATTACCCCATGGGGTACCTTCTGTTACAAGGTGATGCCTTTTGGGTTGAAGAACGCCGGGGCAATGTACCAGCGAGCTATGGTAACACTATTCCATGACTTGATTCATAAGGAGATTGAATGTTATGTGGATGATATGATTGCCAAGTCCCGAACAGAAGAAGAGTATCTGGTCAATCTGCAGAAACTGTTTGAAAGATTGAGGAAGTTTTGACTTAGGCTGAATCCGAACAAGTGCACTTTCGGAGTGTGGTCCAGTAAATTGCTGGGTTTCGTCGTAAGCGAAAAAGGAATTGAGGTTGATCCCACCAAAATAAAAGCGATACAAGAAATGCCTGTACCAAGAACAGAAAAAGAAGTACGTGGTTTCTTGGGTAGATTGAACTACATTGCATGGTTTATATCTCACCTCACAGCCACTTGTGAACCAATATTTAAGCTGTTAAGAAAAGAACAAGCGGCCAGGTGGAATAACGATTGCCAAAGGGCTTTCGAGAAAATAAAAGAATATTTGCGAGAACCTCCAATTCTCATGCCTCCAGTTCCAGGGAGACCATTGATCATGTATTTGACTGTGCTTGAAGGATCCATGGGTTGTGTTCTCGGTCAACATGACGAGACGGGTAAAAAGGAGCACGCCATCTACTACTTAAGCAAGAAATTCAATGATTGCGAATCCCGATACTCAATGCTTGAGAGGACATGCTGTGCACTTGCATGGGCTGCTAAGCGATTGAGGCAATATATGCTCACTCATACAACCTTGTTAATTTCAAAGATGGACCCTGTCAAGTACATATTTGAGAAACCAACATTGACCAGACGGGTTGCATGTTGGCAGATGGTGCTGACTGAATATGATATCCATTATACTTCGCAGAAAGCCATCAAAGGAAGTATCCTGTCAGACTATCTGGCGCAGTAGCCTATTAATGATTACCAACCCATGAAATTTGATTTCCCTGATGAGGACATCATGTTTCTCAAAGTCAAAGACTACGAGGAACCACTCCCGGAGGAGGGGCCAGACCCTGAATCCAAATGGAGTTTGATGTTTGATGGGGCCGTCAACATGAATGGATGCGGAGTTGGAGTAGTTCTTATCATGCCAGAAGGTGTTCATATGCCCTTCACTGCCCGAGTAACTTTCGGATGCACCAATAATGAAGCAGAATATGAAGCTTGTATATTAGAGATTGAGGAGGTGATTAATTTGCGAATTAAGACCCTCGATATCTTTGGTGATTCAGCTTTGGTAATCAATCAAGTGAATGAGAACTGGTGCACGCACCAGACACATCTGATTCCGTATAGAGATTATATGAGAAGACTGCTGACGTTTTTCACAACGATAAAGTTGTACCATATTCCTCGAGATGAGAAGAAGTTTGCTGATGCCTTGGCCACATTGTCTTCTATGATCAAAGTGCAAAGGTGGAACCATGTACCCAAGATTAATGTGTCTCGTCTTGACAGGCCTGCACACGTATTTGCTATTGACACAGTGTCTGATGACAAGCCGTGGTTTCATGATATCAAGTGCTTCTTGAAGAGTCAAGAGTACCCGCCTGGGGCATCTACCAAAGATAAGAAGACTTTGAGGAGATTGTCTAGTAGCTTCTTCTTGAACCAAGATGACGTGCTGTACAAACGAAACTTTGACATGGTTTTGCTCAGATGCGTGGATAGACACGAAGCAAACATGTTGATGCAAGAAGTGCACGAAGGCTCTTTTGGTACCCATGCCGGAGGACATGCAATGGCAAAGAAACTATTGAGGTCGAGGTATTATTGGTTGACTATGGATGCAGATTGTTGTTCATACGCCTGCAAATGCCACAAATGTCAGATTTATGCAGATAAAGTGCATGTACCTCCGAACCCGTTGAATGACATATCTTCTCCCTGGCCCTTTGCAATGTGGGGCATTGACATGATTGGAAATATTGAGCCAACTGCTTCCAACGGCCATCGCTTCATCTTGGTTGCTATTGATTACTTTACCAAGTGGGTGAAAGCAGCGTCTTATGCTAATGTCACCAAGCAGGTGGTAGCCAGATTTCTGAAAAGAGATATCATCTATCGCTATGGAGTGCCCGAAAGAATCATTACTGATAATGGTTCTAATCTCAACAACAAAATGATGGTAGAATTATGTCGGGATTTCAAAATTGAGCATCACAATTCTTCGCCGTACCGTCCAAAGATGAATGGCGCTGTTGAAGCGGCCAACAAGAATATCAAGAAGATTGTGCAAAAGATGGTGGTGACCTACAAAGATTGGCATGAGATGTTGCCGTTTGCCTTGCGTGGGTACCGAAAATCAGTAAGGACATCTACTGGGGCAACACCGTTCTCACTTGTGTATGGTATGGAGGCAGTCCTACCGGTTGAAGTTGAGATTCCCTCACTGAGAGTTATGATGGATGTCAAACTGGATGAGGCAGAATGGGTTCGCACCCGTTTCAATGAGCTGAGCCGAGTTGAGGAAAAGAGACTAGCAGCTATTTGTCATGGTCAATTATATCAGGGAAGAATGAAGTGAGCATTTGATCAGAAAGTGCGACCTCGGGGGTATCAAGTTGGTGAATTGGTACTTAAAAGGATCCACCCTCCAAACACAGATCACAGGGGAAAATGGACACCGAACTATAAAGGTCCATTTGTGGTTAAAAAGGTTTTCTCTGGCAGAGCCTTAATGCTTACAACCATGGATGGTGAAGATTTTCCATCCCCTGTCAAGTCAGACGCAGTCAAAAAATACTTCGCATAAATAGACCCGCTGGACAAAAAGAAAAGAAAAGTCCAGGAAAAAAAGGGCATCCCGGCGAGCCATAAAAACAGAATAAAAAGGTTCGGGCAAAAATTAGGGATATAAAATAAAAAAAAAGTTTGTACACCCGGTGAGTTGAAAATCCGCAAGGACAATTCAGGCAAGAAAGGGTATCCCGGTGGATTGAAAACCCGAAAAGGGAGGTCCACGCAAAAGAGGGATTAAGCGAAGACTACGATTTGAGTCATCTGTATTGCCTCATCGTTTCACTCAAACTGGCAATCTCCAAAGGGTAGGAACCAGTCCAATCATTCTCCTCAGAAAGTGAAGATAATCGGAAAGTCTTGAAGACATACTGGTCATAGCAGAATTGAAACTCATTGAAAGGCCGTTTTCGCGTTGCCATTAGGAGAGTTTCTTTTCTCAATTTTCAGCAATCACCTCTTTCTAGGGTTTGCTTCCTAATGTACTTGCTTATTCTGGGCATTTCAATCAATAAAGTTGGTTATTCAGTCAAAAAGCTTCCTATTTGTTTTCATTTCACTGTTTTGTTTGCAAAAAACGTCCGAATTTTTGATAAAAAACATTGCATCATTGAAAACATTGAGGCTTTATAATAGCATGCGCAGGAAAAACATTTAAAATTGCTTTGAATGTTGATTAACCCCGGACGGTGGATTCAAACCATGCAGTCTCCGGGACATATGTGTGCATTTCTCTTGTTGCAGGTTTACATTCAAAAGCCTAACATGGAGTCGTTTTCAGCGCCAAGCATTGTGGGGTGCTCCCCCCAACAAGTGATGGTTTAGAGGTGGATTTTCTCAGCACGGGGCATATGAGCATATCCTTTTGCTTGCAGAACACCGAGGCAATTATGTTCAGGAAAGGGTTCACGTGTCACCCTTTTGTCATAACTTTTACTGATTGAGTCCATCACTCGGCCGACGATCGCTCACGACGATTTGATATTGACAAGTTAATTTCCACTGGGTATCGTGGTATCTCATTAAGTCGATTCTCCCATTCAGAACTTCCAACAGCTACAAGCGTTTCTGTGTCGATAACGGTTGCAAATTCCCAAATAAAGATGCTTCGCAGACCTCGCAGTTAATGTTCAAGACTCAGTGAGTATCCAGGAGTTTGAAGATGCCAAATCTTCTGTAAAATCCTCTAGGGACGATTTCTTCAGATCAGCCTTGTAATCTGGGGCAAAAGCGAGTTTGTGACCCTCCCAAGCATAGGGCATCGTGAAATCCCTCCGACAAGATGTGTTCCAGATCTATTATCCCCAGTAGAGTGACCTCTCAATTTTTATATTATTAGCTCAAGTATCGACATTTGCTTAAGAGTTTGAAGATGCTTGGTCTTCTATAAAATCCTCTTAAGAGACATTCCCTAGCACGAGACGCTTTGAAGCGGTTCTCCCCAGCAGAGTTTGTTGTAAACTCATTATCCCCAATGGAGTCGTCAAGCAGAAGGTTCGCCTAACATGGGGCATTGTGGTACTTATCCTAAAGCTCGGCAGTTTTGTTCCTCAACAAATTACCGTGGATTTGCTTTGTGATTTCCCAGCAGATCTCTAGGGACTCTTTCTCAGCCTGTTGTAACAGAATGTCTTCTAACCAGGATTTGTGTATCCCCGACGGAGTGGTTCCGATCCTCAGTAAGATCGTATTTTTGGTAGTGTTATCCCCACAGAGTTCAGCATTGAATCTTGTCAGTAATATTCCCCAATTGAGTTGTTGTTTTTCTCCCCGCAGAGGTTTAGCAGATCGACAGATTCTCTTCCTCAGCAGAGTGTTAGTACATTCTTTCCCCAGCCAAGTCGGAAAGTTGTCATTCTTCTAGCGGAGTTGCTATGATCAGAATTCATCCCCAGACAGATGAAATAATTCTTGGCAGAGTCATCACTCCCCTTTATCTCAAAGTCCAATTTATTTTTGGCAAGCGTGACAATTCGAGGCAGACGGATTGTTCATTCATTCTCCATCAGAGATATCATCCTTTCAGGAGTCTTTGAGGTCAAATCATTGATCATTGTTCCTCAGCAGAGTCAGCATGGATGTCTAATATGTATGCAGAGCGAATCCAATGTTGAATTTTTGCAAAAGTCCACCCGCAGTGTGGCCAATCAGTAAGTCAACTGACTTCATCCAAAAGGCATCTTTCAAAAGTCCACCCGCAGCGTGGCCCGTGGGCATTTGATTGGTTTTATTCGAAAGACAAAGCAAAGTCCAACCGCAGATTGGCAAAAGTCCATCTTAGGGTGGCAAAGCAGCAAAAGTCCAACCGCAGATTGGCAAAAGTCCATCTTAGGGTGGCAAATCAACAAAGTCCAACCGCAGATTGGCAAAAGTCCATCTTAGTTTGGAAAATCAGCAAAGTCCAACCGCAGATTGGCAAAAGTCCATCTTAGGGTGGAAAAGCAGGGTAAAGACGAACCGTAGATTAGCGAAAGTCCACCCGCAGTGTGGCAAGTCAGTAGTCGCCTGACTCCATTTAAAAGACAATTTCAAGACCAACCGCAGATTGGCGAAAGTCCACCCGCAGTGTGGCAAGCCAGTAGTCGTCTGGCGTCATTCTTAAAGTCCACCCGCAGTGTGGCAAGCCAGTAGTCATATGGCGTCGTTCAAAAGATGTTTTTAAAATCCATCCACAGTGTGGCAAGCCAGTAGTTGTCTGGCGTCGTTCAAAAGACGTTTTTAAAGTCCACTCGCAGTGTGGCAAGCCACTAGTCGTCTGGCATCGTACAAAAGACGTTTTTAAAGTCCACTCGCAGTGTGGCGAGCCAGTAGTCGTCTGGCGTCGTACAAAAGACATTGTTAAAGTCCACCTGTAGTGTGGCAAGCCAGTAGTCGTCTGGCGTCGTACAAAAGACATTGTTAAAGTCCATCCGCAGTGTGGCAAGCCAGTAGTCGTCTGGCGTCGTACAAAAGATGGTTTCTAAGTCCATCCGCAGTATGGCAAGCCAGTAGTCGTCTGGCGTCGTTCAAAAGACATCTCTCCAGTGCTATTCTTCCTATCATAGTTTTTATCCGAGCAGAGTTCATTTGGTTGGGTTTATATCCCTTTTCTTCTTCTCCACAGAGTGAAAATTTTCTGGTTATTCTTGGTATTCAATCCCTCCATACCTTGAAAGTATGAAAGCAACCGCTATCATCCATTCATGTCTATAGTGATTGAAAAGGGGCAGCTGTAACACCCCAAAATTTGCCCTCTCTTTTTCCATATCATTTAGCATGTGCTTTCATTGCATTACATTGCATTCAAGTCATAGAAAAATAAAGCATTCATCTTTGCATTTAGCATAGGGCATGTGATAAGTGGTTTTCAGATTATTGATCATCCAAGGCAAAAGAGCTAGATTCAAGGGTCTCCCAACAAGCCTCAAAGGTCTCTTATATCATATATCATCTCATTTGATCCCACAAGTCATTGGAAGATGGGAATTCATCAAGAAGATTGAATAGTCATCATCTCCTATCAAAAGCAGTCCAAATTAGGGTTTTGGATTCAAGCAGTCTCCTGATGAAATTTTGGTTCAAACTTGACCTCAATGTTTTCTACATGATGTTAAGTATCTAAGGACGGAAGATTGCCCATTGGTTCATTTTAGAAGAGTTTCAATTGGTCAGTTGCTTGAGAATCAAGAAATTGGGGAAAAAGTCGACTGTGCAAAGGAAAAAGTCAATTCCTGACTTTTTAGGTCAAATTCATGAAATTCAAGTTACATATGTTCATTGGACAAGATTTGATCAAGAAATGATGGAGGAATCATCAAAAATCAAGAATTATACAAAGTTGCCAAATTTAGAAACTTAGGGTTTCCAAAAATGGCAACTTTAGACCATTTTGCACTACACTTCAAGGCATTCTTTCTTCAAGATAAAAGCTTCAAACTTCAGGCCCAAGTTAAGCAAATTAAAGATCACATTCCAAGCTTCAAATACATATAAATAACTCTTCCATTGGATCAAAATTGAGAGAGTTATGATCAATCAAAGTGGAGCAAAATCAAGGCAAGTGCAGGCCTCCAGGCCATAATTTCATCAAACACTTGGTGAGCCAAATGTCAAGCTAGTTTTCTCCATCAAGAAAGCTTCAAATGAAAAATTGTTGAACATCAAAGTTGTTCATCTCCATGTCCTCTTTAACTTTTATGTTGGACATTTTTTCATTTGAACAGGTTATGAGGGTCATATGGTTGCCTAAAGTTGGTGGTCTCACACTGAAAATTTACAAGGCCATTGTCATGCATCCCATGCAGGTTGGCACACCCATGAAACTAGTTGTGTTCTAAGTAACTTTTCACCACTTTAGAGGCATTTTTTTACTTGGATCCAAGCATCAATCTTGTTCTACATTGTCTCATCTTTCCATAGCCATCAAAAACTCCTCATTTCATGCATCCAACACAAAGAATTTCACCCTCAAACATCTCTAATTTCATTGATGTATTGCTGCCAAAAATAAGATGATGTTTGACATTGTTTATTGTTGGGTCAGCTTGTTTGCACGCATAAACACTTCCCACCAGCCACCTTTTACTTCTTTTGGACAAACACAATCCTTATACATACATGACATGCCATGCTATCATACATCAAAGAGGAAAGTGGAAACTTATTCTACAAGTCTTGCTGCAGGAACACATCATCATCACCTCTCATTCCACTAAACCTCACCATAACTCAAAAGAGCCACTCCACACTTGAACCAAAGCCAAACTCGTGCCATTAACTAACTTAACTCAGTTAGTTAACTCAAACTCATTTAACCAACTCATTTAACTCAATTTCCAACTGTTAACTACAATAGTTAACATCTTAACCACACCTATATAAGCTTCTTTAGCAGATTTTAGAATGAGGATTCTTCATTTTTCAATCTCACTCTTTGAACTCTCAAAATCTCTCTCTGAAATTTGCTCTCTCTCGAAGCTTCCACATCCATTTTTCTCTACACTTTCCTCACACATAATCAACAAACTTTAATGGAACATTGAAGAAGAGTGTTGCTGCACCATTGAATCTTCATCAGCTTCAACCTTCTCTCTGAATTCTCAAGCAATTGCAAGTTTTCTCAAGCCTTTATTTGGCTCCTTTTGAAGTTCAAGGATCAAGGAAGCACCTCTGGTATTCTTACAACATTCATCTCATCAAGTTCAGGTTTCATCATCTTAACTTTTTCTCTCTAATTCAAGCTATTTTGAGTTCATTTTTGCTTGTCTGAAGTTCATTAGGAACTATCTGCATCTCCGGCTAGTGATAGGCACCTTCGGTGCTTAGATTCAAAACCTAGGGCAAAACTTCTTGGATTCGAATATGTTTGTGTGTGCTTTATTTGTAAGTTTTGAGCATGGATCTATGACCTACAAGACTTCATGATCATTTTAGTATACGTTTTGTGAATTTCTGGTGAGTTTGATCATTTGCAGTGGCCGGAGATGGCCGGAGAAGATGACCGGAGGTCCTTCTCCGGCCGGTGAGGGTTTGCAGCTAGGGTTTCTCAATTTTAAAACACGTCCGTTAGATCATTTTAATCCAACGCTTAATAATTTTCCAGCACATTAATGGCTCACGCTTTCATCACGTGCCTCTTTTCTCTCTGAATGCTTGCATGTGTGTGCGTGCGTTTTAATTATCATGTGCTTGCCTTGTAGACTGTTGGATTTAGTTACTTTTGTTGATTGATCTTTGTGACTGCATCTAATGGCTGTGAGTGAGTCAAATGCTTGACTGAGTGTACACCTTAACCACACACACACACGCCCTATTTGGACTTGGATCATATTACTATCTGAACCCCCTCATCTTGAGCCCAATCTTTTTTTCAACGTAGCTTTTACGCTGCTTGCACCCCTCTCATATTTTCATTCTATTTTTAATTTCTTTTTCATACTATTTTGATTTCCTTTTATTAAAAATACTAATTCAACTCTAAAAATTCCAAATAAATTCACATGTTATATTGACACATAAATTTTTTTTTTTATTATTTTTAATTCTGATTTTATTAATTTTTTCTTATATTTTCAGAATTTCTTTTTAATTTCCTTTTAAATGATGTTCTTCATTGATACTTGACCTTTCCCATTTTATTTCTCTTAATTCACACAATCTTTTGCATTCATTCTTTTTGCACTTGTTAAATAACATCTGAAAGCATCTAAAAACATTTTCATTTTATTTTTAAAGTCATTTTATCTTAGGTTTTGATGTTCATATTTGAGCTTCCTTTGGATGTGTTTCAATGAGACTTTGTGAGATCTTTTGATCATGTTTCTTTTTGAGTTTTGCCATGAATTTTTGACATGTCTTTAGCTTCTGAATTAGGTTGGGTGAGACCTATGTTCATTTTTTTCTCATGTGATTTGGTAATTGTTTGATACCTTGCATTTGAAGCAACATTTGTACAAATTATTCTACTTCCCTCTAACATGATTTTGATGAGGCACTTGTGCCACCTTATTATGCTTTCTTTTGGGTGAGATTATATGGTTTGTCTAGAGGATTATATGTCCTTCTTGGTTCATTTCTAGGTCATTATGATTTGTGTTTACCATTGATGTGTGTTTATGCATTTTAGCTTGCGTTTTTTTACCTAATTCCACATCTCATTTCTTCTTGTGCTCTACATGGTTTGTGTTTGCATTGTGTATGCCATTTCATTAATATCATTTACATATCATCAATTGTATGCTACTGTTCTATATGCATTCATATTCATTTCATATGTCATGCATCTTTAACATGTAAATTTGTGCATCTAATTGAAACTTGTTTCTCTCCTTTTCATTTCTTCTTCATCTATTCTCAATTACTTGAATCATTTCATCCATGACTTGCATGATTGTTCATATGCATTATAAGACATTTATAAATGATGTATACTTCTGACCTTGCCATTTCATTAAGCATAAATACATGTTCATCTTTAACTTTTATTCATCTTTCATCATCTACTTCCGTGATGCATTTCTTTGATGTTTAAGACATTGTTTGTGCAAAGTTTGCTTGTGTTTGGTACCTTAACCTTAGGGGGCTTTCTTAGAGTATAAGTTCTGACCTTGAGTACTTCTCAACCTTTTGGACATTTCTTCTTTAGTTCTTAGCTTGTTTGATCCTTACTTGTTATTCTTTCTTTATTTCTTTACTTGCAAATTTTGTTTTTTGTTAACATTTTCAGGGGCTAATGGTAAGTCAAGTGTGTGGGTGTGCACCCACATACAACCTCTTCTTTCATCTCTTTTAAGCTTTCAATTTGTGTTTGTAATAAGCATCTAATGTTTTCTTTGTTCAATCTCTTTCACCCCCTTTGAGTTTTTAACTTAGCTTCCATCGTTGAGGTAAGTTAGAACTCATTCTTCTTCTCTTTTCTTTTAGAGTTAGGTTTCTAAACCACACTTAACCATTAGGAACATCCATGTATGATAACTTTAGGGTTTGAGTCTTAGTCCCCCTCATTAGATTTTACCTTTCTTAACCTTTGAGTCTCTCTTCTTCTCATCCCAAAACAAAAGCTAAAACACTTAATAAAGGCATAACATATATTGTATTTGAGCCTTTCATGTGAGAATAAGATAGTGGGGGGTCTTCTCTCACTTTCTTAGAATGTTTAGCATACGTCTCGTCTTGGGTCGATATGCGAGGCATTCGATCCTACGTGAAAGACTTAAATACAATATGCGTTGTACACACTAATAATCAAAATACTTCTTTCTAAAAGACAAAAACAAACAAATTCTCTTCTCATCTCCTTCATTCTATTCCTTAAGGACTCGTCATGTCCGTTCTACCGCAACAGGTAACGCCTAAGTCTCCATACAGCGAGCTGCAACACCTAACTGCTGGGACGCGCACTCTGACGTTTCCATTAAAAAACACAAACAAAGCAACCCTTGTTGAGGGGAACTACGTTGCTCTGATTCTCATGTTCCCGATGAGATACGTAGGCAGTGGGGTAGGGCCCATTCGAGCACTTCTTTTATTTTCCCTACATTTGTTTCTCGTTCTCTCTGTTCCTTTTCCAGCATCTTTTCTATCACCCTTTGAGCAGTACTTCAAGCGTGGATCCCGTCGAGTACGACGGACGTGAAGGGGTGCGATAACCTTCCCTTCACGTAACCGACTCCCTTACCCTTTCTCTTTGGTTCACGAGACCTCGTTCTTTCCTTTCTCTCGGGTTTGTGCAGCATTACCCTTCCCTTTCTTTGGGATAAAAAATGCCTGGCTAGCGACTCTTCTTTCTTTCTTCCACGCCACTTTCGCATTTGTACCTGGATGAAAATCCCGTGAGCAACACTGTTGAACTCTGTTGAGAGTAACCTGAAGTTTTTCCGTATCAGATATAAAATAAAGGACAGGGTCCCTTAATGGAAGAACTTCCTGACGAGGGTAAGGCATCCTCAGCTTGAGAGCTCTAGTTTGTACCCATTGGAGATAAGGTTCCACCAAGACACAGTCTGGTTTTCCTAAAGACTCTCTTCCTTTCCTGTGAACAGGTTTCCAGGCATGCACTATTTATGTCTTTAGTGCTCTGTCATTTTCTCCTTCCTTGAAGAAAAGACCTTCCAGATGAGCATTACGTGGGACATGCCTCATCGGTTATCCAAATTGATGACGAACTAAAACTGGATGATAATTGATTCCTCCTTTAGTTCCTATGAGGGGTACATTAGGGAAATTTCCACAACGGTCAATGATTCTGATCCTGTCATAGATTCGGTTGTACCAGTCTATGTCAGAGTTGGTAAGAGGCATGATTCTCTGCGACCAACGTAAAGTATTCTTAGGATCCCAAAATGCAGCCGACTTGGGCAAGTGGGAAATGAACCATTTGTACAGCAGGGGTACACAGCAGGTGATCATTCCTCCGCTGTACAAATTCCATAAGTGTATAGAATGATAAGCATCGGCGAGCAAGGTCGGTACAGGGTTTCCAATCAGAAAAATCTTAATGGCATTGATATCTACAAAGTTATCGATGTTGGAAAACAAAAATAACCTGTAGGTGAGTAAAACAAAGATACTCTCGAAAGCGGCCATGTTCCCTATACTGGCAAAGTACAGAGCTTTCTTTATCAAAAACTGGGCTGGCAAACCTTGGATCCCACCCTTAGTGGTCATGTGAGTCATGACTTCTGACTCGTCCAAATAAATTGCTCTTGCAATGGTTTGATCCTTTGGAATTTCTTCCAGTCCAGAAAAGGGAGCTTGATCAGTGATATGTAAATCAGTCAGGTGAGAGTACTCCTCCAGTGTTGGTGCTAGTTGATAATCCGGGAATGTGAAACAGTGATAGACCGGATCGTAGAACTGAATGAGCGTAGCTAGTATTCCTTCAATTACTTGGACTCTTAACAGAGACAGCAGTCCTCCGTACTTGGCTCTAAAAGCATCAGGGTTAGTGATCATCCTTGCCAAATGTTGGTTGCAATATAGAGCAAGCAAACATAAAGATTTGAAGTATTTTTACGGGAATTTATCGTGTCCACAGAGATCGGTGCTACTGAATTGCCGTTCGACAATATCAATGTTAATGAGTTTGGTTTTAAAATGGTTTAAAGCATAAAAACAGAAAAGTAAATAAAAACATAAAAACAATTCATTCTTCAACAAGACGAACTTATCAAGCATACATATAATCCACTCGTCACAAACATAAATTTACCGACCAATTATACTCCATCTGCAATACTCGTCAAAATCATCCAGCATCACTCGCAACAGTGTCCATCTCTAGCACACTGAGCTGAGAGACAACCGTATTACTCTCGTCGTCACTCTCGCGCACGACGCCTCGAAACACAGAAGACATTAAGTTCCGACACCCAAAAGATTATCATCTAAATCTATCTCTAGCATCTAGACAATAGATATTCATCCCTAATCAAGATTCGTGATGTTTATCTATAACACAACACAAATCCAAATATAAATGCAAAAAGATCAAAGAAGACATCGATAATGATTTGTAAAGCAAATTTCATATAATATTATGATCAACAAAGATACATATGTTCAAAGTAACTATACAAACACCCAACAAAGAAATTACAAAGAGAAGAGAGAAGAGGAACCAAACATTTCTTGGTTTGTCAACACCAATCGACGAGAGATTCGACTCCGGATCATCCAAATGCAAGCTCCAATGATGTTTTCTAAGCTAATCTACAAGAAAAATGAAGTTTGATGGAGTTGGGAGCAAAAAACCCCAAAACCATCCCTAAAAATGTGTTTTTTACCCATATTTATTGCTGTCATCATCTCAGACCACGCTAAGCGCGCCCTTATTAATGTTAAACCGCCTTAAAAGCGCGTTAAGCGCGCTACCTGCTGCCATGAAAAATGTTTCGGCCATAACTTGAGAACCGTAACTCCGTTTTTCGCCCGGTTCGAAGCGTTGGAAAGCTTATTCAATTTCCTATCTAACAATGCGTAAATATCAACCAAATTGGTGATTTATATTATCCTCATTTTGAGCCTTATTCGTTGATGAGTTACTCAAATTCGCGCGTTTGAAGCTGTGTCTTCGACACTTTATTGCTCATGCTCCAAATACACCTCAATACCTACAAAATGAGTAGAAAACTATCAAACGGTGTACAAATACTCTAAAACTTGATTATACACTAAATATACACATTTACATACAAAGTGGGGTTTATTCGAACGATTTTAACAAAAAGTATCGATAAGTGCAACAAAACTTATATACAACAATAGCTACAATTTGCACTTATCAAACTCTCCCCAACTTACATAATTGTTTGTCCTCAAACAAAGCCACACAAACTTAAAAACACAAAAGCAATAACCAAAGAATCATGAATCAACAAGTTTTTACAAACAAAAAAAATGCAATGGTTCAATCAAAAACGATACACACAAAGTAAATACTTACCACTAATCTACAACGATAACATAATCCCGAAACAAATGCTAAATACAAAAGTCATGCCAAACATTCTAAAACAACACAAGTTCAAATGTGAAGAACACCTAGCAAAAACAATCATCGGTAGATGAAAAACGTAAAATGAGGGATTTTTCACTCACACAACAATCCTGCAAACAACAAACTAAATTATGCATCCATCCAAAAATTCACATTGAACATACAAAGGCAAGAATCGCAAGGACTTTCAAGGCTGTAATGTGGTCGGGTAAACAAACAAGGGGTAATTCCTAAAGCTAATCGAAACAAAAACTTGCCTAAACCTAAAGGAGTGATTAACTCACAAAAGACTCAAACCAAAAATTTCAATCAAACTTCTTCCAAAATCCCAAGTGTTACACAAAACACACAACTTATTTAGCACAATTATTGGAACTCTTTTTGTTTCCTTTCTCAAGGATTTTTTTTTCTTTCTTTTTTCTTTTTCTTTTCTCTTGTCATATTTTTCTCTTTTTTCTTTTCTTTTTCAACCTCATAGCAACCAATAACATAATTGAGAAAACATTGCTCTCCCCAACTTGAATTCAACCACATCATCATTTGAATACTCCCTACTTTCTAAGGCAAGGTAAAAATTCATACAACAACACAAAGTTGAGGGTTCAAGAAAAAACAACAATCAAGATCCACACAAAAAATGAATTTGACACTCATAGACAAGAATCAAACTCAAACAACATGGATAATGACCAAAGGCTCAAAGGGTTTACAAACGATCACACACTCACAAGGTGAATTGACTATTTGGCTTAGGTAGTTGTGCTCAAAATAAAACAAAATGCCTTGATCCTTTTCATGCATTCATATAAGCAATGCAAACAACAGATTCAACATAATAAAATCCAGTAAAACAAAATTGTCGGTACTCCGAGCATATATGACCAATGGAAAGTCACCTCACAAAAAGGTGGGAACTAAAGTGATTCACAATAAGAACAAGTATACGAAAGAATGAATGGCATAGAAGTTGTAAAAAGCCTAAGTATCATGAATATGCTAAAGTCAAGAAAGCGATAAACACATACCTTGAACGTGTACAAAACTTTAAACACTATCATTACCACGCATTCGCAAGTTAAAACACTCAAAATTGGAAAATCACCGAATGCGACTTCAAGCAATCGAGCCAAAATTTGAGTCCAAACCACAACAAAAGAATTAGAAAAATTACTAATAATTACTAATATATAAGGTCTTGGTGGAAGTGGGAAGAAGGGGGAACCAAGTGAACAATTAAAAGAATTCACTGGTTCAGCACAGCAGAGCGCGCTAAGCGCGCAGGCCCGTGCTAAGCGCGCTACACCAGAAGCATAAAAACCAGTACAACAACAAGGTTCTGGTGTAGGCCTCCACTTAACACCTACACAATCTCATATACAATGAAAAAGTAATAACGGAACAAAAAATGATAAAACATGCTTGTTTTACGTCGTAAGCTCGACGCCTATTATTTATACACACTTCTCCAAGTTGCCTCTTTACACGGTTAGCGCTCACCGACGACGAAACCTAACCAAACACTTAGCAAACGTGAAGAGAAACAAATATATACACTATATTTACAATTATGCAAAACATGTAAAATTCACAAATATGGTAAACATATACAAGTATCAATATAAACAAGTGAAAATAGACAATATATACGATATCTACAAAACTCAAAAACAAAGAAACTATCGCAATGCGATTCAATAAAAACATCGATCCCCGACAACGGCGCCATTTTGTGGGTTGCAATATAGAGCAAGCAAACAAAAAGACTTGGAAGTATTTTTCTGGGAATTTATCGTGTCCACAGAGATCGGTGCTACTGAATTGCCGTTCGACAATATCAATGTTAATGAGTTTGGTTTTAAAATGGTTTAAAGCATAAAAACAGAAAAGTAAATAAAAACAATTCATTCTTCAACAAGACGAACTTATCAAGCATACATATAATCCACTCGTCACAAACATAAATTTACCGACCAATTACACTCCACCTGCAATACTCGTCAAAATCATCCAGCATCACTCACAACAGTGTCCATCTCTGGCACACTGAGCTGAGAGACAACCGTATTACTCTCGTCGTCACTCTCGCGCACGACGCCTCAAAACACAGAAGACATTAAGTTCCAACACCCAAAATATTATCATCTAAATCTATCTCTAGCATCTAGATAATAGATATTCATCCCTAATCAAGATTCGTGATGTTTATCTCTAACACAACACAAATCCAAATATAAATGCAAAAAGATCAAAGAAGACATCGATAATGATTTGTAAAGCAAATTTCATATAATATTATGATCAACAAAGATACATATGTTCAAAGTAACTATACAAACACCCAACAAAGAAATTACAAAGAGAAGAGAGAAGAGGAACCAAACATTTCTTGGTTTGTCAACACCAATCGACGAGAGATTCGACTCCGGATCATCCAAATGCAAGCTCCAATGATGTTTTCTAAGCTAATCTACAAGAAAAATGAAGTTTGATGGAGTTAGGAGCAAAAAACCCCAAAACCATCCCTAAAAATGTGTTTTTTACCCATATTTATTGCTGTCATCATCGCAGACCGCGCTAAGCGCGCCCTTATTAATGTTAAAACACCTTAAAAGCGCGCTAAGCACGCTCCTAGCGCGCTACCTGCTGCCATGAAAAATGTTTCGGCCATAACTTGAGAACCGTAACTCCGTTTTTTGCCCGGTTCGAAGCGTTGGAAAGCTTATTCAATTTCCTATCTAACAATGCGTAAATATCAACCAAATTGGTGATTATCCTCATTTTGAGCCTTATTCGTTGATGAGTTGCTCAAATTCGCGCGTTTGAAGCCGTGTCTTTGACACTTTATTGCTCATGCTCCAAATACACCTCAATACCTACAAAATGAGTAGAAAACTATCAAACGGTATACAAATACTCTAAAACTTGATTATAGACTAAATATACACATTTACATACAAAGTGGGGTTTATTCGAACGATTTTAACAAAAAGTATCGATAAGTGCAACAAAACTTATATACAACAATAGCTACAATTTGCACTTATCACGAAACCTCTCAAATCCTCTAGTTTTGGAACCTTGAAGGTGTACTTGTAAGTCTTCCATCTACCGAAATCCATAACGCAATCCCCTTTCTCTGATATTTGCAATCATTGTCTTAGTTTAATTTGAAAAAGAGAGACTAGAAGAGAAAATTTTTCTTTGTTTAAAGTTTTTTAATGAAATGAATGCATGAATGCAGCACACAAAAACATAGAAAAAACATGGGGTCAAAGGTTCGGTGTCATGAAGTTAAGGCTCTACCCATCCTCAAAGGTTTATACTAGTGATTTTTTGTACCTGTCCTCAAAATCACTGACCCCTCTTGGGATAACAATAGCAGGCTGGGATCACCTGAGCGAGCTGTAGTATCTTAGAGTAATCTCAAATGAGGGTAGTATTGTGTGATAACTATTTCCGATAGCTTTCGCACTATAAAATAGTAACAAGGTTTCAGTCTACTAAAATCCTCAGCTTCTCAGATAACCCAATCGAAAAATCTGCTTTCAACAACCGAAGTCGTATAGGCATTGAATCTGCAAAGGGTATCTCCACTGATCCGATGGTCGACCGGGACCTCTTATTTGGGAGTCACTCCCTATAAGATTACCCGTCTAGTGCCATCACTTATCTTAGGTGTATACTCAATCTTTCCAGATGCGGCATCACACGCATTCCCATTAGCAGAAAAGTAAACACAGATATCAACTAGGAAAAGCAGTATATATATTTGTCCTAACATCCTAGACCTCTAGTCCTATGATCCTAACAGACAATGACTCCCCAGTAGAGTCGCCATTTTCCTGTGGAAGATGGGGACGATGCCCCAAGGCTAAGGTAAAACAGATCCTACAGTGACTCCCCAACAGAGTCACCATTTTCCTGTAGCGAGTGATTTTTGTCGGTGATGCGACCACCTTATCGCTGAAGTTTGGGTTTTCTCCTCGTGGAGAAAGGGTTCTACTTTCTGATTTTTTATTTATCCTGTGAAGCTGGAAGGGAAAGGGAAGGTATCTAAAACTAACCTTGCACGTGAATGTTTAACTGAACAAATGCTTTAAAAGAGATTGGGGGGTCCGGGGTCAGGTTATTCAATGGGTAGTTGTCAATTACCCATCCTATATGTGGTTATCCACTGGATGTTAGCTTTTAGGTCTCGCTTTGTAATTGATAGTGTTTATCTGCTGATGGGTTGGGAAAGTTTCTTGGGAAAGTGTGACAGGGAGAGTGAGTTTTGTTTATGTTTTTGGTAAGGTGCTGCACCTAAGTTTTGATTGATGTGAAGGTACTGGACCTAAAGTTTTTGATTTGTATGCTCGCTAAGATCTCACAATCCTATGCATACGTATTCCCGTTTAACGAAACAGGGAAATCAGAGCAATCGTAGTTCCTCCTATTCTATGGGAGGAAATGATGTTTTGGTGTCTTGTTCAAAGCCCAAGACATGAAGCTAAAGATGATTTGTATCTTGTTCAAAGCCCAAGATATGAATCTAAATGGGTATTTGTGTCTTGTTCAAAGCCCAAGATTGAAGCTAAAAGGTTTGACTGTGAGAGAACTTGTCATCTCTAAAGAGGGATTGTTGATTTTTATGTGCCTTGATCAAAGTACAAGGTTGATGCTAAAAGGTTAATTGATTTGGCTAGGGGATTTCTTTATACAAAGCCTAAGAGGAGGCTAGATAAGACCGACTTAACAAGAGAGTGTTTTATCTGTCTTGTACAAATCCCAAGATTGAGGCTAAAAAAGAGACTGACTCTTTGGGGATATCATTATAAAAAGCCTAAGAGGAGGCTAAAAAAGGGTTTTGACTCAGTTGGGGAGGTTTATATGTGTCTTGTACAAAGCCCAATATTGAGACTGAAATGGGAAATTTAACTGACTCTGGTGAGGATATTTTTTATGTGTCTTATACAAAGCCCAAGATTGAGGCTGCAATGAGTTTGACTCTGCTTGGGGAAGTTATTCCTTAAAGCCTAAATGAAGGCTGGGAGGAAATGACTCTGCTAGGGGAAGATATCTGTCCCCAGCTCAAGAGAGGTAAATTTATGTCTTGTACAAAGCCCAAGATTGAGGCTAAAAGGGTTGACTCAACAAGAGAGTGCTAAAAGGTGATTGACTCAACAAGAGAGTCTGAAAAGTTGATTGACTCAACAAGAGAGTCTGAAAAGTGATTGACTCAACAAAAGAGTCTGAAAAGCGATTAACTCAACAAGAGAGTCTGAAAAGGTTAGTTCCGTTGGGGAGGATCATTGTACAAAGCCCAAGAGGAGGTTAACTTCGCTGAGGAAGGATCATTATATAAAGCCTAAGAGGAGGCTAACTCTCTGCTCGGGATTATTGAGATCTCGAGGCAGGTCCAAATGGGGAATCAACTCTTGTAGATGGTTCCAGAAGAGTTGAGATATTAGATGCCTTGAGGTTCTGACTTGGGATTTCTTAGGAGAGAGATTGGGTTTTAGAACCCACGGGTTTAACTCTACTGGAGATCGATCCAGGATGATCAGGGTTTCTCCTATGTTTGTAGGGACCTTTGAGAACGTCTTTGAGACTCAAAGGGGTTTTAGACTGTCCAAGTCTACTGATGTTGAAGAGTTTTATCTTTTGTAGGATGCCCAAAAGAGGGCAAAGGCATTAAGGGATGAGAATCAACCCTAAAGGGGCCTGAGGTCCGACACTGGAAAGACTGCTCTAGCAAAGGATGACTAAGTTCTATCTTATACCTTTAAGAGGTCGTCAGGATCCTTGTATTAAGCCCAAGAGAATGTGTGAGAACTTTTAAGAAGCCGAAGGGTCCTTGTACAAAGCCCAAGAGGAGGCGGGGATGCTTTTAGGAAGCTTGTGGGTCCCCAAACCAAGAGAAGTTCAAGAAATGCAATTCACAGAGAAGAGATCATTCCAGGAAAATTCGAGGGTTTGGAAGAAACTCAAGAGATACTATTCACGGAGAATAGATCAACCTTGGGGAGTAGAATTTCTTTGACAATTTCTAGGGGTGACAGTCTGAGAAAAGGTTCACCGAGAATACTGCCTTTCTCTTTGTTCCATATTGTTTAACCCCAAGAGAAGGGAAGATTGTATCTGGAATCCTATGGGGGATCTAGTTTTGTTTGTATTTAAGAGTGACCAACAGGGCTTTACCTAGTTCTAGACGTAGTTGTTGGGGAAAACTCTAAATAACTATACTAGTATATATACAGTTGATATATGACAAGTATTAAAAAGGTATGAAAGAAGACTAACTATGCGCAGCTTCCCACAATGCAATTATACATATTTGACGTGTATTTTAAAAGAATGAAAGAAGATTTACCGTGCACAACTTCCCACAATACAGATATATATATATATATATTAAAGCAAGTAAATGAAAGCGGATAGAACTTACAGGTGAGCAAACTTCCATGCTGTATTGTTAGTTGTTTAAAGAAAGTTTTGATAACAACTGTATACTTGAAACTAAATCAAAGGGGAAGTTGTTTTGAAAATATTGTTGTGCCAGGACTTATACAACGACTGAGGCCCAAATTGTTTTACTTACAAAAGGGTTGGGTCTTACAATTCAAGGAGAGGCCCAAAGATTATTTAAAGAAAAATAAATGGGACTTACAACACAAGGGTAGGCCCAGTTGATTTTGTTAAAAAGGCGACGATCGCGCCGAACTTTTGAAAATACACAGAGGGACTTATACAATATGTGAGGCCCAAAAATGTTTATTTACAAAAAAAAGGGGTTGGGTCTTACACTCTATTAGAGGCCCAAAATATTGTTTAAGAAAAAGAATGGCACTTATAGCTCGAGGAGAGGCCCAAAGTTATTTGTTTGAAAAATGGTGATCGCGCCGAGGTTTGAAAACACAGTGGGTCTTATATGATGACCGAGGCCCAAATGGTTTTGTATTTTCAAAGGGTTGGGTCTTACACTCTCTCAAGAGGCCCAAAGTGTTTTGAAAAAGTTTGCTAGGGTAAAAATCAACAAAACCCTAATTTCATCATTTTTTAAAGTAATTATTCAAAGAAAATTAATTAAAATGATAAAGATACCAAATAAGTTTGAATAAACAACTTGTGATTTTTGGTTAAGGTTTGAAAAATGATATTTAACCACAAGATGAATTAAAACTCATTTGGTCTTGATTTTTCAAGGGGAATATTCATTTATAAAAGGTTTAAAAACAATAAAAATGAATTTATTTACAAAAATATAAACTATATTAAATAATTAATATAAATCTGATTTTTTTATGGAATAAAGTATTTCAACATTTTTGTGATTTTTTGCAAAAAGAACCAATAAAAAATAATTAAAATTGAGAGAGTTATTAATTTTCCAAATCATTTAAAAAATAACATGAAAAAAAATAATGAAAAGTGGAAAAAATGATAAAAAGAGGATCTGGGGCGTGGGGGATTCGAACCCCAGACCTCTTGGGTGCAGCGCGCGCCTTCTACCACTGGGGTGGTGATACATCCGTGTATCAAAACCACCCCATGAATACATGAGGCATGCCTTGTTTTTGGCCTGGCCAAGGCAAGGCAAGGCAAGGTTTTGGCCAAAAACGTGAAGCTTGTAACTTTCTTATTTCTCCATGGATTGGGACAAAATTTAGGTCTATCCTGCTTAGAATTTCACAAGGAATCCATTGAAGGTGGTGGTTTTTTCAGATGAGGCTCCTATTGAAAAACCCGATAGTGGATTTGAAATAGGCCATGATTTGCATTTTCTATGCTATCTCTTGTTACAGGCATGAATTACATGACAAATTGGTTCAAACACAACATATATAACATGTATGAGATGTGCATGATCAGTGGACTTCAAAGCAATGCATATTTCAAAGAGTTCAAATTGTGATGCTTACCTCTTTAGGAGCTTTTTGGGCAATCTGTCAAATGCTTTGTTCCAGAAACAATTTGATGCCTTGGACACCCTCAAATGATCCCTTAGAAGCTTTTAGAATGGTTGGAATCAACTGGAATCCTCAGGAACAAGTTTGAGCTCTTTCTTGCAAAAGGGGCAAAAGTGACCAATATGGCAACTCTCTCAAATGGTGTTCTAGATGCGGGGAACCATTTGGGACAGTTCAAGGATGATATTTGGAGTGTGTTTGAGGTCTTATTTGGTTTTGAAAGTGACTGAATCAAGACATTGCTTGAAAAAATGCAAAAAGTCCAATTTTTAGGTTTTGAGAGGGGACTTTGTTAGTTTGGTGTTACAGGTCACTTATGAGAGTTTGGACAGCTTAGATATGACATATTGGATGTGTTTGGATCATGAGCTGTGATGGAAATGCTCTCTAACTCAAAAACTCAGAGTTACCTTGCAAAAGAAGGTATTTTTGCCTAGAGAAAGAGATTTTGAGGAAAGCAAGTGTTGTAGTGCTTTGGTGTACTCAAATTGGGCATAAATGAGCACTATTTATAGTAGAGCAGGTTTGTTTTGCAAGCAATAGTGAATAGTAGCTGCAGCAGCTCATTGTCCAATTGCATCACTTAGGAATCTTAAGTCTCCTCTAGCCATTGACTAGAGGTTAGAGCACAGGCCTATGGTTCTTTGGTTCAGAGATTATCATTGACTCATTCAGTTGGAAATGGCTCAGTTCATGCCACCTTGGTACATCCATTGAATGCTTGGAAACAAAATTGGAGTCTTGGCCTCTTTTAGGCTTTTTAGGGTTTGGCATGCTACTTTTGGAATCTTGGACTTGGGAGGCTGATGAATCAATGTTTGTCCCTTGGTTGTTCCCCCTTGAGCTGTGCAGATGGATAAGCATGCTTGGAATTGCATAATTTGATCAAATCGTGCCTTTATGCACAATTCTGCCTTGCCAAGACAGTTTACAGTAAGGCATGTTGCAGCTGTCATAAATCCTAGCTCAGGTGGAGTTTGATGGAGTTCTTGGATATTTTGGAAAGCCCTTATGTGACACAACACATGTGTGATCATAGTTTGTCTTGAAACTTTTTGGATCCAAGTGAAAAATCCCCCTACATTTTGAAAAAAAACAAGACAGATTCTGACTTAGTGAAAATTTCACTAAGTGTTGGAAAAAGTGACATTTCATGTTTTCAGCCATTTTGATCACTCCATAACTTGAAATCCAGGAGGAATTGGAATGAGGTGTAGTTGACACTTTTAAAATATACCATGAGAGCTACAAATCCATCTTTGGACCAGCCTAAATGGTTGCTTGGATCTCAAGTTATGATCCTTGGAAGTTGGCACCCTAGCCACTTTATTTCATAACTTAGAAAAATTCTAAGTTTTTATGGTTACCCCTTTTACAAGTTATCCCACTTTCTTTGATTTTTCTTGATGAATGATGATTCTAATCACACATTAACATCATTTTAGGGTTAAGGAACCATAATTATGAAAAATCTCAAAAAGTCAAACTTTGACTTTTATGCATAGTTGACTTTTTATCAGATGAATTCTAAACTGTGCGATCCTCTATGAAATCAAGTCCTTGACCTAAATCAAACTTGATGGATATGTTCCATAGGTGTTATAGGGTGTATTGAATCATGTCCCAAGCTTTGGGAGCATGTCTGAGTCAAAAGTCAAAGGTACAGTTGACTTTTTCCTCAAAACCCTAATTATGGTCCTGAGGAAATTGAAACTTGTGGATCAAGCTTCTTGGATCAATCCATTGTTGTAAATGGATAAATGTGGTTTATTGGAGACCCTCAAATCATCTCTTGAAGTCTTGGCTCATGTTTTGTCCCAAAAGCCAACTTAGGGGTGAATTAGGTCAAGAAACCTTAATTCTCGATTTTTGGTGAATGCATCCCCTGAGGCTAAATTGACTTGATGATTGGGTTTATGAGGTCCCTTGGAGTATCTTAAGTTATGATTTTAAGCATTGGCTCATGCCCAAAGGAAATTTTTCATCTGGAGGCCCCAGTCGACCAAAACCCTAATTTGGTGACACTGGCGATCTTGAGGCTGAATCCACCTGGAATGCTACAACTTTGTGCTTGATTCCTGATGTGGGAGTCCTCTTGATCCATTTTGGGTGTTTGAGAGGATAGATAAGTTAAAAATCATGTCATTTCTTGATTGATCTTTGGTCTAAGGCTCTAAGAGGGCTTAAAACCCTAATTCTTGATTGTGGTGAATGCTCAAACATCTCTGAGGAGAGTGATTGAGGCATGATGGTTCATCCATATTGTGATGATGATTTGCACAATGATGGGAAATCTTAGTGGTCAAAATTTAGGGTATGAAAGAGGGCAATCATTCACCATATGACCCACCTTGTGACACCGATGACACTCCACTCCTTCGAAGCGACATCTACCAAAATGCATCTTACCACAAGTACGACACACAGGAGGTGCACTTGCTCTAGAATCCTGAACTTGTTTCCCTTTGAAGGCCTGCTAACTAGGCCTAAACTGTTGGTTTGATCTCCCAAGATCATTTTGACTCGACCTACACGAATCTCCTTATGTCTAAACTTTATTCAAACTGTTCTCTGCCACATAACATTGCCTTAGCAATTCAGCATAACTAGTGAACTCTCTTTGAGACACACTGTGAGAAATCTCAGCTTTCAATCCAAAGAGGAATTGGTCAATCTTCCATTTTTCATCCGGAGCATACACGGCCTACCTAGAGTAAGCAGCCATGATCTCAAACTTTTCAGCATAAGAAGCCACAGTCAAAGTACCTTGCCTCAACTGTTGGAATTCGAACTCTTTTTGGGTCCTCAAGGAATTAGGGAAATAATTCTCCATAAAAGTAATCTTAAATTGCTCCCAGACCTTAGGCACATCTTGGATAGTCATTAAGGCTGAAGCACTCTCCCACCACCTCATAGCAGGACCTTTCAACGAGTGAGAAGCAAATACCACTTTGTTCTCTTCACTACACTGAACTATTAGAAAGATTCTCTCTATACCAGCCACCTATTCATGAGCTTTCATAGGGTCTAATCCGCCATGAAATTCTGGAGGATTCATGCAGATGAAATCCTGAAAACTCCCACCTGCAGCATCCGGAACAACCACTTGAGGATGAAAACCCTCATTCATCTGTTGTTCCATCTGCTACATGAACTAGTTCTGCTGCTGCTGCATCTGCTGAAAAACTGGGGCCATGGGACATACTCGTCGTCGCTCGGCGGGTTCGTCCTAACAAGAGTAGTTCTGGGTCTACCACGATTGCTTCTGCGCCCGTCAGCCATGTTCTGAAACGTCATATAGATAGGATTAAGTTGATCAGGCTCAATGCCATACATATAACACTTAAGACCAATGGCGACACAACGCATATGAAACGGAAAGAGATACTTATACTATCTCATGGCTAGGTCGAGGATACAACCTGCTCTGATACCAACTGTGACACCCACATATAACAACATACATCAAAGCATATATATTATACATGAATCCAAGTCTTTGGTACTGAAATACTATAAGTTACTAGTTAACACATTGTATACATTACATGCCCAAAATACAAACTACTAAAAATATATTGCATAATATATACAAGATGTCCCAATACACTAAGAACTAGATCAATACAATGATCTCAAAATAAATCTCCACAACGGAAGTCTTGCCATCCTAAAAAGCCAAGATAAGTAAGGATAATCAAACGACTTTATCCTTACCCTTCGCGGAACCTGAAGTACCTGTAATATAATCAACAACATGGGGTGAAATATTAAATCTCAGTGAGTTCCCTATCTTATTAATTCTCTCGGCTTTACAAGGTTCTATCACCCTAACTCAAGTCAAAAGGGAAGGGAAGTGACCTTGAGTTCATTATCTCGCACTATATGGAAACATGTTTATGAGTCTGTTAACTCAACATTATCACTATCGACAACCTTGTCAAGGCATCCCTTCTTCCCGTCCTCTTCTACGTCTAGAAGTCAGAACGAGTCATGGATCCTCGTAGATTACTTGGCATACGAGATGGATTCAGAACTAAGGGACACATTATCACCTTAATTCGTCATTTCACACGGTCTGTACACCATCACAAGTCTCTTTACCATATAGGTTCCATTCGTACTATAACATTGGGAATCAAACCTACCAAGTAATCGTGCATTCATTCCAGAGGAGCTCGTTACTTATGAAACGACACATATTGGGGAATGGTTACGATTTCGTGATTTCACATACAACCATAATTGTATTCAACAATTTTAGGCCACATTTCCCTTTAGGCCTCATTTGCCTTTTCTCAATACTTATCAAAGTTTACACATGTTCCATACTAGTGTCTTATTCTTTTCTATACCATTGGGAATTTGGACACACGCCTCAGCCTTATATGAGCGAGCGCCGTCATTAGATTATTTAACAATTTCCTAGCCCATTACAAGGTTCTAATATAGGTTCATAGTAAGGTTTCCTCACCCTTCATATTCCATATTTTAACATGCATACTCTCTCAATCATGTTTAACAACAATAGATTAGACAAGGTGTTAGTTCTGCACCAATGCAGTATTTGTGTTGGCTAATTTTTTTTAAAACCTATATGATAGCTTTATGTCACTAAAGTTGTTTTAACATGCTGTTTTGTGTATCTGCCATAATAGTTTAGTTGCAGGTTGTGAAATGTCAAGGAGGATGTCTTGACATGCTGTTCTGCACTAACTAGTTATGTTCAGTATCTGTAATATTAGATTAGTTGCGGGTTGTGGAGATGTCAAGTGTGATGTCTTGACATGTTGTGCTGCACTAAGCTGGTATGAGTGCATGGTTGTTTTAAGGTGTTGCTGTTTTGCTGTCATGTGCTGGTTAATCAAGATGTTCCAATGTACTGCATTCAACATGTCGGATAAAGATGTCCCATCCTGGATCATAGGACATCGCGTCTGTTATTGGTTTGAAAGGAAGATTCTGTTAGTTGTTATTTTGTTACTGAATATTATGTGAATATTTAGTTATCCTATGTGGCATCCAAAGTAATCTGAGTTGAGTTTTGTGTTGGTTTTCGGATTTTCACTACTTTCTAAATATGGAGACATATTAGGAAACTTTAGATTGAAGACCTATTTTCTTGGAGTTTATTTTGCAGAATTGTGTGCAGTCTCTCTGCTGCGTTTTGAAGCCCAAATCCAGTTGGGATGTAGGTTATAAATAGGAGTATTTGTAACCTGATTTGGTAACGATTCCAAGATGTAAAATTATTAGGGTTTCGTTCTTGTGAACCACTCTCTAGGAGAGTTGGTATGTGTGAACCACTCGGATTGTGAGATGGTCACTGTACTCCTCGAAGCTTTTAAGCAAGAGTGAGTGTTGTTCTTGGAGGAAGCTGTTAAGCAACTCTGAGTATTGTTCTTAGTCATGTGTGTCATGTCTAGGTATTGTTATTGAAGTGTGTCTTCTATTTTTCTGTGATTGAAGAGCTGTTGGAAATTAAGCTGTTGATGCAGTGGCTGAGGTGTTGACTGCTAGACATCATTGCGATGATTAGAAGTGAGATGGAGTCTCTTACCTAGGGAGGACTTAGGTATAAGGGTCATTGGGTAGTTATTAAATTAGGAGATTGTCAACTTGGTTGTTGAGTCTGTAATTTGATACTGCTAAGAGTGGACTTCCTTCCTGGCTTGGTATGCCCCCAGATGTAGATTGTTAGATCGAACTGGGTGAACAAATTCTGTGCTTTGTTTTTATCTTTTCAGTACCGTGCTTATTGTTATATACCTTGCCATGTGTGTTCATGTCAGACCAGATGTCGAATGACATGTTATAGGACATCTGAATTCTGCACATGTACCACAATTTCAATTGGTATCAGAGCAGGCATCCTGTTCTATTTCTGGGTGAGATCCGAGGGGGATACTTTCTGGTTCATGGTAAAGGAAGAAGGATGTTATACGGAAAAGTTGGTTGAACGTGATAGGTTCATATTGGTGTTTGAATGGTCCCTAGAAGTGGAGGATGGACTATTCGCAGAAAATGATGTGTGGTGGTTTTGTGTAATATGCTGTACCTGAAGACTGTTGAGGAGGTTGTGATTGTTGTGTATTCCGCTGCATGGTATCTGATGGAACCCTGGGGGTCCTTGTGTCGCTAGTAAAGGAAGGGCAGTAGGGTTGGTCTCCTCAGAAGAGTTGTTGTGTGATGATGTAGTATATGCAAGACTGTTTCAACCAACTGTGTAAAGTTGCCAACGATACTTGAGTTTTATTTCTCAAGTCCACTCTTAAAGGCACTATAGTGTGTGGTTTATTTACTCTTCAAGAAATCTGTTGAAGAAAGGATAGAGCCATTTATTTTGGTCTCTAGAAGAGTCTTTCTAATACTTGACCTAATTAGGAAAGTGACTCTGAGTCTTGCTGTTGTTTAGTTTTGCTGGAGCTTGGATTAGTTTTGAAGACCTTTAAGATGATCAAGGGAAGTCTTCATCTAGCTTAGGTTCAGCTATGTGATGTCCCCCACATGATGAACACTTGGAAGAGTAAAAGATGCAGACGTGTTGATGATGTGTATCATGCAAGTATTTATGGTCTGATCAGAAAGGATGATCAGCTACTGGTGAACTCTTGTATCCCCTGCAAAGATTTGTACATGGATTACTACGGATGTTGTCTCCAAAGCCATAGTAGTTGTTTAATGTGATTTAGACTGATGTCGGAACTGATGTTGAAACATCATTTCAGTTCATTGCTTCCTCAACCAAAGAAAGTTAGTTATGCTCATGGTGGAGTATCAGGTCAAGCCATGTACCTAATCTGAAGTGATCAGTGGTGTGGATTAATAAAAGAGGGATCAGCTAGTGCCACAAGGGTGCAGGAAAAGAATGTTAGACCAGATCAAATGTCGTACCTTGTGTGAGAAGGTTACCTTATCACATATGATAAATAGCTTGACAGTAGTTGAGTATTTGTCTGCTTTTGATAAGGATGTGCATCTAACCGATAGTGAATACTCTGACAGGAGCTGAGTGTTTATCTAAGATATTGTGCATTCAACTAATGACAATATACATTGACGAGAGACTATGTATAAGTCTGATGTAAAAATGCAGGACTGCTGAAGTGTTGTGAATTTACTTTTCTCTATGTGGCTGTTTATTTCTCTTCGTGGTGTGTTGGTGTGTGACGACTTGAATTAGCTGCTGAAGGTGTGATCCTTGGAGATCATCTTGGGTTCAAGGAACTCCGTGTTGATATCCTACATGATATTGAAACTATCATGGTGGTTAAAAGAAGCTTGGGATTATAAAGATGAGATTGTGTGGCTATGGGGTAGTCTTGGACTACTTATTTTTTGAAGATTCAGATATGGCAGTTTTGAAGTCTTTGGAGTTTCTGAGTAGGATGGAAGTTGTCTACTCAAACTTGATTGTTGAATCAAGTCTATGAGAGCATGGAAATCTGTTTCTGCAAAGGGAGGAGGTTCTTCTGAGTGGCAGAAGGAAGAGCTGAATTCAACAGTTGGATGTCATAATGTTCTGACATCTAGCTTAACATCAGAAGTCTCAGTTGGTGATGTGGCACATCAGCTTATGATAGGGTGATCTACAGGGATGAACATTAGAATGTTTCAAAAGATCGTTCTCATGGCAGTTTGCGGGAGCTGCAGGAAGGAGAAGATGTTACATGACCATGGCTTAGGGAGTCTAAGTGTGTTTGCTATTGAGCAATTGGAACATGTGACTTGAAGATCAAGTTTCCTTGGTGGATCAGGATATCTTTGTAAGAGTTCTGACAAACGTGAAAAAGATCAAAATGTGGCATTTGGTTGTTTTCATATGAGGGTTCATGAATGAGGTGATCAAACTGTGGCATTTGGTTGATCTCAGAAGTGGATTCGAAGAATCAAGATAATCAGAGTGTGGCAGCTGGTTATTATTGAGGATTGTCTTGGAACAAGTTACTCTTGGGAAGAAGGGTGATGAGTTGAAGACTCAAGGAGATTATTCTTCTTGAAGGTGGATGAGAGTTTATTTCTCTAGTTCTTTGGATTACTATGCTATAGTAAGTCCAGTTGGTGGAGCATATCAAGAATCATGGTGATGATGTCTTGGTGTGTGGCAGATGTTCTAACTTGGTGTTGGAACATTATCCGGGATGGATATCCTTGGTGAAGGATGATTTTGCTCTGGTTCTGGAGCTTGGTGCCTATATTATGCCTAAGGAGCTTCTATATAGTCATACGGGAGAATGATGAAGTAGAAGGTCTGCCTTGGATGGAGAATGTAGAGAAGACTGAAGCAGATCAGGTATTGATTGCTTGAAAGTCTGAAGGTGAAGATACTCATCAACTGATCAGGAGTATTCCAAATTATCATACGGGAGAATGATAGGGAATGATTGCCTTTGGAAAGTTGGGTGAGAGAATATTGTTCCTATGTTCTTGTGATCTTCTGTGATGTGAAGTGTTTTTGTTCTGGTCCCTTGGCTTAAGAGGGAGCTTGGAGATTCTATTTTTATTTGGAATGTGGTGTTTTTCTTAGTGCAGATGGATTCTGTTCATGATTTCAAGACTGATGTCTTAACATCTGCTGACAGAACATTCTGTTCAGAATGTTATGGTTTTTGTCTCCAGAGAACACAAGCTTCTATCTGATTTATGTACTGTTGTGGTACATGATGTGCTTGAGGGTCAAGCAGTAGGTGAATGTGTTCAACAGGTGTGTTGAACAGAGGGTGCGCTCTTGAAGACATGAAGATGCGTCTTGTGTTTTCCATTCATTTTGGGTGTTCTTCTTGCAATGGAGCATTGGTTATCCATGTTAGGGAGAGTACTGTATACTGTCAGATTGTACAAGCTTCTGAGTTGGATGTGTTCTGCTACTGACTTGCTTGCTGTTGGTTGATTGTCCTTAGATGTATAATTGCTTGGTTTGGTATATTATGGCTAAAAAGGGGGAGAAGTAAGAAGTAGTAGTGTTTCTTGGTTGTTTCCTTAAGGGGGAGCTGGTTGTGTTATCCAAAGGTTGTATGGATATTGCTCTGGTGTGCTATAGCTTTGTCAAATATGACTAAAAAGGGGGAGAGTGTGTGATTGCATGATGTGCTAATAGCTGATGTTCAATATGATGTTCTAACATTTATGTGTGATTGCTAGTGTGAGTGGTGAGCTAGTTGGTAAATGTTGTTGTGAATTTGCTGTTGTGTGAGGTTGTGTATGTGTGCAGATGAAGATTGAGTGCTGATCTGCTTGTGTATGTGTTGCAGTGCTGATAATCGTGTTATCTGCTACTGATGTGTGTGACTATCTTCTGCTGCTGATATATTTGGTATGATATGATGGTTTTAGCTAAAATTTGCCAAAGGGGGAGTTTGTTAGTTCTGCAGCTATGCAGTATTTGTGTTGCCTAAATTTTGTTAAAACCTATATGATAGCTTTATGTCACTAAAGTTGTTTTAACATGCTGTTTTGTGTATCTGCCATAATAGTTTAGTTGCAGGTTGTGAAATGTCAAGGAGGATGTCTTGACATGCTGTTCTGCACTAACTAGTTATGTTCAGTATCTGTCATATTAGATTAGTTACGGGCTGTGGAGATGTCAAGTGTGATGTCTTGACATGTTGTGCTGCACTAAGCTGGTATGAGTGCATGGTTGTTTTAAGGTGTTGCTGTTTTTCTGTCATGTGCTAGTTAATCAAGATGTTCTAATGTACTGCATTCAACATGTCGGATAAAGATGTCCCATCCTGGATCATAGGACATCGCGTCTGTTATTGGTTTGAAAGGAAGATTCTGTTAGTTGTTATTTTGTTACTGAATATTATGTGAATATTTAGTTATCCTATGTGGCATCCAAAGTAATATGAGTTGAGTTTTGTGTTGGTTTTCAGATTTTCACTACTTTCTAAATATGGAGACATATTAGGAAACTTTAGATTGAAGACCTTTTTTCTTGGAGTTTATTTTGCAGAATTGTGTGCAGTCTCTCTGCTGCGTTTTGAAGCCTAAATCCAGTTGGGATGTAGGTTATAAATAGGAGTGTTTGTAACCTGATTTGGTAACGATTCCAAGATGTAAAATTATTAGGGTTTCGTTCTTGTGAACCACTCTCTAGGAGAGTTGGTATGTGTGAACCACTCGGATTGTGAGATGGTCACTGTACTCCTCGAAGCTTTTAAGCAAGAGTGAGTGTTGTTCTTGGAGGAAGCTGTTAAGCAACTCTGAGTATTGTTCTTAGTCATGTGTGTCATGTCTAGGTATTGTTATTGAAGTGTGTCTTCTATTTTTCTGTGATTGAAGAGCTGTTGGAAATCAAGCTGTTGATGCAGTGGCTGAGGTGTTGGCTGCTAGACATCATTGCGATGATTAGAAGTGAGATGGAGTCTCTTACCTAGGGAGGACTTAGGTAGAAGGGTCATTGGGTAGTTATTAAATTAGGAGATTTTCAACTTGGTTGTTGAGTCTGTAATTTGATACTGCTAAGAGTGGACTTCCTTCCTGGCTTGGTATGCTCCCAGATGTAGATTGTTAGATCGAACTGGGTGAACAAATTCCGTGCTTTGTTTTTATCTTTTCAGTACCATGCTTATTGTTATATACCTTGCCATGTGTGTTCATGTCAGACCAGATGTCGAATGACATGTTATAGGACATCTGAATTCTGCACATGTACCAGAATTTCACAAGGTATAATACAATTTGTATAATAGAATCACATATGATAATTCAATCACAAGTTACATAACTCTTATAGTTCCTCCGATTTATTTAATCGGGTAACGAAAATAATATTTTTCACCTTTATCATGTAGGATATTTCCATAGTTTTCCAACGGCTATCACTATGCCTCGATCGGACTTATGATCCAAAAGATATCAATTTCTAAACATTTTTCAAAAATCAACACAGTGGTAACCGGTTACCTCAGAATGAGTAACTGGTTACCCATTCTCACTGCATATTACAGTAGCCAATTTTCAATCAGGTAACCGGTTACCTCAAAATGAGTAACCGGTTACTTAGTTCAATTTTGCATAAAAACTGTCATTTTTCTGCAAGTAACCGGTTACCCCAAAATGAGTAACCGGTTACCACTGAACCAGAGGTCAAAAACCTGTTATTTTAAACATGAAATCTAATGGAAACTCATCAACACATAGCTCATCATAATAGCAAGTATCAAACATCAATTTCTTACACAACCCAATCATATAATGTGTTCTATTTCATATCTCAACCATAGCAAACAACATTTAGCATGATTAATCCAATTTCACCATTTTTATTCAAGGTCTAACCTAAGTTTCTATACTTAGGGTTCTAACTAGAACTCACCAACAACAAGATGAAGAAGATGAAGAAGATGTTGGGTTGATTTGATGAAGAAGAGATGATGATCCAAGTTATTCTTAAACTTCTAGGTTTTCTTTCTCTTTTCCTCTTTGCTCTCCCTTCTCTCTCTACTTCTTCTCTCTATCTTTCCAACTTTTGTTTCTAACTTTGGCATAAGTGATGGAAAGAAATGATATAGAGAATATCAATTAATTAGTAACACTACTAAATGTCCAAAATATCTCTATAGCACCAAATGCTAACACCTCAGATTCAGATAATTATTAATTTGATCTGTTCTGAGCTCATCAGTTACCCTAATTATCTTAACAGATAATTTCTCAGAGTACACCGGAACCCAGTTGATCATACTAATATTATCCAGAAAAAAATAAAAAATACGGGGTATTATATCTCGCATTCGGATTCCGCCAATTCGTGACTAGATTACTGGTTCACTAATATCATAACACAATCAACAATTAGCGACGAATTCAAAGAGTTGATCATTATTCAAGTCTGGCTCAAAATACCACCTCCAAAGCCTTCGTCTTTGCTAGTAGCGATTACGCGTAGTTAGCTCTTAACTGATAGTTATCACCTTGTAGAAGTTGTCTTTTTTTTGCTTGAAATTCTTTGTAATCATACTTTTTTAATGAATTGACAGAACTTATGTTTTACTCGAATTCCTCATTGAATTTATTTTGTACTTTACCAATGTCCATAAAGATAATCAATCCTCTAATAGAGGCGTAAATGATCCATGCTCATGGCTGGTAATCATACTACGCGACCTTATTTGGATGATGGAGAAGTGGATACTTTTGGCAATGACAATCATTAAACCCATCTTGCAAGAAAAATGACTATGGTATAAAATTGAGCATGGGCATTGTATTGCAATTTATAACAATTACATATAGTATTGTACCATTATTTCCAAGAAATCCATGAACCAATCTATTTGGAAAGTCACCTTACCGAAATTCTCCATCCTTAATGATGACCAATTTGCATCCTTACTAAGAACCTAACTAGCAATGCTTTGAAAATCCCTTTGGTAAAACTAAGGCTTGAAGCATATAAGCGTATTCTTGACACGAAGTTCTAAACTCAAGATCTCTATTTGATAAATGCTTAACAAAATCAAGCACTATTAATAAGAAACCTTGATCTCCTTGTTTTCAATGCAGAAGTAGCTTGATACTTTGAGGAAAACAAAACCCTAGTTCATGGTTTTCTCGGTCGATAACAATGATAAAGTCCTAAGCAGTTGATGATATTGAGAGATTTTGAAGACGATGATATTTATACTTGATGAATCTTGCCACAGAAACATGCTCATGATGATGATAAGTCCAAACCCTAATTCCTAAATCCATGAAAAGACCAGTTAAATTAATCTTCAAATGAAATAGAAACCTCAGCCCAATAAAAAACCCTGATTCTTCAGAAGGCCTTGATCCTATGCCTTAGGATCTTATGAAAATGAATGATTGTGAGTGTATAACCTAGGGGACAAATGTATATGTATGAGAAACAATAGCCAATTATGATGAGGGCAAATTTTGAGGTATAACAGCTGCCCCTATTCAATCAACTTAAACCTGGAGGTATGAAGAGTGATGTCTTTCAAACATTAAAGGTAGAAGGAGCTTTAATACCAAAAGAACCATAAAATTTGTAATCTGCAGGGAGAGAGACGACTCCGCTGGGGAATAAGTAATAAAAGGTATGATGTGCCAGAATATAGGGTCAACACAGACGAGTGATGACTTCATTGGGGATAAACATAGACGAGTGTTATGAAATAAACATGATGAGTGTTGAGATCAATACAGACGAGTATTGAAGCAAAAGAGGTGAACACAGACGAGTGTCGACCGCACTGGGGGATAAACACAGACGAGTGTCGAAAAATCAATATGGACGAGTATTTGGATAGAATTGGAATAAAAACAGACGAGTGTTTGAAAATCAATAGAGATGAACACAGACGAGTGTCGAAGATCACCACAGACGAGTATTGACAAGACTGAAACAAACACGATGAATGCTTAAAAATCAATACGGGTGATTATTGAAAAGAAATGAAACAAACACGGATGAGTGTTTAGGTCAATACGGACGAGTATTGAAAAGTAAATAAATTAATACGGACGATTATCGAAAAGAAAGATGAAAGAAACACGAACGAGTGTTTGAAATCAATACGAACGAGTATTAAAAAGAAATGGGGAAACACGGACGAGTGTTTAAGAAGGAAAGATTGACACGGACGAGTGTCAAAAATCAATACGGCCGAGTATTAAAAAAAGAATAAACACGGACGAGTGTTAAAAATCAATACGGACGAGTATTGAAAAGAAATATGAAAGAAACACGAACGAGTGTCTGAAATCAATACGGACGAGTATTGAGAAAGAAAAGGGATAGACACAGACGAAAGAAAAGAGATGAAACAGACACGGACGAGTGTTTTGAATCAATACGGGCGAGTATTGAAAAAAAGGATGAGATAAACATGGACAAGTGTTTAGATCAATATGGACGAGTATTGAAAAAAGGATGAGACAAACACAGATGAAAGTTTAGATCAATACAGACGAGTATTGAAAAGAAGTGAAACAAACACGGACGAGTGTTAAAGAGAAATGGGGGAGACACGGACGAGTGTCACAGACGAGTGCATAAATCAATACAGATGAGTATTGAAAAATACGAACCAAATTAAAGTCTACCAGACAAGGATAGATGTAACACCCTAAATCCTCGCCTGAAATAATACAATTCTCAAAGTAAAATTCATAAAAATTCAGCACATAGGATGTTACTCTCCAACATACACCTGCTCATGCATATGACATGTAACACATAATTATCATTAACGGTACCAGCAAAATCATACTTAAATATTCTTCTCATGTAGCAGCGGAAACTCCTTTGAACTAATGACTAAAAACATAATATGTTTAAACCACGTAACCAACATCAATTAAACAAAAGTAATAATGACTAATGAAATAAATAACAACAAGCGTTCCATATCCCCAGTGTTACACATCAGAGCAGGCGCCAACATCAAATAAAATAAAGTAGAAGACTTCATCTTCACTAACTTCGACTCTGCACTATCCTTGATTATATGCACGATGCTGTAATACCCCGTAATTTATTTTTCTCTGGATAATATTAGTTATGATCAACTGGGTTCCGGTGTACTCTGAGAATTATCTTTTAAAATAATTTGAGTAACCGATGAGCTCAAACCAGATCAAATTAATAATTATCTGACTCTGAGGTTTTAGCATTTGGTGCTATAGAGATGTTTTGGACAATTAGTAGTGTTACTAATTAAAGGATATTTCTCTATATCATTTCCATTTTTCCTTTCCTCTTCATTTGGAACAAAACTAGAAAGGAAAGAGAGAAGAAGTAGAGAGAAGGACAAGCAACAGAAGAGAAAGAAAACCTAGAAGTTGAAGAACAACTTGGATCATCATCTCTTCTTCATCAAATCATCCCAACATCTTCTTCATCTTCTTCGTCTTGTCATTGGCGAGTTCTAGTTAGAACCCTAAGTGTAGAAACTTAGGTAAAAACTTTGAATGTAAATGGTGGATTTGGATTAATGATGTTAAATGTTGTTTCCATGGTTCAAACATGAAATAGAATGCTTATTATGATTGAGTTGTGTGAGAAATTGATGTTTGATACTTGCTATTGTGATGAACTATGTTTTGAAGAGTTTCCATTAGGTTTCATGTTGAAAATAATAGGTTTTTGACTTCTGGTTCAGTGGTAACCGGTTACTCATTTTGAGGTAACCGATTACATGCAGGAAATATGGGATTTTTATGTGAAAAATGAACTAAGTAACCGGTTACTCGTTTTGAGGTAACCAGTTACCATATTGAAAATTGGCTACTGTAATGCACATTGAGAATGGGTATCCGGTTACTCATTCTGAGGTAACCGGTTACCACTGTGTTGATTTTTGAAAAATGTTTAGAAATTGATATCTTTTGGATCATAAGTCCGATCGAGGCCTAGTGATAGCCGTTGGAAAGCTATGAAAATATCCTACGTGATTAAAGTGAAAAATAATGATTTCGATACCCGATTAAATAAATTAGAGGGAACCCAAGAATTTTGTTAACTTATGATTGAATTATTATATGTGATTCCATTACACAATTGTAATATGCTTGCCTAATATATTGTTGTTAAGCATAATTGAGAGAGTATGCATGTTAAAATATGGAATAGGAAGAGTGAGGAAACCTTACTATGAATCTATGTTAGAACCTAGTAATGTGGCTAGGTAATTTATAGATAACCTAAATGATAACGCTCGCGCAAGAAAGGTCGAGGCGTGTGTCCAATACCGAATGGTATAGAAAAGAATAAGACACTAGTATGGAACATGTGTAAACTATGATAAGTATTGAGAAAAGGCAAATGAGGCCTAAAGGCAAATGTGGCATAGAATTGTTGAATATAGTTATGGTTGTATGTGAAATCATGAAATCGTAACCATTCCCCAATATGTGCCGTTTCATGAGTAACGAGCTCCTTTGGAATGACTGCACGATTACTTGGTAGGTTTGATTCCCGAGTATAGTACAAATGGAACCTATATGGTAAAGAGACTTGTGACGGTGTACGGACAATGTGAAGTGACAAATTAAGGTGATAATGTGTCCCTTAGTTCCAAATCCATCTAGTATGCTAAGTAATCTACCAGGATCCATGACTCGTTCCGACTTCTAGACGTAGAAGAGGACGGGAAAATGGGATGCCTTGATAGGGTTGACGATAAGTGATTATTTTGAGTTAACGGACTCATAAACATGTTTCCATATAGTGTGAGATTGTGAACTCAAGGTCACTTCCCTTCCCTTTTGAATTGAGTTAGGGTGATAGAACCTTGTAAAGCCGAGAGAATCTATAAAATAGGGAACTCACTGAGATTGAATATCTCACCCCATGTTGTTGATTATATTACAGGTACTTCAGGTTCCGCGAAGGGTAAGGATAAAGTCGTTTGATTTTCCTTACTTGTCTTGGCTTTTTAGGATGGCATGGCTTCCATTGTGGAGATTATTTTGAGATCACTTTGTTGATCTAGCTCTTAGTACACTGGAACATCTTGAATATGTTATGCCATAGATTTTTTATTGTTTTATGTACTTTGGGCATGTAATGTATACAATGTGTTAACTAGGAACTTGTGGTATTTCAGTACCAAAACTTGGATTCATGTATAATATATATGCTTTGATGTATGTTGTTATATATGGGTGTTACAGATGCCATATAGAGCATCATTCCAACAAAAGGGTGAGATTCACAATCAACAAAAGAAATGCATAATATAAATATAAAAGCATATAATCATTATACAATTCACCCTATCATCAAATCATCAACACGATTACAATTTCCCACAAAATAGACAATCATATAATCAACAACACAACACAACGCAATGCAATGCAATAAGACTCATAACTCGACTCAATACATGTGGTACTAATTCGATCCCTTTTTCATGATCATAATTCCCGTTAGAAATTCCATATAAGTCGCTCACACCCCACATGGGCACACGACATCCGTGATTGCTCACACCCCACATGAGCACACGAACACCCGTAATTGCTCACACCTACATGGGCACACGATTACCTCAACAATAATAATAATACGATTCTATTTCAAAGAATCTGGATAAGGCGCTCACACCCCACATGGGCACACGACTTACCATAAAAATTATGCAACATGATATGCATTCAACGACAACATACAATGACGACCAATGCATATAACTATCATACAACCAATACATCACACCATAACTGTCCAACACACATCATATACCTGTCAAAACATGCAACAATTGCAATCCACAGATACAACACACGTTCGCACGATCGAACTCAACATTTCAACACTCAACACATCACAACGTACACGGGAACTCAATTAATGCATCGAATAGTTGGAATTATGGCATTGAAAATAATTTTAACAGAAAGTATAGGAAACCAGCTTTCCAACGATTCGAACGTGACTGAAACAGACCTACGGATCAAAAGATATGAATTGTTAAAGTTTTAGAAAATTTAGTTCGTTCCAGTGGTAACCAAACACTGTTCCTGCTCGCCTGATGTTCGCCCAGCGAGATGCAAGTGAACTCACCTTCGCCTGGTGAAACCCTCATTCGCCTGGCGAACATGCCCCCTTCCGCCCAGTGAAGCAAAAGCGAATCATCCCCCCATACAAATTCCAGTAGCACCTATTTTCCACCCTTCGCTCGCCTCTCAGTTCGCCCAGTGAGATGCAAGCAAACTCACCTTCGCCCGGCGAAACACCCCATTCGCCTAGCGAAAATGTGCGAATCAGCAACCCTGCAGTTGTGATTCTGCACAGTTCAGACCCCAAAATTTCTTGCGAGTTCAATACCATACAGTCCAGAATGCACATAAATCACATGATTATCATACAACAACAATACACATCAATTATAACCTCCTATAACACAAAAACCATAATCCAATGGTAAATTTACACCATTTACATGTTATCTCGGACACCGACACGTAACCAAAAACAACCAAAACAATCAAAGAGATGCATAGAGATGAACCTAACGATTTACCCACCCTCACACATATATTATTCATCCCTTAAGTGATCAAAGAACTCCACCCTTACCTTAGTGATGATTCTTCAAATGCTCTCTAAGTCCTAGCTTTGCTTTCCTCTTCCGTTCCTCTTTTCTCCAAAATACGATCGTTCACAATGACTTTCTCCCTTTCAAATTTTCTTCTTTTCTTACTATAACCCTTAGGCCCCTAATATGGTTTTCCTTCCTTACCCTTACTAATCCTCATGAATAGTCCACTTTGCCCTCCTTATTCTTCTACTCCTACTATCCAATTTTTAAATAATTAAAATAATTAAAAACTGATTATTTTGAATCTAAATAATTCCAACTAAATTATTTAAATTTAATAATTATCTAATTATTATTACCCATATAATATTATTCCAATAAATAATTACTAACTAATATTAATAATTACTTACTAACCACACCACTCATCTCTACACAATTGGTCACACACCCCCAATACCTTATTCTCTATAATTCTAAGGTCACTACCCCATACATGAACATACCAAAACACACCACATATCACATAAATCACAAATACACGAGATTAAACACAATTAATCATCAGTCTAACAAATTATAATTATCGGGGTGTTAGAACTCTCCCCCACTTAGAATATTTTCGTCCTCGAAAATTTACCTTATACGAATAACTCCGGATACGACTCTCACATCCTGCTCTCTAATTCCTTAGTCATATTTCCACCGGCAGCGCCTCCCCACACTACCTTCACAAGAGTGATCTCTTTACCTCTAAATTGCTTCACTTTACAGTCTTCAATCCGTATTGGTAAAGCCTCAACCGTAAGGTTATCCCTTACTTCTACATCATCCATCGGAATCACGTGTGATGGATCCGGAACATAATTCCAAAGCTGTTACACATGGAACATATCGTGCAAATTCGACAAATTGGGTGGCAACACCACTCTGTAGGCAACAGGTCCAACTCTTGCAGAAATCTGATATGGACCAATAAACCGAGGAGTAAGCTTTCTCGACTTCAATGCACGTCCAACATCGGTCACCGGAGTAACTCTCAAGAACACACGGTCCCCTTCTTGAAACTCAAGATCTTTCCTCCTCCTATCATGGTAGCTCTTCTGCCTAATCTACGAAGCTTTCATCTTTTTCCGAATCAGCTTCACATTTTCAGTAGTCTGCTGAACAATCTCAGGTCCAAGTACTACACTCTCACCAGATTCATGCCAACACAAAGGCGTCTGATACCTCCGACCATACAAAGCTTCAAAAGGCACCATTCCAATACTGGAATGATAACTGTTATTATAAGTGAACTCAATCAATGACAAATGGATATCCCAAACACCTCCATGTTCAAGCACACAAGCCCTCAACAAATCCTCGAAGGATTGTATAGTTCTCTCCGTCTGTCCATCCGTCCGCGGTGTAGTGCGCGATTTTTGTTGGTGACATGACCACCTTATCACGGAATTTGGGTTTTCTTTTCAACAAAGAGGAGGGGGGGTGCTACTTTCTGATTTCTTATTTATCCCATGAAGCTGGAAGGGAAAGGGAAGCTATCTAAAACTGACCTTGCACGCGAATGTTTAACTAAACAAATGCTTAAAGAGATTGGGGGTCCGGGGTCAGGTTATACAATGGGGAGTTGTCAATTACCCATCCTATATGTGGTTATCCACAGGATGTTAGCTTTAGGTTACGCTTTGTACTTGATGGTGTTTATCCGTTAATGGGTTGGGAAAGTTTCTTGGGAAATATGTGAGAGAGAGTGTGTTTTTGGTGACGTTCAGGTTTTCCCGATGTTTTTGGTAAGGTACTGGAACTAAGTTTGATTGATGTATGAAGATACTGGACCTAGAGTTTTTGATTAGTATGCTCGCTAAGATTTCGCAATCTTATGCCTACGTATTCCCGTTTAAACGAAACAGGGAAATCAAAGCAATCGTAGTTCCTCATATTCTAAGGGAGGAAAAAGAAATTTCGGTGTCTTGTTCGAAGCCCAAGATTGAAGCTAAGAGGTTGATTGACTCCACTAGGGAAGTCTTTATACAAAGCCTAAGTGGAGGCTAGATAAGACCGACTCAACAAGAAAGCGTTTTATATTGGTGTCTTGTACAAAGCCCAAGATTGAGGCTAAAAAGAGACTGACTTTTTGGGGATATCGTTATACAAAGCCTAAGAGGAGGCTGAAAGTTTTACTTTTTCGGGGGAAATGTTCTGTCTGTCTTGTACAAAGCCCAAGATTGAGGCCAAAAGGGATTTTGGCTCCGTCGGGGAGGTTTGTATGTGTCTTGTACAAAGCCCAAGATTGAGGCTAAAAAGAAAATGACTATGTGGGAAAGAAATCTGTATTTGTCTTGTACAAAGCCCAAGATAGATGCTAAATGTGAGACTTTACTGACTCGGCTGAGGATATTTTAAGTGTCTTGTACAAAGCCCAAGATTGAGGCTAAAAAAGTTTGACCCTGTTGGAGAGTATTTCTCAAAGCCTAAAAGAAGGCTGGGAGAAATTGACTCTGCTGGGGAAGATTTTTGACCCCAAGCTTAAGAGAAGGTTATGAAGATTTATGTCTTGTACAAAGCCCAAGATTGAGGCTAAATGGGGTTGACTCAACAAGAGAGTGCTTTTATCTGTCCTGTACAAAGCCCAGGATTGTGGCTGAACAAGTTAGAGAAATTATTATACAAAGACTAAGAGGAGGCAATACTTCTTCTAGGGGAAATCTTTATGCCAAACCTAAGAGGAGGCTGAAAAAAGATTGACTCAATAAGAGAGCGGTTTTATCTGTCTTGTACAAAGCCCAAGATTGAGGCTAAAAGGATCGACTCAACAAGAGAGTACTGAAAGGTGATCGACTCAACAAGAGAGTACTGAAAGGTGATTGACTCAACAAGAGAGTCTGAAAAGGTGATTGACTCAACAAGAGAGTCTAAAAAGGTGACTGACTCAATAAGAAAGTCTGAAAAGATTAGCGCCGCTGGGGAGAATCATTGTACAAAGCCCAAGAGGAGGCTGACTATGCTGAGGAAGGATTATTATACAAAGCCTAAGAGGAGGCTATCTTCTGCTGGGGATTATTGAGATCTAGAGGTAGGTCCAAATGGGGAATCAACTCTCGATGAGGGTTACAGAAGATTTGAGATATCAAATGCCTCGAGGCTCTGATTTGGGATAGTGTTATACTGATGATAAGCTGACCCTGGCTTGGGGATGTTAGGAGAGAGATTGGGTTTTAGCTCTGCTGGAGATTGATCTAGAGTGACCGGGGTTTCTCCTATGTTTGTAGGGAACTTAAGAATGTTTTTGAGACTCAAGATGGGATTAGACTATCCAAGTCTTCTGGTGTGGAAGAGTTTTATCTTTTGTATGATGCCCAAGAGGAGGCAGGTGTTTTAAGGAATGAGAATCAACCCTAAAGTGGTCTGAGATTTGACACTGGAAAGACTGCTCTAGCAAAGGATAACTAAGTTATGTCTTATACCTTTAAGAGGTCTCCAGGGTCCTTGTATTAAGCCCAAGAGAAAGCATGAGAACTTCTAAGAAGCCGGAGGGTCCTTGTACAAAGCCCAAGAGAAGACGGGGATGCTTTTAGGAAGCCCGTGGGTCCCAAACCAAGAAAAGTTCAAGAAATGCTATTCACCGAGAATAGATCATTTAGTGAAAGTTCTGAGGTTTGAAGAAATTCAAGAGATGCTATTCACCGAGAATAGATCAACTCTGGGGAGTAGAATTTCTTTGACAATTTCTAATAGTGACAGCCTGAGAAAAGGTTCACCGAGAATACTGCCTTTCTCTTTATTCCATATTGTTTAAGCCCAAGAGAAGGCAAGACTGTATCTGGAAGTCCAATGGGGATCTATTTTTGACTGTATTAAAGAGTGACCAACTGGCTTTACCTAGTTCTAGACCTAATTGTCAGGAAAAACTCTAAATAACTATACTAGTATATATACAATTGATATATGACAAGTATTTAAAAGGGTATGAAAGAATGACTGACAGGGGAACAGCTTCCCACAATACAGTTATATATATATATATATGAAAGCGAGTAAATGAAAGCTGTTAAAACTTATAGGTGAGCAAGCTTCCATGTTGTATTGTTAGTTGTTCAAGAAATTAAAGAAAGTTTTGATAACAACATGTATATTTGAATCTAAATCAAAAGAGAAGTTGTTTTTGAAAAGATTGTTTGGGCTTATACTCAAGGAGAGACCCAGATATAATAGTGATCGCACCGTTGTTTTGAAAATCGCATTGGGACTTATACAAATGACTGAGGCCCAAATTATTTTACAAAAAAAGAGGGTTGGGTCTTATACTCTATTAGAGGCCCAAAAGAAAGACTGGACTTACAACACGAGGGTAGGCCCAGATGATTTTTGTTTTGAAATGGTGATCGCGCCGAGATTTTTTTAACGCAGAGGGACTTATACAATGTCTGAGGCCCAAAATGGTTTTGGTTAAAAAGGGATTGGGTATTACACTCTATTAGAGGCCCAAAAAAATGTTTGAAATTTAAAATCTAATTTTAAATTAACATGTTATTTTTCAAAGGAAATTAAATGAGAAAAAATGATATAAAATACCAAATATATTCAAAAATAAGTTGTACACCTTGAAAAATATTTTGAAAAATCATGTTTAATTACATGAGAGTTTGAAATTCAATTGGTTTTGAAAGATCAAAGTGGGAACTCCATTTAAAAATGTTTAAAAGCAATTAAAATGAAATTAATTACAAAAATTCTAACTATATTAAATAAATAACATAAATTGGATTTTTTTGTAAAATAAAATAATTTAATATTTTTATGAATTTTGAGAAAAAGAATCAATTCAAAAACATAAATATTCAGAGAGAAACTAATTTTTGAATCAATTAACAAAAATAACTAAAATTTAAAAACTTGAAAATTTAAAAAAGGGCGCCAAGAACACCAAGTTCTTGCCCGCGTGCCCTGTTTCTGCAGATTTGCATTTTCTCACTTTTCTCCATGATTTCTCAATGGTTTTGCACGATTCAAACACCAATCTTGTTCGTTTTTGAACAAGGATCACAACCATATAGATTAATTGCATTTATATTGAGTATTGAGTGAGAAATCAGAAGAAAACCTCAAGAACCCTAATTTCAGCATGAACACAATGAAATTCCATACATGATTGATTCATGGCAATTGATTGAGGGTTATTACTCCATACATGATTATGAACATGTGGCAAAATTATTGTGCAGTAAAATATGCATGCATCATGGAGTTTGAAGAGTTCATGCTTACCTCTTGCTGTTGGTGATCGAGTTTGGTGATGGAGGTGTCGTAAGTTGGTTCCAATGATCTGGACAGCTTCCTTAGGTGCCAAGGAGTGTGTTTGAATGCTTGGAGTGGATTGAAATGAGTTGGAACTTGATATGGTACCTCAACTGCAAATCTGTCAAGAACTTGAGCAGTTGGCTGGTGATTTTGTGAAATTGATGTTCCAGATGTTATGTAAGAGTTTGGATCACTTCTATATGTTATATGTGAGGTGTGTGTGTGATTGGTTTGGTTGGAGTTGTTCTCAAACTCAAAACCCAATGGTGACTTGAGTTAGAAGGTAAAATTGGAGTGAAAGTGGTGATTTTGAGGAAAGCACCAGTTTGGGTGCTTTGGTGTACTGAAACTGATCATAATTGAGGTCTATTTATAGTGTGTTAAGTTTCTTTTGCAAGAAACAGTGTGTGGCAACTGCAGCAGGCCTTTGGCCAATTGTGATCAAATGGAATCTCAAGTCTCATCTAGAAATTAACTTGAGATTAGAGCACAGGCCTTGTAGCTTTGGTTCAGAGATAAGTCTTGACTGAATTCAGTTGGAATAGGCTCAATTCATGCCACCTTGATGCATTCATTAAAGGCTTGGAAATAAAATTGGAGTCTTGGCATCTTTGTAGCCTTTTTAGGGATGACAAGCCTAATGTAGATTCTTGGACTTGGGAGGCTTGGAGATCAGATCATCCCCCTTGGATTTGATCCTCTGATGTGTCCAAATTAATGACAAGGCTTGGAGTTATCAAACTTGGACAAATCGAGCAAATGTGCACAATTCTGCCTTGTAAAACCAGTCCATGATGCCATGTTTCAAGGGCTATATCTCCCTGCTCAAATTGAATTTGGAGATGATCTGGTACTTGTTGGAAATCCCTTATCGCATACTTTAACTTTGATGTTTACCCCTAGACCTGGTTTGACTTGGATCAAGGTGAAAAATGTCCCTACATTTTGGAAAAAGTAAGGCAGATTCTGACTTAGTGAAAATTTCACTTCTGACTTAGTGAAAATTTCACTAAGTGTTGGAAAAATGTCATTTTCATGTTTTTAGCCATTTTGATCACTCCATAACTTAAAATCCATGAGGAATTGGAGTTTGATACATTTGAAGCTTTTGTAGAGTGTAGCAAGACCTACAAATCCAGCTTTGGATCATCCAAAATGGTTGCTTGGATCTCTAGTTATGGTCCTTGGAAGTTGGTACCCTAGCCACTTTGTTCCATAACTTAGAAAAATTCTAAGTTGTTTTATGGTTACCCCTTTTACAAGTCAACTCACTTTCTTTGATTTTTCTTGATGAATGATGATTCAAATCACATATTAACATTGTTTTAGGGTTAAGGAACCTTGGTTGACCAAAAATCCAAAAAGTCAAACTTGGATTTTTGTACAGTTGACTTTTTCAGTAGATGAAAATATGACATTGTGATCCTTTTGTGAAATCAATCCTTGGGCTTAATTACACTTCATGGATGGCCTCCAAGGGTATTTAGGAATGTATTGGACCCCTCCCCAAGGTTTAAGATCAAGGGTAGGCCAATAGTCAAGGGTAGGGTTGACTTTTTCCATCAGAAACCCTAATTTGTGATCAGATGGTTTTGAGTTCTTGTGGTTTATGATGTGAGCTCTTTGAGTCAATCACATCTTGTAAATATTTCAATATGATGTATTGGAGGTCTTTGAAGTTCACTCTAAAGCTTCAAGCCAGGCCTCACTTCACAAGTTAACTCAAGGGTTGAATTAGGTCAAAACCCTAATTCCTGATTTTTTTTGATAGACGGACCTTCAAGGTGATTTGGCCATTGTGGATGGGCTCTTGAGATCCTTTTGAGCTTATTGGACCAAACATTGAGGCATTCGCTCATATCCAGATGAAAATTTTCATCTGGAGGCCTCAGTCGACCAAAACCCTAATTTGGTGACACTGGCGATCTTGAGGCTTGATCCACTTGGAATGCTGCAACCTTGTGCTTGATTCTTGATGTGGGAGTCCTCTTGATCCTTTGTGGGTGTTTAAGAGACTAGACAAGTTAAATATCATGTCATTTCTTGATTGATCATTGTCTAAATGCTCTGAGAGGGCTCAAAACCATAATATTTGATTGTAGTGAATGCTCAACCATCTTTGAGGAGATTGATGAGGCATGATGGTTCATCCATATTGTGATGATGATTTGTACAATGATGGGAAATCTTGGTGGTCAAAATTTGGGGTATGACACGCGGGTGATAAGCTGAACTCAATCTCAGTTTTAATCCCAAGGCTTCTTGCAAACTCTCCCAAAATCTGGAAGTGAACCTTGGATCTCTATCCGACACAATGCTCAACGAAACTCCATGCAACTTCACAATCACCTAAATATAAATCTTTACAAGCCTCTGCAAAGGAAAACTGATATTAATCGGAATAAAATGTGTTGACTTCGTTAGTCTACCCACCACTACCTAAATGGCAGCATACCCTCTCGGAGTATTAGGCAACCCAGTCACAAAATCCATAGAAATGTTGTCTCACTTCCACTCTGGAATATCTAACGGTTGCATCAAACCAGTAGGTTTCTGATGTTCCACCTTCGACTTCTGACAAGTCAAACAAGCATACACAAACTTAGCCACATCACGCTTCAATCCAGGCCACCAAAATATCTTCTTCAAGTATTGATACATCTTTGTAGCTCATGGATGGATACTCAAGCTCCTCCTATGACTTTCTTCTAGAATCATTATTTTCAACTCAGAATCATCAGGAATACAAATCCTATCATGGAATCTCAACACACCTTGTTCATCCACTCTGAATTCGTTACTTTCTACCTATTCATTTCCAATCATCAAATCCACCAGTTTCACATCCAACTTCTGAACCCCTCTGATACTATTAAGAAATTCATTATTGACCTTCAGCATACCCAACATCACACTATGCGGTGTCTGTTCGCAACCTAAACTCATATCTCTGAACTGCTCAATCAATTCCAACTCTTTAACCATCATCGCAGACATATGCAAGGTTTTCCGACTCAAAGCATTAGTCACGACATTAGCTTTACCAGGATGATAGTTCAAGCCGAAATCATAATCCTTAAAGAATTCTAACCACCTTCTTTGTCTCATATTCAACTCCTTCTGATCAAACAGATACCTTAAGCTCTTATGATCACTATACACTTCAAATATAGGACCATAAAGATAGTGCCTCCAAATTTTCAATGAGAATACCACTGCAGCTAATTCCAAATCATGAGTTGGATAATTCCTCTCATAGACCCTTAACTGTTGTGAAGCATAAGCAACAACCTTACCATCTTGCATTAACACACCTCAAACCCATCAAAGAAGGGTCGCAATACACCACAAATAGTTCATTTGGTTCGGGTAGAACCAAAACTGGAGTTGTAGTGAATCTCTTCTTCAGCTCAATGAAACTCTTCTCGCAGTGAACATCCCACACAAACGCTTTACCGTTGCAAGTCAACTAAGTCAACGGAAGTGCCAACTTCGAAAAGCCTTCAATAAACCTACGGTAATAACCAACCAAGCCCAAAAAGCTTCTAATCTCAGTAACCGACTTCGGAGCCTCCCACTGTAGAACTGCATCTACCATGGATGGATCCACAGCAATACCATCACCTAAAATAACATGACTAAGAAAACTTACCTCTTTCAACCAGAATTCGCACTTAGATAACTTAGCATAGAGCTTCTTTTCTTTTAACACTTGCAGCACGATCTGTAATTGCTCAGCATGTTCCTCTTCTGACTTAGAATAGATTAGAATGTCATCAATAAAGACAACCACAAATTGATCCAAGTAAGCATGAAAAATTCGATTCATAAACTCCATGAATACACCATGTGCATTAGTAACTCCGAACAGCATCACTACATACTCATAATGTCCATATCGAGTCTTGAAAGTCGTCTTCTGAATATCTTCATCCTTTACTCGTATTTGATGATAACCCGACCTCAAGTCAATCTTGCTAAACATATGTCACCCACCAACTGATCCATCAAGTCATCTATTCTTGGAAGTGGATAATTATTCTTAATCGTCACTTTATTCAGCTATTTGTAATCGATACATAACCTCATACTGCCATCCTTTTTCTTTACTAACAACACCGGAGCTCCCCAAGGCGATACACTTGGTCTCACGAATTTCTTTTCCAGCAAGTCTTCTAACTGCTCTTTCAGTTCTGCTAATTCTAATGCCGACATCTTGTATGGTGCCATAGAAACGTCTGGTACCAGGGAAAATTTCAATAGAGAATTCTACCTCCCTCTTTAGCGACACATCTAATCTTTCATCTGGAACCACATCTAGAAATCACGCACAACTGGCAGCCCATCGTTGTGGCTTTACTGACTATTTCCAGAACACCAACATCGCAACATGGAAAACATCTGAGCCTCATCTCCCAAGAGTTCTTATACTTACTTAGCAATTATAAACCTCGCCTTTCACCTTCGTCAAATTTAAGTTCACTCTTTGGGCAAGTCGCAGATATATTCTGGAAAACATCATAAAATTACTCACCGTTGGCATAACTCTAGCCGTCACATCTCTATCTACTCCCTGAGAAGCAACCATTAACCATACATGTTTGTTCTTCTTCAGAGACATCCCAACTCGATCGGAGGACAAGAAACTCAAATCCGCCTCATCTTCCGATATAAGAATCTGCATCGACTCATTAGAATAATCTGTAAGCACTTAGCTTAACTCTAACAACACACTGTTCACACCATCTAAGCTGGAAAGACACGTCTATTCCATCCAACATGATCCTGTATACTATCAACAAAAGATTAAGGGTGATCAGTTCCTCAATTTGTCAATAGACAGTCGACAATCATGATGGGGGCATAAACCATTTTACGAAACTATAATAAAGTTCCTTGCATCTTATGCACAAAGCTACCTAAGGCACAAACCTTTAGTTGACATAAGCATTCTCTCAGTATTTCCTTCAGTTTCGGAAATAACACATCTCTCACAACTCATGCATCCTTGAAATCAGCAGCACATTATACTACTCATCCAAACGATTGGTAAACACAGTGTTTAACTCCTACCAATCCGTCCCAAGAATAACATCATCTTGTTCCAACCGAAGACAAACTGTGCCTATCCTTAGGAAACACGTCAGGATACTCCACACATCACTGACCAATCTCTAGCCAAAACATCTCCTTCCCCCTCACAAGGAAGCGAACAACGAGGATTCCTGACCATCTTCCCTCAAGGATCACACCATTCTCAAACAGATGAACAATCCAACACTGCGCTTCCTCATGCAGTAACACGATATCCGATCTCTCAACAACGGGAATATCCAAGAGAAGCGGACACTCCTCCGCTACTTGTTTCATTCCCAACCTGCAGGTGGAAATCAAAATAAGCATCGATAGTGTTTTCACACACATGTCGCATACTAGGGAACAACATAAGTAAACAACCTGGCCGAACGGACCAACCTGCTCTGATACCACTATGTAACACCCTAAATCCCCGCGTGAAATAATACAATTATCAGAGTAAAATTCATAAAAATTCAGCACATAGGATGTTACTCTCCAACATACACCTGCTCATGAATACGACATGCAACACATAATTATCATTAATGGTACCAACAAAATCATACTTAAATATTCTTCTCATGTAGCAGCGGAAACTCCTTCGAAATAATGACTAAAAACATAATATGTTTAAACCACGTAACTAACATCAATTAAACAAAAGTAATAACGACTAATGAAATAAATAACAACAAGCGCTCCATATCCCCAGTGTTACGCATCAGAGCAGAAGCTGACATCAAATAAAATAAAGTAGAAGACTTCATCTTCACTAACTTCGACTCTGCACTATCCTTGATTATCTGCACGATACCGTATAAAGCATCATTCCAACAGAAGGGTGAGATTCACAATCAATAAAAGAAATGCATAATATAAATATAAAAGCATATAATCATTATACAATTCACCCTATCATCAAATCATCAACACGATTACAATTTCCCACACAAGCAGACAATCATATAATCAACAACACAATACAACACAATGCAATGCAATGAGACTCACAACTCGACTCAATGCATGTGGTACCAATTCGATCCCTTTTCCATGATCATAATTCCCGTCAGAATTTCCATATAAGTCGCTCATACCCCACATGGGCACACGACATCCGTGATCGCTCACACCCACATGGGCACACGAACACCCGTAATCGCTCACACCCCACATGGGCATACGATTACCACAACAACAACAACAACAACAACAACAATAATACGATTCTATTTCAAAGAATCCAGATAAGGCGCTCACACCCCACATGGGCACACGACTTCTCATACAACTTATGCAACATGATATGCATTCAATGATAACATACAACAACGACCAATGTATATAACTATCATACAGCCAATACATCACACCACAACTGTCCAACACACAACATATATCTGGCAAAACATGCAATAATTGCAATCCACAGATACAACACACGTTCGCACAACCAAACTCAACATTTCAACACTCAACACATCACAACGTACAAGGGAAATCAATTAACGTGTCGAATAGTTGGAATTCTGGCATTGAAAATAATTTTAACAGAAAGTATACGAAACCAGCTTTCCAACAATTTGAACGGCGACTGAAACAGACCTACGGATCAAAAGATATGAATTGTTAAAGTTTTAGAAAATTCTGTTCGTTCCAGTGGTAACCAAACACTGTTCCTGCTCGCCTGATGTCCGCCCAGCGAGACGCAAGCGAACTCACCTTCGCCCGGCGAAACCCCCATTCTCTCTGTGAACCTGCCTCATTCCGTCAGCGAAGCAGAAGCGAATCATCCCCCCATACAAATTCCAGTAGCACTTATTTTCCACCATTCGCTTGTCTCTCAGTTTGCCCAGCGAGATGCAAGCAAACTCACCTTTTCCCAGCAAAACACCTCATTTGCCCGACGAAAATGTGCGAATCAATAACCCTACAGTTGTGATTCTATACAGTTCAGACCCCAATATTTCTTGCGAGTTCAATACCATACAGTCCAGAATGCACATAACTCACATGATTATCATACAACAACAACACACATCAATTAGAACCTCATCTAACACAAAAACCATAATCCAACGGTTAATTTACACCATTTACATGTTATCACGGACACCGACACGCAACCAAAAACAACCAAAATAATTAGAGAGATGCATAGAGATGAACCTAACAATTTACCCACCCTCATACATATATTATTCATCCCATAAGTGATCAAAGAACCCCACCCTTACCTTAGTGATGATTCTTCAAATGCTCTCTAAGCCCTAGCTCTGTTTCCCTCTTCCGTTCCTCTTTTCTCCAAAATACGATTGTTCACAATGACTCTCTCCCTTTCAAATTTTCTTCTTTTCCTACTATAACCCTTAGGCCGCTAATATGGTTTTCCTTCCTTACCCTTACTAATCCTTATGAATAGTCCACTTTGTCGTTCTTATTCTTCTACTCCTACTATCCAATTTTTAAATAATTAAAATAATTAAAAACTGATTATTTTTAATCTAAATAATTCCAACAAAATTATTTAAATTAATAATTATCTAATTATTATAACCCATATAATATTATTCCAATAAATAATTATTAACTAATATTAATAATTACTTACTAACCACACCACTCATCTCTACACAATTGGTCACACCCCTCCCCCCCCAATACCTTATTCTCTATAATTCTAAGGTCACTACCCCGTACATGAACATACCAAAACACACCACATATCACGTAAATCACAAATACACGAGATTAAACACAATTAATCATCAATCCAATAAATTATAATTATCGGGGCGTTACAATAGGATCCTGAGAAGGTGGGCCGGACAAGGGCAAATTATCCTATGGGAAATGAGTTTGAAACACAATCTCTGTCTTGATTGAAAGTTAATTCAGTTTTCCAATCATAAAGTACCAAACTTGTATTATGCTTTGTATGCATGTTTGAATTTTTCTATGGAGCAATGCTCCATATCGAATGGAAATGCTACGCATTTGGGTGGATGCAATGTGATGATTTCTAAATGCAAGGTGCAAAAGGAATCCTGCCGGGGAGGACAACAAGAAACTGCTGGGGAAAATACCACCTCTGCTGGGTAAATGCCAACGACGATTGGGCTTTGAGCTGCTGGGGAAACCAACCACTACCGGGCTTCCATCTTCTGAGGAAAATGATAACTGATGACGATACCGACTTTGCTAGGGGATGATGTCGGACCCACTTCTCTGCTGAGGCGATAACCAATAACACCAACTATGCTTGGGGAGAGCATAAAAACATGGGACTCCACTGGGGAAATCACATTTCCTGATCCTGCTGAGAAAAGGATACACCAGCACTCTACAGGGAGAGAAACTTTATTGGGGAGAAGAGAGGTCAAACGAGCCTCATGCTGGGGACGACCCTTGAACTGTAATTCCTGCAAACATGAAAAAAACACAAGTGTCTCTAGGGACAATATGGAAACTATATTTACCATTCAAGGCACTCATCCTTTAAAGCAATTTCAAATGTTTTCAGCGCATATCCGCAAAGCTTCGACATTTTCATATGCAGTGTTTATAAAAAAGGCCGGACATTTTTGCAAACAAAACAGTAAAAATGAAAACAAAACAGGAAAGCTTATGAGTGAAATGAAATTTTATTGATTGAATTTGGCCTGTAAATAAGCATTTACATCAGGAGGCAATTCCTAGAAAGAGGCAATTACACAAATAAAAAGAAAAATACACAGATTGGCAATGTGGAAACAAATTTCCATCAAGTTTTGATTCGGCTATGACCCGTATGTCTTCGACGCTCTCAAATACTTTCACTTTCTAAGAAGGATGATTGGACCGATTCATATCCATTAGAATTCCAAATAGTTGAAATAAGCTCACTGTTCAAACGTAGATCGCAACCTCTAGCTTTCAAATCCCTAACTTTTGCCTGAATCGCCCTTTCGGGTTTTCAATCCACAGGGATACCCATTTTTGCCGAAGTTTCCTTTTCAGGTACTCAACTCTGCGGGCTCATTTAATTCTTTTCTTTTTTATCCCTAATTTTTTCCCGAACCTTTTTCTTTTTGTGGTTTGCCGAGATGCCCATTTTTGCTTGGACCTTTTCTTTTTGTGGTCTAGCGGGTCTCTTTTATGCGAAGTGTTTTTTGACTGCGTCTGCATTCACAGGGGATGTAAAATCTTCACCATCCATAGTTGAAAGCAAAAAGGCTCCTCTAGAGAAAACCTTTCTCACAACATATGGTTTTTCTTAATTTGGAGTCCACTTGCCCCTGTGATCTGTCTGAGGAGGCAGGATCCTTTTCAACACCAAGTCACCTGTCTGGAAACACCGAGGACACACTTTCTGATCAAATGCCTTTTTCATCCTGCTCTGATACAACCGTCCATGAGAAATGGATGTCAGTATCTTCTCTTCGATAAGGTTCAACTGATTCAATCTGGTTTGTACCCATTCAGCTTCATCAAGTTTCACGCCTGTCAAAATCCTTAAAGAAGGAATCTCAACTTCTAAAGGTATGACTGCTTCCATACCGTACACAAGTGAGAAAGGGGTTACCCCTGTAGACGTATGCACCGAGGTACGATAACCATGCAAGGTGAATGACAACATCTCATGCCAATCTTTTTATGTCACAATCATCTTCTGCACAATCTTCTTTATATTCTTATTAGCTGCCTCGACAACACCATTCATCTTCGGACGATATGGAGAAGAGTTGTGATGTTTAATCTTGAAGCTCTGGCATAACTCCTTCATCATCTTATTATTTAAATTTGAATAATTATTAGTAATGATCCTTTCAGGGATTCCATAACAACATATGATGTCCTTCTTTATGAATTGGGCAACCACATGTTTGGTAACATTTGCAAACGAGGCCGCTTCTACCCACTTGGTGAAATAGTCGAAGGAAACCAAGATAAAGCGATGTCCATTAAAAGTAGTAGACTCAATCTTTCCAATCATATCAATGCCCCACATCGCAAAGGGCCACGAAGATGTCAACACATTCAGAGTGGGTGGCACGTGCACTTTGTCTGCATAAATTTGGCATTTATGACACTTTCTAGCATATTTGAAACAATCTGATTCCATCTCTCAACAACTTTTTGGCCATGGTATTCCCATTAGCATGGGTACCAAAAGAACCCTCATGAACTTCTTCCATCAACATATCTGCTTCGGGTTTATCAATACATCTGAGCAAAACCATGTCGAAGTTCCTCTTATACAACACGTCATCTTCATTCAAGAAGAAATTACCAGCCAATCTCCTCAGAGTCTTTCTATCTTTGCTGGATGCCCCAGATGGGTACTCTTGACAATTAATAAAGCACTTTATATCGTGTAACTTGGTGTCATACCCCAAATTTTTCCTACCCTTTTCAAATTTTCTTGAATTCGACTTAATTTTTATTTTTGCTTCGCCTGCATAGCATAACTTGTTTTCCAGCATGAATAATGTCGAAAATGATTAGCCATAATGAATCCTTGGATATACAGACGGAGTTTCTAAATTGTTGTTAAAATATACAAAAATCAGTGGTTGTAAAAGTTTCAAATTTAAGCTTGAAGACGTCAGTAATATTGATCTACTAATCACATAGTTTAACCTAACACACTCGTCTTATTTTTCGACGACTTTTCAGTCACAATTCGATCAGTCTGAACCTTTTTACCGTTCCCGGGGAATTTTCAAATTTGACCAAATGTTGTATTTTTTCGAGTCGTTTATTCCATACTAATCATTTTTGTGCGGTCGATTTATTTTTCAGGCACTTTGGCGCCCAATTTTTATTTATTTTAAGCCGATTTATTTTTATCTTTTCATCAAAATATTCAGAAAAACAAAATAGAATTTTCCATGTTTGTATTTCAATTTTATCATGTGTATTTCAAAAGATGTGATTTTTATTTGATTTAATTGATTTAATTTTATTTAAAATCAATTAAAGCTTCTAGAAAGGGCATCTTAGGCATTTGTAAAGTTGGTTAAAATTTGTGCTTCTTTAATTTGATCTCAACCATTAAATTGAAATTAATCAAACGCCAATATTGGTGATCCTTGCATGTATTTACCAACCAATGAAAAATTAGGATCTTTATTAGTTTGTTTAATTAATAAGATAGAAAATCTAAAATAAAGAAAAAATATATACCTCCCTCCACTACAAGCTGCCACGCTTAGGAGGAGAGGGCAAGAAAAACGTTTTTAGGGGAGCAATTTATCCAAACATGGCCTTATATATCCCCTCTGACTCACACGATATCTGGATCCTTCTCGTTGAGATTTGGAAAAAAAAATCATCTTTCCATTCTCCATCATCAATACCCAGATCTTCCTCTCCCCTCGATTTCCTTCTATTTCTTCATTAATTTTCAACACCAACCACTACCGTCGCCATTGTTCATCGTCTTACCCATTATTAGCTTATTATTCTTTGGATAGTTTTGCTTAGCTTAGTTTTCATTTGTCCACGTGTACAGTCTTTATTAGTAGCTAAGATATCTTGTATATAAGACTTGTATCACTTTCATTTTACACACATTGAATAATACAGATTCTTTTTTGCTCTGCTTTTACATTTCTCTATTTTCTTCTAACTGTTGTAACAGAATTCTGTTACAACTTCATCTCCTTCCTTGGCTCCTCTAATGGAGGATATGCTTGTGTGCTTCAACTTCAATATGGTATCAGAGCTCATACAACTCTGGTAGCCATTGTTGTTCACATCATTGTTTCGTATTCTCGTGACATCGTTTCTTTTTTTTCTTCTGTTTCTTTGATTCGTCTTTCTGGCTTTCTTTCGATCTGCATCTCTCTCAACAATGGCATACCAACAGTTTCTCGATTATTCAACGAATTCAACAAATCCATTTTATCTTCATCCAAACGAAAATCATGCTTTGGTACTCGTTTCTCCTCTTCTTGATGACAAGAACTATCATAGCTGGGCAAGATCTATGCATATTGCATTGATCTCTAAGAATAAGGACAAGTTCATTGATGGATCTCTCAATAAACCACCGGTTTCAGATCCCCTATATGCGCCGTGGATTCGCTGCAACACGATGGTGCTCGCTTGGATTCATCGCTCCATCTCTGAATCAATTGCCAAATCAGTTATTTGGATTGACAATGCTGCAGGTGTTTGGAAGAACCTTCAAATTAGGTTTTCACATAGTGATATATTCCGCATTTCTGATTTGCAAGAAGATGTGTACAAGCTACGCCAAGGTAATAATGATGTATCAAATTACTTTACTCAATTGAAGGTGTTATGGGATGAACTAGACAATTATAGACCAATTATCACTTGTTCTTGCGCAATTCCATGTTCTTGTGGTGCTGTTACTTCTGCACAAAAGTATCATGCTCAAGACCAAGTGATTCGATTTCTCAAGGGTTTGAATGAAAAATTCACCCATTCCAAGTCACAGATAATGATGATGAGTCCTTTGCCTGATCTTGACAAAGCCTTTTCTCTCATCATTCAACAAGAACGTGAACTGAATAGCTCAGCTTCTGCATTGGCTCAAGCTTCTTCCAATCCTGAAGAATTGAATGCTGCTTGTCAAGCTCAAGCTAACTATGGTAACTCAAATTCCAAACCTGGATCTAATTCCTTCAAAGGCAAGAATCAAGGTTCTACTAGAGGTCACAATCGTGTGTGTACACATTGTGGTAGGACCAATCACACAGTGGAAACATGTTTTATCAAACATGGTTATCCACCTGGATATAAGGGCAAGAGCAAAAGCCAGTCATCTAACAGCACTAATCAGCCTATTGCCACTATCAATGCTGTATGTGACACTCCTCAGCAAGACTCAAAGGCTTCTCCATGTGTTTTCACTCAGGAGCAGTACAACAATATCCTTGAATTGCTCCAACAATCAAAACCACCATCCCAAGCCAACTCTGTGTCAACCTCTCCTCTTGCCATGATCTCTCAGTCCTCTAACACCAATGGTAAGTCTTCTCATCTCTGGATCTTAGATACTGGAGCAACAAACCATATTTCATATGACATACATGTTTTTACTGATTGTAAAAATATCATTCCTATCAATGTTAACTTACCTGATGGATCATCTGTCACTACTTCTATGTCTGGTAATGTGGTTATTTCACCCTCTTTAATCCTTCATAATGTCCTTTACATTCCTAATTTTCATGTTAATCTCATTTCCATTGCCAAACTTACTAGTAATAATAATTGCTATGTCCAATTTGAGGCTGATATCTGCAAAATCCTGCAGAATCATTCACAGGCAATGATTGGTACAGCTAGGATCCAAAGAGGATTGTATGTCCTGAACGCTGTCAACAAGTCATCAGCTTGTCATTCCACTACTACCGATTCTTATCATTTGTGGCATTTGAGATTAGGTCACATTTCCAATATATGAATAAAATCTGTATCACAAACATTTCCCTTTATACCATGTAAATCTAGTAATATTCCTTGTGATTCATGCCATCTTGGCAAACAAAGGAAATTACCTTTTCCAAATAGTGTATCCATTTCTGATTCCATTTTTGATATCTTACATGCTGATGTATGGGGCCCTTATTCCACCATCTCTATGTTAGGCCACAAATATTTTCTCACTCTAGTTGATGATTATAGTAGATATACCTGGGTGATATTTCTTAAAACAAAAGATCAAACCAAAAACAGTATAATTCAATTTGTAGCTTACATTGAAAACCAATTTAAGACTATACTTAAATGCCTAAGATCTGACAATGGAACTGAGTTTATGTCTTTATCTTCATTTCTGCTTTCTAAAGGCATAATCCACCAAACTTCATGTGTTGAAACACCCCAACAAAATGGGGTGGTTGAGAGAAAACACCAACATATTTTAAATGTGGCAAGATCATTATATTTCTATTTTAACATTCCTCTCACCATGTGGAATTTTTCTGTCCAACATGCCATTCATGTTATAAACAGATTACCCTCACCTCTATTAAATTCCAAATCTCCCTATGAAATGTTGTATTCCCAACCACCCTCTCTAATTCACTTAAAAGTTTTTGGTTCTATTAGCTATGCTACTACCTTACAAGCCCATAGAACAAAATTTTCCCCTAGAGCTAGAAAATCTGTTTTCCTTGGATTTAAAGATGGTACTAAAGGCTACATTTTATATGATCTGCAGAATCATAATATTTTTGTATCAAGGAATGTTATTTTCTATGAAGACCATTTCCCTTTCAAAAATACATCCAAACCTAGTACTACTCATGATCATGTCAATCCTAATCCCCTTTCCCTATATGCAGACCTACCTATGTTGTCTTCTCCTACCAGTACCACTGATATTTCTCTCTCCCTTGATTCTAGCACATCTAGCAGTGCACCTGTCATTCAATCTTTCCCACCTAATCAGCCTTTACCTATTGTCACTAATCCACCTTTATCTCCTTTATCACATAATCCAAGTAACCATAATGACTCTGCTTCTCCTTTAACCAATGGTCCTTCTCAAAATAATCCTCCTTCAACCCCAACCTCTCCTTTATCCAACAGTCCTCCCCTATCTTCTGTGTCTACTAATTCTCCTCATCTATCTGATAGCTCATCAGATTCTTCCATAAGCCCTACTCCTTCTATATCCTTAAGACAATCCACCTGTGTCTCTCACCCTCCTAGCTACCTAGCAGATTATCACTGTTATCTTGCATCTCATGATACATCTGCATCTCATTCAAATGATTTTAAAACTGCACATCCTTTATCTTCTGTCATCTCTTACAATAACTGCTCTCCATCATATAAACATTTATGTTGTTCCATTTCTTCTAACATTGAGCCTAAAACCTATAACCAAGCCATCAAGTTTGATTGTTGGAAGCATGCCATGGATACTTACAGGCTCTTGCAGAGAATAATACATGGGAAGTAGTTGATCTTCCTGCTGGAAAACACCCTATTGGTTGCAGATGGGTTTACAAAGTAAAGTATAAAGCAGATGGATCTATTGAGAGATACAAAGCTAGGTTGGTTGCCAAAGGGTATACCCAATTAGAAGGCATGGATTACTTTGATACTTTTTCTCCAGTGGCAAAACTTACTACTGTCATAATTTTACTATCCATAACAGCTATCAAAGGATGGCATTTGGAGCAATTGGATGTTAATAATGCTTTTTTGCATGGAGATCTCTATGAAGAGGTATACATGACTCTTCCTCCTGGCCTCCATTCTTCTAATTCTTCTCAGGTTTGTAAACTTCATAAGTCATTGTATGGTTTGAAGCAAGCAAGCAGGCAATGGTATTCCAAACTTTCATCTTTTCTTATTTCCATTGGATACCAACAATCTCAGGCTGATTATTCTCTTTATGTTAAACTGACCAACAATGATTTCACTGCTCTATTGGTTTATGTCGATGACATTGTATTAGCAGGCACTTCTATGGCTGAAATTACACAAGTCAAGCAGCTCCTTCATCACACTTTCAAAATCAAAGATCTTGGTCAATTGAGATATTTTCTTGGTTTTGAAATTGCTAGAACTACAGCTGGTATTTTTCTCAATCAGAGAAAATACACATTAGAGCTTCTTGAAGATAGTGGTTTATTAGCCTCTAAGCCATCTTCAGTTCCATTTGATCCTACTGTCAAATTGTCCATTCATGAAGGACAACCATTGGAGGATCCTACCATTTATCGCAGACTGATTGGCAGACTCATTTACCTTACAAATTCGTGGCCAGATATCTCTTATGCCATTCAACATCTCAGCCAGTATGTTTCAAAACCTCATACGCCTCATTATCAGGCTGCTATTAGAGTCCTTAGATATCTCAAGTCGGTTCCTGCTAAAGGTCTCTTTTATCCTGCTTCTAGTCAACTCAAAGTGTCTTTCTTTGCTGACTCTGATTGGGCAAGATGTCCAGATACTCGTAAGTCTGTTACAGGATATTGCATCATGCTTAGATCTTCTCTCATTTGTTGGAAATCTAAGAAGCAGAAGACTGTTTCCAGATCATCTACTGAAGCTGAGTATAGAGCTCTAGCGTCTCTCTCTTGTGAGCTGCAATGGTTGCAATACATCCTGCAAGACCTTCGGATTCATCTTCCCCAGCCTGCAGCAGTATTTTGTGATAGCAAGTCTGCAATTTACCTAGCTCATAATCCAGCTTTTCATGAAAGGAGCAAACACATAGAACTGGATTGCCATGTTATTCCCGAGAAGATTCAGTCAAAACTCTTGCATTTGCTTCCTATTTCCACTTCTAACCAGCTAGCAGATATGTTTACAAACACTAGTACAGAAATGACTTTTTACATCGGACGAAAATGACTTTTTACATCGGGTCTGAGTCCGATGTAAAGTCAGGCGATGTAGTAAATCAAAGACATTTTACATCGGGTTATGGCCCGAAGTAAAAAAGTCACCAACCACATCGGTTAACTTTTTAAGTCTGATGTGAAAAAAAAATATAATTGTAATTTTTTATATATAAAAGAGTGTTTTTACATCGGTTGTAACTCGAAACCGATGTAAAAGGTTGGTTTGGTTACATCGGTTATAACCTGAAACCGATGTAAAAAGTATTGCATAAAAATATCAAACGCGTCAGGTATGACTTTTTACATCGGTTTTGTTGTTTGCCCAATGTAAAAATGTTGTGTGTTACATCTGTTTTGCTAATAACCGATGTAAAAAGTACTTTAATAATTCTAAATAATTTGACTATTTTTTAGCAGTTCCCTATAACTTTTTTGGTACCTAATTTTTCATATTTTTCCAACATCACACAGACCATATTAGGTCGCTATTTTCCATAGTTTCCCAACATCACATAGACCACATTTAGGTCGCTATTTTCATATTTTTCTCACAAATCTAATTTCATAGCACCAAATATCTAGTATACACATATATATTCTTCAAATTCCATAATTGATTTACAAAAGTACTAATATAGGATACACACAAATGTACTAAATTATAAGGAGGTTTACACGATGGACTACTACAACAACAAAAAATACAAAAATATCCAACCATTTATAAGTCCTTTCCCACACTTGAATTACCAACTTGCAATCCACAAGAAGATGAATTACCAACCAAGCTTAACCTTTATATAACTCAAAGAAACATGTTGCCCAACGGAGTCGCAAATCATACAAATCATCTTGTGTTAATTCTGTTGGGTCATCAAGTACCTACAACACGTAAATAACAATGAGGTATTCTTTGAAAATTCACATTAAGTTGCAAAACGTAAAGTAAATAACAAATTAAAGTCATTTTTATTACCTTCATCCAAGACCTGGTTATCTTGGCAGAGACAATATCCAACATATTTTTCATCACATAATACCCACAATCATTAGAGTTATGTTGTTTCCTTGTCTACAAATGAATGACATAATTAGTGAATACTTATATGATAAAATTAAATATATAATTATAATTTACACCACGCTTACCTTGGGTTGAAGCCATGTAGTCTTTTTTCTAATGCCATTTGCTGCTTGATGAACCCCAAAAGCACTAATTCAGAAGAAAAAAAATCCATATAAAGCCACATAAAATATGAAATTACTTTTGTACAAAATTATGTATATAGGATGAAGTGAACATAAAAGATAAACTTACTTTGTAACAATATTCGTCATGGTTTGATTAAGTTCCCGATGAAGTGAACAAAAGACGACCACAGTATTATCTTTTGGACACATGACTATTAATTGCCAATGACCTCTGTACGTGTGTGTGGAAACACAAAAGTCACAATTTCATGTTACCAAAATTGAAATATCTATGTTACCAAAATTAAAAAATAGAAAACACAATTTCATACAAACTTACCCATGAATAAATGGTAGCAAGTGACACTCTCTCTTTTCATCACGTAACTTATCTTGTATGTATTTTTTGACATTTGCTTCAGTTTTCGGCACATTATCAATGTACGAACACATAGCAGAGTCCATAAATCCATATACTTCTGATTGTGAATTATCAATACACACACGATGAATATACCTGAAAAATTTTAAAATCAACATTATAATAAAAGTGATGAGAGATATAACATATTAATAGATATTGACACTAATAAAATAAGAAAATGTACTTACGTGCACCAAACTTGCAGAGTAGACACATCAAGCCAATTAAAACCCATCTGCATCTCTCTGATACACTTAGCTGACATGTGAAAATTAGTGACGCTCGCACAATGACTTAATTCTATTTCCAAATGTGCTTCACCCATTCTTAGAACCATTTTCATTAATCTCTCAACATTGTCTTCCCCTTCTTTTGTGCTTACTTTTGCAGCTAAACAATTTCCTTTCCCGCGTCCATCGACAACTTCGCTTTGTTCAATGCATTTATTATTATTTTCAGTGCTTTGCGAGAGACCCATAGACCTAAGTGTCTCCATGAAAGATTGTTGCATCGCCTTACGCTCTTCAACCAACTTTTGATCAAAATCAGCTCTAAGCTTTGCTTCCAATTCAGATGAAAACTGTGCAAATTGTTCTCTTATATCTTGTCGTTGACGTGAAGATGATCTTCCAAAGAAAATGCTTTATTTATGGTGTTTTCCAACACCACGAACACGGCCGCCATGCTCAGATGTTCGAATGACTGCTGTTAAGATATCGTTACGTCCATCCGGAACAAAGGCACCTTTTTCAGCTTCTTCAACTAGAGAATCCTACAAAATGAAAAAACCATATTTTTTTATCAATCACAACTGTAACGATACTGGAAGTATTTTCTAAATTTTACTTACAATTTTCTCAGCAACAACTTGTGTAGCCTTTGATGTGTATTCTCCCCCTTTCTTTTGTCGTGCTCTCTTCCATAACTCATGGCGTGACGGTGGAGATGGACTACCATTTTTATCTAATGTGGAATCATCTCTCGATGATCTCCTTTCATTTATCATTGTCAGTCCACCCATTATTTGCCTTCAAATTAAACAATTTTAACACGGCTGACAAACGTGTAAAATTTGTGCATCCCGGGTACAAAGGTTTATCCTTGTCACTGCATAAAGTATCATACGCATGTGCCTTGTTAAACGAATCTTGTCCAATATCACGCATCATGTCTTCCAGACGATCATCCATTTATGCACTAACATTATCTCTTTGGGACACATTTGACTTTGCTACTACCTCACCGTGCCATATCCATTGTGTATAACTTTGACAAATCCCATGACAAATTAGATGATCCATGATTTCTTTCTTATTGAGTTCTTATTCTTGATTTGCACAACGAACACATGGATAGAGAAAAAGCACATGAAGACTTTTTTTCAGCATTACTTTTAGGAGGAGGAAGATTTTTTTTAGCATTACTTTCAGCAAACTGTAGAAATTCCATCACTCCATGTTCGTACTCGACACTTAATCGATTAGCTCTCATCCAACTACGATTCATACCTATGTTCTGAAATTAATGCATATAGAGTTAAATCATTGTGACGCCTATAATAGTCCCTCTTTTGGACATTAGAGAGAACAAAAGTCTCTACGTGCAAACACGTGGCATAAAAGAAGAAGTGAGAAGTTATAAAGAATGAAAAGAGAACCTGCAATGTTGTGGCGGCCGGAGGACTCGCGGTTGAGAGAAAAGAGTGACGATGCCGACGTTCTCGTCGACACACAAATTCTGCGAGAAACACAATATCAACAAACTGAAGCAATTCAAACAAATTCATAAATACAAAAATTAGAGCATGGATATGTCTGCCTCTCATTTGACCAAAGCATCATTGATTAACATTATTATTATTAATAAAGTTATAGATAATATAAAAAGTAAATTATGTCACCACTTCTAGATAATATAAAAAGTAAATTATGTCACCACTTTTAGTGGTGAGAAAAAGGAAATCGGTAACGACTTATAATAGAGTGGTGAGAAAAGAATGGACAACACAAACTCCCCAAACATATTCGTACCATCAGCATTAAATTGACCATGCAACCCAGCTCTGGAGCTAAAACCCGACCGTCTAGCATACTCACTATAAAAAGTTTTTGCAGAATCTTAAGAATCAAATTCCATACCCAAATAAGTTTCTATAAGCCACCATGCAAACCCAAAATCAAACAACAGTCTCCAAAATTTCAACAAAACACCACTCTTTGTTCTTCTCCAAGCATATTAAATTAATTTCACCTTGGATATTCCTAATGAAATGTAGCAAAATAAATAAATGAATCACAAAAAAGTGATCTTAATAATAATTTAAAAAAAAAAAACTTTAAGCTTATACAAAGTGGTACAATATAATTTGATTGATCAAACCAATTTCAAAAAAAAACTTTTAACTTTTAACAAATACTATTAGGATTATGGGAGGCTTTTTGTAAAAAATTTACCCAAAATATATAGGCACCTACCTATCTTTAAACTTGGTTCTGTTTTTCTTTTATTTTGACAGTAGTTAGATTGAGGTAGTTTAATATTTTGTAATGTTTATGGGTTTAACATATACGACAGTGTTTTGGGAGGAGTTAGGGTTTTTGGTCGTGAAGCTCCAGACGGTGACGAATCGCAACAAATACTCAGACGGTGATATATTAGATTGAGGTAATTTAATAATTTTGATATATTGGACCATTCATTATCACATTCTCACCACTACCATTACAATAACCTAGTTTTTCTCAAAAAAATTTTATTTAGTTTCATTCACAATTTATTTTTTATTTGTGTAGATGTGATTTTTAAAAAGAGAAAACTCCAATAATATTAGGTTGTTCAATTTGGTTGGTTGAAACATGTGTTATGTTGGGTTGTTTGTTCCAAAGGATATTGTTTCAAACACAAAAAAACTTACTCATATTAAAATGTGTAATTATATTTTCTAATTAAATTTTGACAAATTATCAATTGAAATGTCATGTCATTAAAAATTAAATTCAAATTGAATGATATTAAAATCAAGAAAAGTTAAATGTAGAGTTTAAATAAACGATTTTTAAAATGAAGATCAATGGTTTCATATATCAGATAATCAAAAGTGCATTTAAGTACAAATATATTATGTTTAAAGTTATAATTAAAAACTATTTTAGAAACATAATATAGGAATTTGATTTCCCTTATAATTAGAACGCCTTGATACTACCACACTGTACCACACTGAAGTTTACTGTCTTGTCTTGTTTTTTATTTAGAAAGTACAAGAGAATGTATTACAACATTGTAAAGAATGTATAAAAGTGCATAAAAGAAATAAAGAGAAGAAAAAAACTAACATGAAAAACTTTGCATATTTGCTTATACCTACATAAATTATATTGTTATAAAATCTAAACAAGTATAATAACAAAAAAATATTAAGATAAAAATTAAAATATTTTCTTTTTTTTTTCAAAATAAATTTTTCAAAAAACTAAATAGAAAACACAAAATGTAATGAAATATTTATATAACATAAACTCCAAACACAATTTTTATTAATTGAAGTATTTCATAATTTATGCTTTATCTTTATACAACCTCATAATTAGTACATGTGATCATATTTTGCGTGAGTGTAAAAAAACAAATAATAAAGTATATGTAGTTTGCATAATACTTATGCTTGACATAAATTCGTTATTTTCTAGTGGTTATACCATATAGTGTATATGAGTTAATATTAATATAAATACATGATTATTTTATGTCAATAAATTGAAATACCATAAGATACATTATCAATTAAATATAAAGAAGTTTAATGCAATTGCAAGAGAATTTAACCACTAAAGTACTTAACATAAATAAGATGAAGAAGTTTTTCATAAATATAATATGAAGGAAAATAGTTTAATTTTTTTTATATATTTACGATTGAAATGAGTACTTAAGAAAATCATGCAAAGAATCGTTAGATGATTGTTAAATTAAAATAATAATTTAAAATTTAAACGGAAAAGATTTCCACTTTAATATATTTTTGTCTCTTAAATACTATTTGTTATTTTGAACTTTAATAAAAAAAATTATTTATTTTTATGAAGAAAAAGAGAGATCTGTAATATGGAAAATATAAGGTTTTTGCAAGATTGGTTTGTTTACGATGCTTTTTACATGTTCGTTCAAATGGGAATTTTTTTTATGAGGAAATTTCGATCTTGTCTTTTTCTACAACATTTTTTAACAATACTTTTAGAATGTTCTTTAATATGGGGAATTATTTAAAATTCCTAAGCTTTAAAATAAATGGAAAATTATATCGAGTATGAACCCAAGTTGACCCTCTCTCCCTTTCTTTCATATTATAGCTTAAGGTTTTACAACATAAGCACAGTGAAGGTTTATAAGTATTTGCAAACTTTGTTCGTTTAAGATTTTTTTACATTGATCTTTTGTATAGGGATTGTGCGAATTAAAAATGTTCATTTATTTATATTTTACGATGTTTGTTTTACAATGTTCTTTCGTATAGTGAAACACTGTTGTGTTTTAACGAGATTTTTTTTACAATGTTTTTAAAATGTTTGTTCCTATGGGGAATGAAAAACCTTATAATCCAAAACAAATAGAAAAATCATATTGAGTTAGGGTTTTTGGTCGTGAAGCTCCAGACGGTGACGAATCGCAACAAATACTCAGACGGTGACTTATCATAACAAATAATCAAATCAAAGGTAAAAATACTTACCGGCGGTGACGAATCGGCAACCTTAGGAGTTTGCCCTCTCACTTTACCGGCGGTGCACGAGCCAAAGAACATTTGTCAGATTAATAAAATACACAATGACGAGAGGCGCGACGGAGGGAGGCAGGCCGCGGCGGAGGGAGGCAGGCCGCGACGGAGTGATTCGAAAGAGGCCGCGACGGAGTGATTCGAAAGAGGCCGCGACTGAGGGAGGCAGGCCGGACGTGACAGAGTGATTCAGGCTGAGAGAAAGAAGAGGCCGGACATGACAGAGTGATTCAGGCTGGGAGAAAGAAGAGGTTTGGAAATAGGTTTGGAAACAAATGAAGAGAGAAAGAAGGTGGAACAAGATTCGTTTTGTTTTAGGGTTTAAGTGAGAGGAGGTTTTCACATCGGTTAATGAATTGGACCGAAATAAGGTGCTTAGGTTTTCACATCAGGTAATTAAATGGACCGATATAAGGGCCCAAATAATAAGCCTTTGCATCGGTTGAAATTAATGCCCGATATAAAATCCCATATAACAAAATTTTTATTTATTTACGAAACTGCCACCGCGTTATTTTTTACATCAGTGGAAATAAATACCTGATGTAAAATCCCTAAATCCCTTATTTTTTACGAAGCTTTTACATCGGTTGGAATTAATGCCCGATGTGAAATCCCTTATAACAAATTTTTTAATTATTTACGAAACTGCCATCGTGTTATTTTTACATCAGTGGAAATAAATACCTGATGTAAAATCATTTAACCAAATGTCATTTTTCTAGTAGTGAAAGCCTCTCCATCTTTTTGCTCTCTCTAGCATCTTGGTCAAGTTAGGACTTTGTAGTATTCACAGTCCAACTTGAGGGGGGATATTAGCTTATTATTCTTTGGATAGTTTTGCTTAGCTTAGTTTTCATTTGTCCACGTGTACAGTGTTTATTAGTAGCTAAGATATCTTGTATATAAGACTTGTATCACTTTCATTTTACACACATTGAATAATACAGATTCTTTTTTGCTCTGCTTTTACATTTCTCTATTTTCTTCTAACTGTTGTAACAGAATTCTGTTACAACTTCATCTCCTTCCTTGGCTCCTCTAATGGAGGATATGCTTGTGTGCTTCAACTTCAATTCCTTTATTTTTCTAGTGAGATCTTCCGCCTTCCTCACCCACTTCCGGTTAACAACAACCCACGACCACCGCGACATCTCCATCATCACCACCTTCGCAACTCATATAACACTTTTTTCCTTCTATTTCAACCTTCAAAACCTCGCTTAAATGCACCGCCATTTCCTCTTCTTCTCTAACCCTTCGCCTCATATCATCTCTCTCTCTCTCTCTCTCTCCAGAACTCTCTTTGATTGGGAAAGGAAGAATTGAGAAGCGAAAATCAAACTATTTCATCCTCTCATTTTCTCTTGTTCCCTCGATTTTCTAGTTTCTTCCTACCTCTATCTAACACAACAACTGAACCACATCCTTCATACCCACTACCACTGAATGATACCGTCAACTCTCGGTTTTGACCCATAACCATTGCCTTCCTTCACTCCAAACAGTAACAACCGTAGTTGAGGTCGTGTTGAACTTTATGGTTGAAGGTCTCGAATTCGTGAAGATTATGTTGTCTGTTGTTAATTTCGCGTGCAGGTTTTAAAGTAGATGCAAGATTGGAGTTGATTGTGTTCAAGTTTTTAAAGCAATCATCACCAAGCAAGCAACACGGTTCTTCCATTTACATGTTTCCAGCAACAACAGAAGCAATCCAATCATCAGTAGTGACCAGAGGTTTCGTTTGTGATGATTTGGTTTGACTTCAGTCGGTCCGAGTTTAATAAATCCAGCATCAGCAAGAAGCTCAGCAATATTAACCCCTTAATTTCGGTAACGAGTCAGTTTGAATTGTTTTGATATTGCATCTTCTACTATCGTGATTATATGTTTGCAATTCGATTTTATCATACTGCCTGCATTTTAGTTATAATGAACGATTTACAAACTATGTAAATAGTTGTATTAAGCTGCCGACCAATTTACGTTCGTGGCGTTGCATTTTACTGACCTTACCTTGTACTGAAGTTATGTAGATGTTGAGAAAAAAACATGATATATTTGCTGCCGTGCTGTGTGTTTAATTTTGATTTTACCAATAGTTTCGGCCAATCTCTTACTGTACGGTTCATATATTTCGGTTCAATTGTATTTGTCCTATTTGACGATTGTTTCATTATGTGCATAAACTACAATTATCAGTTGCTTCCCATTTTGTCGTTGTGATCATTTTGCAAAATGTTGAACTGTTGTGATATGAAACATAATATAGTCGATGCTAGCATTTGGTTTCTATTTCATTGCGCTAAGTCGGGTTTGAATACGCGGTTTCGACATCAAAGAGTATGTCGTTATGCCGCCGGTCTCTATTTCGATGCATTAGTAAAACATGGTTCTATGATTAACCTTCTGCTGCCGCTTATAGGTTGAAAGCGTAAGTTTATAGTTTATAATCTACTGCACCTTATTGTGTTGGTTCATGTCATTCGGTTTGAGTTGTGTAAACATAAGGGTGTTGCTGAAGTTTATTTTTAAGTTCTTATTTATAACTAGCTTGTAGTACTACATACTATGAGTGTATATTGTGAGTTATTATGAAATTCATAGTTGAGTTCATTTTGATTTCATGATATTGTTAATACTCATTGACCTAGTTTTATGGTATTTCTACTATTTGTGATTCGGTATTGTGAGGACGTTAGGGCTCTGTAGCACCCCAAAATTTGCCCTTTTGTTTCTAACTCTAATTGGCTTATGTTTTATTTCATTTTGAATTATCATTTGTGCATATCATTGGCTCTAAGCATGAGATCAAGGTATCTTGGTTTGCTCAATAGGTGAGTTTGTGTCTCAGAGGTTCAAGCAAGAGATTATATTCAGGATAGGGGAACTTTGTTCAAGGCATCAAGGGAGGAGATGTTCTCAATATCACCATCACTCAAGCTACAAGGGCTTCTTATGACTCAAGGCATCCTAATATGTCCACCACTTCCTCAAATGATTGAAATTGGCAAGAGGTTTGAAGTGGATCACCTCCTCCTTTCTTTGGTGGTCAATCTAGGGTTTTGGATATTTGGGTATGTGACACCCTCATGGGCAAGAATTTTGAAGTCTCATCATCCTTTAGTTGCACAAATCATATTTATTTAAGGGATTCTCCATTATGTTCAGAGGAATTAGGGTTTTGAAGATGTGCATCTATCTCCTATATTTTTGGGATCAAAATTAGGGTTTGTGATAAAATTAGTTTATTTTCTGATTCTTTGAGCAAGACTTGATTCCATGGCCTCCTATATGTTCTTAAGTGTCTAGGGATGGAAGATTGATCATCAATTTGAACCAGAGGGCCTTCAATTGATCAGATGATTGAGAATCAGTAGAATTGGGGATAAAGTCAAATGTGCAGGGAAAAAGTCAACTCCCGACTTTTTGAGGTTAACTTTGTGTTTTTCATGTTAAATATGACCAATGGGTGGAATTTGATCAAGAAATGTAAAGGGAATCATGAAAAATCAAGAGTTGGGGAAAATTGCCATTTTTGGAAACTAGGGTCTTTAGAGACTTACTATTTTTGGCAAGTTCTTCATGTTGTGTAGCTACTTTCATGGCCCAATTTCTCCATGTTCAAGGCTACATTTCATTTTTTGTCAAACATGAAAGTTGTAGTACTCATTTCAAGCTTTCCAACCATATAGAATTCATCCCCGTTGGATCATTTTTTAGCAAGTTATGATTGTTGGAAGTTGGATATTTCAAACTTTCATGTTTCAACACTTAGAGTTTTTTCTAAGTGTTTAAAGTCAGTTTTTTGTGCCAATCTTCAAGATCATTTTTTAGTGGCTTCCAAGCCTCATTTGTAAATCATGTCCAAAGGAAAGTTGTAGCTTGCAATCCCACCTTTTCAAAAAGTCCAAGAATGCTTCATTTGGATCAATATTGTACAAGTTGTGGTGTGTTCGAGATCAATGTTTCAATTGGTAAAATTGACAAAAACTTAGAATTTTTTCTAAGTTGTTTGGACAGTTTTGAAGACCTATGTTCATGGCCATTTTATATCATCTTCCAAGCATTATTTCAATTTGACTTCAACATGAATTTTGCTCCATCATCTTCCTACTTTCCATTGACCACAAATATGTCTCAAATGAAGCCATTTTCACTTAGCTAGAGCCATCCAAAATGGGCTATACGGATGATGACCATGCATGATTCTCGTGTATCTTTTCTTTCCTTTAATGCAGCAACTTGGTATGCTTCCTTTCATGCGCATAAACATTTCCAAAATATCACTCCACATTGCCAAACATAGCCAAGCACATGCTATACCTCATACATCTTTATTTTGCCATAATTGGAAAAAAGGAAAAGAGGTACAATCTGACCCTATGTCATTCCCTCACGTGCCATCCTCCTCACACTTATTTCATGACTCTCTTTCCACTCAGAAAATCACATTCTCTCACTCTCATTTTTCAATTTTCAATGCAAACCTTCTAACAAACTCTCCATTCCTTTCTCACATGCCAAGTCCCACTATATAAGTCCCTTAAACCCTAAACACTATCACAACTTCATTTTGGCTCAGAATTGGATCACAACAAGCTCTCTCACTCTCAAATTTTCCAAGCTTCGAATCACACTATTGTTGCAAGTTTCTTTCATTTTCTGGGTGGATTCATCATTCTTGAAGGTTCTTGAAGTAGATAGTGAAGTTTTCCACAAGTTTTCGTACGTGTTGAAGAGCCAATGGAGCTTCTCCATTAGGTAATTTTTCTTCAACTTAGATCTTCCATTTTAAGCACATTTTAGGATCATGTTGGGTGCATCTGAAGTCCTCTAATGATGGAGGCCATGTTTGTGTATGGTTTGTTTCTGTTTATGGAAGTTTCAGTTGGTGTGTTGAATTTTCGTGCCCGTGTTTCATGATGATATCATGCTTTAAAGTCATTTTTGAGGCTAGATTTGGATTCCTCATGAAATTTCCTTCAAGATGATGTGTGGTTTGATCTTTTTTGTGATGTTTGATCTGCAAATCCAGCATGTCTAGTCGGAGAAGATGACCGGAGCTAGGGCTCCGGCGTCTGACTTGTTTTATCCAGAGTGGTTGTGGACTAGTTGATTGAGGTGAGGTGGCGCACGCGTGGCATGAGGTGGACGACACCTCTAATTAGTGAAACGATTTGTTTCACTTATATTGTGTTTTTTGTTTGATTCTGAATCCAATTGAACCTGGGCCTTGTGATTTATGCTATTCACACACCACATTTTTAGGCCCATGCTCGTGTTCAACCATTTCCCTTGTATCTGGATTGCTTATCTCACCCCCTTGCCTTGCTCTTCTTTTTTTTGTTTCTATTTTCTTCTCATTTTCAATTTGATTTTATTTTTAATATTTTTAAGCATGATAAAAATTGTCAAGAATTCATTTATGATAATTTGAGGTGTGGAGATATTTTTCATTTTTTAAAAATTTTATTTTTCCATTAATTTTCATATTTTATTTTGAATTAATTGTGGAATGCTTTTACAACTTTAACCTTGAGCTATGGTTTGTTTGATTGATGCTTTGTGGATCCTTTCTTGAGCCAATATTTTTGTCATGTTTTGACACTTAAATGAGGATTGTTTGAATGCCATTATGCTGCCTTGGTGATCAATTTTTAATTGTTTTTCATGTGGTTCTTAATGCTCCTCGATTAGCTTGCTATGTGTGATGTTTTGATCCAATTTGTGATGCAATTTTGTAATTCTTATTTATATCTTTTGCACATTTGTTCTGGATGGATATAACATGAGTTTTAGCATTTATTTGGATTTTTATAAGGCATGTTGCTATTTTTGGTTGATGCTTACATGTGGCTTGAATTTGAGTGGAATATGCTTGATACTTGATCTAGTTTGGATTCTTTTTGACTACTTGTGCCTAAGGGAAGCTTGAAAGGACTAATTGATGTGATCACATACTATTTTGGCTTGATTATGGCTTTGGAATTATTCTCATTTGATCATTTTACTATTTGTGGTTGAATTTCTAAGTTGACAATGTTTTGGCCTTGCTCTTTTGATGTTCTTGAACTAGTTCTTTGTGTTGCTTTCTTGTGTGACCTAATGGATGCTTGTGGACTCTTGTTTGCTTTGAATGACATGTTTAAGATGCTGATCCTCTTGATATGATGGCCATTGTGTGGTCATTTCTCACTTCTTGCCTCAGATGATCTTTTTTTTCTTATATGGATGACTTGAGTGAATGTTTGCCTAGTTTTGATGCATGTTTTGAAGTTGATCCTTGGTGTTTCTTCTTGCCATTCATGAATTGATGTTTGTATTGATATACATGATCATGCTACTACCCTATCTTGGTTCTCATGTCACTTGACTTCACTTCACTTTGTTTGTTGGTTGATAATACTTCTTGTTTGGTTTTAAGTCACTTGTGTGTTCATTGGTGCATTGTTATGCCTAATTGTTTTGACTTCCATTCTTGGAGTTTGGTTTGAAGTGTGTGCACTTGGTGTTGGTGATTGTCTTGAATGATTGAATATGATGTCAACATTTCTCATTGCTTATGTTCTTGAGTTACTTGATGTTGCATCTTCTCCTTCATCTCATTCTTCTTTCTTCTCTTTTGAGCCTCGAGACTTGTTTAAGCCTTGAGTTTTCTTTTGTTTGTGATTGAATAGTATAATGTTTACTTGTGTTTGTTCACATGATCCCTTAGGATTCCTAATTCAAATTAATTCCTGATTAAGTTTGGGGTAGGAGAGACATTAGGTTTTCAATCCTTTGCATGATAACCATTAGGATAGTCCCTTTCAAACCTTAACCTTAGGTCTATCTCTTTTGCATGCTAACATTTGGTAGAGTCCCCTTCTATATTAACTTTAGGACCATTGTGCATGACAACATTAGGATCTAGTTTCCCCTAGTTGTTTTCTTTTCAAACCTTTGAGTCCTTTCTCTTCTCATCTCAAAACAAGTTCAAAACACATAATAAATACAACGAGTATTGTACGCCACGAGCCTTAAGTACATGGGAAGTGATAAGAGGGAGTCCCTCCTTACCTTATCTAGGATGTTTTGCATACGTCCCGTCTTGGGTCGATTTTGAAACGCATTCGATCCTATGTCATAGACTTTAGTGCAATACGAGTTTCATACTAACTTAACTCACTTCTGTCTAAAAAAAACACAAACCAAATGCAAATATTTTTATCCTTCGGGATAGGTTTCAATCATTTTTAGAAAAGAGCACGTTATTTCCGTTATGTCGCAAACAGGCATCAACCCTAACTACCAGACGCGAACCTAGCGTCGCTCATAAAAAACACTTAACCAATCTGTGGTTTCGTAGGTCGAACTACGACTACTCTGATTTCCTCTCGCTCGTCCGATTGAGGATACGTAGGCAAAAGACGGTGATGTCTTGGCGAGCAACCTTCCCCCTTCACCCGTAGTCCTCCAAACTACATTGACTTTGACTTTCCCAATGCACGAGGGAATACGTAGGCCTAGGACGATGATGTCCTATCGAGTCTCCTTTTCTCCTTTTGTTTTCTGTTTTCGTTTAGCGGTAGGCTTTAGATAACACACCATTTGATTAGACAACAAGCATGGATCCCGTTGAGTACAACGAACACAAGGGGGTACTAATACCTTCCTCTCGCATAACCGACTCCCGAACCCTGACTATGGTTGTGATGACCATGTCTTTCCCTTTTTAGGTTTTCTTCAATCGTTTCCTTTCCCTTCGTCGGGATAAATAACGTTTGGTGGCGACTCTTCTATTTTTTTCGCCAGTTGTTTTTCGCAGTTGCGAGGCTCGAGGCAACTTTCATTGTTCTTTATTATCTTTGATCATTTATATGTGTGTCCTATTTACTGTTGCCCTGCTTTGGCATTGGAACCGCTCATTTACCATGCACATACATTGGAGTAATGCTGAATACAACTGTTTCTTATTTTATTTTTTGCTAGAAATAATTAGGCATGGCAACAAAACCCATACCCGCGGGTTCCCACCCGAACCCGCCCCAAAGTTGACGGGGAAAACCTACTTTGACAGGGTTTGGGTTTTCCCCGATTAAAAAATATAGGGACGGTCGAGTAATGGGGACACTAGTACCCACCCCAAACCCGTCCCCGAACCCGCCCTGTTTATTTTATTATGTACATTATTATTTAATTATGTTAATTTGGAATATTAAATGTTTTGATATTTTGATGTGTATTAATTATTTAAAATATTTGAAATGTATGTAAGAATTTTTTTTGATATTTTTTTATTTTATTATTTGTAATGTAATTTTATTTTGGGAAAAATAAATATTTCTATTAAAAAAATTGATTTTACTAAATGGATGGTGGCGGGGCGGAGATACCCGAACCCGAACCGAACCCATTTGGGACTGGTTTGAGTTTTAATTCTCCATTTCCGTTTGGGTTTGGGGCGGGGAACGTGGATTGTTTGGGGATTCAGGTTTGGGTTTGGGGGAGGTAAAAACTGTCCCCGACCCGCCCCGTTGCCATGCGTAGAAATAATGATCCTTGGATTCTTGAGTGACCGCTCTTGGGGATCACACCTTGGGTTGTGGGTCATTTGATCTTTCGTTCCTAAAACACTTGCCCTAATTATTTGGACAAAGAATTCCATTTTCCAACAAACACGATTTCGTAATTAATCAAATGAAAAAGATATCTTTGGGATCTAGCATCCCAGTAATGCCCCGATTAATTGGTTGCGAGGTCGATGTCTCGTTTATCGAATAATCGTCATTCTCCCTCAAAATACTTAACAAATTAAACTTCATTCTCTCGCTTCCCGTGCGATCAAAACCCTAAAACATACCCGAATCAAACTATTTTTCTCAATCAAAATTCCTAATACACTTTACTCAACTCAAACACTTTTACAAAAGAACATTGTTTAGTCCCTTCTTCCACGCATATAAACTAGTGTTTCAGCCTCCCCTAGCGAGCAGACAAGCCAACGTTTAGCAGTTATAATGTGACCTAAACACTCGTTCGTTTAAAAAACACTAACCAACCGTAGTCTTCCGAACTACGATTGCACTGACTTCCTCATTGCACTATGAGGGTACGTAGGCATAGGATTGCGAGATCCTAGCGAGCTACCTTTTTTTTTCTTTTTACCCCAAACCTTTTACCGTAGTCCCACGAACTACAGACGCTCCGATTCTTCATTTTTTCAAATGAAAGATACGTAGGCACAAGGGCCCTAATCCTTGGCGAGCACCCTAATAAAAAACCACTTATTTCCCCTTAGAAACTACATCCTTACTCGCTACTCCCTTAGAAGAAAACAAACAAACATAGCTGACTTTTCTTACGAATCAAATCAAGAGGTTCCCATTGAGTATAACGGATGTAGAAGGTGCTAATACCTTCCCTTTGCGCAATCGACTCCCGAACCTAGAATTTGGTTGCGATGACCATTTTCTTATCCAAAAGGTTTTATCGATATTTTCCTATTCCTTCCTTGGAATAAATAAAGTTCGGTGGCGACTCTGTTCGAACATTTTTTCCGTGTCCATCACGAGGATCGTATTTTTTGAGGTACAACACCAGGGTTTACCATCTGAAACCTCTTCTGTTGCAAAAACATGAGCAGGTCTTTCGAGGTGCATGATTCTGATTGCCGGTACCTTATTCCACTGATTCACTTTATACATGGACGCCAACATTGCCAATGCATCTGCCATCTGATTTTCAGGTCCTTCATCTGGAAACGGTTCATTGCAATCTTTGGCTTTCAAGTACATAATATACTCATTAGGAAATTCAAACTTCATTGGCTGATAATCATCAATTGGTTGTTGAGCAAGATATTCTAATAGAACACTACCCTTGATGGCTTTCTAGGAAACATATTGGATATTGTATTCTGTCAAAACCATTTGCCAACGAGAAATTCTTCCAGCGAGAGCCTGTTTCTCAAACACATACTTGATCAGATCCATCTTCGATATCAACAAGGTCGTGGGAGTTAACATGTACTGCCTCAAGCGCTTGGCTGCCCATGCCAATGCACAACATGCCTTTTCTAACATTAAGTATCTTGACTCGCAGTCAGTAAATTTCTTACTCAGGTAGTAGATAGCATGTTCTTTTCTACCTGTCTCGTCTTGTTGACTGAGTACACACCCCATAGAATTCTCAAGAACCGTCAAGTACATTATCAATGGTCTCCCTGCTACTAGAGGCATGAGGATTGGAGGATCATGCAAGTATTCTTTTATTCTATCAAAAGCTTTTTGACAATTATCATTCCACCTGATAGCCTGATCTTTTCTTAACAACTTGAATATTGGTTCAAACGTCGCTGTAAGATAAGAGATTAATCTAGCTATGTAGTTCAACCTCCTTTAGAAACCACGAACCTCTTTTTTTGTTCTTGACTTAGGAATTTCTTGTATCGCTTTTATCTTGGTAGGATCAACCTCGATACCTCGCTGACTAACGACAAAACCCAGCAGTTTACCAGACCTCACCCCGAAAGTAAACTTGTTCGGATTCAACCTCAGCTTGAACTTTCTCAACCTTTCGAACAACTTCTGCAAATTAACCAGATGTTCCGCCTCGGTTTGGGACTTTGCAATCATGTCATCAACATACACTTCGATCTCCTTGTGAATAATATCATGAAAGAGAGTCACCATAGCCCGCTGATAGATTTCCCCAACATTCTTCAATCCAAAGGGCATCACCTTATAACAAAAAGTTCCCCACAATATTATGAAATTTGTTTTCTCCGTGTCTTTTGGGGCCATCTTGATTTGGTTATACCTAGAGAAGCCATCCATGAAGGAAAACACTAAAAATTGGGCAGTATTATCTACTAACACATCAATGTAGGGGAACGGGAAGTTGTCTTTTGGGCTTGCTCTATTCAGATCTCTGTAATCAATGCACATCTTGACCTTACCATCCTTCTTAGGTACAAGCACAATGTTAGCAACCCATGGAGGATAACTGGTAACAGCAAGAAAACTGGCGTCCAACTGTTTCTAAACCTTTTCCTTGATCGTTACAGCCATGTCTGGTGGAGTTCTTCTAAGCTTCTGCTTGACCAGAGGAGAACCCTCTTTGAGAGGCAAACGGTGCACGATAATATCCGTGTCAAGCCCAGGCATATCTTTGTAAGACTAAGCAAAGATGTCGACATACTCTCGCACCATCTCAATCAACCTTTCCTTAACACTGTTTTCCAAGGAAGCCCCAATTCTGACCTCTTTCTTTGCGTCTTTGGTACCCAGATTAACAATCTTAATATCTTCCTGGTGCGGCTGAATGACCCTTTCCTCCTTATTTAATAGTCTGGCTAACTCCTCTGGAAATTCACAGTCGTCTTCAACCTCTTCTTCGGCTTGGTAGATCAGATTGTCAAAATCATACTGAGCCATAGCATAATTGTTATTGATGGAATCTGGTGTGATTGATCTGCATGATTGATGTTTTATGCTTTATCTTAGAATGAGGAAAACAAGCAAACAAAAACACATTGCCATCTTAAAATGTAAAAGGAAAAAAAAGAAAGACAAAAAGCAAAATATTTGAATGCAAAAACTTCCTTTATCTATGATAATAATTGTAAACGAAAACATGAGGCCCTACAAATGAGTCACTACGTCTTGGGCAGAACGTAGGACTTGGCATATATAAAAACACAGAAAATTACTCTTCAAGGAGAGTGACTTGGACAATATCTTCAGAAGACCAATTATTGAGTGCTTGCCCTGGAACACAGGGGTGAATCCAGCTATCAAAATCACAATCACTATCAGCATCATCTCTATCCACAGCGTTGACATGATCGAAAACAATTCCAGCACTTGAGAATCTGATAGGAACTTGACTACTCTAAACCCTGGGTGGCGCTTGCGAGGGCTTGTATCCCAAACAAAACATGTCCATCTTCACCGACACATCTAGGACCGAACCCCATCCCTTGGAACTACCAGCTTCCACCATTGCACGAGCTTCTTTCAGTGACTCCATAGAAGATTCAGGCTTCTTATCTCCCACAGGAGGCTCATTCTGAATATTCACTGCTTTAAATGCCTGACAAAAGGTTTCATGGATTTCCCCCTCCACCTCAACATATTTGAAAAAAGACAAGTGGCTCACAAAGATGTCCTCTTCACCACAGACAGTGACCACCTTCCCACCAGCCACAAATTTAATCTTTTGATGTAAGGTGGATGACACAGCTCTAGCCGCATGCATCCATGGACGTCCCAGTAAACAATTATAGGCAGATTGGATATCCATGACAAAGAATGTAGTCTCAAAGATCTCAGGTCCCACCTTTATAGGAAACACTTTCTCTAAATACAGACCGCTTCGAACCTTCGAAAGCTCTGACAACCAAATCACTAGGCCGGAGGATCACTCCTTGTATGTCCAGTTTCATCAATGCCTTCTTAGGCAATACATTCAGCGAAGACCCAGTGTCCACTAAAACATGAGATAGCACAACGCCTTTACATTCCATAGAAATGTGTAAGGCTTTGTTGTGGTTCCTTTCGTCAAGAGTCAGATCAAAATCTGTGAACCCTAACTCATTGTCGGCATTAACATTTGCTACGACACTTTCCAGTTGATTGACATCAATTTTGTGAGGTGCATAAGCTGCATTTAAGATTCTCAACAAAGCATTACGATGCGCCTCAGAACAGAGCAATAAAGACAAAATCGAAATCTTCGACGGAGTCTAGTTTAATTGATCTACCACTTTATAATCACTCTTCTTAATTATCCTTATAAATTCCTCCACATATTTAGAAAAATCAGCCTCGGGCGTTTGATTCTGCTCAGAATCATCGACACTCACCTGCTTCCCTTTATTCTTAGCAACATCATTATTAATATCAGAAGGGGTCGGTAGAGAGAAAATCCTACCACTGCGGGTGATTCTTCCATTACCCACGACATTATCGATATCAGTTTCAATAGTAAACGGAGTCTCAATCTCTTGTTTTTGGCCATTATAAAACACCTCTACCCCATAATTCCATGGAACGACTTTGGTACTTTCATAAGGCCCTGGTCCAGGTCTTGTGATTACAACCGGAGTTGGCCTTGCCGGCGCTGAATTGCAAACAGCAGTATAGGGAATGGAAATTGTTGCGACATCTTCATTATCATCAACATCCACCATAGAAGTTCTATCAAACTGAAGTAGGCCTTCATTTATCAACCTTTGAATACCCTCTTTCAATAAAACACAGCCTTCGGGTAGAGCTATGCATCTTTGACAATCCTTAGAACAACCTGGAAACACACCCCCTTTTATCAGACGTTCTTTCACAAATAGAAACTGAGTTTTCAGCATATTAACATCAGTCACTAAATTTAATCAATTGACTTCTTCAATAGCATGCACACCTGCACTACCATGCCGTGGCATAGGATTTTAAATCACATTAGGACCATTGGTGGAAGTGAATTCAATAGCCTTAGAATCAACCAAGTCTTGAACTTTATGCTGGAAAGCCATATATCTTTCAATGTTATGCCCCAGTGCGCCTGAGTGAAAATCACAGCAGGCGCCAACATCATAGCCCTATGGTAGCTTACCAGTAGGGGGAGCCATAATTCAAAGTTCAACTAGATGCAACTGAAGCTAATGTTGTAACAATTGTGCATAAGGCATTGAGGGAGGATCAAAATGCCTTTTAGCTCTCCTTTGTCTCTGTGGATTCACCTGTTAATATGCACACGGTTGACGGTACTGAGGAGTTGGTTGTACAACAGTAGGAATAGCTACAATAGAAACTTGTTGAGGAGGATTCTAATTCATTCTTCCACGGCCTCTGTATGATGAAACAACATTAGTCTCCCCTTCTCTCTTCTTTGGGGCTCCAATAAAAGGATTCTTCCCTCCTCCAGATGAGGAGCTAGCACCAGTCTGAATTTTACCTGCCTTAATCCCGCTTTCCACTCTTTCACCGACCATCACTAGATCTGAAAATCTTGCCGACGTACACCCCACCAATCTCTTATAGTACGAACCTTGGAGCGTACCCATGAACATGTCTATGAGTTCCCTCTCCATAATTGGAGGTTGAACCTTAGCAGCAAGTTCACGCCACCTCTGGGCGTATTCTTTAAAGCTTTCATTGGGTTTTTGAGTGAGTCCTTACAATTGGGTGCGGTTTGGAGCCATGTCACTGTTATACTGATAGTGCTGGATAAAGGCCTCAGGCAAGTCTTTCCAACTCCTGATATAAGTCCTTTCAAGCCCCATGTACCATTCCAAGGACGCCCAACTAGGCTATCATAAAAAAAGTGTATGAGCAACTTCTCATCCTCAAAGTAAGCAGAAATATTTCTATAGTAGGATCTGATATGGGTCTTCGAACAGGTTGTCCTCTTATACTTGTCAAAATCTGAGACTTTGAACTTCGGTGTGATCTTTACACCAAGCACCAAGCCTAGATCAACCATGTCCATCCCGAAAGTGTTATGATTCTCATAGGCCCTCATCCTCTCTTCTATCATCTTGAATTTATTCTCATCTTCAGAAGGGAGATTGGTCGACTTCCAAGTGAATTGCACCACCAATACCACCTCCTCCAAGAGGATTAGCACCACCAACACCACCTCCGCCAGGAGGATTAGCACCGCCAATACCACCTCTGCTAGGAGGATTAGCAGCGCCAACATCACCTCCGCCAGGAGGATTAGCACCGCCAGCACCACCTACGCCAGGAGGATCAGTAATAGGCTGAACCAATGCCCTCAGTTTCTCCTAGCCTTGCGCCATATTTTGTATTAACTCCATAAATTGTGCCATACGATTTCAGACTTCCAGTAACTCAACCTGTATCTGGTCCATGACTCTTTTCTGATTTCTTCTAGTTGAATAATGGTGAATAACTGATTCTGCAATCCTGCTAAGAAAACTCGATGAAAATAAGAAAACCGGCCAAGAACACCTGTTATGCACATGATTATGAACATGCAATGCAAATGCCATGTTTGATTATTCCCAGGGTGATCTACACCTTGATTCAAGTTTTAAAAGCAATAAACATGAGAGATGGATAGAACACTGGCAAACCACTCATACACTAACTAAAGAAGGGTCAATAAAGATTCAATACAATAAGCTCATACAGAAGGGACAAAATCAAATACAAAGTCACTGATCCCAATCAACATGTCTGATGGTGATAAAATACAAAAGGAAAAACAACTAAGATATATCCTCCATCTCCGCCAAAGTCAATCCTCCCCAGCCATTGTGCTCTTTGCTGCAGTCTTGGACCTCTTTGAACAACTTCTTGGAGTTGGGATGTCTTGGCCTCTGGATCAGCTCTTGAATAAGAACATCTTACCTGTGCATGATCCCCCCCAAGTAACGACAACACAATTCCCAAGAATCCTCTCCAAAAACATCTTTAATTTTGGGTTCTTCACCTTTGCCTGAGCATTGAGCCCCTCCATGGCTGATAAATCTTCCTCCAATCGCAGTTGCTTTTCCTTGAGCCGCCGATCACTTCTGAGCATGTGGAAAAAATCTTCTCCGATCTTCCTTTCTTTGTCTTCAAGCTGCTTCTTCAACTTGGACTCTGAGCTTCTCTTCCCTCTTTTTATGAGAAGTCACAGTGGCATTCCATTGACTGTTGAACTTGGAGATATCGAGATAGGCTCTGTCTAGCTCCTTCTTCTTCTGTTGGAATAGGCTACTAGCACTCTCCAGATATTTACCAATCATTTCTCTGCTTTTGACTTTCGCCTTCAGCTCGTGCTCTTTCTCAGCTAGCAAATCCGTCTTCATTTTGGCTATATGTGCTGATTCATCCTTAACATGACTCATTCGATAGACTTCACGCTTCAGCTCTTTGTTTTCTTTACGAATCTCCTATTTCTCAGCCTGCAGCTTATTGTACCTCTCTACACTCACAGAAGTAGATTGTTTAGTAACCAATGAGTACAAATGGGCCTCCACAGAGAAAGGTAAAAGCACCTCTTTAACTCTCTTCTGGATCCACTATAAGTAAGGAGGATAAGCTCTGCAGTCACCCTTTCCTAAGGAAGTCTTTCCCCTCTTACGAATCTTCCCCTAAGCATCCACAACTATCTTCAGTAGCTCAGTATGAGCTGCCCTATGGAAGAACAAATATTCATGAATGTTTTGGTCCTTCGGTGGCTCTCTCAAAGCATATCTGAATTGTCTAATAGTAAGGGAAGGGTTATAATTAATACCATTTCCTCCCTACTAGAGGTACATTCGAGAAATCTCCGCAATTATAGATAATCTCTATAACGAGCAAACTTTGATTAAACCAAACAATATCCTTCGTAGTGAGAGCCATCAATCTCTTGGACCATTCTGATGATTTCTGGGTATCCACAAAATCTCCAGAGCGAGGAAGGTGATCCATGAACCACTTGTGAAGGAGTGGTGCACAACAAGAAACAAGTCCCCCTCTCTTCTTTTCATTCTTGTAATGCACTGAATGGTACAGATCACCTAAGAGGGTAGGCACAAGGTTCTTCATGATAAAGATACGAACATCGTTCATATCAACAAAGTCTACCACATTAGGGAATAAGACGATCCCATAGACACATAAAGCCAAAATAGCATTGAAAATAGTCCAACTGCCAGCTTCAACAAACCTTTGAGCTTCACTCACCAAGAAACATAGATGAAATCCTAGAAATTCTCCCTTGCTAGCCACATTATCTACCAATACTGACTTCCTCAAATAAATAGCAGTAACAACATCACCAAGCTCAAGAGTCTCCTTGGAACAGTAGAAAGGTGCTCTATCCTTGATAGGAACTCCCAAAATAAATGCATACTCCTCCAACGTCAGGACCAACTGATAATCTGGAAAAGTGAAGCACCGCAACAGAGGGTCATAGAATTGCAGAAGGGTATGAATGGCATTGTACTCATATTCAGTAATGGTATACAGAACACTCAAGATCCTCCCATAGTCTTTTCTAAAATCTTCCAGACCACCAGGATTTGCTAGAACAACCAAACCATGAAGTGAACTCAGGACAGGAGCTGGAAACTTGTACACAATAATCTTCTTCCAACCAGTGTCCATCTCTGCAGATCTTCAACAACTAGAATCAAGGAAAAGATACAAACCTTGGAAATAAACAAACATGAATGTTAGGATGCAGATATGATGTGATGCAAATGCAAAGACACGTGATCAAGGTTACCACATATTCTGAATAACTGCTCTGTTGCTGACGGAATAGGTTCAAAACTCCACTTTGACGAGAATACCAGAATACCTGGTTCAAAAGTCCACACTGATAAGGAAGCCAGAAAACCAGGTAGGTTGAAGGTCAAGGTTTCCTGCAAAACCTATCCCCTCTCGCATGCGGGTTCTAGTCTTGGACAAGGAATCCTAGCAGGTCCTCAGTCTCACGAGATCTCAAGTTGAGAAATGATAATACATTTACCATTTCTGGTTTGGCATTATCACCCCTCAAGGAGGCCTCAACTGATTTCCCATGAACTGTCTCCTGAGTCATAAGCTCTCTAGAGGAATACCATATCATCTGCATCAGACACACATGATAGAGTATCTCCAAAGAAGACCTCGTCTGAATGTGGGTCTCATTTCAACCAAACATAACCAGATGCTACGCAGGCCACACGACTATCCACTCTAGTCCTATATATGTACTCAAGCCTAGGTAGTGGGCTTATCTCTCATAGGACCATCCCACCCAACAACAACCAGCCAAACAGTATGACAGTGATAAGCAGATGCAATAAAATGCAAGTAAATGCAATAATACAAAACAGATAAAGCAAATAAAAGCACAAAGATAAACACCCAATGAAATAGAAACAGACAAGCGCTAGGATTAACTCACATAGGGAACCAGAGTCCCCAGCTGTCGCAACGCAAAAAAATAACCCGCGGAAAAACAGAGTCGCCACTGAACGTTATTTATCCCGACAGGGAAACAAAACGATCGAAGAAACCTTAAAAGGGAAAAAAACATGGTCTCACAACCAAATCCAGGGTTCGGGAGTCGATTACGTGAGTGGAAGGTATTAGCACCCCTCGTGTCCGTTGTACTCAATGAGAGCCACTCTTGTTGTTCTAATCAAAGGGTGTGTTTGTCTAAAGATCTACTTGCTAACAATAATGAAATTGGGAAAAACAAAAGGATGACTCGATAGGACTTCACCATCCTATGCCTACGTATTACCTCGTGCAATAGGAAAGTCAGAGTCAACGTAGTTCGGAGGACTACGGGTGAATTGGGGGATGGTTGTTCGCCAAGACTTCGTCGTCTTGTGCCTACGTATCTTCATTCGGACGAGAATGAAGAAGACAAAGCATTCATAGTTCACGGACTACGAGTTGCTTAGTGTATTTTATGGGCAATGCTAACATTCACATTCTAGCAGTAAGGGACGAGGCCTGTTTGCGGTAGAACGGAAGTAGCATGCCCTTTTTGAAAAGGTTTGGAAGGAAATCCCGAAGGACAAAATTATTTGAATTTGTTCAAGAGTTTTAGAGAACTGAATTGACTTTGTTTGAGATGTGTATTACACTAAAGTTTATGACATAGGAGCGAATACTTTGCTAGATCGCCCCTAGACGGGACGTATGCAAAGCACTCTAGAAGAAGTGAGGAGAGACTCCTGCTCATCATTTCCCATGTACTTAAGGCTCGTGACGTACAATATTCATCATATTTATTACGTATTTTGATTTGATTTGAGAGTGAAGAGAGAGACTCAAAGGGAAAAAGAAAAATCTAAGGGATCTCACACCTAGATGTTGTCATGCCAAATGGTCCTATAGTTGAGGCTGAGGAAAGGAATTATATCCTAATGTTATCATACAAGAGGTGGACATAAGGCTGAGGTTAAGAGGGAGTAGCATAATGTTGTCATGCAAAGGATTGAGAGCCTAATGTCTATCCTACTCCAAGCTTAATCAGAAATTAAGTTGGACTAAAAGCCTTTGAAGGTGCGAGAAAGGCACAAGAAAGGGGGGGTTTGAATTGTGTTTTCACTCTTAAAAACTTTTCACCTCATATCGTTAAAGCACTAAGAGAACATCAGAGTTCATTGAGAGACTCTGACTGGCGAAGTAGCATTCAGACTTATCAATGCATAAAGCATATATGACATGGAGAGTCTGAATAAGATATACATCATTCAGAACTTGCAGTGCGGAAGCTTATCAAAGTTAAGATGCAAGGTTCTGATTTGTTTACGTAAGGTTCTGATAATTTAGAGTAAAACATAAACAATAAATCAAAGCATAAGCAAGAGTAAAGAACACACGATATATCCTAGTTCACTTGAGTCATTCCCAAACTAGTCCAGTCCACCCTCCTCAGGTGATTTTGCCTTGAACTCAAGGATTTAATCCACTATAACAAAATCCGATTACAGATGCACGAGCAACAGCCGGTGACTAACAACCTGCACAACCGCAGTTGTGACTAACACACAATGAACCGTTCAGGGATTCAACTTAATGAATATAACGAACATTGACCTGCAGGTTCCAATCTCGCAAGATCTACTGCTAGGATTTCACAGCTAAACGTTCAAGGATTCGTCACAACGAATATAATGTTTACTGACCCTATTTCAGGATTTGCCACAATGACACCAAGCCATTGTCTTCTTGAGTCTCCGGTCACACTGACCACTCAAGGAATCCTAATTCACATAGAATTAGTTAAACAGGAGATTACAATGATGCTTCTTAACAAGCAGATAACTCCTAAGTTTAAGTACAGAAGAACACACAAGTGTTCAAGCAAGATGTGAGCAACAACTCCTTGCTATCTTAAGAAAATACAAAGATGTATGTTGATTTGACAGTTGTTGACATCTTGTAGATCTTCTTCTTCTTTGTCTTCTTGGTTGAACAAGCTTTGAGCAACAACTCCTTGCTTCAGATCTTCAATGTAGCTCAGACGAGAAGGTGGTTGATGACTTGACTGATTTGTAATGTTGTCTTCTTCATCAACAACTTCTGTTTTAATTGTTGTTGTTTTGTTGATTTATGATCTTGAGTTTCAACAACAATGGTCGTGTGTAAATGGTGATAGCTTTGGATATTAAGTGTTACAATGAGAACTCATCGTTGTGGATATCATTACATTAACTTGATTGATTCACAACCGACACACTCAGAAGCAATTACTCCTTTCTTTAAATAGCCAAGTAAAATATAGTCGTTGAAGAGCTTTTGGCCGTTTGAAAAGAGTCGTTATGCAATGATTAAAGTTGTACTGCCATATCTTCTTTTTACTATAGAAGTGATGGGATTGGTCTTTTAGAAAGGTGTACAATCATTGCTAACGGTAACATTTGTCTTCAAATCTTCAGAGGCTTCTGATGGTAATTAATTGAAGCATGAGTAGAGACTTTATAACTGGGTCTTCAGATCTTTCAAGTCTTCCGTCTTCAGAGCTTGTCCATTAGGAATCTGTCTTCAGAATTTTAGCACTTGTCTTGAAACCCATTATCTTCACTTAATTCAAGTCTTTAGAATCTTCAGAACTTGTCCATTAGGAATCTGTCTTCAGAATCTTCAGCACTTGACCTTTGGAACCATAATCTTCAGAACACATAAGTCTTCAGAATCTTTCTGCACTTGGTCTTTAGAGCCTTCAGCCTTCAAAACTTCAAGTCATTGGAATCTTCAACACTTTGGTTCTCTATAACATTATCTCTTCAGAAGCTTCGCTATCTTCAGAATCATAACCATTCTCAGAGAGCATCCACAAGAGCATTGCATCAGAAATATCGGCATCCTTGGATCTGACTGATCATGATCAGATACATAAGCATACTTGCTTCTTGCGACTTGTGTCACACATAGTAACTTCGCATATAATCAATTACGCATATCTGGCTAATGCATGTTGGTTTTGATATCTTCTATGGTTATGATCTGCACATAACACACGTTAGAACATAAAATGGTTCTTTCACAAATACCATTTTTATCATCAAAACATAGAGACGACTTGTAGAAACAACTCTTGCTCTAACAATTTCCCCCTTTTTTATGATGACAAAACCATGTATTTTGATTTGAACATTTTATAAAAGGTAATCACCAAAACTAAACATATTCAGAGTCCATAACAACAACTCCCTCTGAATGTGTTAACCCCAAAATTTTATCTGTGATTATCTAGAATCTCATATGATCCAAAGACTCACAAAATAACAATTTGAGTTGCTAGAACATAGAATTGAAAAGGAATACTTCTCTATCTTGTCTTTAAGGAGACATAAGTCTTCAGCATCTGGACTAGTTCATCAGAACTTCCGTCTTCACACCTTTAGGACTTAGTTTCTTTGTACGTCGTATTAGGGCTCATAATCTTCAGAGACCTCTGAAGCATTTTCTACTTTTCAGCAGAATCATTTAGCACAGAAATAGAACAGTTCTTTTCTAATAACATAGCCTCGCTATTTATCAGAGACAGACACTGTCTTAGGAAACTCCCCCTGAGTTTCAGACTTGGTGAAGATTATAGATTTTAACATTTGAATCTTCTGGGTAGTCTCCCCTTAGTTTCCATAAGTCAGATATTGGGATCTTCAGAATCATTATTCAGATATATTAATTTTAAATCACCAATAATAAGATCATGACTTTTCAGAGTTTGACTTTGAACACAAGCCTTTATCTCAGAACCTTGTTATTGTCACAACTCAGTGTTTCATCAAAGCTTGATTCTTGATCTGATACTAATAAAAGGATAATTTAGTGATCAATCAACGCTTGATTCTGAATCTGATACCAATGTTAATCAAGATTCTTAGTCTGATACCAAAGTAGGCTGAGTTTGATACCAATTGAAAGGTATTTTCGTAGTATGGTGAAATTAATACCAATGAAGGTATTTGAAAACATTTCACAGATTAGCTCTGATTGATATCACTATAGACTGAGTCTGATACCAATCTTTATATACTGAGTCTGATTATCAAGTGTAGATTTGGTCTGATGCCAAATTATTTTCTTCTCAATTGGATTCTTGGTGAAAATCAGAACTTCTTCTTCTTGGATCTTCAATCCAGATTTTCAGATAGTCTTTGACTTCTGATTTGCCTAGTTCTTCTGAAAAGCATCTTGAGATGTAGACTTTGTCTTGCCTGCTTTTAGAGCTTTCCTTCTTTTGATTATTATGTTCTGAGTGTCATATTCTTAAACAGCTTACAGCTTCTGAACAAAGTGAAACAAGAATCACGATAACTTTGACTTTCAGAAAGTTCTCAACTTCTGAACAGTACTGGGTAAATCTGATTCTGAACACATTTCACGAAGTGTACAACTTCGATCATATGAACAAACATTTCATAAGAACTTTTAACATAGTTCTTCAATTTAACCTGTTCTGTAAGAATGCCTAGTGAACTTGTTCGGAGTTTCTCGGATAAACATCAAACATCAAACAAACGTTAGTGGTAAATGCATTATCATAGATTTACTTGTTTGAGTTTTGCATTCTATTCTTTTAATATTTTTAATCAAAATCATATTTCTATTTCTCCCCCTTTTTGACATCATCAAAAAGTTTAGAGTGTTTTATTATTAAGCATTTTAGCAAAGTAAAACATTTCTGAGTTTTGAGAATGATCATCATGTAATTCTTTAAAGTAAATCCATTCAAAAGAAATTTCATTCATTACCAAGAGGAGAATACATAATGCAAGCAACAAAATAGAGAGCAAAATAACCATAACCCTATCCTATGATCTTTTAGAGATTCCCAGAAAATTCCGCAAAATTCATAGGTGAGCATTCTTCAGTTGCTCCAATGTGTTCTAGTCTAGAGATCACATCTTGAATCTCAAGGACACGAGATATGACTCTTCCATACGGAATACTAAAGGAAGGCTTGTCTTTAGACAAGAGAATTTGCTCTTGCATGTAATTGAACATGGTTTGAGGGAGGTTTATTTTTCTTTTGTAGACCAAGCAGAAGATAAATTGTCTATCCGAGTGAGACAACACTCTTGCTCCTATTTCTCTAGGTCTTAAGTTTGTTTCCATGATCCTGTGCCAAACTTTAGCTGAGAGAGTGAGTGTGGAAACACAGTTGGAAGGACCATTCTGTAGCGAGCGATTTTGGACGTGGTTCTTAAGCACTGCCGCTCTGGGTTACTACAGGTCGATTCATTTTTTGTCCTATTGAAGCTGATGAAGGAAGGGAAATAGATGTCTCCAACTAACCCTGCTTTGCAAACTGAGGTCAAACAGTCAAAACTGTTGGTTTACAGATGCGATCAATGTGGGGGGGGGGGGGGCTCTCTCTGGTTATTTTGGTTGAATTTAGACTTTTGGTGGGGAATACGGACTTGGATGTTTTTCGATTGAGATGTGAATGTATGGGATTTTGGGTTTTGGATTAGTGTGCTCGCTAAGATTTTTCTTTCAATCTTATGCCTACGTATTCCCGTTTACCGAAACAAGGAAATCAGAGCGATCGTAGTTCCTCCTATTCTATGGGAGGAAAAAGGTTGTTTTGGTGTCTTGTTCAAAGCCCAAGACATGAAGCTGAAAAGGTGGTTTATATCTTGTTCAAAGCCCAAGATGTGAAGCTGAAGGGTCTATTTGTATCTTGTTCAAAGCCCAAGATGTGAAGCTAAAGGGTGTTGTCTTTAGAGAGAATTTGTCATCTCTAAAGGGGGTCTGCTTGTCACAACTGTTGGGTGACTGACTATAAAGGAGGATTACTTTAACCAGGATATGTGAATCCTAGCAATGCCATAATTTCCTTTATAGGGGTTTTAACCTGAAGGAGAAGACTTTAACTCAGTTTAGAGCAACGCCATCTTTCCTAAGGAATTTCTCATGCTAAAAGAGGGACAGTGGCGTGGATGTAAATAATCCAGAGGCTTGCCGCTTACAGCGATTAGATGAAGGAAAAGGAGTTGTTGATGTTTGTTTACTGTGAACGAGGCACAGTTTTGATGCTAAAAGGTTGATTGACTCAACCAGGGTTTTTCTTATACAAAGCCTAAGAGGAGGCTACTGGCCCAACCAGAGGGAATTTTTATGTGTCTCGTACGAAGTCCGAGAGAGAGGCTAAAAAGGTTGACCCGACAAGGGAGTGTTTTTATATGTGTCTTGTACAAAGCCCAAGACGGAGACTAAAAGGGTTTGACTCAATAAGTGAGTCTTTTATACTCAACAAGAGAGTGATTTGTATCTCGTATGAAGCCCGAGATGGAGGCTAAAGGTGATCGACTCAACAAGAGAGTCTTTTTATACTCAACAAGAGAGTGTTTTGTATCTCGTACAAAGCCCGAGATGAAGGTTAAAAGGGATTGACTCAACAAGAGAGTCTTTTATACTCAACAAGAGAGTGATTTTGTATCTCGTACAAAGCCCGAGATGAAGGCTAAAAGTTGAATCGACAAGAAAGTCTGAAAAGGTTAACTCCGCTGGGGAGAATCATTGTACAAAGCCCAAGAGGAGGCTAGGGTGCTGGTGACTATTTTAGTTGAGTGACAGGTCCAGTATGTTGGTTAAAAGAGGAAATCAGTCCTTATATGAGCACTGTTTGCACTCAGGGATTTGCTTCGAGGATCAGGGTTATCTCCCGTCCTTTAAGGAAATGGGAAATCCAAAGGATATTGAGACTGTCTGAGTCTACGGTTTCATCTCCTAGTTTTGAAAGGAGCTTGAGAATGTCTTTGAGACTCAAGGGAATTAGACTGTCCAAGTTTAGAGTTTCATCTTTTGTACTATGCTCAAAGAAATAGCAGTAGCAAGATCTAGACTTTTTGAAATACTGTTATATTAGGATGACTAATTTATGTTCCTATACCACTAGGAGGTCGTCGGGACAATTTGTACGAAGCCCAAGAGGAGGCTGGAAACTTGTAAGAAGCCGAGGGACAATTTGTACGAAGCCCAAGAGGAGGCTATCATTCTCGGAGGAAGAAATCATTTATACGAAGCCTAAGAGGAGGCTGTGAATACTTCTAAGAAGCCGACGGGTCCTTGTATAATGCCCAAGAGGAGGCGGGGATGCTTTTAAGAAGCCTGTGGGTCCCCAAAACCCGAGAAATTCAAGACAGGCTATTCACAAAGAATAGATCAAGCCAGGAAAGTTCGAGAATTTGGAAGAAACTCAAGAGATGTCATTCACGGAGAAAAGATCATCTATGGGGAATAGAGTTTCTTTGACGATTTCTAAAGGTGACAGTCTGTGAAAGGGTTCACCGAGAATGCTGCCTTTCACGTCTCCATATTGTTTAACCCCAAGAGGAGGGAAGACTGTATCTGGTAATCCTATGGGGATCTAGTTTTGTTTACTTCTAAGAGTGATCAACGGGCTTACTGCTAGACGTAGTTGCCGAGGAAACTCTAAATATCTATACTATTATCACACAATTGATATGAGTTTATGAAAGAAGACTTACAGTGAAACAACCCCATAGTACAGTTATATACATATGAAAACGGTAAATGAAAGCGGGTAAACATTTACTCGGTTGTAGAGCTTCCATGTTGTTTGGTTAGTTGTTCAACAAAGAAAGCTTTGATAATAATATAATATACAAAATCAAAGAAGAAAGTATTTTGAAAAGATGTTGGGGCTTACAGCTCAAGGAGAGGCCCAAGGTTTTATCAGTGATAGCACTGTGAGTTTGAATTTGTACAGGGACTTATACAAGTGACTGAGGCCCAAGAAAGGTTTTCTGTACAAAGGGATGGGTCTTACACTCTCTCAAGAGGCCCAAAGAGTTTGAAAAGAATGGGGCTTATAACACGAGGGTAGGCCCAGATGTTATTTTTGTTTTGAAATGGCAATCGCGCCGAGATTTTCTTTTAACACAGAGGGACTTATACAATATCTGAGGCCCAAATTTGTTTTGGTTAAAAGGGGATTGTGTCTTACACTCTAACAGAGGCCCAAAAGGTTTTGAATGGGTCTTATAGCACGAGGAGAGACCCAGATGTTTCTCAACGGACGATGATTGCGTCGAACTTTTTGAAATACAATGGGACTTATACAATAAGTGAGGCCCAAAAATTTGTGTATTTACAAAAGGGGTTGGGTCTTACACTCTATTAGAGGCCCAAAGTGTTTTAAAAAAGAAGAATGGGTCTTACTACTCGAGGGTAGGCCCAAAGTTATTTGTGTACAAAACGACGATCACGCCGAGGCTTTTGAAAATACCCGGAGGGACTTATACAATAAGTGAGGCCCACAATAGGTTATTTTACAAAAAGGATTGGGTCTTACACTCTATTAGAGGCCCAAAAGTGTTTGAAATGTTTGATGAGGGTTGAATTAATCAAAACCCTAATTTGTTTCCAAAATGTATTTTAATTGAATAAAAAATTCAATTAAAATGATCAAAATTGTTTAACATGTGGAAAACAAATTGTGATCTTGGATTAATGTTTCAAAAATCCTGCTTTGACCTACAAAATGATTAGAAGTCATTAAAATTTACAAAATCAAGAGGGAAAAAATATTTTAAATGTCAAAAACAATTAAAATATTAATTCTTTGAAAAAATATCAATTATATGAAATAAATAATATTTTTGGGATTTTTTGATAAAATAAAATATTTTAACATTTTTGTGAATTATTAAAAGAAGAATCAACTCAAAATCATTAAAACTCAGAGAGAAATTAATTTTTGAATCAATTAAATAAAATCACAAAATTCAAATATTTGAATTTTCAAAAAAGGGCGCCAAGAACACCCAAGAACACGCGCGTGTTCTGGGTTTTGCCCAGATTTGCATTTTCTCTCCAATCTCCCTGAATACTTGATTATATCATGCAAACCACCTATCAATCTTCTCGTTTCAACCTCACGATCATGTCTATGGTCTTTAATTTCATTTATTTTTAACATGGAATAAGAAATTAAGACAAAACCTCAAGAACCCTAAAATTTGCATGAAGGATGAGAATTTTGATACACGATTCAAACAAAGCAATTAATTGAGGGGAAACATTCTATGCATGATTATGAACATTTGGCAAAAGTATTGTGCGAGGAAATATGCATAGATTAAGAGATGACCAAGTTTAGGCTTACTTGAAGGTCGTGACAGCAAAACCAATTTGATTTTTGAGTTGGAGGTGTTACATATGGGTTGTGATTATCTGAACAGCTTCAATGGATGTTGTGGAGTGTGTTGCAAGCTTTGGAACACTTTGGAAGTCTTTGGATCAAGCTGGAGCACTCCAACTGCATAATTGAAGCATAATGGCTAGGTTGATAGGTGATTTTGAGCTGGGGGTGTTACAATTGGTGTTTAAGTGTTTGGACACCTCCAATACATCATATGTGATGTGTCTGGGCAATTGGAATGGATTGCTTATGGCTGCAACTCAAAACCCGATAGTGGTTGCTCAAAAACAAGAAAACTTGGCACTTAAGAGAGAATGAGAGAAAGCATTGCTATAACTGGCTTTGGTGTGAGTTGAATGATCCATTAGAACCTCTATTTATAGGGGATCAACTCTTGTCTTGGATGAATAGTGAATGGCTGCTGGATCAGATCACATTCGCATGGATTGGCTTGGAGGATTTCTTCTCATGCAAGGCAAACTAGCCCTTCCCAAGAGCAGGGCTATATCTTGACCAAATTCACATTCTTCAGATGTTTTTATTGTTGTTTAATCAGAGAACTTGACTGAGTAGAGTGGCTACCTTGACAATTCACTATTCCACATTAATGCCCTTTGAATTCAAGGAAAAATGTGCCAAAATGCATGCACTTCAAGTTGGAAGATTCCTTGGCTTTTTGACTCAGTTTTATCAGTTGGATCAGTTGCATTATGATTGGTTTGAGTACAGGTGGCATAGTGATCCTTGGACTTTGGCTCAAAATCGTGTGTGGCAAGCAAACATGCAAACTGATTTTTCCAAAACAGCTTGCAGCAACATGACTTTGGGCATGGATTTCTCTTGGCTCAAGATGAATCAGTTCATGCTAGTGAGCTCTTTGGATTCTTGGTAATATTTGCAACAACATTGATGTTTATCTTTGGAACTGATTCATCTTGCATCTATGTGAAAAAATCCCACAAGTTTTGATGTTTCAGCAAAAATCTGCCTAGCCCAGAATTTTTCTAAGTGTTGGAAAATGATGGATTTTCATGTTTTAGTGATTTTGATCCAACCATAACTCAAAATCTATAATGAATTGGAATGAATTGTAGTTGAAACTTTTGTAGAGGGCCATGAGGGCTACAAATCCAACTTTGGATGGGGAAAAATGGCTTTGTGGTTTAGGAGTTATAATCCTCCAAAGTTGGTACCCTTGCCACTTTATTTCATAACTTAGAAAATTTTCTAAGTTTTTATGGTTACCCCTTTTACAAGTTATCCAACTTTTCTTGGTTTTTCTTGATGAATGATGATTCCAATCACACATTAACATCATTTTAGGTTTAAAAAACCATAAAAGTGAAAAATCTCAAAAAGTCAAAGGTTGACTTTTGTGCACAGTTAACTTTTTATCAGATGGATTCCAAGCTGTGCGATCCTCTAGGAAATCATGCCTTTGACCTAAATCAAACTTGATGGACATGTTCCATGGGTATTATAGGGTATATTGAAGCATGTCCTAGGGTTTGGGAGCATGTCCTGGTTAAAAGTCAAAGCTACAGTTGACTTTTCTCGTGAAACCCTAATTGTGGCTCTGATGAAATTGAGACTTGTTGCTCAAGCTTCTTGGATTAATCCATTGTTGCAAATGGATAAATGTAGTATGTTGGAGACCCTCAAATCATGTCTTGAGGACTTGGCTCATGATTTTTCCCAAAAGTCAACTTAGGGGTGAGTTAGGTCAAGAAACCCTAATTCCTGATTTTTGATGAATGCATCCCCTGAGGTCAAATTGAATTGATGATTGGGTTTATGATGTCCCTTGGAGCATCATAGGTTATTATTTGAAGCAATGGCTCATGCCCAGAGGAAAATTTCCATCTGGAGGCCCTGGTCGACCAAAACCCTAATTTGGTGACATTAGCGATCTTGAGGCTTAATCCACTTGGAATGCTGCAACCTTGTGCTTGATCCTTGATGTGGGAGTCCTCTTGATCCCTTGTGGATGTTTGAGAGGTTTAGACAAGTTGAAGATCATGTCATTCCTTGATTGATCTTTTGTCTAAAAGCTCAGAGAGGGTTGGAAACCCTAAGTCTGATTGTAGTGGATGCTCACCCATCTTTGGGGAGACTAATGAGGTAAGATAGTTCATCCATATTGTGATGATAATTTTCACAATGATGGGGAATCTTAGTGGTCAAAATTTGGGGTATGACAGATGCCCTTATTTAATCTTCTTGGACCCGAAGGTGTGAATGGCAAAGGTATTCAGCCATTCAGGGTGCAAGAGGATTAAATATCGGAATGCCCGAAATTTTGATGGTGGTCATGAATGGTAGCTTACGCATTCATCTTCTTTTGCTAAGCAATGATGCTTAAAAAAAAAGTAAACTTCCCCTCGATCCTGGTTTCCTACCAAGGAACTGGTCTTAGTTTCTGAAGTAAACTTCCCCTCGATCATGGCTTCATACCAAGGAACTGGTCTAAGTTTCTAAAGTAAACTTTCCCTCGATCCTGGTTTTCTACCAAGGAACTGGTCTTAGTTTCTGATATAAACTTCCCCTCATTCCTAGCTTCCTGCCAAGGAACTGGTCTCAGTTTCTTTTGTCAATAAACTTTATTGACAAGGGACGCTATTCGTAGCGGTTTTCCTCAAACTTCTCGCCGAATTTTCCTGGGGAGATGCCATTTGATGGAAAACGTTTTGATGTCAGACTCACTGGGGAACCCATTCGTCTGAATTGTAGAGGTGCACAAACTTCTCTATTGGAGACGCCATTTGTTTTTACTGGGGAAAGCAGGTCTCTTGAGAGACGGCTTTCACGCTTGGGGATATTACATCATACTTTTCTCGGGATCTTCCTGGAGAAATGTCATATGATGGGATCCAATTTTTAAGGTGCCGATGACCTTTTCATCAGTGGTTTTTCAGAGAAAAACTGCCGTACCGCCGAATCTTTGATTAAGAGGCTTTCTTTGGGGATTTTCCTTAATCCGGGAAAGCGAAAATATCATCTTCAATGGTGAAGAGTGACATCGGTTGAAGTCTCACTGGTCTTTCAGAGGTTCAAGTTATCAAAGTGGTCAAGGGCCAATTCTGATCCAGAAATAAACTAGAGGAGAGAGATTGTTCAGACGTAACCTTTCCTGATGAGGAAAGAACTTGACAACTCGATTGAGAGGACTGTTATCACTAGGGGACAAGACCGACTGGAGTGATAGTGATGCAATATGAATGTGAATGCAAATCAATAATGCATGATGTATGTATGTATATGCTGACAAAACCGACGCAACATACAGACTAAAAGATGAACATGACGGGATACTCGGCCACTGCTGGGGACGAAGAGGTATCGCTGGTTCAAGATAGCAATTCTGCCTTGCTTAGGAGAAGTAGTCCTCGTGGGGAGCTACGTTGGTCGGGCTTAGGAGATAAGAACTCTGCCGAGGGTGTCAAATGAAACATGGTCTCTGACACAGTTGATCCTTCGTTCAGACGTGCTAGTTTAGAAGGAGTACTTTGATTCTTCACTTTGAAGCTCGATTACTTCTGAAGAAGTGGTCGATGTTCTTTCAATGTTCAACAGTCAAAAGAAATTGCCGACTTTATTTTAAAAGCAGAAAAAGTTTTAACAAGTAAATTCATTTTTGTTTTATTTCAAGAATAGTTAATCATGTTAAAAACATCATTCTGTAAAGCTAAAACAAACATGAATTGCAAATAAAAGCACAAGGGCTCAAATTTTATTGATAGGATGGAAATCAGCCAAACGCGTGATTCCATGGAGCATTTACAAAGTTAGAAAATGGTAATTTACAGAGAAAAGGGCTACATTGAAACATAACGACCACTATCCTTCTACCAACTTTGAATTTGGGACATCCTGAGCTTCTGTCGAAGATGACCTTGACTGGAGTTTTCCTGACGGATGATGTAACTGCTGCTGAGGGACTTGCCCCTTTGTTGAACATAGTTACTTGCCATTATCCCTAACTTTTGCCTTGATTGTACTGTGATGTTTCCAATCCACCGGGATGATTTTTGATCCTGTCTCTAATTTTTTCCTGGACCGCCCTTTCGGGTTTTCAATCCACCGAGACGTTTTTTTTAGGCAAAGTATTTCTTGACTACATCAACATTTATGGGGTAGGCAAATTCCTCTCCGTCCATGGTTGCAAGTCTTAAGGCGTCGCCTGAGAAAGCTTTCGTGACCACATAGGGGCCGTCATAATTCGGAGTCCACTTTCCCTGAGAATCAGTGAGAAATGATTGTATTTTCTTGAGCACGAGGTCTCCTTTCCTGAAGATGCGAGGTCGAACCTTTTTGTCAAAAGCCTTCTTCATTCTTTGCTGATACAACTGACCGTGGCATAAAGCCGTTATTCGCTTTTCTTCGATCAGATTCAGTTCGTCATGTCTGCTTTGACACCATTCAGCTTCTGTAAGCTTAGCTTTCATCAATACCCTGATTGATGGGATCTCTACTTCGATGGGGAGCACTGCCTCCATGCCATATACTAGAGAGAAAGGGGTAGCCCCTGTTGAAGTGCGGACAGATGTTCGATAACCGTGAAGAGCAAAGGGTAGCATCTCATGCCAATCTTTGTAGGTTACAACCATTTTCTGAACAATCTTCTTGATGTTCTTGTTAGCCGCTTCTACCACTTCGTTCATCTTGGGTCGGTAGGGAGATGAGTTATGGTGTTCGATCTTGAATTATGCGCACAACTCTTTCATCATCTTATTGTTCAAGTTAGATCCATTATCAGTAATGATCTGACTCGGAACACCATAACGACAGATGATATTATTTTTGATGAATCGGACCACCACTTGTCGGGTTACATTAGCATACGACGCTGCTTCGACCCACTTGGTGAAGTAATCAATGGCTACCAGGATGAACCGATGTCCGTTCAAAGCCTTGGGCTCAATCATGCCAATCATGTCGATTCCCCATATGGAAAAAGGTCATGGGGAAGAAAGAACTTTGAGATGCGTTGGCGGTACATGGATTTTGTCTGAGTATATCTGACACTTGTGACACTTCCTCATGTACTTGTAGCAGTTGGATTCCATTGTCAACCAATAGTACCCTGCTCTCAGAATTTTTCTCGCCATTGTGTGTCTGTTGGCATGAATGCCAAAGGATCCTTCATGAATTTCTTTTATCAGCATGTCTGCTTCTGGTCTGTCTACGTATCGGAGCAAGACCATGTCAAAGTTCCTCTTATAGAGTGTATCACCGCTCAGGAAGAAGCTGGCTGCTAGCCTTCTGAGGGTTTTCATGTCCTTCCTAAGTGCCCCAGGTGGATACTCTTGTTTCTGAAGGAAGCATTTGATATCATAATACAAAGGTTTGTCGTCTATGACTGCTTCAATCGTGAAGATGTAAGCGGGCCTTTCAAGGCACATTATGTCGATCTTAGGTAGGTCACTCCATTGACCTACACTAATCATGGAAGAGAGAGTGGCTAAAGCGTCAGCCATGTGATTCTCATCACGAGGGATGTGATGAAACTCAACTCTGTTGAAGAAGGGTAGCAAACTTCTCGCGTAGTCTTTGTAAGGAATCAGTCCTGATTAGTATGTGTTCCAATCTCCTTTGATCTGATTGACGACCAAAGCTGAGTCGCCATATACATCCAAGTTCTTGATCCTCAAATCAATCGCTTCTTCGAGACCCATGATACAAGCTTCGTATTCGGCCTCGTTATTTGTACATTTGAACGTCAGTGGGTAGTGAAAGGAATGTGGGTACCCTGAGGGGTAACAATGATTGCCCCAATTCCGTTTCCATAATGATTAACTACTCCGTCAAAAATAAGCCCCCATTGGAAATCTGGTTCTGGCCCTTCACTGGGTAGCGGTTCATCGCAGTCTTTCATTTTCAGATACACGACATCTTCGTCTGGGAAGTCAAACCCGATAGGTTCTTGATCGTCAATCGGTTGATGAGCCAAATGATCGGCTAAAACACTCCCCTTAACGGCTTTTTGAGTGTGGTACTCTATGTCATATTCTGACAGCAACATCTGCCAATGGGCGATTCTTCCCGTGAGAGCTGGTTTTTCAAAGACATACTTGATTGGATCCATCTCGGAGACCAACCAAGTAGTGTGATGAATCATGTACTAGCGCAGACGTTTGGCTTCCCAAGCCAAAGTGCAGCAAGTTTTCTCAAGCATAGTGTACCGAGTCTCGCAGTCGGTAAATTTCTTGCTTAAATAGTAGATGGTAGACTCCTTCCTTTTGGTTTCATCTTGTTGGCCAAGTACACAACCCATGGAGTCTTCCAAGACCATTAAGTAAATGATCAGTGGTCTTCCTTCCACTGGAGGGGATAGAATTGGTGGGTTCAACAGGTATTCCTTAATACTGTCGAAGGCGGTTTGGCTATCTTCTGTCCAAACGCAGTCCTGATTCTTTTTTAGCAGTTTGAAAATCAGCGCACATGTCGCGGTCATGAGGAATATGAATCTGGAGATGTAGTTCAAACGTCAAAGGAATCCTCTAACTTGTTTTTCATGTTTCGGAGAAGGCATTTCTTGAATGGCCTTGACGTTGTCAGGATCAACCTCAATTCCCTTTTGGCTGACGATGAATCCTAAGAGTTTCCCTGAACGAACACCAAATGTGCACTTATTGGGATTTAAGCGGAGTTTGTACTTTCTCAGCCGCTCGAATAGTTTTGACAGGTGGGTCACATGCTCCTCTTCTGTCTTATATTTTGCAATCATATCATTGACATATACCTCGATTTCCTTGTGTGTCATGTCATGAAACAGAGTAGTCATGGCCCTTTGATAGGTTGCCCCGACGTTCTTCAAACCGAACGGCATTACCTTGTAACAAAAGGTACCCCATGGGGTAATGAACGGAGTTTTCTCCATGTCCTTCGGCGCCATTTTGATTTGGTTATAGCCCGAGAATCCATCCATGAAGGAGAAAACTTTGAACTTTACTGTACTGTTTACCAACATGTCAATGTGCAGTAAAGGAAAGTCGTCCTTTGGACTAGCCTTATTTAAATCTCTATAATCGACACACATTCTGACTTTTCCGTCCTTTTTGGGAACGGGTACGATGTTAGCTAACCATTGAGGATATTCTGACGTGGCAAGGAAACCCGCGTCAATCTGTTTCTGTACCTCCTCTTTGATTTTGATGGCCATGTCCGGATGAGTCCGTCTCAACCTTTGTTTTACTGGCAGACATTCCGATCTCAATGGTAAATGATGTTCCACGATGCTGGTATCCAACCCTGGCATGTCCTGATAGGACCAAGCAAACACATCGGGAAACCCTTTGAGAAGCTTTGTCAAACTCTCTTTAGCAGTTAGACTGAGTAGTGCCCCAATCTTGATTTCTTTTTTCTCTTCTTCTGAACCCACGTTTACTATTTCCAACGGTTCTTTATGAGGTTCAATGGACCTTTCCTCTTGTCTGAGTAGTCGGGAGATCTCTTCTGGAATTTCGTTGTCAACTTCTTCTTCAGCCCCAAACACTGGGAACTCAAAGTCGGGAGAAGGCATCGGATCGTATGTTTCAACTGGGTTTAAAATAAGTAATCTACATGACGTGATGATTTGTGTTTAGAAGAGATAGAGAAAATGCAAGTGTGTGCAGTGTATTTCTTTTACTGCTTGTTTTTATTATTTGAGATGTTTTTTAGGATTACCATTTTCTGAGAAAAGCAAAAAGAGAAAACAGCAATAACTGCGGAAATTACAGAACGACGTTATTTTATTCCTGAACAAGTCGATTCTTGAAACTACAGCCCTATAAAACAAAACTCTGTCGCTTTGGGCAAAGCGAAGAGGGAAAATTTACAGAAAGCGAGCCCTATCAAAACATCCGTTTCACCTGGGCAGGGTGAAAGGTTAAAGATGGCAATTACTTTGACTTATGAACGATCTTCGGAACATCGACAGCAAACCATTGGCGGCGAACTCCTCGGTGAATCACAAAGTCTGGCACCTTCCTTGATTTGTCTTCAGAAATAACGCTGATTTCTGGTGGAGCAGGATCATTGGAACCTGTCTCCCAGGCAGAGTTGTCGTAGGAGGATTCCTCTGTTGCATTTTGCATAGCATTTGTGCTCTTAGGTAGATCTCCCCATCCAGTTGGCTGGATGTCTTCGAGCCTGATACGAGAGCTTTCAGGAGCAGTGTACTTGACCATATAGTCGTATTTTCCACTTGGTTGTCCCAGGGTGTCCCACACTTCTTTGGAACTGGAGGAGTCATCTCTTTCGATGACGTTGACCTCTGGAAAAGCATAGTTGATGAATTTTAGTCCTGTAAACGTTGCGAATTCATCGTCATGTTGAGTAGTTTCTGAATGACTTGAGTGTTGATCTCATGACATGGTGGGGACGCAGGCATTCTTTTCAATGATGCTCAGCTGATTTTCGTTGTTCGGCTGACTCTCTTGCCCCAAGTCTCTTGGATATGGCTGCCACATTGGCAGGCCATCCATCGGGCCATAATAGTTGTGGTCAAAGCTGTCCTTCATCAGGGTGTTTTCCTCTAATGAGTTTGGTGGAGCACGACTTCCTTCCAGATCACACCCTCCGTATATCATTTCGACGTCTGACCTGGGTATAAATCTCGGGCTCTGTGCGGGATAGCAAAATGTCGTAGGCACCTCTTCCTGAGACATATAACAGTCCTCGTTGAGGTAGGACTTCCATTTCGCATCTGTGTCAGAGGGATCCTCCTCATTGATAGTGTGCACTTCTTGAGTCACTGGCTGAAGGAAACCTCCACTGTGGAAGAAGTTTTGAATGGGATCAAGACTTTCATTACTAGTAGTAGCTGTCTGGGTACAAGTTGCAGAAAAACCAAGACCCTTCTTTGCTTTATTGTCAGTAGGAATGACAAGCTGTCCCCATCCTGTTGTATTGGTACTTTCGACCGCTTTGATAGCGTCTTTGTATGAGGAAATCGAGGTTCCTCCTTCGGATTGGTCGCCTCTGTGTAGCGAAAGTGTTTGGAACTGAGTTCCAATTATCCCTTCCGGTTCCACATAAGTGGCTGATGATAAATTGCTTACGAGCAAAGCCTGTTCCCCACAGACCGTGACGAGTTGACCGTTCTGAACGAACTTTAGCTTTTGGTGGAGGGACGAGGTGACCGCCCCAGCCTGATGTATCCAAGGTCTTCCTAATAAACAACTGTACGTTGCCCGGATGTCCATGACCTGGAAAATGACTTAGTAAGTGTGAGGACCAATAGTTATGGGAAGATCAATTTCGCCGATAACCGTTTTTCTGGATCCGTCAAATGCTTTGACGACGACCTCACTGGTTCTCATCGGGGGTCCTTTAAAGGATAATTACTGTGTCTACCAGTACGCTGGCTAAAGCATCGTCTTGGCAGTTATCCGTGATATTGAGTGCCATGTTATGACGGCAACCCTCCTCAGGTAATTCCTCATCACTAAACCCCAAATTATTGCAGGAAGTAATGTTAGAGACAATGATATCGAACTGTCTGATTTTTACATCCTGTTCCACAAAGGCTTGCTCCAAGACTTTCTGTAGAGCCTCCCTATGTGCTTCTGAACTGATTAAAAGTGACAGCACAGAGATCTTTGAAGGAGTTTGTAATAGTTGATAAACAATGTTGTATTCACTCCTTTGGATGAGCTTCAGCATCTCATCATCATTTTTCAAAAGGTCGGGATTACTGGATTGACCGACTGGTGGATTGGGAACTTCTGTCTGAGGTTCCTTTTCTTTGATAGGTTCTCCAACCCCTCGATTAAAGATTCTACCACTTCGTGTTACTCGACTGATGTCTGCAATATTCACGACGGAGGGTAATGGAATTTCCTTTCCATTCTCGACTGTTGTTGCACCGTATTTGTAAGGGATAGCCTTAGTTGATTCATACGGTAATGGTCCTGGTAGATAGATGACTATGGGAGTCTTCTGATTTTTCTGATCATCGTAAGTAATCTCAATCCGTTCCTGGTTAGGAACTCTTGATTCGTCAAGTAGAGGGATGATGGCGAAAACATCCCTAGTCCTCTGATGATCAGAGATTATGACAACATCTTCGATTTGATTGGCAAGGTAGCCTGGCGTCCAGCTGATTGGTCCGGAACCCGGATATGGACGAATTTCTCTACGATCCACCTGACCCTGAAGAGCTGCTCGTACAAGGTAGCATCCTTGGTTACTTTCTGAACAGACTCCACAACGTTCATAGTTATGTGGTGGCACCTGGCCACGCCCGCTTTGAATGCAATGTAACCTCACTAGGTTAGTTTCTACAGATCGGACATCCTGACTTTGACGCCGAGTAGGGTTCCCGTTGTAACGCCCCAGTTTTAGTTAGTTTTATTTAATCGAGTCGATTTAATTATTTCTATTATTATATTATTTTATTTTTGACTTTTATGTGATAATATATTATTTTTCGTCGTGAATATGTTTTATCGCGTTTTGAGAGCGTTTGCGAGATATTTGAGTGTAGGGGTAATTTGGTCATTTCACTTTATTTTTCCTTAAGTTAGTAAAATAGAAATAGAAAGAGAGAAAAATAGAGAGAAAGGAAAAGAGAAGAAGGAAAAGGGAAAGAAAAGAGAAAGAAAGAAGAAAAGAGAGAAAAACTTGGAAAGGAAGAAAATCAATCAACCGACTTTTCAAACACGATTAAATCGGGTAAGGGTGCGAAACTCGATTATATTAGACTTGTGTATGATTATGTATGTATGTATTTGGTTATTTTTGAGTTGAAATTGAATGTAGAACAAAAACCATAATATGTTGAAATTGTTAGAATTCGATTAAATTGTGTCGGAAATCATGTTTTAATGTTCATAATTGTTGATACATGTTAGATATATGTTGTTGTGCAATCTATTGGAAATTTTCTGGTGTTTAGCTGAAAAATAGGAGTGGGTTTTGGGTGAATTTCGCAGAAAAAATTCTGCAGAAAAATTATGGGTTTCCTCTGCCGTTACGCGTATCAGGCATGTCCATACGCGTATTGGCTTGGGCAATACGCGTATGGGAGGCGCAAAATGAGGCAATACGCGTAATGAATTCCATTTTTCTCGGCCATCTACTGAAACGTGTAGTGGTACACATATGAGTTTGGGCAATACGCGTATGGCTCAGGGCAATACGCGTATGGCCAACAAGGGTGCAAAATGTTGTCTTTTCGCGATTCCTTTTCTTTGTACGTCCATAACTTGTGTTCCGATTGTCCGTTTTGAACATTCTTGGTATCGTTGGAAAGCTAATGAGCTGTACTTTCTTATTATAATAGTTTTAAGATTGTTGGCCGATTTAATTATGTCGAGAATTTGAAATAGTGTTGTTTTGTCGACTTTTACCATTGTAATTGTGTGTAATTGATGTGTATCATGCAATGTGCTGTTGATATGGATATCGTATGACTTGTGTGCTGTTGTGTGATGAAAATGCATGTGATGAAATGTTGTGATGATGGTTTATGGCCTAAGGGCAAGAAAATACAATGTGTTGTATTTAATTATATATGCATGATTATGGATGTGTATATGTGTGCATTTGAATGTCATGAGTCATTGTATGCCAAGCATCATGATATGCATTCTTGTGATGTCGTGTGCCCTAGTGGGTGTGAATGACGAAATGATTCCAGAGGGAATCCGCTATAACATCGTGAGCCTTATACCGAGAGGGCTGAAAGCGATGATTATAGACGATCGTGAGCCTTATTCAAAGAGGACAGAAAGCGATCGGATCGTGAGCCTTATACAAAGAGGACTGAAAGCGATCCATAAACGTCTTGAGCCTTATACCAAGAGGACCGAAAGCGACGGGGAACATCGGTTGCCCGAAGGGGAGTTACATTATGTAATAAGCGATGATTCCAATAGTTCCTGAGTGAACTAGTGTTGAGATGATTGATGGATGGTACCGCATTTGCATAGAGTCGTTGTGTCGGTCTCTTTGCATTTGCATAAATCATGAATGGATTGATTTTGTGTAGAATTGTGAAATAGAATTGATGAGCTGAGATATATATATATGTTTTGATAAAGGCATTGTGCATGGTTGATATACCTTGGTGATGGATATATGATATATGCATTGTGTTGTTTTGTGTTTGAAATCTGGTGTAAGTTGTGGTGAGAATATTTTACATGTGTATTTTTGGTGTTATTATATAATTGTATGCAATTATATTATGATTGTGTTTCTCACCCTTCTGCTGTTTTGAATGCTCTATAAGGCATTGCAGATTAGATGCTGGAGGTCTTTTTGTGAAGCTTAGGTCTTCATTCTTTTGTCGGTCGGCTCTGATATGTAGCACTGGGTAGTCGGGGAGATCGTTGTGATTTATGTGTATATGTATATATATATATCTTTTGGATTGTATATGTATGGATCTGTGTATGACAGACAAACTTTTTATGCGGTATATATATGAGATTCAGTTGTAGATTTTCCGGTTTTATTCTGTATCTGATTTGTGGGTAGTAGGAACTAAGTTCCTCTGTTATTTGCTACCCGGTTGTTGCATATCTTTATGAGCAGGTTTATTGTGTTTTGTCTCAATTGATGTGACGCCTTCGTCTATGCCATGAATGTTTAATTATACTCTGATGAGATTTTTATCGCTTTATTTGATTGGGGGTGTTACATTAAGTGGTATCAGAGCCAGTCCGTGTCAGTTTGTGTCAGTCCTTGTTGGTCGTTGTGTTTGGGTGAGATGTTTGTTTAACCATAGTTGTTGTTATTGGAAATGAAAAGAATATGGCTGGTAGGAATGACGCTGCTTTGGCTGCTGCTATGCAAGCTATGGCTCGGGCTGTGTAGGGTGCACCTAATGCTGGTGGGAATGATGAGTTCAGGAAGAACAAGCCGCCTGTCTTCAAAGGGAGACATGATCCTGATGGTGCACAGATTTGGCTTAAGGAGATTGAAATAATCTTTCGAGTAATGGACTGTGCTGAGGAACATAAGGTGAGACTGGGTACTCACATGTTGCAGGAGGAAGCTGATGATTTATAGGTTAGTACGCGTCATGTGTTAGAAGCTGGAGATGAAGAGGTCACTTGGACTTTGTTTAGCAGGGAGTTTTTGAGGAAGTATTTTCCTAAAGACGTTAGAGGAAAGAAAGAGATAGAGTTCTTGGAATTGAAACAAGGTAATATGTCTGTTGTTGATTACACTGCTAAATTTATGGAACTTGTTCAGTTTTATCCACATTATGCTGAAGCTACTGCAGAGTTTTCCAAGTGTGTGAAGTTTGAGAACGGATTGCATCCTGAGATCAAGCAGGAAATCGGTTATCAAAGGATTAGAAGGTTTTCGGATTTGGTGGATTGTTGTAGGATTTATGAGGAGGATAGCAAAGCTCGTTCTACTCACTATAAGAGTGTGAATGAAAGGAAAGGGAAGCAACCGTTTCGTGGTGGTCCTTATGTGACACCAGTTGATAAGGGTAAGCAAAGGGGTAATTTTGAGAAAAGGTCAAGTGGGGGAGGTATGTCTAATTCTCTGAGATGTTATAGGTGTGGTGACTTAGGACATCGTCAGTTTGAGTGTAGGAAAGATATGAGAAAGTGTTCCAATTGTGGAGGTTTAGGACATGTTGCAGCTGATTGTAAGAAGAATGTGGCGAAGTGTTTCAACTGTGGTGAACCTGGTCATATTAGTTCGAAGTGTCCGAAACCAAAGCAAGCTCAGGCTGGTGGGAAAGTTTTTGCATTGGCAAGGACTCAAACTACAAGTGCAGACAGTCTGATCAGAGGTACTTGTTTTATTAATAGTTCACCTTTAGTTGCTATTATTGATACTGGAGCGACTCATTCATTTATTTCATCTGAGTGCGCAAAGCGTTTGAATCTTTTGTTGTCTTTGATGGGTGGAGAGATGGTTATTGATACTCCAGCAATGGGGTCAGTAACTACGTCCTTGGTTTGTTTAAGTTGTCCTTTGACCATTTATGGTAAAGATTTTGAGATGGATTTGGTGTGTTTACCATTGGAGGGTTTAGATGTGGTTCTGGGAATGAATTGGTTGCAGTTCAATCGGGTTCATATTGATTGTTATCATAAGTTGGTGAGATTTCCTTCTCTTGAAGAAGATGAGGAATCGAGTTTCTTATCTACCAAAGAGTTGAAGAAACTTTTGGCGGACAAAGCTCAGTTGTTTGGGTTGTTTACATCGTTGACAGTGGATATTTAAGTTGTACTTGATGTGTTTCTAGTTGTGTGTGAATTTCCTGAGGTGTTTCCAGAGGATATTTCGGACTTGCCGCTAGAGAGAGAGGTGGAGTTTTCTATAGATCTAGTTCCTGGTACTAGACCTGTATCTATGGCACCTTATCGTATATCGGCATCTGAGTTGGTTGAGTTAAAGAAGCAGTTGAATGAATTGTTAGAAAAAAGGTTTGTGAGGCCGAGTGTATCGCCTTAGGGTGCTCTTATTCTATTGGTGAAAAAGAAAGATGGAAGTATGTGATTGTGTATTGATTATCACCAACTGAATAAGGTGACGATTAAGAATAAGTATCCTCTTCCGAGAATTGATGATTTGATGGACCAGTTGGTAGGTGCTTGTGTGTTTAGTAAGATTGATTTAAGGTCAGGTTATCATCAGATTAGAGTGAAAGAGGAAGATATTCAGAAGACGGTTTTTAGGACACGATACGGTCATTACGAATATTCTGTGATGCCATTCGGGGTTTCTAATGCGCCAGGTGTGTTTATGGAGTATATGAATCTTATTTTCCATGAGCATTTGGATCAATTTGTTGTGGTGTTTATTGATGATATTTTGATTTATTCTAAGTCCCGGGAGGAACATGCGGAACATTTGTGTGTTGTGTTGCAAATTTTGAAGGAAAGGAAACTTTTTGCCAAGTTGTCCAAGTGTGAGTTCTGGTTGTCAGAGGTGAGTTTTCTTGAGCATGTGATTTCAGGTAATGGTATTGCTGTGGATCCATCTAAAGTAGATGCAGTTCTACAATGGGAGGCTCTTAGATCTGTTACTGAAATTAGAAGCTTTTTGGGTTTAGCTGGTTATTGTCGAAGGTTCATTAAAGGTTTTTCTAAGTTAGCACTTCCTTTGACCCAATTGACTTGTAAGGGTAAAGCGTTCATTTGGGATATTCAGTATGAGGAAAATTTTAGTGAGCTGAAGAGAAGATTGACTACAGCTTCGATTTTGGTCTTACCAAATCCTACTGAACCGTTTGTGGTGTATTGTGATGCGTCTTTGATTGGTTTAGGTGGAGTGTTGATGCAAGAAGGTAAGGTGGTGGCTTATGCTTCGAGGCAATTGAGGATTCATGAGAAGAATTACCCTACTCATGATTTGGAATTAGCGGCAGTGGTTTTTGTGTTGAAAATTTGGAGGCACTATCTCTATGGTGCAAGATTCGAAGTCTTTAGTGATCATAAAAGTTTGAAATACTTGTTTGATCAGAAAGAGTTGAATATGAGGCAACGGAGATGGTTGGAATTTTTGAAGGACTACGACTTGGGCTTGAATTACCATCCTGGTAAAGCTAATGTGGTAGCTGATGCGTTAAGCCGGAAATCTTTGCATATGTCTGCTTTGATGGTTAAAGAGTGGGAACTTTTGGAAGCATTTAGAGATTTGAGTTTGGTGTTAATTGACATCTGACAGCGTGAGGCTTGGTATGTTAAAGGTCACTAATTATTTTCTGTTAACCGTTAGCGAGAAATAGAAGTTGGATGTGAAATTTGTTGATTTGATGACGGTTGGAAATCAAAGTGTGAATGGTGACTTTAAAGTGGATGATAAGGGTGTTTTGAGATTTCATGGTAGGATTTGTATTCCTGATGATTCGGACTTGAAAAAGATGATTTTAGAGGAAGGACACCGGAGTAATTTGAGTATACATCCGGGAGCTAATAAGATGTACCAAGATTTGAAGAAGATCTTTTGGTGGTCTGGATTGAAGAGGGATGTGGCTCAGTTTGTTTATGCGTGTTTGACGTGTCAGAAGTCTAAGGTAGAACATCAGAAGCCTAGTGGATTGTTGCAACCGTTGGATATTCTCGAGTGGAAATGGGACATCATTTCTATGGATTTTGTGACAGGGTTGTTGAATACACAAAGGGGACATAATGCCATTTGGGTGATTGTGGATAGGCTAACTAAATCGGCGTATTTCATTCCGATTGACATCAGTTTTTCTTTGGAGAGGTTGTCTGAGATTTATATCAGTGTGATTGTGAAATTACATGGTGTTCCGTTGAGTATTGTTTCAGATCGAGATCCGAGGTTTACTTCCAGATTTTGGGAAACTTTGCAAAAGGCGTTAGGTTCCAAGTTGAGGTTGAGTTCTGCTTATCATCCACAAACGGATGGTCAGACCGAGAGAACTATTCAGTCGTTAGAAGATTTGTTGCGGGCTTGTGTTCTTGAGCAAGGTGGTGCTTGGGATAGTTATCTTGCATTGGTTGAATTCACGTATAACAACAGTTTCCATTCGAGTATTGGAATGGCACCTTTTGAAGCATTGTATGGAAGAAGATGTCGAACTCCTTTGTGTTGGCATGAATCTGCTGAGAGTTCAGTGGTTGGAGCGGAGTTGGTGCAACAGACTACGGAAAAGGTGAAACTTATTCGTGAGAAAATGAAGGCTTCTCAGAGTAGGAAAAAGAGTTATCATGATCGAAGGAGGAAAGATCTTGAGTTTCAAAAAGGCTATCATGTATTTTTGAGAGTTACACCAGTGACGGGGGTTGGTCGTGCATTGAAGTCGAAGAATCTTACTTCTCGGTTTATTGGTCCTTATCAGATATCCGCGAGAGTGGGTGTTGTGGCTTATCGGGTGGCGTTGCCACCGAGTCTTTCGAATTTGCACGATGTGTTCCATGTTTCACAACTTCGGAAGTATGTTCCGGATCCGTCGCATGTGATTCTGATGAATGAGGTTGAGGTAAGGGAGAACCTTACGGTGGAGGCATTACCAGTGAGGATTTTGGATCGCGAGTTGAACCGATTAAGAGGCAAGGATATTACGCTTGTGAAAGTAGCATGGGGAGGCGCTGTTGAGGGCAATTTGACTTGGGAGTTGGAGAGTCAGATGCGGGAGTCGTATCCGGAGTTGTTCGTCTCAGGTAATATTTTCGAGGACGAAAATTTCTAAGTGGGGGAGAGTTGTAACGCCCCAGTTTTAGTTAGTTTTATTTAATCTAGTCGATTTAATTATTTCTATTATTATATTATTTTATTTTTGACTTTTATGTGATAATATATTATTTTTCGTCGTGAATATGTTTTATCGCGTTTTGAGAGCGTTTGCGAGATATTTGAGTGTAGGGGTAATTTGGTCATTTCACTTTATTTTTCCTTAAGTTAGTAAAATAGAAATAGAAAGAGAGAAAAATAGAGAGAAAGAAAAAGAGAAGAAGAAAAAGGGAAAGAAAAGAGAAAGAAAGAAGAAAAGAGAGAAAAACTTGGAAAGGAAGAAAATCAATCAACCGACTTTTCAAACACGATTAAATCGGGTAAGGGTGCGAAACTCGATTATATTATACTTGTGTATGATTATGTATGTATGTATTTGGTTGTTTTTGAGTTGAAATTGAATGTAGAACAAAAACCATAATATGTTGAAATTGTTAGAATTCGATTAAATTGTGTCAGAAATCATGTTTTAATGTTCATAATTGTTGATACATGTTAGATATATGTTGTTGTGCAATCTATTGGCAAATTTTTGGTGTTTAGGTGAAAAATAGGAGTGGGTTTTGGGTGAATTTCGCAGAAAAAATTCTGCAGAAAAATTATGGGTTTCCTATGCCGTTACGCGTATCAGGCATGTCCATACGCGTATTGGCTTGGGCAATACGCGTATTGGAGGCGCAAAATGAGGCAATACGCGTAATGAATTCCATTTTTATCGGCCATCTGCTGAAACACGTAATGGTACGCGTATGAGTTTGGACAATACGCGTATGGCCAGCAAGGGTGCAAAATGTTGTCTTTTCGTGATTCCTTTTCTTTGTACGTCCATAACTTGTGTTCTGATTGTCCGTTTTGAACATTCTTGGTATCGTTGGAAAGCTATTGAGTTGTACTTTCTTATTATAATAGTTTTGAGATTGTTGGCCAATTTAATTATGTCGGGAATTTGAAATAGTGTCGTTTTGTCGACTTTTACCGTTGTAATTGTGTGTAATTGATGTGTATCATGCAATATGCTGTTGATATGGATATCGTATGACTTGTGTGCTGTTGTGGGATGAAAATGCATGTGATGAAATGTTGTGATGATGGTTTGTGGCCTAAGGGCAAGAAAATACAATGTGTTGTATTTGATTATATATGCATGATTATGGATGTGTATATGTGTGCATTTGAATGTCATGAGTCATTGTATGCTAAGCATCATGATATGTATTCTTGTGATGTCGTATGCCCTAGTGGGTGTGAGCGACGAAACGATTCCAGAGGGAATCCGCTACACATCATGAGCCTTATACCGAGAGGACTGAAAGCGATGATTATAGACGACCGTGAGCCTTATACAAAGCGGACCGAAAGCGATCGGATCGTGAGCCTTATACAAAGAGGACTGAAAGCGATCCATAAACGTCGTGAGCCTTATACCAAGAGGACCGAAAGCGACGGGGAACGTCGTTTGCCCGACGGGGAGTTACATTATGTAACAAGCGATGATTCCAATAGTTCCTGAGTGAACTAGTGTTGAGATGATGGATGGATGGTACCGCATTTGCATAGAGTCGTTGTGTCGGTCTCTTTGCATTTGCATAAATCATGAATGGATTGATTTTGTGTAGAATTGTGAAATGGAATTGATGAGCTGAGATATATATATATATATATATATATATATATATATATATATATGTTGTGATAAAGGCATTGTGCATGGTTGATATACCTTGGTGATGGATATATGATATATGCATTATGTTGTTTTGTGTTTGAAATCTGGTGTAAGTTGTGGTGAGAATATTTTACATGTGTATTTTTGGTGTAATTATATAATTGTATGCAATTATATTATGATTGTGTTTCTCACCCTTCTGCTGTTTTGAATGCTCTATGAGGCATTGCAGATTAGATGCTGGAGGTCTTTTTGTGAAGCTTAGGTCTTCATTCTTTTGTCGGTCGGCTCTGATATATAGCACCGGATAGTCGGGGAGATCATTGTGATTTATGTGTATATGTATATATATATATCTTTTGGATTGTATATGTATGGATCTGTGTATGACAGACAAACTTTTTATGTGATATATATATGAGATTCAGTTGCACATTTTCCGCTTTTATTCTGTATCTGATTTTTGGGTAGTAGGAACTAAGTTCCTCTGTTATTTGCTACCCGATTGTTGCATATCTTTATGAGCAGGTTTATTGTGTTTTGTATCAATTGATGTGACGCCTTCGTCTATGCCATGAATGTTTAATTATACTCTGATGAAATTTTTATCGCTTTATTTGATTGGGGGTATAGATTGGGGGTGTTACACCCGTTAGTAATACTAATTTGTTATGTATCTTCATCCATATAGACTGGAACCCACCAGTGATTCAACAAGTGCTGAAGTGTTTCCTGGACAAGGGCACAACCTTGATCATTTTCACAGCCCGCTTGACAGCTCTGATAATCATGTGATACCAGGAACCCGAGCCGGACCTGTTTAGCATGTAGCTCCACCAGGCTGGTATTCATCAAGCGAATGTCAAAGATTTAGATCATGTTGATCTGATAGGGATTCTTATCATGGTAGTCCTGGATCCACCCAAGATCCATCTGACGCTGGAGGGCTTTTTGTACAAAAGAGCATCCCTGTTTATTTACCGAGCAAGTCAGACAAGAACTGTAATCGTGTCGCGGCAGATTATGGTACTGGCTTTACCTTGAGTGCATTGCCACTAAATTGACATTCATCGCACGGATATCGTGGTTTTGAATGATGTTGGAATTCGTATATACCATGTTGACCCCACGAACTCAGTGCTCTTGGATCCATCCGAGATCCATCTGTTCCTGTAGAGCTGCTTGCACCACAGAACGTCCTTGATTGCTTTTATAGAAGATATCACATTGATGATAATTATGAGGTGGAACATGGCCATATCCACTCTGTCTATAATGCATCTTAACCAGATTGGTCTTCAGCAAGAGTACATCGTGAATTTGATAGATATTGTGAGACTCTCCTTTTATCAGGTTGACTGCAGCTTTCTCATGTTGAGGCAGCGGGTTTGTGAGAACATTCGGATTCGTATCTTTGAAAGACAAGACCCCGCTCCTAACTACCTTTTGCACGTCAGATTTGAAACTGAGACAGTTCTCTACGTTATGCCCTGGTCCTCCTTGATGGTAAGGGCAAGTCTGATCCACCTTAAACCAAAAAGGTAGACTTTCCGGTACTGTAAGAGGGGACTTAGTCTGGATGTGCCCCTTAGCTACTAGTAACGGAAATAGTTCTGCGTAGGATACGGGTATAGGATCAAATCCTGATGGCCGCGTTGTACGGTTGTTGTTGTATTGAGGAAGAGCCTACTGAAGAGGCTGTTGTGTCCTTTGCTGATTAGGTTGGCTTTGCGCAACCTGAGGCTGATACGTAGGAGCAGACGCAGGGTTGATAACAGGAGTTACAACTACTACTGGTTGATAACGTCGCCTTTGCTTTCTGAGAGAGATATTCCCAATATCTTGCTCTTTTTTCTTAGGGAAAGCACTACCATATCGTTTTGTACTACTCGATGATCCAGCGTCTTTTACTAGACGTCCTTCTCGGACAGCTTCCTCAAGACGAACTCCCATACCGACCATTTCGGTAAAATCACTGGGCGCACTGGCAACCATTCTATCATAGTAAAATGAGCTTAAGGTTTTTAAGAAGATCTTTGTCATCTCTTTTTCCTCAAGAGGTGGACAAATTTGGGCGGCGATCTCACGCCACCTCTGGGCGTATTCCTTAAAGGTTTCCTTGTCCTTTTGTGACATTGATCTGAGTTGATCTCTGTCGGGTGCCATGTCCAAATTGTACTTGTATTGTTGTACGAAGGCAATGCCAAGATCTCTGAAAGTGCTGATCTTGGCGCGGTTTAAACCCATGTACCATTTTAATGCGGCACCGGTTAAACTATCCTGAAATTAGTCAATCAATAGGTCCTGATTCTCTGTCTGAGATGACATTCGCTGAGCATACATCACCAAGTGACTCTGAGGGCAAGAGTTACCCTTGTATTTTTCAAAGTCGGGCACCTGGAATTTGTGCGGAACTTTCACATTGGGGACCAGACAAAGGTCTGCGGTGTCCTTTCCAAATAAATCCTGACCGTGAATGGCTTGCAGCTCCTTCTGCATTTCCAGGAACTGGTCCTGGAACTCGTCCATTCTATCGAACATAGTTTCCTTTCTACCAGAAGGTATCTACGGAATCTGTTCTTCTGGGACAGCGTACACCACAGGGGGTGGTACCGTGACTACGACAGCAAATCTTGGCGTTTCCCGAAGTTTGTAACCTTCAGGAGTCCTCAGTATGCCTCTGGCATCCTCGCTTTCCCGAAGTTTGTAACCTTTAGGCCCAGCGGCTTCTGTTGTGATTCCTTGATCTTCAGTGATCGGTGGAACATATCCATCCGGGATATAATTAACAGGCATGCCCCAAGGATGATCTTTCGGTATTTGATACCTAGGATCATACTTTTCCACTATGGGCATTGAGGTGGCCTCTGCGATCATAGTTCTTTGTTGTTGAGCTTTGGCCATGGCTAGCATGTCGTTACGAAGCTCTCTCATATCCTCTCTTAGAGCGTTAATCTCTTCTTTCAACTCTCTATTCTCTTCCTCAAGATCATCCATCTTTTTCTGACGATTGGCCCGAGTATTGTACGAATGAGACAGTTTGACTCTAGAACCAAGACACAAACGTGAGATTCGTAGGTAAGAAGAATACGTTACGGGAGAATGATGAATGCAATGATTATATTAATTGTTTTTTGGTTTAATCAAAATAAACTTCGACAATTAGATTGCAAATATCAAACAGTGGGGAAACCCCGTTTTATTAAATTCAAAGGATTGCGGAAATGAAATACAGTAAATTACAAAGTGCGAAAACAGAAACCTAAGCTAATGGGTCCCAAGTCCTCTCTGAGGAGAATTCGGGTGCTGATTCTGGTACTTTCCTTTTCTTGGACCGGGGCTCTTGGGCCGTTGTCGGGTTGTCATTCCTTTTCCATGTGAAAGGAGCGAGCAAATTCCTTTGGTCATCCTGATTATCCACAACATGTTACTCTAAAATCTCGATCAGAGCATCCTTATCTTTCAGTAGTTGCTGTATTTTGATACACTCCACATTGAGGGTGCGATACTTGTTCTTCCAAGACCTCCTCTCCTGTTGAACTTTGTTGAGAGTAACCTAGAGTTTTTCTGTTTCAGTCATGAAGTACATGACATACTCCCTTGGTGGAAGAACTCCGTGACGAGGATAAGGCATCTTTAGCTTGAGAGCTCTAGTTTGTACCCAGTGGAGATAAGGCTCCACCGAGACACAATCCAGTTTTCCTAGAGACTCCTGTCCTTTCTTGTGAACATGTTTCCAAGCGTGCACTATTTCCATCTTTAGTGCTCTGTCATTTTCTCCTTCTTTGCAGAAAAGACCTTCCAGATGAGCATTACGTGGGACATGCCTCATCGGGTATCCGAATTGACGACGAACCAATATCGGATGGTAGTTGATTCCTCCTTTAGTTCCTATGAGGGGTACGTTGGGGAAGTTTCCACAATGGTCAATGATCCTGATTCCCTCATAAATCCTACTACACCAATCTATGTCAGAGTTGGTGAGAGACATGATTTTCTGCAACCAATGTAAGGCACTCTTATGATCCCAAAATGCAGCTGACTCGGGCAAATGGGAGATAAATCATTTATATAGAAGGGGTACACAGCACGTGATCATTCCTCCATTATACAAATTCCCTAAGTGTACAGAATGATACGCGTCCGCGAGCAAAGTTGGCACAGGGTTTCCAATGAGAAAAACCTTAATGGCGTTGATATCTACAAAGTTATTAATGTTGTGAAACAAAAATAACCCGTAGGTGAGCAAAAAAAAGATGCTTTCAAAAGCAGTCATGTTCCCTATACTGGAAAAGTACAAGACATTCTTTATCAAGAATTAGGCTGGCAAACCTGGGATGCCACCCTTAGTGGTCAGGTGAGTCTTGACTTCCGACTCATCCAAATAAATTTCTCGTGCAATGGTCTGATCCTTTGGAATTTCTTCCAGTCCAGAAAATGGAGCTCGATCAGTAATGTGTCGATCGGTCAAGTGAGAATACTCCTCCAGCGTTGGTGCGAGCTGGTAATCCAGAAATATGAAACAGTGATAAACAGAATCGTAAAATTGAATGAGTGCTTCCATGATTCCTTCAATCACATGGACTCTTAACAGGGGTAGCAGACCTCCGTATTTGGCTCTGAAAGCTTCAGGGTTAGTGATCATCCTTGCTAAACTTCTCAAATCCTCTAGTTTTGGAACCTTGAAGGTATACTTATGAGTTCTCCTTCTACCGAAATCCATTAGCGCAATCTTTTTCTCTCTGACATTTGCAATCATTGTCTTAGTTTAATTTGAAAAAGAGAGACTAGAAGAGAAAATTTTCTTTATTTTAATGTTTTTTAGATGAATGCATGAATGCAGCACACAAAAACATAGAAAAAACATGGGGTCAAAGGGTCGGTGTCAGGAAGTCAAGGCTCTACCCCCCCCCCCCCCCCCAAAGGTTTTCTACGGGTGATTTTTTGTACCTGTCACTCAAAATCATTGATTCCTAAGAAGACCAGCGGCCCGGGAACCGTGCTAGGTGATGTCCATCAAAGAAATCTCAGAAGAGGGTAGTTTATCGCGTAGCAGCTATTCCCGATAGCTTCCGCACTACAAAAAAAGGTGATTTTCCTATGTGTATACTCAATCTTTCCACATGCGGCATCACACGCATTCCCATTAGCAGAAAAATAAACACGTATATCAATTAGGAAAAACATTATATATATATTTGTCCTAAAGTCCTAGACTTTAAAGAGCTATGAATCCTATGTTCCTGACAAAAATGGCTCCCCGGCGGAGTCGCCATTTTGTGGTACCTTCCCAACTCTAAAGGTTTTTGACCTAAGATCCTAATGAGGTCAACATTCTTTGGTTTCTACCCAAAATACGAAAAGAGAACAAGATCTCGAGAGTCTCCAGTGAAGTCGTCATTCATCGATTTCTACCTGAGAGATAAAAAAAAAGAGCCCCACGGTGGGCGCCATTTTTCTGTGGCGGCCACCGCCATGAAAATGACTTGTCTAAGGTTTTTCACCCTAAATTGTAAGATTGAAAGAAAGAACCCCATGGTGGGCGCCATTTTTCTGTAGCGAGCGATTTCGGACGTGGTTCTTAAGCACTGCCGCTCTGGGTTACTACAGGTCAATTCATTTTTTGTCCTATTGAAGCTGATGAAGGAAGGGAAATAGATGTCTCCAACTAACCCTGCTTTGCAAACTGAGGTCAAACAGTCAAAACTGTTGGTTTACAGATGCGATCAATGTGGGGGGGCCTCTCTCTGGTTATTTTGGTTGAATTTAGACTTTTGGTGGGGAATACGGACTTGGATGTTTTTCGATTGAGATGTGAAGGTATGGTATTTTGGGTTTTGGATTAGTGTGCTCGCTAAGATTTTTCTTTCAATCTTATGCCTACATATTCCTGTTTACCGAAACAAGTAAATTAGAGCGATCGTAGTTCCTCCTATTCTATGGGAGGAAAAAGGATGTTTTGGTGTCTTGTTCAAAGCCCAAGACGTGAAGCTGAAAAGGTGGTTTATATTTTGTTCAAAGCCCAAGATGTGAAGCTGAAGGGTCTATTTGTATCTTGTTCGAAGCCCAAGATGTGAAGCTAAAGGGTGTTGTCTTTAGAGAGAATTTGTCATCTCTAAAGGGGGTCGGTTTGTCACAACTGTTGGGTGACTGACTATAAAGGAGGATTACTTTAACCGGGATATGTGAATCCTAGAAATGCCATAATTTCCTTTATAGGGGGTTTTAACCTGAAGGAGAAGACTTTAACTCAGTTTAGAGCAAAGCCATCTTTCCTTAGGAATTTCTCATGCTAAAAGAGGGACAATGGCATGGATGTAAATAATCCAGAGGCTTGCCGCTTACAACGATTAGATGAAGGAAAATGAGTTGTTAATGTTTGTTTACTGTGAACGAGGCACAGTTTTGATGCTAAAAGGTTGATTGACTCAACCAGGGTTTTTCTTATACAAAGCCTAAGAGGAGGCTACTGGCCCAACAAGAGGGAATTTTTATGTGTCTCATACGAAGCCCGAGAGAGAGGCTAAAAGGGTTAACCTGACAAGGGAGTGTTTTTATATGTGTCTTGTACAAAGCCCAAGACGGAGGCTAAAAGGGTTTAACTCAACAAGTGAGTCTTTTATACTCAACAAGAGAGTGATTTGTATCTCTTATGAAGCCCGAGATGGAGGCTAAAGGTGATCGACTCAACAAGAGAGTCTTTTTATACTCAACAAGAGAGTGTTTTGTATCTCGTACAAAGCCCGAGATGAAGGCTAAAAGGGATTGACTTAACAAGAGAGTCTTTTATACTCAACAAGAGAGTGATTTTGTATCTCGTACGAAGCCCGAGATGAAGGCTAAAAGTTGACTCAACAAGAGAGTCTGAAAAGGTTAACTCCGCTGGGGAGAATCATTGTACAAAGCCCAAGAGGAGGCTAGGGTGCTGGTGACTATTTTAGTTGAGTGACAGGTCCAGTATGTTGGTTAAAAGAGGAAATCAGTCCTTATATGAGCACTGTTTGCACTCAGGGATTTGCTTCGAGGATCAGGGTTATCTCCCGTCCTTTAAGGAAATGGGAAATCCAAAGGATATTGAGACTGTCTGAGTCTACGGTTTCATCTCCTAGTTTTGAAAGGAGCTTGAGAATGTCTTTGAGACTCAAGGGAATTAGACTGTCCAAGTTTAGAGTTTCATCTTTTGTACTATGCTCAAAGAAATAGCAGTAGCAAGATCTAGACTTTTTGAAATACTGTTATATTAGGATGACTAATTTATGTTCCTATACCTCTAGGAGGTCGTCGGGACAATTTGTACGAAGCCCAAGAGGAGGCTGGAAACTTGTAAGAAGCCGAGGGACAATTTGTACGAAGCCCAAGAGGAGGCTATCATTCCCGGAGGAAGAAATCATTTATACGAAGCCTAAGAGGAGGCTGTGAATACTTCTAAGAAGCCGACGGGTCCTTGTATAACGCCTAAGAGGAGGCGGGGATGCTTTTAAGAAGCCTGTGGGTCCCTAAACCCCAAGAAATTCAAGACAGGCTATTCACAGAGAATAGATCAAGCCAGGAAAGTTCGAGAATTTGGAAGAAACTCAAGAGATGCCATTCACGGAGAAAAGATCATCTCTGGGGAATAGAGTTTCTTTGACAATTTCTAAAGGTGACAGTCTGTGAAAGGGTTCACCGAGAATGCTGCCTTTTACGTCTCCATATTGTTTAACCCCAAGAGGAGGGAAGACTGTATCTGGTAATCCTATGGGGATCTAGTTTTGTCTACTTCTAAGAGTGATCAACGGGCTTACTGCTAGACGTAGTTGCCGGGGAAACTCTAAATATCTATACTATTATCACATAGTTGATATGAGTTTATGAAAGAAGACTTACAGTGAAACAGCCCCACAGTACAGTTATATACATATGAAAACGGTAAATGAAAGCGGGTAAACACTTACTCGGTTGTAGAGCTTCCATGCTGTTTGGTTAGTTGTTCAACAAAGAAAGCTTCGATAATAATATTATATACAAAATCAAAGGAGAAAGTATTTTGAAAAGATGTTGGGGCTTACAGCTCAAGGAGAGGCCCAAGGTTTTATCAGTGATAGCACTGTGAGTTTGAATTTGTACAGGGACTTATACAAGTGACTGAGGCCCAAGAAACGTTTTCTGTACAAAGGGATGAGTCTTACACTCTCTCAAGAGGCCCAAAGAGTTTGAAAAGAATGGGGCTTATAACACGAGGGTAGGCCCAGATGTTTTTTTTTTTGTTTTGAAATGACAATCGCGCCGAGATTTTCTTTTAACACAAAGGGACTTATACAATATCTGAGGCCCAAATTTGTTTTGGTTAAAAGGGGATTATGTCTTACACTCTAATAGAGGCCCAAAAGGTTTTGAATGGGTCTTATAGCTCGAGGAGAGGCCCAGATGTTTTTCAACGAACGATGATCGCGTCGAACTTTTTGAAATACAATGGGACTTATACAATAAGTGAGGCCCAAAAATTTGTGTATTTACAAAAGGGGTTGGGTCTTACACTCTATTAGAGACCCAAAGTGTTTTAAAAAAGAAGAATGGGTCTTACTACTCGAGGATAGGTCCAAAGTTATTTGTGTACAAAAAGACGATCACGCCGAGGTTTTTGAAAATACCCGGAGGGACTTATACAATAAGTGAGGCCCACAATAGGTTATTTTACAAAAAGGCTTGGGTCTTACACTCTATTAGAGGCCCAAAAGTGTTTGAAAAGTTTGATGAGGGTTGAATTAATCAAAACCCTAATTTGTTTCCAAAATGTATTTTAATTGAATAAAAAATTCAATTAAAATGATCAAAATTGTTTAACATGTGGAAAACAAATTGTGATCTTGGATTAATGTTTCAAAAATCATGTTTTGACCTACAAAATGATTAGAAGTCATTAAAATTTACAAAATCAAGAAGGAAAAATATTTTAAATGTCAAAAACAATTAAAATATTAATTCTTTGCAAAAATATCAATTATATGAAACAAATAATATTTTTGGGATTTTTTGATAAAATAAAATATTTTAACATTTTTGTGAATTATTAAAAAAAGAATCAACTCAAAATCATTAAAACTCATAGAGAAATTAATTTTTGAATCAATTAAATAAAATTACAAAATTCAAATATTTGAATTTTAAAAAAAAAGGCGCCAAGAACACCCAAGAACACGTGCGTGTTCTGGGTTTTGCCCAGGTTTTGCATTTTCTCTCCAATCTCCCTGAATACTTGATTATATCATGCAAACCACCTATCAATCTGCTCGTTTCAACCTTACGATCATGTCTATGGTCTTTAATTTCATTTATTTTTAACATGGAATAAGAAATCAAGACAAAACCTCAAGAACCCTAAAATTTACATTAACGATGAGAATTTTGATACACGATCCAAACAAAGCAATTAATTAAGGGGAAACATTCTATGCATGATTATGAACATTTGGCAAAAGTATTGTGCGAGGAAATATGCATAGATTAAGAGATGACCAAGTTTAGGCTTACTTGAAGATCGTGACAGCAAGAGCAATTTGATTTTTGAGTTGGAGGTGTTACAGATGGGTTGTGATTATCTGAACAGCTTCAATGGATGTTGTGGAGTGTGTTGCAAGCTTTGGAACACTTTGGAAGTCTTTGGATCAAGCTGGAGCACTCCAACTGCATAATTGAAGCATAATGGCTAGGTTAATAGGTGATTTTGAGCTGGGGGTGTTACAGTTGGTGTTTAAGTGTTTGGACACCTCCAATACATCATATGTGATGTGTCTGGGCAATTGGAATGGATTGCTTATGGCTGCAACTTAAAACCCGATAGTGGTTGCTCAAAAACAAGAAAACTTGGCACTTAAGAGAGAATGAGAGAAAGCAATGCTATAACTGGCTTTGGTGTGAGTTGAATGATCCATTGGAACCTCTATTTATAGGGGATCAACTCTTGTCTTGTATGAATAGTGAATGGCTGCTGGATCAGATCACATTCGCATGGATTGGCTTGGAGGATTTATTCTCATGCAAGGCAAACTAGCCCTTCCCAAGAGCAGGGCTATATCTTGACCAAATTCACATTCTTCAGATGTCTTTATTTTTGTTTAATTAGAGAAATTGACTGAGTAGAGTGGCTACCTTGACAATGCACTATTCCACATTAATGCCCTTTGAATTCAAGGCAAAATGTGCCAAAATGCATGCACTTCAAGTTGGAAGATTCCTTGGCTTTTTGACTCAGTTTTATCAGTTGGATCAGTTGCTTTATGATTGGTTTGAGTACATATGGCATAGTGATCCTTGGTCTTTGGCTCAAAATCGTGTGTGGCAAGCAAACATGCAAACTGATTTTTCCAAAACAGCTTGCAGCAACATGACTTTGGGCATGGATTTCTCTTGGCTCAAGGTGAATCAGTTCATACTAGTGAGCTCTTTGGATTCTTGGTAATATTTGCAACAACATTGATGTTTATCTTTGGAACTGATTCAACTTGCATCTATGTGAAAAAATCGCACAAGTTTTGATGTTTCAGCAAAAATCTGCCTAGCCCAGAATTTTTCTAAGTGTTGGAAAATGATGGATTTTCATGTTTTAGTGATTTTGATCCAACCATAACTCAAAATCCATAATGAATTGGAATGACTCGTAGTTGACACTTTTGTAGAGGGCCATGAGGGCTATAAATCCAGCTTTGGATGGGGAAAAATAGCTTTGTGGTTTAGGAGTTATGATCCTCCAAAGTTGGTACCCTTGCCACTTTATTTCATAACTTAGAAAATTTTCTAAGTTTTTATGGTTACCCCTTTTACAAGTTATCCAACTTTTCTTGGTTTTTCTTGATGAATGATGATTCCAATCACACATTAACATCATTTTAGGGTTAGAAAACTATAAAAGTGAAAAATCTCAAAAAGTCAAAGTTTGACTTTTGTGCACAGTTGACTTTTTATCAGATGAATTCCAAATTGTGCGATCCTCTAGGAAATCATGCCTTTGACCTAAATCAAACTTGGTGGGCAAGTTCCATGGGTATTATAGGGTATATTGAAGCATGTCCTAGGGTTTGAGAGCATGTCCTGGTTAAAAGTCAAAGCTATAGTTGACTTTTCTCGCGAAACCCTAATTGTGGCTCTGATGAAATTGAGACTTGTTGCTCAAGCTTCTTGGATTAATCCATTGTTACAAATGGATCAATGTAGTATCTTGGAGACCTTCAAATCATGTCTTGAGGTCTTGGCTCGTGATTTGTCCCAAAAGTCAACTTAGGGGTGAATTAGGTCAAGAAACCCTAATTCCAGATTTTTGATGAATGCATCCCCTGAGGTCAAATTGACTTGATGATTGGGTTTATGATGTCCCTTGTAGCATCATAGTTTATGCTTTGAAGCAATGGCTCATGCCCAGAGGAAAATTTCCATCTGGAGGCCCTGGTCGACCAAAACCCTAATTTGGTAACACTGGCGATCTTGAGGCTTAATCCACTTGGAATGCTGCAACCTTGTGCTTGATCCTTGATGTGAGAGTCCTCTTGATCCCTTGTGGATGTTTGAGAGGTTTAGACAAGTTGAAGATCATGTCATTCCTTGATTGATCTTTTGTCTAAAAGCTCTGAGATGGCTGGAAACCCTAAGTCTGATTGTAGTGGATGCTCACCCATCTTTGGGGAGACTAATGAGGCAAGATAGTTCATCCATATTGTGATGATGATTTTCACAATGATGGGGAATCTTAGTGGTCAAAATTTGGGGTATGACACATTCCCATAATGAATTTTGTAGATGAGATCATTGAAGATATTTCTTTCTTTGTAATCTTCAATAGTATCACCTATTTCATCATATTTGATGGCTTGTGCAATGATAGAGGGATTAATCACTGCAGGGAATCCGGAAATGACTGACTGAATGATGTACTGATTATATACGTTTGAAAAGATACCAGCGTTTGTCCAGAATTCCTTGACTAGATCGGTGTAAATAAAGCCTAGAAGCATGTTGAGATAACCATCCCATTTCTGACACCGTAACTCAGACGAGGTTCTTATCAACCCATGTTCTTTGAGGGAACATGAGTTCATAGTAAATTCATTTAGAACTTTTAACTCAGAGATTTCACTCTTAACAACTTTTGGATGTGAGGTAGACATTTTGGAGGGAATAGGAAATAGAGACGCTAGCTGAGATGGGTTGGAATGATGAATAGACAAGTGAGCAAAATGTCTTAAATAGGCGACGAATAGAGAGAGTTAATAAATGTTTGTGACTCCCAACGATAGGTTCATCATTTCCTAGACATTAGACCAGATAGGGTAAGGGATGGTTACTAGTCCTAAGTATAACAGTCTTCAATCTTGGGAAGACCAAGAGATCACGCATAGAATTTTCAAATTAATTCTTGACGGGTGTCAAAGATTCGCAATAAATTCATATGAAGATTGGCTTGTTAAAAACATTAACTGAAAGTGAAACAAAGAGACACACTGTCTATTCTCAAGAAGATTTATCCTACATATCTAATAAGTGAGTAATTATAAAGGTAAGCATAAGAATTGAGAGAGAGTGAGAAAGAAGGAAAATAGAACAAAAGACAACACATACTTCATTAATTTAATTGAAAATACAAGGTATGAACAACGCAGATACATGAACTTAATAAACTATTACAAACTGATAGCTTGGCCTAGTTCAAACACACAATCATCTAATTTTATGAGAACCATCTGCTATCGAAGGTTTCATAAAATTTTCTATCAAGAGCAATGTTTGGACCGCCTCTAACTCTGCAAATTGTTTGCACGATTCCTGCTCTGAAGAGGACTTCAGATAACACTCTTCCATAGGGGATGAACGATATGTTCCCGGTTCTTGACAGAAGGATTGACTCTTTAAGATGGTCAAAGATTACTTAGGACAAATCTATAGGAATTGACCTAAGAAGACACATGATGAGAAGCTTATCATCATGATACATAAATTCTTTGTTTGTATTGCGAGGTTTAATGTTTGTTAAGATAAACTTGAACCATCCTTTTGCATTAGGCAGAAGTCTTTCAGGATTTGTTGGTTCAAAGGCAGAGCCTTTATCAAACATATAATGCATTTCAGCATTGGAGGTGCATCGAATGGATGCGTGGTTGGTTGTGACACCCCCTTGGGCAAAGTCAATGGCTTCAACAATGTTTGTGGCGTTGAAGGTAACTAGAATACCATAGATGTTTGAAGAGATGGTCAGACCATTACTGCTAACAGAGGCATTGATCCAAAAGGGTTTTAAAATGTTTGGATAGATTGAGCCTCTTAACATAGATAGGTATCCGTTCCAATTTTGAAAATGAATTCCAAAATAAAAGTTTAGACTAGTGTTTGCTGGATTTAGTCGTTTTTCATTGATGATTTCTAAGAGATCATCGTTGCCATGAAAGGTTCTTGGAGTCATTTTTGAAGATGTTTTAGAGTTCTTAAGATGGCTAAGGACAAGAAATAATGAAGGATTTTTAGAGTTGTGGTAAGACTCTAAATAGACAAGGGAAGAGGCTGAATTAAATGGGTCAATAACTGAGAGTGAAATTTGATCATGATTACCTAGATTTTGGAGAAAATAGAGATAGTATAAGAGATGAGGACAGTCACACAGTATAACCATCTGTTATCCTAGGGAAGATCAAGAAATTAAGCATACGATTCTTTTTAATTAATTCTTGGCAAAAGTTAAGTATTTTCAATAAATTTATTTGAGCGAGTTGTATTTGAAGATATTAACGAAGAGACACAATCCCTAGTTTTATATTTTTAATGAGTGCACGACCATAGAGGCAAGCTTAAAGATTTTACTATTTCCAACACTAAAATGAATCCTTACTTGTCAGCACATGATCACACCTGGTTAGTAGCTATAGGGAGGTGACGGGCTATTATGGACAATGTAGCACGCTTTCTAATTTCGTACTTAATCATACGAACAGATGTCATTCAATATGCATAGTTCAAGGAGATTTGAACGGTTGAGATTTTCTAGGTAGAGAGCAAGGTAAGGTTGTTGGGAATAAGTTTTTCTATATGAGATGACTCAAGAGAAATTGAGTGAGATAATTTAATATCATCATTTCTAAGACTAGCTAAAATAGATGGATAGACTCTAATAAAGAGAGAGTCAGACAAAAATAAAAATACTCGTTAGAGTATACTTATGGACTGTAGGAAGTAGCCATCACAGAGTAATTAACATGATGAATAGAAGCTTACATTTGAGACTGTTTTAATCTAATTATTCATCAGTCGTACGCAGATGCATACGGAGAAGGGCATAAGGATTTCTTAAATAAATTTTTAACCTATTCTCACGAAACTTATCATGACATGACAAAGGTTTTAAATTACAATAAAATGTTGTGATTTGTTCAAGTGTATTTGTCATGTATTCTTAATAAGTCATAGATGAAGAGAAAATAGTACCTTAGAGAATCTGAAAATCTTTCCGTGGTACTTCATCTGAATGTTCTCCAATTTGACTCTGAGCTTCTAATCATCATTTTTAGCTTCTGCTTTCTTCAGAGTGAGATGACATTGTGATCAGTCATTGAAGAATATCGATGTCTTCTGATGATCTTTTCCTTGTTCAGAAACATTCATCTGCCTTCTGAGAGCAACCCTTAGAGAAACTGATATTTTATTATCAGAACGTCTATATGTTATCAAGCTTTTATTTCATTATATCTTCTGACTCTGTTTCTTCGAACAGATGCAGAACTTGCTCAAAAGTGAGTATCATCAAACACGTGTGTAACACATGACATAGTTTGCATGACAATCTTTGTTCTTGCAATGCTGATCTAACTCGTTTAGATTTAGTCCATCAAGGATTTTCAGCATATCTGCCTCTGAAAAGAATGTCAGCTGATTTCTTCATTCTGAATAACATCAGTGACTTAGATACTTTTTGGCTTCGAGTAGATGACTTCTGTTTCTTCATCTAGTCAAGCATTTTCTGATTCGCAACATGAACTTTTTGAAAGAAATATTAGATAACATTCTGACAAATTACAGTTGGTTCAACTGAGATAGAATCTCAAGTTAACAGAACTCAATCGTCTATGTTATTTCAACCCAGACTCAGAATTGTTCTTCATCAGATTCCCGATGAATCTCTAGATTTCCTCTTTCTGAATGTTCTTCAATTTTCTACAAAGCTTTTCAAGAAAGCACATTCAGTTCTTCATTGAATCTTTTAACTGCTTGATTAGTTAAGATTCAGATGTTGAATCATTTCTAAGAGTTTGAATTCTTCAGTTTTCGGACTTCTTCTACATACTTCGTTCTGAAGTTCAAAACCATAGAACAACAATCTTTCTTCTTTACATGAAGAAGTTCTTAATGAGTTTCAAACGAGAAAGTCAAGGGTGGACCTAATCCGTTTCTTGAAAACATCTCAAAAACTCATAAAGAAATAATCTTCAGCAAACAAGATTTCTTGTTTTCCGATGATTCAACTTTGAGCAAATACGTGGTTTATCCACACGAATCTTCTAGGATAAGCATTCAACAGATATTACTTCTTATCTGAGGAGTCTATCTTGCCAGCTGATTCTTCAATCTTCATCAAGGCTTAAGTGAGGAAGATTTAGTTGTTGACAACTGCAAAAACCTCCAGAATCAGTGACTTGCTCAAGTAATCCAGTTGATTACAATTTTGTACATAGTCATCTTCTGAGCCGTTACAGAAATTGTAAGTGGATTGAAATATCACCCAGAGTAGTTCTACGCACCACATCTGGATCTTTTTCTGACACTGTTAAGTGTTTGATATCCATCAATAATAGAACTAGAGCTCTGATACCAATTGAAGGTGCGAGATAGACACAAGAAAGAGGGGGGGTTCGAATTGTGTTTTCACTCTTAAAATTTTTTTGCCTCTTATCGTTAAAGCACTAAGAGAACACCAGAGTTCATTAAGAGACTCTAACTGGCGAAGTAGCATTCAGACTTCTCAATGCGTAAAGCATATATGACAGGGAGAGTCTGAATAAGATATGCATCATTCAGAACTTGCAGTGCGGAAGCTTATCAAAGTTAAGATGCAAGGTTCTGATTTGTTTACGTAAGGTTCTGATAATTTAGAATAAGACATAAATAATAAATCAAAGCATAAGCAAGAGTAAAGAACACACGATATATCCTGGTTCACTTGAGCAACTCCCAAGCTAGTCCGGTCCACCCTCCTGAGGTGATTTCGCCTTGAACTCAAGGACTTAATCCACTATAACCAAATCCGATTACAGATGCACGGGCAACAGTCGATGACTAACAACCTGCACAACTGCAGCTGTGACTAACACACAATGAACTGTTCAGGGATTCAACTTAATGAATATAACGAACATTGACCTGCAGGTTCCAATCTCGCAAGATCTACTGCTAGGACTTCACAACTAAACGTTCAGGGATTCGTCGCAACGAATATAACGTTTACTGACCCTATTTCAGGATTTACCACAATGACACCAAGCCATTGTCTTCTTGAGTCTCCGGTCACACTGACCACTCAAGGAATCCTAATTCACATAGAATTAGTTAAACAGGAGATTACAATGATGCTTCTTAACAAGCAGATAACTCCTAAGTTTAAGTACAGAAGAACACACAAGTGTTCAAGCAAGATGTGAGAAACAACTCCTTGCTATCTTAAGAAACTACAAAGATGTATGTTGATTTGACACTTGTTGACATCTTGTAGATCTTCTTCTTTTTCGTCTTCTTGGTTGAGCAAGCTTTGAGCAACAACTCCTTGCTTCAGATCTTCAATGTAGCTCAGACGAAAAGGTGGTTGATGACTTGACTGATTTGCAATGTTGTCTTCTTCATCAACAACTTTTGTTTTAATTGTTGTTGTTTTGTTGATTTATGATCTTAAGTTTGAACAACAATGGTCGTGTGTAAATGGTGATAGCTTTGGATATTAAGTGTTACAACGAGAACTCATCGTTGTGGCTATCATTACATTAACTTGATTGATTCACAACCGACACACTCAGAAGCGATTACTCATTTATTTAAATAACCAAGTAAAATATAGCCGTTGGAGATCTTTTGGCCGTTTGAAAAGAGTCGTTATGCAATGATTAAAGTTGTACTGCCATATCTTCTTTTTACTGTAGAAGTGATGGGATTGGTCTTTTAGAATGATGTACAGTCATTGTTAACGGTAACATTTGTCTTCAAATCTTCAGAGGCTTCTGATGGTAATTAATTGAAGCATGAGTAGAGACTTTATAACTGGGTCTTCAAATCTTTCAAATCTTCCATCTTCAGAGTTTGTCCATTAGGAATCTGTCTTCAGAATTTCAGCACTTGGCTTGAAACCCGTTATCTTCACTTGCTTCAAGACATCAGAATCTTCAGAACTTGTCCATTAGGAATCTGTCTTCAAAATCTTTAGCACTTGACCTTTGGAACCATAATCTTCAGAACACATAAGTCTTCAGAATCTTTCTGCACTTGGTCTTCAGAGCCTTCAGCCTTCAGAACTTCAAGTCATTGGAATCTTCAGCACTTGGGTTCTCTATAACATTATCTCTTCAGAAGCTTCGCTATCTTCAGAATCATAACCATTCTCAGAGAGCATCCACAAGAGTATTGCAACAGCAATATCGACATCCTTGGATCTGACTGATCATAATCAGATACAGAAGCATACTTGCTTCTTGCGACTTGTGTCACACATAGTAACTTCGCATATAATCAATTACGCACATCTGGCTAATGCTTGTTGGATCTGATATCTTCTATGGTTATGATCTGTACACAACACACGTTAGAACATAAAATGGTTCTTTCACAAATACCATTGTTATCATCAAAACATAGAGACGACTTGTAGAGACAACTCTTGCTCTAACAGCCTTAAGGGAGCATGTGAACAAAGCACAAGTAAACATTACACAACTCAATCACAAACAACATCAAGTACCAAACAAGACCCAAGTGAAGATTCAAGAGCAAAGTCAAGTCATGTAACAATACTAACCACAAGGCAAGCATCAAAATTAAACAAGTATCATAAAGGAAAATATTCACAAGTGTCACCAAGAATTAATCAACATTTCTTGAATTCAGTTAATGCTTAATTCAAATACTCAACCAAAATTCACTACAAGCTCCAATTGAAATTCAAGAAATCGTGACAAAACCTAATCAAGCCAAATTAATAAAATCAAGAACAAGAATTAATACCAAATTCTAATATCGCCATGTTAATCAACAATCAAAATCAAACTTTAATCAAAGTCCTAATATTAAACTAATTTTATTAAAATCCTACTCGATTCTAAATAAAGACTAACGACAAATTAATTAATTCAAGAAACCAATTACAAACGTAAACCAAGAATTAATCCTTCATTAAAATTAAATAATTTAGTCATGAATTTTAATTAAAATTAAACATAATTTTTAATTGAAAATTAATCACATCTAATCACAAATTATAAAATAAATAAAAAAATAGTCACACGTTATTTAAAGAAACGAAAATCTATGAAATCTAAACAAATAAGTAGAAAATAAGATCTAAAAGCTAAAATAACAAAAATGGGGTGCAAAACTAAACAAAAGGCTGTGAACAAAGCATGATAATGGGCTTATCCCAAGCCCACAAAACTCAACATAAAAATAAAACATTAAAAAATAAAAAATGAATAATGAACCAATGGGCCAGATCTCTTTGGCCCAACAACAACAACATGATGAATCCAAACAAAATAAGCAAAGGGATAGCATCTCAAACCACTTCCCTTCCCAACTTCACTCTCTCTCTCTCTCTCTCTCTCTCTCTCTCTCTCTCTCTCTCTCTCGTGCATACTATTCCTCCATCTTCCTCTACGCACCTCAGCCATCTTAATCTCTCGCTCATAATCACGCCGGGATATGGTGAGGCTCGCCGCGCCAAGGCCTTTTGGCCGGCGACGGTGTAGACGATGATTCGAAGCCCTCCCTCCCTTGTTTGTGAATTCAAACAAGAATCAAGGAATCGAACCAACAAGCTACAACATTGCAATGTGGTTTGCACAAAATTCACAACAATTAAGCACATAATTACATACCTCTGAAGAGTTACAACGCGGAAGTTTCGACGATGTCGGCAATTGCGAAGGTATTTCTCTCTAATTCCCCTCTTTGTGTAGTGTATGCTCTTGATGAACCTTGTGTTGTAATGGTGATATGATTGTTGTTATCGTCGTGTTAACGTTGTTGCTATGAATTCTTTTCTTTTCCAACTCGCCTACCCCTGCTGCGTGTGTAAATTATTGATGTCGTTTCCACTTTAGTTTAAACATGTTCGAACACGTTTCTTATTCAATTTAATGCTTGACTCAATGCTGTTGATTGTAGAGAACATAAGCATGATCAGTTGGTGCGAACTAATGGACGGTGTGTTATGAATGTCATTCAACTTCACAACATGCCCTAAGACTAGCAGAGAAGCCACATGATTTTTATTCTCTTATTTTTTTGCAGATTAGTGTATGGCACGAAATGTCGGCTTACAGAATGTGATGATTTGTACTTCAAATTACTTGACTAGAGTTGAAGACACGAGTGTTGCTGCCACACCCGTAAGAGCACACAATCTGCTAAATCCTCCAATGATAAATTGATGTAAGCCATATTGTGTCAAAAATGTTGTCATCAAACTACCTGGTGTGAGAACAATATTGAAGTAGAGGTGCACCCACGCAATACTAGCAGGAAGGACTGGCTGACCCAAATATTCCTTCCAGCCCAGCTTGATGGCTTCCGGACCTTTAACCGTTATACCCTCAGCAAGGGCTGCAGTGAGCAGACACCAGATGTACCTCTTCATGTGCTTGAGTAGATCTTCTGCAAAACGAGGTTACATTTTTCGTACACTGCATGGTCGATTCACTATGAATACTTTTGCCAACATGACAATGATGAAGTTTCTTTACAGCTTATACAAATCTCTTTTTGCAGGTACTAGCTTGTTATTGTATTGGAACAAAGTGTACCGGATCCTTGCAGGAGATGTTTCGCATTCAGATTCTACCAATTCGTGACTAGATTACTGGTTCACCGATATCGTAACACAGTCAACAATTACCATGGTTTGTCATCAACAATCTCTTCCATGGTAAACACGTGAGCGGGCCTATCGAGGCACATAACATTGATTTTTGGTACATCATTCCATCGATTCACGACAATCATGGAGGATAATGTAGCTAGTGCATCAACCATGTTATTTTCTTCGCGAGGGATATGATGAAATTCAACCTTATTGAAGAAAGGTAACAACCTTCTTGCATAGTCTTTGTAAGGAATTAATCTGGGTTGATGGGTTTTCCATTCACCCTTGATCTGATTTATGACCAAAGCTGAGTCTTCATAGACATCAAGAATTTTGATTCTTAAATTAATGGCTTCTTCAAGTCCTATGATAGAGGCTTCATATTCAGCTTCATTGTTTGTGCATTTGAATGCCAACCTTGCTGTGAAAGGAATATGGGTACCTTGAGGTGTAACGATGATTGCCCTAATTCCCTTCCCATAAGTGTTGATAGCTCCATCAAATATCAAACCCCATCGGGAATCTGGCTCCGGTCCTTCGTCTAGCAACGGTTCATCATAGTATTTCATCTTTAGATATATTACATCTTCATCTGGGAAGTCAAATTTTACAAGTTCATAGTCATCAATTGGTTGGTGAGCCAAATGATCAGCTAGAATGCTCATCTTGACGGATTTTTGAGCATAGTATTCAATATCATAATCTGATAACAACATCTTCCAGCGAGCAATCCTTTCGGTTAAAGCGGGTTTTTCAAAGATATACTTGATCAGGTCCATTTTGGAGATCAACCAAGTAGTATGACAAATCATGTATTGACGGAGACGCTTAGCAGCCCAAGCCAAGGCACAATAGGTTTTTTCAAGCATAGTGTAACGAGATTCACAGTCTGTGAATTTCTTACTTAAGTAATAAATGGCGTGCTCCTTTTTCTTAGTTTCATCTTGCTGGCCAAGCATACAGCCCATGAAATCATCTAATACTGTTAAGTATATGATCAAAGGTCTTCCTTCCATTGGAGGGATCTGGATAAGAGGCTCAAGTAAATATTCTTTGATGTTGTCAAAGGCCTTCTGGAAATCTTATGTCCATATACAACTCTGGTCTTTTCGAAGAAGTTTGAATATTGGCCTATAAGTAGCGATCATATGAGAGATGAATCTAGAGATGTAGTTTAAACGGCCCAAAAATCCTTACTTGTTTCTCAGTTTTGGGTACTGGCATTTCCTGAATGGCTTTGACTTTATCAGGATCAACTTCAATTCCCTTTTGGCTGACAATGAAACCCAAAAGCTTCCCTGAACGAACACCAAAGGTACACTTGTTGGGATTCAAGCGGAGTTTGTATTTCCTCAAACTCTGGAATAACTTCAATAAATACTCCACATGTTCTTCTTCAGTTCTGGATTTGGCGATCATGTCATCGACATATACTTCAATTTCTTTATGCATCTTGTCATGGAAAAGAGTTGTAATGGCTCTTTGGTAGGTTGCGCCTGCATTCTTTAAACCAAAAGGCATTACTTTGTAGTAAAATGTTCCCCATGGCGTAATAAATGAGGTTTTTTCATGTCTTCAGGTGCCATTATGATTTGATTATATTCGGAGAATCCGTCCATGAAGGAGAATACTTAGAATTTTGCGGTGCTGCCGACCAACATGTCAATATGTGGAAGTGGAAAGTCATCTTTCAGACTGACATTGTTTAAGTCTCAGTAGTCCACACACATTATGAGTTTTCCATCCTTTTTCAGAACAGGCACTATGTTGGCCAACCACTGAGGGTATTCTGCCGTGGCAAGGAAACCTGCGTCAATCTGCTTTTTCACTTTCTCTTTAATTTTGATGGCCATATCTGGGCGAGTTCTTCTCAACTCCTACTTGATTGGCAGACATTCTAGTTTCAACGGTAAATGGTGTTCCACAATATCTGTGTCCAATCCTAGCATATCTTGGTAGGACCAAGCAAACACATCCAGGAACTCTTTGAGAAGTTCTACCATTTTTATTTTAATACCTGGTCTAAGCAGTGCCCCTATCTTTACCTCTTTCCTGTCTTCATTGGAACCGAGGTTGATCACCTCTATCGGCTCTTTGTACAGCTGAATGGAGGCTTCTTCTTGCTTAAGCAGTCGGGAAATTTCATCCGGAATTTCTTCCTCTTCTCCATCTTCAGATTCGAATACTAGGAACTCAAATTTGGGAGAGGGCATAGGGTCATATTTTTCAATGGGGTTTTCGATGTTTAATCTGCACATATGATTGATTGTTGGTTTTTAGAAAACATATAATTGCAGTGGCGTGCAGACATCGAAAGTGTTTATCATTCATTTTTTACTTTATTATATTTTTATTTATTTTTATTACCGTTTTCCAAAAAAATGGAAAAGTAAAAAATCTAATAGCATGGAATTGAAAATAACATTATTATTGATCAATTATTTCTTGAAACTAAAGCTTACTAAAGAAAATTTTAAAAATAGGTGGCCCTAGAAACATCTCTCACTTTGGGGGGAGCGAGAGGACAAAACAAAGATAAAACATTTACTTTGAGATATGGACAACAGTTGGAACATCAACAACTATCCAATTTTGAGAAACTTTCCCATGTGTCACGAAGCCTTGTGAATCCCTTTCAGGATTGTCTTCCATAATGGCGCTGACTTCTGGCGGAGTCAGTTTAACAGAATTTTTAATCTTTATGGATACATCAGAAAGGAGGTTTTAGTGGCCTTTTCGATGGATCGTGGGATGTTGAACGATACATACGCGTCCTCTAGGGACATGTACTTGGGGTCTTCTGAATAAGGTTCCCACTCGCACATATTGAGATCACAGGATGCAGTTTCACACTTGGAAGATCTTTTCGCCTTCTCAGGTTTTTCTTTGGCTAGTGGATTAATAAGAGGTTCCATTATGAAATTCACTTCTGACGTAGTATAATGAATAAAATCCCTTTTAGTAATCTTTGCAGATTTGTCAAAAAGGTGATCTTCAACTGCTTTCTAGATGGGTTAAGGAGTATAAAATGGTATGTAGGCCTCTTGCGATTAGCTGTCATACCCAGAAGTTTCCAAGTAGGGATCCTAGACCTCTGGAGGAATATATGAATCGTCCTCAGAGTAGCAAAAATTATCTTCCATAACCGTAACCTCTTCTTGTGAAATACGAGAAATGAGACAGTTTTCAGTGTTGCAATCCTCTACATCCATTTCATCATCTGGCTCAAATACATCCTTGAATTTCTCATGTGGAGAAGGTAATAGAGTATGCGCCTCTTCTTGTGATATGTACCTAGAATCATTGAGGTAGGACTTCCATTCTTCTTCAGAATATGAGGATTCGTCTTCAGAGTCATCTCTATTAATGGCCTCGACCTCTTGAGGGATAGAATGAATAAAGCCACCACTGTAAAAAATATTTTGAATGGGAGGGATGCCTTCATTCTTTCCTGTAGTTTTTGCAAATGCCGGAGAAAAACCGAGGCCTCTTTTGGTCTGGCCACTGGTAGGAATCAAACATGTCCCCACCCTTTAGCGCTACCACTTTCCACTACTCGAATTACGTCTTTGTATGAGGAAATGAATGCCCCTTTGCTACCTTTTCTATTTACAGAAAGTGCCTGGAACTGAGTTTCAATAACCTCTTCGGGTTCCAAGTAAGAAAATGATGACAAATTGCTTACAACCAAAGGCCGTTCACCAGATACGGTAACCAACTTGGCGTTATTTACAAACTTCAACTTTTGATGTAGCGTCGAAGTGACTGCTCCTGCTTCATGGATCCACAGACAACCCAACAAATAATTGTATACTGCTTGGATGTCCCTTACTTGGAAGGTAACTTGAAATGTATGGGGGCCAATAGTTATGGGGAGATCTACTTCACAAATAACTCTTTTCTTGGATTAATCAAAAGCTTTGACAACAATTCCACTGCCCCTCATTGGAGTGCCTTAAAATGCCAACTTTGTAAGAGTTGATTTTGGCATGACATTTAGTGATGAACAAGTGTCTACCAATACACTTGACAAGGTATCATTCATGCAGTTGACTGAGATATTTAGTGCCATATTGTGATTGCTCCCCTCTTCTGGGAGATCTTCATCGCATAAGCTCAGGTTATTGCAGGCAGTAATGTTAGCAACACTATTGCCAAATTGACCCACCGTTACATCATGGTTTATGAAGGCTTGCTCCAAGACCTTCTGTAGAGCTTCCCTGTGAGCCTCAGAGCTCTTTAAAAGGGATAAAATGGATATTTTGGAAGGTGTGTTTAACAGCTGGTCCACAATGTTGTATTCACTTTTCTTGATCAGCTTTAAAACTTTGTCATTATCTTTCCTCTGATTGGTGTCACTTGATTGATCAATTTATTCAAAAGGAGTTTCAATCTGCTTCTCTTTTCTTGTAGTCACATCCTCAACTTCTTTGTTGAATACCCGACCACTTCTGGTAACTCGGCTTATGTCAGCAATGTTGACAATAGATGGTAAGGGTACTTCATTCCCATCCTCAACCATGGTAGCACCGTACTTGTAAGGTATGGCCTTTTCTGATTTGTACGAGACAGGACCTGGTAAATAAATGACCAAAGGAGTCACGATGGTCTTTCGACTATCATAGATGATCTCTATTGGTTCAATGGTGGGAAAATTAGGAATCCTCCTTTTGTCAAAAGGAATTGTCACGCGTTCAGGTTCATTAAACTGAAGAGTTATGGTATAGACATCCTCACTAGTTTCATCCTCAATGGGTTCTCTTTCATGGAGGACCGTGATGGTTCTTCGGTCTAATAACCCTTGGATCTCATTTTGGATGTGAAGGCAACCACGTCGGCTTCTACGACATTTTTTTCAGGTAGTATGATCATGATGATTGGGACCAAAGTAATCAATTTTGCACAAACATTTGTGAAATTTGACTAGCGACTCCCTAATATATTTGATATCATAAACTGCATATTCTCCCGGACAGCCTTGTACCATATTGATTGGTTGGTAAGGCCTCATTATGTATTCCTGATCCAACCTTGGTTTATTTGCTCTTGTAGGACTGCTTGTACAAAGTAACATCCTTAATTATTTACAGACCATACACTGCATGCTGCATAATCGTGTGGATCTACAAGACCCCACCTGCTGTGTCCTGCATGCATTTTCACCAAGTTCCTCCTTAATAAGCGGACATCATAGATCTTATAGCTTTATGGGCAACCATAGACCATGTTGATAGAAGCTCCTCCATGTTGAGGTAGCAGGTTCACTTGAACATTTGGATTACTGTCTTTGAAAGACAAAATTCCATTTTTGATAAGTCTAAGGAAATCATCTTTGAAGCTAAACCAGTTCTCGATACCATGCCCGGGTGCTCCCTGATGATAGGGGCAAAATTGGTCAGCTTTGAACCAATAAGGAGGGTCCTTTAGGAGAACAGGAGGAGACTTTGTTTGAATACGTCCTTTTGTCAATAATGTCGGGAACAGCTCTGCGTACGACATGGGTATAAGATCAATCCGAGGTGACCTTTGAACACGATTGTTGTTGTTATTATACTGAGGGCAAGCCTTTTCTAGAGGCTGTTGTGGCCTTTGCTGATATTGTGGTTGTGTTGCTGACGCTGATGCTGATTTTGATTCTGATATTTTTCTGGCTGGTAGGCCGGAGCTGGCGCCGAATTGATAACAGGAGATACATTTGCCATCTATCTTGGTTGATATCTTCGTCTTGACTATCCTTGCAACACATTGCTAACATCCTGTTCCTTTTTATTTTGGAATCCACTTCCATGTCTTTTAGAGGATTCTGCCTCTTTGGTTAATCGTCCCTCTCGGACTGCTTCCTCTAATCGCACTCCCATGTTTACCATTTCAGTAAAGTCATTTGACGTAATGGCAATCATACGGTCGTAGTAAAAGGAATTCAGAGTTTTTCAAATATATCTTTGTCATTTATTTTTCTTCAATAGTAGGACAGATTTGGGCGGCGACTTCTCGCCATCTCTGAGCATACTCTTTGAAAGTTTCTTTTTCTTTTTGAGACATAGCTCTGAGTTGATCTCGGTTAGAAGCCATATCCAGTTTCTACTTGTATTGTTTCACAAAAGCTTCGCCAAGATCACTGAAACTTTGGATCTTTGCATTGTCTAATCCCATGTACCATTTGATTGCAGCTCTAGTTAGACTATACTGAAAGTAGTGAATTAATAGCTTTTGGTTGTCTGTTTGCGTGGACATCTTTCGTGCATACATAACTAAATGACTTCGAGGGAAAGAATTCCCCTTGTATTTTTCAAAGTCAGGTACTTTGAATTTAAGTGGTATCTTGACATTTGGAACCAGGCATAAGTCAGCTGCGTTCTTTCCAAATAAGTCTTGTCCTTTGAGAGCTTTAATCTCTTTCTACATGTTCGAGAACCTATCTTGGAATTCATCCCACCTTTCATCTACTCCTAGTTTCACTTGGAGGAGCATGGAAGATTTGTTTTTCAATGTATGGAGTGGTATGCATCACAGGAGGCGGTACTGTCATGATTGTTGAGACCTTTGAAGCTTCAGGGACCAGAAGTTTGTAACCCTCTGGCACAAAGTTGAAAGGCATGCCCCAAGGAAAGCCGGGAAGCATGGAATATTATGGCACGACAATAGTTATGACGAGTGCATAAATGATTTTTGAGATGACAGTCCTTTGAATTGGAGTTGACGGTTGATTTTGAGCAGCCGTCAAGGATTCTACCATGTTACCGAGCCTCTCTATATTGTCTTTTAGAGAAGTAACTTCATCTCTAAGTTCTCTATTTTCTTGCTCAAGCTCGTCTTTCTTTTTCTGACGACTGGCCCGAGTATTATATGAATGAGACAGTTTGGCTCAAAGTGAGAACATGTATAAGTTTCTGGTAAAATGCAAAAATGCTTAAATGATGTATGATGTGCAAAAATGCAAATGACTTTGTTTTACAAGGAACTTGAACAATTATGTTGTGAATATCATAACACTTTGGATAACTGAAAAAGATCTTATTTTACTTAATGTATTCAAAGGATTACATTAATGGAAGTACAACTTCAAAAAGATCTAGAACAAAGATGACAAGGTTAAGCATGTGGGTCCTAGGGAAATCTTGTCGATGAAGATCCAACCCCAGGTTATTGCTTCTTCTTCTGATTCTTCAGTTGTGTATTTTCTATTGTAAGTTGATCGACGATCTTTTTCCAAGCACCTGAGGTAGGACGAATATGACCAGAGAAAAATAAATTATCTTGTTCTTCTTGTCTCTCCACAGCATGTTGCTCCAAGATTTCTATCAGGTTGTCTTTTTCTTTTAGTTGTCTCTTCAACTCTCTTCTCTCAGTCCTTGCAGTATGGAATTTGTCTTCCCAAGTGTCTCTTTCCAGTTTCATCCTGGTTAAAAGCTCTTGATATTATTTCCTTTTCTCAATAGGGATGGTAGATGATAAATCAATGAAAGGTTGTGAAGGTTTCTCAAGAGGATAAGGCATCTTGAGCTCACAAGCCCTAGCATTAACCCATTAAGTGCAGGGTTTGAAAGCAACGCAATCTTTATTTTCTAGCTGATCTTTGCTCTTTTTATGAATAGTGTGCCAAGCCTTTATAACTGTTTTTCTCAAATTTGGAATTCCACACCCTCATTAAGGTAGAAGAAACCTGACACTAAGAGACTGCTAGGTTTATCTTTCATGGGGTACCCAAACTGACGTCTTGCAAGAGCGGGGTTATAGTTGATCCCTCCATGTATACAAATAAGGGGTACATTGGGGAATTCTCCACAACTGTCGATGATAACTCCTTTGTCGTAATATGGATCATACCAATTCATATTAGTATGAATGAGAGACATAAGTCTCTGAGACCATCTGAGTTTGTCAGGATTTTTAACAAAGAGTCTGGTTCTTGGCAAGTGTGACTTGAACCATATGTACAAAAAAGGTGCACAACACATGATTATTCCACTACCCTTCATAGTACTGTGATGAATTGAATGGTAAGTGTCCCCAAGTAAAGTAGGTATTGGGTTACCACTCAAAAATATATGGATGGCATTAAGATCAACATAGTGGTTGATATTTGGAAATAGTACAAGACCATAGATGAGTAGTGCAAAGATAGATTCAAAGGCACTCATACTATTAGCTCTAGCCAGCTCTGTAGCTTTCTCTATCAGGAATTTGGAAGTTAAGCCTTTGATTCCTCATTTGGAAGTGAAGTTGTCTTTCACATCTGAAGTTTCCAAATGAAGGGCCTTTGGAATAACTGAGTACTTAGGAATTTCCTCTGAGCCATTGAAAGGAATCTTGTTTAGTACTGGCAAACCAGCCTAATATGAATATTCCTCCAAAGTGGGTGTAAGTTAATAATCTAGAAATGTGAAACAGTGGTAGAGAGGATCATATAATTGTACAAGGGTGTCAAGAATTCCTTCTTCAACATTGGTCTTTAGGATGCCTAAGAGTCCTCCATAACTTCTTCTGAAATTCTATGGACAAGAAATCATATTGTCATACCCCAAATTTTGACCACTAAGATTTCCCATCATTGTGCAAACCATCATCACAATATGGACGAACCATCATGCCTCATTAGTCTCCCCAAAGATGGGTGAGCATCTACTACAATCAAACTTAGGGTTTCAAGCCCTCTAAGAGTTCTTAGATAGAGGATCAATCAAGGAATGACATGATCTTCAACTTGTCTAAAAGCATTAAGAGGACTCCCACTTCAAGGATTAAGCACAAGGCTGCTCCCTTCTAAGTGGATTAAGCCTCAAGATCGCCAGTGTCACCAAATTAGGGTTTGGTCGACCAGGGCCTCCAGATGGAAATTTTCCTCTGGGCATGAGCCAATGCTTCAAAGCATAACCTATGATGCTCCAAGGGATCTCATGAACCCAATCACCAAGTCAATTTAGCCTCAGGGGATTCATACATCAAAAATCAGGAATTAGGGTTTCTTGACCTAATTCACTCCTAAGTTGACATTTGGGACAAAACATGAGCCAAGACCTCAAGAGGGGATTTGAGGGTCTCAAATACATCACATTGATCCATTTGAAACAATGGATTGATCCAATAAGCTTGAGCAACAAGTTTCAATTTCATCAGAACCACAGTTAGGGTTTCATAGAAAAAGTCAACTGTATCTTTGACTTTTGACCAGGACATGCTCCCAAACCCTAAGACATGATTCAATACACCCTATAACACCTATAAAATCAATCCATCAAGTTTGATTTAGGTCAATGACTTGATTTCATAGAGGATCGCACAGTTTGGAATTCATCTGACAAAAAGCCAACTGTGCACAAAAGTCAAACTTTGACTTTTTGAGATTTTTCACAATTATGGTTCCTTAACCCTAAAATGATGTTAACGTGTGATTGGAATCATCATTCATCAAGAAAAATCAAGAAAAGTTGGATAACTTGTAAAAGGGGTAGCCATAAAAATCTTAGAAATTTTTCTAAGTTATGGAACAAAGTGGCTAGGGTACCAACTTTGGAGGATCATAACTCCTAAACCACAAGGCCATTTTTTCCCATCCAAGGCTGGATTTGTAGCTCTCAGTACCCTCTACAAAAGCTTCAACTACACCTCATTCCAATTCATCATGGATTTTGAGTTATGGAATGATCAAAATCAAGAAAAGTGAAAATGTCATTTTTTTCCAACACTTAGTGAAATTTTCACTAAGTCAGAATCTGCCTTCACTTTTTTCCAAATGTAGGGGCATTTTTCACTTGGATCCAAAAAGTATCAAAACCAATTATGATCAAACAGTTGTTGTATCATATGAGGGCTTTCCAAAATGGCCAAGAACTCCATCAAATTCCACTGGGGCCATGAGATATTACAATGGCAATATGCCTTGCTGAAAACTGCCAAAGCAAGGCAGATTTTGGAGTTTTGCTCGATTTGCCCAAATTTTGCAAAGGGCAAGCATCTCTATCCATCTGAACACCTCAAGGGGGGGCCAAGGAGGAACCAACTCTGATCCCAAGCATCCCAAGTCTTTGGAACCAAAAATAGCATGCCAAACCTAGAATTGCCTAAAAGAGGGGCAAGACTCCAATTTTGGATTGGAGCATTCAATGAATACACCAAGGTGGCATGGACTGAGCCATTGCCAACTAAATTCAGTCAAGACTTATCCAAGACCAAGGGAACCAGCAGCCTGTGCCCTAACCTCTAGTCAATGGCTAGAGGAGACTTGGATTCTCATTGCTCAACATTGGCCAAACCTATGCAGCAGTTGCCATCACTATTTCTTGCAAAAAAAACTTGCACTACTATAAATAAAGCTCATTTGTGATCTGTTTGAGTACACCAAAGCCATCAAATAGATGTTTTCCTCAAAATCTCCTTCTTCACTCCAATTTTGCCTTCCAAAGCAAGTCATTATCGGGTTTTGAGTTTGAGAGCAATTCCAATTAAACCAATCACACACACACCTCATAAACATCATATAGAAGTGATCCAAACACTCACATAACATATGGAACACCAAAATCACAAAATCACCAGCCAACTGCTCAAGCCTTTGACAAATTTGCAGTTGAGGTGCCAAATCAAGTTCCAGCTCAAATCAATCCACGCCAAGCATCCAGACACACTGCATAACACCTAGGGAAGCTGTCCATAACCTTGGAACCAAGCTGTAACACCTCTAACACAAAACACGATCACCAGCTGCAAGTGGTAAGCATGAGCTCTTCTAACTCTATGTTCCATGCAATTTTTGCTGCACAATAATTTGGCCATATGTTCATAATCATGAATGGAGTGTTTTCCCTCAATCAATTGCATTGTTTGAATCGTGTATGGAATTTCTGAACCTTCATGCAAATTTTAGGGTTCTTGAGGTTTCTCTTTGATTTCTTATTCCATGTTTAAAATAAATGAAATTAAAGACCATAGACATGATCGTGAGGTTGAAACGAGTAGATTGATATGTAGATTGCATGATACAATCAAGTATTCAGTGAGATTGGATAGAAAACGCAAATCTGCAGAAACAGAGGAAGGGCGCGTGTTCTTGCCATGTTCTTGGCGCCCTTTTTCAAATATTTGAATATTTGAATTTTGTGATTTTATTTAATTGATTCAAAAATTAATTTCTCTCTGAGTTTTAATGATTTTGAGTTGATTCTTTTTTTAATAATTCACAAAAATATTAAAATATTTTATTTTACCAAAAAATCCCAAAAATATTATTTATTTCATATAATTGATATTTTTGCAAAGAATTAATATTTTAATTGTTTTTGACATTTAAAATATTTTTTCCTTCTTGGTTTTGCAAATTTTTATGACTTCTAATCATTTTGTAGGTCAAAAATTGATTTTTGAAACATTAATCCAAGATCACAATTTGTTTTCCACATGTTTAACAATTTTGATCATTTTAATTGAATTTTTATTCAATTAAAATACATTTTGGAAACAAATTAGGGTTTTTGATTAATTCATCCCCCATCAAACTTTTTCAAACCCTTTGGGCCTCTAGTAGAGTGTAAGACCCAACCCTTTTTGAAAACCAAAATAATTTGGGCCTCAGTGTATTGTATGAGTCCCGATACCGTCAAAAAATTCGGCGCGGTCGTCGCCTTTCTAACAAATCAAACCCTTGGGCCTACCCTCTTGTTATAAGCCCCATTCTTTTTCTTTAAACACCTTTGAGCCTCTAATAGAGTGTAAGACCCAACCCCCTTTTAACCAAAACTATTTTGGGCCTCAGATATTGTATAAGTCCCTATGCGTTAAAAGAAAATCTCGGCGCGATCGCCAGTTCAAAAACAATTTTTTTTTGGCCTCTCCTAGAGCTGTAAGCCCCACCACTTGTACAAAAATAAACCTTTGGGCCTCTTGAGAGAGTGTAAGACCCATCCCTTTGTACAAAAAACCTTTTTGGGCCTCAGTCACTTGTATAAACCCCTGTACAAATTCCACAGTGCAATCACTGATAAAACTTTGGGCCTCTCCTTGAGCTGTAAGCCCCAACAATCTTTTCAAAGCACTTTCTCCTTTGATTTTGAATATAATATTGTTATCAAAGCTTTCTTTGTTGAGCAACTAATAAAACTGCATGGAAGCTCTACAACCGAGTAAGTGTTTACCCGCTTTCTTTATCCGTTTTCATATATATATATATATATAACTGTCTTGTGGGGCTGCTCACTGTAAGTCTACTTTCACAAACTTTTATATACTTGTCAAATATCAACTGTGTAATACTAGTATAGTTATTTAAAGTTTTCCCCGACAACTACGTCTAAGCACTAGGTAAAGCCCCGTTGATCGCTCTTAGATAAAGTCAAAACTAGATCCCCATAGGATTACCAGACACAGTCTTCCCTCCTCTTGAGGTTAAACAATATGGAGACGTGAAAGGCAGCATTCTCGGTGAACCCTTTCTCAGACTGTCACCCTTAGAAGTTGTCAAAGAGACTCTACTCCCTAGAGATGATCTTTTCTCCGTGAATGGCATCTCTTGAGTTTCTTCCAAATTCTCGGACTTTCTTGGCTTGATCTATTCTCTGTGAATGGCATGCCTTGAACTTCTCGGGGGTTTGGGGACCCACAGGCTTCTTAAAAGCACCCTTAAAAATTGTCAAAGAAACTCTAACTCCCCAGAGATGATCTTTTCTCCGTGAATGGCATCTCTTGAGTTTCTTCCAAATTCCCGGACTTTCCTGGCTTGATCTATTCTCTGTGAAGGGCATGTATTGAACTTATCGAGGTTTGGGGACCCACAGGCTTCTTAAAAGTATCCCCGCCTCCTCTTGGGCGTTGTACAAGGACCCTTCGGCTTCTTAGAAGTTCTCATTCCTTCTCTTGGGCTTAATACAAGGACCCTGACACCTCTTAAAGGTATAAGACAGAACTTAATCATCCTTTGCTAGAGCAGTCTTTCCAGCGTCAAAACTCCGGCCACTTAAGGGTTGATACTCATCCCTTAAAGCTCGTGCCTCCTCTTGGGCATTGTACAAAAGATGAAACTCTAGACTTGGACAGTCTAAAACCCATTGAGTCTCAAAGGCATTCTCAAGTTCCTTTCACAAAATCGAAAAAAACACTGATCGCTCCAAAAGTCGGCCTCTCTCATGAGAGTTCCTCACCCTTTGGCCTGCCTATGGATTTAATCCTCAACAGTAACCCAGCCTTCTCTTGGGCATTATACAAAGATCATTCACTATCTGAGAATCGATTTCTCCAAAACACCAGTAGACTTGGACAGTCTCAATACCCTTTGGATTTCCCATTTCCTTAAAGAACAGGAAATATCCCCGATCTTCTGATCAGTACCAAAGTACAACCTCACCTGGAATCAGTCTCTTTATAAGAACTGATTTTCTCTTTTATATAACATACTGGACCTGTCACTAAACTGAAACAGTCACCAGCATAGATAGCCTCCTCTTGGGCTTTGTACAATGATTCTCCCCAGCGGAGCTAACCTTTTTTAGCCTCCATCTTGGACTTTGTACGAGATACAAATCACTCTCTTGTTGAGTATAAAAGACTCTCTTGTTGAGTCAAACATTTTTTAGCCTTCATCTCGGGCTTTGTACGAGATATAAATCACTCTCTTGTTGAGTATAAAAGACTCTCTTGTTGAGTCAAACATTTTTTAGCCTTCATCTCGGGCTTGGTACGAGATACAAATCACTCTCTTGTTGAGTATAAAAGACTCTCTTGTTGAGTCAAACATTTTTTAGCCTTCATCTCGGGCTTTGTACGAGATACAAAACACTCTCTTGTTGAGTATAAAAAGATTCCCTTGTTGAGTCGATCCTCCTTTAGCCTCTATCTCGGGCTTCGTACGAGATACAAATCACTCTGTTGGCGAGTATAAAAGACTCTCTTGTTGAGTTAAACCCTTTTAGCCTCTGTCTTGGGCTTCGTACAAAACACATATAAAAACACTCTCTTGTTGAGTCAACCCTTTTAGCCTCTATCTCGGGCTTCGTACGAGACACAAAAGCATCCTCTTGTTGGGTCAATAGCCTCCTCTTAGGCTTTGTATAAGAAAACCCCGGTTGAGTCAATCAACCTGTTAGCATCAAAATATGTGCCTCGTTCATAGTATACAAACATCGACAACTCCTTTTCCTTCATCTAACCGCTGTAAGCGGCAAGCCTCTGGATTATTTACATCCACGCCACTGTCCCTCTTTTAGCATGAGAAATTCATAAGGAAAGATGACATTGCTCTAAACTGAGTTAAAGTCTTCTCCTTCAAGTTAAAAATCCCATATAAAGGAAATTATGGCATTGCTGGATTCACATATCCCAGTTAAAGTAATTCTCTTTTATGATCAGTCACCCAACAGTTGTGACAAACAGACCCCCTTTAGAGATGACAAATTCTCTCTAAAGTCAAACCCCTTTAGCTTCACATCTTAGGCATCGAACAAGATACAAATAGACCCTTCAGCTTCACATCTTGGGCTTTGAACAAGATACAAACCACATTTAGCTTCGCGCCTTGGGCTTTGAACAAGACACCAAAATAACCTTTTTCCTCCCATAGAATAGGAGGAACTACGATCGCTCTGATTTCCCTGTTTCGTTAAACGGGAATACGTAGGCATAAGATTGAGAAATCTTAGCGAGCATACTAATCAAAAACCCAAAATCCCGTATCTTCAAACATCAATCAAAAAGCATCAGTCCTAACATCCTACCAATAGTCTAGACCTTGTGTTCTTAACAACATAACCTAAGAGAGACCCACGATCTTTGTAGCATCTGTAAACCAACAGTCATCTGTTTAAACTCAGTATGCAAGTAGGGTTAATTGGAGACATCTATTTCCTTTCCTTCACCAGCTTCAATAAGATAAAAAATGAATCGAGTTGTAGTACCCTAAAGCGATAGTGCTTCGCAACCACCAAAAAACTCGCGCTACAGAAAAATGGCGACTCTGTTGGGGACAATCTTTTATTCATTGTATTATCTTTTCCCATCTCTTAGGCAGAGACCTTGAGCTCACGTTCATGTTACAGAAATGACAGCTATGCTGGGGTGTCATTGTCTGTATAGGATCATAAGACTAGAGGTCTAGGATGATTAAGACAAATATATATACTGCTTTTCCTAATTGATATCTGTGCTTATTTTTCTGCTAATGGGAATGCGTGTGATGCCGCATGTGGAAAGATTGAGTATACACCTAAGATAGGTGATGGCAATGCGGGTAATCTTACTGGGAGTGAATTCCAGTTAAGAGCCCCCGATCGACCATCAAACTCAGTGGAGACTCCTTTTGCAGATACATTGCCTATACGACTTCGGTTGTTGAAAGTAGTGTGGTCGACTGGGTTATCTGAGAAGCTGAGGTTTTTAGCAGACGTAAGCCATTTTGTAGTGCGGAAGCTATCGGAAATAGTTGTCACGCGATACTACCCTCATCTGAGATCACTCCAGGATACATCAGCTCGCTGGCGATCCGATTGTTGTTGTTATCCCAGAGGGGTCAATGATTTTGAGGACAGGTACAAAAAATCACCAATATAAACCTTTGGGGAGGGGGGGGGGGGGGGGTAGAGCCTTGACTTCATGACACCGACCCTTTGACCCCATGTTTTTTCTATGTTTTTGTTTGTTGCATTCATACATTCATCTAAAAAACATTAAAACAAAGAAAATCTTCTCTTATAGTCTCTCTTTTTCAAATTAAACTGAGACAATGATTACAAATATCAGAGAAAGGAGATTGCGCTAATGGATTTCGGTAGAAGGAAAACTCATAAGTACACCTTCAAGGTTCCAAAGTTAGAGGATTTGAGAGGTTTGGAGAGAATGATCACTAACCTTGAGGCTTTCAGAGCCAAGTATGGAGGACTGCTGTCCTTGTTAAGGGTCCACATAATTGAAGGAATCCTGTCCACGTTAATCTAGTTCTACAATCCGGTCTATCACTGTTTCACATTCCCGGATTATCAACTAGCACCAACACTGGAGGAGTACTCTCACTTGACTAATTTACATATCAATGATCAAGCTCCATTTTTTGGACTGGAAGAAATTCCAAAGGATCAGACTATTGCACGAGCAATTTATTTGGACGAGTCGGAAGTCAGGACTCACATGACCACTAAGGGTGGTATCCAAGGTTTGCCAGCCCAGTTCTTGACAAAGAAAGCCCTGTACTTTTCCAGTATAGGGAACATGGCCGCTTTCGAGAGCATCTTTGTTTTGCTCACCTACGAGTTATTTTTGTTTCCCAACATCGATAACTTTGTAGATATCAACGCCATTAAGATTTTCCAGATTGGAAACCCCGTACCGACCTTACTCGAAGATGCGTATCATTTGGTACACTTAAGGAATTTATACAGCGGAGGGATGATCACGTGCTGTGTACCCCTGCTATACAAATGGTTCACTTCCCATTTGCCAAAATCTGCTGCATTTTGGGATCAAAAGAATACTTTACGTTGGTCGCTGAGAGTCATGTCTCTTACTAACTCGGACATCGATTGGTACAATTGAATCTACGACGGGATCAGAATCATTGACCGTTGTGGAAATTTCCCAAATGTACCCCTTATAGGAACTAAGGGAGAAATCAACTATCATCCAATTTTAGTTCGTCGTCAATTTGGATACCCGATGAGACATGTCCCGCGCAGTGCTCATCTGGAAGGTCTTTTCTTCAAGGAAGGAGAAAATGACAGGGCACTAAAGACGGAAATAGTGCACGCTTGGAAACACGTTCGTAGGAAAGGACGAGAGTCTCTAGGAAAATCAGACTGTGTCTCGATGGAGCCTTATCTCCATTGGGTACAAACTAGAGCTCTCAAGCTGAGGATGCCTTACTCTCGTCAGGAAGTTCTTCCACTAAGGGACTCTGCCCTTTATTTTATGTCTGAGAAGGAAAAACTTCAAGTTACTCTCAGCAAAGTTCATCAAGAGAAGAGGTCTTGGAGGAACAAGTACCGTATTCTTAATGTGGAGTGTAAGAAAATACATCAGCTATTAAAAGAAAAAGACGCTCTGATTGAGATTTTAGAGCAACATGCTGTAGAAAATCAGGATAACCAAAGGAATTTGCTCGCTCCTTTCACTTGGCAAAGGAATGACAACCCAACAACGGCCCAAGAGTCCCGGTCAAAGAAGAGGAAAGCACCCGAACCAGCACTTGAGCCCTCTTCAGAGAGGACTCAGGATCCATTAGTTTAGATTTTCTTTTTCAGCACTTTGTAATCTACTGTATTTCCATTTCTGCAATCCTTTGAATTCAATAAAACGGGGTTTCCCCACTGTTTAATATTTGCAATCTAATCGTCGAAGTTTACTTTGAATAAACAAAAATAATTAATAAAACCATTGCATTACATTCATCATTCTCGCATAACGCATTCTTCTTACCTACGAATCTCACGTTTGCGTCTCGATTCTAGAGTCAAACTATCACATTCTTACAATACTCGGGCCAATCGTCAGAAAAAGATGGATGATCTCGAGGAAGAGAACAGAGAGTTGAGAGAAGAGATCGACACTCTGAAAGAGGATATGAGAAAGCTTCATAACGATATGCAAGCTCTAGTAGAAGCTCAGATGCAACAACAAAGGACTATGATCTAGGAGATCACATCAACGCCAATAGTGGAGAAGTATGATCCTAGGTACAAGATGCTGAAAGATTGACCCTGGGGAATGCCACTTAACTATATCCCAGAAGGATATGTTCTGCTGATCAATGAGGATCAAGGAACTGCAGCAGGAACCGCTGGGCCTGAAGGTTACAAACTTCGGGAAAGCGAAGATGCCAGGGGCATGGCAGCAACTCCTGAAGGTTAAAAACTTCGGAAGGCACCGAGAGTCTCGGCTATAATGACTATACCACCACCTGTGGTACACACTGTCCCGGAAGGACAGATTCCACAGATACCTTATGGTGGAAACGACAGCATGATCGACAGAATGAATGAATTCCAGGAACAATTCCTGGAGATGCAGAAAGAACTGCAAGCCCTTCGCGGTCAGGATTTATTTGGGAAGGACGCCACAGACCTTTGCTTGGTCGCCAATGTGAAAGTCCCACATAAGTTCCAATGCCCGACTTTGAAAAATACAAGGGTAATTCTTACCCTCAAAGTCATCTAGTGATGTACGCTCGGCGAATGTCCACTCAAACAGAGAACCAGGAGCTACTGATTCATTACTTTCAGGATATTTTAACTGGTGCCGTATTAATATGGTACATGGGTTTAAACCGCGCCACGATCGGCACATTCAGAGATCTGGGCGCTGCCTTCGTTTAGCAGTAGAAATATAATCTGAACATGGCACAGAATAGAGATCAACTCAGATCGATGTCACAAAAGGACAAGGAAACCTTTAAGTAGTACGCTCAGAGATGGCGTGAAATCGCCGCTCAGATTTCTCCACCTCTGGAGGAAAAGGAGATGACAAAGATCTTCTTAAAAACCTTGAGCTCATTTTACTATGACCGAATGGTCGCCAGTGCGCCCAGTGACTTCACCGAGATGGTAGGCATGGGAGTTCGTCTTGAGGAAGTCGTCCGAGAAGGACGTTTAGTAAAAGACACTGGATCATCAAGTAATACAAAACGATACGGTAGTGCTTTCCCTAAGAGAAAGGAGCAAGATATTGGGAATATCTCTCTTGGAAAGCAAAGGCGACGGTACCAACCAGTAGCAGCTGTAACTCCTGCTATCAACCCTGCGCCTGTTGCTACGTATCAACCTCAGGTTGCTCAAAGCCAACCGCAATCGCAGTAATTTCAGCAAAGGACACAACAGCCTCTTCAGCAGGCTCGTCCTCAATACAACAACAACCGTACAACGCGGCCACCAGGATTTGATCCTATACCCGTATCGTACACAGAACTATTTCCGTTACTACTGGCCAAGGGGCATATCCAGACTAAGTCTCCTCTTACAGTACCGAAAAATCTGCCTTTTTGGTTTAAGGTGGATCAGACTTGCCCTTACCATCAAGGAGGACCAGGGCATAACATAGAGAACTGTCTCAGTTTCAAATCCGACGTGCAAAAACTTGTTAGGAGCGGTGTCTTATCTTTCAAAGATACGAATCCGAATGTTCTCACGAACCCGCTGCCTCAACACGAGAAGGCTACAGTCAATTTGATAGAGGGAGAGTCTAACAACATCTATCAAATTCATGATGTACTCTTGTTAAGGGCCAACTTGGTCAAGATGCATTGTAGACAGAGTGGATATGGCCATGTGCCACCTCATAATTATCACCAGTGTGATATCTGCTCTAAAAACAATCAGGGATGTTCTGTGGTGCAATGAACTCTACAGGAACAATTGGATCTCGGGTGGATCCAAGCGCATCGAGTTCGTGGAGTTAACATGACCTATACGAATTCCAACATCATTCAGAACCACGACGTCCGTGCAATGAATGTCAACTTGGTGGCAATGCACTCAAGGTAAAGCCAATATCATAATCTGCCGCAGCACGATTACAGTTCCTATCTGACTTGCTCGGTAAACAAACAGGGATGCTCTTTTGTACAAGAGGCCCTCCAGCGTCAGATGGATCTAGGACTACCATGATAGGAATCCCTATCAGATCAACATGATTCAAATATTTGATATTCGTCTGATGAATACCAGCTTGGTGGAATTACCTGCCAGGCAGGTCCAACTCGGTTTTCTCATTTCGCATAATTATCAGAACTGTAAAGGATGTTGTGAGAGTAACCAAGGGTGCACTCTCATTCAAAGAACTTTACAACACTTGTTAAACCACTGGTGGCTTCCAATCTATATTGATGAAGACACACAACAAATCAGTGTGGTTGACGGGAACCCTACACGGCATCAAAGGCAGGATGTCCGATCTACGGAAACAGATCTAGTGAGGTTACATTGTATTCAAAGCGGGCGTGGCCAGGTGCCACCACACAACTATGAACGTTGTAGAGTCTGATCGTAGAATAACCAAGGATGCTACCTTGTGCGAGCAGCTCTCCAAGGTCAGTTGGATTGCAAAGAGATTCACTTAAACCTAGCTTTAGGGTCCGTTGACTGGACACCGGACTACTTCGCTGATCAGATCAAAGACGTGGTTGTAATCTCTGATCCTGAGAGGAACAAGGATGTTTGTACCATCATCCCTCTACTGGACGAATCAAAACTTCTTAGCAAGGAACTGATTGAGGTTAATTACGACAGTCTGGAAAATCAGAAGGCTCCTGTAGTTATCTATCTGCCAGGACCATTACCGTATAAATCAGTTAAGGCGATCCCTTACAAATATGGTGCAATGATAATTGAGAATGGAAAGGAAATTCCATTACCCTCCGTCGTGAATATTGCAGACATTAGTCGAGTAACACGGAGCGGTCGAATCTTCAACTGAGGAGTTGGAGAACCTAACAAAGAAAAGGAACTTCAGACAGAAGCTCCCGATACACCAGTCGGTCAATCCAGTAAATCTGACCTTTCAAAAAGCGACGATGAGATGCTCAAGCTCATCCAAAGGAGTGAATACAACATTGTTGATCAACTATTACAAACTCCTTCAAAGATCTCTGTGCTATCACTTTTACTCAGTTCTGAAGCCCACAGGGAGGCTCTACAGAAAGTCTTAGAGCAGGCCTTTGTGGAACACGATGTGTCAATACGACAGTTCGATAGCATCATCTCTAACATCACTTCCTGCAACAACTTAGGATTCAGTGATGAGGATTTGCCAGAGGGAGGAAAAAGTCACAACATGGTGCTCAATATCTCAGTTAACTGCCAGGACGATGCTTTAGCCAGCGTACTGGTAGACATAGGATCGGCCATCAAAGTTATGCCGAAGTCCACTTTAATGTGACTATCATTCAAAGGATCCCCGATGAGGGGCAGTGAGGTCATCGTCAAAGCATTTGACGGGTCTCAGAAATTAGTTATCGGCGAAGTCGACCTTTCCATAACTATCGGTCCTCACACTTTCCTAATCACTTTCCAGGTCATGGACGTCCGGGCAGTGTACAGTTGTTTATTAGGAAGACCTTGGATACATCATACTGGGGCGGTCACTTCAACCCTCCACCAAAAGCTAAAGTTCATCCAGAACGATCAACTCGTCACGGTTTGTGGAGAACAAGCCTTTCTCGTGAGTAACTTGTCACTATCTACTTGTGTAGAACCCGAGGAGGTTGTTGGGACTCAGTTTCAAGCACTTTAGATGAGCAATGAGAATCTGTCAAAAAAAGGAAAATCGATTTCCTCGTACAGAGATGCTCTCGAGCTGATCAAGAATAACAATGCAAAAGGATGGGGACAACTTGTCATTCCTACTGATAATAAAACAAAGAAAGGTCTTGGTTTTTCTGTGACTTATACCCAGACAGCTGCTAACGATGAAGGTCTTCATCCCATTTAGGATTTCTTCCACAGTGGAGGTTTCCTTCACCTAGTGCCTCAAATAGTCCATACTATCAACGAGGAGGATCCCTCCGATACAGACGAGGAATGGAAGTCCTATCTTAACGAGGACGGTTATATGTCTCAGGAAGAGGTGCATGTGCCATTTTGCTAACCCGCACAGAGTCCAAGATTTATACCAAGGTCAAACGCCAAAATGATATACGGAGATTGCGATTCGGAAGGATGTCGTACTCCACCAAACTCATTAGAGGAGGACACTCTGATGAAGAACAACTTTGACCACGACTATTATGGCCCGATGGATGGTCTGCCTATCTGGCAGCCGTACCCAGGAAACTCGGGGCAAGAAAATTAGCCGAACAATGAAAATCAGCTGAACATCATTGAACAAAATACCTGTGTCCCCACCATGTCATGGGATCAACACTCAGGTCATTCAGAAAATATCTCGTACGACGATGAATTGGCAAAGCTTACCGAACTAGAATTCATCAACTATGCTTTTCCCGAGGTCAACGTCATCGAGAGGGATGACTCCTCCAGTTCCAAAGAAGTGTGGGACACCTTGGGACAACCAAGTGGAAAATTTGACTTCATGGTCAAGTACACAGCTCCCAAAAGCTCTCGTATCAGGCTCAAAGACATCCAGCCAACTGGATGGGGAGATATACCTGAGAGCACAAATACTATGTAAAATACAACAGAGGAATCCTCCTACGACAACTCTGCTTGGGAGACAGATTCCAATGATCTTGCTCCACCAGAAATCAGCGTCATTTCTGAAGACAAATCAAGGAAGGTACCAGACTTTGCGATTCACCGAGGAGTTCGCCGCCAATGGGTTGTTGTCGATGTTCCGAAGATTGTTCATAAGTCAAAGTAATTGTTGTCTTTAACCTTTCGCCCTGCCCAGGTGAAACGGATGTTTTGATAGGGCTTACTTTCTGTAAATTTCCCTCTTCGCTTCGCCCAAAGCGACAAAGTTTTGTTTTATAGGGCTGTAGTTTCAAGAATCGACTTGTTCATTAATAAAATAACGTCGTTATGTAATTTCCGCATTAATTGCTGTTTTCTCGTTTCGCTTTTTTCAGAAAATGGTAATCCTAAAAAACAACTCAATAATAAAAACAAGCAGTTTTTCCAAAGAAAAACACTGCACACACTCTTGCATTTTCCCTCTATCTCTTCTAAACACAAATCATCACGTCATGCAGATTGCTTATTTTAAACCCCGTTGAAACATACGATCCGATGCCTTCTCCCGACTTTGAGTTCCTGGTATTTGGGGCTGAAGAAGAAGTTGATGATGAAATTCCAGAAGAGATCTCCCAATTACTCAAACTGGAGGAAAGGTCCATTGAACCTCACAAAGAGCCGTTGGAAACGATCAACGTGGGTTTAGAAAAAGAGAGAAAAGAAATCAGGATTAGGGCACTGCTCAGTCCAACTGCCAAAGAGAGTTTAACAAAGCTTCTAAGAAAGTTTCCCGATGTATTCGCTTGGTCCTATCAGGACATGGCAGGGTTGGATACCAGCATCAGGGAACATCATTTACCGTTACGGTCAGAATGTCCACCAGTAAAACAGAGGTTGAGACGGACTCACCCGAACATGGCCATCAAACTCAAAGAGGAGGTACAGAAACAGATTGACGCGGGTTTCCTCGCCACGTCAGAGTATCCTCAATGGTTAGCCAACATAGTACCTGTTTCGAAAAAGGACAGAAAATTCAGAATATGTGTCGATTACAGAGATCTAAATAAGGCTAGTCCAAAGGACGGCTTTCCTTTACCACATATTGACATGCTGATAGACAGTACAACAAAGTTCAAAGTTTTCTCCTTCATGGATGGATTCTTGGGCTATAATCAGATAAAAATGGTGCCGAAAGACATGGAGAAAACTTCGTTCATTACCCCCTGGGGTACCTTCTGTTACAAGGTAATGCCGTTCGGTTTGAAGAACGCCGGGGCAACCTATCAGAGGGCCATGACTACTCTGTTTCATGACATGATACATAAAGAAATCGAAGTGTATGTCAATGATATGATTGCAAAATCTAAAACAGAGGAGGAGCATGTGACACACCTATCAAAACTATTCGAGCGGTTGAGAAAGTACAAACTCCGCTTGAATCCCAACAAGTGCACCTTTGGTGTCCGTTCAGGGAAACTCTTAGGGTTCATCGTCATCCTGAAAGGAATTGAGGTTGATCCCGACAAGGTCAAGGCCATTCAAGAAATTCCTTCTCCGAAAACTGAAAAACAAGTTAGAGGATTCCTGGTACGTTTGAACTACATCTCCAGATTCATATTCCTCATGACCGCCACATGTGCGCCGATTTTCAAATTACTCAAAAAGAACCAGGACTGCGTTTGGACAGAAGACTGCCAAACCGCTTTCAACAGTATTAAGGAATATCTGTTGAACCCACCGATTCTATCACCTCCAATGGAAGGAAGACCACTGATCATCTACCTCACAGTCCTAGAGGACTCCATGGGTTGTGTACTTGGCCAACAAGACGAAACCAAAAGAAAAGAGTCTGCCAACTAATATTTGAGCAAGAAATTCACCGACTGCGAGACTCGGTACACTATGCTTGAGAAAACTTGTTGCGCTTTGGCTTGGGCAGCCAAACGTCTTCGCCAGTACATGATTCGTCACACTACTTGGTTGGTCTCCGAAATGGATCCAATCAAGTATGTATTTAAAAAACCTGCTCTCACGGGAAGGATTGCCCGTTGGCAAATGTTGCTGTCAGAATACGACATCGAATACCACGCTCAAAAAGCCGTTAAAGGGAGTATTTTAGCCGATCATTTGGCTCATCAACCGATTGACGACCAGGAATCAATCGGGTTTGACTTCCCGGACGAAGATGCCATGTATTTGAAAATGAAAGATTGTGATGAACCGCTACCCAGTGAAGGGCCAGAACTAGGTTCCCAATGGGGACTAATTTTCGACGGAGCTGTCAATCAATACAGAAACGGAATTGGGGCAATCATTATAACACCTCAGGGTACCCACATTCCTTTCACTCCCAGACTTACGTTCAAGTGCACAAACAATGAGGCCGAATACGAAGCTTGTATCATGGGTCTCGAGGAAGCAATTGATTTGAGGATCAAGAACTTGGATGTATATGGCAACTCAGCTTTGGTTGTCAATCAGATCAAAGGAGATTGGAACACATACCAATCAGGATTAATTCCTTACAAAGACTATGCAAGAAGGTTGTTACCCTTCTTCAACAGAATCGAGTTTCATCACATCCTTCGTGATGAGAATCACATGGCTGATGCATTAGCCACCCTCTCTTCCATGTTTAGTGTAGGTCAATGGAATGACCTACCTAAGATCGACATAATGCGCCTTAAACGACCCGCTTACATCTTCACGATTGAAGGAGTCATAGACGACAAACCTTGGTATCACGAAATCAAATGCTTCCTTCAGAAACAAGAGTGCCCACCTGGGGCACTAAGGAAAGACAGAAAAACCCTCAGAAGGTTGGCTGGCAGTTTCTTTCTGAGCGGTGATACACTCTATAAGCGGAATTTCAACATGGTCTTGCTCCGATGCGTAGACAGACCAGAAGCAAACATGATAATAAAAGAAATTCATGAAGGATCCTTTGGCACTCATGCCAACGGACACACAATGGCCAGAAAAATTCTTAGGGTCGGGTACTATTGGTTGACCATGGAATCCGACTGCTACAAGTACATGAGGAGGTGTCACAAGTGTCAGATATACTCCGACAAAATCCATGTACCGCCAACGCATCTCAAAGTTCTTTCTTCCCCATGGCCTTTTTCCAGATGGGGAATCGACATGATTGGCGTGATTGAGCCCAAAGCTTTAAATAGACATCGGTTCATCCTGGTAGCCATTGATTACTTCACCAAGTGGGTCGAAGCAGCATTATACGCCAATGTAACCCGACAAGTGGTGGTCCGATTTATCAAAAACAATATCATTTGCCGTTATGGTGTTCCGAGCCAGATCATTATGGATAATGAATCTAACTTGAACAATAAGATGATGAAAGAGTTGTGTGCTGAGTTCAAAATTGAACACCATAACTCATCTCCCTACTGACCCAAGATGTACGGAGCGGTAGAAGCGGCTAACAAGAGCATCAAAAGGATCGTTCAAAAGATGGTTGTAACCTATAAAGATTGGCACGAGATGCTGCCCTTTGCTCTTCACGGTTATCGCACATCTGTCCGCACTTCAACAGGGGCAACCCCTTTCTCTCTAGTTTATGGCATGGAGGCAGTTCTCCCCATAGAGGTAGAGATCCCATCAATCCGGGTATTGATGGAAGCTAAGCTTACAGAAGATGAATGGTGTCAAAGTCGACACGACGAACTAAATCTGATTGAGGAAAAGCAAATCACGACACTATGCCACGGTCAGTTGTATCAGTAAAGAATGAAGAAGACGTTCGAAAAAAAGGTCTGACCTCACGTCTTCAGGAAAGGAGACCTTGTGCTAAAAAAGATACAATCATTTTTCACTGATTCTCGGGGCAAATGGACTCCAAACTATGACGGCCCCTATGTGGTCAAGAAAGCTTTCTCAGGCGGCGCCTTGAGACTTACAACCATGGACGGAGAGGAATTTTCCTACCCCAAAAATGTTGATGTAGTCAAGAAATACTTCGCCTAAACTAAAAAAAACGTCTCGGTGGATTGAAAACCCGAAAGGGCGGTCCAGGAAAAAATTAGAGACATAATAAAAAATCATCCCGGTGGATTGGAAACATCACAGTACAATCCAGGCAAAAATTAGGGATAATGGCAAGTAACTACGTACAACAGGGGCAAATTCCCTAGAGGCAGTCCTGCCATCCATCAAAAAACTCCAGTCACGGTCATCTTCGACGGAAGCTCAGGATGTCCAGAATTCAAAGTTGGTAGAAGGATAACGGTCGTTATGTTTCAATGTAGCCCTTTTCCCTTAAATTACCATTTTTAAACTTTGTAAATACTCTATGGAATCACACGTTTGGCTGGTTTCTATCCTATCAATACAATTTGAGCCCTTGTGCTTTTGTTTGCAATTCTGATTTGTTTTAGCTTTATAGAACGACATTTTAACATGATCAACGATTCTTGAAATAAAACAAAAATGAATTTATTTGTAAAAATTTTATACTTTTAATAAAGATGGAAAATTCTTTTGACTGTTGAACATCGAAAGAATATCGATGGCTTCTCCCAAAGGCGGTTAAGCTTCAAAGTGCAGAATCAAAGTACTCCTTCTAAACCAGTGCACCTGAATGAAGGATCAGATGTGTCAGAGACCATTGTTTCTTCTGACACCCCTGGCAGGGTTCTTATCTCCTAAGACCAACCAACGTTGTTCCCCACAGGAACTTTTTCTCCTAAGCAAGGCAGAATTGCTATCGTGAACCGAAGGTACCTCTTCGTCCCCTGCAGTGGCCGAGTATCCACTCGTGTTCATCTATTAGTCTGTGTGTCGCGTCAGTTTTGTCAGCATAGACATAAATACATCATGCATTATTTATTTGCATTCGCATTCATATTGCATCACTATCACTCTAGTCGGTCTTGTCCCCTAGGGATAAAAGTCTTCACAATCGAGTTGTCGGTTCTTTCCTCGTCAATAAATGTTGCATCTGAACTACCTCTCTCCTCCAGTTTATTTCTGGGATGAAGTCGGCCTTTCACCACTTTGATAACTTGAACCTCTGAAAAACCAGAGAACCCTCAGCCAGCATCATTCTTCGCCATTGAAGATGATGTCTTCGCTTTCCCGGATTAAGGAAAATCCCCAGAGAAAGCCTCACAACTAAAGACTTTCAACAACACATTGATTTTTCTCTCCGGAGAGTCGATGTTAATGAAGTCATCAGCACCTCAAAATTGGATCGCATCATATGGCATTTCTCCGAGAAGATCTCGAAGAAAAGTATGATGTAATATCCCCAAGCGACAGCAGTCTCTCAAGTGGCCTGCTTTCCCCAGTAGAGTCGACAAATGGCGTCTCCAACAGAGAAGTTTGTACACCTCTATAATTCAGACAGATGGGTTCCCCAGCAAGTCTGACATCAAAATTTTTTCCATCAAATAGCATCTCCCCAAGAAAATTCAGCGAGAAGTTTGAGGAAGACTGCTATGCATAGCGTCCCTTGTCGATAAAGTTTATTGACAAAAGAAACTAAGACCAGTTCCTTGGTAGGAAACCAGGATCGAGGGGAAGTTTATTTTAGAAACTAAGACCAGTTCCTTAGTAGGAAACCAGGATCGAGGGGAAGTTTAAATCAGAAACTAAGACCAGTTCCTTGGTAGGAAACCAGGATCGAGGGGAATTTTAAATCAAAAACTAAGACCAGTTCCTTGGTAGGAAACCAGGATCGAGGGGAAGTTTAAATCATAAACTAAGACCAGTTCCTTGGTAGGAAACCAGGATCGAGGGGAAGTTTATTTTAGAAACTAAGACCAGTTCCTTGGTAGGAAACCAGGATTGAGGGGAAGTTTACCTTTTCTAAGCATCATTACTTAGCAAAAGAAGAAGGATGTGTGAACCGCCATTCTTAACCACCATCAAAATTTCGGGCATTCCGATATTTAATCCTCTTGCACCCCGAATGCCCGAATACCTTCGCCATTCATACCTTCGGGTCCAAGAAGATTAAATAGGGGAATATGTCATACCCCAAATTTTGACCACTAATATTCCCCATCATTGTGCAAACCATCATCACAATATGGACGAACCATCATGCCTCATTAGCTCCCCAAAGATGGGTGAGCATCCACTACAATCAAAATTAGGGTTTCAAGCCCTCTCAGAGTTCTTCGACAGAGGATCAATCAAGGAATGACATGATTTTCAACTTGTCTAAAAGGATTAAGAGGACTCTCACTTCAAGGATTAAGCACAAGGCTGCTCCCTTCTAAGTGGATTAAGCCTCAAGATCGCCAGTGTCACCAAATTAGAGTTTGGTTGACCAGGGCCTCCAGATGGAAAATTTCCTCTGGGCATGAGCCAATGCTTCAAAGCATAACCTATGATGCTCCAAGGGATCTCATGAACCCAATCACCAAGTCAATTTAGCCTCAGGGGATGCATACATCAAAAATCAAGAATTAGGGTTTCTTGACCTAATTCACCCCTAAGTTACTTTTGGGACAAAACATGAGCCAAGACCTCAAGAGGGGATTTGAGGGTCTCAAATACATCACATTGATCCATTTGAAATAATGGATTGATCCAAGAAGCTTGAGCAACAAGTTTCAATTTCATCAGAACCACAGTTAGGGTTTTGCGGAAAAAGTCAACTGTATCTTTGACTTTTGACCAGGACATGCTCCCAAACCCTAAGACATGATTCAATACACCCTATAACACCTATGAAATCAATCCATCAAGTTTGATTTAGGTCAAAGACTTAATTTCATAGAGGATCGCACAGTTTGGAATTCATCTGACAAAAAGTCAATTGTGCACAAAAGTCAAACTTTGACTTTTTGAGATTTTTCACAATTATGGTTCCTTAACCCTAAAATGATGTTAATGTGTGATTGGAATCATCATTCATCAAGAAAAATCAAGAAAAGTTGGATAACTTGTAAAAGGGGTAACCATAAAAAACTTAGAAAGTTTTCTAAGTTATGGAACAAAGTGGCTAGGGTACAAACTTTGGAGGATCATAACTCCTAAACCACAAGGCCATTTTTTCCCATCCAAGGTTGGATTTGTAGCTCTCATTACCCTTTACAAAAGCTTCAACTACACCTCATTCTAATTCATCATGGATTTTGAGTTATGGAATGATCAAAATCAAGAAAAGTGAAAATGTCACTTTTTTCTAACACTTATTGAAATTTTCACTAAGTCAGAATCTGCCTTCACTTTTTTCCAAATGTAGGGGAATTTTTCACTTGGATCCAAAAAGTATCAAAACCAATTATGATCAAACAGTTGTTGTATCAAATGAGGGCTTTCCAAAATGGCCAAGAACTCCAACAAATTCCACTTGGGCCATGAGATATGACAATGGCAATATGCCTTGCTGAAAACTGCCAAAGCAAGGCAGATTTTGGAGTTTTGCTCGATTTGCCCAAATTTTGCAAAAGGCAAGTAACTCTATCCATCTGAACACCTCAAGGGGGGACCAAGGAGGAACCAACTCTGATCCCAAGCCTCCCAAGTCTTTGGAACCAAAAATAGCATGCCAAATCTAGAATTGCCTAAAAGAGGGACAAGACTCCAATTTTGGATTGGAGCATTCAATGCATACACCAAGGTGGCATGGACTGAGCCATTGCCAACTGAATTCAGTCAAGACTTATCCAAGACCAAGGGAACCAGTAGCCTGTGCCTTAACCTCTAGTCAATGGCTAGAGGAGACTTGGATTCTCATTACTCAACATTGGCCAAACCTATGCAGCAGTTGCCATTCACTATTCCTTGCAAAACAAACTTGCTCTACTATAAATAGAGCTCATTTGTGATCAGTTTTAGTACACCAAAGCCATCAAACAGATGCTTTCCTCAAAATCTCCTTCTTCACTCCAATTTTGCCTTCCAAAGCAAGTCACTATCGGGTTTTGAGTTTGAAAGCAATTCCAATCAAACCAATCACACACACACACACCTCATAAACATCATATAGAAGTGATCCAAACACTCACATAACACCTGGAACACCAAAATACAAAATCACCAGCCAACTGCTCAAGCCTTTGACAGATTTGCAGTTGAGGTGCCAAATCAAGTTCCAGCTCAAATCAATCCACTCCAAGCATCCAGACACACTCCATAGCACCTAGGGAAGTTGTCCATAGCCTTGGAACCAAGTTGTAACACCTCTAACACAAAACACGATCACCAGCTGCAAGTGGTAAGCATGAGCTCTTCTAACTCTATGTTCCATGCAATTTTTGCTGCACAATAATTTGGCCATATGTTCATAATCATGCATGAAGTGTTTTCCCTCAATCAATTGCATTGTTTAAATCGTGTATGGAATTTCTGAACCTTCATGCAAATTTTAGGGTTCTTGAGGTTTCTCTTTGATTTCTTATTCCATGTTTAAAATAAATGAAATTAAAGACCATAGACATGATCGTGAGGCTGAAACGAGTAGATTGATATGTAGATTGCATGATACAATCAAGTATTCAGTGAGATTTGATAGAAAACGCAAATCTGCAGAAACTGAGGAAGGGCGCGTGTTATTGCCATGTTCTTGGCGCCCTTTTTCAAATATTTGAATATTTGAATTTTATGATTTTATTTAATTGATTCAAAAATTAATTTCTCTCTGAGTTTTAATGATTTTGAGTTGATTCTTTTTTTAATAATTCACAAAAATGTTAAAATATTTTATTTTACCAAAAAATCCCAAAAATATTATTTATTTCATATAATTGATATTTTTGCAAAGAATTAATATTTTAATTGTTTTTGACATTTAAAATATTTTTTTCTTATTGGTTTTGCAAATTTTAATGACTTCTAATCATTTTGTAGGTCAAAACTTGATTTTTGAAACATTAATCCAAGATCACAATTTGTTTTCCACATCTTTAACAATTTTGATCATTTTAATTGAATTTTTATTCAATTAAAATACATTTTGGAAACAAATTAGGGTTTTTGATTAATTCAACCCTCATCAAACTTTTTCAAACCCTTTGGGCCTCTAGTAGAGTGTAAGACCCAACCCTTTTTGAAAACCAAAATAATTTAGGCCTCAGTGTATTGTATGAGTCCCGATACCGTCAAAAAATTCGGCGCGGTCGTCGCCTTTCTAACAAATCAAACCCTTGGGTCTACCCTCGTGTTATAAGCCCCATTATTTTTCTTTAAACACCTTTGGGCCTCTAATAGAGTTTAAGACCCAACCCCCTTTTAACCAAAACTATTTTGGGCCTCAGATATTGTATAAGTCCCTATGCGTTAAAAGAAAATATCGGCGCGATCGCCAGTTCAAAAACCATTTTTTCTGGGCCTCTCCTTGAGCTGTAAGCCCCACCACTTGTACAAAAATAAACCTTTGGGCCTCTTGAGAGAGTGTAAGACCCATCCCTTTGTACATAAAACCTTTTTGGGCCTCAGTCACTTGTATAAGCCCCTGTACAAATTCTACAGTGCAATCACTGATAAAACTTTGGGCCTCTCCTTGAGCTGTAAGCCCCAAAAATCTTTTCAAAGCACTTTCTCCTTTGATTTTGAATATAATATTGTTATCAAAGCTTTCTTTGTTGAACAACTAACAAAACAGCATGGAAACTTTACAACCGAGTAAGTGTTTACCCGCTTTCTTTATCCGCTTTCATATATATATATATATATATATATATATATACCTGTGTTGTGGGGCTGCTCACTGTAAGTCTACTTTCACAAACTTTTATATACTTGTCAAATAAAAATTGTGTAATACTAGTATAGTTATTTAAAGTTTTCCCCGACAACTACGTCTAACCACTAGGTAAAGACCCGTTGATCGCTCTTAGATACTGTCAAAACTAGATCCCCATAGGATTACCAGACACAGTCTTCCCTCCTCTTGAGGTTAAACAATATGGATACGTGAAAGGCAGCATTCTCGGTGAACCCTTTCTCAGACTGTCACCCTTAGAAGTTGTCAAAGAGACTCTACTCCCCAGAGATGATATTTTCTTCGTGAATGGCATCTCTTGAGTTTCTTCCAAATTCTCAGACTTTCCTGGCTTGATCTATTCTCTGTGAATGGCATGTCTTGAACTTCTCGGGGATTGGGGACCCACAGGCTTCTTAAAAGCACCCTTAAAAATTGTCAAAGAAACTCTAACTCCCCAGAGATGATCTTTTCTCCGTGAATGGCATCTCTTGAGTTTCTTCCAAATTCTCGGACTTTTCTGGCTTGATCTATTCTCTGTGAATGGCATGTATTGAAATTCTCGGGGTTTGGAGACCCACAGGCTTCTTAAAAGTATCCCCGCCTCCTCTTGGGCGTTGTACAAGGACCCTTCGGCTTCTTAGAAGTTCTCATGCCTTCTCTTGGGCTTAATACAAGGACCCTGACAACCTCTTAAAGGTATAAGACAGAACTTAATCATCCTTTGCTAGAGCAGTCTTTCCAGCGTCAAAACTCCGGCCACTTAAGGGTTGATACTCATCCCTTAAAGCCCGTGCCTCCTCTTGGGCATTGTACAAAAGATGAAACTCTAGACTTGGACAGTCTAAAAACCCCTTGAGTCTCAAAGGCATTCTCAAGTTCCTTTCACAAAATCGAAGAAAACACTGATCGCTCCAAAAGCCGGCCTCTCTCATGAGAGTTCCTCACCCTTTGGCCTGCCTATGGATTTAATCCTCAGCAGTAATCCAGCCTTCTCTTGGGCATTATACAAAGATCATTCACTATCTGAGAATCGATTTCTCCAAAACACCAGTAGACTTGGACAGTCTCAATACCCTTTGGATTTCCCATTTCCTTAAAGAACAGGAAATATCCCCGATCTTCTGATCAGTACCAAAGTACAACCTCACCTGGAATCAGTCTCTTTATAAGAACTGATTTTCTCTTTTATATAACATACTGGACCTGTCACTAAACTGAAACAGTCACCAGCATAGATAGCCTCCTCTTGGGCTTTGTACAATGATTCTCCCCAGCGGAGCTAACCTTTTTTAGCCTCCATCTTGGACTTTGTACGAGATACAAATCACTCTCTTGTTGAGTATAAAAGACTCTCTTGTTGAGTCAAACATTTTTTAGCCTTCATCTCGGGCTTTGTACGAGATACAAATCACTCTCTTATTGAGTATAAAAGACTCTCTTGTTGAGTCAAACATTTTTTAGCCTTCATCTCGGGCTTGGTACGAGATACAAATCACTCTCTTGTTGAGTATAAAAGACTCTCTCGTTGAGTCAAACATTTTTTTGCCTTCATCTCGGGCTTTGTACGAGATACAAAAACACTCTCTTGTTAAGTATAAAAAGACTCTCTTGTTGAGTCGATCCTCCTTTAGCCTCTATCTCGGGCTTCGTACGAGATACAAATCACTCTCTTGGTGAGTATAAAAGACTCTCTTGTTGAGTCAAACACTTTTAGCCTCCGTCTTGGGCTTCGTACAAAACACATATAAAAACACTCTCTTGTTGAGTCAACCCTTTTAGCCTCTATCCCGGGCTTCGTATGAGACACAAAAGCATCCTCTTGTTGGGTCAATAGCCTCCTCTTAGGCTTTGTATAAGAAAACCCCGGTTGAGTCAATCAGCCTGTTAGCATCAAAATTTGTGCCGCGTTCACAGTATACAAACATCAACAACTCCTTTTCCTTCATCTAAACGTTGTAAGCGGCAAGCCTCTGGATTATTTACATCCACGCCACTGTCCCTATTTTAGCATGAGAAATTCCTAAGGAAATATGACATTGCTCTAAACTGAGTTAAAGTCTTCTCCTTCAGGTTAAAAATCCCCTATAAAGGAAATTATGGCATTGCTGGATTCACATATCCCAGTTAAAGTAATTCTCCTTTATGACCAGTCACTCAACAGTTGTGACAAACAGACCCCCTTTAGAGATGACAAATTCTCTCTAAAGTCAAACCCCTTTAGCTTCACATCTTGGGCTTCGAACAAGATACAAATAGACCCTTCAGCTTCACATCTTGGGCTTTGAACAAGATACAAACCACATTTAGCTTCGCGTCTTGGGCTTTGAACAAGACACCAAAACAACCTTTTTCCTACCATAGAATAGGAGGAACTACGATCGCTCTGATTTCCCTGTTTCGTTAAACGGGAATACATAGGCATAAGATTGAAAAATCTTAGCGAGCATATTAATCAAAAACCCAAAATCCCGTATCTTCAAACATCAATCGAAAAGCATCAGTCCTAACATCCTACCAATAGTCTAGACCTTGTGTTCTTAACAACATAACCTAAGAGAGACCCATGAACTTTGTAGCATCTGTAAACCAACAGTCATCTGTTCAAACTCAGTATGCAAGCAGGGTTAATTGGAGACATCTATTTCCCTTCCTTCATCAGCTTCAATAGGATAAAAAATGAATCGAGCTGTAGTACCCTAAAGCGATAGTGCTTCGCAACAACAAAAAAACTCGCGCTACACATACAACCTAACTTTGTCAACTCTGTTGTATCAGGATCCTTGAAGTTGTACTTCCTGGTATTTCTTTTCCCAAAATCCATGTTAAAATCCTATGTTATTTTTCCATAAAGATCTTAAGTTCCTTGAAAAAATATGGTTAAAAATGATGTTTGAATGAATGCATGAATGTATAGATGCACACACAGAAAATAACAAACATGGGTTCAAGGGTTTGACATCACGAGCATGGAGTCATGGGTCTAACCAAACCAAAATAATATGTACCATGGGTTCATTGTACCTGTAGAACATGTTCTAATATGGTTCCCAGAGTCATAGGTCCATCTTTCGGATATTATCGACACACCGACTACTCGGTAATAAATAATATTCTCAAGAGAAACTCGTCTGAGTGTAGTATTGAGTATCAACTATCTCAGGTCTACACCTGGATAATAACTGCACTACATCCTAAAAAGGCCAAGTGGGGGTAAAAGGATACTAAAGATCCTCAGCTTCTCAGGCTCCCAGGTCGGAAAAAGTAATGACATTACGACTACTCGCAATGGCATCCGTAATTCCAAAGGGGCCTCCACTGAGTGTGATTGTATCATATGTCACTCATGTATAGGATTACTCTAGACATGTAACTTTTGATTATATAGTCCTATCTTATTTATGTACACTCAAATCCGGGTTAGGATTTGTCTCACTCATAGAGTTCAACCAGAGAGCCCAAACAAATAGGATGAATAAAAAAGCAAGTAAGTGATATCAACAGTAAAAATAACAAATATATTTTTGAGAGATTTGGGAATCGGGGTCGGTTATACAAAGGGAAGGTACTAGCACCCTAAGTATCTATAGTATCCTATAGGAACCTCTTGTATATATTTGTGTTAATGTTAATCAAGTCTTCTGCTGTGTACTGAGGATTAGTTGACTGTTTTGAGTGAGTGATAAGAGTGGGAAATGTTTTTGTTGTTTTTGTAGTGTAAGTTGAAATAAACTAAGACAAAGGTGTAGGAACCTAATGGTTTTATTTATTATTGTGCTCACTAAGATCTCGCAATCTTATGCCTACGTATTCTCAAAAGAAAGTTGAGAAATCAGAGCGTTCGTAGTTCCACCTACTAATGGGTGGAATTGGGTTTGAGAGAAGAGACAAGTTATCATCTTAAGGGAGATACTTCACTTATTCACCATAAACATTTTGAGAAAGAAGGTAATAAGGGAAGAAGCTTTAAACTTGGATGTAGAAAATCCAGAGTAATGTCGTATCTTCCTTTAAATGAGTCTTTGCATATTAAGAGAAGGACCTTGACTTGGATATAGAATCGACAAGTGTGTCACTTATATCACTTAAATGAAAGAAATGTCTTTGTACCATAGTAAGAGAAAGACCTCAACTTGGATATTGAATTAACAAGTGTGCCACTTACATCATTTAAATGGAAAAAAAGTTTGAAATTTTTTATATATGTTGTGGGGAATAGAAGAGATATCTCTTCAAAAGAGATGACTCATGTCTCATCTCTCGCGGAAATTTTTTGAATTTGAAGGTTTGAAGCCATAAAAGGGGATATGGTTTTGACTTGATGTTTGAGGTTGAAAACTTCAAGGGGAGTCCTAATGTTTTATTGAAGTTGAGAACCTCAAAGGGGATCCTAGGTTTCAACTAAGTTATAGTTTGGAGAGGATCCTAATGTTTGAACTGAGTCTAAACTTAAGGATGAGTATTGAAATGTAACATTTATACAAATGCAATTATTTATCAATGTAAATGTCAAGAGAAACTTAACAATACAAGATTGTCTAAACTTTTGAACAAGTGTTGTCATCGAGGATGACATGAGCATGATATGATTAAGTAGGATATATCAACATGTGTATGAGCATCAGACAAGTAGATATGTTTATCATGGAGGAATTTTATGAAGGAAATACTTGAATATGTGAGCAAAGATTTAATCAATTGAAGCAATCACAAAGAATTTCAAGTAAGCCATATATTCAAGAGGAATCGAGGCTCAGATGAGTATGGCAAAGAGTAAACAAAACCTTAATGGAAGTTCATGAACATGAACAAGGGAACTAGACATTAAAGCATGGTTGAATCAAGGGCCTTGAGGAATCCAAACTCAAGTGGAAGCTCTAGTCGTGTATCAAGATTAGTTGAACAAAACCCTAAGGTTTTAACTAAATAAAAGATTTAATCGAGGTATTCTTCAAAAGAAATAATACCTAATCACGGTATCTATAAGTCAAGACTACATGTTATGTATATCAAAAAGACTTTAAACAATGTGTATCATAACCATAAAGACACATGGATGTAATTAGGTCAATAAAATAATAAAATGAAATCAAGGAAAGGTGTGAAAAATACTTTAAAAGTACTAGTTTTCAACCTAATAAAAATGTCAAAAATAAATATTATTTTTGGGATTTTTAAATTGATTCTCAAAATAGGGAAGGTAAATTAGAAGTTTGGAAAAAAATGGCTCAAGAAGATTAATTTTGCTTATTGAAATAATTTGATAAAATTGTAAAAAAAAAAGTGGAAATCGAATTCCTTGATAGAAGTGTTCCAGATGCAGTTTCTTGATGCCAACAGCTTCCTTGACCTTCAAGGAATGTGTTACAATTCTTGAATTGGTTTGAAAACTTCTGGAACTTCCTGGTCAAATCAATCTGCAGCCTATAGTGTATGTGAAGCAAATGATATGTGACTTGATTATTCTGGTTGTACAGATGATGGATAAGTGTTTGGATCACTTCCACATGATGTATGTGAAGTGTTTCGATCACTTGTTTGAGTGGAAATGGCTTGGAGTTGAAGTTCTAAGTTTTCACTCCTTTAGGCTTTGAATTTTTGAAAAGGGAGAGGTTTCTTAGAAAACAAGCTTCTTGCAATGTTTTGGTGTGTTTAGAATATTAAGAATGACCCCTATTTATAGGAGAAATACATCAGATATTTTGAATTTGAGAAGATCAGGATGCATGCTATTATCCATTAAGTGATGTCATGTATCTATTACTTGAATGCCAAGGTACATAGCTTACATGCTCACGTGGCTACGAATTCTGATCCTTTGAGCTTTGTTCCACAAGGCTTCATCTCATCCCTTGATGTTCTGATCAAGTTCTAACAATTTGGATGGTTTTTGCTCAAAATCACTATTCTGCTTTAATGCTAGAGGACAAAACCTCACTTCATGGTTTTTTGAAATGATTTTTAACACATGCCAAAGATGGAATCTTGAAAATTCAGTTGTGTTTTGCAGAGCACATGGTTCATGATCATTTTGGTGTTGATCTTGCGAAGATATTGAGCTTGCAAGGTTATCCAAGTTGCGTGGCACAAGTAGGTGTGGCAAATCTGTCTTGAAAAATCAGTTGTAGCAAGGCATGTTGTGAAATTAATATCTCTTTGCTCAAATTAGGTAAATGTGTGTTCTTGGCCATTTTGGAAAGCTGAGATATCATACTTCAACTTTGATGTTCAAAGTTTGTCTTGAATCAATGTGGATCATGGATAAAAATGGCTTCAAAGTTGGCTCAAATATAAGACAGATTTTGTCTTAAAATTTTTCTAAGTGTTTGAATTCATATTTGAATGAAACACCAACTTCATGGCCTTATAACTTGATATCTATGCATTTTTTGAGATTCCACCTTTAAGGACAAAGTTGTAGTATGTAACAAGCTCTTCAATTTGATCTTTGTACCAAAGAAAATTGTTACTTGGTTTGGAAGTTATGGCTTTGGAAAGTAGGGAAAAAATCATTGTTCTTCATGACTTAGAAAAATTTCAATTTCTCTACGGTTGCCCTTTTTACAATTAACTTCATATTTCTTGATTTCTCTTAATTGATCATGGTCAAAATCACATATTAACATCATTCTTGACTTGAAGAAACCATGTTTGACCAAAAATTTCAAAAGTCAAACTTGATTTTGACGACAGTTGACTTTTGTATTAGATAAACTTTGAACTCTGTGATCTTTTATGAAATCAAACCCTTGGGCTAATTAAACACTGTGGATGGACTCCAAAGGTATTTTTGAGTGTCTTGAATCAAATCCCATGGTTTGAGATCATGTCTTGGTCAAAAGTCAAAGGTGTAGTTGACTTTTCATCAAACACCCTAATTTGTGGACCAGATGAATTTGAATTCTTGCATTGCTTATAAATCAAGTTCTTTGGATTAATCCAATCATATGAATGGATTAATATGATGCATTTGAGGTCCTTGATGTAACACCCCAATTCCCATCGCGAATAAATAATACATAAATAAAATCAGAGTAACTAAAAATTTATTTTTTCGACAGGAACAGGAAGGCCACATTTAAAGAAAGAAAACAAAACCCTGCTCATAAATTTGATACATAACACAAAATGGAATAAACCTATAAGGGAAACTTTTGCCATATAATAGGAAAGGTTCAGTTATGGAATAAAGCGGAAAGATCCATAACTACCTTGTTATACAAAATAAATCGTTTTATAACGTCAAAACATTCATACAAAGGTAATACAAAATATATTCAGCAAATGTATACATATAACAACAACGTTCCCCGACTCCCATGCTACGTATCAGAGCAGACAGACTGACAAAGGACGGAGGACTAATCTTCACAAAAGCCTCCAAGACTACTAATATGCAATTGCCTCATAGAGCAACAAACCACAGCAGAAGGGAGAGCAATAACAACTAAAATCAAGATTGCATAATAATATGCAAATACATAACAATTCACATGCATAGCTATTCTCACCACAAACACCACATACTAATACATATAACATACCACATATTCGTAACATATATCTATTAATCCAACGATATAGCATATATCAAGTATCCAATATACTCACATATTTGTACATAAGGCATACCAAGTCATAGCATTTAGAAACACATCACACATCACATAGCATATGTCTACGCATAAAACATATTATCCACAACCAATGCATTTATCACATATGCACATCAAATTACCAATGCTATCACAATCTCAACACATAACAAATCAATGCACAATTTCCACACATAATCACTCAAATCATGATTTTCCACACATAATGCATCCATTCACAATTCTCACACATAATCAATCAAATCATGATTTTCCACACATAATGTATCCATGATTTATGCAAATGCACAGAGACCGACACAACGACTCTATGCAAATGCCATGCGGTACCGACTTCCAATGTTTCTCATCACTAGTTCACTCAGGAACTCTGCTGGAACCATCGCTCGTTACATCACTGTAACTCCCCATCGGGCATACGATGTTCCCCGTCGCTCACACTCCACACGGGCACACAACGTTTATGGATCGCTCACACCCCACACGGGCACACGACCCGATTGTTCACACCCCACATGGGCACACGATCGTCTATGATCATCACTCACACCCCACACGGGCACACGACGTTATAGCGGATTCCCTCTGGAACCAAACCGTCGCTCACACCCCACATGGGCACACGACATTACAAGATGCATATCATAATGCTTGGCATACAAGGACTCATGACAAACAAATGCATCTTCACAATTCAACCATATGAATTAATCAACAACATCACATTCATGCATTGCAAATCAATTCAAACAATGCATTTCATCACAAACCACAAACCACCACAATCATATCATCACAATTCTTTACACAAGGGACCCACATATCAAATGTTACCCACAACACGTTATAACAACATACAAGTCATACAACATTAATATCAACAACACATTGCATGTACACATCAATTACACACCATTAAAACGGTAAAAGTCGACAAAACGACACTTTTCCAAATTCCCGACATAATTTAATCTGCCAAAAATCCCAAAACCATTTTAATAAGAAAGAACATTTCATTATCTTTCTAACGATATAAAGAACGTTCAAAACGGATAAACGGATCAAACGTTACGGGCTTAACAAGAAAAGTAATCGCGGAAAGACAACATTCTGCACCCCTGCTGGCCATACGCGTATTGCCCTGAGCCATACGCGTATTGCCCTGAGCCATACACATATTGCCCAGCCCCATACGTGTATTGCCTATTTTCCTTCCTTGCCATACGCGTATTACCCTAACCAATACGCGTATTGCCCTACCCCATACGCGTATGGGCAGCGAAAACCCAGAATTTTTCCTGTATCAATTTTGTTACGAATTTCACCCCAAAACCTCTCCAAATCTCATCTAAACACTTCCAAATCACAATATATCAACCCAAACATGTCCCAACATAATCAACAAGTATCCTACGCAGTTTATATCGAGTTTCAACCGCGAATACATCGATTTCTAACAATTATTCATCAATTTATCAATTAGAGAAAAAGTTGTAAAAACAACCAAAACACATACATAAACAACACATATACATACACAAGCAAGATATAATTGAAACTTCTCACCCTTACCCGATTAATCGCGCTTGAAATGGAGCTATTCTCGATTTTCCTCTTTTTTCCTCTTCTCCCTTTCTTTCTTCTTCTTTTCCTTCTTTCCTTTCTCTTTTCTCTCTTTTTCTCTCAAAGTTTCTATTTTATGAAAAATACCCAAGCCAAAAGACCAAAATACCCCTCAGCTCAAATATCTCCCAAACGCTCTCAAAATACGATAAAACATAACAACAATGATGAAATATATTTCGGGAAATAAAAGTTGAAAAGAAATTATAATTTAATGCAAATATTTTATCTATCAGAGAAACTAACCAATTAACTCAATTAGCAGGTAAAATACACTAAATTCACATATTTCACAAAATTCACATAATTGAAATAATTAAATACAATTAAACAAATCGGGGCGTTACAATTCTCCCCCACTTAGACATTTTCGTCCTCGAAAATATAACTGAGACGAACAACTCTGGATACGACTCTCGCATCCGACCAACAAACTAACATGCCAACAAAAGGCACACAACGAATAGCACAAACTGACAAACCACCTTGCTAACAGCAACAACAACAACGACACGACAACGACAACAACCACAACGACAAGATGTAATGCCCATACAATGCACTTGACGACCAACTCACAACTCAAAGAATACACAAGTTACGAACACACACAGGTTCACTCTTGAACCGAAACACAACAAGATCGTTACCATCACCATGGAAACGAGGCAACAACACAAACAAGAACACAAGTTCCACGACACAACATCGATTCAACAACCTCTACATAACCATAACATCAACATCCTTGTCACAAAACATTATTACAACAATGCTACGATTCCCCAATCGAACACATAGCCAAGACATCCATCTACATAGTAACCCATGCAGAATAGTTAAACCTTTCACCTAACACTTCCATTCTGAAATGTCCAATAGTCTCATCACTCCTACAAGTTCCCAATGTTCAACCTATGAACTCTTACAAGTCCCACACGCAAATACAAATTGTGCCACACCACGCATCCTCTGCGCACTCTGATTACCCGTAACCATCACAACTACCAATCTCATGTCCAAAGTCTAACTCTTCCTCATATTCACCAAAAAATCACTGTTCACTGTTAATATTCCCAACCTACCACTCTCCTGTGTTGTCTCACACACCAGACCCAAGTCTCGGAATTGCTCAATTAATTTTAATTCTATGACCATCAAAACAAACATGCATCACAACTTTCGACTTAACTTTTCAGGCACAACCTTAGCTTTTCCCGAAGGATAATCCAAGCCAAATTCATAACTCGTCACGAATTCCAACCTTCCTCGTTGTCTCATACTCTATTCCTTCAGACCAAACAAGTACTCTAAACTCTTGTGATTACCAAACACTTCGAACCTAGAACCTTAAAGATAATACTTCCAAATATGCCAACACATTACAACCGCAACCAATTCCAAATCCAGAATAGTGTAGACCCTTTTATGAATCCTCAACTGTCATAAAGCATATGCTACGACTTTACCCTCTTGCATTCACATGGCCTAAACTCATCAAAGACGCATCTCAATACCTCACCAACGGTTTATTAGGATCATCCAGAATCAAAACTGAAGCCGTAGACAACTTCTACTTCAGCTCACCATAACTTACTCACAACGAACATCCAAAACAAACGACTCACCCTTTGCAAGTCAACTGAGATACCAGAAGTACGAACTTAGCAAAGTCTTCCCTAGCCTGCAGTAACAACCAACTAAGCCCAAAAATCTCTAATCTCTTTAACCAACTTCGGAGCCTCTCATCGCAGAACTATATCTACTCCTGATGGATCCATAACCATACTCTCATCTGAAATAACATATCCAAGAAAAATAACCTTTTTCAATCCAAATTCTCACTTGAATAACTTGGCCTAAAACTTCGTCTCTTTTCAATACTTGTAATTCCATTCTCAAACACTCAACCTGTTCATCCCCTGAGTTTATAACAGATCCGAATACCCTCAATCAAAGCCATTATGATCTTATCCAAATAAATATGGAAGATACGATTCCTCCACTCTACAACATTACAGACGCATTACTAACACCAAATAACACCACTGTACGCTGTAATTCCCAACCAAAATCCAAAAGATATAAATTCTTAAAGCCTTTGCAAAACTTTCCACTGGATAACTGGTTACTCACATACAAGTTTAACCGAGTAAATAACACCCTAATCCGATGATAACAAACCTAACCATTCACATTAAATAGATTAAAGCTTCAACTCACAAAGTTCACCACTCTTATCAAACATTCCAAACAATTATAATTTCAATCAAACTCAACCAAACCAATACCAGTTATCTATTCCTAAAAGTGAACCCTTATTCTCAATCGTTACCTTATCCATCTGTCAGTAATCCATACACAATTCTTCTCTTAACAGTGAAAATTCCATAAATCCCAACATGTAGCAACAACCAACCAAAAATAACTCTCAAATATTACACCCACACCTAGGGTCTTCTCAAAATTTCCATTAATACTCTGAAATTCCAAAGACTCCAAACCACACCAGAACTCTAAGTTTTGCTTTCCATAGTCTCAATACCATTATACTTGTTATTCCGTTCAATCATCCATTCCTTTTTGTTACTAACAAAGTTGGAGCTCTTCTAAGACAACACCTTAATGTTCCATCCAAAAACACATCTGAAAACCGTGCACAACTGACGGCCCATCACTGTGACTTCCTGCCAATTTCCCAGAACACTATCATCACAGACAAAACAAACATCTTAGTCCCATCTACTAAGAGTTTCCTACTAACTTAGCATATATAAACCTTAACTATTCACCTTCGTCCAATTAAGTTCAATCTCTACGCTCTGAGAAGCAGTCCTTAAATAAATCCCAATCATTCTCTCTCAATGACTTCCCAACCTGACCAAGATATTAAAACCTCTAATCCGTCTCATCTTCCGATATTAGAATCTTCATCAACTCATCAAAACAATCCGTAACCATTTTCTTAAATCCAAATAATCCATTGCACACACTATTAAAGCTGAACAGACACGTCTATTCCATCCAACATAATTCCCGTCTGCTATCAACAAGAGATTAAGGGTGATCAGTTCCTCAATTTGTCAATAGACAACCGACAATCATGATGGGGCATAAACCATCTTTACCAAACTATAATAGCATTCCTTACATCCTGTGCACAAAACTACCTCAGGCACAAATCCTTAGTTGCCATAAACCTTACCTCCGCATTCCCTCCAGAATCTGGAACAACACTGTCCAAATAACACTTACAATCTTGCAATTTATAACACACTGAGCCAACACTCCACACCTGAAGCAACTTGGAGAAGTACCAGCTTCTCCCCCACTTATCTCATTCTAACTCCTTAAAACAAAGGATTAGAAAACCAGAAAGAACTGACAGTGTTTCCCACACATATCACGTACTAAGGGACAAATAACAACGACAGTATTCAACAGTCACACCAACTGACTCAACAACTTGGCCGGACGGACCGACCTGCTCTGATACCACTAATGTAACACCCCAATTCCCATCGCGAATAAATAATACATAAATAAAATCAGAGTAACTAAAAATTTATTTTTTCGACAGGAACAGGAAGGCCACATTTAAAGAAAGAAAACAAAATCCCTGCTCATAAATTTGATACATAACACAAAATGGAATAAACCTGTAAGGGAAACTTTTTCCATATAATAGGAAAGGTTCAGTTATGGAATAAAGCGGAAAGATCCATAACTGCCTTGTTTTACAAAATAAATCGTTTTATAACGTCAAAACATTCATACAAAGGTAATACAAAATATATTCAGCAAATGTATACAAATAACAACAACGTTCCCCGACTCCCATGCTATGTATCAGAGCAGACAGACTGACAAAGGACTGAGGACTAATCTTCACAAAAGCCTCCAAGACTACTAATCTGCAATTGCCTCATAGAGCAACAAACCACAGCAGAAGGGTGAGAAATAACAACTAAAATCAAGATTTCATAATAATATGCAAATACATAACAATTCACATACATAGCTATTCTCACCACAAACACCACATACTAATACATATAACATACCACATATTCGTAACATATATCTATTAATCCAACGATATAGCATATATCAAGTATCCAATATACTCACATATTTGCACATAAGGCATACCAAGTCATAGCATTTAGAAACACATCACATATCACATAGCATATGTCAACGCATAAAACATATTATCCACAACCAATGCATTTATCACATATGCACATCAAATTACCAATGCTATCAAAATCTCAACACATAACAAATCAATGCACAATTTCCATACATAATCACTCAAATCATGATTTTCCACACATAATGCATCCATTCACAATTCTCACACATAATCAATCAAATCATGATTTTCCACACATAATGCATCCATGATTTATGCAAATGCACAGAGACTAACACAACGACTCTATGCAAATGCCATGCGGTACCGACTTCCAATGTTTCTCATCACTAGTTCACTCAGGAACTCTGCTGGAACCATCGCTCGTTACATCACTGTAACTCCCCGTCGGGCATACGACCCGATCGCTCACACCCCACATGGGCACACGATCGTCTATAATCATCGCTCACACCTCACACGGGCACACGACGTTATAGCGGATTCCCTCTGGAACCAAACCGTCGCTCACACCCCACATGGGCACACGACATTACAAGATGCATATCATGATGCTTGGAATACAAGGACTCATGACAAACAAATGCATCTTCATAATTCAACCATATGAATTAATCAACAACATCACATTCATGCATTGCAAATCAATTCAAACAATGCATTTCATCACAGACCACAAACCACCACAATCATATCATCACAATTCTTTACACAAGGGATCCACATATCAAATGCTACCCACAACACATTATAACAACATACAAGTCATACAACATTAATATCAACAACACATTGCATGTACACATCAATTACACACCGTTAAAACGGCAAAAGTTGACAAAATGACACTTTTCCAAATTCCCGACATAATTTAATCGGCCAACAATCCCAAAACCATTTTAATAAGAAAGAACATTTTATTAGCTTTCTAACGATATAAAGAACGTTCAAAATGGATAAACGGATCAAAAGTTACGGACTTAACAAGAAAAGTAATCGCGAAAAGACAACATTCTGCACCCCTGCTGGCCATACGCGTATTGCCCAGCCCCATACGCGTATTGCCTATTTTCCTTCCTTGCCATACGTGTATTACCCTAACCAATACGCGTATTGCCCTACCCCATACGCGTATGGGCAGCGAAAACCCAAAATTTTTCTTGCATCAATTTTGTTACGAATTTCACCCCAAAACCTCTCCAAATCTCATCTAAACACTTCCAAATCACAATATATCAACCCAAACATGTCCCAACATAATCAACAAGTATCCTACGCAGTTTATATCGTGTTTCAACCGTGAAAACATCGATTTCTAACAATTATTCATCAATTTATCAATTAGAGAAAAAGTTGTAAAAACAACCAAAACACATACATAAACAACACATATACATACACAAGCAAGATATAATTGAAACTTCTCACCCTTACCCGATTAATCGCGCTTGAAACGGAGCTATTCTCGATTTTCCTCTTTTTTCCTCTTCTCCCTTTCTTTCTTCTTCTTTTCCTTCTTTCCTTTCTCTTTTCTCTCTTTTTCTCTCAAAGTTTCTATTTTATGAAAAATACCCAAGCCAAAAGACCAAAATACCCCTCAGCTCAAATATCTCCCAAACGCTCTCAAAATACGATAAAACATAACAACAATGATGAAATATATTTCGGGAAATAAAAGTTGAAAAGAAATTATAATTTAATGCAAATATTTTATCTATCAGAGAAACTAACCAATTAACTCAATTAGCAGGTAAAATACACTAAATTCACACATTTCACAAAATTCACATAATTGAAATAATTAAATACAATTAAACAAATCGGGGCGTTACACTTGAAACATATCTTGAGGTGTTGGATAATGTCCTGCTTCAAAAGTCAAACCAGGGACTGAATTAGGTCAAAACCCTAATTTGGGTGTATCTGAGGATTTGAGCCTTGATGAGCTTGTCATGATGCAATTTTGCACTTGATTTTTGAGGGATGAAAAGTTTTGATCATCATGGATGAATAAGGGACTTAATATGTTGAATATGATACCCATTCCTTGATAATTCATCTGTTTGAGCTTTAATGGAACCACCTAACCTGTAAAGTAAGCAAGCAAACACATCTTGCATTTGTAATGGGGTTAGTGATGCATAAAAATACACACATATATGTTATGCTGAATGTTATGCAAATGATGTAAATGAGGTGGCATCTTAGGGGTAAAAAATTAGGGTATAACAACAAGGTATATCAAAAGTAGTTTTCATCTACCCCAACTTAGACATATTATTTCAATCTTGCATGTGAATTCAGATTCGATTAATATTATCGCGTATTCTCTCAACACCGTCTATCTCTAGAGCGACGTCTTGAGAAATACCGTATTCATCGCTACACAATCTCTCTATATAACAACCAATATAGTAAGCTTTAAGTTCAATACAAAGCAAATATCAACCATAGACTGATCTCTCCAATCTATAAATCGATAGATGAATATTTTATGTCAATTTGCATAAAATCTATGTCTAGAGTTTTACAAAACAATAATGAATCATTAAGAACAAAAATATTCATCATATATTAATCATCACTTGTTCACATACAAGGCCAATCAAAAGAAATACATAAAGCTAAGGTAGACTACCTCTACCTTCGATACAAAGGAAATTAGCTACCCATAACCATGGTATCTTGCTTTACAAGTCTTGAGAGAAGATGAATGAGCATCCACGTCGAAGAATCGAACTCGGATGCTAATCCAGCTTCTATTTGAAAAATCCCACTCTTTGGTGAAGAAATGCTGAAAAATGAGGTTTCTAGGTGAAAACTGGGTTATGATCCCCAAAAAGTGTGAAAAGTACTTATATAGTACAACTAAAACCTATCAAGTTCGCCCAAAAAACTCTTTTTTCACCCAGGGAACACTACTTTATGGCACTTGAAGTGCCTCTGAACAGTTAAAATGCCCCTGAGGAATTTACAAAGTTCACTGTGTGAGCAATTCTTCGAACAACAAGCTTCTTCGCTACAAGTTCGCACAACGAACTTATGGCCCTTTAGCTACTACCTCAAATCTAGGATGGTTCGCTGGTCCTTCGCTGCAACCTCTCCCAGCAAACATTCGCTTTCAAGTTCGCCCAGCGAACTTACTGCCCTTTTCTTACTGCCATCATTCTGAGATGGTTCGTTGAGGCTTCGCCAGAAGTTTGCCCAACAAACATTCGTTGTTGTTTCTCGCTGGTTGTTCACCCAACGAACATGCTGAAACTTCATATTTTCTTTGGCTTCCTTTTCCATTTACTTGTGTCTCACACTTTGAGCCTCATACTAGTGACGATTCTTGAATTGGGTTTAAGTCCTATGGAGAACCTGATATCCACATGAAAGTCGAATCATTCGAACATCCGTGACCCGAAGCTTTTCTTAGATGTAGGTCCGTTTTGGGGTAAGATGCTTCGTGCTTCCGAATAGTTATTTATTGAGTTATATGAACTCAAGTGACATGTTGTCATCCATTGCGAATATCCCTTAAATACTTAATCCTTAGTTACGTTGTGTGAGTGATACAAAAGTAACAAAAGATGAATACTTAAGTTATGAATCGATTAGAAACCCTGTAGAGCCGAGAGGACCCATAGGTTAGGGGAACTCACTGAGTTTATTATCTCACCTCACTATTATTGATGTTTTTCAGATGTTATTTGCAGGTTAAATGCAAGAGAAGTTGTCTGTTGATGTTTCAAATATCTTGGATTATCGTGATCTTCCGTTGTGGATTGTGTGCAATGAAGATATTACACATAGATCTTAGTTTTTATTTAGGAACTATTGTATGTCATGTGTCATATTTTGTATTTTATTTTATGGACATATATATATATATATATATATATATATATATATATATATATATATATATATATATATAATGATGTCGTTAGACACTTGTGTTGTATCAGTACCAAATTAATATATCGTATAATGTATTTTCTAGATGTATATTATACGGGGTGTTACAAAGATCATTCTCCATAGAATTTGAGAATTATTTAATATTAAACTTTAGGAACCATACTTAGGTATTTCAAATGAATTATTTGAGTATGTAGGTTAGACTAGGATCTATTATGGGGAGTTTGCACGTGATTGGGTTTGCAAATTATAATTAGTAAACTAAATAGATTAAATTTAATAATCACGATAATGAATTAAGAGTATGAATCCCCTCTTTATTATTATATGTACTAGCGTTTAAACGGGATTAGAGTGCCCGTTTGTCCACTTTTTAAAATGTACACAATCGTCAAAATATAAATGGATATTGTTTTATTTAATTTTAATTTAAATTTAAATTACTTGTGTAATAAACTTTATGATATGCACTTTTATATATGTTTATCCTCTTTCTTTGATGGCACTCGATATTATATAAGGGATTATGAAACCCTTGCTGAAATTTAGCTTAGGGAGGAGTGTTACCACCATTGCTTTTCTTAATATATCTCAACATTGTTTCTCACATGGGTTCTTCGCACCAATGGTGAGTTATATTGGTAATCTGGATTTGCAACTCATGGTTGTTCATAAACATAACTACCAACTGATCTTGGTAAGGTTAAACCCACAAGGGTTGACATTGGTACCTCGAGTTTTAAAATGAAACTTATGGATTAGTTGATACACGTGGGAAGTAAACATATGGCTATTAAGTCAAATAATCCACTATTGACCTTTTTGTTCTTGTTGTTAGGCTAAAGGTTTATCCTCAAACATAAGACACATTGTTTTCTTACAAGACTAGACTTGTAACATTTCAATTTGTCCAACTACTTTATGCGGCTTTCTTACCATATGTACCTACCCAAATTTGAATATTAGATTTATTTTACGTATCATTCACCATTGATTGTCCCCTAGTGTTAACCGCGGAAAAGTATTAGGCTTGAAATTATAATGAGAAAAAGATAATTGTTTTATAGGAACCGACAAAGCCTGTGAAGGTATATTGCAACGATTGACTGACTCTAAGTTAAAATGCATGGGTGACCTTGATTTTCTTGAACCATTGAAATGTGGAAATAAATGTAATATCATATGAATTAGCATGTTTAATCTTTAACTCTCTGAATTGTTGAACCTCATTGTGAACTATGGGTTTTACAATTTTAAGGAGTTGTTGTGAGAATAAAAAAAAATTAATAATTAAATAAAAATATTTGATCATTTTAATAATAATGATAATACTTGGTAACTTTTATTTAATCTATATTTTCAAAAAAAATAAGAATAATAACTCTAATGAATTTGCTATCTTAAGATTAAGAAAAGTAAATATGTAATAAAATTATTAAAAAAATAAATATTCAAAGGGTGGGGCTGGATGTGGGGTGAGACTAACATCCCCCACCCTTGCCCTTGTAATTAAAAATTGGGGTTCCCCGCACCCGCCCCTCCTCTAGTTAAATCAGATTTTTCCCATTAAATTTGGGGCAGGGTGACCAAGTCCGAATGGGGGCAGACTTTTTTGCCATGCCTAATCTCTAGTATGAATGATACTTTGGTCTTGGTTGAGCCCTCGATTGATAAATTTGAACTATTAAATTTATTCTTAGGGTGTTTGAGCTCGGCTCTGGCTTAAGGGTTAATTTTTCTAAGAATTGACTTATAAGGGTGAGTGTCGGGTCAGAATTTTGGATATACAAAATATTTCCTTTACTGCCAAAAAGGAATTTCTATCCTTTATTTACCTTTGCCTTCCAATGGTTGCAAACCCCCGATCTACTAGTTTTTGGGAGCTGGTTGTCCAGCAAATTACTAGGAGATTGCACTCTTTAAGCCATCGTTTTGTTAGTCTAGTTGGGCGTTTTATTCTCCTTAACTATGATCTAAATTCCATCAGTTATTCTATCTATCTTTCTTAAAGTTATATACCAAAGTTTAGAAGGTGATTGTTAATATTCAAAGGAAGTTTCTTTAAGGAGAGGTCAAGGGTGCCTAAAACATTTTTTTGGGTGAGGTGGTTTGAGGTTTGTAAGCCAAGCAGCTTGGGAGTTGGGTGTTAGTGAATTGAGGATAGTTACTTTAAACTTTATCATGAAGTGGCGCTAGATGTTACTAATTGTCTCTTCGGGTCTATGGTGTCAGTTTCTTCTTGTCATGTATGGATTCTAAGAGGTTTTATCCCTTATAGGTAGGGGTGTACACGAATTGGGTTGGAACGAATTTGACCTAACCCGTTACCCAACCCGTTCAAACTTCAATGGGTTGGGTTTGTCGTCCAACCCAAAATTTCATTGTCAAAACCGACCCTGACTGTTTATTTATGGGTTGAGTTGGGTTAGCGGGTTGTGTTTCAAATAAAAAATATATTTCTTATGATTCTTTTTGTCAGTTTAAAAAAATATAACACAACTCAATACAATCAAACTCATTTATAACATTCAAATTCAAAAAACACATCATAATATCTAATAAAATTCATCAACACAACACTTGATAATAATATAAAATTCAACAAGACACGTTATTTTCATAAAATACATAAGTTAGAAATGATATAAATGAAATTTCCTTTGGTTTTGATGATAAATTTTTTGCTCCCTTAACTATACCTCGGGGTTCATTTTGGTCCCTTAACTTTAAAAAGGTCCATATTGGTCCCTAAACTCTTCAAAACTTTCCATATTAGTCTTTTTGTCCTATTAGCGATGGAAAAATTCAAAAATCAGTCACTAAATTCGTCGCTAATTAGACAAAAAGGACTAATTTGGAATGTTGTGAAGAGTTAAGGGACCAATATGGACCTTTTTAAAGTTAAGGGACCAAAATGAACCCCGATGTATAGTTAAGGGACCAAAAATGGTATTTTGCCAAGTATTTAAAGAACAATCATTATATTTGATGAGTGTTTCTTGTATGCGGGTTCTAATACTTGTAAATATTTATATACATAATTCTATATGCAAAGGCACACTTGAGAAGAAGCTGAATTGCTAGCTTCTGGTGGTGCAAAATCTGAAGAACATTTGCTAAGTGATGTCTGGCATAGACTCTAAAGCTAAAGGCCTCAACATCAAAAAAAGAAACATAATTTTCTCTACACTTGGTGAATGTAAATTTCCTTCTGGTATTATTTAGAGTTGATGAGAAAAGATGAAGTTGTCCGTACTGTATAAAGCAAGTTGCATTGTCAAATCAATTCGTCAGCTGGAGTCTGAGTTCACAAGGCTCAAGAAAGGTTGGCATGCTTTACAGATATCTACTCTCAACGGCTCTATAGTACAGGATCTTATTTAAGAATCAATGTTTAAACATGTTACACAATGGATCAAGATCTTTTAGTGTATCTATTTGTGAGATATTGGATCGAACTCTAGTTTAGCATGCCGTCAAAGTCTGCTCCCATGCTGTTGTCGAAGACCTACATGCTATAGTCGAATGATGTTCTAGTATGTAGTTTTCGAATTGGGCCTTGAGTTAAGGATCCAATTGTTTAAGTTAGCTTGCACCCTAAGTTATCTTGTAATGGGTAATTGTTAAAAAGCCCATTAGTTTAGTATGTTAGGTTTTATTATAAATAGCCTACTAGTCTCTCATCTTAAGTGTGGTATGGCAAATCCTAATTAGGGTGAGAGGGTTATTTGTTATTCTTGAGTACTTGTAATATAATTTGAAGAGAAAGTAAAGAATAACAGTTATGACGAATCCTTGTTGTTTTTCCTTGTTAACCCTAACCCTTGTGTGTTTCTTGCCTATAGAGAAACTGTTTATACGTTGTTTTAAGGCATCCTAATTCACAACAAATTGGTGTGGTGAGCGTGGAGGAAGATGCCTTAAACAAAGTATGATATTGAAAAGTTCATCGGAGTGAACAATTTCGGTCTGTGGCACTTGAAGATGAAAGCCCTACTGGTTTGGCAGGGTTGTTTGGAAGCATTGAAGGGAGAGGCAGCCATGGACGTTGCGTTAACAGAAAAGGAAAAGACGGTCATGATAGAGAAAGCCCACAGTGCAATATTGTTGAGCCTTGGTGATAAGGTTCTCCGACAGGTATCAAAGGAGACTACGGCATCGGGGTTATGGTTGAAACTTGAAAGTTTGTACATGACCAAATCTCTGGTGAATCGACTCTACCTGAAGCAAGCTTTGTATTCATTCAAGATAAGTGAAGACAAAGTGTTGGCTGAGCAGTTGGATACCTTCAACAAGCTGATTCTTGATCTTGAAAATATTGATGTGAAGATCAAGCACTATTGCTGTTGTGCGCTTTGTCCAGAACACATGCTTACTTCAAAGAACTCTCCTGTATGGAAGGGAGTCCCTGAGCTTTGAAGAAGTTCAATCAGCCTTGTATTCTAAGGACCTAATTGAACGAAAGGAGCATAAACCTTCAACGGTGGGTGAAGGTTTGGCCGTTAAGGGAAAAATCTTGTGAAAGGATGGTAAGTTCGGCAAGAAGAAAGGTAAAAGTGAACAGAAGTCTTATAGTGGCGAGGCATCTGGTATTCGATGCTATCACTGTAAGAAGGAAAGTCACACAAGAAAAGTGTGCCCTGAACGCCTGAAAGATCATGGAGGTAAGGATAATGGCAACGCAACCATTGTTCAAGATGACTTCGAATTATCTGATGTTCTTGTGGTTTCAAGCGGCGACTCAAGAAAGGAGTGGATTATGGATTCAGGTTGCACTTGGCATATGACTCCAAATAAAGAATTGTTCGAGGAGCTATGTGATCAAGATGGTGGATCAGTGTTGCTAGGAAACAACAAAGCTTGCAAAATTATATGTATTGGATCTGTGAGATTCAAGCTCCATGATGAGTCAATAAGGTTATTGACTGAAGTCAGGTATGTACCTGATTTGAAGAGAAATTTGATTTCTCTTGGTGAATTCGACAAGAAGGGATATGTTTTCCAAGGAGAGAAAAGTATCCTAAGAGTCATGAATGGGTCGAAGGAAGTCTTGAGAGGCGTGAAGAAACAAGGCTTGTATATCCCTGAGGCTGAAGTTGTAAGTGGTTTGACAAATGTTGCATCCACGAAACCTCTGTTGAAGACACAAATTTGGCACATGCGATTGGGCCATGTCAGTGAAAGGGGTCTGGTCAAATTGGGGAAACAAAATTTGCTTGGAGGAGACAAAGTCGAAAAGCTGAAATTTTGTGAACCCTGTGTACTTGGAAAATCTTGCAGAGTGAAGTTCAACAAAGGTAAACAAAGAACTCATGGATCCCTTGATTAGATCCATGTTGATCTTTGGGGGCCTGTAAGGTGTCCATCACATTTAGGAGCAAGGTATTTTCTATCCATAGTCGATGATTATTCCAGGAAGTTATGGGTATTCATCCATAAGACTAAGGATGAAACTTGTGAGAATTTCAAAGGTTGGAAGACTCTGGTCGAAAATCAGATTGGCAGAAAGGTCAAGAGGTTGAGAACCGACAATGGCCTTGAATTTTGCAATGAGGCGTTCGACAGTTTTTGTGCTGCCACATGTATTACAAGGCACACAACTACTGCAGGTACTCCACAACAAAATGGTTTGGCATAAAAGTTTAACCAAACTATTTTGGAAAGAGTCAGATGCATATTAACTAGTGTTGGGTTAAAGAAGGTGTTTTGGGCTGAGGCTGTTTTGACAGCAACATATCTGATAAACAGATGTTCTTCAACTGCGTTAGATATGAAGACACCTAAAGAAGTATGGTCAGGACATCCACCTAGTCTCGACAGACTAAGAGTATTTGGCTGTGTGGCCTATGCTCACATTAGGCAAGACAAGGTCAAACCTAGAGCTCTGAAATGCATGTTCATGGGATACCCTGAAGGAGTCAAAGCTTATAGGCTATGGTTCCTAGAGCCAGGTCACAGGAGGTGTATCACCAGTCGATATGTAGTTTTCAATAAAGCTGAGATGGTTTTCAAGAAAAGTGATGATGCTGACGAAGAGCTGGTACAGGGAGAGATTCCTGTTGAGGTTGAGCATGTTGATGTTGAATTGCGTATCCCAGATAAAGTCGAAGAAGAATCAGAAGTTGTTGCCGAAGATGAGTGTTAGATGTCAAACATGACTAATATTTCTATTGTATACTTGGCATTTTTCAACACTTTCATGTTTAATTGTGGATCTTAGTATTGAATTGTTGTTGTTCTTCAAACATTGTATATATATCTTTGGTGCTTGTAATATGTGTGCTATTGTGCAGGAAAAGGCACTAATTGATCAAATATGTAAGACACAAAGAGATGATACAAGTTTCCAAAGAAAAGAGGAAAACATTAGCAAGTTCGCTTTACGAACTTGCCAGCGAATGTTCGCTTTGCGAACACTGGCGAAGTCCCCAGCAAATGGTCCCAGAATTGGACAGTAGGAAAAGGGACTAAAGTTTGCTTTACGAACTCCCAGCGAATGTTCGGTGATTTACTCGCTTTGCGAAAGACCTGGCGAAGAACCCTTGGCTAAAGCAGTAAGAAAAGGGGCCTAAGTTCGCTTTGCGAACATGTAGGCGAATAGTTCGCTTTGCGAACAAAATTTCGCATTGCGAACTTATGCAGACAAACAAGGGCGGTTTAGCTTATCAGAAGGCACTTCAGGTGTCACTTTCATCATTCTCTAGGCAAACAAATCATTCGCAGTGCGAATGTGTCTTATTTCAAGTGTACTAGAAATAGATTTTATACATTTTCTTGGGATCATAACTTCACTTTAACACACCAAAACCTATTTTTCTGAGATTTCTTCATCTAAGAGAGATTCTTCACATAGAGAAGCTGGATTTGCATCCGATCTCGATTCTTCGACGCATATGCTTTTTCATCTCCTCATGATACTTGTGAAACAAGCTACCATGAATATGTGTAGCTAAGCAACTCTTGTGTCAAGATTAGTGGTAGGTAATCCATCATTTTGTATGAATTAATCTTGATTGTAAGTTTGTGAACTTTGTTGATGATAAATATAGAAGAAAAACTTTGTTTAAATGGTTTATATTTTGTTTTAATTCATGATCGAGAGATATGTTCTAAAACTTGACCTAAGTTTCAATCCATCAATAATCATAAGGCTAGAGATAGTTTTGAAAGTTGATGTTCATAAATATTGAACTTGAATGTTATCATTATGGTAGTTTAAGTGAGAGATCATCAAAGGGTCAATATGATAAATCTCACAACAAGTGTTAGAGATAAACTTGTTGAGAGGATATGTGGTTATATTTATCGTTAACAAGTTCACATCCTTTATCGAGTAAATATGTATAAAACGGATTATCGGACTCTAATCTTGGCATGTTTTTACCAAACCCTAAAACCAATTTCTTTACCGTTGATTACTAAATTATATGCAAACAATCCGATACGAAAAACCAGACTCTTTGTTACTTTAAAAGTTTGAAACGCTTTCGACTATAGAATGGCGGCAATCTACATACAATCCCTGTGGATACGATTAAACACCCCCGAAATACTTTTCAACAAAATGGCGCCGTTGCCAGGGATTGTTGTTATATTGCAAGCATTGCAATAGTTGTTAAGTTCTAAACTTGTTAACTTTTTCTTGTGCTTGTTAATTTCTTTGGCTAAGTGTGCAGACTCCGTTTTATGCGAGGGAAGTTACCCGCAGACCAACTTCTTTTTGATCCCAAGATTGAAAGAACTGCGCGTAAATTAAATAGCAACAAACAAAGCGGAGGAGGCAACTTGCTAACGAAAAACGAGAATGAGAGAAAAGTTCAACTTCGACACCAATACCACAGTTACCACCAACCATGGCTGCACCACCACCACCACCTGCTTCAACACCTTGTGTTAATAGTCCGAGGCATACAACTCAGTTTTCAAGCAATGCTCATAATGGAAGGTATACAGAAATGAAGACGGTCATCCTCGCTCTTCTATACCAGAATCCATTCACCGGTATAGATCACTAGGATCCCTTTAGTCACTTGACCAAATTCTATGAGATTGCGGGTGCGACTGGTGCACTTGAAGCTGAAGAAGAGACTTTGTTCAAGAAACTGTTCCCACATTCCCTAATTGGGAATGCTAAGGAATGGTACCTTGACCAATCAACTGCTATTATGATGGACTGGAACTTGTTAGAAGAGAAGTTTTTGGAACGATTTTTTCCTCACAATCGTTTCATGGAAGCGAAAATGGCGATTGCAGTTTTCACTCAAGGTGGAAATGAGTCTCTCAATGAAGCTTGGGAGAGATTCAAGTCCATGCTTAGAAAATATAAAGGGCACGATTTTGATGAGCTTACGCAAGTTCATATTTTCAGAAATGGTCTTCAATTGGTTCATAAAACATTGTTGGATGCTACCGCAGGGGGATCTTTAATGACAAAAAGTGACGAGGAAGCCATTTCTATTATTGACAAGATGGCTTTGAATGACCATCAAGGGAATAATAACCGTGGACAATCTTAAAAGAAACCGGGAGTGCTAGAGTTGGGGACTAATGATGCAATTCTTGCCCAACACAAATTACTATCTCAACAAGTTGAGTTGTTAACGCAACAAATGTCAAAATTGCCTCAACAAATTATAGAGATGCAAGAGTTGCCGAACAAAAATGTGCAAATAGCGGTTTTTGAGCTATGTAAAGGTGATCAACCAACCGACTATTGTCCTCTTTGTCCTCCAGTTGAAGAAGAAGCAAATTACATGAATAATCAAAATCAACAACAACAAGGTTATCCAAGACAACAACAACAACCTTATCAACAACAACAACCAAGACCGAATTATCAAAATCAACAAGGTTACCGGCAAAATCCTTACCAACCCGCACAACCTCAAGGTGGGAGTTCCAAGCTTGAAGAAAATCTTAACCAATTTATCCAAATGTCCATGGAAAATCAAAAAACAAATGAAGCATCAATAAAAAATCTCAAGAATCAAGTTGGGCAACTTGCAAAGCAAATGGCCGATCAACAATCGGGACCACCTTTTTCCGCCAATACTCAAAACAACCCTAAGGAACATTGTAAAACTATTGTTACTAGAAGTGGGAGAGAGTTGGGAGAAGGAGAAAAAATGAAAAAATATTGATGTGAGTTTGGATGAGATTGTGGAGGAAGAGAAGGATGATGAGGTAGTAGTTGAAAAGAATGATAAGGAAGGAGTTGAAAATAAAAATGAGAAGTTGGTTGAAAAAGATAACCTTGAGAAAGTGAAGATAGAAGAAAAGAAGAGAAGAGTTAAAAAGGTGAAGGAGATACTGAATTCTATTCTTATAAAAAATCTACCTTACCCTCCTATGCCCACAAAGAAAGACAATGAAAGGCATTACACTCGTTTCATGGACATATTCAAACAATTGCAAATCAACATTCCGTTTGCCGAAGCGCTTGAACAAATGCAGAAATATGTTAAGTTCATGAAAGATATTCTTACAAAGAAGCGAAGACATTCGGAGCCAGAAAATATTATCCTTGATGCAAGTTGTAGTGTAATAATCCAAAGAACTCTACCAAAGAAAGAAGTCGATCCGGGGCGTGTTACTTTGTTGGTAACCATTGGTGATGTCTATGTTGGCAAAGGCTTAATCGATTTGGGCTCAAGCATTAATATAATTCCATTGTCTATTATGAAGAGGCTTGAGAACATTGAAATGAAAGCAATTCGGATGATGTTACAATTGACCGATAAGTCCACAACTCATCCTCATGGATTGGCTCAAGATGTCTTGGTTAAAGTTGATAAAATTTTCTTTCTGGTTGACTTTGTTGTGATTGATATGGAGGAAGACGAGGATGCTCCATTGATTCTTGGACGCCCTTTTATGAAGACAGCTCGAATGATGATAGATGTTGACGGCAGCCTTATGAAAGTAAGGGTTCAAAACGAAGAGGTGTGCTTTAAAGTTTTTGAAGCAATGAAGCATTCCAAAGATCACCATGATAGTTTCCATATTGATGCAATGGAAGAAGCCATAAGGGAAGAAGATGCTTTTAGAGAAGAAGATTGTGCAAAAGAGATTCTGAGGAAAAAGAAGGAAGATGATGCTTATAAAGAAAAATACCGTGCACGAGAGGTTTTGAGAAAGAAGAAGGATGAAGATGCAAAAGAAGCTATGATGCGAGGATGTTGGGATTTTTCATTTCTAAAGAAGAGGGGGTCAAAGACCAGACACGATAATGGTTGAGGTTTGTTCGTGTAGTGTTATTTTCTCGGAAGCCAATTCTTGAGCTTTTGGTTTCAAGGTGTTAAGCCTCTAGACCATCGAGCTTAATCGATGTTAAACAAGCGCTTGTTGGAAGGCACCCCAACATTGTAAGGATTTATTTTTTCTTTGTTGTTTTGATGATTTAAGTTGCTTAAGAATTGGTGTAGTGTGGTAGCAGATGCAGAAATTTTTTTCAAAAACCTGTTATGTTCGCTGGCAAGTTTGCTTTGCGAACCTGGGGCGAGCATTCGCTGGCCAGTTCGCATTCCGAACTTAGCGAGACAGGCAAATAATTTTCTGCTGCCACCTCATTAAAAAGGGATTTTTTATGGGTGGGCCAGACAGTTGGGCCCATGACCCATCTTATTTTCTAATTATTGAGAGGCAACCCTACTCCCTTTGTCATTCTCACTCTTGCCTCTCTCACAAACACACTCACAAGTGAAACTCTCTCATGTTTGCTCAGATCCTATCATTCTTTCACCAAGTTTTTCCAAGTACTAACAATTTTAGGTTTGAATTTCTTGTTCTCTCTGTTGATTTCTGTTAGAACATTGTGCTTAGGGTAGTTAGTTTGAACATTAGAGACATTTTTGATTCTAGGTTTTCACCTATGTTTTAAGGTTTGTTTGCTGTTGCATGTTGAATTTTATTCAAACTTTAGAATAGAGGTGGTATTGTGAAGGGAACTCTGATGTTGGAATTGTTGGATGCTGTTATTTTTGAAAAAAATTCGCAGGTTCGCTGACCAGTTCGCTTTGCGAACCTGGGCGAGCATTCGCTAGAACCTCGCTTTGCGAATCTGGGGCGAATGTTCGCCAGGCTTCGCTTTGCGAACTTCACGCGAACATACCAGAATTTTGAAATTTTTTTTATTTTATCTCAGTTTGGGATTCTGTTTTGCTCCTATTCTAATGGACTGTTTTGCTGCTGGTTGTTGTTTTATCTGGTGATTTTGCAGATGGCTCCAAAAATAAATCCGGCGAAAAAGGGAAAGGCCAGTACTTCACAACAAGTTCCGATTCAGTTCGACGGTGATCGCTTTAGAGGAGCAAAACAGGCCGCAAGGTACCTAACCTTGGAAAGGAGAACCATATTACCCAAGAAGAGATTTAATCTGAATCCACAAGGGAGATACCGTTCCGTAGCTCAACTCCTCGAAGAGAAAGATTGGGGGAGACTGATAACACCAGTGGATAGTTACAACATTGAGATGGTTCACGAATTTTATGCTAATGCTCTCCCAGATGATGGGGAGCCTTTTGGTTAGACAACCTTCGTTGGGGGAAAAGTTGTGAGGTTTGATCGAGGAACCATTAACACTATTCTTGAAAATCCATTACCATTGAGAGTAAGTCAGATTGATGACTTTCATAGAACATTGCACCTCCACAAAGACATTGCGGCCATGACTAGAGACCTTTTGCGAGAAGGTAAATCTATAGAGCTTAACCCATCTGGGGTCGCAAAAAGATACCATCGTGAAGATATACGACCTTTGGCACAATTGATCTTGCTTTTGGTTGTCACCAACATTAAGCCAAAGTCACATACATCGACCATTCCTATTTACCTTGCCCATCTGGGCCACAACATAATGACCAATGTCGAGATCGATGTAGCCAGGATTATAGCGGATGAGATGAGGGTTATTGTTGAGAGTGGGCTTGGTTCCGCTTCTAGGAAGAATGCTCCTCTTGCCTTTCCTTGTCTCATTATGACTCTATGTGTGCATGCTGAGGTTGATGTACCCACGCGCCGTCAGGTGACCATCCCGGCTGCCATCGATGATCGTTTTGTGGATAAGTTTTGTAAACCAAAAGGGGTGAGGGGTGAGACTTCTGGTGTTGGTGCTGATGCCGGGACAAGGGCTGGTGATGGGTCTGGTAGTTTTGGGTCTCAACATTTATATCCGTATCAGTAGGAAATTTGGCAATATAATTGGGATTGGATGGCGGCTTCTCAGTGCACCATGATGGACTTACATGATTCTATGCAGGTTTTGCAGCTGCAGGTCCGTGAACCCGCCGTGGATCACACTATGATGACAAGGGAGCAATTCCTTGCTCATGCTAGTTGGCCTGAGGTCAGGCCAATTTTCGGAGGGGGAACAGAGGCTGCTGGTGAGCCTAAAGATGCTGATGCGGAGGATGATGGCGATAGTGATGATGTGGAGGTTTCTGGTTCTGTATCTGGTTCTCAGGAGGAAGAGATAGAGGTTTCTGGATCTGAGTCCAAAGAGGACTGATTTGGATGTTATCATTTTGTACTTCCTTTGATTCTTCAAAGTGAAGTTTTCTTATGTTTTATGCTATTATGCTTTTTGTATCAGTTTGTAGTATTGTACTTTATGCACTTGGTGGATTATTTTGAGAAGCATTGTACTTTGTACCCTTTTGTGGTACTTATGACTTTTGTGGTGTTTTCACACCTTAATATTAGTATTATGTTTTTTAGTTAAAAATTGTTCAGTTTTCATTTCATTTTTAGTTTAGTTTTCTTTTATTATGTTGTGTTATGATTGATGCTTGTTGAAATTTAATGTTTCCAACTTTTGGATGTGGTTGAAAGAACTTCTAGGTTGGTGTTGTGTTCATCAAAGAAGATTCCTCCAAGTTGGATGGCTATGATAGTATTTTAAGCATGTATTGTTGGAAAGGTACATAGTTACCTAGTTCTAGAATTTAGAATGTGTTAGAACTTTCTGTCTTTGTACAAATGAAATTGTGTTTCTTGTTACAACTTTATTGATTGCTTAAGTCATTTAAGTCCAAAAACTACAAAAGTGAGAAACCTCCTTGGTTTACTAAATGCATAGGATTGATGATGAATTTTGTTTTATACATTTAATTCATGCTTTATCTTGTGATTTGTGTGATATTGTGGAAGCATTAGAAATGATCAAGGAACTTGTTGATATTGAGCACAACCATTTTCCAAACAGTGATTTACCTGTGAGTAGCGAGAATTCGTTAGCCGTTTGAGCCTAAACAGTTTAGATCTCGTTTAGTGATGAACTTTGTGTTGTACATAATTTGAAAATAAAGTTCATCATTGAATTTTTGAGAGTTTCTAAAAAAATTTCTTCTTGAACCTTGGACTTTGTTTTTATTGATTTCCTTGCCTTAAAAATCAAGGAGCATTCACTTAAGGTTTAGTTGAAAATAAGTTGGGGAGAATGAAAAAGAAGTTGGTAAATTGCTCAAACTTTTGGAAAATTCAAGCAAGCATGAAAAGAAAAAGAAAATGTGAATATGTATATAAAAAAAAGAGAAAAAGAATGCTTGCTTGAATGAGAAAATAGAGTCCAATAATTGTGCATAAGGAAGTTTCAGAAGGTTGTGATAAAGGAATGAAATTGGTGAATGAAGTTGAGATGTTTGTGAATACCTTGTAAAGTGAATGTTCTTGTGCATCGGAAATTTCGATTCAATAGCCTTTAGAAATGTCCCTTTATTGTTAACCCGACCAAGCTACAACCTTAAAAGCCCTTCGTGATCTTTTACTTTCATGATTTCTTATGTGATCGATTAGATATTGTATGAATTGCTTTGTATTTGCATCATTTGTCATTTGAGCGAAATTGTCCCGCGTTTGTATGCAAATTTTTCCTTCAATCTTTTTTTCGAAGAGGAGTGCTAATGTGACATGAGCAAGATAGTTTAGTTGTCTCTTGAAACATTATATGAGATTTGTTTAAGAATCAAGTTCTTTTGCATTGTCGATTCTAGGATTGTGTAATTGTTGCTTTGTTACAATTGTTGTTTATTTGAGCCGTTTATCTTTTATTTGGTTGAATTAAATGCTTGAGCAAATCCTCTTGTTTTCAATGAGAGGCATACTTTACTTGAGGACAAGCAAATAGCTAGTTGGGGAGAGTTTGTTAGATGTCAAACATGACTAATATTTCTATTGTATACTTGGCATTTTTCAACACTTTCAGGTTTAATTGTTGATTTTAGTATTGAATTGTTGTTGTTCTTCAAACATTGTTTATATACCTTTGGTGCTTGTAATATGTGTGCTATTGTGCAGGAAAAGGCACTAATTTATCAAAGATGTAAGACAGAAAGAGATGATACAAATTGCCAAAGAAAAGAGGAAAACATCAGCAAGTTCGCTTTGCGAACTTGCCAGCGAATGTTCACTTTACGAACACTGGCGAAGTTCCCAACGAATGGTCCCAGAATTGGACAGTAGGAAAAGGGACTAAAGTTCGCTTTGTGAACTCCCAGCGAATGTTCACTGATTTACTCGCTTTGCGAAAGACTTGGCGAAGAACCCTTGGCTGAGGCAGTAAGAAAAGGGGCCTAAGTTCGCTTTGCGAACTTGTAGGCGAATAGTTCGCTTTGCGAACAAAAGTTGGCATTGCAAACTTATGCAAACAAACAAGGGCAGTTTAGCTTATCACAAGGCACTTCAGGTGCCACTTTCATCATTCGCTAGGCGAACAAATCATTCGCAGTGCAAATGTGTCTGATTTCAAGTGTACTATAAATAGATTTTATGCATTTTCTTGGGATCATAACTTCACTTTAACACACCAAAACCTATTTTTCTGAGATTTCTTGATCTAAGAGAGATTCTTCACATAGAGAAGCTGGATTTGCATCCGATCTCGATTCTTCGACGCGGATGCATTTTCATCTCCTCACGATACTTGTGAAACAAGCTAGCATGAATATGTGTAGCTAAGCAACTCTTGTGTCAAGATTAGTGGTAGTTAATCCATCATTTTGTATGTATTGATCTTGATTGTAAGTTTGTGAACTTTGTTGATGGTAAATATAGAAGAAAAACTTTGTTTACATGGTTTATATTTTGTTTTAATTCATGATCGAGAGATATGTTCTAAAACTTGACCTAAGTTTCAATCCATCAATAATCATAAGGCTAGAGATAGTTTTGAAAGTTGATGTTCATAAATATTGAACTTGAATGTTATCATATTGGTAGTTTAAGTGAGAGATCATCAAAGGGTCAATATGATAAATTTCACAACAAGTGTTAGAGATAAACTTGTTGAGAGGATATGTGGTTATATTTATCGTTAACAAGTTCACATCCTTTATCGAGTAAATATGTATAAAACGGATTATCGGACCCTAATCTTGGCATGTTTTTACCAAACCCTAAAACTAATTTATTTACCGTTGATTACTAAATTATATGCAAACAATCCAATACGAAAAACCAAACTCTTTGTTACTTTAGAGGTTTGAAACGCTTTCGACTATAGAACGGCAGCAATATACATACAATCCCTGTGGATACGATAAAACACCCCCCGAAATACTTTTCAACAATGAGGAAACGGATAATGACTACATGCTAGCAAGAGACAGGTCTAGGAGAGTCATCAAGCCACCTCAGAGACTTGGGTATATAGATCTTATAGCTTATTCCTTAATCTCTATAAGTGAGGTTCTCGACAAAGAACCTAGAGACTATAAGGAAGTTATGAGGAGTCGAAAGAAGACTGAATGATTAAAGGCCATGGATGATGAGATGAAATCTCTTCATGATAACAACACCTGGGAACTGATCAAGAAACCTGCTGGAGCCAGGTTAGTTAGCTGTAAATTCATTTTCAAAGTTAAGGAAGGAATCGAATGAGTGGCGTCGAAGAGATACAAGGCAAGGTTGGTTGCTAGGGGGTTTACTCAGAAAGAAGGTGTCGACTTCAATGATGTGTTCTCGCCTATTGTAAAGCATAGATCCATTCGAATGTTGTTAGCCATGGTGGCGAAGTTCGACCTTGAACTAGAACAGATGGATGTGAAGACTGCGTTCTTGTATGGTGATCTAGATGAAACAATCCTGACGAGGCAACCTGAAGGGTATGTTGAAAGGGGGGAGGAAGATTATGTGTGCAAGCTGAAGAGATATTTATATGGACTGAAACAATCTCCTCGACAGTGGACTAGGAGATTCGACAAGTTCATGGCACGCATAAGTTTCATCAGAAGTCAGTTCGACCACTATGTTTACTTTAGATTTTGATCGGGTAATTCATTTGTTATTTTGTTGCTTTATGTGGATGATATTCTAAAGCAAGCAACAATGTCGAAGATGTAATGAGGGTGAAGGATGAACTCAATAAGGAGTTCGACATGAAGGATCTGGGAGTTGCATCCAGGATTCTTGGGATTGACATCCGAAGAGATAAAAAGCAGTCAAAATTATGCTTATCTCAAGAGGCATACCTATGGAAGATTCTTGAAAAGTATGGTATGTCGAATTCAAAGCCTGTTGTCACTCTGACAAACCCTAAATTCAAGCTGAGTATAGATCAGTGTCCTAGTACTGATGTTGAAAGAGCTTATATGAATAGCATTCTATATGCTAATATAGTGGGTTCTTTGATGTATGTTATGGTCTGTACGAGACCCGACATAGCATATGCAGTAAGTCTTGTAAGCAGGTACATGGAGAATCCTGGAAAGGCTCACTGGCAAGCATTGAAGTGAATTTTAAGGTACATAAATGGGTCTTTAAACAAAGTCCTAATTTATGGTGGAGCCTTGGGTGAAGGTAGTAAAGTAGTAATCAAAGGATATGTCGACTTTGATTATGCAGGTTGTATGGATTCCAGGAAATCTATTTCTGGATATGTGTTCACTATGTTTGACACAACAATCAGTTGAAAAGAAACCCTTCAGAAGGTTGTTGCCTTATCAACCACTGAAGTGGAATATATCGCCCTAACTAAAGCTGTGAAGGAAGCATTGTGGCTTGAAGGTTTTGCAAAGGAGCTGAAACTTCAAGGTCGAGTTGTCACTGTTAAATGTGATAATCAAAGTGCAATACACATGTCGAAGAATTCAGCCTATTATGAGCAAACCAAGCATATTGATGTGATTCTGCATTTCATCAGAGGGGTAATCGAGCGTGGAGAAGTCCAAGTGCTGAAGGTATTGACAGATCATAATGCTGCTGATATGATCACCAAGACGTTGCCCATTTGCAAGTTCTTCCACTGTATGCAGTTGATAAAGCTACATGAAGAAAGATAATTTATTTTTTGAGGTTATAGAGTTAGATCCAAGGTGGATATTTGTGAGATATTGGATTTAACTCTAGTTTAGCATGTCGTCGAAGTCTACTCCTATGCTGTTGTTGAAGACCTACATGCTGTAGTCGAATGGTGTTCTAGTATGTAGTTGTCAAATTGAGCCTTGTGTTAAGGATCCAATTGTTTAAGTTAGCCTGTAATGGGTAATTGTTAAAAAAACCATTAGTTTAGTATGTTAGGTTTTATTATAAATAGCATACTAGCCTCTCATCTTAAGTGTGGTGTGGAAAATCCTAATTAGGGTGAGAGGGTTATTTGTTATTCTTGAGTACTTGTAATCTGATTTGAAGAGAAAGTAAAGAATAGCAGTTATAACCAATCCTTGTTATTTTTCCTTGTTAACCCTATCCCTTGTGTGTTTCTTGCCTATAAAGAAACCGTTTATACTTTGTTTTAAGGCATCCTAATTCACAACACTATCTTTAACGGCTCTTGTACTATGGAGTAAAGCAAAGACACTTGATCAAGTTATCTCTTCCAAAGGCTAGTCTACTGCAAATACTATATAAGTGGCTAAATGTTCAAATTGAATCTTCAACAAGGATTAACCAGATGAAGGAGTAACAAGATCAACAATTATCAACACTATAGAGTATGCATATTTTCTCTTGTAGGTAGTAATTGTAAAAGCCTTAAGATTTCTTACACATTGAATATCTTAGAAATCTTAAGAGCTTTAGGTCTTTGTTATGGTGATTTCCTGTACCTCTGATATTAGTATCAAGTACACCTTGTTCTCTATTCTGTTGAACTTGTTTAGCAGTTTAGATTAAGTCTCTCGCCAAGATGCTTGAGCCATTTAAGTCTCATGCTATGTGCTTGAGCAATGAAAGTCTTAATCAAGTGGATTGATTGAACAGTAGTCTTGTATCATTGGGATTCAAGCAAGGAAGTCTCACTCCAAGATGCTTGAGCCATGTAAGTCTCATGTTACGTGCTTGAGAAATGAAAGTCGTAATCAAGTAGATTGATTAAGCAGGATGGCTCGGTTCGTGAAACTTGGAGCAGAAGTCTTGAACCTGAGGCGTTTGAGTAAGAAGGCTCATTTCATGGAACTTGGAGCAGAAGTCTTGGGCTAGTGTGGCTTGAGTAGGATGGCTCGATTTGTGGAACTTGGAGCATAAGTCTTAAACTTAAGTGGTTTAAGCAGGAAGGCTCGTTCCATGGAACCTGGAGCAGAAGTCTTAAGTCTATAGGACTTGAGCAAGAAGTCTTGGACCTAGGGTCTGAGCAGTGTAAAAGACTTATGCAGAGTGCATAAGCGATTGTAATCATGATTTGGTTATAGTAAATATATCTTGTGAAGCAATGGGACTGGACCACTCTCAGTTGGGAGGAACCAGTATAAATCTTTGTGTCTTTTGCTATTATTTATTTACTTCTATTAACATCCGCTGCTAAGTATAATCAGAATCTGAACACCAGTTTAGATTCTGAACTCTAATCATACGCAAATTAAGAAAACGGAAAACATAATTCAACCCCCATTCTTGTGTACTTTTCTCACCTTCAATTGGTATCAGAGCATGGTCTGTGCTTAAAACTTAACAGTGGCACAAAAAATGATCTAATAAGAAAATTATGTCTGTTAAAGACTTTCCTTCAAGAAGGAATCAAGTGCCACATGTAGCGGGAAAATTTGAGATCAAGTTATTGATTAACTTAACTCATAAAGCAAGAGTCGCCACCGCACTTTATTTTTTCCAAAGGAATGGAGAAAAGAGCGAACAAAACCCACAGAAATTTTAAAACAAAACTAATAAAATAGAGAGACAAAGGGTAAGGGGGTTGGTTATGCAATGGGAATGTGTTAGCACCCAAAACATCTATAGTACTCTATGGGAACCTCTTGAAAATATATGTTTGACTTAAAAAGGTGTTGTTTGTAAAAGATTAGAGATATGAGAAGAGAAATATTTTTTAGGGTTTTTAGTGTTTGACAAGACATCCCGAGCCTCGTGCCTACATACCCACAAAGTGCAATGGAGTATCAAAACCTCGTAGTTCGTGGTAAAAATAACAAAAGAGTTTGTTGTGATTGATTTTAAATGGAAAGACAAGTTATCATTTTAAGGAAAAAAACTCAACTAATCACCCATAAGTATATGAAAATGGACCTTTGCATCACTATTGAGAAGGGCTCCAACTTGGATAGAGATCAACAAGTATGCCACTAACTCTCTCAAGTGGAAAATAATCAACATCATGCATTATTATGGGGATAAGAGAATGACATCTCAACTATGAAAATGATTCATGTCTAATCCTTGAGAAAAGGTTTAAAAGGAAAAGTTCACAAAGGGCACAAAATAGTTTGGATGAGTTGTGTTTTTTTTATGTCTTATGAAAATGGTCTTGATATGCTTAAGATAAATTAGCATTTTTTAAAGAAAAAGAGTTTGAAAATCACTTGACAAAGTCAAGGTTTATTGAGAAAGTGGTTCAAGTTTAAAAAAACATGAAGGTTTTGAAAAAAGGAGAAGGTTTTGAAAATTTAAGAAGGGGAGGAGATAAAGAGGCTACCTTAATGCATAAAGTAAAATCAAGGAAAGGAAATATCTAACCAAGATATCAAGCTTCTGGCATAAGTCAAGCCAAACACTCCCATCCTTTGGATTTAAGCAACAAGTAACAAATAATAAAAGCACATACCAAGTCTTCAAAAAGTCAACACAAGGTGAAAGGTACCATAGAAATTCCAAGGTCTTAACTCATAACTCCAAAACAAAGGATCAAGAACCTAAATCTAAGTCCACAAGTCCAACATCCAAGCATGGAATAGTAATCAATAGTCCAATGAAGCAATTAAGTCTTTTAAGGGTTTTTTCCATTAATAATGTCTTTAAAAGAAAAGAAAAGGTCCAAGTGGCTAAAAAGGAAAAAATAAAGTATAAACAATAACAATATGATATGTAAATGATGAAATAAAAGCAATATATATAAAGAATTAAGTAAATGACATAAAAGTAAATGTGCATAAAAGTAAATGTCATAAATTAAAAGTTAGCACAATAATATTTTTTGTGTTAATATTAGAATTAATAATCCGATTCAGGACATATTTAGTGCTATGTTAAGCAATCGTAGTACAATCTATAAGAAAGATCATACTTTGGGAGGTCGGTCAATAACACTTTATGTACCATACATGTTAGAGATATGATAGAGATCATACTCCTAAAACATGTAGAACAAGTAAAAACTAATGAGGAATCAAGCACTAAGGCAAGGAGATTGGTCCATTACATCAATCAATCCTTCATGATAACTTAGGACAAACTTATGCATCAATTCAAAGTACTTCTAATGATCAATGATCAATTGAATAATAGATTTGAAATGATGAAAGTTCATCAAGCATCAATCTAAACATCATGAACAAGATGGACAACTAATCATCCAATTGATCAAGAGAAAAGAAAAAGTAAAAAGAAAGAGAAGGAAAGATGAATAGAGGACCAAATTGAATCAAGATTCAAGATCTATTCATCATCAATTTCAATCACTTTTTTTGGTGGATTAAGGCACTAAACCTATCATCAACTCAATGTACCAAAAATGAATCAAATGATTCATTTAATGATATATTTGAATTGATGAATGTTCATTCAACCTCATCAACGCCCAAAGTCTATTGAAATTAAGGAGAAACTTGATCAAGAAGTTATGATCCAAGGCAACAACCAGTAAACAAGCCAAAATGCAATAATACACAAATAAAAATGCATGAAAATATTTTTTAAATGATTTTTAAAATGAAAATAAGAGTGAAAATGAGAATGAAGCTTCTAAACAACAAACCAATGCTCAACAAAATTATGATAAATCATAAGCAAGTCAAGGACCATATAATATTTTTTGGAGAATTTAAAAATGCATAAAATTATTTTTACGCAAATTAAAATGCATGAAAAATGTGAAAAATATCAAATCAAGGAATAAAAATATGGAAAAATGCTCATAAAATAGAAAATATTTTTAGGAAATTATGGAAAGAAAAAAATCGGAGTGAAAAATATGAAGGGGGCTATTTTTAATGATTTTTCAAAATAAAATGAGAAATTAAAACAAATATAAATAAAAATAAAAAGAAGTAAAAAAAGTACAAGCATCATATCTGATCAAAGGATAAGGATCAAACATCTGCACAACCATCAGATCTCATTAAAACAGGTCCAAAGGTCCAGATCAAGAGAGACACGGTGGACCTTAAGTAAAAGTGCGCACTAAATCATATTTGAATTAAAACAACTTCAGGCATCCACAAGGCACTTTCGGTTATCTTCTCCAGTGAGTTGCTCACCGGAGTTTGGCAAATAGCAAGCTTAGGTCACAAAACCACCACCATTGTGACTGTTTCATTAGTGCGAACTCAACCTCATGCATCATTTTCTTTGATTGAAAGTGAGCAAAGAGAATTTGAAAGAAACTCAGTGAAAAATGCAAACACGAAAGGAGAAATTAAATGCTTAATATGAACAATCAACACAAGATAAATTAGGGGAAATGATCAGAGAGAGTGAGGCTACATCGTGGTAACTTGTTTGAGTCCAAAATATGCTCAGAACTACCTTGTCCAAATGATGATCAGAGGTGTTGAAAACTGGATTTGGTCAGAGCAATTCAGTGAGCCTCGAGACTTGGTTCTTGTTGCTTTAGCTTCAGAAGATGGTATGGAACCTAATGGAAGCAAGAAATGGAGTTGGAAGAGCTTGGAAATGAAGCACGATATCTTAAAATTTGAAGAGAAATTTTGAGTTTGAGCAGAGGTTTGAGGGGTTATCCAAGCTTGGCTTTCAGTGCAAATGCTTCCTCTATTTATAGCTGAAGTGAATGAATGGGATACGTGTGAGAATTAGCTGCAATCATGTGAAATAAAGTGTGCCAAAAGTGTGACCAAGCTTGATCATGAAGTCAGCCAAAACACATTGTATTCTCCCACATTTTGAGTCGTTTTGCATCATAAACCATCACTTAACATCATCATAGATAAAACACGTGCAAGGCTTGGCTTAAAATTGATAATGGGATGGAATTACAAAACTGACCATGAACCATAACTTTCTCCCAAGTAACCAAGTTCATAGCAAGGCCAAATGCAATCTACTCGTGCATTTCTTGATTTTCTTTGAGCCAGATGATCCTTTCATGGAAGAGAGCACAATGCAAAAATAATCAACCTAAAAGGATGCTTGAAGTGAAAATGGCATGAGTTGGAAGTTGAGGTCATGGTATTGAAAATCAGGTCAGGCATTGGGTCAAACAGGTCATGACCTAGTTTTGTGCACAAATGGCCTTTAAGATTTGAGGTCCTTAGAGCATGAATTGATGTTTGACCTCTAAAGTAAAGATGTAGTGTAGGTCAAGGAGAGTATTTGGAAAAAATAAAAACCCACAAAAGTTGAAAATTGAAGAAGTTATGATCTTTGGAACATAGGCATGCCATACTTGAACTTTAGGGCAAAATTTTCTAAGTCCACAAAATTACCTATAATGTCTTCAAAATTTTGATGATCTTCCAAGCACAATTGGCTCTTGACTTGTGAGGAGATGTTTGATAGAATGTCAAGATGAGTCATTTCCCCAAACAAGCACTCAAAAATGTTGAAGTGTGAAAAAGTTACGAAGTTATGAACTTGGACTTAAAATGTTAACATTTTGGTCAAACCTCCTTGAACAAACTTGTATCCTTGGATATTTTCTTGCATTTCAAGGCACATTGATGACCATATGAACTTAAAATAATGTACTCTTGATTTTCCTTTGATGAAACTTGCAATGGCTTGAGGAAACTTATTGATGAAGGCATGGAAATAAACACATGAGCCTTTGAAGTTTCTTGAGAAACAAGCTACCAAATCTTGAGATATCTTTGATCAAATGGAGTTTAATGATGCTTGAGACTCCATGATTTAAGATTAGAGGTCATGCTTTGATGAATAGCTCTTGAAAGTCAATGATTAACCACACTTTGACTTGAAAAACTCAAACCCTAGCTGAGGATGCAATCACTTGATGCTCTTGATTCCAAACCCAACCTTGCAAAAGAAACAAAGGGACAAGGCATCTATTTTTGTATTTTGATTAGTGGTTAGTGAATTATAAAGCATATAAGTACAAAAATAAATATACACAAATAGGTGTTTGGTGATCTTTGCAAAGGCAAACCCAAAGGTGAGAGGGTTAACAGACAATCAAGTTTATGATCTTGATGCACTGTAAAGATGCAAATGAGGTTGGATCTTATGGGTAAAAATTAGGGTATGACAGATGACCCTATTTAAGTTTCTTCTATTCGAAGATATGAAGGTTGATATCTTCATCTCGACGAGATATAAGAGACTTAAATACAAAAGACCCAATTGTTGGCCCTAAGATATCGCAAAATGATTATGATATAAATGAAAACATGGGACTCTGTGGGAAAAGGTACCACATGAGACAAGCTAATGTTGGGGAAACTTAGAAAAGGAAAAAGAAATTCCGCAGGGGAAAAACAAGAAGACATCCAGCTGGGGAATATAAAATTCCACGACTTGAAATTACTGGAGATAAAGAGGATAGAGGATATGGACTCCACCGAGGAATCTCAAAGGGAATATTCATTTGTTCTACTGGAGAAGAAACTCCTAAGTAAACAAAGATTATTAGGATAATAAGCTCCCGCCGTTAGAACATGGCTCAACTTCTTCTTTAACCAAGTTTTAAACTTGAAAAAGAGTAACAAAAAAGCTTCACAAAGGATAGCCACTTGTTGGTAACAGACAAGCTTCACAAAGGATAGCCACTTGTTGGAAATAAATAGTAACTCTGCAGGAGATACTCAAAAGAGATGTGAGCAGGTCAGATCACACAACAGACTTCTCAAATAAAGAGACAACCATCTATTGAGAATGAAAGATACACTGGATTACAACAGGATTCTCATTTAAGGAGATAAACACATGCTCAAATAATGAACCATGTTGAATTGATAACAAGCTTCCATTATTGGGATAGGGCTCAACTTCTTCTTTAATCAAATTTCAAACTTGAAAAAGGACCAACTACAAGTTGTCTCCGCTAAAGGGACTGCCGCTTGCTTGGAATTAAGAATCAATAACTCTATCGGGGATCTTCAAAGGAGATATAGGCAGGTTAGATTGCACAATAGATTCCTCAAATAAAGAGACAGCCATCTGTTGGTGATGATAAATATTTCACAAAAAAATTCTCTAACGGGAATATCGGAGAAATGCCATTTGATGGAAAAGTTGACGGAATCGCAATAGGCTTCCCAAATAAAAAGGTGTCGCCTATTCAAATAACGATTCCAGGGCTTCACTTGATTGGATGAGGATCAAGGATTTCACAATAGACTTCTGTACAGAGGATAAACTAGAGAGATTCCATTTAATGTGAAGATACATATTGATATTTGAGGACATACAAGCTTCTCGTATAAAGATACCACAGCTTGAAGTCACACAAAAGCTGAATATAGCAAACAATCTTCTCAGAGAGACAGCCACTTGTAATTGTAAAGGTTAGAGAACCACCAAGAACGGATAAGCTTTTTAAGAGAGACTGCCACTTATCGTTGCAAAAGTTAAAATAGCAAAACAAGCTTCTTAGAGAGACAACCACTTATTAAGTAAAGCTAACCATGATGGGGACATACAAGCTTCTCAAATAAAGAGACTTCCACTTTAAGTCACAAACAAAATTCCAAGAGAGTGTTATCACAACACTACCAGGGAAGTAAAATTTTCCTCTTCTGATGAGGAATCATAAACATATTCCTGCTGGCGAAAATAAATCCTCGAAGGTGAAAAATAAATGTCTTCTCATCATCTAGGTTTCACAGCCTAGAGAGATTCAAAATAATTTCTATCAGAGACCAAAGTTCAATCCAGGAACATGATAGAAAGAAACGGTCAAACAAGACTTAACCCAATGAGGAAATAACTCAACTAGGGAATAATTTCATCCTGATAAATAAGCTGGAAAGGAAAACTAAAGCAAAACCATTCCACAAGGAATAAACTCAGTGGGGAATTAGAAAGGATATGCACTTTCTGCTTAAGGCAGACGCTCTAATGGATAGAGGATACACACACTCTATGGGGAATAACAGCACAAGAGAGAATGGGTAATAAACACCAAGAAATGAAAAATGAGCATGAACTTCATTCAACTATGCATGATGTATGAATGAATGAATGAATGCGTGCATGTATGTATATACTGACAAAACAAGCACAAAGATAAACTGGGGATGACCAATCACCACAATACAACCAGATACTCAACTAAGATCAAGCAGAAGCTCAGAAGGACTCAACCAGATATGGCTATTAAGATTAAGGAAGAAGTTCATAAGAAAATTGATGTAGGTTTCTTAGCTATTACCAACTATCCTCTGTGGGTTGTAAATATTTTACATCTGCCTAAAAAAGATGGTAAGATTCGAATATGTGTTGATTATATGTGTTGATTATAGGGATCTGAACAGGGTTAACCCTAAAGATGATTTCCACTTCCCCATATTTATGTGCTGGTAGACAATACAACTCAATTCTCGGTGTTTTCCTTCATGGATTGCTTCTCTGGGTATAACCAAATCAAGATGGTCCCAGAAGACATGGAGAAAATGACGTTCATTACCCCGTGGGGGAACTTTCTGCTATACGGTAATGCCCTTTGGTTTGAAAATGCAGGGGCAACGTATCAACGTGCTATGGTGGCTCTCTTTCATGATATGATTCATAAGGAGATCAAATTATATGTTGATGACATGATTGTGAAGTCCCAGACTGTGGAAGAGCACTTGGTTATTCTTCAAAAAGTTGTTTGAAAGGTTGAGAAAGTTCAAGTTAAGGTTGAATCCCAATAAGTGCACCTTTGGAATGAAATCTGGAAAGTTGTTGGGTTTTATTGTTAGTAAACGAGGTATCGAGGTTGATCCTGCCAAAGTAAAAGCTATACAAGAAATGCCTGAGCCTAGAACAGAAAAAGAAGTTTGTAGTTTCTTGGAGAGGTTGAACTACATCGCTAGATTTATCTCTCATCTTATAGCCACTTGTGAACCAATATTCAAATTGTTGCGAAAGGTGCTAAAAGGCCTTTGATAGAATAAAAGAATATTTACAGGAACCTCCTATCCTCATGCCTCCAGTGCCAGGGAAACCCTTGATAATGTATTTGACGGTTCTTGAAAATTCCATGGGATATGTACTCGGTCAACACGACGATACAGGTAGAAAAGAACATGTAATATATTACCTAAGTAAGAAATTCACTGATTGCGAGTCATGGTACTCTTTGCTTGAAAAGACATGTTATGCGCTTGCATGGGCAGCTAAGCGGTTGAGACAATACATGTTGACTTATACAACTCTCTTGATATCTAAGATGGACCCGATCAAATATATTTTTGAGAAACCAACTCTCACCGGAAGAATTGCTCGGTGGCAAATGGTTTTGGCAGAGTATGATATTCAATGTGTTACCTAGAAAGCCATCAAGAACAGTGTCTTGTCAGACTATCTTGCTCATCAACCTATTGATGACTACCAACCTATCAAGTTTGATTTTCCTGATGAGGATATTATGTGCTTGAAAGCTAAAGACTACGACGAATTATTGCCTGATGAAGGACCAGAACCTAGATCCCGATGGGGGTTAGGATTTGATGGGGCTGTTAACGCGTATGACAATGGAATTGGGGCAATCATCATTAATACTAAGGGTTCACATATCCCTTTCACCGCAAGGCTGACATTTGATTGTACAAACAACATTGCGAAGTATGAAGCTTGCATCATGGGACTAGAAGAGGCCATTGACTTAAGGATTAAGATCCTTTGAAATTCTGGCCTATGCAGATAGCAGATGTCCTAACACATGTCAAGACATTGTGCTACATAATCATTTAAACTCAGAGGCGTAACAACAGACTGATATCTTGAATATCAGAACTGCACACTCACAGATGTCACGACATCTGATCCAACATGTCAGTCAAGAATAATAACAAAACTGTAAATTGCAGAATATTAAATAAGACATTAATTGTTAACCCAGTTCGGTATAATTCACCTACATCTGGGGGATACCAATCCAGGGTGAAAACTTCACTATCTGTAGAACTTTTACAAAGCTAAACTCCCCTTTTTACAACTTTATCCCTAACATCTACCCAATGAACATCTTTACCAAAGCTAAACTCAAAAATTTACAACCCTGATATGAGATACCCCACTCACATCCTAATCACAACCTGTGATATCTCTGTCTTCTGCCAATACAGAACCTGTCGCGGTTTCTTGACCTCTAAGTTATGTTGGACTTGTTTTAAAGCTTCGTCCAAGAACAATACAACAACCATTACCTACAGGCTTCTGGTTGTGTCCCTGTACCTATGCCTTCCACTCTGCATCCCATATTACATAGTGGAGACTTACAACTCCTAAGAGAGCCAACGACTCTCTAACCCTAAACCCTTATTCAACACAAGAGAACTAGGTTACAAAGTTATAAGTGATACAAAAGTACAGTTTTTAACCCTAGGTCTATGTCTCCTTATATAGTCTTCTGTTGTATTAGGCTTTCAATCTTTTCTCCTGTGATACCTTGATCTTCTCCTTACCTTGATCTTCTCCTTAATTCTTGCAATCTGCTAACTTATTAAGTCAGTCAGGATGCCGAGATATTTCCTTCGACATCTTTTTCTTCTACAGATTCTTCAAGTTTATCATCATAATGTTTTAGCAAAATTTAGTCAAACATCAGGTGCTTTCAATCTCCCCCTTTTGACAAATTTTGGCTAAAATATTTTCTTCTGCATTCTACAATCAGCAAGACTCCTTCATCTTGAGAATTGATTAGAGCTAAGGTCTGAGAGAGTCTCCCCCTCAACATATTCCCCTTCTTTTCAAAATAGGTCTTAAGACCCAGAAGGCTCCTTGTAGGCTTCATAACACTGAGAGCATAGATTGCTTAACTCAGGTCACAAGACACAACTTGCTTCATAACTCAGATCACAAGACACACGAAAAGATTGTTAAGATGTCAGAACATCTTAACCAACATTCTTGCAAAACAACTACAGGAATGTACCCAATCCCAGATAACATTAGAAAACCATTCTCCCCCTTTTTAGCCAAAACTTGGCAAAAGTGACCAAGACAACCCGAAACCCAGACGCAACATACCCATATTTTAAAGAACTTCATCTGCCACCAACCCAAAGAGAGTATTGAGACTAAAGAAGATCAAAGCAATCCTATTTATAGCCGAGCCATTTTCCTAGAAAGTAACGAACCACAAAAAATAACGCTAGTCAATTCAAAGGATCATTAATCGAAGCCAATAACTCCACCAGTACCGCACTGACCAAGACTGCTTTGACTGTTTCTTCTTTTAAGAACACCGACCAAAGAACCTATTACATGCACACATGTTTTATAACAATGTCCTGACATCATGTCAGACATTGTCTGTTATTCCTAGATTCTTCTTCTGATTTGACAATGCAGAGATTTCTTCACAAAATTATGATCACAGTCTGCAGAGAAAAATAAATTCCCCCAGACTCAATCAATGATTCTTAAGCATCCAATAAGAACTATTTCACGTGCACTGCCAAATCTCCCACAACTTGCGACAATACAAAAAAATGTCAAGACATCCTTGTTGACATCTGAGCTTGCTTAATGCACAAATGTAAACTGGATCCACAATTGCACCCTCACAGTAAAACATCTTAGATCAAGGAGCAACTCCCCCTATCTAAGGTAACTAGTGCTCCTCCACATAACACCTTAGCTAATGAATGGAAAACATAAGACGCATCTTCAGGTCTTCAAGAGCGCACCCTCAGTTCAACTTACCAGCTGAACACAATCATCAACTCTCTTATTGCTTCCTTTGACAAGAAACAATAATCACTCACACATGATCACCATCATGCTACCTGTGAGGAAATGTATACCAACCATAACAAACTCTTGGCTTGAGATCAAAGTCCCATTGATCCCCCCCATCCTGCAACCATCTACACACCACACGAACTCCCACTACTACGAAAAACTCATTTAACAATGGTTGGGAATAACATATAATGGCGCCGGCGAAGGCGTTGTTATGTAGATTGTTGTTGTATCTTCGATGTTTCTACAACGGTCTGGAAACCGTTGTTATATTCTGGAAAACGCGTTATATATTGCAACGGTTAGTTGTATCAATCGTTGTGAAATATATTATTAATCACAACGGATATTAGTTTCAACAGTTGTGAAATATATTATCAATCACAACGGATATTAGTTTCAACCGTTGTTACATGTACCCTTAGTTTATTATATACAAATGTATATTACTTGTTTTACCATACACCTAGTTAAAGAATTACAACCATTAAATTGGTAAGGAAATATATAATCTGAAAATTAAAATATTCTTGAAAACCAACTTAAACACACCACTGTTTTTCGAATTGTATCCATTTCATTCCGCACATTTTATGTTCCTTAACACATAATATACGATTCAATGGTCTGATTCACTCTACTCATCGATATTTTTAATTATATAGTTTACCTCTCCATCGCCCAAAATCATCGCGATTTTATCATCATAACAATCATTATCATAAAAACCACGATGATTTTTGGCGATGAATAGGTAAACTATATAATATAAAAGATATCGATGTGTAGAAGGAATCAGACTGTTGAATCGTATATTATGCGTTAAGGAACATTCAATGTGCAGAATGAAATGGATGCGATTCGAAAAATATTGACATGATAATGGTTGGTTTTCAAATACATCTTAATTTTCATATTATAAGTTTCGATACCAATTTAACAGATTGCATTTTCATTAAAAGGATAGTAAAACAAACAATATACATAGTATATAATAAACTAAATTTCATATGTACAATATCAAAATAATAAACTAAATTTCATATGTACAATATCAGAATGAATTCATATATATGTACCTTATTAGAATGAATTCATATATATATGTACCACCATCATCATCACCATGTGAAACAAACCTAAGAAGTGGGAAAGCAATGAAGAAAATTAGTTATTATTCAAAACAAAAAAAGCAAAATTAGAAACAAACCCTAAGAAGTGGGAAGCAATGAAGAAAATTAGTTAGTATTCAAAACAAAACAAGCAAAAGTTGAAAGAAAACGCTAAGAAGTGGGATTGTACCATAACAATGAAGTTCACCTTGCTTGTGAAGCATTGAAGTCGAATCTGCGCAAAAAGAGAACAATCAACAAAAACATCATGAAGCAAACGAGATAATGAGTACTATTTAACAAAAAGATTGAAGTGGAAGACTACCTTATTTTCCATAAACAATATGTACATTACGCTTGCTACCGCCAGCATCATCACCATGTTCATCTAGTTTTAGATTCTGCAAGAAGAACTACAAGGAGGAAGAAGCTTAAATCAAAAGCTTCATACTTATTGTATTTCTTCTCGCAGATTCTAAAAAAAGATGAAGTTTGGGTGCTAGGGTTTCGCTGTGAAGGAAACGGCGCGACTGTCAAAAAGGAAAAGTTAATTCCCTTATATAGGTAATTTTTCACAACGGTTTTCTTAAATAAACGTTATGATAGATTATATATTAATTTAATAATATCACAACGTTTAGTTATAATAACCGTAGCGATACCCCTTATACGTGGTACAAGGTTCGATACCAGGCAACAACATTTTCCTAAAATTACGCCTGGATTATAAGTGATATCGCTACGGTCATTACTTATAACCGTCGTAATATTATTAACCATTGCACTTCCCAACATATGAACGGTTTATAAGAAAATATCGTTCCAGAATATGAACGGTTTACAAGTTATCATCATTACAAGTATTAAACTATCAGTCTTTTCATCTTCAACCTCATCTATAAATAGACAATTTTACATATCTAAATAATATATTCTTCGTAACAATGAGTTCAACAAATGAGAATCCTAGAAACCTCAATGAGGAACGTCAGGCGCCAATCCAGGAGGTTGTCCAACCAGCAACTGCCAACTTCAGGGATGCCTTAAGGGTAAGGAAGGATAAGAAGTAGAAGAAGAAGAAGCCGAAGAAGAAGAAGATAAAGAAGAAAATGAGGCCTTTATATTATGATTCCGATGAGGGGAGTGAGGAGAGATGTCTAGATTATAAAGATGCATTTTATGCTATGGGCTCTGACAATCACCTTGATATGTAATATGTTTATCAATGTACTCTCAATGGAATATTAAAAAAAATTATCTCTATATATGTTCATCTCTTACAGTTTTATTTTTTAAGTTATATATATACTCTATTGCACTTAAAAATACTAAAGAATACATTGCTGGGAATATACATCATACGTTACATGGCGTTAGACATGTTTAAAAAATTAATACATGTTTAAAATCTAAAAATATGACAAAAAATACATTGCTGTGAATCGAAGCGTGATACATGTATTAGAACGGTCTTCTAATACAAGCGTGTTAAAATGTAAAAATATGGAAAAAAAAATATAGTAGCTGGGAATCGAAGCTTGTTACACAGCTTGTATTACAAAGGTTATGTAATAAAACCGTTGTTAAACATGGCGTTATAAATTTTTAGTCCTTATACAACGGTGGGATACGAAACCGTGGTAAACCTGGCGTCGTTAAATGGGGGTTTCGTAGTAGTTTCCTCTTGAATTCTCATGTATAGACCTTCAGCTGCTTGAGGCACAAACCAATTGAATTAGAATTCTTCACATTCCTCAAAGAGACGCACAGGGCCCCTTAGTTTGTTATAACGATGTCAGTTATCGTATGCATGCTCCAGAACTTCACAGCTGCCAAACTGATCCACTACTAGCATGACTTGCAGCCAGGGGCAACATCCCCTACGCAAGATTTTCCACTGACCTTACCCAGCCAGCGATAGAGATAGACACCCACAATCCAAGACAGACATTCCTTATCATTCTCCCGTATGATAACCTGGAATACTTCTGATTTTCTGGTGAATATCCACTTCTGAACGCATCAGAAACCAGACCTTCATGTAATCAACCCATAATCCACTCAAGTCTTCTAAAACACTTACATCAACCTTCCAAGATAGTTCTTCTACTTCATCATTCTCCCATATGACAATGTAGATACTTCTTAAACACAATGTAAGTACCCAGTTCCTCACAGAACCTGAAATCCTTCACCAAGGATAACTAACCCAAAGGTGTTCTAACATCAGTTAAGACATCTTCCACACATCACAGACACCACACACTATGGTTCTTGATATGCTCTACCACTGGACTTACTATCAGCATAGTAATCTACACTGAAGATCTTCACACAACACTGCGCCACCAGTTTGAACAAAGAAAACTTTAGAAACCCAAAGAGAAATAAACTCTCATCCACCAAAAGAAGGCATACTTCCATCCTCAACCCAGAACTTCTGCCATAAGCTCCAAGAGAACCAGAACCTCCTTACGTTTTCAACTAACTACTCTTCTGCACAGGAGCAATCAGTTTCAAACATCCTGCTTGAATGCACACTATGAAACCAATCAAATGCCACCTTTTTATTGATCTTAATCTTCTCCAGAATTCCCACAAGATACACTGATCCACCAATGAAATCAGATCTTCAAGTCACATGAACTACTTGCTCCATAGCAAGACATCTTGGATCCACCAAGCCTCTTAGTCATGTAACATCTTCCCATCCACAGCTCCCGCAAACTGCATGAGATAGACCTTTTTAAAGCATCCATAACTTCCATTCTCCTGTAGATCACCTTATCTTAAGCTGATGTGCCACATCACCAGCTGAGACCTCTGATGTTAAGCTAGATGTTAGAACATTTTGATATGACATCCAACTGTTGAATTCAGCTCCTCCTTCTTCCACTTAGAAGAACCTCCTCCCTTCGCAGAACAAGAGTTCCATGCTCTCATAAACTTGATTCAACAACCAAGTTTGAGTAGACAACCTCCATCCTACTTTGAAACTCCTAAGACTTCACACCTGCCACGTCTGAATCTTCAGAAAATAAGTGGCCCAAGACTACACCATAGCCATACCAAAGAATGCCACTTTCCTTAGTAGAGCAGACTGTAGAAAGTCAGAGATAACTGCCACTTAACTTTGACCTTCAACAAAAAGAGCAAGATCTATGCTCCAAAGCACCTAGATCAGAAATTAACTGATCCAAGTTGTAACTATCAAGATTATGATGTCTTCGTCTTCATCTTCAACAGCATCAAAGTCCAGACTGGTTTCTTGCCAGGAAACTCTCCAGAGAACACATGCTTCTGTCACACCCGACTGAAGCCACTTCTTAGGTCACCACCTAAGACTAAAACAGATGCTAAAGCGTATGCAGTACCCCTCCCATAATTCTGCCCAAACTCTGATGATGAGATGTTCCAACATCTTGTTGAACATCAGCAATCTTGACTTTCAAGGATAATCAATTAAATACTTGTGGATTCCACAAATAGAAATTGATCTTAAATCCTTGTACAATAACCCTTCTTCACTGTTGTAGCTGAGCTCCACCAGATCATGTCATGAACACTTATAAAGTATTCAGTCTTTTGGCAAGTATCTTCTTCAAGGACAATGTTGAGATACCAAGGCTGCCACCCTTGACTCAAGTAACTAAGACTTTCTCTGAACAAATCTTATTTACCTCAACAATTCTTCAATCAGATTGGATCCACTCTTAGGGTCAAGAGAGATGAATCCTTCCTTGCTATTTTTGGATGGTGAAAATAAATCACCTCCACTTTCTTCAGATTGTGTTTCAAAGAAACACCTTCTAGTCAGAAAAGTAACTAGAAGACTCTAGATACACGACTGAGATGCCTTTATGAGTGGACTTGAGAGAATTCTCAAGTATCTTGGACAACCTAGGCGACCAATAATTTATCAAACTCCTAGAGCAAGAACCTGATAAACATCAACTCAACTCCTCTCCTCTTTAACTGACTTCGACTGTACCAAGAAACCAAGCTTCCAAGTACCAAGTCACCATACCAGATATCTAACCACAACTCCCTTTACTCCATTGCTCCCGACTTTGGAATAAAAGAATGCAGATATTGTAGGCGAGTTTTTGCGTGGTTGCAAAGCACTATCGCTTTGGGGTACTATAGCTCGATTCATTTTTTATCCTATTAAAGCTGATGAACAAAGGGAAATAGATGTCTCCAATTAACCCTGCTTGCAAACCGAGTTTGAACAGATGACTGTTGTTTTACAGATTCTATAAAGATTGTGGGTCTCTCTTAGGTTATTTTGTTAAAAAAACAGTGTCTGGGCTATTGGTAGGATGTTAGGACGGATGTTTTTTGATTGATGTATGAAGGTACGGGATTTTGGGTTTTTGATTAGTATGCTCGCTAAGATTTTTCAATCTTATGCCTGCGTATTCCCGTTTAACGAAACAGGGAAATCAGAGCGATCGTAGTTCCTCATATTCTATGGGAGGAAAAAAGGTTGTTTTGGTGTCTTGTTCAAAGCCCAAGACGTGAAGCTAAATGTGGTTTGTATCTTGTTCAAAGCCCAAGATGTGAAGCTGAAGGGTCTATTTGTATCTTGTTCGAAGCCCAAGATGTGAAGCTGAAGGGTTTTGACTTTAGAGAGAATTTGTCATCTCAAAAGGGGGATATTTGGTCTGTTTGTCACAATTGTTGGGTGACTGATTATAAAGGAAAATTACTTTAACTGGGATATATGAATCCAACAATGCCATAATTTCCTTTATAGGGGATTTTTAACCTGAAGGAGAAGACTTTAACTCAGTTTAGAGCAATGCCATCTTTCCTTAGGAATTTCTCATGCTAAAAGAGGGATAGTGGCGTGGATGTAAATAATCCAGAGGCTTGCCGCTTACAGCAATTAGATGGGGGGAAAAGGAGTTGTTGATGTTTGTATACTGTGAGCAAGGCACAGATTTTGATGCTAAAAGGTTGATTGACTCAACCGTGATTTTCTTATACAAAGCCTAAGAGGAGGCTATTGACCCAACAAGAGGGTGTTTTTATGTGTCTCGTACGAAGTCCGAGATAGAGGTTAAAAGGGGCTGACTCAACAAGAGAGTGCTAACAGGTGACTGACTCAACAAGAGAGTGCTTTTATATGTGTCTTGTACGAAGCCCAATATGGAGGCTAAAAGGGATTGACTCAACAAGAGAGTCTTTTGTACTCAACAAGAGAGTGGTTTTGTATCTCGTACGAAGCCCGAGATGGAGGCTGAAAGGGGTTTGACTCAATAAGAGAGTCTTTTATACTCAACAAGAGAGTGTTTTAGTATCTCGTACGAAGCCCGAGATGGAGGCTAAATAGATTTTGACTCAACAAGAGAGTCTTTTATACTCAACGAGAGAGTGATTTTTATCTCGTACGAAGCCCGAGATGGAGGCTAAACAAGTTTGACCCAACAAGAGAGTCTTTTGTACTCAACAAGAGAGTGATTTGGTATCTCATACGAAGCCCGAGATGGAGGCTGAAAGTGGGTGACTCAACAAGAGAGTCTAAAAAGGTTAGCTCCGCCGGGGAGCATCATTTGTACAAAGCCCAAGCAGAGGCTATTGTGCTGGTGACTCTTTCAGTTTAGTGACAGGTCCAGTATGTTGGATAACAGAGAAAATCAGTTCTTATAAAGGGAACGATTAAAGGTATTGTTGTGCTTTGATCAGAGGATCAGGGTTATTTCCTGTTCTTTAAGGAAACGGAAAATCCAAAGGGTATTGAGACTGTCCGAGTCTACTTGTGTTTTGAGAAATCGATTCTCAGGTAGTGAAAGATCTTTGTACGATGCCCAAGAGAAGGCTGGTTTGTTTAGGGATGAAGGTCAACCCATTAACTGGTCTGACACTTGACTCAGATAGACAGCTCTAGCAAATTGATGACTAGGTTCTGTTCCTATACCTGTAGAGGTCTCTGGGTCCTTGTACTAAGCCCAAGAGAAGGCATGAGAGCTTTTAAGAAGTCGAAGGGTCCTTGTACAACGCTCAAGAGAAGGCGGGATACTTTTAAGAAGCCTGTGGGTCCCCAAACCCCGAGAAGTTCAAGACATGCCATTCACCGAGAATAGATCAAGCCAGGAAAGTACGAGAATTTGGAAGAAACTCAAGAGATGCCATTCACGGAGAAAAGATCATCTCTGGGGAGTAGAGTCTCTTTGACAATGTCTAAGGGTGATAGTCTGAGAAAGAGTTCACAGAGAATGCTGCCTTTCACGTCTCCATATTATTTAACCCCAAGAAGAGGGAAGACTGTGTCTGGTAATCCTATGGAGATCTAGTTTTGTTTGTATTTAAGAGTGACCAACAGGGCTTTACCTAGTGCTAGACGTAGTTGCCGGGGAAAACTCTAAATAACTATACTAGTATTACATAGTTGATATTTGACAGTTATATAAAAGTTTGTGAAAGAAGACTTACAGTGAGCAGCCCCACAATACAGTTTATATATATGAAAGCGGATAAAGAAAACGGGTAAACACTTACTCGGTTGTAGAGCTTCCATGTTGTTTGGTTAGTTTGTTCAACAAAGAAAGCTTTGATAACAATATTATATTTAAAATCAAAGGAGAAAGTTCTTTGAAAAGGTTGTTGGGGCTTACAGCTCAAGGAGAGGCCCAAGGATTTATTAGGGATTGGACTATTGTTTTGAATTTGTACAGGGACTTATACAAGTGACTGAGGCCTAAAAAGGTTTTCTATACAAAGGTATGGGTCTTATACTCTCTCAAGAGGCCCAAAGGTGTCTAAAGAAAAGGAATGGGGCTTATAAAATGAGGGTAGGCCCAAAGGATTTGTTTTTTTTGAACTGGCAATCGCGTTGAGGTTTCTTTACCGTACTGGGTCTTATACACTGCATTGAGGCCCAAAAATGTTTTGGTTAAAAGGGGGTTGGATCTTACACTCTAATAGAGGCCCAATGATTTATTTTTGTACATGTGGTGGGGCTTACAGCTCAAGGAGAGGCCCAAAATGGTTTTTGTTTGAGAACAACGATCGCGCCGTTGTTTTAAAAATGTACAGAGGAACTTATACAATAAGTGAGGCCCAAAAAGGTTTATATACAAAAAGGGTTGGGACTTATACTCTATTAGAGGCCCAAAGATTAAAGATGGGTCTTATAACTCAAGGAGAAGCCCCAAGATTTTTGTAAAAAAGGTAACGATCGTGTCGAACCTTTTGATGGTATCGGGACTTATACAACACACTGAGGCCCAAAAAAGTTTGTATTTATAAAGGGTTGGGTCTTACACTCTACCAAGAGGCCCAAAGGTTTATTTAAAGCAAAGACATGAGACTTATAACACGAGGGTAGGCCCAAATGATTTTGTTTTATAAAAAAAGCGACGACCGTGCCGTTGTTTTTGAAAATACAGTGGGACTTATACAATGACTGAGGCCCAAAATGGTGGTGTATTTACAATGAGGATGGGTCTTACACTCTAATAGAGGCCTAAAGGTGTTTGAAAAAGATTTGATGAGGGTTGAATTGATCAAAACCCTAATTTGTTATCAAAATATATTTTAATTGAATAAAAATTCAATTAAAATGATCAAAATTGTTAAACATGTGGAAAACAAATTGTGATCTTGGATTAATGTTTCAAAAATTATGTTTCTATTCACAAAATGATTGGAAATCACTAAAATTTGAAAAATCAAGAGGGCGAAAATATTTTAAATGTCAAAAACAATTAAAATATTAATTCTTTACAAAAATATCAAGTATATGAAATAAATAATATTTTTGGGATTTTTTGGGAAAATAAAATATTTTAACATTTTTGTGAATTATTAAAAAAAGAACCAACTCAAAATCATTAAAACTCAGAGAGAAATTAATTTTTGAATCAATTAAATAAAATCACAAAATTCAAATATTCAAATGTTCAAAAATGGCGCCAAGAACATGGCAAGAACACGCGTCACCCTCTGTTTCTGCAGATTTACGTTTTCTATCCAATCTCACTGAATACTTGATGATATCATGCAATCTACATATCAATCTACTCGTTTTCACCTCACGATCATGTCTATGGTCTTTAATTTCATTTATTTTAAACATGGAATAAGAAATCAAAGAGAAACCTCAAGAACCCTAAAATTTGCATGAAGGTTCAGAAATTCCATACACGATTCAAACAAAGCAATTGATTGAGGGAAAACACTCTATGCATGATTATGAACAAATGGCCAAATTATTGTGCAGCAAAAAATGCATGGATCATAGAGTTAGAAGAGCTCATGCTTACCTCTTGCAGCTGGTGATCGTGTTTTGTGTTAGAGGTGTTACAGCTTGGTTCCAAGGATATGGACAGCTTCCCTAGGTGCTATGGAGTGTGTCTGGATGCTTGGAATGAATGGAAATGATCTGGAACTTGAGATGGTACCCCAACTGCAAATCTGTCAAGAACTTGAGCAATTGGCTAGTGATTTTTTGATTTTGGTGTTCCAGATGTTGTGTGAGTGTTTGGATCACTTATATATGATGTTTATGAGGTGTGTGTGTGATTGGTTTGGTTGGAATAGCTCTCAAACTCAAAACCCGATAGTGACTTTCTTTGGAAGGCAATTTTGGAGTGAAGAAGGAGATTTTGAGGAAAGCATCTGTTTGATGGCTTTGGTGTACTCAAACTGATCACAAATGAACTCTATTTATAGTAAAGCAGTTTGTTTTGCAAGGAATAGTGAATGGCAACTGCTGAATAGGTTTGGCCAATGTTGATCAATGAGAATCCAAGTCTCCTCTAGCCATTGACTAGAGGTTAGGGCACAGGCTGCTGGTTCCCTTGGTCTTGGATAAGTCTTGACTGAATTCAATTGGAAATGGCTCAGTCTATGCCACCTTGGTGCATCCATTGAATGCTTCAAAACAAAATTGGAGTCTTGTCCCCTCTTTAGGGATTTCTAGGTTTGGCATGCTATTTTTCGTTCCAAGGACTTGGGAGGCTTGGGATCAGAGTTGGTTCCTCCTTGGTCTACCCTTGAGGTGTTCAGATGGATAAGTGTGTTTGTCATTTGCACAAATTTGGCAAATTGAGCAAAATGCACAAATCTGGCTTGCTTTGACCGTTTTCAGCAAGGCATGTTGCCATTGTCATATCTCATGGCTCAAGTGGAATTTGATGGAGTTCTTGGCCATTTTTGGAAAGCCCTCATATGATACAACATTTGTTTGATCATAATTGGTTTTGATACTTTATGGATCTGTCATACCCCAACTTTTGACCACTAAGATTCCCCATCATTGTGCAAATCATCATCATAATATGGATGGACCATCATACCTCATTAGTCTCCCCAAAGATGGGTGAGCATCCACTACAATCAAACTTAGGGTTTCAAACCCTCTCAGAGCTCTTAGACAAAGGATCAATCAAGAAATGACATGATCTTCAACTTGTCTAAACCTCTCAAACATCCACAATGGATCAAGAGGACTCCCACTTCAAGAATCAAGCACAAGGTTGCAGCATTCCAAGTGGATCAAGCCTCAAGATCGCCAGTGTCACCAAATTAGGGTTTGGTCGACCAGGGCCTCCATATGGAAATTTTCCTCTGGGCATGAGCCAATGCTTCAAAGCATAACCTATGATGCTCCAAGGGATCCCATGAACCCAATCATCAAGTCAATTTAGCCTCAGGGGATGCATTCATCAAAAAATTAGGAATTAGGGTTTCTTGACCTAATTCACCCCTAAGTTGACTTTTGGGACAAAACATGAACCAAGACCTCAAGAGATGATTTGAGGGACCCTAACACACCACATTGGTCCATTTGTAACAATGGATTGAGCCAAGAAGCTTGAGCAACAAGTTTCAATTTCATCTGAACCACAATTAGGGTTTCGCGGAAAAAGTTAACTATATCTTTGACTTTTGACCAGGACATGCTCCCAAACCCTAAGACATGATTCAATACACCCTATAACACCTATGAAATCAATCCATCAAGTTTGATTTAGGTTAAGGACTTGATTTCATAGAGGATCACACAGTTCGGAATTCATCTGACAAAAAGTCAAATGTGCACAAAAGTCAAACTTTGACTTTTTGAGATTTTTCACAATTATGGTTCTTTGACCCCAAAATGATGTTTATGTATGATTGGAATCATCATTCATCAAGAAAAATCAAGAAAAGTGGGATAACTTGTAAAAGGGGTAACCATAAAAAACATAGAAAATTTTCTAAGTTATGGAACAAAATGGCTAGGGTACCAACTTTGGAGGATCATAAGTCCTAAACCACAAGGCCATTTTTTCCCATCCAAAGCTGGATTTGTAGCTCTCATTACCCTCTACAAAAGCTTCAACTACCACTCATTCCAATTCCCCATGGATTTCAAGTTATGGAATGATCAAAATCAAGAAAAGTGAAAATGTCACTTTTTTCCAACACTTAGTGAAATTTTCACTAAGTCAGAATCTGCCTTCACTTTTTTCCAAATGTAGGGGCATTTTTCACTTGGATCCAAAAAGTATCAAAACCAATTATGATCAAACAGTTATTGTATCATATGAGGGCTTTCCAAAATGGCCAAGAACTCCATCAAATTCCACTTGAGCCATGAGATATGACAATGGCAATATGCCTTGCTGAAAACTGCCAAGGCTAGGCAGAATTTTGCACTTTTGCTCGATTTGGAAAAATTAGATAATTCCAAGCCTTGTCATCACTTTGGACACATCTGAGGATCAAATCTAAAGGGAACAAACACTGATCCAAGCCTCCAAAGTCTTTGGAACAAGAAGTAGCATGCCAAACCTAGAAATCCCTAAAAGAGGGACAAGACTCCAATTTTGGATTGGAGCATTTAATGGATGCACCAAGGTGGCATGGACTGACATATTTGCAACTGAATTCAGTTAAGATTCATCTAACAACTAGGGAACCACAGCTCTGTGCTCTAACCTCTAGTCAATGGCTAGAGGAGACTTGGATTCCTATTGATCAACATTGGCCAAACCTCTGTTGTAGTTGCCATTCACTATTGATCCCAAAACAAACTTGCTCTACTATAAATAAAGCTCATTTGTGCTCAGTTTGAGTACACCAAAGCCATCAAACAGATGCTTTCCACAAAATCACCTTCTCACTTCCAATTTTGCCTTCTAAGGCAAGTCACCATCGAGTTTTGAGTTTGAAAGCTTTTCCAACCAAACCAATCACACACACACACACACCTCATAAACATAATATAGAAGTGATCCAAACACTCACATAACATCTGGAACACCAAAATCACAAAATCACCAGCCAATTGCTCAAGCCTTTGACAGATTTGCAGTTGGGGTACAATCTCAAGTTCCAGATCATTTCAATCCACTCCAAGCATCCAGACACACTCCATGGCACCTAGGGAAGCTATCCACATCATTGGAACCTAGCTGTAACACCTCCAACTTAGAACTCGATCACCTGCTGCAAGTGGTAAGCATGAGCTCTTCTAACTCTATGATCCATGCAATTTTTGTTGCACAATAATTTGGCCATATGTTCATAATCATGCATAGAGTGTTTACCCTCAATCAATTGCTTTGTATGAACCGTGTATGGAATTTCTGAACCTTCATGCAGAATTTAGGGTTCTTGAGGTTTCCCTTTGATTTCTTGTTCCATGTTTAAAATAAATGAAATTAAAGACCATAGACATGATCGTGAGGTTGAAACGAGTAGATTAATATGTAGATTGCATGATATAATCAAGTATTCAGTGAGATTGGATAGAAAACGCAAATATGCAGAAACAGAGGAAGGGCGCGTGTTCTTGCCATGTTCTTGGCGCCCTTTTTCAAAAATTCAAATATTTGAATTTTGTGATTTTATTTAATTGATTCAAAAATTAATTTCTCTCTGAGTTTTAATGATTTTGAGTTGGTTATTTTTTTAATAATTCACAAAAATGTTAAAATATTTTATTTTACCAAAAAATCCGAAAAATATTATTTATTTCATATAATTGATATTTTTGCAAATAATTAATATTTTAATTATTTTTGACATTTAAAATTTTTTTTTCCTTCTTGATTTTGCAAATTGTAATGATTTCTAATCATTTTGTAGGTCAAAACATGATTTTTGAAACATTAATTCAAGATCACAATTTGTTTTCCACATGTTAAACAATTTTGATCATTTTAATTGAATTTTTTATTCAATTAAAATACATTTTGGAAACAAATTAAGGTTTTGATTAATTAAACCCTCATCAAACCTTTTAAAAACACTTTAGGCCTCTAATAGAGTGTAAGACCCAATCCTTTGTAAATACAAACCTATTTTGGGCCTCAAATGTTGTATAAGTCCCATTGTATTTCAAAAGTTCGGCGCGATCATCGCCCGTTTAAAACAAACCCTGGGCCTCTCCTCGAGCTATAAGACCCATTTAAAATTATTTTGGGCCTCTAATAGAGTGTAATACCCAATCCCCTTTTGAAACCAAAAAATTTTGGGCCTCAGTCATTGTATAAGACCCACGGTGTTTTCAAAACCTCGGCACAATCGTCGCCCTTTTCAAAATTAACCATTGGGCTTCTCCTTGAGCTATAAGACCCATCTTTATTCACTTTCAATCATTTTGGGCCTATTGAGAGAGTGTAAGACCCACCCCCTTGTACAGAAAACCTTTCTTGGGCCTCTGTCACTTGTATAAGTCCCTGTACAAAACGACAGTGCAATCACTGATAAAACCCTGGGCCTCTCCTTGAGCTGTAAGCCCCAACAATCTTTTCAAAGCATTTTCTCCTTTGATTTTGAATATAATATTGTTATCAAAGCTTTCTTTGTTGAACAACTAACCAAACAACATGGAAGCTCTACAACCGAGTAAGTGTTTACCCGCTTTCATTTACCGCTTTCATATGTATATAACTGTATTGCGGGGGTGTTTCACTGTAAGTCTTCTTTCATAAACTCATATCGACTGTGTAATACTAATATAGATATTTAGAGTTTCCTCGGCAACTACGTCTAGCACTAGGTAAAGCCCTGTTGGTCACTCTTAAATACAAACAAAACTAGATCCCCATAGGATTACCAGACACAGTCTTCCCTCCTCTTGGGGTTAAACAATATGGAGATGTGAAAGGAAGCATTCTCGATGAACCCTTTCACAGACTGTCACCCTTAGACATTGTCAAAGAAACTCTACTCCCCAGAGATGATCTTTTCTCCGTGAATGGCATCTCTTGAGTTTCTTCCAAATTCTCGAACTTTCCTGGCTTGATCTATTCTCTGTGAATGGCATGTCTTGAACTTCTCGGGGTTTGGGGACCCACAGGCTTCCTAAAAGCATCCCCGCCTCCTCTTGGGCGTTGTACAAGGACCCATCGGCTTCTTAGAAGTTTTCACAGCCTCCACTTAGGCTTTGTATAATGATTCTTCCTCCGGGAAGATAGCCTCCTCTTGGGCTTCATACAAATTGTCCCTTCGACTTCTTAAAAGTTTTTCTCGCCTCCTCTTGGGCTTCGTACAAATTGTCCCGACGACCTCTTAAAGGTATAGGAACAGAAATTAGTCATCTTAATAGAACAGTCTTTCAAAGAGTCTAGATCTTCCTACGGCGAACATACTGTCTCTTGATCTCTCTTAAGTATAGTACAAAAGATAAAATTCTAGACTTGGACAGTCTAATCTCCTTGAGTCTCGAAGACATTCTCAAGTTCCTTTCAAAAATAGGAAAAAACACCCGTAGACTTGGACAGACTCAATACCCTTCGGATTCCCTGATTCCTTAAAGAACAGGAAATAATCCCGGTCCTCAGATCAAATCCATGAGTACAACATTACCCATATAAGAACTGATTTTCTCTTTTAACCAACATACTGAACCTGTCACTCAACTAAAACAGTAACCCTAGCCTCTTCTTAGGCTTTGTGCAATTATTCTCGCCAGCAGAGTAAACCTTTAGCCTCCATCTCGGGCTTCGTACGAGATACAAATCACTCTCTTGTTGAGTATAAAAGACTCTCTTGTTGAGTCAAAGATGTTTAGCCTCTATCTCGGGCTTCGTACGAGATACAAAATCGCTATCTTGTTGAGTATAAAAGACTCTCTTGTTGAGTCAAACATTTTTAGCCTTCATCTCGGGCTTTGTACGAGATACAAAACACTCTCTTATTGAGTATAAACAGACTCTCTTGTTGAGTCGATCACCTTCAGCTTCCATCTCGGGCTTCGTACGAGATACAAAATCACTCTCTTGTTGAGTATAAAAGACTCTCTTGTTGAGTCAAACATTTTCAGACTCCATCTTGGGCTTCGTACAAGACACATACAAAAGCACTCTCTTGTTGAGTCAACCCTTTTAGCCTCTCTCTCGGGCTTCGTACGAGACACGTAAAACTCCCCCTTGTTGGGTCAATAGCCTCCTCTTAGGCTTTGTATAAAGAAATACCCGTTTGAATCAATCAACCTTTTAGCATCAAATCATGCTTTGGTCACAGCATACAAACATCAACAACTCCTTTTCCCTTGTCTAAATTGCTGTAAGCGGCAAGCCTCTGGATTATTTACATCCACGCCACTGTCCCTCTTTTAGCATGAGAAATTCCTAAGGAAAGATGGCATTGCTCTAAACTGAGTTAAAGTCTTCTCCTTCAGGTTGAAAATCCCCTATAAAGGAAATTATGGCATTGCTGGATTCGCATATCCCAGTTAAAGTAATTATCCTTTATAATCAGTCACCCAATAATTGTGACAAACAGGCCCCTTTAGAGATGACAAATTCTCTCTAAAGTCAACACCCTTTTAGCTTCACATCTTGGGCTTCGAACAAGATACAAATAGACCCTTCAGCTTCACATCTTGGGCTTTGAACAAGATATAAACCAACTTTAGCTTCATGTCTTGGGCTTTGAACAAGACACCAAAATACAATTTCCTCCCATAGAATAAGAGGAACTATGATCGCTCTGATTTCCCTATCCCGGGAATACGTAGGCATAAGATTGAAAAAGAATCTTAGCGAGCACACTAATAAAAAAAACCCCAAAGTCCCCTACCTGAAGCCAATCTAGCACAGTATCCCAACAAATTCCCCATGAGCAGTCCCGGTATTTCGTTCTGAACAAAATAAGCAGAAAGAGACCCACGAACTAAAACCGCATCTGTAAACCAACATATTTGACTGTTTAAACTCAGTATGCAAGCAGGGTTAATTGGAGACATCTATTCCCTTCCTTCATCAGCTTCAATATGATAAAAAATGAATCGAACTGTAGTACCAAAACGATAGTGATTCGAAACCACAAAAACAGCGCTACAGGATCCAAGTGAAAAATGCCCCTACATTTGGAAAAAAGCAAGATAGATTCTGACTTAGTGAAAATTTCACTAAGTGTTGGAAAAAAGTGACATTTTCACTTTTTGTGATTTTGATCATTCCATAACTTAAAATCCATGAGGAATTGGAATGAGTTATGTTTGAAACTTTTGTAGAGGGCCATGAGAGCTACAAATCCAGCTTTGGATGGGGAAAATTGGCCTTGTAGTTTAGGAGTTATGATCCTCTAAAGTTGGTACCCTAGCCACTTTGTTCCATAACTTAGAAAATTTTCTAAGTTTTTATGGTTACCCCTTTTACAAGTTATCCCACTTTTCTTGATTTTTCTTGATGAATGATGATTCCAATCACACATTAACATCATTTTAGGGTTAAGGAACCATAATTGTGAAAATTCTCAAAAAGTCAAAGTTGACTTTTGTGCACAGTTGACTTTTTATCAAATGAATTCCAAACTGTGCAATCCTCTATGAAATCAAGTCCTTGACCTAAATCAAACTTGATGGATTGATTTCATAGGTGTTATAGGGTGTATTGAATCATGTCCCAAGGTTTGGGAGCATGTCCTGGTCAAAAGTCAAAGGCACTACTGACTTTTTCCTCAAAACCCTAATTGTGGTTTTGAAGAATTTGAAACTTGTTGATCAAGCTTCTTGGATCAATCCATTGTTGCAAATGGATCAATGTGATTTTTTAGAGACCCCCAAATCCTCTCTTGATGTCTTGGCTCATGATTTGTCCCAAAAGTCAACTTAGGGGTGAATTAGGTCAAGAAACCCTAATTCCAGATTTTTGGTGAATGCATCCCCTGAGGTTAAATTGACTTGATGATTGGGTTCATGATGTCCCTTGGAGCATCATAGGTTATGCTTTGAAGCATTGGCTCATGCCCAGAGGAACATTTCCATCTGGAGGCCCTAGTTGACCAAACCCTAATTTGGTGACACTAGCGATCTTAAGGCTTAATCCACTCAGAATGTTACAGCCTTGTGCTTAATCCTTGAGGTGGGAGTCCTATTGATCCATTGGGGATGTTTGAGAGGTTTAGACAAGTTGAAAATCATGTCATTCCTTGATTGATCCTTTGTCTAAAGCTCTGAGAGGGCTTGAAACCCTAATTTTGATTGTAGTGAAGGCTCAACAATCTTTGAGGAGATTGATGGTTCATCCATATAGTAATGCTGATTTGTACAATGATGGGAAATATTAGTGGTCAAAATTTGGGGTATGACAGATGCCCCTATTTAATCTTCTTGGACCCGAAGGTGTGAATGGCAAAGGTATTCGGGCATTCGGGGTGCAAGAGGATTAAATATCGGAATACCCGAAATTTAGATGGCGGTTATGAATGGTAGTTTATGCATTCATCTTCTTTTGATAAGCGATGATGCTTAGAAAAGGTAAAAATTCCCCTCGATCCTAGTCTTCAGCCAAGGAACTGGTCTCTATTTTCTTTTGAAATAAACTTCCCATCGATCCCCGTTTCCTACCAAGGAACTGGTCTTAGTTTCTGAAATAAACTTCCCCACGATCCTGGTCTTCAGCCACGGAACTAGTCTCAGTTTCTGACATAAACTTCCCCTCGATCCTGTTCTTCTACCACGGAACTGGTCTCAGTTTCTGATATAAACTTCCCCTCGATCCTAGTTTCCTACCAAGGAACTGGTCTCAGTTTCTGACATAAACTTCCCCTCTATCTTGGTCTTCTACCAAGGAACTGGTCTTAGTTTCTTTTGTCAATAAGCTTTCTTGACAATGGACGCTATTCGCAGCGGTTTTCCTTAAACTTCTCGCCAAATTTTCCTAGGGAGATGCCATTTGATGGAAAAACTTCGATGTCAGACTTGCTGGGGATCCCATATGTCTGAGCTGTAGAGGTACACAAACTTCTCTGTTTGGAGACGCCATTTATCGACTCTATTGGGGAAAACGAGTCTCTTGAGAGACTGCTTCCGCTTGGGGATATTACATCATACTTTTCTCGATGTCTTCTCGGAGAAATGCCATATGATGTACCCCAATTTTGAGGTGCCGATGACTCTGTTAACATTGACTTTCTGGAGAGAAGAACCAATGTCCTGCTGAGAGTTTTCGGTTAAGAGGCTTCCTCTGGGGATTTTCCTTAATCCGGGAAAGCGAAGACATCATCTTCAATGGCGAAGAGTGACGTTTATTGAATGTTTTCTTGCCTTTTCAGAGGTTCAAGTTATCAAAGTGGTCGAAAACCCGCTACAATCCAGAAATAAACTGGAAGAGGGACTGTTTGGATGCAACGTTTCCTGACAAGGACAGAACTGACAACTCGATTGAGAGGACTTTTATCACTAAGGGATAAGACCGACTAGAGTGATAGTGATGCAAGATGAATATGAATGTAAATAAATAATGCATGATGTATGTATGTTTATGCCGACAAAACTGACGCGACATACAGACTGATAAATGAACATGACTGGATACTCGGCCACAGTGGAAGATGAAAAGTATCACTGGTTCACTATAGCAATTCTGCCTTGCTTAGGAGAAGTAGTCCCTGTGGGGGAACAACCGTTGGTCGGGCTTAGGAGATAAGAACTCTGCCGGAGATGTCAGATGGAGTACTCGCATCTGACATAACTGATCCTTAGTTCAGGCGCACTGGTTTAGAATGAGTACTTTGATTCTGCACTTTGAAGCTCGATTACTTCTGGCAAAGCGATCGATGTTCTTTCAATGTTCAACAGTCAAAAGAAATTGCCATCTTTATTTTAAAAGCAGAAAAGTTTAACAAGTAAATTCATTTTTGTTTTATTTCAAGAATCGTTAATCATGCTAAAATGTCGTTCTGTAAAGCTAAAACAAATAAGAATTGTAAACAAAAGCACAAGGGCTCAAATTTTATTGATAGGATGGAAATCAGCCAAACGCGTGATTCCGTAGAGTATTTACAAAGTTAGAAAATGGTAATTTAAGGGAAAAGGGTTACATTGAAACACAACGATCACTATCCTTCTACCAACTTTGAATTCGGGGCATCCTGAGCTTCTGTCGAAGATGACCGTGACTGGAGTTTTTCTTCTGATGGATGGCATGACTGTTGAGGAGTTGAGCTTATCAGACGTAGTTACTTTCCATTAATCCCTAATTTTTGCCTGGATTGTACTTTGAGATTTCCAATCCACCGGGATGATTTTTTGATTATGTCTCTAATCTTTGCCTGGACCGCCCATTCGGGTTTTCAATCCACCGAGACGTTTTTTTTTATTTAGGCGAAGTATTTCTTGACTACATCGACATTTGTGGGGTAGACAAATTCCTCTCCGTCCATGGTTGCAAGTCTCAAGGCACCACCTGAGAAAGCTTTCTTGACCACGTAGGGGCCGTCATAATTCAGAGTCCATTTGCCCCGAGAATCAGTGAGAATGATTGTATCTTTTTTAGCACAAGGTCTCCTTTCCTGAAGACGCGAGGTCGAACCTTTTTGTCAAACGCCTTCTTCATCCTCTATTGATACAACTGACCATGGCATAGTTTCGTTATTCATTTCTCTTCGATCAGGTTGATTTCGTCGTGCCGATTTTGACACCATTCAGCCTCTGTTAGCTTAGCTTCCATCAATACCCGGATTGATGGGATCTCTACTTCTATGGGGAGCACTGCTTCCATGCCATATACTAGAGAGAAAGGGGTTTCCCCTGTTAAAGTGCGGACAGATGTTCGATAACCGTGAAGAGCAAAGGGTAGCATCTCGTGTCAGTCTTTATAGGTTACAACCATCTTCTGAAAGATCTTTTTGATGTTTTTGTTAGCCGCTTCTACCGCTCTGTTCATCTTAGGTCGGTAGGGAGATGAGTTATGGTGTTCAATCTTGAACTCAGCACACAACTCCTTCATCATCTTATTGTTCAAGTTAGATCCATTATCAGTAATGATCTGGCTCGGAACACCATAATGGCAGAATATATTATTTTTGATAAATCGGACTACCACTTGTCGGGTTACATTAGTGTATGACACTGCTTCGACCCACTTGGTGAAGTAATAAATGGCTACCAGGATGAACCGATGTCCGTTTGAAGTCTTGGGCTTAATCATGCCAATCATGTCGATTCCCCATATGGAAAAAGGCCATGGGGAAGAGAGAACTTCGAGATGTGTAGGCGGTACACGGATTTTGTCTGAGTATATCTGGCACTTGTGACACCTCCTCATGTACTTGTAGCAATCGAATTCCATGGTCAACCAGTAGTACCCTGCTCTTAGAATTTTTCTCGCCATTGTGTGTCCGTTGGCATGAGTGCCAAAGGATCCTTCCTGAATTTCCTTCATCAGCATATCAACTTCTGGTTTGTCTACACATCGGAGCAAGACCATGTCAAAATTTCTCTTATAGAGTGTATCATCGCTCAGGAAGAAGCTGCCTGCCAGCCTTCTGAGGGTTTTCCTGTCTTTCCTTAGTGCCCCAGGTGGGTACTCTTGTTTCTGAAGGAAGAATTTGATATCGTGATACCAAGGTTTGTCGTCTAGGACTCCTTCAATCGTGCAGATGTAAGCGGGCCGTTCAAGGCGCATTATGTCGATCTTAGGTAAGTCATTCCATTGACCTACACTAATCATGGAAGAGAGAGTGGCTAGTGCATCAGCCATGTGATTCTCTTCACGAGGGATGTGATGAAACTCGATTCTGTTGAAGAAAGGTAACAACCTTCTTGCATAATCTTTGTAAGGAATCAATCCGGATTGGTATGTGTTCCAATCTCCTATGATTTGATTGATAAGCAGGGCTGAGTCGCCATATACATCCAAGTTCTTAATCCTTAAATCAATCGCTTCTTCGAGACCCATAATGCAAGCTTCGTATTCGACCTTGTTGTTTGTGCACTTGAATGTAAGTCTGGCAGTGAAAGGAATGTGGGTACCCTGAGGTGTTATGATGATTGCCCCAATTCCATTTCCATAATGATTGACAGCTCCGTCAAAGATTAGTCCCCATTGGGAACCTGGTTCTGGCCCTTCACTGGGTAGCGGTTCATCGTAATCTTTCATTTTCAAATACATGACATCTTCGTCTACGAAGTCAAACCCGACTGATTCCTGATCATCAATCGATTGATGAGCCAAATGATTGGCTAAAATACTCCCTTTAACGGCATTCTAAGCGTGGTACTCGATGTCATATTCTAATAACAACATCTGCTAATGGGTAATCCTTCCCGTGAGAGCAGGTTTTTCAAAGACGTACTTGATTGGATCCATTTCAGAGATTAACCAAGTAGTGTGACGAATCATGTACTGGCGAAGAGGTTTCGCTGCCCAAGCCAAAGCGCAACAAGTTTTCTCAAGCATAGTATACCGAGTCTCGCAGTCGGTGAATTTCTTGCTCAGATAGTAAATGGAAGACTCTTTTCTTTTCGCTTTGTCTTGTTGGCCAAGCACACAGCCCATAGAGTCTTCCAAGACTATTAAGTAGATGATCAGTGGCCTTCCTTCCACTGTAGGTGATAGAATCGGTGGGTTCGACAGATATTCCTTGATACTGTCGAAGGCGGTTTGGCAATCTTCTGTCCAAACGCAGTCCTGATTCTTTTTTAGTAATTTGAAGATTGGCGCGCATGTCGCGGTCATGAGGAATATGAATCTGGAGATGTAGTTCAAATGTCCCAGGAATCCTCTGACTTGTTTTTCAGTTTTCAGAGAAGGCATTTCTTGAATGGCCTTGACCTTTTCAGGATCAACCTCAATTCCTTTCTGGCTGACGATGAACCCTAAGAGTTTCCCTGAACGAACACCAAATGTGCACTTATTAGGGTTCAAGCGGAGTTTATATTTTCTCAACCGCTCAAATAGTTTTGACAGGTGGGTCACATGCTCCTCTTCTGTCTTAGATTTGGCAATCATATCATCAACATATACCTTGATTTCCTTGTGTATCATGTCATGAAACAGAGTAGTCATGGCCCTTTGATAGGTTGCCCCGACGTTCTTCAAACCCAACGGCATTACCTTGTAACAAAAGGTACCCCATGGGGTAATGAACGAAGTTTTCTCCATGTCTTTCGGTGCCATTTTGATTTGATTATAGCCAGAGAATCCATCCATGAAGGAGAAAACTTTGAACTTTTCTGTACTGTCAGCCAGCATGTCAATGTGTGTTAAAGGAAAGTCGTCTTTTGGGCTAGCCTTATTTAGATATCTGTAATCAACACACATTCTGACTTTTTCGTCCTTTTTTGGAACGGGTACGATATTGGCTAACCATTGAGGATATTCTGACGTGGCGAGGAAACCCGGGTCAATCTATTTTCGTACCTCTTCTTTGATTTTGACGGCCATGTCCGGATGAGTCCATCTCAACCTCTGTTTTACTGGCAGACATTCTGATTTCAATGGTAAATGATGTTCCACGATGCTGGTATCCAACCCTGGCATGTCCTGGTAGGACCAAGCAAACACATCGGGAAATTCTTTAATAAGCTTTGTCAAACTCTCTTTGGTAGTGGGACTGAGCAGTGCTCCAATCCTGATTTCTTTTCTCTCTTTTTCTGAACCCACGTTGATCATTTACAATGGCTATTTGTGAGGTTCAATGGACCTTTCCTCTTGTCAGAGTAATCGGGAGATCTCTTCTGGAATTTCGTTGTCAACTTCTTCTTCAGCCCCAAATACCGGGAACTCAAAGTCGGGAAAAGGCATCGGATCGTATGTTTTAACGGGGTTTAAAACAAGCAATATGCATGACGTGATGATTTGTGTTTAGAAGAGATAGGGAGAATGCAAGAGTGTGTGCAGTGTATTTTTTTTACTGCTTGTTTATTTTGAATTATTTTTTAGGATTACCATTTTCTGAGAAACGCGAAAAGAGAAAACAGCAATTAATGCGGAGATTACAGAACGGCATTATTTTATTTATGAACAAGTCGATTCTTGAAACTACAGCCCTATAAAACAAAACTCTGTCGCTTTGGACAAAGTGAAGAGGGATATTTACAGAAAGTGAGCCCTATCAAAACATCTGTTTCACCTGGGCAAGGTGAAAGGTTAAAGACGGCAATTACTTCGACTTATGAACAATCTTTGGAACATCGACAGCAACCCATTGGCAGTGAACGCCTAGGTGAAACACAAAGTCTGGTACCTTCCTTGATTTGTCTTCAGAAATGACACTGATTTCTGGCGGAGCAGGATCATTGGAATATGTCTCCCAGGCAGAGTTGTCGTAGGAGGATTCTTCCGTTGTATTTTGCATAGTATTTGTGCTCTCAGGTATATCTCCTCATCCAGTTGGTTGGATATCTTCAAACTTGATACGAGAGCTTTCAGAAGCGGTGTACTTGACCATGAAGTCAAATTTTCCACTTGGTTGTCCTAAGGTGTCCCACACTTCTTTGGAACTGGAGGAGTCGTCTCTCTCGATGACGTTGACCTCGGGAAAAGCGTAGTTGATGAATTCTAATCCGACGAACTTTGCGAATTCATCATCGTGCGGGATATTTTCTGAATGACCTGAGTGTTGATCCCATGACATGGTGGGGACGCAGGTATTCTGTTCAATGACGCTCAGCTAATTTTCATTGTTCGGCTGATTTTCTTGCCCCAAGTCTCTTGGGCACGGCTGCCAGATAGGCAGGCCATCCATTAGGCCATAATAGTCGTGGTCAAAGTTATTCTTCATCAGAGTATCCTCCTCTAATGAGTTTGGTGGAGCACGGCATCTGTCAAGATCACAATCTTCGTATATCATTTCGACATCTGACCTCGGTATAAATCTCAGACTCTGTGCGGGATAGCAAAAAGGCGTAGGCACCTCTTCCTGAGACATATAACTGTCCTTATTGAGATAGGACTTCCATTCCTCATCCGTATCGGAGGAATCTCCCTCGTTGATAGTATGGACTGTTTGAGGCACTAGGTGAAGGAAACCTCCACTGTGGAAGAAGTCCTGAATGGGATGAAGACTTTCACCGTTAGCAGCAGTTTGGGTACAGGTTGAAGAAAAACCAAGACCCTTCTTTGTTTTGTTATTAGTGGGAATGACAAGTTGTCCCCATCCTTTTGTATTGTTATTCTCGATCACTTCGAGAGCATCTTTGTATGAGAAATCGAGGTTCCTTTCTCTGATTGATTCTCATTGCTCACCGACAGTGCTTGAAACTGAGTTCCAACAACCTCCTCGGGTTCTACACAAGTAGATAATGACAAGTTACTCATGAGTAAGGCTTGTTCTCCACAAACCATGATGAGTTGATCATTCTTAACGAACTTCAGTTTCTGGTGAAGTGTGGAAGTGACTGGCCCAGCCTGGTGTATCCAAGGTCTTCCTAATAAACAGTTGTACGCTGCCCGAACGTCCATGACCTAGAAAGTGATTAGGAAAGTGTGAGGACCGATAGTTATGGGAAGGTCGACTTCGCCGAAAACTGTTTTCCGAGATCCTTCAAAGGCTTTGACGATAACCTCACTGCCCCTCATCGGGGATCCTTTGAATGATAGTCGTATTAAAGTAGATTTCGGCATAACATTGATGGTCGATCATGTGTCTACCAGTACGCTGGCTAAGGCATCGTCCTGGCAGTTGACTGTGATATTGAGCGACATGTTGTGACTTTTGCCCCCCTCTGGCAAGTCCTCATCACTGAATCCTAAGTTGTTGCAGAAAGTGATGTTAGAGATGATGCTATCAAACTGTCGTATTGACACATCCTGTTCCACAAAGGCCTGCTCTAAGACTTTCTGTAGAGCCTCTCTGTGGGATTCAGAACTGAGTAAAAGTGATAGCACTGAGATCTTTGAAGGAGTTTGTAAGAGTTGATCAACAATGTTGTATTCACTCATTTGGATGAGCTTCAGCATCTCATCATTGTTCTTTGAAAGTTTGGGATTACTGGATTGACCGACTGGTGGATCAAGAGCTTCTGTCTGAAGTTCCTTTTCTTTGTTAGGTTCTCCAACCCCTCGGTTGAAGATTCGACTGCTCCGTGTTACTCGACTGATGTCTGCAATATTCACGACGGAGGGTAATGGAATTTCCTTTCCATTCTCAATTATTGTTGCACCGTATCTGTTAGGGACCGCCTTAGCTGATTCATACGGTAACGGTCCCGGTAGATAGATAACTACATGAGCCTTCTGATTTTTCTGACTGTCGTAAGTAACTTTAATCAGTTCCTGGCTAAGAACCTTTGATTCGTCCAGTAGAGGGATGATGGTACAAACATCCTTGTTCTGTTGATGATCAGAGATTATGACAACGTCTCTGATTTGATCCGCGAAGTAGTCCGGCGTCCAGTTGATTGGATCGGGACTCAGACACGGGTGAATCTCTTTACGATCCAACTGACCTTGAAGGGCTGCTGGCACAAGGTAGCATCCTTGGTTATTCTCCGAGCAGACTCTACAACGTTCATAGTTGTGTGGTGGCACCTGGCCACATCCGCTTTGAATGCAGTGCAACCTTACCAGGTTTGTTTCCATAGACCGGACATCCTGACTTTGACGCCGAGTAGGGTTTCCATTAAGCACACTGATTTGTTGTGTGTCTTCATCCAGATAGATTGGAAGCCACCAGTGGTTTAATAAGTGTTGTAAAGTTCTCTGAATGAGAGCGCACCCTTGGTTACTCTCACAACATCCTTTACAGTTTTGATAATTATGTGAAGTGAGAAAACCGAGTTGGACCTGCCTGGCATGTAACTCCACCAAGCTGGTATTCATCAGACGAATATCAAAGATTTGAATCATGTTGATCTATTAAGGATTCCTATCATGGTAGTCATGGATCCACCCAAGATCCATCTGACGCTGGAGGGCCTCCTGTATGAAAGAGCATCCATATTTGTTTACCGACCAAGTCAGATAGGAATTATAATCGTGTCGCGGCAGATTATGATACTCGCTTTGCCTTGAGTGCATCACCACTAAGTTGACATTCATTGCACGGATGTCGTGGTTTTGAATGATGTTGGAATTCGTATAGGTCATGTTGACTCCATGAACTCGATGCTCTTGGATCCATCCGAGATCCAATTGTTCCTGTAGAGCTGCTTGCACCACAGAACATCCTTGATTGTTTTTAGAGCAGATATCACACTGGTGATAATTATGAGGTGGAACATGGCCATATCCGCTCTGTCTACAATGCATCTTGACCAAGTTGGCCCTTAATAAGAGTACATCATGAATTTGATAGATGTTGTTAGACTCTCCCTCTATCAAATTGACTGTAGCTTTCTCGTGTTGAGGCAGCGGGTTTGTGAGAACATTCAATTTCGTATCTTTGAAAGATAAAACCCCGCTCCTAACAAGATTTTGTACGTCGGATTTGAAACTGAGACAGTTTTCTATGTTATGCCCTGGTCCTCCTTGATGATAAGGGCAAGTCTGATCCATTTTGAACCAAAAAGGCAGATTTTCTGGTACTGTAAGAGGAGACTTGGTTTGGCCATGCCCCTTGACCAGTAATAATGGAAACAATTCCGCGTACAACATCGGTACAGGGTCGAACCCTGGTGGTCGTGTAGTACGATTGTTGTTGTATGGAGGACGAGTCTGATGAAGAGACTGTTGTGTCCTTTGCTGAAGTTGTTGTTAGTTCGGTTGGCTCTGCTCAACCTGAGATTGATACATAGGAACAGGTGTGGGATTAATAGCAAGAGTTACAGCTGCTACTGGTTGATATCGTCGTCTTTGCTTTCCGAGAGAGATATTCCCGATATCCTGCTTTTTTTTCTTAGGGAGAGCACTACCGTATCATTTCGTACTACTTGATGATCCAGCGTCTTTTACTAAGCGTCCTTCCTGGACTGCTTCCTCAAGACGAACCCCCATGCCCACCATCTCGTTGAAATCACTGGGCGCACTGGTGACCATTCTGTCGTAGTAAAATGAGCTCAAGGTCTTTAAGAAGATCTTTGTCATCTCTTTTTCCTCAAGAGGTGGAGAAATCTGAGCGGCAATTTCACGCCATCTCTGAGTGTACTCCTTAAAGGTTTCCTTGTCCTTTTGTGACATCAATCTGAGTTGATCTCTGTCTAGTGCCATGTCCAAATTGTATTTATATTGTTGAACGAAAGCAGCGCCAAGATCTCTGAATGTGCCAATCGTAACGCGGTTTAAACCCATGTACCATTTTAATGCGGCACCGGTTAAACTATCCTGAAAGTAATGAATTAGTAGCTCCTGGTTCTTTGTCTGAGCTGACATTCGCCGAGTATACATCACCAAGTGGCTTTGAAGGCAAGAGTTACCCTTGTACTTTTCAAATTCGGGCACTTGGAACTTGTGCGGAACTTTCACATTGGGGACCAAGTAGAGGTCCGCAGCGTCTTTTCCAAATAGATCCTGACTGCGAAGGGCCTGCAGTTCTTTCTGCATCTCCAGGAATTGTTCCTGGAACTCATTCATTCTGTCGAACATGCTGTCGTTTCCACCAGAAGGTATCTGTGGAATCTGTCCTTCCGGGACAGTGTGTACCATGGGTGGTGGTATAGTCATTATGGCCGAGACTCTCGGTGTCTCCCGAAGTTTGTAACCTTTGGGAGTTGCTGCCATGCCCCTGGAATCTTCGCTTTCCCGAAGTTTGTAACCTTCAGGCCCAGCGGTTCCTGCTGCGGTTCCCTGATCCTCAGCGATCGGCGTAACATATCCTTCCGGGATATAGTTGATAGGCATGCCCCAGGGACGATCTTTTGGCATTTTGTACCGAGGATCATACTTCTCCACTATGGGTGTTGATGTGATCTCTGAGATCACAGTCCTTTGTTGTTACATCTGAGCTTCTACTAGAGCTTGCATGTCGTTATGAAGCTTTCTCAGATCCTCTTTCAGAGTGACGATCTCTTCTCTCAACTCTCTGTTGTCTTCCTCGAGATCATCCATCTTTTTCTGACGATTGGCCCGAGTATTGTACGAATGAGACAGTTTGACTCTAGAATCGAGACACAAACGTGAGATTCGTAGGTAAGAAGAATGTGTTTATGAGAATGATGAATGCAATGATTATTAATTATTTTTGTTTATTCAAAGTAAACTTCGACAATTGGATTGCAAATATCAAACAGTGGGGAAACCCCATTTTATTGAATTCAAAGGATTGCGGAAATGGAAATACAGTAGATTACAAAGTGCTGGAAAAGGAAATCTAAACTAATGGATCTTGAGTCCTCTCTGAAGAGAGCTCAAGTGCTGGTTTGGGTGCTTTCCTTTTCTTTGACCGGGGCTCTTGGGCCGTTGTCGGGTTGTCATTCCTTTGCCAAGTGAAAGGAGTGAGCAAATTCCTTTGGTCATCTTGGTTTTCTATAGCATACTGCTCTAAAACTTCAATCAGAGCATCTTTTTCTCTTAACAGTTGCTGTATTTTCCTGCACTCCACATTGAGAATATGGTACTTGTTCCTCCAAGACCTCTTCTCTTGCTGAACTTTGCTGAGAGTAACCTGAAGTTTTTCCGTTTCAGACATGAAATAAAGGGCAGAGTCCCTTAATGGAAGAACTTCCTGACGAGGGTAAGGCATCCTCAACTTGAGAGCTCTAGTTTGTACCCAGTGGAGATAAGGCTCCACCGAGACACAATCTGGTTTTCCTAGAGACTCTCGTCCTTTCCTATGAACGTGTTTCCAAGCGTGCACTATTTCTGTCTTTAGTGCCCTGTCATTTTCTCCTTCCTTGAAGAAAAGACCTTCCAGATGAGCATTGTGCGTGACATGCCTCATTGGGTATCCAAATTGGCGACGAACTAACACTGGATGATAGTTGATTCCCCCCTTAGTTCCTATAAGGGGTACATTTGGGAAGTTTCCACAACGGTCAATGATTCTGATCCCTTTGTAGATTTGATTGTACCAATCGATGTCAGAGTTGGTAAGAGACATGATTCTCTGCGACCAACGTAAAGTATTCTTTTGATCCCAAAATGTAGTAGACTTGGGCAAATGGGAAGTGAACCATTTATATAGCAGGGGTACACAACATGTGATCATTCCTCCATTATACAAATTCCTTAAGTGTACCGAATGATACGCATCCGCGAGTAAGGTCGGTACGGGGTTTCCGATTGGGAAAATCTTAATGGTGTTGATATCTACAAAGTTATCGATGTTGGGAAACAAAAATAACCCGTAGGTGAGCAAAACAAAGATGCTCTCGAAAGCGGCCACGTTCCCTATACTAGCAAAGTATAGAGCCTTCTTTATCAAGAATTGAGCTGGTAAACCCTGGATGCCACCCTTAGTGGTCATGTGAGTCTTGACTTCTGACTCGTCCAAATAAATTGCTCTTGCAATGGTCTGATCCTTTGGAATTTCTTCCAGTCCAGAAAAGGTAGCTTGATCAGTAATATGTAAATTAGTCAGGTGAGAATACTCCTCCAGCGTTGGTACAAGCTGATAATCTGGGAATGTTAAACAGTGATAAACCGGATCGTAGAACTGGATTAGTGTGGACAGGATTCCTTCAATTACGTGGACCCTTAACAAGGACAGCAGTCCTCCATACTTGGCTCTGAAAGCCTCGTGGTTGGTGATCATTCTCGCCAAACCTCTCAAATCCTCTAACTTTGGAACCTTGAAGGTGTACTTATGAGTTTTCCTTCTACCGAAATTCATTAGCGCAATCTCCTTTCTCTGATATTTGCAATCATTGTCTTAGTTTAATTTGAAAAAGAGAGACTAGAAGAGAAGATTTTTCTTTGTTTTGATGTTTTTTAAATGAATGCATGAATGCAGCACACAAAAACATTGAAAAAACATGGGGTCAAAGGGTCGGTGTCATGAAGTCAAAGCTCTACCCCCCCCCCCCCCCAAAGGTTTATACTGGTGATTTTTTGTACCTGTCCGAAAAATCATTGACCCCTCTGGGATAACAACAGCAAGCGGATCGTCAGGGAGCTGATGTATCTTAGAGTGATCTCAGATGAGGGTAGTATCGCGTGACAACTATTTTTGATAGCTTCCGCACTACAAAATGGCTTAAGTCTACTAAAAACCTCAGTTTCTCAGATAACCCAGTCGACCATACTACTTTCAACAACCGAAGTCGTATAGGCAATGTATCTGGAAAGGGAGTCTCCACCGAGTTTGATGGTCGATCGGGGGCTCTTAACTGGAATTCACTCCCAGCAAGATTACCCGCATTTCCATCACCTATCTTAGGTGTATACTCAATCTTTCCACATGCGACATCATACGCATTCCCATTAGCAGAAAAATAAACACAAATATCAATTAGGAAAAGCAGTATATATATTTGTCTTAATCATCCTAGACCTCTAGTCTTATGATCCTATACAGACAATGACTCCCCAGCAGAGCTGTCATTTCTGTGATGTGAATTTAGGGTTTCCTCCCTTGGGAAAGCAAGCAAGAGTATCTCCCACTATGGTCACCTTTCTGCTGTGGCATTTCTTTAAGGTTTCTACCTAAGAGATGGGAAGAGAAATAACCTCCCCAGTGAAGTCGCCATTTTTCTGTAGCACGAGTTTTTGCGTGGTTGCGAAGCACTATCGCTTTGGGGTACTACAGCTCGATTCATTTTTTATCCTATTGAAGCTGATGAAGGAAGGGAAATATATGTCTCCAATTAACCCTGCTTGCAAACTGAGTTTGAACAGATGACTGTTGGTTTACAGAAGCTATAGAAATTGTGGGTCTCTCTTAGGTTATTTTGTTAAAAAAAATAATGTCTGGCCTATTGGTAGGATGTTAGGACGGATGCTTTTTGATTGATGTATGAGGGTACGGGATTTTGGGTTTTTGATTAGTATGATCGCTAAGATTTTTCAATCTTATGCCTGCGTATTCCCGTTTAACGAAACAGGGAAATCAGAGCGATCGTAGTTCCTCCTATTCTATGGGAGGAAAAAAAGTTGTTTTGGTGTCTTGTTCAAAGCCCAAGACGTGAAGTTAAATGTGGTTTGTATCTTGTTCAAAGCCCAAGATGTGAAGCTGAAGGGTCTATTTGTATCTTGTTCGAAGCCCAAGATGTGAAGCTGAAGGGTTTTGACTTTAGAGAGAATTTGTCATCTCTAAAGGGGGATATTTGGTCTGTTTGTCACAACTGTTGGGTGACTGATTATAAAGGAGAATTACTTTAACTGGGATATGTGAATCCAGCAATGCCATAATTTCCTTTATAGGGATTTTTAACCTGAAGGAGAAGACTTTAACTCAGTTTAGAGCAATGCCATCTTTCCTTAGGAATTTCTCATGTTAAAAGAGGGACAGTGGTGTGGATGTAAATAATCCAGAGGCTTGCCACTTACAGCAATTAGATGGGGGAAAAGGAGTTGTTGATGTTTGTATACTGTGAGCAAGGCACAGATTTTGATGCTAAAAGGTTTATTGACTCAACCGGGGTTTTCTTATACAAAGCCTAAGAGGAGGCTATTGACCCAACAAGAGGGTGTTTTTATGTGTCTCGTACGAAGCCCGAGATAGAGGCTAAAAGGGGCTGACTCAACAAGAGAGTGCTAACAGGTGACTGACTCAACAAGAGAGTGATTTTATATATGTCTTGTACGAAGCCCAAGACAGAGGCTAAAAGGGATTGACTCAACAAGAGAGTCTTTTATACTCAACAAGAGAGTGGTTTTGTATCTCGTACGAAGCCCGAGATGGAGACTGAAAGGGGTTTGACTCAAAAAGAGAGTCTTTTATACTCAACAAGAGAGTGTTTTAGTATCTCGTACGAAGCCCGAGATGAAGGCTAAACAGGTTTTGACTCAACAAGAGAGTCTTTTATACTCAACGAGAGAGTGATTTTTATCTCGTACGAAGCCCGAGATGGAGGCTAAACAGGTTTGACCTAACAAGAGAGTCTTTTGTACTCAACATGAGAGTGATTTAGTATCTCATACGAAGCCCGAGATAGAGGCTGAAAGTGGGTGACTCAACAAGAGAGTCTGAAAAGGTTAGCTCCTCCGGGGAGCATCATTTGTACAAAGCCCAAGCGGAGGCTATTGTGCTGATGACTATTTCAGTTTAGTGACAGGTCCAGTATGTTGGATAACAGAGAAAATCAGTTCTTATAAAGGGAACGATTAAAGGTATTGTTGTGTTTTGTTCAGATGATCAGGGTTATTTCCTGTTCTTTAAGGAAACGGAAAATCCAAAGGGTATTGAGACTGTCCGAGTCTATTGGTGTTTTGAGAAATCGATTCTTAGGTAGTGAAAGATCTTTGTACGATGCCCAAGAGAAGGCTGGTTTGTTAAGGGATGAAGGTCAACCCATTAACTGGTCTGACACTTGACTTAGAAAGAGAGCTCTAGCAAATTGATGACTAGGTTATGTTCCTATACCTGTAGAGGTCTCTGGGTCCTTGTACTAAGCCCAAGAGAAGGCATGAGAGCTTTTAAGAAGCCGAAGGGTCCTTGTACAACGCCTAAGAGGAGACGGGGATGCTTTTAAGAAGCCTGTGGGTCCCCAAACCCGGAGAAGTTCAAGACATGCCATTCACCGAGAATAGATCAAGCCAGGAAAGTCCGAGAATTTGGAAGAAACTCAAGAGGTGCCATTCACAGAGAAAAGATCATCTCTGGGGAGTAGAGTCTCTTTGACAATGTCTAAGGGTGACAGTCTGAGAAAGGGTTCATAGAGAATGCTGCCTTTCACGTCTCCATATTGTTTAACCCTAAGAGGAGGGAAGATTGTGTCTGGTAATCCTATGGGGACCTAGTTTTGTTTGTATTTAAGAGTGACCAACAGGGATTTACCTAGTGCTAGACGTAGTTTCCAGGGAAAACTCTAAATAACTATACTAGTATTACACAGTTGATATTTGACAGGTATATAAAAGTTTGTGAAAGAAGACTTATAGTGAGCAGCCCCACAATACAGTTTATATATATGAAAGCGGATAAAGAAAGCGGGTAAACACTTACTCGGTTGTAGAGCTTCCATGCTGTTTGGTTAGTTTGTTCAACAAAGAAAGCTTTGATAACAATATTATATTTAAAATCAAAGGAGAAAGTGATTTGAAAAGGTTGTTGGGGCTTACAGCTCAAGGAGAAGCCCAAGAATTTATCAGGGATTGCACTGTTGTTTTGAATTTGTACAGGGACTTATACAAGTGACTGAGGCCCAAAAAGGTTTTCTGTACAAAGGGATGGGTCTTATACTCTCTCAAGAGGCCCAAAGGTGTTTAAAGAAAAGGAATGGGGCTTATAACACGAGGGTAGGCCCAAAGGATTTGTTTTTTTGAACTGGCAATCGCGCCGAGGTTTCTTTACCGTACTGGGTCTTATACAATGCATTGAGGCCCAAAAAAGTTTTGGTTAAAAGGGGGTTGGGTCTTACACTCTAATAGAGGCCCAATGATTTATTTTTGTACATGTGGTGGGGCTTACAGCTCAAGGAGAGGCCCAAAATGGTTTTTGTTTGAGAACGATGATCGCGCCGTTGTTTTAAAAATGTACAGAGGAAGTTATACAATAAGTGAGGCCCAAAAAGGTTTATGTACAAAAAGGGTTGGGACTTACACTTTATTAGAGGCCTAAAGATTAAATATGGGTCTTATAACTCAAGGAGAAGCCCAAAGATTTTTGTAAAAAAGGCGACGATCGTGTCGAACCTTTTGACGGTATCGGGACTTATACAACACACTGAAGCCCAAAAAAGTGTGTATTTACAAAGGGTTGGGTCTTACACTCTACCAAGAGGCCCAACGGTTTATTTAAAGCAAAGACATGGGACTTATAACACGAGGGTAGGCCCAAATGATTTTCTTTTTAAAAAAAAAAGCGACGTTCGCGCCGTTGTTTTTGAAAATACAGTGGGACTTATACAATGACTGAGGCCTAAAATGGTGGTGTATTTATAATGGGGATGGGTCTTACAGTCTAATAGAGACGCAAAGGTGTTTGAAAAAGATTTGATGAGGGTTGAATTGATCAAAACCCTAATTTGCTTTCAAAATATATTTTAATTGAATAAAAATTCAATTAAAATTATCAAAATTGTTAAACATGTGGAAAACAAATTGTGATCTTGGATTAATGTTTCAAAAATTATGTTTCTATTCACAAAATGATTGGAAATCACTAAAATTTGAAAAATCAAGAGGGAGAAAATATTTTAAATGTCAAAAACAATGAAAATATTAATTCTTTGCAAAAATATCAAGTATGTGAAATAAATAATATTTTTGGGATTTTTGGGGAAAATAAAATATTTTAACATTTTTGTGAATTATTAAAAGAAGAACCAACTCAAAATCATTAAAACTCCGAGAGAAATTAATTTTTGAATCAATTAAATAAAATCACAAAATTCAAATATTCAAATGTTCAAAAATGGCGCCAAGATCATGGCAAGAACACGCGCCACCCTCTGTTTCTGCAGATTTGCGTTTTCTATCCAATCTCACTGAATACTTGATGATATCATGCAATCTACATATCAATCTACTCGTTTTCACCTCACGATCATGTCTATGGTCTTTAATTTCATTTATTTTAAATATGGAATAAGAGATCAAAGAGAAACCTCAAGAACCCTAAAATTTGCATGAAGGTTCAGAAATTTCATACATGATTCAAACAAAGCAATTGATTGAGGGAAAACACTCTATGCATGATTATGAACATATGGAAAAATTATTGTGCAGCAAAAAATGCATGGATCATAGAGTTAGAAGAGCTCATGCTTACCTCTTGCAGCTGGTGATCGTGTTTTGTGTTAGAGGTGTTACAGCTTGGTTCGAAGGATATGGACAGCTTCCCTAGGTGCTATGGAGTGTGTCTGGATGCTTGGAATGAATGGAAATGATCTGGAACTTGAGATGGTACCCCAACTGCAAATCTGTCAAGAACTTGAGCAATTGGCTAGTGATTTTGTGATTTTGGTGTTCCAGATGTTGTGTGAGTGTTTGGATCACTTCTATATGATGCTTATGAGGTGTGTGTGTGTGATTGGTTTGGTTGGAATAGCTCTCAAACTCAAAACCCGATAGTGACTTGCTTTGGAAGGCAATTTTGGAGTGAAGAATGAGATTTTGAGGAAATCATTTGTTTTATGGCTTTGGTGTACTCAAATTGATCACAAATGAGCTCTATTTATAGTAGAGCAAGTTTGTTTTACAAGGAATAGTGAATGGCAACTACTGCATAGGTTTAGCCAATGTTGATCAATGAGAATCCAAGTCTCCTCTAGCCATTGACTAGAGGTTAGGGCACAGGCTGCTGGTTCCCTTGGTCTTGGATAAGTCTTGACTGAATTCAGTTGGAAATGGCTCAGTCTATGCCACCTTGGTGCATCCATTGAATGCTCCAAAACCAAATTGGAGTCTTGTCCCCTCTATAGGGAATTCTAGGTTTGGCATGCTATCTTTAGTTCCAAGGAATTGGGAGGCTTGGGATCAAAGTTGGTTCCTCCTTGGTCTCCCCTTGAGGTGTTCAGATGGATAAGTGTGTTTGTCATTTGCACAAATTTGGCAAATCGAGCAAAATGTACAAATCTGCCTTGCTTTGACAGTTTTCAGCAAGGCATGTTGCCATTGTCATATCTCATGGCTCAAGTGGAATTTGATGGAGTTCTTGGCCATTTTGGAAAGCCCTCATATGATCATAATTGGTTTTGATACTTTATGGATCCAAGTGAAAAATGCCCCTACATTTGGAAAAAAGTAAGACAGATTCTGACTTGGTGAAAATTTCACTAAGTGTTGGAAAAAAGTGACATTTTCACTTTTTGTAATTTTCATCATTCCATAACTTAAAATCCATGTGGAATTGGAATGAGTCATGTTTGAAGCTTTTGTAGAGGGTCGTGAGAGCTACAAATCCAGGTTTGGATGGGGAAAATGGCCTTGTGGTTTAGGAGTTGTTGGTACCCTAGCCACTTTGTTCCATAACTTAGAAAAATTTCTAAGTTTTTATGGTTACCCCTTTTACAAGTTATCCCACTTTTCTTGATTTTTCTTGATGAATGATGATTCCAATCACACATTAACATCATTTTAGGGTTAAGGAACCATAATTGTGAAAAATCTCAAAAAGTCAAAGTTGACTTTTGTGCACAGTTAACTTTTTATCAGATGAATTCCAAACTGTGCAATCCTCTATGAAATCAAGTCCTTGACCTAAATCAAACTTGATGGATTGATTTCATCGGTGTTATAGCGTGTATTGAATCATGTCCCAAGGTTTAGGAGCATGTCCTGGTCAAAAGTCAAAGGCACTATTGACTTTTTCCTCAAAACCCTAATTGTGGTTCTGATGAATTTGAAACTTGTTGATCAAGCTTCTTGGATCAATCCATTATTGCAAATGGATCAATGTGGTTTATTAGAGACCCCCAAATCCTCTCTTGAGGTCTTGGCTCATGATTTGTCCCAAAAGTCAACTTAGGGGTGAATTAGGTCAAGAAACCCTAATTCCATATTTTTGGTGAATGCATCCCCTGAGGTTAAATTGACTTGATGATTGGGTTCATGATGTCCCTTGGAGCATCATAGGTTATGCTTTGAAGCATTATGCTTTGAAGCATTGGCTCATGCCCAGAGGAACATTTCCATCTGGAGGCCCTGGTCGACCAATCCCTAATTTGGTGACACTCGCGATCTTGAGGCTTAATCCACTCAGAATGTTGCAGCCTTGTGCTTAATCCTTGAGGTGGGAGTCCTATTGATCCATTGGGGATGTTTGAGAGGTTTAGACAAGTTGAAGATCATGTCATTCCTTGATTGATCCTTTGTCTAAAGCTCTGAGAGGGCTTGAAAACCTAATTTTGATTGTAGTGAAGGCTCAACAATCTTTGAGGAGATTGATGGTTCATCCATATTGTGATGATGATTTGCACAATGATGGGAAATCTTAGTGGTCAAAATTTGGGGTATGACAGATATCTTCATATATAGAGGCCGACGATTGAGACCTTCCACCAACTGTCTTCAGTAACAACTCCAGAATCCCATAATTCTAGAGCTCTTCCATCAGAAACACATGCAGCGGAACCACCAAGGAATAGATCCTGCTTACCCTAATAAGATGTCACAACATCTTATAAGACACACCAACAAGAGAACTAGCTACTTCTCCTGTAGTTATTGTAGAATCTCCTCAGCAACACAAACAACCTCCGGGTTGCTCCCTTCGATCCAGAACATCCATCTCATCCATTAATACCCTTGAGTATGTCTGAGTTGATTGATCTGATCTTCAAAACTCCTCCTTGTTTAAACGCCAGAAAGTATCTCCCAAAGATTTCATCCAGAACCAGACAGGATGCTTGCTCTGATACCAATTGAAATTCTGGCCTATGCAAACAGCAAATGTCCTAACACATGTCAAGACATTGTGCTACATAATCATTTAAACTCAGAGGCGTAATAGCAGACTGATATCTTGAATATCAGAATTGCACATTCACAGATGTCACGACATCTGATCCAACATGTCAGTCAATAACAATAACAAAACTGTAAATTGCAGAATGTTAAATAAGACAGTAATTGTTAACCCAGTTCGGTGCAATTCACCTACATCTGGGGGATACCAATCCAGGATGAAGACTTCACTATCTGTAGAACTGTTACAAAGCTAAACTCCCTCGTTTACAACTTTATCCCTAACATCTACCCAATGAACATCTTTACCAAGGCTAAATTTAAACGTTTACAACCCTGATATGAGATACCTCACTCACATCCTAATCACAACCTGTGATATCTATGTCATCTGCCAATACAGAACCTGCCGCAGTTTCTTGACCTCCAAGTTATCTTGGACTTGCTTCAAAGCTTTATCCAAGAACAATACAACAACCATTACCTACAGGCTTCTGGTGTGTCCCTGTACCTATGCCTTCCACTCTGCATCCCATATTACATAGTGGAGACTTACAACTCCTAAGAGAGCCAACGACTCTCTAACCCTAAACCCTTATTCAACACAAGAGAACTAGGTTACAAAGTTATAAGTGATACAAAAGTATAGTTTTTAACCCTAGGTCTAAGTCTCCTTATATAGTCTTATGTTGTATTGGGCTTTCAATCTTTTCTCTTGTGATACCTTGATCTTCTCCTTAATTCTTGCAATCTGCTAACTTATTAAGTCAGTCAGGATGTCGAGACATTTCCTTCGACATCTTTTTCTTCTGCAGATTCTTCAAGTTTATCATCAGAATGTTTTAGCAAAATTTAGTCAAACATCAGGTGCTTTCATCCTTGATGTATACGATGATTCAGCTTTGGTTGTTAACCACATCAAGTAAGAATGGGAGACGCGTCAGCCTTATTTGATCCCTTATAAATACTACGCAAGAAGATTGTCGACTTTCTTTGATAAGGTTGAGCTTCATCACGTACCCCATACATAAAATCAGATGGTGTATCACCCCAAAATTTGCCCTTTTGTTTTGAAGCTAACTGGTTTATGTTTCTTTGCATTTCTTGCATTAGCATTTGTGCATAGCATTAGTTCTTAGCATGGGATCAAGGTACTTGGTTCATCTCAAAGGAGTCTCAAGCCTCAAGGTGTTTTGTGGAGGTCATCATATCTTCATAAGATCAAGAATGGCAAAGGATTTCAAGTGAATCTTTCCCTCCTAACCAGAGGGACCAAATTAGGGTTCTTGGGTTCAAAGAGCTTCTTGAGAAAACTTTTTGGATTCAAGCATGCTCTCATGGGTTCCATATGCTCACAAACACTCATAGAGGAACGCTTTGCTAGTGGTTCATTGTGGAAGATATTCAGTGGATCAGTTGCTTGTGAACCAAGAAAAGTCAACAATTCAAAAGGAAAGTCAACCATGGGTTTTCAAAGGTTCAAATCATGTTTCCCAAGTCCATGTACCTTTATTTGGTCAAGGAATGGCATGGATGGTATTATTCATCAAGAATCAAGAGTTTGTGCAAAAGTTACTATTTTTGGAAAATGACCTATAATGTGAAACTTCCATTTTTGGCAACTTTTCAAACCATCTTCAACTTGACTTTCCATCATCAAGGAAGCTTCAAATGAATTTTCCTCAAACACGAAAGATGAAGATCTCTCTCTCCCCTTTCCAAAAAGTACTAGATTATCTCCATACCATTTGTGAAACTCAAGTTATGATCAAAAGAAGGCAAAATGTTCTTACGGTTTTCACATGTATCCATTTTTCCACCTTTTGTATTTTGGTTCAAAATGACTTGTAATTGTTTCTAATGACTCAAGTCACATTGCCATATTCAAGTACACTCCATGAGGACCATTTTTTACCCTTGAATCAAGTGAATCCGTGCCATGTACTTCATGAATTTCACAAAATGCAAATTTGCAAGATGGATTGAATCTCACAAATCAGACCACTACAAAGCCCAAACCCAATTCCATTGTGATCAGCAAGTATAATGGAGATGAATCATACTTATTTCATGACCAATGCACGTGTGGATTAGTGGTTTCATCACAATTTGCATTTTTGCAAATCACTTTAGATAGCCTTAATCAAGGGATTAATCAAACCCTAATCATGCTCAGAGCTCTAACCAAGTGTATATAAGGAGACGCACACCTTCATTCACACCTCATGCACTCTCATTTGATCTGAATTTCATTTTTCACTTAAAACTTTCCTTCTTCGAAACTCACTCCTCACAAGGGTTTCTGAAGAACTTTTTCCATATTCTTGATCCACATACTCCATAGAACAAGAATCAACCATTGTTTGAAGCTCTAAGCAAGGTTTTCATCAGATACGAATTTGAGTTGCTCACTTTCAAACTTCAAGATCCAGCCTGATTCAAGCCTCATATTGCATTTATTTTGCAATCAGAAGTTCCAAGGAGTATATCTGCAGCTTTCTGAAGGTTTTCTTGGTGTATTTTGAGCTCTACAAGTTTCAGGTTAGTGTGATTTTCTTGATCATAGAACTCAATTTTCTTGTGTGCATAATATTCCTCATGCTTTGCTGATCATCCTGATGTGTTCTGTTTTGATTTTGGACGTGTATCATGGCTGTATTGTGGATCTAAAGTTTTTAGATCCAAACTTTTCTTCTTCAATTTGGTTTGTACATGTATGATCTGTTGAAACAAATTGCATATCTGAAATCCTTGTGAAATTTTGAGTGGAATGGTGTACTTGTTTGTGATTTCTGGGAAAATTTAAGTCGATGTCCACCGGAGAAGGCGATTGGAGCTAGGGCTCCGGCGTCTGGTTTGTTTTTCAGGTCATCGGAAGTTAGATGAAGAAGATAAAATCTGGACCGTTGGTGGTCCAGATCTGATGGTTCACGTTCAGCCAGATCATTTAAAATATTCACATATTTTATTAATTGTGTGTTTGTAATCCATGTTTCTTATGTGAACACACGAATCTGAGCCACACATCTTGCATAATCTTTGATTTGTTGACTCATTTGTATGCGTTGATTTGATCTGATGGTTTATGGTTTGCCAGCGTATTAAAATTCCCACATGCTTCTCACGTGAGTTTCATTTTGTCTAGATCATGATTGTTGTGTGTCTCCCCACGTTAATTACCATGCGCGTGTGATTTAAGCCATTGATCATGATTACTTTTCATTTGCTGATTGATCTTGGCACGTTGGATTGATCCAAGGGTGATGATTGAGTCAATCTTGTTGACTCTGAGCCTTCATAAGAAGCGCTTTGGGCTTATTTGATATTTGCACCCCTGTTTTGGGCCTGGTCCAATTTTCCAACGTGGTTTTGCGTTGTCTGCACCCCCTGGTTTCTTCATTTTTATTTTATTTTATTTCATTGTTTCATTCTCATTTTTAATTTTTAAAATTAGATTTATGCATCTAAAAATCACCAAAAAAATCATGAAGCATCTTTGGAATTTTATAAAATTTTGTAAAATTTTATTTTTCCATTTTTATTTATTTTGTGCATCTGAATTAATTGTTTGATTAATTTCCTTTGGAATTGTCTCAATTGTGCACACCCTGCCTTGTTGATTTTTGTTCTCATCATTGGTGTATGATTTGCATCCCATTCTTTTTGCATATTTCATAAGACATCTTGGGGTCCTTAAAAACATTTTTCTCATATTTCTAAACTCATTTCATATTGCATTTTAGTCCCTCTATTTGTGCATTGTTCTTCTTTGTTCTTTTGCAACTTTGAAGCATTATTTGAGGTACTTAACTTGTGATTTTTTGTGTGATCTTTTCGCATGTTTCTAGATTCTGACTTAGGTCACTTGGGTTTTAATTCCACAATTTTTGAATGTCATTTGATATATGTTTGATTATTTGTGCTTAAGTGATTTATGCATGATCATCTCTTGACATCTCTTAACCCTAATTGTTTTGCCATGCCTAATTGTTTGAATTTCTTCTGGATTATTTGCATGAGTATTTGATATGATGTTTACCCCTGGTTGAGGTCTCTTGTGGCCAAATTTTGCAATTTGTGGATCATGTTTGGGTATGCTTTAAGTGCTTGAACTTTGACTTCCTTTTGTGGATTTTCTTTGGTGCATAATGTTTCATGTTTTGATCTTCTCTTGCACATGAGAATTGTTGATGATGGTATGATCTTGATTCTGACTTGCTTTCATCTTCATCTTATTTTTCTCATTTTCATCTTGATATGAAGTTCATTGGTGCTTAATTGTGCATTTCATATAAGTATGCTTGCATTCTTTCATGATTACCTTTGCATGCTTACTTGAGATGTTTTGCATGATCTTTGAGACTTGTTTATTGATGTAAGTTGGATATACTTGATATGATGTGCTTGCTGCCCTATCTTGTTTCTTATCTCATCCTTCTCTTTCTCATTCTTCTCTTTCACTCTCTTTCTCCCATGAATCTCAAGACTTGTTTAAGTCTTGGATTCTCTCCCTTTAGAGCTACCTAGTCCAACTTAATTTTTTATTAAGCTTGGAGTAGGATTAGCATTAGGTTTTAGGTAGTTGTCCCTCCTAAGCCTCGCCAACCATAGGTCACCCATGCATGATAACATTAGGACTCTTAGTTTCCCTTTAGAGATTCCTTTGGGTCTTCTCTCTTCTCATCTCAAAACTTCTTGAAAACACTTAATAAAGATAAAGTGTATTGCGCACAAGCCTTAAGCGTGGGGAATGAGAAATGAGGGGCTTCCTCTCATCTTTCTAGAGTGCTTAGCGGGCGTCCTGTCTTGGGACGATTCGTTAAGTATTCGTCCCTGTGCCCTAGACTTTGGTGCAATGCAAGTTATGAACTAACTTAAAAAACACTTCTGTCTAAAAAACACAAAAAGAAATTCAAATCTTTTTATCCTTCGGGATTGTTGGGTTTCAAATTTCATTTTCAGAAAAGAGCTCGTCGCTCACGTAAAAAACACTTACCCATCCGTGGTCGTACCCGCGAACTACATTAGCTCTGATTCCTCTCTCTCGTCCGATTGAGGATATGTAGGCACAAGACAACTATTGTCTTGGCGAGCAACCTTCCCCCACAGTTTTCGGCTGAACTACGTTGACTCTGACTTTCCCATTGCACTGAGGGAGTACGTAGGCCTAGGGCATCGAATATGACCTACCGAGTCCGTCTTAGTCACCCCCATCCCCGTTTTCTTTTGTTCAGCCATAGATAGTAGGTCAGCTCACCCTCCGTTTAGACAACAAGCGTGGATCCCATAGAGTACGATGTATGCGTGGGGTGCTAACACCTTCCCCTCACATAACCGACTCCCGAACCTGGACTATGGTTGCGATGACCATGTCTTTCCCCCTTTCTCTTCAGGTTTATGCAGTGTTTCCTTTCCCTCTCTCGGGATAAATACACATTGTTGGCGATTCTGTGTTTTCTGCGCCACTCACGCGTTTGTACCATTGGATGCGAATCTTTCGGGGGCGACAGATGGGAGATGCACTAGCAACTTTGTTATCCATGTTTGAAGTGAATCATTGGAATGAGGTACCCGTGATCATAATTATGCGTCTCGACAGACCCGCTCATGTGTTTGCAATTGAAGAGGTGGTAGATGATAAGCCATGGTTTCATGACATCAAATGCTTCCTCAAAATGAGGATGTGTTGTACAAGAGGAACTTCAACATGGTCTTACTCAAATGCGTGGATAGACACGAGGAAGACATGTTGATGAAGGAAGTGCATGAAGGATCTTTTGGTACCCATGCCAGTGGGCATGCAATGGCCAAAAGGATATTGAAAGCAGGGTATTATTGGATGACCATGGAATCTGATTACTGCAAATATGTGAAGAAATGTCACAAGTGTCAAATTTATGCGACTGCTTCCAACAATCATCGTTTCATCCTGGTTGCCATTGACTACTTTACCAAGTGGGTAGAAGTTGCCTCGTATGCAAATGTCACAAAACAAGTGGTTGCCCGCTTCATAAAGAAAGAAATCATTTATTGTTGCGGGATTCCCAAGAGGATCATTACTAATAATGGATCCAACCTGAATAACCAAATGATAAAATAGCTATACTAGAGCTTTAAGATTGAACATCACAATTCTTCTCCATATCGTCCAAAGATGAATGGTGTTGTTGAGGCAACTAACAAGAATATCAAGAAGATTGTGCAAAAGATGGTGGTGACATACAAGGATTGGCATGAGATGTTGCCTTTCGCTTTGCATGGGTATCGTACTTCGATGCGTACTTCAACAGGGGCAACCCCTTTCTCTCTTGTATATGGTATAGAAGCAGTCCTGCCAGTGGAAGTGGATATTCCTTCTTTAAGGATTATGATGGATGTAAAGCTTGATGAAGCTGAGTGGGTTCAGATAAGGTTTGATCAGTTGAACCTCATTGAAGAGAAGAGAATGACAGCCATTTGTCATGGGCAATTGTACCAGAGAAGGATGAAGAAAGCATTTGATCAGAAAGTGCGTTCTTTGTGCTTCCCGACTGGTGAATTGGTGTTGAAGAAGATCTGGCCTCCTCAGACAGATCACAGGGGCAAGTGGACCCCAAATTATGAAGGACTATATGTTATGAAAAAGGTTTTCTTTGGAGGAGCCTTGATACTCTTAACTATGGATGGAGAGGATTTTACGTCCCCTGTGAACGCAGACGCAGTAAAAAAATACTTCGTATAAAAAATAGACCCGCTAGACCACAAAAAAGTAGGTCCAGGAAAAAATGAGCATTCCAGTGAACCACAAAAAGAGAAGGTCCGGGCAAAAATTAGGGATAAAAAAATAAAAAAGAATTGAATAAACCCGCTAAGTTTAAAACCTGAAAGGGAAACTTAGGCAAAAAAGAGATATCGGTGGATTGAAAGATCCAAGCAAAAGTTATGGATTTGAAAGTGAGAGGCTGGAGTCTGCGTAAGATCCGTGATCTTATTTCGTTACAACAATTGAGAACCCCGAAGGATATGAATCGGTCCAATCATTATCTTCAGAAGACATAGGTCTTGATAGTCAACATGCAATGAGTTCAGAAGCTTGAGGAACCAAGGTTGTTCCCAGCATGAGGCCTTTGATCTCTCTTCCCCAACAGGGTTTTAAAGAGTATGTTTTTCCCAGCAGGGTCGCCAGCTATCGCTACGTGAAAAATAACCAACAAAGATACAGAGTCATCATCGAACTTTATTTATCTTAACGGGAAAGGAAAACATCGAGAAAACCTCAGAAGGGAAAGAAAATGGTCTCGCAACCAAATTCGAGGTTCGGGAGTCGATTACACAAGAGGAAGGTATTAGCACCCCTCGTGTCCGTTGTACCCAACAGGGTCCACTCTTGTTGTTTTAATCAAAGGGTGTGTATATCTAAAGCTTACTTGCTAAGGAAATGCATGAATGAAAAGGGAAACCAATAGGGGCTCGCCATGATCTCGCAATCCTGTGACTACGTATTCCCTCGTGCAATGGGAAAGTCAGAGCAAACGTAGTTTAGGGGTCTACGGTAAAAAAATGAGAGTTGTTTGCCAAGGTTTGGAGCCCTTATGCCTATGTATTCTTAACAGGAATGAGAAATCAGAACGTCCGTAGTTCGTGAGATTAAGGGTTGTTAGGTGTTTTTTATGGATGATGTTAAAGTTCACATTCTAGCAATTAGGTTTTGCCGCTCACACGTGAGGAAACTTACACTTTAGCCTGTATTATGATAGAACAGAAATAACAGGCCCTTTTCTGAAGAAAAAAAAAGGTTTGAAGAGAAAATCTTGAAGAAAAAAAAATGATTTGGATTTGTTGAACTGTATTGTTAAAGTTTTGAAAAGGTTTAATACACGTATTGTACTAAAGTTTATGACAATAAGAGCGAATATTTTGTACAAATGATCCAAACATAAGTATTTTTGAATTTTTTATGCAAGAAAATATTTGGATGCAATGCAAAAGGAAAGAACTAGAGGAGACTTGATCCTAAGTGTTATCATGCAAAATGGTCCTAAAGTTGAGATCAAAAGGAAATTCTATCCTAATGTGATCATGCAAGATGGACCAAAGGTTGAAGATGAAGGAAGATCCAACCTAATATTGTCATACTTGGATAAACATCCTAATGTCTACCTCCACATCAAATTAATCAAGTTAAACAACCCAATCAACTTGAATTAAAGGCCACCTAAGGGAACGTGTGACAGCAAACAAGCAATCCACATCAAGAATCAAGTAATATTCATAAGCATACATATTAACACCAAGGATTAATCAATATCAACATTAAGAATTAATCACAATCTTGCATCAAGAATTAATCACAATTTACACCAAGGATATCATGGAAATTAATATCAAACAATCTAATTAAAAATCCTCAATGCAACTAAGCAAAGTGAAGTCATGAACAATTAACCAAAGAGAATCACAAAGCTACATCAACATGAAAAAAAACTAATCTATAAGGGAATATGAATAATCATTCAAAAACAAATATGAAAAAAAAATCCAATAGCAATCATAAAAAATAATCCAAACAAGGGCAACAAGCCAATCTAGGAGTGTGTGCACAAATAATTGGCGCCAAGCCCTTTGCTTCTAGGCCCAATGGTTTGTGCTAAATCATCCAAGGAGGTGAGAGTGGAAAAATAAGATGTTAAAAGAAGAGAAATTCTTATCCCACCCATTGGCTTTCTTAAGCACCATGCGCTCTACCTAAAATACTCCCTAATTCTAGAGATGTATCTCCGTACGCACCTTTTTTCAGCTTTTTTTAATTAATTCCGTAGATGCATCTACAGAATATTTCTGTATGCGTATTTACGGAAGAAAACCAAAAACAAAATACTAGAAAATCAACATTACAACGATAAAATCAACATTCATAAAATAAAATCGGCGTTACATTGATGATTTTGACAAAAATTTAAATACTACATTTCAAATGCCCGGTGGACACTTGCACATCTCTAAGATGTCATCGACCGTTCTTCAGACCGTCGCCTCCAACTCGAGCGGAATTTTATCTTCGAAACCGAAATACGTTCACCACATCGCCCTAACATCGTCTTGATTCTTGAGCTCAAACTTGTTGTAAACAACGTTCCATTCGTTGTCAACTGAAGGTGAACAATACTCAAGCTTCACAACCTTTCATTTGTCATTGTAAGGTAGGCGATATTGGATCTCGTCTATGATATTGGCGATGGGGGTGGGATCCATGAGCTTGAACGTCCTCACGGGTGTTTTGGTGTCAGAAAAGGAGACACTTGCAACATACCAACGGATCTTGATTTCACACAATTAAGACATTTCTGTATTTGTGTGAAAGATGACAAATGAAACCGCAAATTTATAGAAAACCTAGGTGAATATGGACCAACCATTTTCTGTTAAACTTTTAGGTAGAATCAAGAATGAGCATTGTCGAGAACTTGTTGAACAACTTTATCGGATCCGAACGAGTCCAAAAAATATCTCGGACCGTAACTCCATCATCGCAATTTTTGCACCGGGACACGTAATTGTTATCATCCAACAATTTCAATAGTTGTTACATCTCACTTCTATCTCCCCTAATCGACTTGTTGGTGCGGTACCGAATGTTATACAATTGCCTTATATTTGATACATTGTCGGGTTCCTTCTGTTTCAATGTGACAAGTATATTTTTCAGTTGAACAAGATTCAAGGTCATGTCACTAATACATGTCTTCTCTTCCAGCTTGAGTCAACATACACTAAAATGACCTTGCAACTTTAAGCAATATTCATGGTTATGCAAACCACAAATAAGACTAAATTTTCACTTTTTGGTACTCAACATGTAACCACGAATCTTAAAAGGGCTTTCACATTTTCTACTACCGATGTCGTTTCTTTTAAACTTTCGTAAAGGAGTCTGATATTTTCTGCTTCTTTCGCACAACAAAGTTACAAATGCGTTTCTTCTTTCTGAACCATTATTCGATCTACCTATAACCACACCAAAACCAAGTTTAGTTACAGTCCTACAAATCCATGTGAGCATGCTATCACGATCATCAAACTCTTGCTTATTATTAAAGTCAATGCCAAAATCAATCAACTTTACAATAACCCTTAGAACATTTGAAGAAACATCGTTTGTAGAAACTAATTCTTTTAAGATATTATCGAGGTGCACCATATCTATTTGTAAACAATAAGAAAAATAAACAAAAATTACAAATCTGTTGTAAAAAAACAAGTCATGGACACATTCCGGAGATATACATCCGGAAGCATTCATTTTCAACAAGTTCCAAAAATACAGTTCCAGAAGCAACATTACTTTTTTTCTTCCAAAAATTTGATGATTAATGTGAGCAATATAGTGGATAAAGTGCAATCTTTACCTGAAATTCGATCTTCTCTTCCTCCCTTTGATTTGTTGCACAAAAAAATTGGAATTTTATAGTAAAAAATGATATTGATAATGTAGGGTTTTTTAGGTTGAAGTGAGCGTGGAAGAAGAAAACACAACAATAGGAAAAATGATCATGCAAGATTCAAATATAGCAGAAATTTTCAGAGATGTATCTATAAAACAATATTCCGGAGGTGCATTTATAGAAGTTTCCCTGAACTGAGTTATTTTAAAAAATTTCCCAGCGTTTATCAGTTTAAAATTATTTCATAGATGTAGCTAAAAAAAAAACCTAAATTTTAACAAAATAAAATACGTCCAAATATATATTTTTAGAAAAAATTAAAATGCGCTAGATGCTTAAAAATATCAAAATGAAAATACAAGGACCTAAGCCCAATCCACATCATAACTTAGCCCTAACCTAAAACCATCGCATTCCTCACACCAAATAACCACATCGTCCAAATTACCACATCGCCGAAAATGAATCGCTCCACCACAGCGTGGTCTCATGCTAGTGACAACAAAAGCTTCCTAATTCAAAACATCTCCTCGCTAGATTCATTTTTACACTCAATTCTTCTTCTACATTTCCTCTATGCATGAGAGCTTGAGAGCTTGCTCAGATGATGTGAGGTTTTAGCTCACCTATATGAGAGTTTTAATGTGAAACTCATTAGATTTTTTTTATGGGAAATGAGCTTTGAATTGTTGTGTAACCTATCACGAATCTTTGTACTACTTTGCATTTCGCACACCTTAGTTTTAATGCATCACGTTTTATAAAAAAAAAACAATCCTAATTTCTCATCAAAGAGTCTTCCTTAGTTTAATTACTTATTTATAAATTGGAGCAGTATAAGAGATTAATAGATAGGCCAGTAATGTGAAAAATTATACACCAACAGTTATCTCAACCAATCATAAAAACATTGAACATATATGTTTACAAATATCAATTAAATTCAACTGATATGTAGATAGATTAAAAACTTGAACATTATATTTTAGATATTACTGCCTCTGTTCCATATATAGACTAGATACATTAATTATTCAATGTATCTAAAAAGTAAAATTTGTTAATAATATAAAATGGAAGGAGTATAAAGTTTTAAAAATATTTTAAATGGAGGGAGTATAAAGTTTTAAAAACATAGAATGGGGAAACACGGATCACGAAACCCCGTTACATATCCATAGTCACATGAACCACACTCAAACTAACCAAACCAGATTCCACTAGTTATAGAGTGCTCATGGTACATAAACTAAATTTAAACAAAATAATACAGATTTAGCTTTCATAATCTTAATTATGTTCATAAAAATTAATTAAAATTAATACTAAAACAAGTTTCAATTCTGAACTAAATTAATTGTAAATTTGTTAATTATTACAAAATCAATCAAAGTATTTTTTTAACTTAAAACAAATAATCGATTTGCAATTGTTTATTCAGCGTACGCCAATACAAACAAAGAAAAAAAATCCAGAAGTTAAATCAAGCTATATGAAACAGAGAAAATTCAAAACAAAAAGAGACATAAAAATTGCACTCAGAATGAGTAGGAGAATTATTTTAATCACATGAATTCATATGACAATAAATCAATCATCATTGTGGCAAAACTAATAACCAGAGAAAATTCAAACCAAAATTTAACAGAAAAAACTAACAAAATTAAAAGGGAAAGTGGAATCCTCTCAGACAAATGCCTCGTTTTGTCCTCATGATTGTTTTAGAATGGAAATTTCAATCGGACTCGTCATCATTTTCATCATCACTGAGAATACCTAAAAAAAACTATTGATTCAGGAAATGATAAACAGAAACAAAATTGAAGAATTGAGAAATTAATAAACAAAACAACTAAGGAACCACGGAAAGAAAACGGTGGCTATGACACTGAGAAGTAGAAGAAGGAGAATGAATCGTGATAGATCCACGTTTCAATTTTATATAGGCGAGTTTGTGAGAGGCGGTTTATGGTTTTAATGGAAATTAGGGTTTTAATGGGCCTCGTCCAACACTTCTTGGGCCTAAAAATCTCATTATGAAAAATTGGAAATTTACAGGACAATACAAAAGAATCTCATTATTCTTTTTTTTTTTTTTATATACGGTCAATCATAATTTTTTATTAATTAAAAAATAAAAAGAAAATTTTATCTCTCCTTCTTACTCACAATCATCCCATGAATCCAATTAAAAGACTTATTAAATTTAAAATAAATTTAAATTTTCTCTCTTTTTACTGGATATTTCTAAGAATATGGATTTAGGTACGTTTTTATGCAATATTTCTCGGGTTTGTTTCTTAGATAAATTTTTTAATTTTTGAGTATAACTTTTCTCAAAAATCTAGAAGAGTCACACAAAGTGTTAGTAATGTCCATCACATTTGTATTCCCTTAATTTTTTTTAAAATCTTTAACATCTATAAAATAATTTGAAAAATATAATAAATAGAATATCGTGTAAGAATTAACATAAAAATTACTATTATTTTATACTTATCATATTTTATATTTATCATACGGTACACCTCCCAAAAGAGATTGTCATTGTATAGGGTATTGTCCTAAAACTATGACTCACCTCGTGAAAAATAAAGGCGGGTGGGGCAGGCTTTGCACCCCTATAACTTAAAAGTTGCAAAAATTCATGTCCATCTCATTAACCCTCGCGTCTACAAAAGTTAGGGCGGAGTGAGACGGTCATATTAGAGGGTGTGTGCCTAAAAATCTCGACTCGACCTACAAAAAAATATGGGCAAAACGAGCATGTTCTGCGGGCTCTGCCCATTTTCCACCTCTACTATGTGATCACTTGTACAATGCTCACAAAATGAAGTCTATTTATGATTACTAGAGGTTTCTTGAAATTTTCTCAATTATTGTGGAATTTTTTCTAATCTATTTGAAAGTCCTTCCACAACTCGCTAAGTAGCTTGTTTTAGGCAAACATATCATCATTTGTTATTAACTCCAACATTCCTAGCTTTTTCTTAATCATATTTCTCTTATATCGGCCATAATGGTCGGTGAGTGTCATTCTTTCTATAATTACCACAACAATATCCATACTCTTAAACATCAGGGAACCACCTACAGTGGCGTCATGTAGCAACTTTGGATGTTGCAGATTTTTTTATTTATTTATGAATATGTGGATATGGGCAAGATAATCATATCCATGATTTGCACACCTTATAAACATAAACTTATATCTCTCATAATCTTCACATAATGTTTGAGGATTTCTTAATGCATCTTATATGTACGCACCATGCGAAAATACTAAAATACCCATCAGATTCTGGAAGTGCATCTTTGGACGCACCAAGCACCACCGCTACATCACACCAAATGAGTGTCACCCTAAATGAATACTAAAAAAATTCTGGAGATGCATCTCCAGGTATTTTCAACAAATATAATGAAATTTAATAAGCCAAGTGGTTATCCCGAAGATGCATCTTCAGAAGTTTGGGGAGGGATTTTGAAATTTGATGTTACCTTTGAATGTCAGATATTTCCGGAGATGTATCTCTGAAATAATTTGATAAAACATGGACCTGCATGATCACACAACCATACTTGTTTTTCACTCAAAATCCTCACCAAAAACTCTTCCATTCTCAATCCATATTTTCACTCCAAATCTTCAATCTTGTGTTTCATCATATCAAAGGAAGCAAATAAAGTTGGAATTTTAGGTAAATATTATTTATTTCAAGTCTCATTGCTCACATTAAGCTTGTTTTCATTATGAAAAATGAGCGTTTATTTCGGAGATACATTTTCAGAACAAGTATGAACTTACTCGAAAATGCATTTTCGATATCTATTTGTGTTCATTTTTTCAGCTATGTTTACATCATCAGCACTTATTTATTGTTCGGTGGTAATTTTTTTAATTAGATATGGTGCACCTCGATGTTTTCCCTAAACAAGTTGTGTCTCCCAATGTTAAAGGTGTTGCTGTGAATGCAGTATATGATGGCAACCAATTTAAAATGAGCAAGAGTTTGAATCTCATGATCACATGCTTCAATAGATTCGTACGGAGGCCTCCAAACTGGGATTTGGTGTGGTTATCGGAAGGTCTGATAATGGTTCAGATATAAGATGTGCTTTTGTGACAATGACGTGTGAAAGAAGCGGGAAATATAGACCTCCTCTCCAAAATTTTAAACGAGACGACATCGGTTTAAGAAAATGTGAATGTTCCTTTAAGGTGCATGTTTATATGTTGGCAAACAAAAACTGGAGATTTAATGCCATGTGTGGTTTGCATAACCATGATTTGGAACACAAATTTAAAGACAACAGTCTTTATTCTCAGTTGGTCGGTAACATGTCTCGAGCGGGTTTGAATTATATTTTTCATGAGGCTAAACGAGATGATAATGTAGGCTCTGATAGCGTAAAATATGGATGCACAATTGTGAAAACATATGGTCTCCCATGGAAGCCGAAGAAGAATGGATGAGGTTTGCACTCGCGGGAAGAGGCTTCGGTTCGATGATAATGGTGTCATGAAAGACGATAAATCGAATATCTCTATCTTAAGCGAATGTGAAGTGATACAAGAGAGGTTTTTGAAATCCAATAACAACATGAAACTCCTCATCAAAGAAAAATTGAGGAATATTTCTTATCTGTAAACCACCGACTTGAAACCACCCTCTCAACCGGTGAAAACAAAAGGTGCTCCAAAGAAACTCAAGCCTACACCAAATGACAATTCGACGACACGGTCTCCTTCATATTTTGAACATGTTGACAAAGTTTTTCCCAACTCACCAACTCCAAAATCTAAAAAAAGTGTTGTCAAAAGAGCCCGCATTAGAAAACCACCTCTTTCGCTGCCTCCGCCAAAGATTCCATTCATTGACGAGATGCTGATTTTTATGCACAAATACATCGAGTGTATCGTCAATGTTGAGGGGGACAATAATTGCGGTTATCGAGCTGTTTCAGCTTTACTCGGTAAATAAGAAGATAATCATACACTTGTTCACCATCAACTTACCCAAGAGTTAAAGACTCATAAAGAATCATACGCACAACTGTACGGAAAGAAAGAACGCTTCAATGAAGTTTATGAGTCTCTTGTTCCTTTCCTTAGTCGACCGGCACCAGAGGAAAAATGGATGCGCTTCCCTGAAATGGGTCACATCATAGCATGCACGTATGATAAAGTGTGTGTTGATTATACATGATACAGGTTTTTGGAAACCTTTTTCCCATTGCGTACCACCCCACCTCAAAATCCAAATTATTGTATTATGTGTATTGGTTGGCTTTCAAAATCATGGCATTTTGTTCAAGTTTACTTGAAAATGGGATGCCATATACCACTTGCATCACTGGAGTGGACGACTCATTCAACAACAAAACCTGAGACTTGGTAGGACCATTTTGTGGAATGGATTCAAGAGTTCGAGAAACTGACCAACACCGAAAGAGAATCAAATGCTAAAAAGTCAAAGGGGGTGCCACCCATAGATTTAGCCAACGACAAAAGTTTTGATTTGTTTTATTTTCCTATTTATACGGACACATAAGTGTATGTAATTGTGTCTCAATATTAATGAAGTGTAATATATTCAATTTTGTAATATTTTAATATATTTTTTTATCTTTCCAATAACATTTGTTCATTTGTCAAACAAAGTCTTCAAATAAGTCTTGTTTTCAAAGGTTTTGTTTTCTGCTTAGTTTAGAAGAGGTTCCAAAGATGTATCTCCGGAACAAGATGATAGGGTGCAGAATCAGAGATATATCTTTGGAGTCAGCATGCCATATTTTGAATGGTCAACATTTATCTACAACTTCTATAAATTAAGGTGCTCTTGTTTTTTGTTTGACACAAACTGAAAATGTCTCAAATGTCACAAATAAACACCATCTGGTATGTCGCAAATGTCTCCTTATCCAGCGCGACACCCGAGAGAAAGTTTAAGCTCATCGAGTACATCTCTCTTGCAGATCTGAAATACAAAGTCCAAAATCTCCTACCTTACAGAGACAATCTAAAAATTGTCAAGCTTGAGTACCGTTCATCGTCGATTGAAAACAGAGGGAAGATTGAGTTTAACAAGTTTGAGCTCAAGATGAATGCAGATGTAAGGGCTATGTTGAATACATATTTTTGTTTCAAAACAAACGTTCCGCTCGAGTTGGAAGCGACGATTTCAAGATCGGTCGAAGATATTGTGAAGATGTTGAAGCGTCCACCTTGATATTGAAATGCAATGTTGCATTTTATGTTGAAATTACCTATGTAATATTTATTTTATGTTATGAATGTTAATTTTATTTTGTTAAATTACAAGTTTTTTTTTATTTTGCCTCTGCCAGTGCTTTGCATATGCTACTGAAATACATTTACAGACATATACCGAAGATGTATCTCCGATATTAAAAAAACTAAATAATAGGGCATCACTCAGAATGGCCTAGGTTGTGTGTGTATTGGTGCATATGGAGATGCATCTCCTGAATCTGAGGGGCATTTTAGTATTTTTGCGTGGTGCGTAAGTAACATATAAGGTGCATTAAAAAAATTCTCTAATGTTTTTGTTGATCCTTGCAAAAAGATTACAATTGTTACGTTTCACCTCCATGACTTTGTTTTGAGAGAATAATATATTCAGGAACTTCTCTTTTAATACATTTTAATTTGTCATAGTTTGTGATGTCTAGTCCCAATACCAGTATTTTTCTTTGCTAATCAAGGAATTGAAAAATAATCTCAGAAACAATTCTCCTTCCTCTTTTTCTTGAGCTCTTAAGATGCCAGAAATTTCGTAGAACCATTTTAAATGAATATATGGGTCTTCATGATCAAAACCTCTAAAAGAGTTAGCACATATAATTTATTGGAGGTTTGTTTTCATCTCTGTCTGTCTAGGTTCCTCAAAGGTAATTCCCAAATGTGCCAATTTTCTTGGGCTATTGAAATGGGCCATCTAATTACCGCCATTGTTGTTCAGGTTAATGTAATTGCAATTGTTGTTGTTGCCATTGTTATTACCACTGATGTTGATAACAATGTTGTCATCCATATTCACATAAATGGTTGCTTTATTTGATTTTTTAAAGATTTCAGCAAGTTTTCCTTTTAATTTCTAGATCAAAAGAAACTTGGATTTTATCTCGCATACATTGAAATCTTGCAAACTAGCAAACATAATAGTATTAACAAAAATATATAAAATAAAAGTATTTATACAATATAAACAAGATTCACATAATAACTTTGTTGTGAAACAATGTCGTCAATAACAGAACAATTTATGAGATAAAGATTGAGTTTCTTGAACAAACACAAGAAACCTTATTCGGTTTTACAAAGAGAGAGAATAAGGAAGAAGAAGAATAAGAATTTGTTTAACTGTTTTACTATTCACTTACTCAATAAGGGTTCAAAGATTACAAGTGAATAATAACAATTAGCCTCTCTCAACAACTTGAGAGAATTAGTCTATTTACAGACTACTAAGCTAACTTAACATTTGGGCTTAAAAGCAAGGCCCAATTCGACATGCTTTAAATCAAAACATATTTCGACAACATGCTTGAACAAACTTCTACTAGAGCATGCATAATTCCTGTCGAAGCATGAAGTTACCCTATCGACACCAGAGTTCAATCCAAATACCATAAATCTCCACCTTGGAACAAACTCTACACTAATAAGGGAACAAACTAACTTTCATCATGTAGCTTTATCAACTGCATACAATAGGAAAACTTTCTAATTGTGAATGTCCTAGTGATCATATCAACGACATTGTCATCGGTCAAAACCTTCAGCACTTGGACTTTTCCATGCTTGATTTTCCCTCTAACAAAGTGCAACCTCACATCGATGTGCTTGGTTCGCTCATGATAGGCTGAATTCTTCAACAGGTGTATTGCACTTTAACTATCACATTTAATAGTGATAAATCAACCTTGAAGTTTCAGCTTTTTAGCAAAGCCTTCAAGCCATAATGCTTCTTTCACAGCTTTAGTGAGGGCAATATACTCCACTTCAGTGGTTGATAAGGAAACAACCTTATGAAATGTTGCTTTCCAACTGATTGTCGTGCCAAACATAGTGAACACATATCCAGAAATAGATTTTCTAGAATCCATACAACTTGCATAATCAGAGTCAATAAATCCTTCGATTTTAACTTTGCTATCATCACTACAAGCTCCACCATAAATCAGGACTCTTCTCTAAGACGCACTTATGTACCTTAGAATCCACTTTAATGCTTGCCAATGTGCCTTCCTAGGATTGGCCATGTACCTGTTTGCAAGGCTCACTCCGTACAACATGTCTGACCTCGTACAAACCATAACATACATCAAAGAACCTACTATACTAGCATATAAAATGTTATTCATATAGGCTCTTTCGACTTTAGTACTAGGACATTGAGTCGTACTTAGCTTATACTGAGGACTAGTCAGTGTTAGAACATGCCTTGAATTCGACATGCCAAACTTGTTAAGAATCTTCTTTAGGCATGTCTCTTGAGATAAGCATAATCTTGACTACTTTCTATCTCTTCAGATGTCAATCCCAAGAATTCTAGACGCAGCTCCTAAATCCTTCATGTCGAACTCCTTATCGAGTTCAGCCTTCACCTTCATAACATCTTTGACAATGTTGCTTGCTATGAGGATGTCATCCACACAAAGAAACAAAATAACAAGTGAATTTCGAGGTCCAAATCTGAAGTAAACACAGTGATCAAACTGGCTCCTAGTGAAACCTATGTGTGTCATGAACTTGTCAAATCTCTTATTCTATTGTCGAGAAGATTGTTTCATTCCATAAAAAGACCTATTCAGATTGCACACATAATCTTCCTTTCCCTTTTCTTGTAAACCCTTCAAGTTGCCTCATCAGGATTGTTTCATCTAGATCACCATACATGAAGGTTGTCTTCACACCCATCTGTTCAAGTTCTAGGTCAAACTTTTCCACCACTACTAACAACATTCTAATGAATCTATGTTTCACAACATATGAGAACACATTATTGAAGTCGACACCTTCTTTTTTAGTGAACTCCCTAGCAACCAACCTTGCCTTAAATCTCTTCGACATCACTACTTCGATTCCTTCCTTAACCTTGAAAATCCACTTACAACTGACTAACCTGGCCCCTGCAGGTTTCTCAATCAGCTCCCAAGTGTTATTATCATGACTAGATTTCATCTCATCATCCATGGCTTTCATTCATTCAGTCTTGTCTCGACTCCTCATAACTTCCTTATAGTCTATAGGTTGTTCATCCAGAACCTCACTTGCAGAGATTAAGGCATAAGCTATGAGATCTACATAATCAAGTCTCTAAGGTGGCTTGATGACTCTTTTCGACCTGTCTCTTGCCAGCAGGTAGTCATTATTAGTCTCCTCATCTTCACCAGCAACTTGTGCTTCTTCTTCGACTTCTTATGGGTTATACAATTCAGCATCACTATGCTCCACCTCAATAGGAATCTCTTCCTGCTCTACCTCTTCTTAAGAGATCTTCGATCTTCGACCAACGTCATCAGTTTTCTTGAAAGCCATCTCAGCTTCATTGAAAACTACATCTCAACTTATGATACACCTCTTATGACCTGGCTCTAGGCACCACAGCCTATAAGCTTTGACTCCTTCAAGGTATCCAAGGAACATACATCTCAGAGGTTTAGATTCAACCTTGTCTTTCCTAATGTAAGCATAGGCTAAGCAACCAAATACTCTAAGTCTGTTGACATTAAGTGGATGTTTTGACCAAACTTCTTCAGGTGTTTTCATCCCCAAAGTTGTCGAGGGACACCTATTTATCAGGTAAGCTGCAGTCATGACTGTCTCAGTCCAAAACACCTTCTTCAATCCTGTACTTACTAACATGCACCTCACTCGTTCCAAAATGGTTCAATTAAACCTTTCAGCCAAACCATTTTGTTGGGGAGTACCTGCAGTAGTTCTATGTCTTACAATACCAGACGCAACATAATAATTGTCAAAATTCAAGACCATTGTCGGTCCTCAACCTCTTGACCTTCCTGGCAATTTGTTTTTCGACTAGAGTCTTCCAAGTTTTGAAATTTTTATAAGTTTCATCCTTAGTGTTCTGGATGAATACCCATATCTTTCTAGAGTAATAATCAACCATGGATAGAAAATACTTTACACCTGAGTGTGAAGGATTCCTTGCAGGTCCCCAAAGATCAGCATGAATGTAATCAAGGGATCCACATGTTCTTTGCTTACATTTGTTAAATTTTATTCTACAGGATTTACCAAACACACAAGGTTCAAAAAAACTCCAGCTTTTCGACCTTGTCACCACACAACAAATTTTGTTTCGAAAATTCGACCAGACCTCTTTCACTAATATGGACAAGTCTCTTGTGCCATAGTTCAGCCTTCGACATAGGTTTTGTGGATGCCACATCTGCTGAACCACTTACAACCTCAGCCTCAAGGGTATACAAGGCTTGTTTCTTCATGCCTCTCAAGACTTCCTTCGACCCCTTCATTACCCTTAGGATACTTTGCTCTCCTTTGAACACATATCCTTTCTTGTCGAATTCACCAAGAGAAATCAAATTCCTCTTAAGATCAGGTACATACCTGACATCAGTTAATAGCCTTATTGACTCATCATGGAGCTTGAATCTCACAGATCAAATACCTGCAATTTTGCAGGCTTTGTTATTTCCCAATAGCACTGATCCACCATCTTAGTCACATAATTTTTCATACACATTCTTGTTTGGAGTCATGTGCCAAGTACACCCTAAATCTGTAATCCATTCCTTGTTAGAGTCACTGTTCGAAACCACCAGGACATCAGATGATTCATAACCTTCTTGCATAATGGTTGCATTACCATTATCCTTTTCACCATGATTATTCAATCGATTAAGACATACTTTTCTTGTATGACCCTCCTTCTTACAATGATAACACTTAATAGTAGGAGCATTATCACCATAAGAATTCTGTAGAACTTTATCCTTCTTCTTCTCAAACCTAACATCTTTCTTCAAGAATTTCCCCTTAACGGACAAACCTTCCCCAGCTGTTGATGGCTTGTGCTTCCTTCATTCGTTCAAATCCTTAGAGTACAAGGCAGATTGAACATCTTCAAAGGTCAACAGATCTCTTCCATATAAGAGAGTTTCTTTGAAATGAGTAAGAGACTTAGGTAAAGAACATAACAGCAGCAACACTTGATCTTCATCATCAATCTTGACCTCGATATTCTCAAGATAAAGAAATAACTTGTTGAACATATCCAGCTGCTCAGCCAAGGCTTTGCCATCATTTATCTTAAATGAATACAAAACTTGCTTCAGGTAGAGACGATTAACCAACGATTTAGTCATGTACAAACCTTCAAGTTTCACCCACACACCAGCTGCAGGTTTCTCCTTTGAAACCCGTCGAAGAACCTTATCATTAAGGCTCAATGCAATGGCACTGTGAACTTTTTCGACCATCATTTTCTTCTCCTTCTCCGATAGGGAAACATCCACCTTCTCTGATCCTTTCAATGCTTCTAACTAACTCTGCTGAATTAGCAGAACTTGCATTTTTAAGCGCCACAAACTAAAATCATTCACGCCGGTGAATTTCTCAATCTCATGCTTTTTTGACGACATCTTTTTTTTCACGCTCACCGCATCAGTTTGTTGTGAAACGATGTCGTCAATAACAGAACAAAGTTATGAGATAAAGATTGAGTTTCTTGAACAAACACAAGAAATCCTATTAGGTTTTACAAAGAGAGAGAGAAGAAGGAAAAATAAAAATAAGAATTGGTTAAAATGTCTTACTATTCACTTACTCAATAAGGGTTCAAAGATTACAAGTGAATAACAACAATTAACTTCTCTCAACAACCTGAGAGAACTAGTCTTGTTGTACCCCAAATTTTACCCCTTAGATGTCATAACATTTTGCACCTACATTTAGGATTCATTCATTTGTGCATTGTTAACTAACCACAATATCTTGCTAGTTTGTTTCTTTTGTGAAAGCCAGGTTTACACAGGAAAGAGAACAAAAGTCAATAAGCCAGACTCTCACATGTTTCAAGGGTTCATCAACCATCTGAGCTCACATACTTTCAAGAGGTCTCAATCAACAAGAAACCAAGTGTGTTCGGTTCTTATTACAAGTGCCATGAGCCACAGGATTCAACATGCCTCAAACTAGGGTTTTCTCAACGACAGTCAACCATTGCCTTTGGTTTTGATCATGACATATTCCCAAGCTTTGGAACTTGATTCTACATGATACTGGACATCCCTAGAGGCCATCTATGGACCTTGGAAAAGAGTGAAGAAGCAAGATCCTCAAAGATCGCCCAATGGAATTCCTGAGGAAATCAGGGTTTTGACCGAAGAAATCGAGCCTCTGATTCTGATGTTATTGGACCGAAATGAAGTATTCAAGTTATGCTCGACCATGGACCGAGGGCATGAGAAAGCACAAGGCATTTGTGAATTTTATTTGAATTTATTTGATGAAAAGAAGAAAATAAAGAAAAAGATACATGGCGCCCACCACCATTAAAGTGGTGTCTGCCATGTATAAATAAGGGTGGCACCTGCCATAAAAAAAGCATGGCACCTGCCATGACTTCTGCTTCCCAAAAAATAAAATAATAATGTGTTTTATTTTAAATTAAGTAAATGCAAGTGGTTCCAAATTCATCATGAAATGAAAACAACTTTTCAGTAAAGCATGGCTTCACATCTCATCAGCCAACCTATTTTCTGAAGCCTATTTTCTGAAATCGAAGACTTTTTCAACCACGCCAGCTTGCACGGAGATTTGAAAAAAAGGGTAAAACCATCAATGCTTCAAGTTCTCCATTTCCTCATATAAATATGACTTTTCATCTTCAGTTTCAAACACACTAGAGATTCACCGAAAAAATAGTGAATGCTCTCCTCCTATTTCTCCCCCAGTTAATGTTATAATTCTGAGTTTTGTTTTTCGGTTCGAGTTTTCCACCGTCCACCTTCAGTAACTGGAATTTTGAAGAAGAAGAGGTTCGTTCGGTTTACTTTAGGTACCTGTGAAGAGGCAGTGGACCTTCTCCACTAGGTAATATTCACACTTCCGTTTCATTTCTGTTTCATTCCGTTTTTGCAATGTCATGATGATTTGCTTCAGGTTATTATTATATTGTGCTAGCATATTAATGTTTGATTCACATTATGTGTGATTTTATTGTAGTTAATTTTTATGAATGCTGTTTAAAAGATAAAACAAAATAAAAATAAATAAAGAAAAGAGAAAAGAAGCAAAGTGGCGCCTGCCACCATACAACATGCACCACTAATGGCGCATGCCATAGGTTAATGTGGCGCCTGCCACATGGTGTGCCACTAAGTGTGGCACTGGCCACCAAATAGTGGCGCCTGCCACTTTAATTGTTGTTTTTATTTATTTTATTTCTTATAAATTTCACTTCTTTTCTAAAAACATCAAAAACAAAAAAATATGTTTAAACTTCAAAACAAATAAATTTTTGAACTTTTCAGTATTATATGCATGTAAATATTTGTTCGTTGTTCCTCGACTTGAACAACATCATTTCTGTTATTTATGTGTATTGATTTCTGTTGCTAATTTTCATAACTTAACATGTCTCTGATTTCAAGACATTGAAAATGTTATCTTTGCCGTACTCGTATTGTTTACTTATTTTCAATCCCTTTCAACTTTTGTCTACAAGTTATCATCTCCCTATTCCAAAGGAAAGTCTCTCTATTAAAGGCAAGGTCATAGATAGCTCATTACCCTTTTAACCTAGCCTTAGGTTTGGAGTCGCCGCACTCCACGTAGGTGTCTTGCTATCAGACCCTACTTTCCCGTGAACACTTCATTCCCTTTTAACCTAGCCTTCCCGAGAGATAGCCATTAATCTCTTATAAATCTTAAACCTTTCTTTAGACCTTCACAAGAGATAGCCATTAATCTCTTCTCCTTCACGACGGCCTAACCCTTCACAATCCTTTCACAAGAGATATCCATTAATCTCTTTTCCTAAACAATCAATCCTCACAAGCTTTGCTTTCAAGCTTTTCACCCTGCTTTCCCTTGGAACCTTGACCACAGTCAAGAGTTCCTCACCCCATTGAGGGGAACTATGAATGGTCTGATTTCATTCCCTTCAGGATACATAGGCACAAGATGCGATGTCTTGGCGGGCATACTTAGTGTATATACCCATAGGTCTTTACCTTAGCACACTTTTCCTTAGCAAACAAACTTTAGAATAACACAAATACTAACAAGAGGTTCTTGTAGAGTACTACAGATATCTAGGATGCTAACACCTTCCCTAGGTATAACCAACCCCCGAACCTTAGATCTCTTATTAGGGTTTTCTTCGTTCTTTACCCTTTCCTTTGGATAAATCAAAGCTCGGTGGTGAATTTCAAAGTTTTGTGATGCAAGTTAATTAATGGCACTACGGGAAAAGAGGGAAAAGAGGGCACTTTTTTTGCCCTATAAAAGCGTTGTCTAAGCCTGCGCTGTCGTAGGTAAAGACGACGCTTTTTTATTTATGAAAAAATGCTCTCTAAAAGGGAACTTTAGACAGCGTTTCGTAATGGTTTTTGACATACCTCATCACCTATGGAAATGAGGTCTAACGACCATGCAACAAACGAACCTAACCTCTGAAACCGAGTCTGGTATCGGTAGTAACGCATCCGTATCTAATGCGATATCAACCGACACTTTCAGATAACCTTGTGGGAGCGGATGATGGTGAAGTAACGCTCCCGCAAAGTTATGCACTTTTCCCTTGCCAACCATGCGATAAGTCGGAAACGACAAATACAGCTGGCAAGATGAAATGCCCTAAAGCAATAATGAATATGTAACTGTTAATATGTATAAAGGTCAAATAAAATAAATGTGTTAATTTAATTAAAATAAATATGTGCTAATTACCTCGGGAATTTTATATGGAGAATTGATACTAGCTTTGTCACTAGCATCTTTCAAACCGGAACCGCGCCTTTCCGCCTCATATCTCTCTTTATCCTGCTGCAATGCTTGGACTTGCGCTTGTAGTGCCATCACAGTTTGCATGATTTCTTGGGTGGTGGGATTTTTTTTCTTTGATTGCTTATACAAGGATGATGGAGTCACACCAAATCCTTTACCTCTCACCCGACCGGGATACTCAGGAACATTTAGTACTCGACTAAGAATGCTCCTGCAATCATCCTCACTTGCGGGTATGGATTTAGATAGATTCTCCTGAAATTCATTGATATATCGAAAATTATTAGTGGGGATTAAAAATTAATTATAATTTAATAAAATTTCAATTAACTTTGAGACATAATGTTATACTTACACATTCTTCATAAACATGCTGAACATCTTCTGTAACAGCTCCACCCTTACCCACGCGAGCTTCCTTCCATAAAACATGGTCCGGAAGTGATGATTCTTCACTTTTAGACTCTTCTAACTACACATTTAGTTAAATAATAAGTTCATCAATTATAACACAATAATACAATTAATAAAATCATTTCAATTAATATATACTTACCAATTTTTGTTGTAATCGTGCATATCCCAAACGCCCTTTTCTGTATGGATACGCGGGGTTTGATGCTCTTTCGCGATTAATGGCACTCAATTTCTGGATAAAATTTTTTAAGTCATATCAAAACAAACTAATGAAACACATATATAATACAATCAATAGACATGACAAGACAACATTACATTGAATTCTTTAGTTTTCCGTTTGTCTACAAAAATGCCCCATTCTTGCGGTGTAATCACATCCGCATACAACGGTGGAAGTTCTGCTTCAACAAAAATTTTGTTCTCATCCCTAAGATATTTGTTTGATAATAAGGCTCTAAACCCTCTGTGTCTCTTTCCGGCCAATTGAAGACAATACTTTTGCTGACTTTCTTCAATATTAAAGGACCTCTACGAAAAAACATACACATATAAACATAAAGTGTTTTAGTATAAGTAAATTAAAGACTTAATCGTCAACAAAAATCTAATAACATCAATCATATTTGGGAAGTACCTGTATCTCAGCCCATATCTTTTCTTTACCGGCATCCAACGATTTACTCCTCCAATTATCACTAGTGATTGGAATGTGCTGACGGACAAGTGAACCAATGTATGAAGATAACATTGAACCGTTAGGCTCAACTAGTTGGTTCTGGTCACTCCAATGTACAACAAATCTCACCCCTTTATCTCTAGCACGGATGATTCTCTTCATAATGGTTTTTCCTCTTTTTATTTCATGTTCTACATTCGAAGCTTCATTCTGAGCTTCCTGTGTATCTTGTGTCTCGTGGGTGTCTTCCTGGTTATTAGATATTTTACCTGTAAGAAAGAAAAAAACAAAAATTAAATGACAAATATAAACTCATAAAGCAAAAGAGTTTCTTACCTAGCCCTTTCATCACACATACTACCAAGAAATATAAACTCATAAAGCAAAAGTGTTTCTTACCAACACCCTCACTTCACTGTTAATGAATACTTACAACTTACAAAGCTAAGCAAGTTAAAGTGAAAATTGAAAAGGAAAAGAAAAATAATTAATAAACACTGAAATTGATACTTGTTAGTAACAGGTACCAAGTAAATAAACAAACACCCTTATAAAAGAATGATAAGATTCTGAGTTTCTAATTCTAACAAGAAATTGATACTTGTTAGTAACAGGTACCAAAAGGAGAGGTCAATAGTAATCCTACACAAAATATTCGAATTTTATCATCATTCTACACAGAAACTCTAGCTTTTACTACAGGGTCATATTCTATTATATATACCAAACAAGAACAACAATAATAGTTTAAAAATCAAGAGAAATAAATTTATAAGCAAAAAACATCAACAAAAATGTTGTTTTACGTTTCTTTTAAAAAAAAAGAAGAAAAAGTTGCAGGTGGTGGTAAGAAACACTTTTGCTTTATGACAAGAACGAACAACAACGAACAACAGTAACATGCAAGAACGATTGACAATAACGATGACAAGAACAGCAACAACGAACAATGTTAGAAGTAAGAACAGCAACAACAATGTACCTCTTCTTCGTCACGACGGCAGCAGTGAAGTCACGACAATGAACGACGACAGCAGAACGACGGCAACCGCGAATGAACGACGACAATGGCGGATGAACGACGGCAATGGCAAAGGGTTTCAGCAGAGAAGAAAGAGAGCAAGGGTTTTCGCAGAGAAGAAAGAGAGCAAGGGTCGAGAGAAGAAAATGATTAGAAGCAGTTTCAGAAAATGAAATGAAATGTGTTTTATATTTTAATTAATAAATGACCTTAGAGGGCGCTTTCCTTAAAAAGCGCTTTCTAAAGTGAGGAGACTTAAAGACCTTAGAGGGCGCTTTTCTTAAAGCGCTTTCTAAGGTTAAACTTTAGACAGTGCTTTTCTAAAGCGCTTTCTAAAGGCTATTTTTAGAAGGCTTATAACAGCGCTTTGTCCTTAGAAAGCGCTGTCTAAGGTTTACCTGAAAATGTCAAAAAATATAAAAATGAGTATGGGGCGAGGGGAATTCGAATCCCAGACTCAAAACATGGCAAACAAACACACAAACCTCCTTGACCAGCGGTACTACGCCCTCATCCATTGTTTATACTCACTCCATAAATATATAAAATACGGTGTCAACATATATATTTAAATATATTATTTGTATAATTTTAAATATAATTTAAAATAAATTAATATATAATTTAATATAATTTAAATATATTAAATATAATTTGATATATTAATATAATTTAAAGTATATTTTAAATTATATATTAATATAATTTATATATATTAAATATAATTTAAATAAGTTAAAATGTTTGTATTTAAAACATATATATTTAAATATATTATTTGAATAATTTAAAATATAATTTAAAATAAATCAAAATATAATTTAATATAATTTAAATATATTAAATATAATTTTATATATTAATATAATTTAAAGTATATTTTAAATTAATATATTTTAAATTATATATTAATATAATTTATATATATTAAATATAATTTAATTAAGTTAAAATGTTTGTATTTAAAACATATATATTTCAATATATTATTTGAATAATTTAAAATATAATTTAAAATAAATTAAAATATAATTTAATATAATTTAAATATATTAAACATAATTTGATATATTAATATAATTTAAAGTATATTTTAAATTATATATTAATATAATTTATATATATTAAATATAATTTAAATAAGTTAAAATGTTTGTATTTAAAACATATATATTTAAATATATTATTTGAATAATTTAAAGTATAATTTAAAATAAATTAAAATATAATGTAATATAATTTAAATATATTAAATATAATTTGATATATTAATATAATTTAAAGTATATTTTAAATTATGTGTTAATTTAATTTAAATATAATTTAAAATAAATTAAAATATAATTTAATATAATTTAAATATATTAAATATAATTTGATATATTAATATAATTTAAAGTATATTTTAAATTAATATATTTTAAATTATATATATTAAATATAATTTAAATAAGTTAAAATATATATTTCAAATATATTAAATATAATTTGATATATTAATATAATTTAAAATTCCTTTCCCTACCTAAAGGGCGTGGGTTCGACCCCCCCTTTTGCCATTTTTTGTGATTCTTGATGTTTTTCAGTATAATTGTGTCAAACAACAAATACAGCGCTGTCTCTGAAAATGTTTAGAATTGTTTTATATTTTAATTAGTAAATGACTTTAGAGGGCGCTTTTCCTTAGAAAGCGCTTTCTAAAGTGAAAAGAAATTGAGCCCTATTAGAGCGCTTTCTGAAAGCGCTTTCTAAGGTGATACCTATAGCAGCGCTTTTTAAAGGCGATTTCTAAGGTGGCACTCTTTTACATGCTTTTACAGCGCTTTTGAAAAGCGCTTTCTAAAGCCTTTCTTTTAAGGCGCTTTTTTTAAGCGAAATTTTTTTTATTCTTTTTAGCAGCGCTTTTGCATAATACCGCTGTCTTTTTGGTGCTGTCTAATCATACTTTTGGCGTAGTGTGGCTTGTTATCCGATTCTCATCGCAGCAGAAAATGGCGACTTCACTGGGGATCAACTCTCCCCTAAGAGGGTTAAGCTCACCTTGTTTGTATTTGTGTTATTTACATGTTTGCTTGCTTGTATACTTGTACATTTTGTATATTTGTATATATCTGCTTGTGCTTGGGTTTTCTGTTTGGCAGGGTGGTTACTTGGAGTGGTGAGATGAGTCATAACCCGGACTTAAGCATACACTTATGATAGGATTGTGGTGTAATCAATAGTCGGTTATTGGGAGTAGTCCTAACAATTTTTGGCATATGATGACCACGCTGAGGCCCTTTGGGATTGTTGATGTTTGATGTGAGTAGTCGAATTGATGTCTCTCTTCCCGATTTGAGGGCCCGTGATTCTGAGGACCGTAGTTACCTTCACCCCACTTGGCCTTTTTAGGACGTAGTGCAATGGCTATGAGGGAGTAGTCCCAAGTGGTTGATACGCGATACTACACTCAAAAGAGTTTATCTTGAGAATATTATTAACCCGCGTGAGTAGTCACGTAGGCCGATAATATCTGAAAGATTTACGATGACTCTGCGAACTTCTTAGAACCCTGTTCTACGGATACAAGAACCCTAGTACACACCCTGTGGTTGGTTCTTTACCCAGACTCCATGCTGTGATTTCGAACCCTTGATCCTGTTGCATGTGTTTTGCATCTTGTTTGCATCGCATTGCATATCATTTGCATCTTTGCATGATTCATTGCATGCGTCCGTCTGTCTAGTTACTCATTTCCAGCTGTTTCTATCCACTAGTGTCACTTGTGAGTTGTCAAGCTGATTCCTCGACACCGATACCGGACTAGAGCTAACTACAGACGAAGGATGTCAGAGCAAGAGGCACACAATGCTGAGGTCCGAACGGAGATCGATGACCTTAAGTTCGAGCATGACTAAACTCACTGAGATGCTTCAAGTTTTGATTGCTAGAGGAGAGCCTCCCCAAAGAACTATCATCCAGGAAGTTTCAAGTGCTGAACCTCCACCGGTTCAAATACCACCTTCAACTTGGCCCGAGTTTGGTTTGCCACACAATTATTCTCTACCGATTGTATCTACTTCTATGGTTGGTCAGACTGTTATGCCTGTATTTCAAGCTCCTATTTTTGCCGAGCCCAGACCTGCGATCCATGCTATTCCTCAGATTGTTCAAGCTTCCTTTGAGAATCCCCTCTTTGAGTACAATGCTGCTAGTGCTCAGGGTGAAGAGCCTGAAGACTTTGTTGAACCTGAGGTTGTCCGTGAGCAGTTTCAGATCATGGACAAAAGACTTAAAGCCGTTGAGGGTACTGACTTCTTCAATGTGGATGCAGACAACATGTGCTTAGTGTCTGACCTTGTTATGCCTGCTAAGTTCAAAACTCCAGAAGTACAAGGGCCATTCTTGTCCAAGGGCTCATTTGGTCATGTATTGTCACAAGATGGCTGCTTATACTAAAAATCAAAAGCTGCTTATCCACTATTTTTAGGATAGCTTGAGTGGAGCATCACTCAAATGGTATATGGGTCTCGAGTAAAACTTCATCCACTGCTTCCAAGATCTTGTAAATGCCTTCATGAAGCAGTATAAGTGTAACCTTGACATGGCCCTTGATCACCGCCAGCTGCAAAATATGACTCAACATGAGAAGGAATCTTTTAAGGAGTATGCTCAGCTCTGGAGAGAGTTAGCTTCCCAAGTTGAACCTCCTTTGGCTGAGAAAGAGTTGACTGGAATGTTCATGGATACCTTGTCCCCATTCTATTGGGAAAAGATGATTGGAAGTGTTTCCTCCAACTTCACTGATTTGGTTACTATCGGACAAAGACTCGAGGAAGGTCTTAAGAAAGGAAAAGTGTCAAAAGCTGCTGAATCTTCCAATGCTGTGAAGAAATCCTATGGGAACTTTCAGAGAAAAAGGGAAGATCAGACTAACGCTGTAATGGTTGAAGTGAGAAGGCCTCGTCCCCAACCTCAGTATGTTATTAACCCTACTATTGCTGCTATTACACCCGTGATTACTGCTCCACGACCAGCTCAAGCTTCCCAACGTCCGACTGTAGGACAAAACCAGTACCGTAATAGGAATTAATTTGATCCTATTCCCATGACATACATCGAACTTTATCCTGGTATGGTTCAACAAGGTTTGATTACCACAAGGCCTTTACCTCCTCCTCCAAATCCTCTTTCAGCCGGCTATATGGCTGATCTTCATTGTGAATACCATCAAGGTGGTGCAGGCCATAACTTGGAAGGTTGCTTTGCATTGAAGGCTAAAGTACAAGAGCTGATGAGAAACAAAATCCTCTCCTTTAAGGATAATCCCAGTGTACAGAGCAACCCTCTACCAGGGCACGCCAAGTGAAGCTTCAGTCGACTTCAACTCAGCTACTTCTTAAAGACAGGACAACCTTGTTTCTTGTTGTTTGCATTTTCCTTATTTGTAATAGATGTTTGCTTTCAACTAGGTTTGTACTTTCATGATTAATGAAATGAGCATTGCAACTTTTTGATTCAATTCATTTTGTCCACTATTTACATCTTTATGCTTTCATTTGCAAAACATTTTATCTCTTTTCCACTTTCTTTTTTATTATGCAAAGATTGGAGGGAGAATGACGAAAACGTTATACTCATAATTGTTGTTGGTATGCTTTCAAATCAAAACTTTGCTGACGATGTAAGGCATTGTTTCACATTCCCCTAAACACTGGAGAAATAAGGAATATAATCCTTCGTTAACTCCTTCGAGCCTAGAAGTAGGAGTTTTCTTTCCTTACAAAACACAAAACCCTTAAATCTCAACTTTGAGGCAGGGTAGTTCTCAGTTTGAATTGGTTATGCATTCTAACGCAAGCGCTTCATGCAAGACACTAGTCAGCTCTCTCAAATCAAATAAAAAAAGAAGATGTCTCAAAACCTCAGAAGACAAAGAAGAGGTCTCAAAACCTCAGAAGACAAAGAAAAGTCTCAAAACCTCAGTAAAGACAAGAAGAGGTCTAAAAAAAAACTCAGCAACAAAGGACAACCAAATGTTGTAAGGGAGTAATGACAACTCAAGGTGTCTTAATCATCGACAACTATCATCAGATCAATTCCTAGCCTATGGGAATTTGAATGTATATCATGTTTTAACTGAGCTTAGGACCGAAGTTCATCACGGAGATTGGGTGGGCGCAAATAAACTTTGAGCTTTTATCCTTTGTTTCATAAACTGTGAACAAGGCTATGTTACAACCCTCAAAAGACCTAACTGAAGCAAGGTTATTTTGAAAGCATGCTACAGCAAGGTTGCGTAAACTGACTCCTAAAGATCTTTGCGGATCATCTGTTTTGGCATCATACCTTTCACTTTTAAATGTCTTGAACCGCCGTGTTCAGACCAGTGATTCATTTGTTTTATTGATTTTGATTTCAAAAGTAGCATGAACTTTACATTTACCATGTTTGTATGAATACTTTTGTTTACAAATGGCTTTCTTCTCAAGGAATTTTCAAATAATTAAGAAAATTGGTCGATGATCCTATCAGGGGCAAGTTCTTTCCAAAATCTATTAAAGAATTAGTTCAAGGGTTGTTATTCAGAGGCAAGTCCTTCTCAGAATTGGTTTATCCAGAAGATTTTTCAAGACTCAGACTGGGGCAAGCTTTCCAAAGAGCACAACAAAGCAGTCATGTCAAGAGTCAGACAAATTGAAGCCATGATCAGTTCATCTACGACAGTCAGCTAGTATGGGGAAATTAATTTGAAGAATCCCCATGCAACTTTCCATCCTTCCTACAAAGAGCATCACTTGATACAGTTTACCAGTGTGGCAGAGATGTGTCTAGCAATAGCATCTCTAGTCCCCAATGCAGAAATACAGTGATCTCCGTGTTGAGGAATCAGTCTTCCAATCTTGTCTTCTCCCCAAAAGGGTCGAGCGGTATCGTCAGCATCTGCATTTGCATTTTGATCATATATCATCTGCATAATTAATATACATATGCATATCATGAGTGTTTCATCCTCATTTGCATTTCTCCCGAGGTCGTGTCGTTATCCACGTCTTACCTTACCAAAATGTTACCTGTCCTTTTCATTCAGTGTCATTCCTTAATGTTGTCATTCTCTTGCGCATCTAATCCTGTTGATAGATGTTGGTCTTTTATCTTTCCAGTGCTATTCCTGAATCTTTATATTCTTTCACTCCAGTGCCATTCCTGGATGTCCGTCTCTTGTGATCTCTAGTACCATTCTTGGATATCTTGTTCCTCTTGTTTCTCCCAGTGCTATTTCTGGAAGTTTTGCCTCTCTTCTGTAATCTTCATCAAATTTGCTTGGATATCTTTCAGCGCCATTCCTGAAAGTCTTATCTGTTCATTTAGTGCCATTCCTAAATGAGTTTTCTCCTTTGCATTCAGTGCCATTCCTGGATGTCTTTCTCACCATCATTCGATACCGTTCCTGAATATGATTTGCCTTTACTTTCAGTGCCATTCTTGGAAGTTCACAGTCATTTAATGCTTTCTTGGATATTGTGATTCCTTTTATCCAATGCTTTCTTGGGTATCCCCTTGTTCATTTTCGTTCAATACTTTCTTGGATGTTGTGGTTTCTTTTTATCCAATGCCTTCTTGGATTTCCCCTTTTGTCTCATTTGCATCTGATGCCTTCTTAGATATTGTGAGTGTACCTTTCATTCAAATCCATTATTGGATGATCGGTTTCTTTGTATCCAATGCAGTCTTGGATCCCGGTTTGTTCACTTTTGTCTAAAGTCGTTATTAGATATTGTGATTTGTACCCTTCATTCAAAGCCATTATTGAATGTCTGGTGTCCTTTTATCCAATGCTTTCTTGGATCTCTATCTTTCTCACGTTTATCTGATGCTTTCTCAAATATTGTGATTGTACCTTTCATTCAAAGCCATCATTAAATGTCTGGTTTCTTTGCATCCAATACCTTCTTGGATCCCTGCTTTGTTCGCTTTCATCTGATGCCTTCTCAGATATCGTGACTTGTACCTTTCATTCAAAGCCATTATTGGATGACTGGTTTCTTTTCATCCAATGCCTTCTTGGATTACCCTTGTTTTCTCACTGTCATCTGATGCCATTCTCAGATATTGTGATTATACCTTTCATTCAAAGCCATTATTGGATGTCTAGTTTCTTTTTTATCCAATGCCTTCTTAGATCTCTGTTTTGTTCACTTTTATCTAAAGACATTATTAGATATTGTGATTTATACCTTTCATTCAAAGCCACTATTGGATGTCTGGTTTCTTTTGCCATCTGATGTTTTTCCGGATGTGCCTTTCTCTGTCTTTTCTGGCTTTTCTTGAAGATCCCGTTTGAACTCTTCAGTATAAGAAAATCCCAAAAAATATTTTGCTGATGTCTATCCTCTTATTTCAGGCTGATTCCCGATGGAGATCATGTCTTCTTTCTGGTTTCATGCCCAGTAAGAAAGTGTTTTATTTTCCCAGTGTCGTCTGGTTACCTATGAACCTGTCGTCCATCTCCCTGGATCTTTCCCCAGTGGAGAACACCTCTCTGGCTCTTATCTCTAGTAAGGATCTATGAGGGTTCCCCCTTTATTTTTCTATCCCCGGTGTTTCCTTGGAGTATCCCCAGTGAGTCTCTTTTGTTGGTCAGTCTGTATCCCCAGTAAGTCTTTCTTGTCGATATTAACCTTCATCCTTCTCCAGTAAAACTCACCTGTAGTTGTTTGTTTTTAGTGTATTGTTTGTCTACATTCTTTGCACTATCATGGCAGCATATCATCATACTAGTAGTTCATGGCTTGTCAGCATTTGCATCTGCATTCCATCTAAGGGAGAAAATTTTCGGTTTTCTATATTTAAATATCTTTCACCTTGATGTCCCAAAGATTCCCATTCCTCGTACATCCGGTAAATCTATTTAAATAGAGGCAACTGTTGTACCCCAAATTTTACCCCTTAGATGTCATAACATTTTGCACCTACATTTAGGATTCATTCATTTGTGCATTGTTAATTAACCACAATATCTTGCTAGTTTGTTTCTTTTGTGAAAGCCAGGTTTACACAGGAAAGAGAACAAAAGTCAATAAGCTAGACTCTCACATGTTTCAAGGGTTCATCAACCATCTGAGCTCACATACTTTCAAGAGGTCTCAATCAACAAGAAATCAAGTGTGTTCGGTTCTTATTACAAGTGCCATGAGCCACAGGATTCACCATGCCTCAAACTAGGGTTTTCTCAACGACAGTCAACCATTGCCTTTGGTTTTGATCAGGACATATTCCCAAGCTTTGGAATTTGATTCTACATGATACTGGACATCCCTAGAGGCCATCTATGGACCTTGGAAAAGAGTGAAGAAGCAAGATCCTCAAAGATCGCCCAATGGAATTCCTGAGGAAATCAGGATTTTGACCGAAGAAATCGAGCCTCTGATTCTGATGTTATTGGACCGAAATGAAGTATTCAAGTTATGCTCGACCATGGACTGAGGGCATGAGAAATCACAAGGCATTTGTGAATTTTATTTGAATTTATTTTAAGAAAATAAGAAAAGAAAGAAAAAGATACATGGCGCCCACCACCATTAAGGTGGCGCCTGCCATGTATAAATAAGGGTGGCACCTGCCACAAAAGAAGCATGACGCCTGCCATGAATTCTGCTTCCCAAAAAATAAAATAATAATGTGTTTAATTTTAAATTAAGCAAATGCAAGTGGTTTGAAATTCATCATGAAATGAAAACAGCTTTTCAGTAAAGCATGGCTTCACATCTCATCAGCCAACCTATTTTCTGAAGCCTATTTTCTGAAATCAAAGACTTTTTCAACCACGCCAGCTTGCACGGAGATTTGAAAAAAAAGGGTAAAACCGACAATGCTTCAAGTTCTCCATTTCCTCCTATAAATAGGACCTTTCATCTTCAGTTTCAAACACACCAAAGATTCACCGAAAAAATAGTGAATGCTCTCCTCCTATTTCTCCCCCAGTTAATGTCATAATTCTGAGTTTTGTTTTTCGGTTCGAGTTTTCCACCGTCCACCTTCAGTAACTGGCATTTTGTGGATGAAGAGGTTCGTCCGGTTTACTTTACGTACCTGTGAAGAGGCAGTGGACCGTCTCCACTAGGTAATATTCACACTTCCATTTCATTTATGTTTCATTCAGTTTTTGCAATGTCATGATGATTTGCTTCAGGTTATTATTATATGGTGTTAGTATATTAATGTTTGATTCACATTATGTGTGATTTTGTTGTAGTTATTTTTTATGAATGCTGTTTAAAAGATAAAACAAAATTTAAAAAAAGAAGAGAAAAAAAGCAAAGTGGCGTCTGCCACCATTACCAAATAGTGGCGTCTGCCACCATACAACATGCACCACTAATGGCGTCTGCCATAGGTAAATGTGGCGCTTGCCACATGGTGTGCCACTAAGTGTGGCACTGGCCACCAAATAGTGGCCCTTGCCACTTTAATTGTTGTTTTTATTTATTTCATTTCTTATAAATTTCACTTCTTTTCTAAAAACTTCAAAAACAAAAAAAAAATGTTTAAACTTCAAAACCAATAAATTTTTGAACTTTTCAGTATTATGTGCATGTAAATATTTGTTCGTTGTTCCTCGACTTGAGCAATATTATTTCGGTTGTTTATGTGTATTGATTTCTGTTACTAATTTTCATAACTTAACATGTCTCTGATTTCAAGACTTTGAAAATGTTATCTTTGCCGTACTCGTATTGTTCACTTATTTTCAATCCCTTTCAACTTTTGTCTACAAGTTATCATCTGCCTATTCCAAAGGAAAGTCTCTCTATTGACCGCAAGGTCATAGATAGCTCATTACCCTTTTAACCTAGCCTTAGGTTTGGAGTCGCCGCACTCCACGTAGGTGTCTTGCTGTCAGACCCTACTTTCCCGTGAACACTTCATTCCCTTATAACGTAGCCTTCCCGAGAGATAGCCATTAATCTCTTATAAATCTTAAACCTTTCTTTAGACCTTCACAAGAGATAGCCATTTATCTCTTCTCCTTCACGACGGTCTAACCCTTCACAATCCTTTCACAAGAGATAGTCATTAATCTCTTCTCCTAAACAATCAATCCTCACAAGCTTTGCTTTCAAGCTTTTCACCCTGCTTTCCCTTGGAACCTTGACCACAGTCAAGAGTTCGTCACCCCATTGAGGGAACTACGAATGCTCTGATTTCATTCCCGTTAGGATACGTAGGCACGAGATGCGATGTCTTGGCGAGCATACTTAGTGTATATACCCATAGGTCTTTACCGTAGCACACTTTTCCTTAACAAGCAAACTTTAGAATAACACAAATAGTAACAAGAGGTTCTTGTAGAGTACTACAGATATCTAGGATGCTAACACCTTCCCTAGGTAAAATCAACCCCCGAACCTTAGATCTCTTATTAGGGTTTTCTTTGTTCTTTACCCTTTCCTTTGAATAAATCAAAGGTCGGTGGCGAATTTCAAAGTTTTGTGATGCAAGTTAATTAATGGCTTGTTATCCGATTCTCACCGCAACAAGTCTATTTATAGACTATTAAGCTAACTTAGACTACAAACTAACTTAACAATTGAGCTTACAAGTAAGATCCAATTCAACATACTTGTTTCGACAGCATACTTGAACAGACATCGACTACATCATGCACAATTCTTGTCAAACCATGAAGCTACCCAATCGACACCAGAATTCGATTCAAATACCACATACTTAAAATGATAAAAGTTACAAATAAACTATAAACTCTAAGAATTATAGATACAAGCCAACAAATCACTTGCATTGCATATAACATCTTTACTCTAGAATGACAAGTAACTATAGTAAATTGGGAAGCTTCAAAATCATAATTTCTGTCATCTATTCATCTATTTAAAAGTGAGAATAAAGAATCCATTCCATATTTTTAGGAAGCTATTTTTTTATTCATATCATAATGAACTAAAGACAATGTGGGACAGAATGGAATAGAAAATATAACATCCTAAAAATGCCATGAAATTCAGCTACCAAACAGAATAATCTCCCGAAACAAATCTATGTTCCTATTGCAGTCTACAACCACAATATAAAGGATTTTAAGGTTTCTGCAACATGTCGCAACTGCAATTTTGGTCGCATTGGCTGCATTTTACCACAGTATAAAGATTCCCGTCCTAACAGCAACCGCGACTGCAAGCACAATTTAACATCACGATCCAAAGTGAAATATACTAAAATGAGTAACAAGTGATCATCATTTATTGAGTTATTATCCACACTAACTAGAGAAAACTATTGGTGTTCCAATTCTATCCTTCAATCTTGGTGACCAACTTGGCTTCCAATAATGAGCGAGTTCGAGTCTTGAATAGGTGAAAAACGATTTGATATATTATAACTTGTAGGGCAATGATTCCTTCTGTAAGAAATTGCGGCTTTTCTCTCGGCTTCAAGGTAATGACCAAGAGAGTGAGCATCATTACCAATCACTGCATCAGTACATAGGTTTGAACAAAGCGAAAACAACCAAGGCTTCTGTTTGTGATTCTTCTTGTTGTCCTTTGAATTTTCCATCACTCTTCCCCTGCTTGATCTTCTTGAGAGTTCTAGGAAGCTCGAGATTCGGATGAGGCTGCCTAGTGTAATGCTCTTGTCATGGAAGAATGATCCTGTGGACTGTACAAAGCCAAGCTAAGTAATTAGGAAAAATGGGGCATGAATAATGCTATATGCAAGTAGAATAGATTCCACGTAAAATATTCTCAGGGCCAACCATTGAGCTGTTACAACGGAGACGTTTAAATTGTATTAGAAAAGAATTGTATCGATATAACTTTTGTACAATAAGGGACCGCATAGACGAGGTTTTAAAATACGGTCCGTTAGCACATAAACGGCAGCAGCAAAACGGTATTGCAAGGTGCCAATACCAATGCCGTTATTCATCGTATTTAAAGAACAAATTGTGGTTAATTCACACAGCGACAATCGCAATCACTGTTACAACACCTGTACCAACCGAAATCGTAAGTCTTTACGCGATTGCAATCGACCGCGACTGTTATTTAAAACCTTGCGCATAGATGAAACCTTTACAAAGTAAGGTATTAAGAATAAAAATAAAAGATAAGGAACCTGATTCAAACTTTGAAAAGATAATCAATTGAAAAATGTATTCATATAACCTCTGAGTTTGTGAACTTTGGTGTTTTAAAATATGATTGCTTCTTTCTTACACTTCTCAAAGGCTGTTTTCTACACATTAAGAATTTTTTTTTTTAAAACATATGCATAATATATAGAAGACTTTAACTTTCAAAAAAGCATGTTTTGAATTCATCAATCTAAAACCATATACCAACAAAATAAAAATTAAAGTAAAATCAAAGCCACATTCTGTCAAACAATGATGTGCTAGTCCATGCTATGGACCCCATTGGAACCAAGCAATTATGTATATTTTTGTTGTTTACATGCCAAAGAAGAGAAGGAACTAAAAGAAAACGACAGGACTAAGTATCAAATCTTTATGAGTTTGTTCACTATATGAAGTTTCCTTTTCCTATTCAATTATGGTTTTGGACTTATTCTAAAGCTAGAAAGCTATATCTTCATCAGAGAAATAATGAAAACAAAGTACATAGTTAAAAGCCATGATTATTATATTTTATAACCACAAACCAAGGATGCAAACTCCCTCAGTCATGGATCTCGCATTCACGCATTTGGAGTATTAGTGACTGTTTTATCAAAATCAGACGGTCCTGATTTATGTTGTCAAAATCAGACGGTCCTAATTTAAGTTGGGAATTTTAAATAATGATAAAAGTTAAAATCTGTATTTTTTTGGATTATCAGATCTTGATAGAACGGTCACTAATTCTTCGGATGCGCGGATGGGGTGATGGCAAGGAATCCAATTTCAAAAACGTGGCTGAATGATAGACAGAGCAAAGTATCTCAAATTAAGACAAGCTGAATAGGAATAGGATCAAAAACCAAAAAAGTGTATATCATTGTGTTGATGAGAAGTGCCACAGTGTCAGAGTCATACTTGAGTAGCCATTATTTTTGTACCAAAATAGTTATTATGTCAAGATATCTAAATAGCATTGTGACAATGATCATTTTAATTTTTAATAAATAACAAAATACTAAATTATTATTCTTTGCAATATTTTGAAAATTGGACCGGAGATCAAGATGAAATCTTTGAGTCACAGTTCTATTGGTTTAATGATGAAATCTTTGAGTCACAGTTCTATGGTTTAATGATGAAAATTGCAACCGTGATTGAACCGGATGATGATAAAATAAGTATTGAAAACAGGAAAGACGACTCAGCCATTGTTCAACTCGCTGATTTGGTTCAATTTTTAAGATTATAGGAAAGTATTAACCTGAGTGTCAAGATCTGATGAAGAATAAGTTGAAGGTGTGGGAGAATCAGCTGAAAGCACAGTGCTAAATGAGACTGATCCAGAAAAATCACCATTCCTCACCACCCCAATTCTAGAATTCAATAATCTCAATCCTAATGGCCACCCTTCTTCCTGAATCAACCCCAAAAAATCCACCAAAATAGGCAAAACCCTCAAAATGAATCAATAAAAAATACAAACTTTATGAAACAACTTCAAATAAAACCAACATCAATGAATTGTGTGTGAATGTGAGAGAGAGAAAGAAAGAGAGAGAGATGGTACCTGTTGAGCCATTACTGTCTTTTCTGAACAAAAGGTGTGACTTTTATGAGATGAAATGTGAATGTGAAATGAAATACTAACAAATTTGACTCAACAAAGTCACTTCAGACAGAGAAGTTTCATCTTCAAGATTATACATACACCCTCTAACAAAAAACAACACTTTAAAACGTTAAGTTTAACAAAAAGTAACAACATTTAACATAAAACAGTAATGTTACAAATTTGACATATTTTCTTCATTTGGGTCAAATATGAGTTAGACATTTAATCAAACAGAAAAAAGACAGAAGCAGTTAAAGTGCATTCATTCACATTGGGTTTGATTTGAGAGTTACAAATGAAATAGAGAGAGAGTGATAAGATGAGTGTGACATCTTACCAAGGGAGTGAAGAATCTCTGGTTTTTGATTTGGAGACAATGTAGAAAAGAAAATGATGAATGCAGAGAGAGTTTGGAATATTTTGGTCCAAGTTACAAAGTTGAGAGAGGGTAAAAAAGATGGCAACTTGAGTAAGAAAGGACAAGAGCAAGTGAGATTTATTATATTACTAGATTATAACTAAAACACTAACAAATGTCTTTAATAATGTATATTATTTGAGGAATCAAATTTGATAATAATTTTTTAGAAATTATGTATCTTTGTAAGAATCTAAAAAAAAGATTTTCACTACAAAATCTTTATTTATTTATTATTATTCCTTAACAAGTACTACTATCTTAAGATAATAGATTAATATGACCATTTTTTTAATAATAAAATATTTTCTCATTTTCCTTTTTATAAACACTAATTACGTATATTTGTGTGTACAGTTATGATTCTCCCTTATTCGTTTTCGGATCATTGATTTTTTAAACTTTTTTTTGGCCAACTTCTTTTAGAACAGAAGAATCTTCACCCTCAACAAGAGACATGACATGACATCGTGTATCTAATTTGAAATTGCATTAGTTGTTTTTTTTCTTATCTTTTAACGAAGCTTCATAAACCTTCTCCTTTTCATATTTTCCTTGGTCTTCAACGTCCTTACCTATTTCCCTTTTGTATTAGTAATTGGTTTATGAACTTCAACATTTTTTAGGATGACTTCCTCTAGCGCTTCACTTTGCACAAACTTCTCCTAATTTATAATTGAGGTTCACTTTTGGGGGCTTGTCACTACGTTGACAGAAGGTGATGTGACATCATTTTTCATTATAACCTTATTTAATTTCTCCTTCTTTATCATCATCATCTTCTTTTTCTTCTTCTTCTTCTTAGATTTCTTCTGAGTGGTTAGTACTTGATGACAATTTAGCAAGTGTACTAATTGTATCAAAGTAATAAAAATCTAAGTTCGTATCCACACGATTTGAGCTATTTTAATAGGGAAAATTACATGCTATTGAAAAACAAACTTAAGGGTTTGCTTGAGGGTTATAATAAAAATAATAAAAACATTAGAAAAATATCAAATGGAGAATACAACCAAGTCTTATTCGAATCCCTAATTTCACAGTTGATGACTGCCCTTATTTGACTAAAGTTGATTTTACAAAATTACATGGAATTAACTAGGCCGTTATACCTAATTCCTTGGTGTATAACTCACTAATTTAAACCATAATTCTCTAATTCCTTAGGCGAGTTGGATAGTAAAATTAGGCATTTTATGTTCGTTAATGCCTTAGACACAACTAATAATTGTTTTTTCCTAAACCAATTATATAGTTGAACAATTACTTTAGATCATGTTATTAGAGTTAGGACCAGTAATTCCTACTAACCTAAGATCAATTTGTGAATTTGTAAACACGAAAGAAACATTAAACAAAAGAGAAATAAAATAGAAAATATAAATTCAACTTATGCAAATAACACAAAATAAGGCATATGGTTCAACACAGAAGTATTAGGTTCATCTCCTAAGACCTAATCAAGAGTAAATTATTTGTTCATAGTAATAAAGGTAAAAATAATGAGTTTAGAAGAAGTATACATGAAAATCAAGGATTAAATTGGTCTCAAATGGGTGAAAACCCAATTTCCTTAGCTTCTGAATCTCCTTGCCATCACTTTTAATCTCCAAAATTGCTAAACCTCACACATCAGAAAAATGTCCAATTGCGGCCACGTCCACCCAAATCACGCCCACGACGCGCTGACAAAATTTGGATCATGACCGTGATACTTTATGCCGCACCGCGATGACCTCAATTTATGCTCACACTGGCCACACGAAAATTCTATGGGCGAAATCTTGTTTTCCTTTGCCTTTTCTTCTAAGTTTCACAACTCTTCTTCCATATTCCACTTCTTCAATTATTCAATGTTTCTTCTTCAAATTAACTTGAAAATAACTCAAATCAATAAAAAATGCTTGTAAAATTATATAAAGACATAGTGTCATCACAAACCCAAATTTACTTTGTTACATGTCCTCAAGGAACTCATTAATAACTGTGATTTTCCTCAAAACTTCATACTTACCAAACCACTGACAGACATTGATGATAGACAAATTAATAACTTATATTCCTCACTTGGAACTTCTGTAACAACTCTTCTTTCTCTTTTCTTTTGTTTTTCTTCACTTGTATCTTTGTTCTTTTTGTCATTGGTAAAGTATCATACTAAGAACTAAAGAAAACAACATAATAAATTCTTTCGTTAAATAAAGAACAATATAGTTCACAAACTGGGAAATCATACTTATTAACAATTAAAATTAAAACTATAAAGACAAAATGAAAGAAAAATAGATAAAACAAATTTGTAGGTTGCCTCCCACACAACGCTTATTTAAGGTTTTTAGCTTGACCATTTGATTCTCTGTTAGGGCGGCATATATGAAACGAAAAACATATCATCTTTCTTCTTTTTTTTTATAGGACTCCCATGTATTTGAGATATTGATGATGTTGCTTCCATATATTTTTCATCTTGATAGTAGCAAACAAGGCATAAATGGCATCCAATACTTTACAATTTCTTCTTTTCCATCTATATTATTGCTAAAATAACTTTAAGGGACATACTTTTGTTGAATATTTTCATGCTAAATGTCTACGTCAAAACACATTATTGAGTTTGGAGCTTCATCCAAAACTAGATCATCCTCACTTTTCATTCTTTCTCTTTTCCCATATCTATTTTTAACCTCAGATTATTCTATTCTTGATTCTGTTTTTTCATCTGATGACAAGCTTTTTTCTTCATATTGTTCTTTTCGAATTCCTCCTTCATCAACTAATTCCCATTCCTCTTTAAATTCTCTCTCAACTTCCTTATTCCTAAGATCATCCAACATATTCCCATTAAAACATCCACTTGATTGAATTGCCACTTGTTCAAATAACTACCGAATTTGATCAAGGTTCTTAATTAAAGCTTCATAATTATTATGGTTATTTCTTGATTAACCTTTAATACTTATAGGTTGCATTGAGTAAAATTCTTGAATTCATTTAAAGTCTCTTATATAAGGGATGACTTCCTTGGTGGTATATCTTGAGGAGCTTCTTGGTTAAAATTTTGAAATTGATTGTTACTCCAGTTAAGATTTGAATGATCATCCCACCATGGATTATAGGTGTTGAAGTAAGGATCTGGCTCTTGATAATTTCTCACATAATGTGCCTCGTAAATGTATCCACTAGTACACAATGACCACTTGTGCGACCTTCACCATAGGAATCACATTGAAACGCTCTAACTGGATTAACATTTGCTGAAACTAGAGTTGAGGTGGAAATTTGCTTCGATAAATCTCCAAGTTATGCTAACAGAACAAGTTAAAAATCAAACTCCATCATACATGTCTTGAATCAAAAAGCAATATGCTAGATCATTTACCTTGCATACATAAATAGAAAATATCTTAATAGCAATGAAACAGATAAAAAATAAATAAGAATAGAAACAAAAAATAAAGAAAGTAAAATTAAAATAAAAAATGAAATATAATAAATAATAAAAACTAAAAATAAAAAAATAAAAAATCATAGCACGAAAATTGCCTCGTTGAAATAATTCAACAATCCCCGACAATGGTGTCAAAAACTTGATGAAAATGTAGCAAGTGTACTAATTGTATCGAAGTAAAAAAAAATCTAAGTTCATATCAGTAGGTGTTATACCCTAATTTTTAACCCTAAGATCCCATCTTCATTTGCATTTTTGCATACAAACAAGATCACAAGATTGGTTGCTCTCTTACCCTCTCATTTTTGTGTTTGCTTTTGAGATCACCAAGCACCTCTTTGTGTATCTTTTTCCTTTATGTTTATATGCTTTATGTTTCACTAACTACTAATTAAAATACCAAAAATATGTCTTGTATCCTTTTCTTTCTTTGCAAGGTAGGGTGCTATATCAAGAACACCAAGCATGATTCATCAGCTAAGGTTTTGCTCCCTCAAGGTTAAAGGGTTGTCAACCACGATTTCTCAAGGGCTATTTCATCAAAACATGGCTTCTAATATCAAATTAGAAGGTTTTAAACATCATTCAATCTTATTTTGATCAAAGATATCTCAAGGTTTAGTAGCTTGTCTCTCAAGAAAAGCCAAAGGTTCATGAGTTTATTTCCATGCCTTCATTAACAAGTTACCTATAGCTTTGGTAAATTTAATCAAAGGACATTCAAAGAAACATTATTTTGAGTTCATATGATTATCCATGTGCTTTGAAATGCAAGGAAAGTCCAAGTTTACAAGTTGATTCAAGGAAGTTTGACCTAAAAAGTCAACATTTCAAGTTAAAGTTCAAAAGATCACAACTCCTTCAATTCTCAATATTATTGAATGTTTATTTTTGCATTTGACTCTTCGCAAAATCCTCTTCAACTCTCTTTACAAGTAAAGAGCCAATTATTCTTGGAGGAGCATCAAAAGTTTGGAGACATTATAGGTCATTTGTGGACTTAGTGAAATTTTGCCTATTTTCAACGGACATTTTTCTCAACTTTCAAGAATCATAACTTCTTCAATTTTCAACATATGGAGCTCATTCTTTTTGCACAATATCATTTGTGATACTCTCTACAAGATTGGTTCAAAGGTCAAAGTCAAATTGTGCTTGGAAGGCCATGAAATTCATTGATACATTATAGGTCATTTTCAGCCATTTGGACTTAGAATTTTTCAAGATTCGTTTGCCAAATTTTTGTGCCAACTTCACATGGTCATAACATTTTGCTCAAGCATCCAAATGAAACCTTTTTTTTGGCATATTATGATCTTTGCCATGATGTTAACAAATTGCAAAAAGAATGGGATAAAAAGCCTCTTGTACATGATGCCCCATTTATACAAACATGGTTACTTGGAAATGAAGATTTGCACCATGATCAGATTTTTACCTCAAATAATCTTCAATTACAACCCAAATTACCACGTGTTTTGGACCTAAACATGTTTAATCAAGTTTCCAGAAGTTAATTGACTCATAAAACACATGGTTTGGATGAGTTTTGATGCATTTTAAGTCACACTTTCTTCAGCAATAAATAGAGGACCTTACTACCTTCATTTCCAAGCTTTTGATAGCCAAAAAACCCCTGCTCCACTCTCAAATTTTCTGCAAAAAAGTGAGCTATCGTGTTTTGATTTGAGGCTACTTTCAACTCAATTTTTTGATTCAGTTAGCTCCACCACGTTCCTCTGAAGCTTCTGCAACAAGAATCAAGCTCTAAGAGTCCCTGAATTACTCTAACCAAATCCAGTTTCAGAGCTCCTTCGATCGTTTTGGACAAGGTAGTTCAAGCTCCATTTTCAATCAAACAAGTTATCACAATGTAGTCCTTTGCTTGCTGAGTATTTCCCCTAACCTAGTTGGTGTTGATAGCTTGTGTTCATCATTTAATTTTTGTTTTTGTGTTCATTTGTTCTTCTGATTTTCCTCAAAATTCTCTCTACTCTCTTTCAATAAATTAAAATGGAGTGTGATGTTGAGTTCTCCTTAATGAGACGGTTGCAATGGTGGTGGTTTCGTGTCTTAATGTTACCACTTAGCGATCTCCGGTGAGCATCTCACCGGAGAAGACGATCAGAGAGGTTGGGGCGTTGATCTAAGGTGTCATACACACTGGCTATTTGAAATGTTTTCATTGGCTCAATTCAAATGTGATACTGTGTGTTTTCTTCAGTAATTTCCACTGCGCATCATCATCTTAGGACCGTGGGATCTGCCACGTCAATTAATGAAGTTAGATCGTACGCTCCTCCTTTCTTCCCTTTTATTTTATTTTCTATTTTTTTTAATTGCATTTTTTTTCAAATTTAAATTGCATTTTTCCTTTTTTAAATTGCATTTTCTTCAGTAATCCCAAAATAATTTCTTAAATTCTCTTTTATTTTTCTCTTTCTGATTTTATATTTTCATATTTTATTTTCATCATTTTCTATTTCTCATGATTTTTATCTTTTTTGAAGCATTTTAATTAGTTTAAAAATACTCTTATGTATTAAAAAATTCTCAAAAATTTTATATATCATTCATGATTTGTTTATGACTTGTGTGAATTTCCTTGATCATTTGTGATTTGATTTGATGCATCATTTTCATTTTCATCTTCATTTTCATTTTAAAATTAATTTTAGAAATCATTTTAGTGTATTTGAATTAATATTCTTGCATTTTATATTTGTTTGACTTGTGTTGACTGCTGTTGGCCTTGGAACTTAGTTGATTCGATCATAAGTTTCATCAAACTCAATAGATCTTGGGTGTTGATGGCGTAAAAACCCTAATCCACCAAAATGGATGATTGATTTTGATGATGACTTGATCATCACTTGGATCCAATTTGGTTTTCCTATTTTGTTTGATCCCCTCTTCTTCATCCTTTTATTTTTATTTTTCACCTTCCTTTTGATCAATTGGAAGATGTGTAGGCCATCTTGTTCATGAGATGTTGATTGGTACTTGATGAAATTTCATCATTTCAAATCTACCATTTGATTGATCATTTTATAAATTGAGGTACTTTGGATTAATGCATAAGTTTTTCCAAAGTATCATGAAGGGTTGATTGATGTAATGAATCCATATTTCCTTGACGTAGGTCTTGATCCACCTTGTTTTGACTTGTGCTACATGTTTTAGGAGTATGATCTTTATATCATATCTCTAACATGTATGGTACATAAATTGTTATTGATCCGTCTCCCATAGTATAATCTTCCTTATAGATTATGCTATGATTGCTTAACATAGCACTAAATTTGTCCCTAATCGGAAAGTGATCATTTGGTCCAATTTTAGATATGAGTCATTTTTAGTTTAGATGTAAATCTCCTATCTCCATAGTGTGTAGATTCTTTCCACCTAAGAGAGCTAGTGGCATACTTATTGATTTTATCCAAGTTGGAGACTTTCTCAAAGGATGATGCAATGTTCTCACACTTGTTGTGTTGATTAGTTGAGTAATATACTTTGAATGACAAAATGTCTAAATTAACACTAACACTAACTTTAATTGTACTAAGTTTACTTTTTGCCATTTATTTTTTATGCACTTTTATCTTTACGCTCTTTACTTTTTGCTCTTTATTTTTATGCTTATCATTTCATATCATATTATCATCTTGTTTATGTTTATGCCTTTTTCCTTTTGTCCACTTGGGCTTTCTTTTTCTTTTTAAGACATTAATAAAGGCTTAAACCATTAAAAGACTCTGAATGTTCCTTGGACTATTTGGTGACTATCCCTTGCATGCATTTAGAGTTTTGGACTTAGAATTAAGATCCTTTCCCTATGCCTTGGAGTTGTGACTTGAGACCTTGGTTCTTATCTAGTATTTTTTACCTTGAGTTTACCTCTTTTAAGACTTGGCTTGGAGATTTGGCTTTCATCTGATGCTTGGTTATTTCTCTGCTTATCTTATGGCTTATTTTGTGGTTTAAGTCCAAAGGATGAGAGTTTTGTCTTGTTTATGTCAAAGGCTTGTATCTTAGTTAGATCTTTCCTCCCTTAGCTTTTATTTTATGCTTTAGGATAACCTCTTCATCTCCTCCCCTTCTTAAATTTTCAAAATCTTCTCCCTTTTTCAAAACCTTCTTTCTTTCAAACTACAACCTCTTTCTTAATAAACCTTGACTTTGTCAAGTGATTTTCAAACTCTCTTTCTTAAATAAATGCTAATCAATCTTAAGCATATCAAGACCATTTTCAAAAGACTTAAAAAATACTTAACTCATTCACACCATTTTGTGCCTTTGTGCACTTTTCCTTTTAAATTTTTCATAAAGTTTAGACATGAGTCATTTCCTTAGTTGAGATGTGATCCTCTTATCCCCATAGTTTTGTTTGAAATTAGTTGATTACTTTCTGCCTAAGAGAGCTAGTGGCATACTTGTTGATTTTATTCAAGTTGGAGCCCTTCTCATGGTGATACAAAGGTCCATTTTCACATACTTGTGGGTGATTAGTTGAAGTTTTCTCCTTAAAATGACAAGTTGTCTTTTCATTTAAGGACATAGTGCGATGACTATTCAGGTGTAGACTTGAATTAGTTGTTACGCGATACTACACTCAGACGAGTTTCTCTTGAGAATATTGTTGTCTGACGAGTAGTTGTTTAAGCCGATAATATCCAAAAGATGGAATCACGACTCTGGAAACCTTTTAGAACCTTGTTTTACATGTGGATATAAACCCTAGTACATACCATTGTGGGTGGTTCTTACCCTTGGCTCCATGCTCGTGACTCAGAACCCTTGACCTTGTTTGTGATCTTATTTGTGTTTGTTGCATCATGACATCATGCATTAATAACCATGTTGTTTCAATCAGTTTTCAAGGATCACAGATATTTTCCTTTGCAAACATCGCAAATTTTGTGATTATGGACATTGGAAGGAGAAATACTCAGAAGTATAGTTTCCGAGCTCCTGATCTTAAAGATTTGAAAAAGCTAGCATCCTTTGTAGTTGATCCAGTGGATTTCAGATATTGTTATGGAAGACTCTTGTCTATTGTTTATACCAACATTGAATACATAATTCTGAATACTCTTGTGCAATTCTACGATCCTGTCTACCAATGTTTTACATTTCCTGATTATCAGCTTTTGCCGACCTTGGAGGAGTACACTTATCTCTTGGGTATACCAGTTTCTGATGAGGTTTCTTATACTGGTTTGAAGGAAGTTCCCAAGTCCCAAGTTATTGCCGCATCCGTTCATTTGAAGAAGTATGATATAGATGCCAACCTTGTGGTTAAGGGAGACATTAGAGGGTTGACTTCTAAGTTCTTGGTTGAGAAAGCTACTTCATTTACTAATGCTGGTAACATGTTGACGTTTGAGGCTATTTTTGCTTTGCTTATCTACGAACTAGTATTGTTCCCTAATGTTGACAACTTTGTAAATGTTAACGCTATTCAGATATTCTTGATAGGGAACCCTGTTCCAAATTTGCTTGGAGATACCTACTTCTCTATCCATCATAGGACTTCTAAGGGAAATGGTACTATCGTTTGCTGCACACCTTTGCTGTACAAGTGGTTTATTTCGCACTTGCCACAATTATCTGCTTTTAAGGAAAACATGGGTTGTTTAAGATGGTCTTAGAGGATCATGTCCTTTAATCATGCTGATATTACTTGGTGTTCTTCTATGTATGATAAGGTCAAGATCATTGATAGTTGTGGGGAATTCTCCAATGTGCCTCTTCTTGGTACACAATGTGGAATTAACTACAACCCGAGTTTAGCGAGACGTCAGCTTGGTTATATGTTGAAGGATAAGCCTAATAATGTTCTGTTAGAGGGTTTGTTTTTTCAAGAAGGGAAGGACTCTCTTGGTTTGAAGAGAAGAATGGCTCATGCTTGGCGCAACATTCATAGGAAGGGTAAAGGAGAGCTTGGAAAGCAGATCTGCATTGCCTTAGAACCTTATACTTTTTGGTTGAAGGAGAGAGCTAAGGAGCTCAAAATGCCTTATGCTTTTGAGAAACCCATGTCTATAGTGGTTTCAACACCATTCCCCATTCCTTTTGAAGATGTAAAAGTTCTTCAAGATGCCTTAGCCAAGATGAAGCAAGAAAAAGATCTTTGGGAATCCAGATTTCATGCTTTAAACCTCGAGAAGCTAGAGTTGCAGAAGCAGTTGAAGGTGAAAGATGACTTGATAGAGTTTCTTGAACAACGTGCTATGAAGAGACATGGAGAGGATTTATTTTCTTCTACTAATTCATCATCTCATCCTCCTACTTCCGGTGTTTGGAAGGGTTTTGTGGATCACCTCGTGTTAGAGAAGACCACCATGAAGGATAGCTATGAAAGGGAGATCAAGATACCCCGAAGGAAGTATCAGCTTAGATCATCCTCAAATGTGTTTCCTTAGGATCCTTGGGATCTAGTTTTTCTTATTGTATTTTAATCCTTTGTAACTTGTACTTCCAAGTGTAACTCTTTCTAATATTAAAAAAAAATGAGATTTTTATCTGTATTTTAAAAAGTGTTATTTCTTTACGATGTTTGCAATTGTTTTATATCTTAAAGATCCTTGAAAACAGAATGAAACATTTGCATTGCATTCGCATCATTCTGCATTGAGTCTTGCTTTGACAGGTGTCTTATTGCTTTCTTCATGGTCTTCTTAGAAGTCAAGTTGTCGCACCACTATAACTCTCGTGCTAATTCTTAGAGAAAGATGGTGGATCACTTGGAACAAGAGAACCGAAAACTTCATGAAAAGGTTACAAGTCTCCATGCTTGTATGGAAAATCTTAATGCGCTGATCGAGTCTCTGGCTGCCTTGCAAAATCAGTCTCCTCGTCTAGCTACTCCTCAGGCTACTCTGCCTCAAGAAACTGTTATTTCCGAAGTGGTTTATGTGCTCGTTTCTGTGGTTCCTGTCAGTGTTCCTTCTCTTCAGATGCCTCCTAGTTTTTCTTGGGGTATGCCATTGACCTTTAGGCCTGAAGGATATAGGCCTGCTGTTGAAATTTCCACTGTTCAGTCTGTTATGACAATCCCTCCACCTATGGTACATGTTGTCCCACAGACTGATGAACCTGTTTTCCACGCAGAAGCTAGTGAAAGTCGAGGTATGTATGATCGGATGGACGAGTTCCAAGATCAGTTTAAAGAAATGCACAAAGAGATTAAGGCCTTAAGGGGAAAAGAACTCTTTAGAAAGAATGCTCATGAGCTTTGTCTGGTTCCTAATGTGAAGATTCCCCACAAGTTCAAGGTTCTCGACTTCGAGAAATATAAAGGAAATTCCTGTCCTTTAAGTCATTTGGTGATGTATGCTCGTAAGATGTCCACTCAGACGGATAATCATCATAGGTTGATTCACTATTTTCAGGATAGTTTGACTGAAGGTGCTTTAAAATGGTATATAGGTCTGGACAGTACTCAGATCCGCACCTTTAATGATTTGGGATAAGCTTTTGTTGGCCAATACAAGTATAATGTTGACATGGCACCAAACAGGGATTAACTCCGTGCTATGTCCCAGAAGGATAAAGAAATTTTTAAGGAGTATCCGCAAAGGTGGCGCGAGATCGCCGCACAAATCAGTCTTCCACTTGAAGAGAAAGAAATGACAAAGATTTTTTTGAAGACTCTAAGTCCTTTCTATTATGAGAAGATGATTGCAAGCGTTCCTAGTGATTTTACAGAAATGGTAAACATGGGGATGAGATTAGAAGAAGGTGTCCGCGAAGGATGGTTGACTAAAGAGGGAAGTTCTGCTGGAAGTTCTAAAAAGTATAGAGGGGGACTTTCTAAGAAGAAAGAGGGGGAAGGCAATGTCATTTCCCAAGACACACGTATAAGGTATCATGGTAGGAATGTTCAGCATCAACAACATGTTGTAGCAGTTACTCCTGTTATAAATTCAACTCCCGTTGTTTATGCAGCTCCCTCCCATCAATAACAACATACTCACCAACAAAGTAATCAACAAAATCGTGTTCAAAGAAATTACAATTTGATCCTATTTCGATGTCCTATACGGAATTATATCCAGCTTTGATCCAGAAAAATCTTGTTCGGACCCGGACTCCTCCAGTTGTTCCTAAGGATATCCCGTGGCGGTATAAGCCAAAAGCTCATTGTGCCTTTCATCAAGGAGCCCCTGGGCATGATATTGAAAATTGTTATCCTTTGAAGTATGAAGTACAAAAGTTAGTCTGAAATGGTATTATGTCATTTGAAGACTCTGGGCCGAATGTACAAGCAAATCTGTTGGCTAATCATGGCAATGCCACTGTGAATATGGTAGAGGGTGTCCCGGAAAATACCAAATTTTTGAAATCAATTTGTGTATAAGATCTCTAGTTGAAATGCATGCTACTCTGTGTGATTTGAGCTATTATGAACACAATCATGCTGCTTGTCCTATATGTTCAAGAAAACCTCAGGGGTGTGCATTTGTGAAAAAATATTTGCAAGAAATGCTTGATAATAATTTGATTCAGATTACTGCAGATAGAAATGAAGATGCTCATGTGAATGTTATTGTTCCACACTTCAATATTCCAGAACTTGTGGTTATTTCTTATAATAGTAAGAAGTCTGCTACTTCTCCTTTTATTATTCGTTTGATGGGTCCTACGCCTTATGTTTTCGACAAAGCGGTTTCATACAAGTATAATGCTACAATGGTAGAAGATGGTAAGGAAGTCCTTATTCCTTCTCTTTCTTCTGTGGTGAGCTTTGCTGATGTTAGCAGGGTGACCATAAGTGGTCGAGTATTTGCCTTCAAACCTCCAAAAAGAGTAGAATATGTTTCGGTGAGAAAGCAAGTTCAAGCTGATAATATTGTTGTGCAATCTGGTGAATCTAGTAGTGTGAATCAAAAGTATGATGTTGATGAGGTGTTAAAATTAATCAAGATCAATTGTTGCATACACCATCCAAGATATCTTTTTTATCCTTGTTAATGAGCTCCGAGGCTCACAGGGAAGCCTTGCAAAAGGTTCTGGAGCAAGCTTATGTAGATCATGACGTGATGGTCGATCAGTTTGATGGCATTGTGGTCAATATTACCGCATGCAACAACTTGAGTTTTTGTGATGAGGAATTTCCCGAAGAGGGGAGAAATCATAACTTAGCATTGCAAATCTCTATGAATTTCCAAGAAGATGCTCTGTCTAATGTGTTGGTTGACACTGGCTCATCTTTGAATGTTATGCCAAAATCTACTCTGTCCAAACTCTCCTATCAAGGTACTCCTATGAGATATAATGGAGTGGTTGTTAAAGCTTTTCACGGTTCAAGGAAGACGGTGATTGGGGAAGTTGATCTCCCAATCCAGATAAGTCCGTGCTTATTTCAGATCACTTTTTAAGTGATGGACATTCGTCCTTCCTATAGCTGCCTTCTGGGTCATCCATAGATTCATGGGGCTAGAGCTGCCACTTCGACACTCCAGTAAAAGCTGAAATTTGTGAAGAATGGGAAGCTAGTTGTGGTTGGTGGTGAACAAGCTATATTAGTCATCCATCTCTCATCTTTTTCATATATTAATGCCGGCGAAGTTGTGGGAACTTCGTTCCAGGATCTTTCTGTCGTCGATGATGCTGTTAAGAAAAATGGAGCCTCCATGTCTTCTCTGAAGGATGCTTAACATATTGTGGAGAATGGTCTATCTGTTGGTTGGGGTCAAATCATTGAGCTTGCTCAAAACAAGAATAGGGCTGGTTTGGGTTTCTCGCCTGGTTCAACCGAAAGAGATTTGAAGCATACCCAAGAGGTGTTTCACATCGCCGAATTTATACATGCCAAAGATCAGTCTGTTGCTGCTATCTTTAAAGATGACTCAGATGAGGATTTACTAAACTTTGTGACGCGTGGAATAGTCTCCCAAAATTGGACTGCCGTTGACGTTCCTACTATTGTTCATGCCTCAAAGTAATTTGTTTTTGTTATTTTTAAAAGTCCTTTCACTCTGCCCAAGGTGAAAGTGAATCTATGTGGGCTTTGTTTCAGACTTTATTATCATTAATAAAATGTTATTTTGTTATCTATGTGTGTTTTTATCTTTTTGCTTTTTCTGAAAATTGGTAACATAAAAATCTGAGATAATAATCATTTTTATATTTGCACAGTACTTGCATTTTATTTGTCTTTCTAAATTCAAACATAAAATCATTGTGCAAATTGATTGTTAAACCCATTGAAAACAATGACACTATGCCCTCTCTTGACTTTAAATTCCCTGTGTTTGAAGCGAAAGAAGAGGATGTTGAAGAGATTCCTGATGAAATTTCTCGGTTGCTTGAGCACAAGGAAAAGGCCATTCAGCCTCATGAAGAGTTAATTGAAATGATTAACTTGGGTTCCGAAGATGATAAGAAGGAAGTCAAGATTGGGGCACTGCTCAATTCAGATGTTAAGAAGAGGTTGGTAGAGCTTATCAGAGAATATGTGGATGTGTTTGCTTGGTCCTATCAAGATATGCCAGGTCTTGATACTGATATTGTGGAGCATCGATTGCCGTTGAAGCCTGAATTCCCGCCAGTAAAGCAGAAGTTGAGAAGAACTCATCCTGACATAGCTGTTAAAATCAAAGAGGAGGTTCAAAAGCAGATTGACGCTGGTTTCCTTGTGATTACTGAGTATCCTTAATGGGTTACCAATATTGTACCTGTTTATAAGAAAGACGAAAAAGTCCGGATATGTATTGACTATAGAGATTTGAATAAAGCAAGTCTGAAAGATGATTTTCCACTACCACACATTGATATGTTGGTAGATAATACTGTAAAATTCAATATCTTCTCCTTTATGGATGGATTTTCTAGCTATAATCAAATAAATATGGCACCCGAGGATATGGAGAAGACAACATTTATTACACCCTGGGGAACATTCTGTTATAGAGTGATGCCTTTCGGTTTGAAGAATGCTGGTGTGATGTACCAAAGAGCTATGACTACTTTTTTTCCATGACATGATGCACAAGGAAATTGAGGTATATGTTGATGATATGATCGCTAAGTCGAATACTGAGGAAGATCATGTCGAGCATTTGTTAAAGCTGTTTCAACGTCCGAGAAAGTTCAAGCCCCGTTTGAATCCAAATAAATGTACTTTCGGTGTCCGTTCCGGAAAAATGTTGGGTTTCATTGTTAGCCAGAGGGGCATTAAAGTTGATCCTGATAAAGTTAAAGTTATTCGAGAAATTCCTTCACCTAAGATAGAAAAACAAGTAAGAGGATTCTTGGGACATTTGAACTATATCTCCATATTTATATCCAACATGACTGCCACATGTGCGCCAATATTCAAGCTGCTTTATAAAGATCAATATTGTGTCTGGACAGATGATTGTTAGAAGGATTTTGATTGTATCAAAGAATATCTGCTTGAACCTCCTATTTTATCTCCTCTTATGGAAGGACGACCTTTGATATTTGACAGTGCTAGAAGAGTCTATGGGTTGTGTTCTTAGTCAAAAAGATGAATCCGGTCGAAAGGAATTTTCCATTTATTATTTGAGTAAGAAGTTCACTGATTGCGAATCTCAGTACTCTATGATTGAAAAGACTTGTTGTGCTTTAGCTTGGGCTACTAAACGCCTCCGCCAGTATATGTTGAATCATACCACTTGGTTGATATACAAAATGGATCCAATCAAGTATATCTTTGAAAAACATGCTTTAACTGGTCGGATCGTCCGTTGGCAGATGTTGTTATCAAAATATGATATCAAGTACCGAACTTTGAAAGCTGTAAAAGGATGTATTTTGGCTGACCATTTGGCTCATCAGCCAATTGATGATTACCAATCCATCAATTTTGATTTCCCTGATGAGGATGTGATGCATTTTAAAGCTAAAGATTGTGATGAGCCATTACCTGAAGAAGGTCCAAAGCCTGGATCCCATTGGGGTTTGGTTTTTGATGGAGCTGTTAATGCTTATGGCAATGGTATTGGGGCAGTCATTAATACTCCTCAAGGTGGTCATATTTCTTTCACCGCAAGGTTGATGTTCAATTGCACAAAAAATATGACAGAGTACTAAGCGTGTATAACGGGCCTCGAAGAAGCCATTGATTAGAGGTGTAAGTTATAAGAGTGCCTAAGAGGGGGGTGAATTAGGTACTTAGACAATTATCCGGATTTTGACGATTTTTGAATTTTCTTTCCAAAAGATTTCTAAGTGATAAAATGCAGTAAATACGGAAAGAAAAGAACACCAGGAAGTATACTGGTTCCCCTCACAGGTCGAGAGTAGTCCAGTCCCCTTTCAACTTGAAAGAGATTTCACTATAGTTTTGGACAAGACAAGACTCTTCCTAGTCTTTCTATACAAGTCACTAACTATGAACCACCAAGAACACCCTCTTGGATTCTACAAGTTTAAAGTCCAACCAAGAATAAATCTTACAATGGACCTCTTGTATCCACAATCTGGATAACAAGGATTATAACAAACCCTATAAGAGAAACAATCCTTCTCCTTATAGTCAGCACCTAAATCCAAACAATCCTTAGAATTTTAGGATTTTACAATAGTTCTGAATTTTTGAGTAAGATGTTGAGATTTTGATTCTTCAAGATATCAATCACAAGATTGATCTTCTTGTACAAGTAATCTTTATTCAGAATATACAAGTGTTTTGTGATGCAAGAATGAAACTCTAATGGTTGAAATGAAAGTTCAATGACAAGGTTTCACTCTTTGAAAATTATGACTTTTTACACTTGAGAAAATGAAAGATTTTAGAGAATAAAGATGTTTGAAAATTGTATGCAAGAAGGTGAATTACAAAAGAAACTTTGAAATTAATATATAGTGTGCATGCATCCATTCAATAATCAAGGCAATGCTTGAAAGAATTTCTGAAAATTATTATACAATGAATGGAAAAGATGCAAGCAAGAGGTACCATGAAAAGATGCATTTAAACAAGGAATTTTTCAAAAAAGCTTCAGGTGCAATCGATTGCATCAGAATGACAATCGGTTGCACCAAGTGTAACGTGCAAAAAATTTGAAAATTTAGCCTAGTCCAATCGATTGCATCAAGATGACAATCGATTGCATCAGTGTAAAATTTGAAAAATTCTTAATGCAAATGATTTTAAGCCATATATCATCTCAAATTATGACCAAGACTTTAGATAAACTTTGAAAAATGTTTTCTCAAGGTTTTAAATGAAAGAATGACTTTTTAAAACATGATTATAAAACTTGAGCACTAAGATTTGTTTTAGTCAAGAATTTCATATACCTAAAAGTTTGATTAATCCTATCTTGCAAGAGTAGTCAAGTCTTATGCATTTCTTCTTTTTCCTTCTTTGAGAAATCTTCAAGGCTTGAATTAATATGAAACTTGTTCTAGATTTGAAGTCTTTGATCCATTTCCTTTTGTACATAAAACCTTGATTGAACATTGTTGTCTTCATCAAAACCATTGAGAAGTTATGTCTTCACATTCTCCCCCTTTTTGATGATGACAACCCAATTCTTGAAAATTCAATCGAATCTTGTTTCTCTAACCAAAGCTTACTCCCCCTTGGATATTTCTCCCCCTTAATCCATGATTTTAGAGAGTTTTGAAATCTGCACATTTTGTTAGAGAAACCAAGCAATAATACACAATTCTTCTCCCCCTTTGTCATTAACAAAAAGGATGGGAAAAAGTTTGAAGTATATAAAGAAATTATGAAAAATAAAGACAATTTTTACCTATGAGATTTACCTCATGATTGACTTCATCAAAACATTCATCCTTGGCGAACATGATCTTGAAGCCTTTGTCACAAAGTTGACTTGTACTTAGAAGATTATGCTTTAGTCTTTTAACATAAAGTATATCTTCAATGGATGTGAAAGTTAGTGTTTCAACTTTGACAATGCCAAGAATTCTTCCTTTAAGGTATTCCCCATATGTGAAATAACCCTTGGACTTTTGAACTAGACTTGAAAGTTAGTTTATGTCTCCCATCAAAAGCTTAGAACAACCACTTATCAACAAAGCAAGAATCGAAGTGGTCTTCAAGCAAACCTACAAAATAAATTAAGTTTTATTTGGTACCCAGTGTGCCTTGGGTCCTTCATAATTAGTTTCTTTCTTAACCCAGACATAATGCCCACTTGCAACACTAAAGTTTCTAATATAGCAAGCATTAGGTGTATGGCCAATAATACCACAATAAAAACAAGTAGGAACAAAATTGCTCTTATATCTAGGAACATAAGATTTCTTTATCACAAATCTTTTCTTTTTAGGACAAGGATGCACATTCCTAGGTTTGTTCGCTTTCTCTTTAGAAGTTTGGTCACTAGCCTTAACAAAGATTGTTTTACTAGAACTTGTTTTAGAAAACTTTGAGTAACCATGTCCACTTTTATCATTTGAATATCTTTGTTGATTAAGGACCGCTTCTAATCTAATTTGTCCTTTTTCATATCTTTCAAGGACTATTTTTAATTGAACAATTTGGAAAGAAAGTGATTCACAATTTTTACATACTAACTCTTGTTTCTCTTCACTAATTTTCTTTTGTTTCTCATTTTTTGCTTCTTTTTCCATAATATCAACTTTTTCTTCTAAAGATGTAATTTGTTTCTTTTGTGAAGATATTGTTTTATACAATACTTTCCATTCATTTAAGAGTTCTTCAATAGCATCTAAAGCATCATTATCACAAGAAGATTTTTCATTACTAACCTCTTCTTCTTCTTCATCGGAATGGTGTGTTGCTATCAATGCAAGATTTACATGTTCTTCATCTGAAGATGAACTTACTTCATTGTCATTCCATGCTACATATGCTTTCTTTTCCTTTTTATGATTCTTTCTCTTGAATTTATTCTTCTTTTGAAGTGTAGGGCAGTCACTTTTAACATGTCCTCTTTCTCCACATTCAAAGCATTTAATCTTTCTTGTTGGTGCTTCCCCTTTAATGATCTCCTTTTTTCTTTCTTTTCTTAGAAACTTTTCAAACTTCTTGATAAGATCATCATTTTCATCACTATTGGACTCATCCTCTTGATTTCTATCATAATTTTTTACTTTTGTCTTTAAGGTAACGTCTTTTGAATCTTTTACTTGTATTTCATGCTTCTTCAATCTTTCAAGTTCTAACTCATGCTCTTGAAGTTTTCCGAACAAGGAAGCAAATGTCATGGTAGAAAGACTCTTCTTTTCCGATATCGCCGTCACCTTTGGTTGCCATTCCCTGTTTAAAGATCTAAGCACTTTAAGATTTAATTCATCGTTAGTAAAAGTCTTACCAAGTGCTTTCAAATGATTTGTCAAGTGCACAAATATTTTTTGCAAGTTGAGGATTGATTCTCGGGGCTGCATTCTGAACATCTCATATTCTTGACTTAATGTGTTCAATCTAGATCGTTTAACTTCAGCGGTTCCTTCATGAGTTTCCACCAAAGTGTCCCAAATTTCTTTCGCGGATTTACATTGTGAAATGCTGAAGAATTCATCCATACTTAATGCACTTTGTAATATGTTAATGGCTTTCTTTTCATCGAGCACTTTCTTTTTATCATCGTCAGCATAAGAGCTTTTAATCTTTGGAGTTGCAACATTGTTTACTACACTCATTGGTTGATGTGGACCATTTTCAACAGTTCCTATGTTCCATCTCCTTGTGCTTCTAAGTGTGCTCTCATTCTTATTTTCCAAAAGTCAAAATATTCTCCAGAAAATAAAGGGGGCTTGTTACTACTACCGCCATCTTTGAAAACCAGATTTGCGCTTGTGGAAGCCATACTGGATCTGTAGGAACAGGTTACCTATAACCTGCTCTGATGCCAATTGTAAGTTATAAGAGTGCCTAAGAGGGGGGGGGGGGGGGGGTGAATTAGCTACTTAGACAATTATCCGGATTTTGACGATTTTTGAATTTTCTTTCCTAAAGATTTCTAAGTGATAAAATGCGGTAAATGCGGAAAGAAAAGAACACCAGGAAGTATACTGGTTCCCCTCACATGTCGAGAGTAGTCCAGTCCCCTTTCAACTTGAAAGAGATTTCACTATAGTTTTGGACAAGACAAGACTCTTCCTAGTCTTTCTATACAAGTCACTAACTATGAACCACCAAGAACACCCTCTTGGATTCTACAAGTTTAAAGTCCAACCAAGAATAACTCTTACAATGGACCTCTTATATCCACAATTCAGATAACAAGGATTCTAACAAACCCTATAAAAGAAACAATCCTTCTCCTTATAGTCAGCACCTAAATCCAAACAATCCTTAGAATTTTAGGATTTTACAATAGTTCTGAATTTTTGAGTAAGATGTTGAGATTTTGATTCTTCAAGATGTCAATCACAAGATTGATCTTCTTCTTGTACAAGTAATCTTTATTCAGAATATACAAGTGTTTTGTGATGCAAGAATGAAACTATAATGGTTGAAATGAAAGTTCAATGACAAGGTTTCACTCTTTGAAAATTCTGACTTTTTTACACTTGAGAAAATGAAAGATTTTAGAGAATAAAGATGTTTGAAAATTGTATGCAAGAAGGTGAATTACAAAAGAAACTTTGAAATTAATATATAGTGTGCATGCACCCATTCAATAATCAAGGCAATGCTTGAAATAATTTCTGAAAATTATTATACAATGAATGGAAAAGATGCAAGCAAGAGGTACCATGAAAAGATGCATTTAAACAAGGAATTTTTCAAAAAAGCTTCAGGTGCAATCGATTGCATCAAAATGACAATCGGTTGCACCAAGTGTAACGTGCAAAAAATTTGAAAATTTAGCCTAGTGCAATCGATTGCATCAGGATGGAAATCGATTGCATTAGGATGACAATCGATTGCATCAGTGTAAAATTTGAAAAATTCTTAATGCAAATGATTCTAAGCCATATATCATCTCAAATTATGACCAAGACTTTAGATAAACTTTGAAAAATGTTTTCTCAAGGTTTTAAATGAAAGAATGACTTTTTAAAACATGATTATAAAACTTGAGCACTAAGATTTGTTTTAGTCAAGAATTTCATATACCTAAAAGTTTGATTAATCCTATCTTGCAAGAGTAGTCAAGTCTTATGCATTTCTTCTTTTTCCTTCTTTGAGAAATCTTCAAGACTTGAATTAATATGAAACTTGTTCTAGCTTTGAAGTCTTTGATCCATTTCCTTTTGTACATAAAACCTTGAATGAACATTGTTGTCTTCATCAAAACCATTGAGAAGTTATGTCTTCACAAGAGGATCAAGATTCTTTATGTGTATGGTGATTGTGCTTTGGTCATTGATCAGATAAAGGAGAGTAAGAAACCCGTCAACCTGGTTTGATCCCTTATAGAGATTATGTAAGGAGGTTGTCAACTTTCTTTAATAAAGTTGAGTTTAACCACATACATCGTGATGAGAATCAAATGGCAGATGCACTGGCAACTTTGTCTTTTATGATTGAAGTAAGTCGTTGGAATGATGTGCCGAGGATTGATGTTATGCGTCTTGATAGAGCTGCTCATGTGTTTGCAGCAGAAGAGGTCCAAGATGATAATCTGTGGTATTATGATATCAAATGTTTCCTCAAGAATCAAGAGTGTCCACTTGGGGCATCCAAGAAGGATAAAAACACCTTGAGAAGGTTGGCTGACAGTTTCTTTCTGAATAAATATGTGCTATACAAAATAAGTTATGACATGGTCTTGCTTAGATGCGTGGATAGACATGAAGCAGACATGTTAAAGAAAGAAGTTCATGAAGGACCCTTTGGTACCCATGCTAATGGGCATGCAATGGTAAAGAACTTGTTAAGAGCATGTTACTATTGGTTGACAATGGAATCTGACTGTTGTAAATATGCGAAGAAGTGCCATAAATGCCAAATTTATGCTAACAAAATTCATATGCCTCCAACTCTTCCCAATCTTATCTCATCTCCATGGCCTTTCTCCATATGGGGAATTGACATGATTGGAATGATTGAGCCTAAAGCGTCAAACGGACACCATTTAATATTGGTGGCTATTGACTATTTTAACAAGTGGGTTGAAGCGGCTTCATATGCCAATGTGACCAAGCAAGTGGTGGTCAGGTTTATCATAAATCAAATCATTTGTCGGTACGACATTCCAAGCAAAATTATTACTAATAATGGGTCGAATCTGAATAATAAGATGATGACAGAGTTGTGTGATAATTTTAAGATTAAGCATCATAATTCTTCTCCCTAGAGACCAAAGATGAATGAGGTTGTTGAAGCTGCAAATAAGAACATAAAGAAGATCATCCAAAAGATGGTTGTAACATACAAACACTGGCATTAGATGCTCCCTTTTGCTTTACATGGGTATCGTACATCCGTCTGCACTTTAACAGGGGCAACCCCTTTCTCTCTTGTATATGGTATAGAAGGAGTGCTCCCTGTAGAGGTTGAGATCCCATCAATGAGAGTCTTGATGGAATTTAAGTTGATTGAGGCTGAATGGTGTTAGAGTAGGTATGACAAACTAAATTTGATTAAAGAGAAGAGAATGACGGGCTTGTGTCATGGCCAATTATATCAATAGAGAATGAAGAAAGTTTTTGACAAAAAGGTTCGACCTCGTGTGTTCAGAGAAGGCGACCTTGTGCTAAAAAAGATCTCGACTTTTACCACTGATTCTAGGGGCAAGTGGACTCCTAATTATGAAGGCCCATATGTTTTTAAGAAAGCCTTCTCTGGTGGTGCATTAATTATTACAACTATGGATGGTGAAGAGTTCACTCGTCCTATGAATGCCGATGTAGTATGAAGCTAGCAGGATTATACTTGAGTGAATCGCACACTCAAAGATACAACAGAGTCGCCACCGAACTTTATTTAGTTCCAAAGGATAGGGAAAATATCGATAAAACCCATGGGGAAGAGAAACGGGTTAGGGGGTTGGTTATGCGAAAGGAAGGTATTAGCACCTTACACATCCTTCGTACTCGACGGGAACCATTTCGCTTGCTTCTAGGCATGGATGGGTTATCTATCTAAAGGCTTCTAGCTAAAAAAGAGGAGAGAGAAAGAAAAGAAAGAAAAAGAGAGAAAGAAAGTGCTCGCGGAGGATTAGGGTCCTCGTGCCTATGTATCCTCATAGTGTAGCGAGCGATTTTGGACGTGGTTCTTAAGCACTGTCGCTCTTGGGGGACTACAGGTCGATTCATTTTTTATCCTATTGAAGCTGATGAAGGAAGGGAAATAGATGTCTCCAACTAACCCTGCTTGCATACTGAGTACGAACAACGGTCTGTTAGGTTACAGATATTATGTGGTAGTGGGGCCTCTCTCTTCTTATTTTGTTCGGAACGAGATACCGGGACTGTTTATGGGGAATTGGTTGGGATACGGTGACATATTGGATGGAAGTAGGGGACTTTGGGTTTTTGATTAGTGTGCTCGCTAAGATTTTTTTGCAATCTTATGCCTACGTATTCCCGGGATAGGGAAATCAGAGCGATCGTAGTTCCTCCTATTCTATGGGAGGAAATGGTGTTTTGGTGTCTTGTTCAAAGCCCAAGACGTGAAGCTAAAAGTGATTTGTATCTTGTTCGAAGCCCAAGATGTGAATCTGAAGGGTCTATTTGTATCTTGTTCAAAGCCCAAGATATGAAGCTAAAGGGTTTTGACTTTAGAGAGAATTTGTCATCTATAAAGAGGAGTTGTTGATGTTTGTATACTGTGAGCGAGGCACATATTTTGATGCTAAAAGGTTGATTGCCTCAACCGGGGTTTCCTTATACAAATCCTAAGAGGAGGCTAGTGACCCAACAAGAGGGTGGTTTTTATGTGTCTTGTATGAAGCCCAAGACGGAGGCTAAAGGTTTTGACTCAACAAGAGAGTCTTTTATACTCAACGAGAGAGTGTTTTGTATCTCGTACGAAGCTCGAGATGGAGGCTAAAGGTGATTGACTCAACAAGAGAGTCTTTTATACTCAACAAGAGAGTGATTTTGTATCTCGTACGAAGCCCAAGATGGAGGCTGAAGGTGATTCACTCAACAAGAGAGTCTTTTATACTCAACAAGAGAGTGATTTTGTATCTCGTACGATGCCCGAGATGGAGGCTGGAAGTGATTGACTCAACAAGAGAGTCTTTTATACTCAACAAGAGAGTGATTTATATCTCGTACGAAGCCCGAGATGGAGGCTGAAGAGGTTGACTCAACAAGAAAGTCTTTTATACTCAACAAGAGAGTGTGGGGAGAATCATTGTACAAAGCCCAAGAGGAGGCTAGCTGTACTGGTGACTGTTTCAGTTTGGTGATAGGTCCAGTATGTTGGATAAAAGAGAAAATTAGTTCTTATAAAGGGAATGATTAAAGGTAAGGCTGTGCTTTGGTACTGATCGAAAGATCGGGATTATTTCCTGTTCTTTAAGGAAAGGGGAAATCCAAAGGGTATTGAGACTGTCCAAGTCTACTGGTTTTATCTTTTGTACTATGCTTAAGAGAGTTGGCGACAGAAAGATCTAGACTCTTTGAAAGACTGTTCTATTAATATGACTAATTTCTGTTCCTATACCTTTAAGAGGTCGTCGGGACAATTTGTACGAAGCCCAAGAAGAGGCGAGAAAAACTTTTAAGAAGCCGAGGGACAATTTGTATGAAGCCCAAGAGGAGGCTATCTTCTCGGAGGAAGAATCATTATACGAAGCCTAAGAGGAGGCTGTGAAAACTTCTAAGAAGCCGATGAGTCCTTGAATAACGCCCAAGAGGAGGCGGGGATGCTTTTAGGAAGCCTGTGGGTCCTTGTACTAAGCCCAAGAGGAGGCTGATGAACAGTTCCATAAGGGGTTTCACTTGGAACATTGGCCTTCTGTATATGAACTGTTCAAAAGGGGAGATTTCTTAGATCTAGTTATCTAAAATTGTTATAAAAGAAAATGGTTTAGGTTATGTTGAAATATCCGGAAGAACGTCGGATGTAAGGAGACGAGGCTTTGTCTAGTTCTAGACGTAGTTGCCAGGGAAACTCTAAATATCTATACTATTATTACGCAGTCGATATGAGTTTATGAAAGAAGACTTACAGTGAAACAGCCCCACAGTACAATTATATACATATGAAAGCGGTAAATGAAAGCGAGTAAACACTTACTCGGTTGTAGAGCTTCCATGTTGTTTTGTTAGTTTGTTCAACAAAGAAAACTTTGATAACAATATATAAAATCAAAGGAGAAAGTGCTTTGAAAAGAAAATTGGGGCTTACAGCTTAAGGAGAGGCCTAAGGTTTTATCAGTGATCGCACTGTCGTTTTGTAAAGGGACTTATACAAGTGACTGAGGCCCAAAAAGGTTTTCTGTACAAAGGGGATGGGTCTTACACTCTCTCAAGAGGCCCAAAGGTTTTTAAAGAAAAGGAATGGGGCTTATAACACGAGGGTAGGCCCAAAGGTTGAAAGTGAACAAAGATGGGTCTTATAGCTCAAGGAGAAGCCCACTGGTTAATTTTGAAAAGGGCGACAATCGCGCCGAGGTTTTGAAAACACCGTGGGTCTTATACAATGACTGAGGCCCAAAAGTTTTTGGTTTCAAAAGGGGATTGGGTCTTACACTCTATTAGAGGCCCAAGAGTGTTTAAAAGTGATTTGTGAGGGTGAAAATCAAAGAAACCCTAATTTTGTTTTCCTTTAAAGAAAATCAAATAAAAATGATAAAAATACAAAATAAGTTTGAATAAACCATTTGTGATTTTTGTTTAAGGTTTGAAAAATGAGGGATTAATCACAAGATGAATTAAAACTCACTTGGTTTTGATTTTCAAAGTAAATATTCACTTTTAAATGTTTAAAAACAATTAAAAATGAATGTATTCACAAAAACACTAATTATATTAAATAAATAATATAAATCTATTTTTTTTGTGGAATAAAATATTTTAACATTTTTGTGATTTTTTTCAAAAAGAACCAATCAAAAATAATTAAAATTGAAGGAGTTATTATTTTTCCAATTAATTAACAAAACATGAAAATATTGGAAAAAATAGCAAAATGTGAAAAAACACAAAATGGCATGGGTGGGGTTTGAACCCACGACTTCAAGGTTATAGGGCGCGTGCTTTACCACTGGGGTGGTGATACATCCGTTGATTAAAACAAACCAACAAATATACAAGGCTTGCCTTGTTTTCTAGGCCTGGCCAAGGCAAGGCAAGTTTTGGCAAGAAACGGGAATGTCCATAACTTTCTCATTTCTCCATGGTTAGGGACAAAATTTATATGCATCTGGCCTAGAATTTCACAAGGAATCCAATGGTGGTGGTATTTTTTCCAGATCATACTCCCTCCTCAAAATCCAATAGTGGTTTTGAAATAGGCCATATTTTGCATTTTCTGTGCTATCTCATGATACAAGCAAGAATTGCATGGAAATTTGGTGCAAACACAACATATATAACATGTATAAGATGTGCATGATCAGTGGACCTCAAAGCAATGCATGATTCAAAGAGTTCAAGTTATGATGCTTACCTTTTTTTTGGAGTTTTTGTGCAATCTGTCAAGCCACTTGTTCCAGAAATGATTTGATGCTTTGGACACCCTCAAATGATCTCTTAGAAGCTTTTAGGATGGTTGAAATCAACTGGAAATCTCAGGAACAAGTTTGAGCTCTTTCTTTCAAAAGGGGAAAAAATGGCCAAAATAGCAACTTTCTCAAATGGTGTTCCAGATGGGGGGAACCATTTGGGACAGTTCAAGCATGATATTTGGAGTGTGTTTGAGGTTTTATTTGGTTTGGAAAGTGACTGAATCAAGACATGACTTGAAAAATGAACAAAAGGCCTATTTTGAGGTTTTGAGAGGTGACTTTGTGATTTAAGGATTACAGGTCACTTGTGTGAGTTTGGACAACTTAGATATGACATATGGGATGTGTTTGGATCATAAGTTGTGATGGAAATGCTCTCTAACTCAAAAAATCAGAGTTTCCTTGCTAAAGAAGGCATTTTGGCCTAAAGAGAGGGATTTTGAGGAAAACATCAGTTTGATGGCTTTCGTGTACTTAAACTGAGCACAAATGAACTCTATTTATAGTAGAGCAAGTTTGTTTTGGGATCAATAGTGAATGGTAACTGCAGCAGAGGTTTGGTCAATGTTGATCAATGAGAATCCAAGTCTTCTCTAGCCATTAACTAGAGGTTAGGGCACAGAGCTGTGGTTCCCTAGTTGTTGCCAGATGAGAACTAGACTTTGAAAAAATTTACCAGACGAGAACTGGGTTTTGAAAAAGTTTGCCAGACGAGACATGGGCTTTGAAAAAGTTTACCAGGCGAGAACTGTGCTTTGAAAAAGTTTTCCAAACGAGAACTGGGCTTTGACAAAGTTTGCCAGGCGAGAACTGGACTTTGAAAAAGTTTGTCAGGCTAGATTTGGACTTTAAAAGGATAAGCCAGACGAGAACTAGATTTCGAAAAGATAGGTCAGATGAGAACTGACCACCAGGCGAGAACTGGAATTTAAAGAAACAAGTCAGATGAGAACTGACTACCAGACGGGAACTAGGTTTTGATTAAGCCAGACGAGAACTGACTACCCGACAGGAACTGGGTTTGAAAGAGACGAGTCAGACGAGAACTGACTACCAGACGAGAGCTGGAATTTGAAGGGCAAGGTTAGACGAGAACTGACTACCAGACGAGGACTAGATTTCAGAGAGACAAGTCAAACAAGAATTGACTACCAGATGAGAACTGGAATTTAAAGAGACAAGTCAGACGGGAACTAACTACCGGACGAGAACTGGATTTTGGTTGGGACGCATGTTTAAACCTGTATGGTGTAATGCTCCATCTTGATAAATATGTTACATGTTTAAGGATGCAATGCTATGCGATGATGATTACTATATGTAGAATGTCAGTGATCGGGTTTTGAAGAGATGTCAAGTATGATTGTGCTTATGTCAAGGCTTCATGCTATACCAGATGAATGATATACAAGAGTGAAGCGTCATGATCAAGGCATGAGAGTGGTCTATGCAATAATTCTTGAGAATCTATCAAGTATTTTTGTTGTGGGAGGCGAAAAAGTTGAGGTTAGGGTGTAAGCCATAAAGACGTGACTCCCCGACACCTACTTCAGGATCAGCAGTTGTTGATGTACCATTGCTCTTGCCTCAAAATAGGGAGAGAACTTGTATCTTGGTAGTCTGTGTTTGCCCTAGTCTGTTGGGTATTTGTATGGATTTCCCTAGTCATAAGTTTGACTTGCCCCAAGTGTATCCGAACAGTATGCCCCTGATTAACCGTTTCTTTGGAGAGGTTGATTTCTTGTGCTATTGAGATGGCCTACCCCAGTATGAGCTCTTAAGTGATTTTGCGCCTGGCTGATCAATCTTTGTATGAATGCCCCTGACCAACTGATCTTTGAGATATTTGTCGAGTCTTGATGTGATTGTCCCAGATTGACTGAATATTAATATGGCTAGGCCTTTTTGCTCAACGGCGTTTTTAGGTGTTTTGCCCCTTGAGGTGATCACACTTTCCATTGTGGAAACTTTATTGATGTCAAGTGCTTGTTCACAAGTAAAAAGTGTTTGTTTTGAAAATGATAATGCTAATGCCATGCATAGGTCAGCTTTGGAATCCAAGTATGTTCACTAAGATTATGACATATAGTGAATGAATCACCATTTAGAATGCCATGTCAATACCAACACAAATGATAAGCAAATCTTTAAGAGTCTGCTTTGACGTGATTTTACCGTAGTATGCCTTCGAAATAAACCCTGCTTCAGTTAGTTATTTTGAGGGTTGTAACGTGGCCTGGTTCATGGTTTAATAAAGAAAGGATATAAGGCTCAAAAATTATTTTAACCCACCAATTCTCCTTGTTGTTCTCTAGTCTTACGTTCAGCTAGTTTGACACAAACGTTCACCTTTCAAAAGGATTTTGAATGGTAGATGTGATGGTAGAGCAACCGACGAGGGTTTTGGAGCGGCAGCCATTCACCTTTTGTTTTTGTCACAAGTGATCACACAAACTTGTTCTCATTGAGGATTTTTCCTCTTTGATTCTTCTTTTTCGTTTTCCCTAATTTTTGCGTAGACTTATTATTTTGAATTTGCAGTCTACCGGGATGCCCTAATTTTTTCCTAAGTAATTTGTTTTTGAGTTTTTGACTTAGCGGATTTTTTTTTTCTTTTGCTCTTTTTTTGCTTTTGTGATTTTGAATTTTTGTTTGAACAAAATCGTGTGACATGTGTTTGCTTGATTTGTAAGGGTGGGTTGTGACTGCCTCGCTCCTTTGGTCGGTGAGGGATAACCAATGTAGATTTATGATTTTCCTACCTCTTGCGAGGGATAGGATGTGGTTAATCCGCAGATGGGGTACTCCTCTTTTGAAATTTGAACGCATGGTCAAACTAACTGAAAACTACCCTGCCCCTAGTTAAGATTGAGGGTTTTATGTGTACAGAAAGAAACTCCTACTTCAAGGCCCAAAGGGGTTGACTAGGGATTATCTTCCTTATACCTCCAGTGTTTGGGGATTAGAACAAATGCCTTACATAGTCAACAAGGTTTTATTCAAAAGCATACAGACAGTGATCTCATGTCATTTTGGTTTCATCATTCTCTTTTTGATTTTGCTTGATCAAATGTTTGATAATGATAAAAAGTATGAGTGAACATGAATGAATTTATTCAAAACATGCATATTCATTTCATTATTATTATCATTCAAAAACACACAAGTTTTACAAGTGAACAATGCTTAACAAACAAAAAGACTACAAAATGGAAATGATGGAATGACATAATGGTTGCTGATGTTGAGGAAGTGCTCACAGGCTTATTTAAGGAATTCTTTTGCAATCTTGGCCCTTACACGGACAAGGGATTTCCGTTCACCCACAGTTTATCATCTTAAATAGTTAAGTGTTTCTTGTCAATCAACTATTGGACCTTAGCTTTGAAAGCGTTACACTCCTCAATCGAATGCCCAGCTGACACAACATGATATTCACATTGTACACCGGGGTCATACCCAGGTGGGAACGGTTCTGGGGGAGGCTTTAGAGCTTTGGGAGCTACCAGCACATTCTGAATCATATATCAGAGAAGTTGACTGTATGTCACAGGAATCGGATCTAGAGGAGCATTCCTTCGTTCTAAATTATTAAGGGGTTTGTGCTGTTTCTGAAGTTCTCGGCCTTGGGCTTGTTAATCATGAGCATGAGGAGGCTATTGATGCGGTGGTTGTTGGTACTGGGAAGTAGAAACATATGGGTACAAATAGTATGGCCTAGGAGCCATGGGAGTTTGCGCTTGAAGGTGGATACTTACCATGACAACATTTGTTTCCTCTTCCTTTTCGTTAAAGGACCCACCTTGTGGCTTATCGACCCCTGATTGTTGATTCACAGTGCCAGCAATTTTCCCGGTTTTGAGCCCATTCTCAATACGTTCCCCAATGGTCACAACATCAGCAAAATTGGAGGATGAGCTACCAACCATCTTCTCATAGTATAAACCCTGAAGAGTGCCCATGAATATGTCAACCAACTCCGTATCAGATATAGTGGGCCGGACTAGTGAAGCCATCTCACGCCACCTCTGAGCGTATTCTCTGAATGATTCACCGGCTTTCTGAGTTTGATTTTGTAGTTACAACCTGGTAGGAGCCATATCCAAGTTGTACTTGTATTATTTCAAAAATGCTTCGGATAGATCTTTCCAGGTTCTGATCTTACCTTGCTCAAGATTCATATACCAATCCAGGGAAGATCCAGATAGTCTATCTTGGAAACAGTGGATAAGCAGGTCATTATTGTCTATGTAGGAAGCCATTTTTCTGCAATACATTGTAATGTGGCTTCGTGGACAACTCAACCCCTTGTACTTAGGCAAATCAGGCGCCTTAAATTTTTGGGGTAGCACAACATTTGAAACCAAGCACAAGTCTTTGGCATCCATGTCAAAGGGAGAGAAACCCTCAATAGCTCTGATTCTATCCACTAATAGCTTGTAGTCTGCAGATTTGTTATGATTATCAGGTCTGACAAGAATTTGAGTATTTGGAAGTTGAGATGCATCAGAAGCAAGTACTTGAGGAGAAGCAAACTGAGATGGATGTACCAGCCCAGGATTTATCATCTGACCACTAGTCTGACCTATCTGAAAACCATATGGATAACCAGGAAGAGGTACCATAGCAGCTGAGGATGCCCTAGGGTAAGGCATTCCAGAATGAACATTGTGAACAACAGTTCGAGCAGATTGAGACAAGACCGAAACACGAACTTGTTCATCTTCATCAGGGGTCTCAACATCATTTGGCATAGGAGTCTAGAGAATATGTGTTTGAGAAATCTCGTGATCATTCGGGTTCACCACAGGAGGTGGAACAGGAGTAGGCATTCCCCATGGGTAAGCCATAGAATTCCCAATAGATATGGGTGCAACAAAAGGTTGATACGGCACAAAGGCACTACCATTGACAATCTGATGAGCGAAATTCTAGGGCATTCCCCAAGGAAAGGCGGCAGGCATCCGATTCAGTGCGGGTTGAGCACTTGATAGGTTGACAGTAGGTTGGACAATAGTCTCAACTGGCATTTCAACAATGGCAGGAGAAGAAGTAACAATAGGAGTGAAAACAGTTGCATCAGTGACAGTGGCGATATCATCAGAAGTAACAGTGGCATCCATCCGAGTACAAAGAAGTTCCATGATGGCATCCATGTTATCCTGGAATTGACCCATCCTACCCTGGAACTAGGCCAAGGTTTCCATGTAAGCGGTATTCTTAGAATTAGACATGGTTCTTGACGTATTGGACCTAATGGAGCACTGGTGTCGGTTCGTCGTTGTCTTCTGGTTGATGAAGGAAAGAAAACGAGCTTATCTGGTTTGGATGTATGCATTGTAAATGCATGTATGCATATGTTGTTTATGTAGATGGAATGCAAATGAGATATGCAACATCCATTGATGCAAAAGTTAGATGATGCAGAAGTTTAGCATACATATGATGATGCAATAACTCAAGTTCAAAAGTTCGACATACATGATGATGCAATAATAGTATGCAATGATGTAGGTTAAGGTTGCAACATCTTCTGGATAATCTGCATATAATTTTGTGTCGGTGCAAAATCTGATGTACGTGAGAGAATAAAGGTATGAAGAGGCTTGGTTTCCTGCAAAAACCCATATCCCGCTTACAAGTGTGATCTAGACACAACAAGGTGGTCCCTAGAAAGGTCGCCCAAACCATAGGACTCAGGATGAAAACCCCCCGCCGTAGCGAATTCTCGTAGGACAGAAGTATTCTAAAATGAATCACCATCTGAGATGTGGCTCTCGTGGTAACCCAACGCCCAAAACGCAGGCCTCACGACTATCCCCGTTCTAGCCTATGTGCATGCTAAGCCCAGTGTTAGGACTTTTCTCTCCAATAATATCTACCCATCCCAACAACAGCAGAAAATAGCAGATATCCAAAATATACAGCACATGAATATTCAAAGCAATAAAGAAATGTAGTAAATAAACATAAAGCAAAGTAAAACGTAAAGATAAAGCAAGTAAAGCGCAAAAGATAAACACCCAAACAAGCAAGAAAGCAAACAAAACTAGGCGAGACCCCAACATGCAAGAGTAAGGACTCCCCAACAGAGTCGCCAGCTGAAGCTATCGAGATTATACCTGAGTGAATCGCACACTCAAAGATACAACAGAGTCGTCACCGAACTATATTTAGTCCCAAAGGACAGGGAAAATATCGATAAAACCCAAGGGGAAGAGAAACGGGTCAGGGGGTTGGTTATGCGAAAGGAAGGTACTAGCACATTACGCATCCGTCGTACTCGACGGGAACTATTTTGCTTGCTTTTAAGCTTGGATGAGTTATCTATCTAAAGGCTTCTATCTAAAAAAGAGGAGAGAGAAAGAAAAGAAAGAAAAAGAAAGAAAGTGCTCGCAGAGGATTAGGGTCCTCGTGCCTACGTATCCTCATAGTGCAATGAGGAAATCAGAGCTCTGTAGTTCATGGAACCAGGGAAGAGAAGAAGAATGGAAGAAGGTGGAAGGGTATTCGTCAAGATTATCGCAATGTTGTGCCTACGTATCATACACTCGAATGAATGAAGAATCAGAGCATCTGTAGTTCGTGGAACCAAGACAGAAAAAGAAAAGGAGAATGATGTCAAACCCAAGAAAGGAATAAGGAGAGAAAGACTCTGATGGGGGTTCGTGAGAATTGGCGTCAAAACCAAGAAAGGAGTTCAAAAGGAAAGATAGTAATTGTGCTGAGGATAACGTGCAAGAGTTGTGTCAAAACCAAGAAGATAAAAGAGGAAAAGAATAAGAGCGACCCAATTGGGGAGTAAGGGAACAAAGTGCCTGCCCTGGGGATCAGAGGGTAAGCGACCCTACTGGGGAAACAAACAAAGGGATGGTGTCAAAACTAAGAGAAAAGGATCCGGTATGTTAACTGACTGGCAGTGGTGAACTGAAGGAAGAGAGTAGGACTCTGTGGGGAAAAATGGTTTGGTATCAACAGACAGGCTGTGGTGAACCAAAAGGAGAGAGTACTGAACCAAGAGAAGGTGTTTGACTTTGAAGGGATTTCAGTATATTAATTGATAAATAGTGGTTAACCAAAGAAAAGCGTGTGGAACCAAACGAAGGTTGTGACCCACTAGGGATGTTGGTACTGGCCGAATAAACAGTACTTGACCAACGAAAAAGGGTATTTGAACCAAAAGAAGGTTACTTACCCAAGGGTGTGAGTATACGAACCAAGAGAAGGTTACTAACTCACAGGGGTATTGGTTTTAACAGAAGGACTGTGATTAACCAAAAAGAATGAGTGATTAACCAAGAGAACGTGAATAACTCAAAAGGAGCTCAGTATGTTAACAGATGGACTGTGGTTAACTGAAAAGATGGGTGATTAACCAAGAGAAGATGATTAACCCAAGAGGAGCTCAGTATGTTAACAAATAGACTGTGGTTAACCGAGAAGTGGGTGATTAACCAAGAAAAGGTGATTAACCTAAGAAGAGCTCAGTATGTTAACAGATAGAATGTGGTTAACTGAGAAGAAGTGCAAATTGGTGTTTTAACTGACAGGCAGTGGTTAACCAATCAAAGGGAGAGGAACGAAGAGAAGGTTACGAACTCCGCTAGGGTTTTGGTGTTTAACAGGAAGGTTGTGTTTGACCAAAGAAACCAATTGAGACTCTTCTGGGGAATCAAAAGGAAATGATTGAACACAAGAAAAGAATATAGAGAGAAGAGACAGGTGTTAACCCAAGAGCTAATGATCTTTAACTAAGAGGGCGGTGATTGATCAAAAGAGGATTGAAAGGGGAAAGAGTGATCAAGGATCGACTTGACTGAGGATTGAGAGACACTACAGCTTGGAGATAGAGACGATTATTCCAGGCACAGGGTCATTCGTCCCTTACCCAAAATAATCAAGATGAGTGTAGGAATTCTCCACTCTCATCCCTTCTCTAGCACCAAAGGTATAGTGCGGAAATTGAAACGGACAACATAACAGCGCCAATTTGTACAGTGCTCCAGTACGTCGTGCGTATCTCCGGCTCGGCAGGGGATCAAGAGAACAATACTCTAAAGGATCCTAAAGAGAGGAGAAAGGGAGGATCAACTAATCGAAACATGGTTTCGATTAATTAATCAAAGGGAATTGATATGGTAACAATTTTCCAAAGAGAATGAAAAAAACGTTAAAGCAAAAGGTGTGAATTATTGATTATACAAAATTAAATTTGTTCGATAAAGAATAAACTTAATACAAACAAAAATGAAATTGCCAAGTATTAACAAAAATCAATTAGCATGCATCACTAATCATGTTAACACAAAGACAAGAAAAAGTGAACAAAAAGTGCTTCGAATACATGAATAAATTGCAAAACAAACGAAGAAAATTAAGCAATTAATCGAGAAAAGGTCATGTCATGAAGATTTTGCCCTAAAACAGTAGTAATAACATATATACAAGTAAACATGTGAAGAAACATGATCAAAACATCCAAAACAGCCTTTAGAAACATGATTTTGGCCAAATAGTAGTGATGTATGTCATACCCCAAATTTTGAGCACCAAGATTTCCCATCATTATGAGGATCATTACCAAAATATGGGTGTGCCATGATGCCTCATCAATCTCCCCAGAGATGGGTCAGCATTCACCATAGTCAAGTATTAGTGTTTTGAGCCCTCTCAGAGCACTTAGGCAAATGATCAATCAAGAAATGACATGATCTTCAACTTGTCTAACCTCTCAAACACCTATAAATGATAAAGAGGACTCTAACATCAAGAATCAGGTACAAGGTTGCAACATTCCGAGTGGATCGAGCCTCAAAATCTCCAGTGTCACCAAATTAGGGTTTTGGTCGACCAAGGCCTCCAGATGAAAATTTTACTCTGGGCATGAGCCAATACTTCAAAACATAACCAAAGATACTCCAAGGGACCTCATGGACCCAATCATCAAGTCAATTTAGCCTCAGGGGATGCATTCATCAAAAATCGGGAATTAGGGTTTCTTGACCTAATTCACCCTTAAGTTGACTTTTGGAGCTGTCGTAACCCGAAATTTGACCTTCTTTTTTTGAATTTTGCATAAGCATGTGCATTAGCATCGTCGACATATGCATTTGCACTTTTTTCTGTATGTTTCTTGTTGCAGGATCTGCAGGTTTTCCAAGCCCGATTAATCACATCCTCTCAAGATTATTTCATCACCAAAACAATCTCAAAATAAAGGTTTCCATGTTTATTTATCAAGACAAGAGTTGGAAAATCAATAACGGGACTTCAACATCATTTCCAAGCAAATCTGGGGAAAATGAGCTGTAGTAACCGGTTACAGCATGACTGATAACCGGTTACACAGTGTAAATTTCACCAAAAAACCACATTTTTCAAGCATGTAACCGGTTAGCAGATATGCTGTAACCGGTTACCACGTACAATGTTGCAGATTCTGCTGCATTTTTGGGACAGCAGCTGTGCACTCTCTTTGGTCCTTGTTTCCGCATTATTCTAGCAGCATGTGGAACATTCTAGATAATTCAAGACCATTCAAGACATTTCCCTTTCATTTATTCAATGCATCACCTTAAATTAAGAGCACCATGTTACTTAATTAATAAGCATGTCAACCTTTGGATGTGGAAGCTTGCATTGGGATTGTTACCGAGTTGATCCTAACTAACCGAGTTAACTATCTTGACTCGATGAGTCAAGTGTAACTAACTCCAACCCTAACTCCAAACCTCCCAAAGCTAAGTCCAAAGCTAGCTCCAAACCTCTCACACTCCATACCTAAACTCTATTTAAACAAAGCATCACCATTTTGCAAAGTCTCCATAATCATTCACACAAATTCACACTTTCTTCACTCTCAATTCTCTCATTCTCCTTAGCATTTTTCTGCAATTTCTACACATTCCTCTTCATCTTCTTCACCAAACCCCACTAAAGCTCTTAATTCTTGAAGAATAATCACTTTTCACATTGAAAGTGATTATTTCTTGAGCTTAACCTTCATCATCTTTCCATTCTACTGAATTTTGTGGAGCTTTAGTAGCTTTTGGATTCATTTCAAGCGATCACTTCAAGATTCTTCGGTGATAATTCTCATTTTGGAGTTTTCGTCGAAGTTTGCTCGGTTTCGTTACGCTTCGAAGTGCAATTGAGGAATCTTTGGTTTTCTTTAATTATCTTCATCATTTTACAATTATACTTGAGTTTCTGGAGTTCTATAAGCTTTTGAATTTATCTCAAGTGTTTGCTTCAAGCTTCTTCGATGATAATTCGCATTTCGGAGTTTTCGTCGAAGTTTGCTCGGTTTCGCTAAGGTTCGAAGTGTAAGAGCATAATTCTATGGTTTTCTTGGCTTTTTCTCTCTACATTTCATTCACAACAATTACCAAGCCAAACCTCCGGCTTGTAGGTTGGTAGATCTTACTTTACTCACTGTTTCGATCATTTCCGCGCATTTACGTCATAATTTCGATCGTTTTCGGTTTAATTTATCATGCAATTGCTTGATCTTTAATCTCCATGATTAATGCTTGTAATTTGTGTTTAATTACCCTTACATGATGTAATTTCCGTGCACAAATTCATGCCCTAGCATGTGGTGGTTGGCATAAGTGATTAAGTGTTGAAAACCACTTTTAAAAAGCTGTTTTTACTGTTATTTTTGCCTCTGTTATAGTGGTAACCGGTTAGCAGATATGCTGTAACCGGTTACACAGTGCAATTTTCACTAAAAATGCAAGTTTTCAAGCATGTAACCGGTTAGCAGATATGCTGTAACCGGTTACCACTGAACATAATGGCCAATTTTGAGTTTTTTCAAGCTTTTTTGGTATCCTTTCTTCTTCTAACTTCCATGGATTAACATGCTTGATATTTTTGGATGTTTTAAGTGTTGTTAACCTTTGGTTAGAGCATATTTACATTTAATTCAATGATTGATTTATCAATTCTTGCAATTATGTGTGTTCTTGATTTTTGTTTGAACATGCTAATTCTTACACAATCCTTGATCACTTGATACATGATTTGTGATACATGTTAATCTTTGTTTGGCACTGTTTTGCATTTCCAATTCTTGATCACATTAAGTTTGTTCTTTATTGAGCAAATTTAATCATGCATAATCAATAATTTACACCTTTTGCTTTAATGATTTTCCATTCTCTTTGGAAAATTGTTGGCATGATCATTCCCCTTTGATTGGTTAATCGAAACCATGTTTCGATTAGTTGATCCTTCCCTTTCCCTCTCTTTAGGCTTCCTTTAGAGCTTTTTTCTCTCTCTTTCCCCCCGCGGAGTTGAAGATTCATCGACCGATGCACGACGCACGACATTGGAGCGTTGTACAAACTGAAGCTATTACGCTGTTCAGTTCACATCGCAATGGAGCACTGTACAAATTGGAGCAGTTCTGCTGTCTGTCTGTCTCTCTCTCTGTACTGTACTTTGATTGCTTGAGAAGGGATAAAGGTGGGGTTTTCCTACCCTCATTCTGACTAGTCTTGGTAAGGGTGTCTTGTCCTCCAACCGAGAATAGTCACCTCTACTCTCAGGCTATAGTGTTCCTCTATCCTCATTCGGGTCGATCCTTGATCACTCTTTCACTTTTCAATCTCTCCTTTTGATCAATCACCATCCTTCTTGGTTAAGATCATTGTTCTTGTGCTAGCAATCTCCCTTTGTTTCATTAGTCCTTTCTTCTTGTAATTAAGCATTGCCTTTTGATTCCCCTGAAGAATCTCAATCTCTTTTCTGCGGTTAATCACAGTCTATCTCTAAAACTGTAAATCCCCTGGAGTTCGTAATCTTCTCTGGATTCTTCTCCCGTTGTTGGTTTAATCACCGCTTGTCAGTTAAAACACCAATTTTGCTCTCTTACTCAGTTAATCACAGTCCGTCTGTTAATACTGAGCACCTTTTGGGTTAATCACCGTCTCTTGGTTAATCACCCGTTTCTTCAGTTCATCACAGTCTGTCTTTTAATACTAAATTCCTTTTGGGTTAATCACCTTCTCTTGGTTAATCACCCGTTTCTTCAGTTAATCACAGTCCGTCTATTAATACTGAATTCCTCTTGGGTTAATCACCTTCTCTTGGTTAATCACCCATTTCTTCAGTTAATCACAGTCCGTCTGTTAATACTAAATTCCTCTTGGGTTAATCACCTATTCTTGGTTAATCACCCGTTTCTACAGTTAATCACAGTCCGTCTGTTAATCACTGAGCTCTTCTTGGGTTAATCACCTTCTCTTGGTTAATCACTCGTTTCTTCAGTTAAACACAGTCCATCTGTTAAAACACTGATTTCCTTGGGTTAATCACCTATTCTTGGTTAATCACCATTTTCTTCAGTTAACCATAGTCTGTCTGTTAAAACACTGAGCTCCTTGGGTTAATCACCTATTCTTGGTTAATCTCCCTTTTATTCAGTTAACCACAATCCGTTTGTTAAAATACTGAACCCTTTCGAGTTAATCACCTTCTTTTGGTTAATCACTCGGTTCTTTCGGTTAATCACAGTCCATCTGTAAACACCGAATCCCCCGCAGTTGGCAACCTCCTCTTTGTTTGAATACTTGCACCATTGGGTTATTAACCTTTCTTTTGTTCAAATACCCTTTCTTCGGTTGAGTACTGTTTGTTCAGTCAGTTTACCGAACCCCTTTGAGTCAAGACCTTTGCTCGGTCCCACACCCGTCCTTTGGGTCACGACCTTTGCTCGGTCCCACAGCCGTCCTTTGGGTCATGACCTTTTCTCGGTCCCACACCCGTCCTTTGGGTCACGACCTTTGCTCGCTCCTATACCCGTCCTTTGGGTCACGACCTTTGCTCGGTCCTACACCCGTCCTTTGGGTCACGACCTTCGCTCGGCCCTACACCCGTCCTTTGGGTCACGACCTTCGCTCGGTCCTACACCCGTCCTTTGGGTCACGACCTTTGCTCGGTCCTACACCCGTCCTTTGGGTCACGACCTTTGCTCGGTCCTACACCCATCCTTTGGGTCACGTTCTTTATTCGGTCCTACACCCGTTCTTTGGTTGATCACAGTTTTCTTTGTTAAAACCAATGCTCCTCTATTCCCCATAGAGTTGCAGTCTTTTCTTCCTCGGTTAACCACTGTTCATGAGTTAATATACCGAGGCTCCTTCAGAGTCAAACACCTTCTCTCGGTTCAGCACTCTCTCTCTTGGTTTATCACAGTCCGTCTGTTGACACCAGCTGCTTTTCCCCGCCAGGGTCCTACTTTATTTCTTTGGTTAACCACTGCCAGCAGTTAATATACCGAGTCTCCTTTTTCTCTTTGTTACTTCACCATCCCTTTATTTGGATCCCCAGCGGAGTCCTTCCTATTCCCTTTGCTCTTACTTCCTCGGTTTCGACACCGATCCCCTTTGTTATCCCCAGTAGAGTTTATCCTTGCTCTTGGTTTGGACACCATTTCTCTCTTATTCTCTTATTCTCTTGGTTTGGACACCATTTCTCTCTTATCTCTTGCTCTTGGTTTGGACACCATTTCTCTCTTATTCTCTTATTCTCTTGGTTTGGACACCATTTCTCTCTTATCTCTTGCTCTTGGTTTGGACACCATTTCTCTATTATTCTCTTATTATCTTATTCTCTTGGTTTGGACACCATTTCTATCTTATTCTTTATTCTCTTGGTTTCGACACCATTCTCGCACTTTATTCTCAATACAGTTACTATTCCTTTTCTTTACACTCTTTTCTTGGTTTTGACACCATTTCTTTGGAATCCCCTGTGAAATTTCCTTCTTTCTCTTCTCTTGGTTTTGACACCATTTCTTTGGAATCCTCAGTGGAATTTCCTTCTTTCTTTTGCTCTTGGTTTTGACACCACTTTCCTTTCCTTTTCCTTTTCCGTCTTAGCTCCCCGAACTACGGAAGCTCGGATTCTGCATTCTTTTGAAGGTATGATACGTAGGCATGAGATCGCAATGATCTCGGCGAGCACACTTCCACCTTTCTTCCGTCTTCCTCCTTTCTTTCCTTTTGTTCGTCCCCTGGTTCCAAGAACTACGACGCTCTGATTTCCTCATTGCACTATGAGGGTACGTAGGCACGAGGGCCACAATCCTCCACGAGCACCTTCTTTCTTTCTTTTCTTTTTCCCCTTTCTTCTCTCTCCTCTTTCTTTTAGCTAGAAGCCTTTAGATAGATAACCCATCCAAGCCTAGAGGCAAGCGAAATGGTTCCCGTCGAGTACGACGGATGCGTTAGGTGCTAGTACCTTCCTTTCGCATAACCGCCCCCCCGTTCCTGTTTCTCTTCCTCTCGGGTTTTATCGATATTTTCCCTGTCCTTTGGGACTAAATAAAGTTCGGTGGCGACTCTGTTGTATCTCTGAGTGTGCGATTCACTCGGGTCGAAACTAGCCATCTTCAGCTGGCGACTCTGCTGGGGACTGGTTGACCTACTGATGGTCCTTCCCTTGAGGGGTCTCACCTAGTTTTGTTTGCTTTCTTACTTGTTTGGGTGTTTATCTTCTACGCTTTACTAGTTTTATCTTTACGCTTTATTCGCTTTATGTTTATTTATTGCATTTCTTTACTGCTTTGAATATTAATATGCTGCATACTCTGGATATTTGCTATTTTCTTTACTGTTGTCGGTTGGGTTGCTACTTGAGAGATAAGCCCAATACACAGGCTTGAGTATGCACCTAGGATTAGAGTGGAAAGTAGTGGGACCTACGTGCCATCTTGGTGCGTTTGGTATTCATGAAATTCACATCCAGACGAGGTTTTCTTGGGAGATGCTCTGACGTGCGTGTCTTGCGCATTTCAGGGTGTTGATATAGAGAGCTGTCGACTCTGGCGACCAGTCCCGAGGACTCAGTTGAGGCACTCCTCCCAAGGAGTGATAATGGCAGACCAGAAATGGCAAACCCATTACGCTTCCTTGATCCGAGGACCCAAAGCTGGGAACTTGCCATAGGATGACCATTTTTGTTTTAGGAATCAGTGGACGACCTCTTTGTTTGGCAATAGTATTGTACCCCGAGGGATGAATGTACTATTGCTTCTCAAATCGAGAATCTGAAACTGAGAATCCTGCTTTCTATATCATACCTGTGAGGGGGATGGGTTTTTGCAGGAAAACAAGCCACTTCATACCTTTGTTCTCTCACGCACGTCAGATCTTCGCACCTACACAGAGCTATATAGGCAGATTATCCAGAAGATGTTGCATCTCTAACTTACATTATTGCATAATGTTATTGCATAATGTTATTGTATCTTCATGCATGCCAAGCTATTGAACTTGAGTTATTGCATCATCATATGAATGCTTAACTGTTGCATCATCTAACCTTTGCATCATTGATCTTTGCATATCTCATTTGCATTCCACCTGCATAAACAACATATGCATACCTACCTTTGCATTGTATACCTTCAAACCAGAGAAATCTCACTTTCTTCCCTTCATCAGCCCAAAGACAACGATTCTCCGACGCCGAAAGCCATGGAATCATGGAGCAGGTTGGGTATGAGAGCACGGTGCACAAGGAAGGCAAGGCTGATATGGTTTTGGAATTAATTCTGGATAATATGACAATGAACCCCTCTGATCAGGTTGTGACTGATGAGCAAGCCCAGAATGGACCAAAGGTGGATAAGGGCATGAATATGGATGCAAGCAATCTGCCAGTTCACCCCTTGCCTAATCAGAAAACCACTCAAGGCAATCAGAAACAAAAGCGTAAGCAAATCAGCAAAGGGAACAACAATCAAGGGAGGAGACGTCCTCGTCATGATCTAATTCCCGTGACTTACACACATCTACTGCCTATTCTGATTCAAGCTGGGGCAATTGTTCCTAAAGAAATCAAGCCAACCAAGTTTCCTTATCATCCTAAGCATGATCCTATTGCCACCTGTGGATACCATGCTGGATATGTGGGGCATTCTACAAAAACCTGTGTTGTCTTTAAGGACAAAGTCCAAGAGCTCCTCGATCAGAAGTTGCTTTACTTTACAGAGAAGCCTTGCCAGAAGCCTGCACATGTGATTGCTGAAACATCTGCCAAAGCTGAAAATAGAGGTCCTCCTATTCATGTGCAGATTCCTCCAGCTGTTCAACCTGTTAGGCAATACCCCTTCCAAAGTTTTCAGTCTACTACCTCTGGAATGCCTTTTGCTTATCCTGGGGCACCCTCTACTGTTGCACCTCCGGTTGCTTATCCTGGAGCACCCTACACTCCGTATGGGATCCTTTTTGGTCAGACTATTAATCGGATGGTTAATCCTGGTTTGATTTACCCTGTTCAAGCATTCCCACCATATGTTGCTCGTCAGGTTCATCCTCAAGCACCTCTGGCTCCTACGCCGTACTGTTCATTCTTGCATGTTGCTGCAACCCAACATCAACAGCCTCCTCAGACTCATAATCAGCGAGCCCAAGACCGAGATCGCCAAAATTAGCGCAAGCCCCAGAACAATCTAGAACGAAGGAATGCTCCTCTAGATATGATTCCTGTGACATACAGTCAACTTCTCCCACATCTGGTTCAGAACTCGTTGGTGGTTTTGAAAGCTCTGAAGCCCCCTCCAAAACCATTCCCACCTGGGTATGATCCCAATGTACGGTGCAGATATCATGCTGGGTCGGCTAGACATTCGACTGAGGATTGCAACGCTTTCAAAGCTAAGGTCCAACAGTTGATTGACAAGAAGCACTTAACTGTTCAAGATGAGAAACTGTGGGTGAACGAAAATCCCTTAACCGTGTAAGGGCCAATGTTGCAAAAGAATCCATTGAATAAGCTGAAAGCACTTCCTCAATATCGGCAATCATCATGTCATTCCATCTTTTCCATTTGTAATCCATTTGTTTGTCAAGCATTATTCATTTGTAAAACTTGTTTGTTTTCAGATGATAATAATAATAAAATGGATATGCATGTTTTGAATAAATTCATTCATGTTCACTCATATTTTTTGTCAGTATCACACATTTAATCAAGCAAAATCAAAAAGAGAATGATGAAATAAAAAAGACATGAGATCACTGTCTGTACGCTTTTGAATAAGACCCTGCTGAGGATGTAAGGCATTTGTTCAAATCCCCAAAAATAGGAGTTATAAGGAAGATAATCCCTAGTCAACCCCTTTGGGCCTTGAAGTAGGAGTTTCTTTCTATACACAAAAACCCTCAATCTTAACCAGGGACAGGGTAGTCTTCAACTAGTTTGACCATGCGTTCAAATTTCAAAAGAGGAGCACCCCATTCTGAGGATCAACCACATCCTATCCCTCGCAAGAGGTCGGAAAAATAAAAAATCCGCAATGTTTATCCCTCATCGATCAAAGGAACGAGGCAGTCACAACCCTTTATCAAACAAGCAAAAGTCACATGATTTGTCAAAAAAAATGCAAAATGAAAAAAAAAGCAAAAAAAAAAAAAAAGCCCACTAAGTCACAAGCAAATGACTTAGGCAAAAATTAGGGCATCCCGGTAGACTGCAAATCCAAAAAATATCAGTCTACGCAAAAATTAGGGGAAATAAAAAGAGCAAAACAAGAGAATCAAAAGAGAAAAATCCCTTAATAAGAACAAGTTCGTGGGATCACATGTGACCAAAACAAAAGGTGAGTGACTGCCACTCCAAAACCCTTGTCGGTTCCTCTACCATCAATTCTACTATTCAAAACTTCCTTTTGAAAGGTGAACGCTTGTGTCAAACTAATTGAACGTAGGAATGGAGAACATCAAGGAGAATGGATGGGGTAAAATAATTTTTGAGCCTTATATCCTTTCTTTCTTAAACCGTGAACCAGGCCACGTTACAACCCACAAAAGACCTAATTGAAGCAGGGTTTATTTCGAAAGCATACTACAGTGGGATCATGCCAAAGCTGACTCTCAAAGATTTGCTTATCTTTTGTGCCGATACTGACATGGCTTTCTAAATAGTGATTCAATCGCTATATGCCATAATCTTAGTGAACATGCTTGGATCTCAAAACTGACATATGCAGGGCATTAGCATTATAATTTTTCAAAACAAACACTTTTTACATGCGAACAAGCACTTGACATCAAGAAAGTTTCCACAATGGAAAGTGTGATCACCTCAAGGGGCAAAAATCCTGGAAAACATCATTGGGCCTAGCCACTTCGAGATACAATCAATCCGAGTCAATCACGACGAGATTCGACAAATATCTCCATGTTCATTTGGTCAGGGGCATTCCTCCAAAGATCGATCAGCCAGGGGAAAAATCACTTCAGAACTCACATTGGGGCATGCCACCTCAAGAGCACAAGAAGACGACCTCTCCAAGAGACGGTTAATCAGGGGCATACTGTTCCAATACATTGGGGCAAGTCGAATCAGAATCATCCTATGACATAAATTGTTCCCTACCTTGTAATCGGGGCAATCCACCAACAGACTGGGGCAGAGACAAGCTACCAAGGTACAATTTTTCTCCTTGTGTTGAGGCAAAAGCAATGCTACAACAACAACTGCTGATCGTGAAGTAGGTGTCAGGGAATCCCGTCTTTGTGGCTTACACCCTAACCTCAACTATTCCTCCTCCCACAACAAAGCACTTGACACATTCTCAGAAACTATTGCATAGACCATTCTCATGCATTGATCATGTCGCTTCACTCTTGCATATCGTTCATTTGGCATAACACGAAGTCTTAACTTAAGCCTGGTCATATCTAACATCTCTTCAAAACCCAATCACCGAAATTCTACATCTGGTAATCATCATTTGCATAGCATTGCATTTTCAAACGCATATCATATTCATCAACATGGAGCATTACACAATACAGGTTTAAACATGCATCCCAATCAATCCGGTTTTCATCTGGCAAACCTTTCAAGAACTTTTCCAATTCCTTGGTCCGTCCAAAACCGTTCTGGTCCGTCCAGCACCTGCAAATTTGCGACATTATACCTTAACCTTGCATCCTTGCATTGCATGATATCAAGTATCATGTAGAACATCGCATACATGGCATATGCATCTAGCATAGTCCCTTTCTTTTGGCCTGATTCATCTCCCAACAGATAGTCAGCCTAACTTTGCAATTATCAACCCTCAAAACATTCAACCTCTCTTTTTGCCGCCGTCGGCCAAATTTTCGGGCTACTCTTTTATTTAATCCCCTTTTACCTCGAATAATCAAAAAGCTAGCGCAATTCGAACATTCAGGTCCAAGAGGATTAAATAGGGGCAGCTGTCGTAACCCGAAATTTGACCTCCTTTTTTTGAATTTTGCATAAGCATATGCATTAGCATCGTCGACATACACATTTGCACTTTTTTATGTGTGTTTCTTGTTGTGGGATCTGTAGGTTTTCCAAGCCCGATTAATCACATCCTCTCAAGATTATTTCATCACCAAAACAAGCTCAAAATAAAGGTTTCCATGTTTATTTATCAAGACAAGAGTTGGAAAATCAATAACGGGACTTCAACATCATTTCCAAGCAAATCTGGGGAAAATGAACAGTAGTAACCGGTTACAGCATGACTGATAACCTGTTACATAATGTAAATTTCACCAAAAAACCACATTTTTCAAGCATGTAACCGGTTAGCAGATATGCTGTAACCGGTTACCACGTACAATGTTGCAGATTCTGCTGCATTTTTGGGACAGCAGCTGTGCACTCTCTTTGGTCCTTGTTTCCGCATTATTCTAGCAGCATGTGGAACATTCTAGACAATTCAAGACCATTCAAGACATTTCCCTTTCATTTATTCAATGCATCACCTTAAATTAAGAGCACCATGTTACTTAATTAACAAGCATGTCAACCTTTGGATGTGGAAGCTTGCATTGGGATTGTTACCGAGTTGATCCTAACTAACCGCGTTAACTATCTTGACTCGGTGAGTCAAGTGTAACTAACTCCAACCCTAACTCCAAACCTCCCAAAGCTAAGTCCAAAGCTAGCTCCAAACCTCTCACACTCCATACCTAAACTCTATTTAAACAAAGCTTCACCATTTTGCAAAGTCTCCACAATCATTCACACAAATTCACACTTTCTTCACTCTCAATTCTCTCATTCTCCTCTGCATTTTTCTGCAATTTCTACACATTCCTCTTCATCTTCTTCACCAAACCTCACTAAAGCTCTTAATTCTTAAAGAATAATCACTTTTCACATTGAAAGTGATTATTTCTTGAGCTTAATCTTCATCATCTTTCCATTCTACTGAATTTTGTGGAGCTACAGTAGCTATTGGATTCATTTCAAGTGACCACTTCAAGATTCTTCGGTGATAATTCTCATTTTGGAGTTTTCGTCGAAGTTTGCTCGGTTTCGTTACGCTTCGAAGTGCAATTGAGGAATCTCTGGTTTTCTTTGATTATATTCATCATTTTACAATTATACTTGAGTTTCTGGAGTTCTATAAGCTTTTGAATTTATCTCAAGTGTTTGCTTCATGCTTCTTCGGTGATAATTCGCATTTCGGAGTTTTCGTCGAAGTTCGCTCGGTTTCGCTAAGGTTCGAAGTGTAAGAGCAGAATTCTCTGGTTTTCTTGGCTTTTTCTCTCTACATTTCATTCACAACAATTACCAAGCCAAACCTCCAGCTTGTAGGTTGGTAGATCTTACTTTACTCACTATTTCGATCATTTCCGCGCATTTACGTCGTAATTTCGATCGTTTTCGGTTTAATTTATCATGCAATTGCTTGATCTTTAATCTCCATGATTAATGCTTGTAATTTGTGTTTAATTGCCCTTACATGATGTAATTTTAGTGCACAAATTCATGCCCTAGCATGTGGTGGTTGGCATAAGTGATTAAGTGTTGAAAACCACTTTTAAAAAGCTGTTTTTACTGTTATTTTTGCCTCTGTTACAGTGGTAACCGGTTAGCAGATATGCTGTAACCTGTTACACAGTGCTATTTTCACTAAAAACGCAAGTTTTCAAGCATGTAACTGGTTAGCAGATAAGCTGTATCCAGTTACCACTGAACAGAATGGCCAATTTTGAGTTTTTTCAAGCTTGTTTCGTATCCTTTCTTCTTCTAACTTCCATGGATTAACATGCTTGATATTTATGGATGTTTTAAGTGCTGTTAACCTTTGGTTAGGGTATATTTACATTTAATTCAATGATTGATTTATCAATTTTTGCAATTATGTGTGTTCTTGATTTTTGTTTGAACATGCTAATTCTTGCACAATCCTTGATCACTTGATATATGATTTGTGATACATGTTAATCTTTGTTTGGCACTGTTTTGCATTTCCAATTCTTGATCACATTAAGTTTGTTCTTTATTGAGCAAATTTAATCACACATAATCAATAATTTACACCTTTTGCTTTAATGATTTTCCATTCTCTTTGGAAAATTGTTGGCATGATCATTCCCCTTTGATTGGTTAATCGAAACCATGTTTCGATTAGTTGATCCTTCCCTTTCCCTCTCTTTAGGCTTCCTTTAGAGCTTTTTTTCTCTCTCTTTCCCCCCGCGGAGTTGAAGATTCATACAACGACCGATGCATGACGCACGACATTGGAGCGTTGTACAAACTGAAGCTGTTACGCTGTTAAGTTCACATCGCACTGGAGCACTTTACAAATTGGAGCAGTTCTGCTGGCCGTCTCTCTCTCTGCACTGTACATTGATTGCTAGAGAAGGGATGAAGGTGAGGTTTTCCTACCCTCATTCTGACTAGTCTTGGTAAGGGCGTCTTGTCCTCCAACCGAGAATAGTCACCTCTACCCTCAGGCTATAGTGTTCCTCTATCCTCAGTCGGGTCGATCCTTGATCACTCTTTGACTTTTCAATCTCTCCTTTTGATCAATCACCATTCTTCTTGGTTAAGATCATTGTTCTTGTGCTAGCAATCTCCCTTTGTTTCATTACTCCTTTCTTCTTGTAATCAAGCATTGCTTTTTGATTCCCCTGAAGAATCTCAATCTCTTTTCTGCGGTTAATCATAGTTTATCTGTTAAAACCGTAAATCCCTTGGAGTTCACAATCTTCTCTTGATTCTTCTCCCGTTGTTAGTTTAATCACTGCTTGTCAGTTAAAACACCAATTTTGCTATCTTACTCAGCTAATCACAGTCCGTCTGTTAATACTGAGCACCTTTTGGGTTAATCACCTTCTCTTGGTTAATCACCCGTTTCTTCAGTTCATCACAGTCCGTTTGTTAATACGGAATTCCTTTTGGGTTAATCACCTTCGCTTGGTTAATCACCCGTTTCTTCAGTTAATCACAGTCCGTCTGTTAATACTGAATTCCTCTTGGGTTAATCACCTTCTCTTGGTTAATCACCCGTTTCTTCAGTTAATCACAGTCCGTCTGTTAATACTGAATTCCTCTTGGGTTAATCACCTATTCTTGGTTAATCACCCGTTTCTACATTTAATCACAGTCCGTCTGTTAATCACTGAGCTCTTCTTGGGTTAATCACCTTCTCTTGGTTAATCACGCATTTCTTCAGTTAAACACAGTCCGTCTGTTAAAACACTGAGTTCCTTGGGTTAATCACCTATTCTTGGTTAATCACCCTTTTCTTCAGTTAACCACATTCTGTCTATTAAAACACTGAGTTCCTTGTGTTAATCACCTATTCTTGGTTAATCACCCTTTTATTCAGTTAACCACAGTCTGTCTGTTAAAATACTGAACCCTTTTGAGTTAATCACCTTCTTTTGGTTAATCACTCGCTTCTTTCGGTTAATCATAGTCCGTCTGTAAACACCGAATCCCCCGCAGTTGGCAACCTCCTCTTGGTTCGAATACTTGCACCCTTGGATTAGTAACCTTTCTTTGGTTCAAATACCCTTCCTTCGGTTAAGTACTGTTTATTCAGTCAGTTTACCGAACCTCTTTGGGTCACGACCTTTGCTCGGTCCCACACCCGTCCTTTGGGTCACGACCTTTGCTCGGTCCCACACCCGTCCTTTGGGTCACGACCTTTGCTCGGTCCTACACCCGTCCTTTGGGTCACGACCTTGGCTCGATCCTACACCCGTCCTTTGGGTCACGACCTTCGCTCGGTCCTACACCCGTCCTTCGGGTCACGACCTTCGCTCAGCCCTACACCCGTCCTTTGGGTCACGACCTTCGCTCGGTCCTACACCCGTCCTTTGGGTCACGACCTTTGCTCGGTCCTACTCCCGTCCTTTGGGTCACGATCTTTATTCGGTCCTACACCCGTTCTTTGGTTGATCACAGTTTTCTCTGTTAAAACCAATGCTCCTCTATTCCCCACAGAGTTGCAGTCTTTTCTTCCTCAGTTAACCACTGTTCATCAGTTAATATACCGAGGCTCCTTCAGAGTCAAACACATTCTCTCGGTTCAACACTCTCTCTTGGTTTATCACAGTCCGTCTGTTGACACCAGCTGCTTTTCCCCGCCAGGGTCATACTTTCTTTCTTCGGTTAACCACTGCCAGCCAGTTAATATACCGAGTCTCCTTTTTCTCTTGGTTACTGCACCATCCCTTTATTTGGATCCCCAACGGAGTCCTTCTTATTCCCTTTTCTCTTACTTCCTCGGTTTCGACACCGATCCCCTTTGTTATCCCCAGTAGAGTTTATCCTTGCTCTTGGTTTGGACACCATTTCTCTCTTATTCTCTTATTCTCTTGGTTTGGACACTGTTTCTCTCTTATTCTCTTATTTTCTTGGTTTGGACACCATTACTCTCTTTTCTCTTGCTCTTGGTTTGGACACCATTTCTCTCTTATTCTCTTATTCTCTTGGTTTGGACACCATTTCTCTCTTATCTCTTGCTCTTGGTTTGGACACCATTTCTCTATTATTCTCTTATTCTCTTATTCTCTTGGTTTGGACACCATTTCTATCTTATTCTTTATTCTCTTAGTTTCGACACCATTCTCGCACTTTATTCTCAACACAGTTACTATTCCTTTTCTTTACACTCTTTTCTTGGTTTCGACACCATTTCTTTGGAATCCCCTGTGGAATTTCCTTCTTTCTCTTTTCTTGGTTTTGACACCATTTCTTTGGAATCCTCAGTGGAATTTCCTTCTTTCTTTTGCTCTTGGTTTTGACACCACTTTCCTTTCCTTTTCCTTTTCCGTCTTAGCTCCCCGAACTACGGAAGCTCTGATTCTGCATTCTTTTGAATGTATGATACGTAGGCATGAGATCGCAATGATCTCGGCGAGCACACTTCCACCTTTCTTTCGTCTTCCTGCTTTCTTTCCTTTTGTTCGTCCCCTGGTTCCAAGAATTATGGCGCTCTGATTTCCTCATTGCACTATGAGGGTACGTAGGCACGAGGGCCACAATCCTCCGCGAGCACCTTCTTTCTTTCTTTTCTTTTACCCCTTTCTTCTCTCTCCTATTTCTTTTAGCTAGAAGCCTTTAGATAGATAACCCATCCAAGCCTAGAAGCAAGCGAAATGGTTCCCGTCGAGTACGACGGATGCGTTAGATGCTAGTACCTTCCTTTTGCATAACCGACCCCCTGTTCCCGTTTCTCTTCCTCTCGGGTTTTATCGATATTTTCCCTGTCCTTTAGGACTAAATAAAGTTCGGTGGCGACTCTGTTGTATCTCTAAGTGTGCGATTCACTCAGGTAGAAACCAGCCATCTTCAGGAGCAAGACATGAGCCAAGACCTCAAGACATGATTTAAGGGTCTCCAATACACCACATTTATCCATTTACAACAATGGATTGATCCAAGAAGTTTGATTCACAAGTTTCATTTTCATCTGGACCACAATTAGGGTTTTTTAGGGAAAGTCAACCGTACCTTTGACTTTTGACCAAGACATACTCCTAAACCTTGGAACATGATTCAATACACCCTATATCACCTATGAAGCCCATCTATTAGGTTTGATTTAGGTTAATGACTTGATTTCACAAAGGATCGCACAGTTTGGATTTCATCTGACAAAAAGTCAACTGTGCACAAAATCAAGTTTGACTTTTTGGAATTTTTCACAAATATGGTTCCCCTAAGTCAAAAACAATGTTATTGTGTGATATTGATCATCATTCATTAAGAAAAATCAAGAAAAGTGAGGTTTCTTGCAAAAGGGGCAACCTTGAGAAACCAAAACTTTTCTAAGTTATGGAACAAAAGTGATTTTGGTACCAACTTCCAAGGATCATAACTTAAGATCCAAGCAACCATTTTGGGTGATCCAAAGCTGGATTTGTAGGTCTTGCTACACTCTACAAAAGATTCAACTACCTCCAACTCCAATTCTTTATGGTTTTTTAATTATGGAGTGATCAAAATGACAAAAACATGAAAATGACACTTTTTCCAACACTTAGTGAAAATCTGCCTAAGTTACCAACCTTGGACATCAATGTTCATGAGGTTTTTTCAGTTGGATCCAAATAGTTTCAGAACAAACTATGATCACACATGTTTTGTATCATATGAGGGCTTTCTAAAAAGCACAAGAGCCTCTCACAACTCAACCTGAGCTGGGAGATATGAATCCCTCAAAATCACCATTTCCAACTGTCCCAAGCAAGGCAGGTTTTGTGCATTTGCTCGATTTGGCAAATTTGGACAACTTTAAGCCTTGTCATCCATTTGGACACATCTGAGGATAAAAAAAAAGGAGAATGATCCGATCCCCAAGCCTCCCAAGTCCAAGAATCTACATATAGCCATGCCAAACCTAAAAGATCTAAAAAGTGCCAAGACTCCAATTTTGTTTCAATGCATTCAATGGATGCATCAAGGTGGCATGAACTGAGGCAAGCTTAACTGAATGAGTCAAGCCTTATCTCTGAACCAAAAGACCATAGGCCTGTGCTCTAACCTCAAGTCAATGGCTAGAGGAGACTTGAGATTCCATTTGATCACAATTGGCCACAAACCTACTGCAGTTGCCACACACTATTCCTTGCAAAACAAACTTGCTCTACTATAAATAGAGCTCATTTGTGATCAGTTTGAGTACACCAAAGCTCCCAAACTGATGCTTTCCTCAAAATCTCTTATTCACTTCAAATTTTGCCTTCTAACTAAAGTCACCATCGGGTTTTGAGTTTGAGAGCAATTCCAACCAAACCAATCACACACACACACACACACACACACACACACACACACACACATCATAAACATCATATGTAAGTCATCCATAATACAAAATCACACCTGGAACATCAGATTCTCGAAATCACCAGCCAATTTCTCAAGTTCTTGATAGAGTTGCAGTTGAGGTGCCACATCAAGTTCCAGCTCATTTCAATCAACTCCAAGCATTCAAACAAATTCCTTGGCACCTAAGGAAGCTGTCCAGATCATCGGAACCAAGCTGTAACACCTTCATCGCTAAACTCGATCACCAGCTGCAAGAGGTAGGCCTGAACCCTTCAAACTCTATGATCCATGCATCATGAATGAATTTTTGAGTTACCATCTTGTTCCTGCATGTATGTAGAGTAATAACCCTCAATCAATTGCCATGAATCAATCACGTATGGAATTTCATTGTGTTCATGCTGAAATTAGGGTTTATGAGGTTTTCTATTAATTTCTTCCTCCGTACTTAATATAAATGCAATTAAACTATATGGTTGTGATCCTTGTTCAAAAACGAACAAGATTGGTACTTGAATCGTGCAAAACCATTAAGAAATCATGGAGAAAAGTGAGAAAATGCAAATCTGGAAAAACAGAGGGCGCGGGCAAGAACCAAGTGTTCTTGGCGCCATAATTCAAATTTTTTAATTTTTAGTTATTTTGTTTAATTGATTCAAAAATTAATTTCTCTCTGAATATTTATGTTTTTGAATTGATTCTTTTTCTCAAAATTCACAAAAATGTTTAAATATATTAATTTGCAAAAAATGCAATTTATATTATTTTTTAATATAGTTAGAATTTTTGTAATTAAATTCGTTTGAATTGTTTTTAAACATTTTAAATGAAATTCCCATTTTGATCTTTCAAAACCAATTGAAGCTTTCATATGATTAAACATGAATTTTCAAAATATTTTTCAAAGTGTACAACTTGTTTTTGAATATATTTGATATTTTATCATTTATTATTTAAATTTCCTTTGAAAAATGACATTTTAATTTAAAATTAGGGTTTCCTCTCGATTTTAAATTTTCAAACACTTTTGGGCCTCTAATAGAGTGTAAGACCCAACCCCTTTGTATAGGAAACCATCTTCGGGGCCTCAGTCATTGTATAAGTCCCTCTGCGATTTTAAAAATCTCGGCGCGATCGTCGCCTTTTAAACAAAAACCATCTGGGCCTCCCCTTGTATTGTAAGTCCCATCTTTCTTTTTAAAATAATCCTTTTTGGGCCTCTATTAGAGTGTAAGACCCAATCCTTGTTGTACATAAACCTTTTTGGGCCTCAGTCGTTGTATAAGTCCCGATACAATTTTCAAAATAATGGTGATCATTGTTTTCATCTGGGCCTCTCCTTGAGCTGTAAGCCCCATCCCTTGTACCAAAATAAACTTTTGGGCCTCTGTTAGAGTGTAAGACCCATTCCCTTTGTAAATACACAATCTTTGGGGCCTTAGTCATTGTATAAGTCCCTTTGTAGTTTTCAAAACTGCGACGCGATCGTTCCCTTTTCAAACAAATCATCTAGGCCTCTCCTTGAGTATAAGCCCCAACAACCTTTTCAAAAACAACTTCCCTTTTGATTTAGGTTCAAATTCATAGTTGTTATCAAAACTTTGTTTAATTTCTTGAACAACTAACCATACAGCTGTTAATATGGAAGCTTGCTCGCCTGTAAGTTTTTATCAGCTTTCTTTACATGCTTTCATATATATACACTAATCATGGAAGAGAGAGTGGCTAATGCATCAGCCATGTGATTCTCTTCACGAGGAATATGGTGAAACTCGATTCTGTTAAAGAATGGTAACAACCTTATCGCGTAATCTTTGTAAGGAATCAGTCTTGATTAGTATGTGTTCTAATCTCCTTTGATCTGATTAATGACCAGAGCTGAGTCGCCATATACATCCAAGTGCTCGATCCTTAAGTTGATCGCTTCTTCGAGACCCATGATACCAGCTTCGTATTCGACCATGTTGTTTGTACACTTGAATGTCAGTCGTGCGGTGAAAGGAATGTGGGTACCCTGAGGTGTTTTGATGATTGCCCCAATCCCGTTTCCATAATGATTGACGGATCCGTCAAAGATTAGTCCCCATTGGGAACCTGGTTCTGGCCCTTCACTGGGTACGGTTCATCGCAATCTTTCACTTTCAAATACATGACATCTTCGTCTGGGAAGTCAAACTCGACTGATTCTTGATCGTCAATCGGTTGATGAGCTAAATGATCGGCTAAAACACTTACTTTGACGGCTTTCTGAGCATGGTACTCAATGTCGTATTCTGATAACAACATCTGCCAACGGGCAATCCTTCCCGTGAGAGCAGGTTTTTCAAAGACGTACTTGATTGGATCCATTTCAGAGATTAACCAAGTAGTGTGATGAATCATATATTGGCGAAGACGTTTGGCTGCCCAAGCCAGAGCACAGCAAGTTTTCTCAAGCATAGTGTACCGAGTGTCACAGTCGGTAAATTTCTTACTCAAATAGTAAATGGCAGACTCTTTCCTTTTGGTTTTGTCTTGTTGGCCAAATACACAACCCATTGAGTCTTCCAAGACTGTTAGGTAGTGTAATACCCTAATTTTTACCCCTAAGATCCCACATGTCTTTTTGCATTTCATACCACAAACAAGATCACACATTGGTTCCCTCTTTTGTAGGATTATGCCTTGCAGGGATCTTTGGGTATGTGTGTGTTTGTTAGTTGTTTTATTGTTTAATTTGTTTTATATTTACTAACCATTAATTAAAATCCAAAAATATTTTGTTTTCTTTCACTAACATTTTCAGGGGAAGAACAGGTTAAAAATACCAAAACAACAGCCCCTCGACTCGAATGAATTTCATCTGAACAAAGTCAAAGTTGATCCGTAATTAATTCAAAAATTATCTGATCAAGAGTTTCCAAGTTTTAATTGATTATTATTCAAGAGGCTCCAAGGTTCATGTGTTTATTTCCATGTCTTCTTTGACGAACAAAAAAATCGAGCCGAACCACAACAGTGCGCTTAAAAAGGGCATTTTTTCAAAATTTACACTGAGTAACCGGTTACCTTGTGGTGAGTAACCGGTTACCCTCGTGAAAATTTGAAATATGGCAGCAAATTCAAATTCTGCAGCAATTGGCACCAATTTTCATCATTTTGATCACATGTGGAATATTCTAGACCACCTCATTTTAATTCCCCAACATCATCATAATTAATTCCTACCATATACCTCCACTAATCACCACTCTTTTGATGATTTCCCTCCAAATTCAAATTCCAAGCCTAATTTTCATTTCCAAACCAAATTCCAATCCACCAATTTTTACAAGCCTAAATTCTATAAATAGAGGCCTCATTTCATTCATTTCACAAGCTTTTGATAGCCAACAAACCTCTTGCAAATTCTCTTCCCAACCACAAAATTTCACTAAAGCTCACTTTTCTTCTTTTGAAAGTTAACAAGAATTCACATTGAATCTTGTTCAACTTTGAGCTAAACCTTCATCCAAGCTTATTTTCTTCATCAATTCTCATAGATCAAGGCTTTGGTGTTTGGATCTTGAAGCATTTGAAGGAATTTTCATACTTGAAGTGGTAATTCATCTATCACCATGGTTGAAGCTTCATCTTCATCTTCCATAATGTAGATCTTTGGTGATCTTTGTTACTTGATCTTTAGGATCTTGTAACTGTGTTTACTTACTGGTTTTTGCTGCTATTTTACTTAAAATTTCGTGCAATTTCAGTTCTATGATCACAAGGTGTTTGTAAAAAGTTTTGAAAGTGGATCATACTGAATTTTGCACATGTTTTTGGCCCTGCGTGCAGAGTAACCAGTTACACTATATAGAGTAACCGATTACTTCAACACAGAATGCATATTTTGCCTTGTTTTTAGGGGTGTTTTGGTTTTTCTTCCTCCTTCTTCCCCTTTGTTCTTGTTTTAGTCTTGAAATACATTGTTGAGATTAATTTCTCTCCAATTTCAATGGACTTTGGATATGGTTAAAGTAATTAAACATTCATTAGTTCAAATCTATCTTTTAATGAATTGTTGAATTCATTTGAGGTGCTTTGAATTAGTGATATGTTTTCACACTTAAACTTATGAATTAAAAGTGATTGAACTTGAAGATGAAAGGATCTTGAAAATGTAATTCAATTTGGTTTTCTCTTCATCTATTTCTTTTTATTTTGATCGATGAAAGTCTTATGGATCTTAAACTTTCTTCGTTGAATTCTTGATCAAGACTAGATTGTTACCTATTTTCTTTTCGTGCGGTATTGCTTTCGGATGACGATCTACATATCGTTCATCTAGCATGCATTAGCACAAAGATCACTATTGACCGGCCTCATTGTAGGGTAATCACTTCGTAAATTACTCGGCGATTGCTTAACATAGCGCTACATTTGTCCCTCTTTATCCAATTCGGAATTTGAACTTTGGTGGTCCGGACCTTGATTGGTCGCGTCAACCCAGTGTTGATTAATTTTTTGCATTAGGTCCATAATCTTTGAAACTTGGCGTTGTAGAGGCTTTGGTTCTACCAATCTTGTGTCAAGTTCATTAACCTTGGCCTAAGTGCATTGTTTAATCACTATAGTTCAAAACGTGAAACGGAATAATCGGTGAAGGCTTATGGCACTAGAGCCTTGTGCTACTAATTACTAACTTCTAACTTCTTTATGTTTCCTTCTCGCTCCTTACCTCTCTTTATTTTTTTTATTGCTTATTATCATATATCATATCATGTTTATGTTTATGTCATTTTTCTTTTGTCCACTTGGACCATATTATCTTGTGCTTTTGTTTTTATTTTGTCCATTTGGACTCAAAAACATTAATAAAGGATTAAACCACTAAAAGACTTGTGTTCTTAATCGTTGGACTATGGCCACTATCCCTTGCATTGGAGTATCTTCCTAGCTTGATTATAGACTTATGGACTTAGAATTAGGATTCTCTCCCTTAAACTTTGGACCATTATGGAGTTTGGTATCCTAGCCTTTATTTGGCTTGCTTATTGGCTCAAGAGGATGGAATTCTTTTCTTATTATGCTTTGAAGAGTGCCTCCATGTGGTTAGATCTTTCTTACCCTAGCTTTAATTTTATGCACTAGGATAGTCACTTCTTTTCCATCCCCTTCTTAAATTTTCAAAACCTTCACCCTTTTTCAAAACTTTATTGTTTTCAAACTTAAAACCGCTTTCATAATAAAACCCTGACTTCGGTCAAGTGATTTTTTAAAACTTTCTTTTCTTTAATAAATGTCAATCCATGTTAATCATATTTTGACCATTTCAAAAAGACTTTAAAAAAACACCAAACTCATCAATCTTTTTTTTGTGCCTTATGCACTTTTCCTTTAATATTTTTCATAAGTTTAGACATGATTCATTTCTTTAAGCGGAATTATTCGCTTGGAAATGACGACTTGTCTTTACACTTAAAATCAACCAAAATAAACAAATTTTTGTTCTTTGTACCACGAACTACGAGGTTTTGATCCTAAATTGCACTCCGTGGGTACGTAGGCATGAGACGATAAGTCTCTCCAAACACAAAAATATTAAAAAAATAATTCTCCTCTCATCTCCTCAATCTCTTTTCAAGCAAACCATTTTCAAACCAAAAAGCGGTAAATATTTCAAAGGGTTCCTATAGAGTATTATAGTCGTTTTAGGTGCTAATACCTTCCCATTACGTAACCAACCCCCTTACCCATTCTCTGTTTATTCTTGTTTTTTTTAGACCTCCTTGGGTTTTGTTCGCTCTTTTTTCCTTTCCTTTTTTGGGTAAAATAAAAGTGTGGCGGCGACTCTTGCTTTATGAGTTAAGTTAATCAATAGCTTACACTTACAATTTTTACCGCTACTGATAGATAATTGATAAGTGCAAATTGTACCTATTTTTGTATATATGTTTTGTTGCACTTATCGATTCTTTTTGGTAAATATCGTGCGAATAAAACCCACTTTGTGTGTAAATACGTTTACTTTACGTTTTCGGTGTATAGTGCGTTATCGTGTAAATATCATTGAGTTTAATCGATTTTCATTTATTTTTGTAGGTGTTCCAGCAATGGGATGTTTCCATATTCATAAAGAGCATTGAATAAGCTTTCCAACGCTTCAAACCGTGCGTCAATCAGAGTTACGGTTCAAGAGTTATGATGAAAACAAGTTCTGGTTTTCTGTCATGCTCGCTAGGCGAGCCCCCGTAGCGAACACTCGCTAGCTTGTTCGCTAGGCGAACCGGGGTGAACGAAAAGTTCCAGAATCGTGAAAAAACTCAATAGAAAGGCGGTTTACGTTCGCCTAGCGAACGGGGACTCGCTAGGCGAACCTGGAAAAGCAGAATTGCCCATTTAAGCCATTTTTTCATCATTTTTTAGTTATGGGTTTGATATTTTTAGTTCCAAATCCATCCAATAGCATTTTTTGACCAGAATTAGGCTAGAAAACACATTGGAGCATGAATTAGGATGATCCGGAGTCGAATCCTTCATCAATCGGAGCCGACAACTTTTGAGATGTTTGGTTTTTCTCCATTTCTTCTCTATGTATTTCTCTATTTTGTGGGTTATGTTTGTATTGTTACTCTAAACCTATGTACATGTATTGATCATGGTTGTATAATATATATGCTTTACAAATCATTATCGATGTTTTCCTTGATCTTTTTGCATTTATGTTTGGATTTGTGTTGTGTTAGAGATAAACATCATGAATCTTGATTAAGGATGGATATCTATTGTCTAGACTCTAGAGATAGATTTAGATAATAATCTTTATGGTGTCGGAACTTAATGTCTTCCGTGTTTCGAGGCGTCGTGCGTGAGAGCGTCGACGAGAGTAATACGGTTGCTCTCTCAACTGTGCGTTAGACATTACCTTTGTTGTGAGCGATACGTGATGATTTTGATGAGTATTGTATGTTGAATGCGACCGATTGATAGGTTTACGTTTGTTCTGAGTAGTGTATATTCATGCTTGATAGGTTTCTTCTCTTCAAAGAATGTATTCTTTTTATGTTTATCTTTACTTTTCTGTTTGTTTTTACTTGTAAACCATTTTAATCCAAACTCATAAACGCGAGAGACTGTCGAACGGCATTCTTTCCCTCGAACCGATCTCTGTGGACACGACATAAATCCCGGAGGGAATTCTTTCCGAAAATAAATATTTTTGCTGCTTGCCCTATTCTGCATTCAACAAAATGGCGTCGTTGCCGGGGATTGGTTTTGATATTGAATCGCATTGCGATAGTTTCTTCGTTTTTGAGTTTTGTAGATATCGTACATGTTGTATATTTTCACTTGTTTATATTGATACTTGTACATTTTGACGTTTGTTCAAGTGTTTGGTTAGGACGCTTGCTTTTGGTTGTGCGGTGAGGCATCACTATGGCATGAAGGAAGTGAGTTTGCTAGCTAAGCACTGTAAAGGTGTCGAGCTTACGACGTAAAACAAGCATGTTGTATTATTTTCTTTGGTTGTGTGGTGAACTTTCATTAAACAAGTTGTACTCGGATTTTTCTTAAACTTCTCAAATCTTCACTTTACAACTTGTTTAATGAAATTTCTCCCTTTCTTTTTGTTTGTTTATATTAATAATTCTTGTTCTCGCTAAGCGAGTTCTGGCGAAGTCGCCAGCGAGGGTTCGCCTCGCGAACGTTGGCGAAGGTGCCAGCGAGGGAGTGGCAGAAAGTAAAAAAAAAAACCTTCAGTAGGAAAACTGGGTAAATTCGCTGGGCGATGGAGCCAGCGAATGCTCGCTGATGTGTTCGCGAGGCGAAGGTGCCAGCGAGGGGGTGGCAGAAACTTTCACTTTTGAAAACACCCAAACTTCGCTGGGGCGAAGGATGTAGCGAAGGCTCGCGTCGCGAATGATTCCTTCGCTGGGCGAAGGCTGCTAAGATTTTGGTTGTTGTTTGCTCACAGATTTTGATTGACTTATTTGAGGATGCTTTTGTGATTTTCCAAGTTGGTTCGTTTCAACTTGCGGATGTATGGTAATGATCTTTGTAAGTTTTGTACACGTCCGAGGTATGTATTTATCGCTTTTTATACTGTAGCATATTCATGATACTTAGGCATTTTACAAACTTCCATGCCATCCATTCTTTTGTATACTTGTTCTTATTGTGAATCACTTTAGTTCCCAACCTTTTTGTGAGGTGGCTTTCCATTGTTCATATATGCGCGGAGAACCAACATTCTTGTTATAACTGGATTTTATTATGTTGAATCTTTTATTTGTGTTGATTATATGAATGCATGAAAAGGATCAAGGCAATTGTTTCATTTTGAGCACAACCACCTTATCCAAATAGTCAATTCACCTTGTGAGTGTGTGATCATTTGTAACCCCTTTGAACCTTTGGTCATTATCCATGTTGTTTGAGCTTGATGCTTGTCTATGAGTGTCAAATTCATATTTTTGTGTGGATCTTGATTGTTGTTTTTACTTGAGCCCTCAACTTTTTATGCCGTTGTATGAATTTTTTCTTTGCCTTAGAAAGTAGGGAGTATTCACATGATGGTGCAGTTGAATTCAAGTTGGGGAGAGGATGATTGTATACTCATTGGTTGGATTCTATGAGGATTGAAAAAGAAAAGAAAAAAGAGAAAAATGTGTGAAAGAGAAAAGAAAAAAGTGAAAAAGGAAGAAAAAGAAAAATCCTTGAAAAAGGAAACAAAAAGAGTTGCAATAATTGTGCTAAATAAGTATTGTGTGTTGTGTAGCACTTGGGATTTTGGAAGAAGTTGGTTGAAATTTTGTGTGTGAATCTTTGTGAGTTTTCACTCCCTTAGGTTTAGGCAAGTTTTTGTTTCAATTACCTTTAGAAATTGGCCCTTGTTTGTTTACCCGACCACGTTACAACCTTGAAAGTCCTTGTGATTCTTGCCTTTGTATGTTCAATGTGAATTTGTGGATGTATGCATAATTTAGTCTTTTGTTTGCAGGATTGTTGTGTGAGTGAAAAGTACCCCATTTTGTGTTTTTCATCTACCGATGATTATTTTTGCTAGGTGTGATTCACTTTGGAACTTGAGTTGTTTTAGAATTTTTGGCATGACTTTTGTACTTTGCTTTTGTTTCGTGACTATGTTATCGTTGCAGTTTAGTGGTAAGTATTTACTTTTTGTGTGTACCTTTTTCATTTGAACCATTCATTCGTTTTCGTTTTTCAAAACCTGTTGATTCGTCTTTCTTTGGATATTGCTTGTGCATTTTCAAGTTTGTTTGATTCTTGTTTGTGGACAAACAATTAGGTAAGTTGGGGAGAGTTTGATAAGTGCAAATTGTACCTATTTTTGTATATATGTTTTGTTGCACTTATCGATTCTTTTTGGTAAATATCGTGCGAATAAAACCCACTTTGTGTGTAAATACGTTTACTTTACGTTTTCGGTGTATAGTGCGTTATCATGTAAATATCATTGAGTTTAATCGATTTTCATTTATTTTTGTAGGTGTTCCAGCAATGGGATGTTTCCATATTCATAAAGAGCATTGAATAAGCTTCCAACGCTTCAAACCGTGCATCAATCGGAGTTACGGTTCAAGAGTTATGATGAAAACAAGTTCTGGTTTTCTGTCATGCTCGCTAGGCGAGCCCCCGTAGCGAACACTCGCTAGCTTGTTCGCTAGGCGAACCGGGGCGAACGAAAAGTTCCAGAATCGTGAAAAAACTCAACAGAAAGGCGGTTTACGTTCGCCTAGCGAACGGGGACTCGCTAGGCGAACCTGGAAAAGCAGAATTGCCCATTTAAGCCATTTTTCATCATTTTTTAGTTATGGGTTTGATATTTTTAGTTCCAAATCCATCCAATAGCATTTTTTGACCAGAATTAGGCTAGAAAACACATTGGAGCATGAATTAGGATGATTCGGAGTCGAATCCTTCATCAATCGGAGCCGACAACTTTTGAGATGTTTGGTTTTTCTCCATTTCTTCTCTATGTATTTCTCTATTTTGTGGGTTATGTTTGTATTGTTACTCTAAACCTATGTACATGTATTGATCATGGTTGTATAATATATATGCTTTACAAATCATTATCGATGTTTTCCTTGATCTTTTTGCATTTATGTTTGGATTTGTGTTGTGTTAGAGATAAACATCATGAATCTTGATTAAGGATGGATATCTATTGTCTAGACTCTAGAGATAGATTTAGATAATAATCTTTATGGTGTCGGAACTTAATGTCTTCCGTGTTTCGAGGCGTCGTGCGCGAGAGCGTCGACGAGAGTAATACGGTTGCTCTCTCAACTGTGCGTTAGACATAACCTTTGTTGTGAGCGATACGTGATGATTTTGATGAGTATTGTATGTTGAATGCGACCGATTGATAGGTTTACGTTTGTTCTGAGTAGTGTATATTCATGCTTGATAGGTTTCTTCTCTTCAAAGAATGTATTCTTTTTATGTTTATCTTTACTTTTCTGTTTGTTTTTACTTATAAACCATTTTAATCCAAACTCATAAACGCGAGAGACTGTCGAACGACATTCTTTCCCTCGAACCGATCTCTGTGGACACGACATAAATCCCGGAGGGAATTCTTTCCGAAAATAAATATTTTTACTGCTTGCCCTATTCTGCATTCAACAATAATCAACGGTTTTCCCTCTACTGGAGGTGATATAACAGTTGGATTCAACACTCTTTGATACTTTCGAAGGCGGTTTGTAAGTCTTCTGTCCATACGCAGTCCTGTTTCTTTTTGAGTAATTTGAAGATTGGCGCGCATGTCGCGGTCATGAGGAATATAAATCTGGAAATGTAATTCAAACGTCCCAAGAATCCCTTGACCTGTTTTTCAGCCTTTGGAGAAGGCATTTCTTGAATGGCCTTGACTTTGTCAGGATCAACCTCAATTCTTTTCTGGCTGACGATGAACCCTAAAAGTTTCCCTGAACGGACACCGAATGTGCACTTGTTGGGAATCAAGCAGAGTTTTTACTTTTTCAGACGCTCGAATAGCTTTGACAGGTGGCTCACATGCTCCTCTTCTGTCTTAGATTTGGCAATCATATCATCGACATATACTTCTATTTCTTTGTGTATCGTGTCATGGAACAGAGTAGTCATGACCCTTTGATAGGTTGCCCCGGCGTTCTTTAAGCCGAATGGCATTACCTTGTAACAAAAGGTGCCCCATGGGGTAATGAATGAAGTTTTCTCCATATCTTTCGACGCCATTTTGATTTGATCATAGCCCGAGAATCCATCCATGAAGGAGAATACTTTGAACTTTGTTGTACTGTCTACCAGCATGTCAATGTGCGGTAAGGGAAAATCATCCTTTGGACTGGCTTTGTTCAGATCCCTGTAGTCTACACACATTCTGACTTTTCCATCCTTTTTTGGAACTGGTACTATGTTGGCTAGCCATTGAGGATATTCTGATGTGGCGAGGAAACCTACGTCAATCTGTTTCTGTACTTCCTCTTTGATTTTGATGGCCATGTCTGGATGAGTCCGTCTTAGTCTTTGTTTTACCGACAGATATTCTAATCTTAACGGTAGATAATGTTCCACGATGCTGGTATCCAACCCTGGCATATCCTGATAGGACCAAGCGAATACATCGGGAAATTCTTTGAGAAGCTTTATCAAACCTACTTTGACAATCGGACTGAGCAGTGCCCTAATCTTGACTTCTTTTCTCTCTTCTTTTGAACCCAAGTTGACCGTTTCCAATAGCTCTTTGTGAGGTTTAATGGACCTTTCCTCTTGTCTGAGTAATCGGGAGATCTCTTCTGGAATTTCTTCGTCATTTTCTTCTTCAGCCTCAAATACCGGGAATTCAAAGTTGGGAGAAGGCATTGGATCGTATGTTTCAATGGGGTTTAAAACAAGCAATCTGCATGACGTGATGATTGTTTTTCAGATGAGATAGAGAGAATGCAAGAGTGTGTGCAGTGTATTTTCTGAAAAATGCTTGCTTTTATTATTTGAGTTATTTTTTAGGATTACCTTTTTCTGAAAAAGCGAGAAGAGAAAACAGCAATAAATTCGAAAATTAAAGAACGGCGTTATTTTATTTATGATTTGGTCGATTCTTGAAACTACAGTCCTATAAAATAAAACTCAGTCGCTTTGGGCGAAGCAAAGAGAGACATTTACAGAAAATGAGCCCTATAAACACATCAATTTCACCTGGGCAGGGTGAAAGGTTAAGACAAAGACGGCAATTACTTAGACTTATGAACGACTTTCGAAACATTGACAGCAACCCATTGGCGGCGAACTCCTCTGTGAATCACAAAGTCTGGTACCTTCCTTCTTGGCTTGTCTTCAGAAATGAAGTTGATTTCTGGTGGAGCAGGATCGTTGGAGTCTGTCTCCCAGGTAGAGTTGTCGTAGACGAACTTTTCTGTTGTATCTTGCACAATACTTGCACTCTCAGGTGGATCTCCCCATCCAGTTGGTTGGATGTCTTCGAGCTGAATACGAGAGCTTTCAAGAGCGGTGTACTTGACTAGGAAGTCATACTTGCCACTCGGTTGTCCTATGGTGTCCCATACTTCTTTGGAACTGGAGAGTCATCCCTTTCGATGATGTTGACCTCGGGAAAAGCATAGTTAAGGAACTCTTGTTCTGCAATCTTTTCAAATTCATTGTCGTGCTTGATATTTTTTGAATGCCCTGAGTAATGATCCCATGATTCGGCGGGGACGCAGGTATTCTTTTCAATGATGCTCAGCTGATATGCATCGTTGGGCTGACTCTTTTTCCCTAAGTCTTCTGGGCACGGCTGCCAGATAGGCAAGCCATCCATTGGGCCATAATAGTCATGGTCAAAGTTGTCTTTCATCAGAGTGTCTTCTTCTAATAAGTTGGGTGTAGAACGACATCCTTCTGGATCACAATCTCCGTATATCATCTTGACATCTGCTCTTGGTATATATCTCGTACTCTCTGTGGGATAGCAAAATGGCGTAGGCACCTCTCCCTGAGACATATAACTGTCCTCGTTGAGAAAGGACTTCCACTCTTCATCTGTATCAGAGGAATCACCCTCATTGATGGTATGTACTTCTTGAGACACTGGGTGAAGAAAGCCTCCACTGTGGAAGAAGTCCTTAATGGGATGAAAACTTTCATCGTTAGTAGTAGTCTGGGTACAGTTTGAAAAAAACCAAGACCCTTCTTTGTCTTGTTGTCAGTAGGAATGACAAGCTGTCCCCATCCTTTTGCATTATTACTTTTGATCACTTCGAGAGCATCTTTGTACGAGGAAATTGATGTTCCTCTTTCTGATTGATTGTCATTGCTCACCAAAAGTGTTTGGAACTGGGTTCCTACGACCTCCTCTGGTTCTACACAAGTGGACGACGATAAGTTGCTCACGATCAAGGCTTGATCTCCGCAGATTGTGACTAGCTGGTCATTCTTGACGAACTTCAGCTTCTGGTGAAGTGTCAAAGTGACTGCCCAGCCTCTTGTATCCAAGGTCTTCCTAACAAACAGTTGTATGCTGCCCGGATGTCCATGACCTTGAAAGTGACTTGGAAAGTGTGAGGACCAATAGTTATGGGAAGTTCGACTTCGCCGATAACTATTTTTCGGGATCCGTCAAATTCTTTGACGATGACCTCACTGCCCCTCATCGGAGATCCTTGAAATGATAATCGCATCAGAGTAGATTTTGGCATAACATTTAGAGTTGTTCCAGTTTCTACCAGTACGCAGGCTAAAGCATCGTCCTGGCAGTTGACGGTAATATTTAGTGCCATATTATGATTTTGGCCCTCTTTCGGCAGTTCCTCATCACTGAATCCTAAGTTATTGCAGGAGGTGATGTTGGAGACGATGCTGTCGAATTGTCTTATCGTCACATCTTGTTCCAAAAAGGCCTGCTCTAAGACTTTTTGTAGAGCTTCCCTGTGAGCTTCGGAACTGAGCAAAAGAGATAGGACAGAGATTCTTGAAGGAGTTTGCAACAGTTGGTCTATAATGTTGTACTCACTCTTCTAGATGAGCTTCAGCATCACATCGTTGTTCTTTGAAAGGTTGGGAGTACTGGATTGCCCAGCTAGTTGATTGTGAACTTCTGTTTGAGGTTCCTTTTCCTTGGTAGGTTCTCCAACTCCTCTGTTGAAGATCCGACCGCTCCGTGTTACTCGACTGTTGTCTGCAATATTCACGACGGAGGGTAATGGAGTTTCCTTTCCATTCTCAATTGTTGTTGCACCGTACTTGTAAGGGATATCTTTATCAGATTGGTACGGTACTGGTCCCGGCAAATAGATAACTACAGGAGCCTTTTGATTTTTTTGACCATCATAGTCGGCCTCAATTGGTTCGAGGTTGAGAATCTTTCCATTATCAAGAGGAACTCTTGATTCATGGAGTAAAGGGATTATGGCGCATACATCTTTGGCCACTTCTTGTTTAGGGATTAAGACAACTTCTCTGCCTCGATTGGGAAGATAGTCTGACATTATGTTAATCGAACCAGAGCTTGAACATGGTTGAATCTCTTTGTGGTCCAATTGACTTTGAAGGGCTGCTCGCACGAGGTAGCATCATTGGTTATCCTCTGAGCAAACTCAACAACGCTTATAGTTGTGTGGTGGCACCCGGCCACGTCCACTTTGTATGCAGTGTAACCTCACTAGATCTGTTTCCATTGATCGAACATCCTGACTTTGATGCCTAGTAGGGTTCCCGTTAATCATGATGACTTATTGTGTGTCTTCATCTAGATAGATCGAAAGCCACCAGTGGTTCAACAAGTGTTGTAGTGTTCTTTGAACCAGTGCACATCCTTGGTCACTCTCACGACATACTTTACACTTCTAATAATCGTGCGAAGTCAGAAAACTGAGCTGGATTTTCTTAGCGTGTAATTCCACCAAGCTGGTATTCATCAAGTGAATATCAAAGATTTGAATCATATTAACTTGATAATGACTTCTATCACGATAATCCTGAATCCATCCAAGATCCATCTGACGCTGGAGGGCCTCTTATACAAAAGAGCATCCCTGATTGTTTATCGAGCATACCAGACAGGAATCGTAATCGTACCGTGGTAGATCATGATGCTGGCTTAGCCTATAGTGCATTGCCACCAAGTTGACATTCATCGCCAGAATGTTGTGGTTTTGAATGATGTTGGAATTTGTATAAGTCATGTCGACTTCACGGATTCGGTGATCTTGGATCCATCCGAGATCCATCTCTTCCTGTAGAGCTGATTGCACCACAGAACATCCTTGATTGTTTTTAGAGCAGATCTCACACTGATGATAATTATGAGACAGTACATGACCATATCCGCTCTGTCTGGAATTCATTTTGACCAGGTTAGTTCCTAATAAGAGTACATCGTGTATTTGATAGCTGTGGTTAGATCCCTCGTCTATCAAATTTACTGCAGCTTTCTTGTGTTGAGGCAACGGGTTTGTCTGAACATTTGGATTTGTATCCTTGAAGGATAAGTCCCCGTTCCTGACAAGCTTCTGCACATCAAATTTGAAGCTGAGACAGTTTTCTATGTTATTCCCTGGTCTACCTTGATGGTAAGGGCAAGTTTGATCCGTTTTGAACCAAAAAGGCAGATTTTTCGGTATTGTAAGAGGAAACCTGGTTTGGATGTGCCCCTTGACCAGTAGTAATGGAAATAGTTCTGCGTACAACATTGGTATAGGGTCGAACCCTGGTGGTTGCGTTGTACGCTTGTTGTTGTACTGAGGACGAGCCTGCTGAAGAGGCTGTTATGTCTTTTGCTGATATTGTTGTTGATTCGGTTGGCTTTAAGCAACCTGAGGTTGATACATTGGAATAGGCGCAGGGTTGATAGCAGGAGTTACAGCTGCTACTGGTTGGTATCATCGCCTTTTCTTTCTGAGAGAGATATTACCAATATCTTGCCCTTTTTTCTGAGGGAGAGCACTACCGTATCTTTTGGTACTGCTTGATGGTCCGACATCTTTGACCAGACGTCCTTCTCGGACTGCTTCTTCAAGACAAACTCCCATGCTCACCGTTTCAGTAAACTCGTTGGGCGCAGTGGCGACCATTCGGTCGTAGTAAAATGAGCTCAAGGTTTTCAAGAAGATTTTTGTCATCTCTTTTTCCTCAAGAGGTGGACAAATCTGGGCGGCAATTTCACACCATCTCTGAGCATATTCCTTAAATGTTTCCTTGTCCTTCTGTGACATAGCTCTGAGTTGATCTCTGTCCAGTGCAATGTCCAGGTTATACTTATACTGTTAAGTGAAGGCTGCCCCAAGATCTCTGAAAGTGACGATCTTAGTGCGGTTCAAACCCATGTACCATTTGAGTGCGGCACCAGTTAAACTATCTTGGAAATAATGGATCAGTAGTTGTTGGTTCTCTGTCTGAGTTGACATCTTCCGAGCGTACATCACCAAATGACTTTGAGGGCAAGAGTTACCCTTGTATTTTTCAAATTCGGGCACCTTGAATTTGTGCGGAATTTTCAAATTGGGGACCAAAAAAAGGTCTGTGGAGTCCTTTTCGAATAGATCCTGACCGCGAATGGCATGTAATTCCTTCTGTATCTCCAGGAATTGCTCCTGGAATCATTCATTCTGTCATACATACTTTTGTTTCCAGCAGAAGGTATTTGTGGAATCTGTCCTTCCGGGACAGCGTGTACCACGGGTGGTGGTATAGTCATTACGGTAGTGACTCTTGGTGCTTCCTTATCATGAAGTTTGTAACCTTCAGGATTTACTGTCATGCCCCTTGCATCTTCGCTTTCCCAAAGTTTGTAACCTTCAGGCCCAGCGGTTCCTGCTGCAGTTTCCGGATCTTCCGTGATTGGCGGAATATATCCTTCCAGGATATAGTTGAGTGGCATGCCCCAGGGACGATCTTTAGGCATGTTATACCGAGGATCATACTTTTCCACTATAGGCGTTGATGTGATCTCTGAGATCACATTCCTTTGTTATTGTATCTGAGCTGCTGCCAGAGATTGCATGTCATTGTGAAGTTTCCTCAGATCTTCCTTCAGAGCGTCGATTTCTTCTCTCCGCTCTCTATTATCTTCCTCGAGATTATCCATTTTCTTTTGTCGATTGGCCCGAGTATTATGCTAATGAGACGTTTGGCTCTAGAATCGAGACACAGGCGTGAGATTCGTAGGTAAGAAGAATGCGTTATGTGACAATGATGAATGATATGCAATAATTATATTTTAATTTTTTTGTTATTTTAATCAAAAGAAACTTCAACAATTGGAGTGCAAATATCATACAGTGGGGAAACCCCGTTTTATTGAATTCAAAGATTACGGAAATGGAAATAAAATATTTACAAAGTGCTGTAAAAGGAAATGTCTACGCTTATGAATCCTGAGTCCTCTCTGAGGAGGGCTCAGATGCTGGTTCTGGTATTTTCCTTTTCTTTAACCGGGGCTCTTGAGCCGTTGTCGGGTTGTCATTCCTTTGCCAAATGAAATGAGCTAGCAAATTCCTTTGGTCTTCTTGATTTTCTACAGCATGTTGCTCTAAAATCTCGATCAGAGCATCTTTTTCTTTTAACAGTTGGTGTATTTTGGTACACTCCACATTGAAAATACGGTACTTGTTCTTCCAAGATTTCTTCTCCCGTTGAACTCTATTGAGAGTGACCTGGAGTTTTTCCGTATCAGACATAAAATAAAGGACAAATTCCTTTAACGGAAGAACTTCTTGACGAGGGTAAGGCATCCTCAGCTTGAGAGCTCTAGTTTGTACCCAGTGGAGACACAGAGACATAGTCTGGTTTTCCTAGAGACTCTCTTCCTTTCCTGTGAACATGCTTCCAGGCATGCACTATTTCTGTCTTTAGTGCCCTGTCATTTTTTACTTCGTTGAAGAAAAGACCTTCCAGATGAACATTACGCGGGACATGTCTCATCGGGTATCCGAATTGATGACGAACTAAAACTGGATGATAGTTGATTCCTCCTTTAGTTCCTATGAGGGGTACATTAGGTAAATTTCCACAACGGTCAACGATTTTTATCCCATCATAGATCCGATCGTACCAACCTATGTCAGAGTTGGTAAGAGACATGATTCTCTGTGACCAACTTAGAGCATTCTTATGATCCCAAAAAGTAGCAGACTTAGGTAAATGGGAAGTGAACCATTTGTATAGCAGGGGTACACAACATGTGATCATTCCTCCGCTGTACAAATTCCTTAAGTGTACAGAATGATAAGCATCTGCAAGCAAGGTCGGTACAGGATTTCCAATCAGAAATATCTTAATGGCATTGATATCAATGAAGTTATCAATGTTGGGAAATAAAAATAACTTGTAGGTGAGAAGAACAAAGACGCTCTCGAAAGCACTCACGTTCCCTATACTAGAAAAGTACAGAGCTTTCTTTACCAAAAACTTGGCTGGTAAACCTTGGATTCCACCCTTAATGGTCATGTGAGTCCTGACTTCTGACTCGTCCAAATAAATTTCCCTTGCAATGATTTGATCCTTTGGAATTTCTTCCAGTCCAGAAAAGGGAGCTTGATCAGTGATGGGTAAATCAATCATGTGAGAGTACTCCTCCAGCGTTGGTGCAAGTTGATAATCTGGGAATGTGAAACAGTGATAAACCGGATCGTAGAACTGAATTAGCGTAGCCACGATTCCTTCAATTACATGGACCCTTAACAGAGACAATAATCCTCCATACTTAGCTCTGAAAGCATCACAGTTGGTGATCATCCTTGCCAAACCTCTTAAATCCTCTAGTTTTAGAACCTTGAAGGTGTACTTGTGCATCTTCCTTCTACCAAAATCCATAACGCAATCTTTCTCTCTGATATTTGCAATCATTGTCTTAGTTTAATTTGAAAAGAGAGAGACTAGAAGAGAAAATTTTCTTCTTTGTTTAAAGTTTTTTAATGAATACATGAATGCAGCACACAAAAACATAGATAAAACATGGGTTTAAAGGTTCAGCGTCACGAGCATGGAGTCATGGCTCTACCCATTCCCAAAGGTTGTACTATGGTGAATTTTGTACCTGTCCTCAAAATCATTGACCCCCCTGGGGATAACAACAGCAGGCTGGTTCACCCGAGCGAGCTGTAGTATCTTAGTGTAATCTTAAATGAGGGTAGTATCGCATGACAACTATTTCCGATAGCTTCTGCACTACAAAATAGTCACATGGTCTCAGTATACTAAATCCTCAGTTTCATGGATACCACAATCGAACAATCTGCTTTCAACAACTGAAGTCGTTTAGACATTGAATCCGCAAGGGGTATCTCCACTGATTCGATGGTCTACCAGGATCGTTTATTCGGGAATCACTCCCTATAAGACCACCCGTTAATGCCATCACTTATCTTAGGTATCACTCAAACTTTCCAGATGCGGCATCACCCGCAGTCCCATTAGCCGAAAAATAAACACAGATATCAAGTAGGAAAAGCGATATATATATATATATATATATATATATATATATATATATATTTATTTATTCCTAAAACTAACATCTTAGACCTCTTAAGAGCTATAATCCTAGACAGACAAAATAAAATTCCCCAGCAGAGTCGCCATTTTACTATAGCACGCAATTTTTGTCAGTGACGTGACCACCTTATCACGGAATTTGGATTTTCTCCTCAATGAAGAGGAGGGGGTGCCACTTTCTGATTTCTTATTTATCCCGTGAAGCTGGAAGGGAAAGGGAAGCCATCTAAAACTAACCTTGCACGCAGATGTTTAACTGAACAAATGCTTAGAGAGATTCGGGGAGTTCGGGGTCAGTTTATACAATGGGGAGTTGTCAATTACCCATCCTATATGTGGTTATCCACAAGTTGTTAGCTTTGGGTTTCGCTTTGTACTTGATGGTGTTGATCCGTTAATGGGTTGGGGAAAGTTTCTTAGGAAGTATGAAAGGGAGAGTGAGTTTTTGTTGATGTTCGGGTTTTCCCGATGATTTTGGTAAGGTACTGGACCTAAGTTTTGATTGATATGAAGGTACTGGACCTAGAGTTTTTTATTAGTATGCTCGCTAAGATTTCGCAATCTTATGCCTACGTATTCCTGTTTAAAAGAAACAGGGAAATCAGAGCAATCGTAGTTCCTCCTATTCTAAGGGAGGAAAAAGATATTTTGGTGTCTTGTTTAAAGCCCAAGATTGAAGCTAAAGGGATTGAGTATTTGTGTCTTGTTCAAAGCCCAAGATTGAAGCTAAAGGTTTTGTCTGAGAGAGAATTTGTCATCTCTAAAGGGAGACATTTCGTCTGTTTATCACAACTGTTGGGTGACTATTTATAAAGAAGGATTACTTTAATTGGGATATATGAATCCAACAATGCCATAATTTCCTTTATAAGGGTGTTATCCTGAAGGAGAAAACTTTAACTCAGTGTAGAGCAATGCCATTTTTCCTTAGGAATTTCTCATGCTAAGAGAGGGACAGTGACGTAGATGTAAATAATCCAGAGGCTTGCCGCTTACAGCAATTAGATGAAAGAGAGAATTTACCAGGATAAAAGATGGACGACAGCTCAAATATTTGAATCAACAAGTGTGCCACTTACAGCAGTTACCTGGGTTCAAGGTTTGTTTTGAATGTCTGTTTTGATAAGTGATAAACAGAGAAATGACTTCCTACAGAGGGATTTTGATTTCCTTCGAGGGGATGTTGATTTTTTAGTGCCTTTATCAAAGCCCAAGGTTGAAGCTAAGAGGTTGATTGACTCCACTAGGGAAGTCCTTATACAAAGCCTAAGAGGAGGCTAGAAATGACTGACTCAACGAGAGAGTGTTTATATATGTCTTGTACAATGCCCAAGATTGAGGCTAAAAAGAGACTGACTTTTTGGGGGATATCATTATACAAAGCCTAAGAGGAGGCTAAAAGTTTGACTTTTCTAGGGAAACTGTTATGTCTGTCTTGTACAAAGCCCAAGATTTACTGACTCGGCTGAGGATTTTTAAGTGTCTTGTACAAAGCCCAAGATTGAGGCTAAAATGAGTTTTACTCTGCTGGAGAGTATTATCTGTCTTGTACAAAGCCCAAGATTTAGGATGGAATAAATTTGACTCTGCTTTAGGAAATTATTTCTTAAAGCCTAAAAGAATGTTGGGAGGAATTGACTCCGTTGAGGAAGATATTTGTCCTAAGCTTAAGATAAGGTTATGAAGATTTATGTCTTGTACAAAGCCCAAGATTGAGGCTAAAAAGGTTTGACTCAACAAGATAGCACTTTTATTTATCCTCTACAAAGCCCAGGATTATGGCTGAACAAGCTGGAGAAATCATTATACAAAGTCTAAGAGGAGGCTGACTTCCGCTAGGGGAAATCTTTATACCAAGCCTAAGAGGAGGATGGAAAAGATTGACTCAACAAGAGAATGGTTTATCTGTCTTGTACAAAGCCCAAGATTGAGGCTAAAATGGGTTTGACTCAACAAGAGAGTGCTAAAAGGTGATTGACTCAACAAGAGAGTCTGAGAAGGTTATTGACTCAACAAGAGAGTCTGAAAAGGTGATTGACTCAACAAGAAAGTCTGAAAAGGTTAGCTCCGCTAGGGAGAATCAATGTACAAAGCCCAAGAGAAGGTTGACTAAGCTGAGGAAAGATCATTATACAAAGCTTAAGAGGAGGCTCTCTTCAGCTGGGGATTATTGAGATCCCGAGGCAGGTACAAATGGGGAATCAACTCTTGCTGAGGGTTACAGAAGAGTTAACATATCAGAGACCTTGAGGTTCTGATTTGGGATAGTGTTATGCGGATGATAAACTGATCCGGGCTGGGGAACTTTTAGGAGAGAGACTGGGTTTTAGAACCCATGGGTTTTAACTCTACTGGAGATTTATCCAAAATGACCAGGGCTTCTCCTATGTTTACAGGGAACTTGAGAATGTCTTTGAGACTCAAGGGGAGATTTAGACTGTCCAAGTCTACTGGTGTGGAAGAGTTTTATCTTTTGTATGATGCCCAAGAGGAGACGAGTGTTTTAAGGGATGAGAATCAACCCTAAGTCCGAGATTCAACACTGGAAATACTGCTCTAGCAAAGGATGACTAAGTTCTGTCTTATACCTTTAGGAGGTCTTCAGGGTCCTTGTATCAAGCCCAAAAGAAGGCATGAGAACTTCTAAGAAGCCGGAGGGTCCTTGTACAAAGCCCAAGAGGAGGCGGGGATGCTTTTAGGAAGCCCGTGGGTTCTAAACCAAAGAAAAGTTCAAAAAAGCTATTCACCGAGAATAGATCATTTAGTGAATAGTTATAAGGTTTGAAGAAATTCAAGAGATGCTATTTACCGAGAATATATCAACTTTGGGGAGTAGAATTTATTTGACAATTTCTATTAGTGACAGCTTGAGAAAAGTTTCTCCGAAGAATAATGCCTTTCTCTTTGATCCATATTGTTTAAGCCCAAGAGAAGGAAATACTGTATCTGGAAGTCCTATGGGGATCTAGTTTTGACTGTATTAAAGAGTGACCAACTGGCTTTACCTAGTTCTAGACCTAGTTGTCGGGGAAGACTCTAAATAGATATACTAGTATATATATAGTTGATATATGACAAGTATTTAAAAGGGTATGAAAGAAGGACTTATAGGGGAGCAACTTCCCACAATACAGTTATATATATTAAAGCATGTAAATGAAAGCTGATAAAAACTTACAGGCGAGCAAGCGTCCATGCTGTTTTTGTTAGTTGTTCAATGAAATTAAAGAAAGTTTTGATAACAACAGTATATTTGAATCTAAATCAAAAGAGAAATTGTTTTTGAAAAGATGGTTGGGGCTTACACTTCAGGAGAGGCCCAAGATTTAACAGTGATCACACCGTTGTTTTGAAGATCGTATCGGGACTTATACAACGACTGAGACCCAAAAAATGGTTTTTTTTTACAAAAGGGTTGGGTCTTACACTATTTCAAGAGGCCCAAAGATGTTTTGAAAAAGAAAGATGGGACTTACAACATGAGGGGAGGCCCAAATGATTTTCTTTTAAAAGCCAACGACCGCGCCATGATTTTGAAAATACAGTGGGACTTATACAACATCTGAGGCCCAAAAAGGGTTTGTATTTACAAAGGATTGGGTCTTACACCCTATCAGAGGCCCAAAGATGTTTAAAATTTAAAATCAAGAGTAAACCCTAATTTTAAATTAAAATATTATTTTTCAAAGGAAATTAAATGAAAAAAAATGATATAAAAAACCAAATATATTCAAAAATAAGTTGTACACCTTGAAAAATATTTTGAAAAATCATGTTTAATTACCTGAGAGTTTGAAATTCGATTGGTTTTGAAAGATCAATGTGGGAATTCCATTTAAAAATGTTTAAAAACAATTAAAATGAAATTAATTACAAAAATTCTAACTATATTAAATAAATAATATAAATTGGATTTTTTTGTAAAATAAAATAATTTAACATTTTTCTGAATTTTGAGAAAAAGAATCAATTCAAAAACATAAATATTCAGAGAGAAATGAATTTTTGAATCAATTAACAAAAATATCAAAATATTCAAATATTTGAAAATTTGAAAAAGGGCGCCAAGAACACTAAGTTTTTGCCCGCGTGCCCTGTTTCTGCAAATTTGCATTTTCTCACTTTTCTCCATGATTTCTCAATGGTTTTGCATGATGCAAGTACCAATCTAGTTCGCTTTTGAACAAGGATCACAACCATATGGTTTAATTGCATTTATTTTGAGTATTGAGTGAGAAATCAGAAGAAAACCTCAAGAACCCTAATTTCAGGATGAACACAATGAAATTCCATACACGATTGATTCATGGCAATTGATTGAGGGTTATCACTCCATACATGATTATGAACATGTGGCAAAATTATTGTGCAGTAAAATATGCATGCATCATGGAGTTTGAAGAGTTCATGCTTACCTCTTGCTGCTGGTGATCGAGTTTGGTGATGAAGGTGTTGTAAGTTGGTTCCAATGATCTGGACAACTTCCTTAGGTGCCAAGGAGTGTGTCTGAATGCTTGGAGTGGTTTAAATTGAACTGGAACTTGAGATGGTACCCCAACTGCAACTCTGTCAAGAACTTGAGCAGTTGGCTGGTGATTTTGTGAAATTGATGTTCCAAATGTTATGTAAGAGTTTAGATCACTTCTATATGTTATATGTGAGGTGTGTGAGCCATTGGTTTGGTTGGAATCACTCTCAAATTCAAAACCCGATAGTGACTTGCAAGAGAAGGTGTTTTTGGAGTGAAAGTGGTGATTTTGAGAAACGCATCTGTTTAGGACCTTTGGTGTGCTCAAACTGATCACAAATGAGGCCTATTTATAGTGTGTCAAGTTTGTTTTGCAGGCAACAATGTGTGGCAACTGCAGCAGGGCTTTGGCCAATTGTGACAAATGAGTCTCCTCTAGCGATTGACTTGAGATAAGAGCACAAGCCTATGGTTCTCTATTGTATGAGCTTATCTTGACTCATTTGGTTAATCATAGACTGATACATGACAACTCTATGCATCCATTGAATGCCTCAAAACAAAATTGGAGTCTTGAGGCATCTTTAGCTTTTAGGGATGCCACCCCTATATGTAGTTCCAAAGACTTGGGAGGCTTATGGATCAGTGCTTGTTCCTCCTTGGTCTCCCCCTGAGGTGTGCAGATGGATAACCATGTTTGTTTTAGCACAATTTTATCAATTGGAGCCCTAATGCACAAATCTGCCTTGCAAAACAGTTTGTAGCAAGGCATGTTGCAACTGTCATAACCTCTAGCTCAGGTGGAGTTTGATGGAGTTCTTGGACATTTTGGAAAGCAGATATATCCTATTTCAACATGATTTCCAACTTTAGTTTTGAATCAAATTGAATTACAATGAAAAATGCCTCTACATTTTGGAAAAAATAAGGCAGATTCTGACTTAGTGAAAACTTCACTAAGTGTTGGAAAAATGTCATTTTCATGTTTTTTTGTGAATTTGCTCAAACAATAACTCAAAATCCATGATGAATTGGAATGAGGTCTAGTTGACATATTTGAAGTATGTAACATGAACTTCAATTTGAGCGTTGAATGGGAGAAAAAGGCCGTAGGGTTTGGGAGATATGGCCTTGCAAAGTTGGTACCCAAGCCACTTTGTTCCATAACTTAGAAAAATTCTAAGTTTTTTATGGTTACCCTTTTAACAAGTTAACTCGTTTTCTTTGATTTTTCTTGATGAATTATGATTCAAATCACATATTAACATTGTTTTAGGGTTAAGGATCCATGGTTGACCAAAAATCCAAAAAAGTCAAACTTGGATTTTGTACAGTTGACTTTTTCATCAGATGAAATTTTGACTTTGTGATCCTTTTGTGAAATCAATCCTTGGACTCAATTAAACTTCATGGATGGCCTCCAAGGGTATTTAGGAATGTCTTGGACCCCTCCCCAAGGTTTGAGATCAAGGGTAGGTCAACAGTCAAGGATAGGGTTGACTTTTTCCATCAGAAACCCTAATTTATGATCAGATGGTTTTGAGTTCTTGTGGCTTATGATTTGAGCTCTTTGAGTTAATCACATCTTGTAAATATGTCAATATGATGTATTTGAGGTCTTTGAAGTTCATTTTGAAGCTTCAATCCATGCCTTACTTCACAAGTTAACTCAAGGGTTGAATTAGGTCAAAACCCTAATTCCTGATTTTTTGATAGACGGACCCTCAATGTGATTTTTCCATTGTGGGTGGGCTCTTGAGATCCTTTTGAGATTATAGGACCATACATTGAGGCATTGGCTCATGCCCAAACGAAAATTTTTATCTGGAGGCCTCAGACGACCAAAACCCTAATTTGGTGACATAGGCGATCTTGAGGCTTGATCCACTTGGAATACTGCAACCTTGTGCTTGTTTCTTGACGTGGGAGTCCTCTTGATCCTTTGTAGGTGCTGGAGAGGTTACACAAGTTGAAGATCATGTCATTTCTTGATTGATCCTTTGTCTAAATGCTCTGAGAGGGGTTAAAACCCTAATTTTTCGTTGTAGAGAGTGCCTAACAATCCCTGAGGAGATTGATGAGGTATGAAAGTACATCCATATTGTGGTGATGATTTGCACAATGATGGAAAATCTAGGTGGTCAAAATTTGGGGTATGATACAAGGGTATATTGAGCATTATTTTTTCTCTATTGCAAGTTCATCATCATCTCATTTTTTCTCAATGAATTACTTTTGTGGGACTTGTTCAATCATTTGTTACTTGCAAGTTAATTTGGATTCATTTCTTTCAAGGTATTGATCTTTGAATTCATCAAGGCTTACTTCAAGTTCATTTCAAGTTCTTATTCCAAGATCAAAGGCATGAATCATGATTCAAATTCTCTTGAAATACAAGTTACATAAATTCAAAGTGTTAATGTCCATTTCAAGTTCAATTTTCAAATGTTTATCAAGTTCACAAGGTAAGATTCAACTTCATTCATCAATTCAAATTTTCAAGGCATGTATCATTCAAAGTCTCAAGATCAAGCTATCAAAGTCCATTATCCATTAACTTTCTTTTTTCCATATTCCTAAACCCACATTTCATATCCAATATTTAATTCATGTTCAATTTTTTTTATACCAAATTGTCCATTACCAAAAATCAATGTCCAAAAATTACAAACTTTACAAAAAAAAAACTTATAAGCCCATACAATTCAAAGAGCAATCCCATGATACATTCACAAGACAAACGAATGCAAAAAAATGATGAAGTGGTAAAGTACAAGCCTACACTACCAAGCCCTCATGCTTCACGTTCAAGCCTTGAAGCCATTCCAAGTCTTTTTCCAAGCTACAATATGCAAGCCATGCCAAAGCAATGCGAAATTTCGTTCAAGTTACATCACAATGTCATATTTGAGCCTTATTCCAAGCCATAAGCCATGAGACTATACACAAGCATCTTCTACAAGCCAACTTTCCAAGTAACACACAAGCCACTCCTTCATGAAGGTTTCACACAACTTGCAAGCATACAAAACTTTGACAAGCCAAGTTTCTTGTACCAAGCTACAAACTTCATGCCACTTCAAGCGTTGAAGCCAACTTTGCATCATCCAAGAAGCTCCACGCACTGCTCACAAGCCTCCAAGCTACCAACTTCAACTATTTTCCATGAAGCCATCCAAGCTGCTACGTAATACACGTGAACCTCACAACGAAGCAATTCAAAAATGCGCTGAAAGTTTGCAATACGCAAGAGACCATGACATAAAATGCAGCAGAAAATAAGCTGCAAGAAAAATATCACAACGACATCACAATACGCATTGAACGAAAACGCGAACGGAAAAGCAAAAATGACATTTCAAATTCATTCCATTTCATCTATAAATAGAGAGCTATATTCATTAATTCCTTTCAAGCTTCAAAGCCAAAATCACTATGAACATTTTTCTACTCAAACCTTCGTTGCGAAATCGAATTCTTAAAATACTCATCTTCTACTTTTTTTTAAAATTCATACCTCAATTGGAAACTAAACACAAGCCAGAACAATAGAAGAAGGAAGAAGAAGATTCAATCTCACTATTACCTGAGTTTTGAAGGTAGATTGGCGAAATTTCGTGTTTTCGATTCGAACTTGTTGTCGTGTAATTTTTGAAATTGATTGTAGCTTTGCGTTTAGCCTTGTATTTCGATCATTTCAACATAAGTTTCGAGCTCCGGCGTGCGGAGCATTGTGAGCTTGTTAAGTTGGTAATACAAGGGTTTTTTGTTATCGTCTCGACATGGATTGTTCTGATATGGGATGCTTGTCGTTCAATAGTTTACTGTTTCAAGAAAAGGGTTTTTCAAAGTTTGTTTCATAAATTATCACGATTTAGCAGCTAAGCTTATAAATTCTAAAGTTTGATTGACAAAGTATATCAAAAGTAGTTTTCATCTACCCTAATCAATATGTATTCTCTTAATCTTGCACGTGAAGTCGGATCCGATTAATATCATCACTTATTCTCTCAATACCATCTATGCCTAGAGCGGTGTTGTGAGAAATATCGCATTCATCACTACACGATCTCCCGATATAACAACTAATATAGTAAGCTTTAAGTTCAACACAAAGCGAATATCAACCATAGATCAATCTCTTCAATCTATAAATTAATAGATGAATATTTTAGGATAAGTTCCATAAAATCTATGTCTAGAGTTTTAAAAATCAAGAATGGATCATTAAGAACAAAAATATTTATAATATATTAATCATCACTTGTTCACATACAAGGCCAATCAAAAGAAATACATAAAGCTAAGGTATACTACATCTACCTTTGATACAACGGAAATTAGCCACCCATAACCATGGTTGCTTGCTTTACAAGTAATGAGAGAAGATGAATGAGCATTCACGTCGAAGAATCAATCTTGGATGCGAATCCAGCTTCTATTTGCAAAATATCACTCTTTGGTGAAGAAATGCTGAAAATAAGGTTTCCATGTGAAAAATGAGGTTTTTGATCCTAAAAAATTGTGAAAAGTACATATATAGTACTTTCTAAATCTATCAAGTTTGCCTAGCGAACACCTTTTTCACACAGGGAACACCCCTTTATAGCACCTGAAGGGCCTCTGAATAGTTAAACTGCCCCTGAGGGAATATCTAAGTTCGTAGTGCGAACACTTCCTCGCCCAGCGAGCTTCTTCTCTACAAGTTCGCAAAACGAACTTAGGGTTATTTTCTTACTGCCTCTAATCTGAGATGGTTCGCGGGGGCTTCGTTAGGATCTTCCACAACGAACATTCGCTTTCACTTCGCTAGTGTTTGTACAACGAACATCCTGATTCCTCTTCTCTTCTTTGACTTCCTTGTCAATTAACTTATGTCTTGGTCTATGATGTTTTATGCCTATGTCAAAGGCAATTGTTTCAAGACGTCAGGCAGGGCTGTCAGATCAGTTGTGCAGGCAGTATTGATTGAAGTTCATCTGGTTGTGACTTAGTATTGGTCAGGCAAGTTTGGGTTTCTTGATCAAGGCTAGGGAACATTGATTCAGGAGGTGTGTGGTTGATGATTCAATTAGGGTTTATGTGCCTATTCAGGTCAATTATGTATGCATCGGATTATCAGAATATGCCAAATTATCAGTGCTTCATGACCAAGGATTGTCAAGATTCAATCAGGGCCATTTGTTTTGATTAATTTGAAGGCAGAGTCAAGAAGTGTCACGTTGATTGCTTTGGTTCATCGAAGTTCAAAAGGCTATTTGTTCGAGGTTCATTCATTTTTTATTTGGTCCAAGATCAACATAGAAGATTCAAAATTCTAATCAAGGATCAAGATTTCAAGGTGCTCGTGGATTAATTTGATTTTTTTCAAACATTATTCAATAATTGAAATGGAGGTGCGAGGTGTCCAAATTCAAGTTCAAACTCATTCAATTCCTTTTCAAGTTATTAAGTTTATGTTTCATTTCAATTCAAATCAAGAGTTCAAATTACAAGTTTCTTCCAAGATTCAATTTCATAACCAATGATCAAGATTCACTTTTATGTCCAAGGTTTATTTGTTCCAAATGAAAAGTTTGTTTCAAGTAAAAATACTGATACACATAAGCCAATTCAAAAGGGAAAAAGTTGTTTGTCCTTGAAGCCAATGCTTTGAGAATGCCAGCTACCACCACAACTCCCAAGCTGCGACTTGCTACACTCGTACGATACCGTTTCACTGAATTCTTTCAACACAGTCTGCACACAAAGTTGAAAAAGCAACAGCACGTGACAAGGGCGTACAACTTCTACAAACCTGCTGAACGGGAAGCATCCAACAAGCCATGCTGCTACACAATATTAAGATAGTGACCATACAACAGCTTGCTTCAAAAACCTCTCTAAACCGTACATCTTACAACAGACCTCCACCACGCTTGTACTTCCCAAAACCTGCAACTGAAAATAACAATTCATCACAATCCTGCATTGAGAATGACTTATCAACCATATCAAGACAAATTGATGGTATCAAAAAATGAGCGAACAAAGAGAGCAATACAAGAGAAAAAGGGAGAGAACGGTGAGAATAAAATGGAGGGGTGAGCGTTTTCAAGGGGAGACTCGGCAGAAAATACAAAAAAAAGTTCATAGACTTCTTCCATATACCTATCAGCAACCACTAGCATCACAGATAACTCCAACAACATCTCAACTACTTTCTCCAAACACCCTTCAATCGACCCACAACAAACCTTGATTGTTTCATCCTCCTTCTTAAATCCCAAACCATTCACCTTCACCTCACCACAATTTCAAACCTTCCAAAGTACATAACCTAGTTCAAATCCAAAACCCACAAAAACCCAAATCGAAGGAGAGAAACAGATGAACAGAGAGTCGATTGAGATGGAGAGTGAATGAGATTTAATAACAAACCTGATTTGAGAAAATCAAAACGAAACTGAAACAGACGCAAACTTGAGAATTTCAGAATCCAAACACGAGCACGAACGGAAACGTTTGAAAGCGAGATTGCACAAGGAAAGATCGAACGACGTTGTTGTCCTTATGATCTCGTTTTTGTTTTGTGTTGATGAGTTCTCGTTGTGTTGACCTGGTTTCTTTCTTCAGCGTGAAATGTTTCACTTCTTTGATATATTCTTTTTTTTTTACTTATTTTATTTTTCTGATTATCATTCAGAAAGTTGAATCTGGCATTTTAAACCATGCCGGTCCTTTATTTTATCTCTTTGGAAACCGTATTTTGTTGTTCATGCTCAGAATAAAAGTGTGTCGTCCATTCCTTCTTTTCCTATGGTATTTTAAAACTACTAATGGTGTTTGTTTGTTGCTACCGGGCTCAGACCCACGTTTGGAATAGCACAAACCCTTGTGGTCCGCTTGGCATCGATATGAGCTAATGGGCTTTAGGCCATATGAATCTGACCTCATTATCAACCTTGAGTTATGGCTATACATCCCTCTGATTTCATTTCAGCACCCTTTCCTTTTATATTTTGATAATTTTCATTAATGTTTTCTAAAATTATTAATTGTTAATTATTAATTTAATTTTCTCTAGTTTTAAGTTTATTTTAATTTTCAATTTTATTAGGGGCCAATGATATATAAATATCATGATTTGGTTGATTTATTGAAAGCACTAAAAACCTTGATTTATATGAGGCCATTTCACTTTATTTTTTGTTGGTCAATGATAGTCTCATCAAAAGATTATCGATTTATCTATTTAAATCTTGATTAAGATGAGACCAACTTTATTTTCATTTCGATTCCATTTTCTTTATTTTGGTCAATGAAATAACAAACTTCATGGTTTAGTTGATCTCATTAAAGCGACAAAACTTTGATCAATATGAGACCATTTTCTTTTCATTTCAGTTTCATTCACTTTTAGTCAATGAAAGTCAAGAATCATGGTTGTCAATTTCATTGATAAGTTATGATTAAGACTAGACCAATTTCAAAACTTCTCTCGATTAATACTAAGCCGATTAAAGTCTTATCAAGCACTTTTCTCATAAAAATGAAAGAAGTGGACCGTTGGAATCTAGCATTCTAGCGGAAACCTCGAGCGAATGGTCTCAAGTCTCGCACTTTGAGGTAGCCATTATGCATTCTTTCGCTCCTAAAAAACAACTAATTTTAATTCGGACGAATAAGAGCCGTCAAGATCTAGCGTCTTGGCACAACTCTTCGAACAATTGATTTTTCATCAAGCGTTCATTGTCCATTGAACAACTTTCATATTAACTTGGATGAATAAGGGCCGTTAAGATCTAGCATCTTTACATAAACCTTTTGAGCGATTGATCATCGTCAAAAGCTCGTTGTCCTAAAAACAATCTTAACCATAACTTGGATGAATAAGAGCCGTCAAGATCTAGCATCTTGGCGCAACTCTTTGAACAATTGATTTTCATCAAGTGTTTATTATCTATCAAATATTTTTCATTATCAACTTGAATGAATAAGAGCCGTTAGGGTCTAGCACCCTGGCATAACTCTTTGAACATTTGCTCAAATGTTCGCCAGTCACTTAACATACCTCAACCAACAACCCGTAGTAATCAGAACTACGGACGCTCTGATTTCTCATTCTTCAATGAGAATACGTAGGCACAAGGATCATAATTCTTGGCGAGCTACCTTCCACCTCTTACCTTTGTCAATCGTCATCTCAAGAATCCATCCTTCTTTAAGGATAGCAATACTTCAAAGTACATCAAATCTTTTTTGAAATAAACTTGAAAGAAAAGGATTGTTAGAATCTAGCATTCTAGCATAACCCTTGAAAGATTGGTCTCAAGTCTTGCTCATTGAGGTAGCCAATCATTCTTTCTTTCAACCTTAAAACACTTAATAATAATTTGGACTAAGAGATGTTAGAGTCTAGCACTCTAGCACAACTCTTTGAACCATTGATCTTTATCAATGTTCGTTGTCCAACAAATAATTTTCTCAAAGTAATCTTGAATGATAGAGAGTGTTAGAGTTTAACACTTTAGCATAAACTCTTTGATCATTCGATGATCATCATTCTTAAAATACATCCAATCATACTCAAAAATCAATTTTATGGACGAATCTTGATTTTCATCAAGAGATCAAAACACCTTCAACCATTGACCTCATAGTCATTGGTAACATCTTCCCTTGACCTCATAGTAATAGGATACTTTCCCCTTGGCCTCATAGCCATTCAATCCCATCACAACTTAGAATTAGAGAGTTCTTTAACTCTATGTGAGTATCATGACCATGAATACTCATTCCCCTTGGAACTTTGACCATAGTCAATGGTTCCTCACCTTAGTTAGGTGAACTATGATTGCTCTGATTCCATCCTCCTAAGGATACGTAGGCACGAGTCTCCGAAGTCTTGGCGAGCACCCTAGTAATAAAACCTCTTTAGGTTCTCTCTCCTTTAACAATAATCATTTACCTTCCTTTCCCATTAAGTAGAAGATTAGATAAAAACCTTAAGCTAACATACATTTAAGCCTAACTAAACGGTTCCCGTTGAGTACAACGGACGTGAGGGGGTGCTAATACCTTCCCCTTGCGTAACCGACTCCTGAACTCAGACAATGGTTGCAATGATCATATCTTATCCTTTCTTTTAGGGGTTTTATTCGATATTTTCCCTTTCCTTCCATGTAATAAATAAAGATCGGTGGCGACTCTGTTAAGTCCATCCCGCGGGCGTACAATTGCGCTTCGCGAGGTCGTTCTCATTTTTTGAGGTACGACAGATGGCGACCCTGCTGGGGAGTATTCCCATCCCTAAGTGAGTCAAACCTAGTTTAGTTAGGTGTTATATGTGTTAGCTTTGTTTGTTTCTTATTCTTCTTTGATTATATGTTTATCTTTGCTTTATGACATTTATATATCTCTATATACATCATGTGTGGGCTTTGGGGATCTAATATCTTGAATAAAGCTCGACACCCGAGTTTTAGAAAAAGCAGAGAGAAAACATAAGGTCAGATTTGGCAGTTAGTAGTGTTAGACTACGAGGGAAAGCTCCTTGTAGCAACTAACATGAAGGCCCCTCTAGAGTAGACCTATTTATAGATCTCGTTATAAAATAGCTAGCCTGTTGCATAACGCTGATTCATGAAGGGTCCATGACTCTAGGTCCCCCATTTAGAACCAGTGCTTGTTGGTGGTTGTGTAATATTGGACTTCAAGGACATCTCCTTGCTCCAACCAATATGAAAACCCCAATCAGAAGAGACCTTTTCGTCACTCTCGTTGTAAAATGGCTAGCCCATTGCATAAGGTTGATACGACTAAGGTCCGTGAATCTGAAACCTTTACCAAAAACCTAGAAACTATCATGTGAGTGGGTTTAAGGGTAAATTGTCGTAGAACCGTCTTTTAAGAGGCCTACCAATTAGGGAGCTAAGAGGTGTTTACCCTATTCCAACCTTTACTATGAATTCATGAGACCTCTAAACCTAGGACTTGTGTGCTTCGTTGTATGTATGCCTGTGTTTTTGTGTACCCGTGTTTGTGCATTGCATACATCTCATTGTATCCATTGTTGGTTTCAAGGAATTCAGAATCTCATTTCCTTTTCAAAAGATCAACAGAGCTTGGATCTTAAAAATAAAAGCTTCTTCAATTTTTCCACAAATTTGTTTTTTGCAACTTGCCTTTGAGTTCCTTGAAACCACTTGGCTCGTATTTGCATTCATGCGCATCTCATTTGCATTTCTCGGTCTTGAGTCTCTTCCTCTATGTCTAGAGGATACCTAGCACCTATTCAAGACAATGGCAATAATGAATAAAATTCTGAAGAACCAAGAATACTTGAAAGAGGAGGTCAGAATCCTCAAAGGCCAGATGAATTGGGTTCTGGAAACTTTGAAAGTTCTGAAGAAAAAAGAGGCGCACACTCACCCTGTTACTCCCAGAGAGGTTGTCAGTTCATCACCTCTTGTAGTTCCTGTAACTCAAGGACCTCCTCGGTATCAAAGGTTAGACCACCGTCAACCGCGTCAGCACGCTCGACAAAGGCCCGGAAAGCCAGAGAGGAATTTCACCCTGCTACCAATACCGTACAGCCAGTTCCTGCCAGATTTACTTAAGGGTGGATTGATCGTACCAAAGGAGATAGAGCCAATGCCTTTTCCATACCCGCCAGGCTTTGACGCCAATGCTCGATGTGACTACCATGCTGGGGCACATGGGCATTCAACTGAAGATTGTAAGGTGCTCGGGAGTAAAGTTCAGAATCTGTTAGACTCTGAGAAGTTCTCATTCACGCCTCAAGGCATTCAAGTCAACAATCCTTTGCCATCCCCTGTGGTTTTCCCATGCCAAGGATCTGCCTTTGAGGAAACTTCGTACCAGCCAGTATCGGATCTTGGTCTTACACCAGAGTATCATAGTCATCAGGTGTCTACCAAAAGGGTGTTCCAGCCTCCTACAGTTGTTTCTCTTCGAGGTTCTCAAGACCAAAACAAGAGAAAGTATCCTGTCAACTGCCAGCCTATTCCTGTGCCTTTGAGTAAACTCTTTCCATTGTTGATGCAGAACAAGTTGGTAACTCCCCGACTTCTCAATCCTGTGCCAGGACCTTGGCACAATCCTAACCTGAATTGTGAATTCCAAAAGGGAGCCGAAGGGCATGACTTGGATGGTTGCCGAGCCTTAGAATATACTGTGCGAGGGCTGATCTATGACAATGAACTGATCCTTGAAGAAGATCGCCCGGAGATTGAATGCCAATTCCATACTGGGACAATAGGGCACCCTATTGAAGAATGCAAAGAGTTCGAAGTGAAACTTCTAAGTCTGCTAAAGATGCCTCAAGAAGGTGGGTCAGATGCCAACGCCTCGACTTCTGAAACAAAAGGCAAAAGACTTGCGAAGCCTCTCACGGTTCTATATCACAAAGAACCAGTGATCGATGGTGAAGGTGTTCTCTCGCTTGGGCCCGAAAATTGAAATCTTCTGAAATCAATTTGTCGAAGTTGGCTGTGTTTTGTTCGTTTCAATGTTTTTAATCATTTTCACTTTGAATTTATATTTGCTTATAAGCTTTGTTGTATTTTCAAATTGGTGAGATTAATGAAATGTTTGTGCACCTTTTGATTAAATCCATTCGTTTCATTCGTCTATTTTTATGTTCATATATCTTTATCTTGTTTCCTTCCACTTAACAAATTGTTGTTAAGCAAAGATTGGGGAGGAAGATGAAAACATTATATCCACAATTGTTGTGGTATGCTTTCGATTAAACTTTGCCGAGGATGTAAGGCATTGTTTCAATTCCCAAACACTGGAGAAATAAGGAAGGTAATCCCTCGTTAACCCAACCGTAAATCTCAACCTTGGGGCAGGGTAGTTCTCAGTTTAACTTGGTTATGCATTCTAATGCAAGCGCTTCATGCAAGATGCCAAGTCAGCTCTCTCAAATCAAGTGACAATCAAAAGAGGTCTCAAAACCTCAACGAAGACAAAGAAGAGGTCTGAAAACCTCAACAAAGACAAAGAAGAGGTCTCAAAACCTCAACAAAGACAAAGAAGAGGTCTCAAAACCTCAACGAAGACAAAGAAGAGGTCTCAAAACCGCAATCAAAGACAAGATGAGGTCTTAAAACCTCAGCAATAAAGGATAACCAAATGTTATAATAGGTGATAACTACCGTAGGTGTCTAAATCATCATCAACTATCATCAGTTCAATTCCTAGCCTATAGGAACCTGAATATATAGCTTGAGTTAACTGAGCGTAGGATTGGAGTTCATCATGAAGATTGGGTGGGGATAAATAAACTTTGAGCCTTTATCCTTTGTTTCATGAACCGTGAACCAAGCCACGTTACAACCCTTAAAAGACCTAATTGAGGTAAGGTTGTTTTGAAAAGCATACTACAGTAAGGTTGATTAACCTGACTCCTAATGATCTTTGCTATTTGCGTGTGTTGATCACTTCATCTGTCATTCCGTAAATGACTAGATCCACTTTGTGTTTGATTTAATCATTCCACCGTGTGTGTTTCATCAATAAAACTTGATTTCAAAAGCTGGCATGAATATCGCATTGAAATTGCCAATTTTTAATGAACAATACTTGTTTGTAAAAATAATTCAATATCAAAGAAATCCCAACAAACGTAGCCAGCTAGGGAATTTTACTTGATGAAGGAAGCTCAGTCAGGGACAACCAAGCGGAAGGATCTGCCAATCCACCATTCCAAGAGCTACTGAATCAGGGGCAGAACTCTTCAAAAGTTCAAGAATCTAGGGGCAAGCCTCCTTGAGGTCATCTTATGACAAGTTTAGACTCCAGTGACCCATCAACAGGGGGAAATTTGTTCCCTAGTTATTTCTACCATAGATCAAAGACTTTGTATTGCTGACACAGTTGAATTGAGGCAGTTATGTCAGGATCCATGAATCTCTTCAAGAGTTTGAAGACATTGGAACATATGGTATACCAATTCTTCTATAAAATCCTTTTGATGACTTATCCCCACAGACCAGTTAATCAGAAGCAGACAAGTCGAGATTCGGTAAATCTCTAAAAGGCCAATCGGTCTGGGGCATCTCTTTCACAGATCAGCCAGTCTGAAGAATAGGTTAAAGGACCTTGTTGTGTAAACGCAGTTAAACAGGGGCAGTTATGCTGAAATTCATGAATTTCTCCAAGAGTTTGAAGATACTGAAAGCTTATTTTATGCCAATTCTCTTGTGAAATTCTCTTGGTATTTTCTCCTGACAGAACATGTACCCTGGGGCAGATAAGTTATGCAGAACCACTCAGCTTTGTTACACTTTTTGCTAGCTCCCCAGTAAGCTGTTACTTCAGCTAATCTTGGCAATTCTTCGGTAAAGAAAGCAGTTCATGATGGCAATCCTAGTGAAGTCATGATACTATACCAAAGACTTTTTCCCTAGGGGAGGTCGTAATCTTGAAGTAGACCTACTGATCCTGAAAGTTCATCCCCAGTGATGGCCCAATCTGACGAGTTTGGCTGGGTATCCTTGTCGAGATGTTTATTTCATCTCCAGTCTCGCTTCCTTTTGTCTGTTTTGTCAGCATAGGCATAAGCATGGCATATATGCACTCACATGTATAACATCTTAGCATCTCTGCTACCCTGTTCTGGTGTTTACCTATTTTGTTCACTTTGGCGTTTATCTCCCCAAGTGACTGGGTTTATCCTTTCCCTCCAATAGAGTTGTCACCCCTAGGCATAAAGTGCCCATCCCTTCTAAATTCCCCACAGAGTTTTATCCTCGTGGATGATGGTTGGTTCAGTTGTCTTTTCCACATTTGGATAAGATAAATCCCCATTTGAGCTCATTCCTCAAAGGTTGGAGTCTTGTTTGACCATTTCTTTCTAGCTTGTTCCTAGATTGAAATTTGATCCCTGACAGGTTAGGTTGTTGAACCTAGTTTGAACGTGCATTTATTTTGCACTGTGTCTCGCAAGAATAATCTTTTACAGGTCCTCGTTGAAGGCAAAATTCATTCCCCAGCAGTGTTGTGATATCAACAACTCTGTGGAATTTGTACCCAACAATAAATAGTAATCTCTTGGAGAAGTTTATTTTTCTATGGCGGTAAGTGTCGGTCTCTTCTGAGAAACTTATCTATCCCTGGTGCTATTTAACTTTTCAGCCACCATAATGGGTATTCCCCAGGAAGTCTAATCTTCATTTATGCAACCCTGGTATTAACCTATCTGATACTTAATCTCCTCATATGGAACTTAAAATCCAAAAATTGTTGGCATCATTTATTCCAGGTCAAATATGAACCTAAACTTTGAGTCAAATGTGAACCCATTGTTTGAAACCAGGTCAAATATGAACCTAAACTTCGAGTCAGATGTGAACCCGTTGTTTGAATCCAGGTCAAATATGAACCTAAACTTTGAGTCAAATGTGAACCCGTTGTTTGAAACCAGGTCAAATGTGAACCTAAACTTCAGTTCAAATATGAACGCGTTGTTTGAAACCAGTTTAAATGTGAACCTAAACTTCGAGTTAGATGTGAACCCGTTGTTTAAAACCAGGTCAAATGTGAACCTAAACTTCGAGTCAGATGTGAACCCGTTGTTTGAAACCAGGTCAAATGTGAACCTAAACTTCGAGTCAGATGTGAACCCGTTGTTTAAAACCATGTCAAATGTGAACCTAAACTTCGAGTCAGATGTGAACCTGTTGTTTGAAACCAGGTCAAATATGAACCTAAACTTCGAGTCAGATGTGAACCCGTTGTTTGAAACCAGGTCAAATGTGAACCTAAACTTCGAGTCAGATGTGAACCCGTTGTTTGAAACCAGGTCAGATGTGAACCTAAACTTTGAGTCAGATGTGAACCCGTTGTTTGAAACCAGGTCAAATGTGAACCTAAACTTTGAGTCAGATGTGAACCCGTTGTTTGAAACCAGGTCAAATATGAACCTAAACCTCAAGTCAAATATGAACGCGAAGTTTGAAAACCAAGTCAGATATGAACCTAAACCTCAGGTCAGATGTGAACCCGTTGTTTGAAACCAGGTCAGATGTGAACCTAAACTTCGAGTCAGATGTGAACCCGTTGTTTGAAACCAGGTCAAATGTGAACCTAAACTTCTGGTCAGATATGAACCCGAAGTTTGAAACCCAGGTTAGATATGAACCTAAACCTCATGTCAGATATGAACCCGAAGTTTGAAACCCAGGTCAGATATAAACCTAAACCTTAGATCAGATATGAACCCGAAGTTTGAAACCCAGGTCAGATATGAACCTAAACCTCAGGTCAGATATAAACCCGGAGTTTGAAACCAGGTCAGATATGAACCAAAACTTCCCGTCGGATATGAACCTAAAATTCAGGCCTAACTCATATTGGTGTCCAATGTCCAGTTTTGCTGGAAAACCAAATCATATTGGTATTCAAAATACAGGTCATACTAGTAGTCAAAATCCAGCTCATACTGGTAGTCAAAATCCAGCTCATACTGGTATTCAAAATCCAACTCATATTGTTACCCGAGTCCAATCATTAATGGTTCATTTACCTTATTCCCAGCTAAAGTCCAGTCATCTTTTCATCTGGCACGCAAGAGTTTATCTCTGTCTTTTCTAGCTTTTCTTGAAGATTCCGTTTGAACTCTTCAGTATAAGAAATCCCCAGAAAATATTTTAGCGAATGTCTACCTTTTTATTTCAAACTGATCCCCAGTGGAGATCATGTCTTCTTTCTGGTTTCATGCCAAGTAAGAATGTGTCTTTATTACCCCAGTGTCGTCCGGTCACATATGAACCTGTCGTACATCTCCCCGGATCTTTTCCCAGTGGAGAACTCCTCTCCAGCTCTTATCTACAGTAAGGACCTGTAGGGTTTCCCTTTTTTACTTTTCTATCCCCAGTATTTCCTCAGAGTCTCCCCAGTGAATCTCTATTGTCGGTAAGCTTGTATCCCCAGTGAGTTTTCCTCATGGATACTAACCTTCATCCTTCCTCGGCAATGCCCACCTGTGGTGGTTTGCTCTTTATCTCTGATGTCCAGTCCGTCTGCATTTTTGCACTATCTTAGCACCATTATCATCATGTTAGAGTCCATAACATGTCAGCATATGCATGTCTGATGCTAGTCCTTAGTATTTGCATTCCATCTAAGGGAAAAATTTTTGGTTTGTTATATTTAAACACCTTTCACCTTGATGCCCCGAGGATTTTCATTCCTCGTGCCATCCGGTAAAGCTGTTTAAATAGGGGCAACTGTTGTACCCCAAATTTTACCCCTTAGATGTCATAACATCTTGCATATCATTCTAGGTCAATCATTTTGCATAACTAACCAATTTATCAACCTTTGCTTTGTTTTGTTTCAGGGTTTGTTTCATAAGTTTAATTGACTGATCAACTAAAGTTTTGGATAGGTCACCAACCAATCAAGTTCTCGTACTCTCAAGAATTCAGTGAAATTTGGTTTCATCACGAGTTCTCTGAGGCTCAGGTTTTTGTACAACTAAAGCAAGGGTCAGATAAAGTTATCATGGCGAAAAGGTTATTAGGTTATGTCAAAGACAATTGTTTCAAGACGTCAGGCAGGGCTGTCTGATCAGTTGTGCAGGCAGTATTGATTGAAGTTCATCTGGTTGTGACTTAGTATTGGTCAGGAAAGTTTGGGTTTCATGATCAAGGCTAGGGAATTGATTCCGGAGGTGTGTGGTTGATGATTCAATTAGGGTTTATGTGCCTATTCAGGTCAATTATGTATGCATCGGATTATCAAAATATGCCAAATTATCAGTGCTTCCTGACCAAGGATCGTCAAGATTCAATCAGGGCCACTTGTTTTGAATAATTTGAAGGCAGAGTCAAGAAGTGTCACGTTGATTGCTTTGGTTCATCGCAGTTCAAAAGGCTATTTGTTCGAGGTTCATTCATTTTTTATTTGGTCCAAGATCAACATAGAAGATTCAAAATTCTAATCAAGGATCAAGATTTCAAGGTGCTCGTGGATTAATTTGTTTTTTTTCAAACATTATTCAATAATTGAAATGGAGGTGCGAGGTGTCCAAATTCAAGTTCAAACTCATCCAATTCCTTTTCAAGTTATTAAGTTCATGTTTCATTTCAATTCAAATCAAGAGTTCAAATTACAAGTTTCTTCCAAGATTCAATTTCATAACCAATGCTCAAGATTCACTTTTATGTCCAAGGTTTATTTGTTTCAAATGAAAAGTTTGTTTCAAGTCAAAATACTGATGCGCATAAGCCAATTCAAAAGGGAAAAAAATTTTGTCCTTGAAGCCAATGCTTTGAGAATGCCAGCTACCACCACAACTCCCAAGCTGCGACCTGCTACACTCGTACGATACCGTCTCACGGCATCCTTTCAACACAGTCTGTACACAAAGTTGAAAAAGCAACAGTACGTGACAAAGGCGTACAACTGCTACAAACCTGCTGAACGGGAAGCATCCAACAAGCCATACTGCTACACAATATTAAGATAGTGACCATACAACAGCTTGCTTCAAAAACCTCTCTAAACTGTACATCTTACAACAGACCTCCACCACGCTTGTACTTCCCAAAACCTGCAACTGAAAATAACAATTCATCACAACCCTGCATTGAGAATGACTTATCAACCATATCAAGACAAATTGATGGTATCAAAAAATGAGTGAACAAAGAGAGCAATACAAGAGAAAAAAGGGGAGAACGATGAGAATAAAAAGGAGGGGTGAGCGTTTTCAAGGGGGGACTCGACAGAAAATACAAAAAAGAGTTGATAAACTTCTTCCATATACCTATCAGCAACCACTAGCATCACAGATAACTCCAACAACATCTCAACCATTTTCTCCAAACACCCTTCAATCGACCCACAACAAACCTTGATTGTTCCATCCTCCTTCTAAAATCCCAAACCATTCACCTTTACCTCACCACAATTTCAAACCTTCCAAAACACATAACCTAGTTCAAATCCAAAACCCACAAAAACCCAAATCGAATGAGAGAAACAGATGAACAGAGAGTCGATTGAGATGGAGAGTGAATGAGATTTAATATTAAACCTGATTTGAGAAAATCAAAACGAAACTGAAACGGACGCAAACTTGAGAATCTCATAATCCAAACACGAGCACGAATGAAAACGTTTTAAAGCGAGATTGCGCAAGGAAAGGTCGAACGACGTTGTTGTCCTTATGATCTTGTTTTCGTTTTGTGTTGATGAGTTCTCGTCGTGTTGACCTGGTTTCTTTCTTCAGCGTGAAATGTTTCACTGCTTTGATATATTCTTTTTTTTAACTTATTTTATTTTTCTCATTATCATTTAGAAAGTTGAACCTGGCATTTTAAACCATGTCGGTCCTTTATTTTATCTCTTTGGAAACCGTATTTTACTGTTCATGCTCAGAATAAAAGTGTGTCGTCCATTCCTTCTTTTCCTATGGTATTTTAAAACTACTGATGGTGTTTGTTTGTTGCTACCGGACTCAGACCCACGTTTGGAATAACACAAACCCTTGCGGTCCGCTTGGCATCAATATGAGCTAATGGGCTTTAGGCCCATATGAATCTGACCTCATTATCAACCTTGAGTTATGGCTATACATCCCTCTGATTTCATTTCAGCACCCTTTCCTTTTATGTTTTGATAATTTTCATTAATGTTTTCTTAAATTATTAATTGTTAATTATTAATTTAATTTTCTCTAGTTTTAAGTTTATTTTAATTTTCAATTTTATTAGGGGCCAATGATATATAAAAATCATGACTTGGTTGATTTATTGAAAGCACTAAAAACCTTGATTTATATGAGTTCATTTCACTTTATTTTTTGTTGGTCAATGATAGTCTCATCAAAAGATTATCGATTTATCGAGTTAAATCTTGATTAAGACGAGACCAACTTTATTTTCATTTCGATTCCATTTTCTTTATTTTGGTCGATGATATAACAAACTTCATGGTTTGGTTGATCTCATTAAAGAGACAAAACTGTGATCAATATGAGACCATTTTCTTTTCATTTCAGTGTCATTCACTTTTAGTCGATGAAAGTCAAGAATCATGGTTGTTAATTTCATTGATAAGTTATGATTAAGACTAGACCGATTTCAAAACTTCTCTCGATTAATACTAAGCCGATTAAAGTCTTATCAAGTACTTTTCTCATAAAAATGAAAGAAGAGGACCGTTGGAATCTAGCATTCTAGCGGAAACCTCGAGCGAATGGTCTCAAGTCTCGCACTTTGAGGTAGCCATTATTCATTCTTTCGCTCCTCAAAAACAACTAATTTTAATTTGGACGAATAAGAGCCGTCAAGATCTAGCATCTTGGCACAACTCTTCGAACAATTGATTTTTCATCAAGCGGTCATTGTCCATCGAACAACTTTTATATTAACTTGGACGGATAAGGGCCGTTAAGATCTAGCATCTTTACATAAACCTTTTGAGCGATTGATCATCGTCAAAAGCTCGTTGTCCTAAAAACAATCTTAACCATAACTTGGATGAATAAGAGCCGTCAAGATCTAGCATCTTGGCACAACTCTTCGAACAATTGATTTTCATCAAGTGTTTATTATCCATCAAATATTTTTCATTATCAACTTGAATGAATAAGAGCCGTTAGGGTCTAGCACCCTGGCATAACTCTTTGAACATTTGCTCAAATGTTCGCCAGTCACTTAACATACCTCAACCAACAACCCGTAGTAATCAGAACTACGGACACTCTGATTTCTCATTCTTCAATGAGAATACGTAGGCACAAGGATCATAATTCTTGGCGAGCTACCTTCCACCTCTTACCTTTGTCAATCGTCATCTCAAGAATCCATCCTTCTTTAAGGATAGCAATACTTCGAAGTACATCAAATCTTTTTTGAAATAAACTTGAAAGAAAAGCATTGTTAGAATCTAGCATTCTAGCATAACCCTTGAAAGATTGGTCTCAAGTTTTGCACATTGAGGTAGCCAATCATTTCTTTCTTTCAACCTTAAAACACTTAATAACAATTTGGAATAAGATATGTTAGAGTCTAGCACTCTAGCACAACTCTTTGAACCATTGATCTTTATCAATGTTCGTTGTCCAACAAATAATTTTCTCAAACTAATCTTGAATGATAAAGAGTGTTAGAGTTTAACACTAGCATAAACTCTTTGATCATTTGATGATCATCATTCTTAAAATACATCCAATCATACTCAAAACTCCATTTTATGGACGAATCTTGATTTTCATCAAGAGATCAAAACACCTTCAACCATTGACCTCATAGTCATTGGTAACATATTCCCTTGACCTCATAGTCATAGGGTACTTTCCCCTTAGCCTCATAGCCTTTCAATCCCATCACAACTTAGAATTAGAGAGTTCTTTAACTCTATGTGAGTATCATGACCATGAATACTCATTCCCCTTGGAACTTTGACCATAGGCAATGGTTCCTCACCTTAGTTAGGTGAACTACGATTGCTCTGATTCCATCCTCCTAAGGATACGTAGGCACGAGACTCCGAAGTCTTGGCGAGCACCCTAGTAATAAAACCTCTTTAGGTTCTCTCTCCTTTAATAATAATCATTTACCTTCCTTTCCCATTAAGTAGAAGATTAGATATAAACCTTAAGCTAACATACATTTAACCCTAAATAAACGGTACCCGTTGAGTACAACGGACGTGAAGGGGTGCTATTACCTTCCCCTTACGTAACCGACTCCCGAACTCAGACAATGGTTGCGATGACCATATCTTATCCTTTCTTTTAGGGGTTATATTTGATATTTTTCCTTTCCTTCCATGGAATAAATAAAGATCGGTGGCGACTTTGTTAAGTCCATCCCGTGGGTGTGCAATTGCGCTTCGCGAGGTCGTTCTCATTTTTTGAGGTATGACAAAATGCTCATTGCTTTTTATGGCAAGGAAAACAATTTAGAACAATGTTCAAAGGTTCATGATTTTTGTTTTTAGAATCCCACAAAATTCAATGATGAACTATCTTTTTAATTTATGTACATACACCAAGTTCATCACAATATTAGGATATAAACTATTAAGCTCAAAGGGGTTAGCAAATTCACACTACTCACGGGTAAGTTACTTTTTTGGGATATGGTTGTGCTCAATATCAACAAATGCCTTGATCATTTCTAATGCTTCCACAAAATCAAAATAATCAAAAGATTAAGCACGAATCAAATGTATTAAACAAAGTTTATCAGTCATCCTAAGTATATAGTAAACAATGGAGGTTTCTTACATATTGTGGCTTTTGGAACCTAAGTGAAACAAGCATTTAAACAAGTTGTACAATGAAACAAAGATTCATTTGCACAAAGAATAAAATTCTTAAACATTCTAGCATTCTAGAAAGAGGTAACCATATACCTTGCTTACATTCATGGTATTCAAATACCATCATCACCATCTAAACTTGGGAGAATATTCATTGGATATTTTTAGCAAATAGCAACCAATCTAGAAGTTCTCACATTCATTCATCAAAGAAAGAAGCATTAAATTCAAAACAAGCTACTAACAACCATAAAATAAACTAAAGACTACTATAACTGCCCCCTCATTTCCAAAAAGGCATATCCTTAGGTCAACTACACAAAAGGCAATGCAACAATACTACACAATATAACATAAAAGTGTTGTAGCATAAACTCACCAATAGTCCATAATCTACCATGTTCGCAGTGCGAACAATTCTTCGTACATCAAACTTATTCGCCCCAGGTTCGCACTGCGAACTCAGGGCGAACATGATAGTAACTTCAAAAATTATGGTTTCTTTAATTTTTGGTTTATCACAACACTTTTTTGCAATACCAAAACTAACGAATGCAGTAAAAAAATAATAATACTCACAATTTAAGGGAGCCTCCCAATAAGCGCTTTGTTTAACGTCGATGGACGAAAGCGACTAAAGGATAGCCTAAAGAAATTGTTCCCGCATCCGTAACAACTTCACCACTAAGGTACACTTTCAAACTTTGCCCATTAACTGTCCAACTTTCTTTTGATGAAGGGTCTTCAATCACAATTGCTCCGTAGTGCTTGATTTCCCAAATCCGAAATGGACTAGACCATTTTGACTTTAACTTACCCAGAAACAACTTTAATCTTGAATTAAACAATAAGCCAATTTGCCCTTCATGAAAGTCTTTTCTCACAATCTTCTTGTCATGATACTTTTTTACATTTTCCTTATAGAGTTTGTTGGAGTCATAAGCTTAAAGTCGCAATTCATCTGATTCATGAAGTTGCATTATCCTCTTTTCACCACATAAAGTCGGATCAAAGTTCAAGAATTTTAAGGCCCAAAAAGCCTTATGCTCCATTTTGTTAAGTTGGTAATAAAAGGGGGGTTTTGTTATCGTCTCCACAGGGATTGTTCTGATATGGGATGCTTGTCGTTCAATAGTTTACTGTTTAAAGAAAAGGGTTTTAAAAAGTTTGTTTCATAAATTGTCACGATTTAGTAGCAAAGCTTTAAGTTCTAAAGTTTGATTAAAAAGTATATCAAAAGTAGTTTTCATCTATCCTAATCAATACATATTCTCTTAATCTTACATGTGAAGTCAGATCCGATTAATATCATCATGTATTCTCTAATTACCGTCTATGTCTAGAGCGGTGTCGTGAGAAATACAGTATTTATCGCTACACGATCTCTCCATATAACAACCAATATAGTAAACTTTAAGTTCAACACAAAGTGAATATCAACCATAGACCGATCTCTCCAATCTATGAATTGATAGATGAATATTTTAGGTCAAATTCCATAAAATCTATGGCTAGAGTTTTACAAAACAAGAATGGCTCATTAAGAACAAAAATATTCATCATATATTAATTATCACTTGTTCACATACAAGGTCAATCACTAGAAATACATAAAGCTAAGGTAGACTACCTCTAGCTTGGATACAAAGGAAATTAGCTACCCATAACCATGGTAGTTTGCTTTACAAGTAATGAGAGAAGATGAATGAGCATCCACATCGAAGAATCGATCTTGGATGCGAATCCAGCTTCTATTTGCGAAATATCACTCTTTGGTGGAGAAATGCAGAAAATAGGGTTTCTATGTGAAAAATGGGGTTTTTTATCCCAAAAAAGTGTGAAAAGTACATATATAGTACTTCCAAAATCTGTCAAGTTCTCCTAGCGAACACCTTCTTCGCACAGCGAAGACCCTTTTTTGGCACCTGAAGTGCCTCTGAATAGTTAAAAGACCCCTAAGGAAATGTCTAAGTTCGCAGTGCAAACACATCCTCGCCCAGCGAGCTTCTTCGCTACAAGTTCGCACAACGAACTTAGGATCCTTTTCTTACTGCCTCAAATCTGAGAAGGTTCACTGAGGCTTTGCTAGGATCTCACACAACGAACTTTCTATTTCACTTCGCTGGTGTTCGCACAGCAAACATGCTAATTCCTCTTCTCTTTTTTGGCTTCCTTATCAATTCACTTGTGTCTTGGTCTTTTATGTTTTATGCCTAAATCATGCACAATAAAACACAAATAAAAGAAACCAAAGGTATTTGCAACAATATTGAAGAATAACATTGAAACATGGAATAAATCCGTTGAAACATAACAAATGAGTTGAAAAATGCCAAGAAATATGTGTCGCAATTGCGAAAAACAACCGGCGAGAAACAAGAACAGAAGAGTCGCCACCGAACGTTATTTATCCCGACGAAGGGAAAGGGAATGATCGAAGAAAACCTGAAAGAGGGAAAGACATGGTCATCGCAACCATAGTCCGGGTTCGAGAGTCGGTTACGCGAGGGGAAGGTATTAGCACCGCCACGCGTCCATCGTACTCGATGGGATCCACGCTTGTTGTCTAATCAAAGGGTGAGTTATCTAAAGCCTGCTGCTAAACGGAAACGGGAAAGGGAAAAATGAAAACGGAATCGCAAGGATTATCGCAATCCTATGCATACGTATCTTCGTGGACGAACGAAGAATCTGAGTCAACGTAGTCCAGAGGACTACGCACTAAGGGGGGAGGTTGCTCGCCAAGACATCGTCGTCTTGTGCCTTCGTATCCTCAATCAGACTGGAAAGAGGAATCAGAGAAAACTTAGTTCGACCTAAGGGTCGATAAGAGGGAAGTGTGCTCATCGAGATGTCGCATCCCGTGCCTACGTATCCTCAATCAGATGGGAGAGAGGAATCATAGCAGTCGTAGTTTGACGGACGAGTCGTTAAGTGTTTTTACATGAGCGACGAGCTCTTTTCTGAAAATGATTTGAAACCCAACAATCCTGAAGGATAAAAAAAAGATTTGAATTTGTTTTTGTATTTTTTAGACAGAAGTGAGTTGAGTTAGTTTGTAACTTACATTGCACTAAAGTCTATGACACAGGAGCGAATGCGCCGCATGGTAATCCCCAATGGGACGTATGCTCAACACTCTAGAAGAATGAAAGGAGACCCCTCATTCTTCATTTCCTATGCTTAATGCTCGTGTGCAATGCACATTGTCCTTATTAAGTGTCTTAGAGTTGTTATGAGGTGAGAAGAGAAGACTCAAATGAAAAGAAAACACTACGGAAATTCTATCCTAATGTTATCATGCAAAGATGGCCCTAAGGTTGAGGTAAAAAGGGAAAATTCTACCTAATGTTAGCATACATGGTTTGGAATCTAATGTCTACCCTATTCCAAGCTTAATCAAAGATTAAGTTGGATTAGGGAACCCTAAGGTAACATGCAAAAGTGAATCTAAGACTTAAACAAGTCTTGAGATCCAAAGGGGAAGAAAAGAAGTGAAAGATGAAGAAGAGAGATGAAACATGAGATAAGGAACAAGGTAGGGCAGAAAACACATCATGCATATCACATTCAATTCATACCACCAAACATGCTTCAAAAGATCACACATTGAAACTCAAGCAAGAAGGTAGAAGCAAAAAAGAAAGGGTGTAAGCAAACTTGCATTAGAACCACAATTGAACACCATTAATCAACACACAAAGGTTATGTGAGCAAAGTAAGATGAGAATGGAGCAAGGTCAGAACTCAAGTCATGTTATAATCATCCAATTCAAACATGTAAGAAGACTTCACCTTAACATGCATCATGAACCAAAGTAGTAACAATCAAATGCAAATGAAATCCATCATAAGAATCAATCCACAATGATCAAGTGAAGTGAAAACATGATGTGGATCCAAGTGGGCAGTAGCCAATGCATTATCCATGAATCATAACCAAGCTCAAACCAATCAAGAAGAATCATCAAGCATCACACTCAAAGCATGTATCAAAACTATGCAAGTATGCAACAACATAAGGTCCAAAATGATTCACATATTTCCACACAAGTAAAGCCATACAAAATATAGGTCATGCACCAAATCCAAGGCAAATCAGAACCTTAAACATGTCTCATCAATCCAATAAAGATCACAAAGCATCAAGGTAATTCATGTCATTCAAAGGCACAAAATTAGGTCAAGAAGTGTGCATTATCATGCCCAGAACATCATTAAATGAAAGGATCAACGAAAAATAGCAAAGTGATCCAATAAAATCCCAAAAAATATCCAAAGACAAGTTTAAACCACCAATTGACATGTACAAAAAGATTGGAACAAAACTATGTTCAAGAAAATGCCTAAAGGTGCTCCACAAGGCAAGGTATGCAATAAAACGAGCATGGATCGAGGAGCATAAAAAATCACATGAAAAACAATCAAAGGTGATCACCAAGGTAGCAAGATAACATTCAAACATTGCTCATCCACATGTCAAAACAAGGTAAAACGTTTGGCTCAAGAAGGCAAGCTCATGGCATCAAAACATAAACCCTAGCTCAAGGACAAAAGTGTAAAAGCACATCACCAATTGGATTCAAATAAAACATGAAAATAAAGTGAAAAATAAAATAAAAAACATGAAAAATAAGTCAAGATATTGAATAATCAGAAACACATTTTTTGGTATTTTTGTTATGATTGGAAATAATAAAATAAAAATCAATTGAAGAAAAGAAAGAAAAAGAAACTAAAAAGAAAGAACAAAGGGAGGGGGTGCATCAGCAATCAGCAGAAACAAAGTAAGCCAGTTCAAAGGCGCATGGGCCTTAGGATCAGGGGGTATGAGGAGCAAAGGCGTGCTAGGACCACCCAAATCTCATCAGAAACAAACAAAAAAAACTGCCACATGGACTCATTAAATGACGTGGAAGAATCATTGGCCAGGATTTAAATATATCAAACAATTTGAATTCAAAAAAAAGGCGCGAAGGCCACATCATTCATCTCTAACCTTCAGACGCCGGAGCCCTAGCTTCGGTCGTCTTCTCTGGCAAGATGGCCGCCAGAGCCACCACCAACAACCCATAAATTCACCAAACCACCACCAATCCACTCTAAATTTCCCACTGATCACGAATTCGTCCTCCATTATTAAAAATAAACATGCTATCAGAGTGAATCGAAGAGAAACAAAAAGTAGATCCAAACTGAAACATTCATAAATCAACACAAACATAGCATATACTTCAAGCACACCTTCCATAGATCTCAAATACTTCAACAAATCATGTAAACAACCCCAGAAACGCATGGAAATGTGAATTGAAAGGCAGTGTATAAAACTGAAATTTCACGATTCAAACATATAAGCATACATTAACCACTGCCTACATGAGTAGGTCTTCAGATGCAATGATATGAGCCTAAATATCTACAGATCTAGCATGAGAGGGAAAAGGTTCAGGTGTTACCTAGTGGAATATGTCCACTGCACCTTGTTCTTGTGAGCTAAAATGAAGAGAAAACCAACTCTGAGCTTGCTTGATGATGAAGAGAGCAAGAAAATGACGCGATGATACAGAGAGATCTTGCTTCGAATGTGAGAAATTCTGGAGAGAAAATAGAGCTTCAGATCTGGAAAACCAACTTCTGGAACAGGTTTGGAGCGAAATGAAATTTATATGAGATGATTTTTAGGGTTGGCAGGTGGTTTGGTAATGAAGCTGAGGCTTGCAGTAGTTATTTTGGTTTGGGAAATGGAAAACGAGGGCAAGGAGAGTGCACATGTATGGTTCGGGTTTTTCCTTGCCAAGAGGTTTGGGAGTGATGGTTTTTGGCTTGGAAATGCATATGAGGAGTGTGTGAGGAGAGATATCACGTGGGAATGAGCATGTGAGCAGATTATGCCTCTATTTTTTTTCTTCCAAATATGGCAAACATGATGGCAAAGGGTGTATGGAATGTGCATATGTGTTTGGACAAATAAAGCAAATGTGATGATGTAATTCGTGCATACATAATGAAATCAATGCCATACTGCAAGGTATTAGCCCATTGTGCCAAGAAAAATGTCATGTCATTGCTTGAAAACCCTCACTTTGTACAAGCATAACCTGATCAATATGGCTCCACTTGATACAAACTTTTGATCAATGGAAAGTATGAATAGCATAGAGCAAATTCCATGTTAGAATTAACTCCTAATGAGGCTTGGAATCTAATGGAAAATGACCATAAACATTGGCTCCCAAAACTGATTTGTACTTGCCTTGCCTTTTAAGTCATGACACGCCCCTTGCGCAGCTTGAAGACACCACTTTTGCACTTCCATAACTTGGTATATACTTGACCAAATGATGTGTTTTTGGGTCCTTTAGAAAGGTGGGAGTATAGACTACAACTTTCATGTTCATGAATGAATGAAATGGAACTTGGAAAGCATTGAAAAAAGCCATGAATGTGTGTTCCTCAAAACTGCCTAAAACAACTTAGAAAAAATTCTAAGTCTTTGTAAAGTCACAACTTGAAAACTCCAAATTTAGAGCACCATAACTTTATCAAAAATTAACCAAATGGTATGATTCTTATGCCTATTTTGAAAGGAATGTTTCATACTACAACTTTCATGTGGAACAACTTTACAAATGAGGTTTTGATCATGCTGAAAATTGGCCTTGAAATTGAGTGAAAACTTGCCAAAAATAGTAAGTTTCTTAAAACCTATATTTCCAAATTTAGTAACTTTTACACATTCTTGATTTTTTATGAATTCTTGAACATTTCTTGGACAAATCTCATCCATTGATCATATATGACTTTAAAATCATCATGTTGACCTCACAAAGTCAGGAGTTGACTTTTTCACTACACAATTGACTTTATCCCCAATTCTCTTGATTTTCAATCCTTTGAACAATTGAAACCCTTCTGAACCAAATTGATGGACAATCCTCCATTCCTTGACACTTGGGGGACATGAGGAATACCATGGAACTAATTCTTGCCCAAAAAATCAGAAATAAACTGATTTTATTACAAACCCTAATTTTGGCACCCCTGGTTTAGGAGAAATCGACCCATGTTCAAAATCCAAATTCCTCTGAATATGATGAAATATGCCACTTGATGATGATAAAACCTCAAATATCTTGCCCATTGGGGTGTTAAACTCAAGAATCCCAGAAACCCTAGTTTGAGAAATCAGGCTAGGAGGATGTGATTCACTTGAAATCTCTTGCCAGTTGTAATCATCTGATGAGGTGATGGACACATTAGGATGCCCTGAGGCCTAAGAATCCATTGTAGCTCAAGTAAATATGACATTAAGACCATCTCTCCTTTTGGTCTCTTGGACTATGCACATAATCTTTTGCATGAACCTCAGGAAAACATCTTCTTCCCTTGAATTGGCCTAGATACCTTGATCCCATGCTAAAAACCAATGACATGCACAAATGATAATGCAAGAATGAAGTGAAACATAGGGCAAATTTTGAGGTGTTACAATATGGATCAAAATAAGACATGTTTCACATTCAACAGAGTCGTGGGAGTTTTCACGAGGAAGAAGATGATGAATTTTATTTTCGATTCTTCCTTTTCTTTATTTAATGTTTTCATATTATGTTATTGGGTTTGGACCATCCTTTTCAAATGGTTTTACTATTATACCTCCCCTTTTTCTACATAAATATCCCTCTATTTTTTTTAAAGTTTCTTTTAATTCAATTTTTTTTACTAGTTTCTTCTTAATCTATTTTTTAATTGCTTCTTAAATTAGATATTGATCCATTATTTTTGTTGATCTTTGCATTTTGAAATTTTGTTTTAAAAACGTTTCTTGAAAAATCATTTGAAATGACTTTATACTTGATTTTATTATTCTTGTTGCTTTTTAATTATTGACTGTTGGTTGTTGCGTTGGATCTTGATTTTTGACAAATATATCATCAATATCAATGGACTTTGGGTGTTTATAGGAAAATCCTAATCCACCAAGAGAGGTGATTGATATTGATGATGACTTAATCAATTTGAGATTCAATTTCGATGTCTGTTTCTTCACAATCGTCTTTTTTTTTTCTTTCTCACATTTTTCTTTGGATCAATTTGGAGGATGAGTAGGCCACATTGTTCATGAGATCTTGAGTGGTACTCGATAAACTTTCATAATTTCAAATTTACCATTTGATTGATCATTTGATCAGTTGAGGTACTTTGGATTAATGCATAAGTTTTTCCAAAGTACTATGCGGGGTTGATTGATGTAGTGGATCCATCTTTCCTTGACTTAGTCTTGATCAACCTTGTTTTGAGTTGTGTTACATGTTTTAGGAGTGTGATCTTTATTTCAAATCTCTAACATGTATGGTACATGAAGTTTTATTGACCGGCCTCTCATAGTATGATCTTTCTTATAGATTGTGCTATGATTGCTTAACATAGCACTAAATTTGTCCATAATCGGAAAGCGATCATATTGGTCCAATTCTAGATATGAGTTATATTTCGTCTAGATGTAAATATCCTATATCCATAAGTTTTAGTTTCTTTTCCACCTAAGAGAGTTAGTGGCATACTTGTGTATTTTATGCAAGTTGGAGCCCTTCTCAAAGGATGATGCAAAGTTCTCTTACATTGTTGGGTTGATTAGTTGAGTAATCTAATTTACATGACAAAATATCTTCATTAACATTAACACTAACTTATTTTTGTTTTATGTTCTATTTGAATGTTATGATGTAGAGATTAAGTGAAAACCTCGAACAACGAACAAATGAAGATCAACGTTACGTTGATGGTGATGATCAAACTCCAAGCAGAAGTGTTGTAAATCGCGCTTCTACAAAAGGAAGTAATTGTACATCCCCTCTCCCCCTTTTAGGTAACCGCAATGGGATATTGGACCCTAGTCCAAATGAAATAACCAATTTATACTTGTCCATTGCAACAACAAACCTTTCGCAACCTCTCCCGCTAGAACATTGCTGAAATTCTGGTACCAGACGTGTGATGTTAAGGTGCGATGTCACAACAACACACTCTGCAATAATGGACAGAATAAGCAACAGGAAAACACAAGGAATTGTTCACCCAGTTCGGTCTAACTACCTACGTCTGGGGGCTACCAAGCCAGGGATGAAATTCACTACTTGTAGATATAATTTACAGACTCAACACACCAGTTGACAATCTCCTAAACTTATACTCTACTAGTGACTTTCTACCTAAGAAACCACTTAGATATGAGAACTCTACTCAATCCCCTAAAACACTCAAAGAACAACCTCTTTGAGATCCCTTGATCTTGCTTCCTAGCTTCGATCAATCAACAACTCTCTATTTCTTCACAACTTCTAGAGAGGACAGAAAACTCAACACCTATTCAAACCTAGAATAGCGTGATTACAAGTACTCTAAACAAACCCTAGACTCTAAGCCTCCAGCTCTTGATCTTCAATCTGTTTTCTGTACCTTCTTCCTTGGTCTTGTGCGCTTTATATAGCTCCTTGAATTTGGATTGGATTTGTCACAATATTTGATCAGATTTGTTAATTAAAAACTGAATCTTTTAAAACAGATTTTATCCCCAAAATCTTTTTAAATCTTCCACCTTTTAATTCTCCAACAAACCTGCAATCAAATCTCCCATGTAACAGAAAATATCTAGCCCAAGATATTCTCATCCAACGAGACAACACTCTCCACAATTCCAGCTAATACGCGACCCTAATAACAACAAGCCCATGCTGTCATTAGCTTCAGTTCTGCAGATCTGATGTTACAACATCACCTATGTGACATCAGACATCCACTTCAGCAACTAGCAACCTTAACACAGCCCAGTGTTAAGTGCAATGTTAAGACATCAAGCCCATGACATCAAACATAGTTAACCTTCACAACTTAGTACAGCCCAGTACTAAGACTCAATGCTGCAACATCAACACCATGACATCAGCATTGAACACCTTGTTGTTTTACCAAAATTCCAGCCAATCCAGAAACTTACAATCTCCCCCTTTGGCTAATTTTGGCTAAAACAATCTCTGCATCTTCAGAGACTTCAGCAGCGGGATATCTTCAATATTTTGAAACTTTAACTTGCAGCAGTTTGACAATCTTCATATAGTCTTCATTACTTGATCTGCTGCAGCACCATCTTCATTATTGACAATAGCCAATTGGTGCTCCCCCTCAAAAACTTGAACCAGCATCACACATCTCCCCCTTGATGTCTGCTTTGCTGCACTCTGCACTCTTAATGCTATGAATACTTCACTAGCAGCTCCACAACTATGCTGTCTATACCCCCCCTCCACAGCTGCATCAACATTTTTCAACTAAACACCTTGTTCTTTTTGCAGCATCAACATCTTCTCTTTATGGCATTTATTAACTCTCCCCCTTTTTAGCCATAATTTGACAAACCTCAACAAGTACAGCCTATGACACCCTGTACAAAACCATACTTCTTCTGTCATCAATATCCACATATTGAAAATCCAGACATATTCTTCATCCATCCAGTTATAAAGGCTTCACACAGTCATCCACAAGATCTGAAGCACACAATGCCTGCCACTGAACTCTAAGTCAACTCCTCACACTTAGAATGACACACACCAAGACAAGTGTACAACCATGATTCAATCTTGTCTTCAGACATCTCCTCAGAAGCATGTGCGCACAAGATTCACACAATTTGCTTCATATGACTAGAACCATTTAAGGTAAACCATCTACTTCATCATTCTCCCGTATGACTATATAGATGCTCCATAGCTATAATGTAAGCACTAAGCTTCAGATCCAGAACAAAGACATCCTTCACCAAGGATACTCTTGACACTCTTGACACCAGGGTATTACATATGCTCCACTACTGGATTTACTATCAGCAAAATAATCCAATCTCAACACTGTGTCACAAACTCCACAAATCCTCAGCTTACTTATAAGCTTTACTGAGATCCAGTCTCTTCAAGAGATCACAATTCCTCTATCCTTACATCCCCCAGTAGATGTTGAAACTGGTGAAGTCTTCAAATACAGTAGTCATGCTAAACTTCACATTCTAAACCACATAATCAGAAACACTTCTTCCACATGTCCAATCTTAATCATCTTCCAGATATAACCACCAACAAATATGATGTTATAACATCTTTTTGGGACATCAGCTTCTCATCACCATTCAAATGACTCATTGCACAAAGAAGTCCTTCAAGAAGCTCCCAATAAGACACAGTCAGAGCAACTTATTCATACACACCTGAATACCATAAGTTCCCACACCCTCTCTGAACCATATCTTAGCCAATTCAACCATATCCAGAATGTCTTTGTCGAATTCTTTCTCCAGATCATACTTCCACCATTTTATGAAAAGCACAGGAATGTTATCTAGTATGGCCTTTTGAATTTTCTCAGAAGTTCTAACAACAACGGCTTCCTTCATTTGAGAGATATCCTGGACACTATCATCAGACTTATCTCTGATCTTCCTATTTCTGGAAGAGATGAACACTTTACTCCTGGATTTTGTAGTACCATCCACATAGATCTTCTGCTTATCAGTTCTCATATTTGGAGGTGACTCAATAGCTTTCCTCTTCCTTGATTTCAGTCGTTTAGCAACCCCAGAAACCACTTTTGCAATTAGTTCATCATCACTCTTCTTTATTTTAAGGTTAGAAGTATCTTTCTTGACTTGAGATGTTTTAACATCAGCTCTAACATCTGCATCTTCCAACCTAAGGATTGTCAACTTGTGAACTTTTTCTTCTGAACTATAGGAGTCATTAGTCAGGTTGTCATCTTTCTTGGCCTTGCAAGTATTCAGCTCCCAACACTTCGTAAGGTCACAGCTTTTGATCCGTCCATCAACATTGTTGACTTCTTCATCTTGCTCACATAACTGACTACTCAATTTGGCTTTTAACGCATCATCCAACTCACACGTTATTAACCCAGATTGACTTTTCACCATACTTTCACACTTGATGTCACCATCTGATGTTACAACATCAACTTTAACATCACTAGATAAGCTGTCCACTTGAGGTATCCACTGATAGCAATTATCTTTGGATCTTACTCCCTTCATCACTACCTCATTTTGCTCATTAGCTACCACACATTCATCTTTGGTGTAGCTTACCTTGTAACCTTCATCACAAAGTTGACTTATGCTAATTAAATTAGCACTCAACCCTTGAACAAGGAGCACATTATCAAGAGTAAGACCATCATGATTCTTCACTCTTCCAACTCCTTCTACTACTCCTTTTTCACCATTGCCAAAAATAACATCGTTTGTATGACAAGGATTGAACTCTACCAAATGCTCCTTGGATCCAGTCATGTGCTTTGAACATCCACTGTCAAAGTACCATTCATCCTTAGCAAAATGTCTATCTGAGGTGTGAGCCAATAGACATGTAGCTTGAGCTTTAGAAACCCACTGTTTAACAACCTTAGTCCTGTTCTCCTTCTGTCTAGGTTGAGGAACAGATTTGGGATATCCATGCAGTTTAAAGCAAGAAAACTGCATATGACCAACTCTTCCACAATAGAAGCACCTTACTCTCTCTTCACTGAAGTTGTTAAACTTCCTGCCACCTTGATGATGAAACTGCTGTGGCTTCCATCCATAGTTCTGGTGTTGTCTTCTTCTTCCATAGTTTGACTGTCTTCTATGGTGAGGCTGTTGTCTTTTACCATAGGTAGATTGTCTCCTGAACTGAGGATGTTGTCTTCTAGGCTGTCTCCTATGGTGATGAGGCTTCCTTCTTCCATAGTAATGAGGCATAGCATTATTATATCCATACCAGTTACCCTGATGTTGAGACATCTGATGGAACATGTTCTGTTTGAACCTTGCAGCCTTCATGCTCTTGTGGTATTGTGGGGGCATACACTTACTAGCTCCTTGTGGCTGCTTTCTCTTCTGATTAGGACCTGTCTTCTTCTCAATCTTCTTATGTTGTGAAACATCAGCTTTCTTGGGTGTAGGATCCTGCTTCTTTGGCTGATGTTGAGACAAAGGTTGTGATACTTCCTTCTTTAAACCTGAAGTACTTGCTTCTGAGGTTCCTTTGTCTTCAGTCACATAACATATCCCAGCTTTGTCACCTGCAAATTTTTCTGCCTGTAGAATCTTGTCAAGATTGGCTGTCCCACTGTTCAACATTCTAACAGATTTTGTCATATGATCAAGATGAGCTTTGACACATAAGACTTCTTTCTCCAATTCAGCTTTGTCATTCTCAAGCTGATCAATCAGTCTCTTCTGTTGATCCCTCTCCTGACATAGTTCAACACTCTTTATACACAGCTCTTTGTAGGTTGAAGCTAGCTCATCATAAGTGACTTCTCCATCACTGTCATCATCAGATTCAACAATTCCTGTCAAAGCTGTAACATGCTTTGCTGACTCACTTTCACTTTCGCTGTCAGAGTCAGACCAGGAAATTGTCAAGCCCTTATTCTGCCTTTTCAAGAATGTGGGACACTCTTTCTTGACATGTCCATACCCTTCACATTCAAAGCACTGAACTCCTTTATCTTGGGCAGTCTTCTCTTCATCTTTCTCTTTTGTCTTGCTGATGTCAGAGGAGATGTTCTTGACATTAGGCGTGTAGTTATAGTTCATCTTCTTGAACACTTTATTGAACTGTCTTCCTAACATAACTATGGCCTGAGGCAGATCCTCCTGGGACTCAGATTCCTTCTCTTTTCTTCTTGATCATTTGACACCAGGGCTATGCTCTTTGGCTTCTTCTCTGGTTCTTCCTCGATCAAACCAAGTTCAAAAGTTTGAAGAGACCCAATGAGATCATCAACTCTCATCTTGCTAATGTCTTGAGATTCTTCAATGGCAGTCACCTTCATCTTATACTTCTTAGGAAGGGACCTGAGGATCTTTCTCACCAGCTTCTCTTCTGTCATCTTCTCACCAAGAGCACTGGATGCATTTGACAGCTCAAGAACACTTATGTGGAAGTCATGAATAGTCTCATCTTCCTTCATCTTCAAGCTTTCAAACTTAGATGTTAGAAGCTGAAGTCTAGACATCTTAACTCTAGATGTGCCTTCATGAGTAGCCTTCAAAATATCCCAAGCAGCCTTAGCAGTTTCACATGAGTTGATCAGCCTGAATATGTTCTTGTCAACCCCATTGAAGATAGCATTTAGGGCTTTTGAATTCCCAAGGGCAAGCTCATCTTCTTCCTTGGTCCATTCTTCTTCAGGCTTAGGCTTTGAGGTGCCTTCTTTATCCTTGCCAGCCTCATCTTTCTCACATACCTCTGGAGCTTTCCACTCTTTAATGACAGCCTTCCAAGCTCTGCTGTCTAATGACTTTAAAAAATAGTCATTCTAGGCTTCCAATACTCATAGTTTGAGCCATCCAAGATAGGGGGTCTGTTACGAATCCTCCAACCTCTTTGTCCATCTTTCACCAGAAAGTAACTTCCCTAGATCTCACCCAGAGACAGACAGGATGCCTGCTTTGATACCAATTGAAATTCTGGTACCAGACGTGTGATGTTAAGGTGCGATGTCATAACAACACACTCTGCAATAATGGACAGAATAAGCAACAGGAAAACACAAGGAATTGTTCACCCAGTTCGGTCTAACTACCTACGTCTGGGGGCTACCAAGCCAGGGATGAAATTCACTACTTGTAGATATAATTTACAGACTCAACACACCAGTTGACAATCTCCTAAACTTATACTCTACTAGTGACTTTCTACCTAAGAAACCACTTAGATATGAGAACTCTACTCAATCCCCTAAAACACTCAAAGAACAACCTCTTTGAGATCCCTTGATCTTGCTTCCTAGCTTCGATCAATCAACAACTCTCTATTGCTTCACAGCTTCTAGAGAGGACAGAAAACTCAACACCTATTCAAACCTAGAATAGTGTGATTACAAGTACTCTAAACAAACCCTAGACTCTAAGCCTCCAGCTCTTGATCTTCAATCTATTTTCTGTACCTTCTTCCTTGGTCTTGTGCGCTTTATATAGCTCCTTGAATTTGGATTGGATTTGTCACAATATTTGATCAGATTTGTTAATTAAAAACTGAATCTTTTAAAACAGATTTTATCCCCAAAATATTTTTAAATCTTCCACCTTTTAATTCTCCAACAAACCTGCAATCAAATCTCCCATGTAACAGAAAATATTTAGCCCAAGATATTCTCATCCAACGAGACAACACTCTCCACAATTCCAGCTAATACGCGACCCTAATAACAACAAGCCCATGCTGTCATTAGCTTCAGTTCTGCAGATCTGATGTTACAACATCACCTATGTGACATCAGACATCCACTTCAGCAACTAGCAACCTTAACACAGCCCAGTGTTAAGTGCAATGTTAAGACATCAAGCCCATGACATCAAACATAGTTAACCTTCACAACTTAGTACAGCCCAGTACTAAGACTCAATGCTGCAACATCAACACCATGACATCAGCATTGAACACCTTGTTGTTTTACCAAAATTCCAGCCAATCCAGAAACTTACAATTGCCCAAAATTGGATGTAATGTATTACACTCCTAAAGATGTAAGGGATTTTCTCGCAGGATTTAAGTGTCTTGACATAGAGATCTTGCAAGTTTGGTGCACGTAAGTATATAGTCGAATATACATGTCATTATAGAACATTATAATTTTTTGTATTTTCTCCCTTAATTTATTCATTTTGTTTGACCATTTAGGCACATTCACCGTGTTTGTATAGAGTTAAATAAATCAAGTACTTATGGAATCTTGGAGCCAACTTATATTGGTTGGGCGTATAATGAAAAAAATATCATGGAAAGGTACTTGAAAGAACGGCTAAATGAGGGAGGAAAAGAATGTTACCTTGCACGATTCCTCTGTAGGTAAGTATTGTTGTAATTTATATATACATATTCTTGTGTTCATTCAGTGGTCATTGGCAATTGATCATAATATCATTTAGGACAAATACGGTGACATTACTGTGTTCCTTGCACGCCCCACTCCACAAACCAATGAAAGATATTATTCTAACGTAAGTGTCTATGTTTAATATCATTTTCTTTGACATTAATTGTAATTAGTTTATCATGTAATATGTTTAATTCAATTTTCAATGTACAGTCTTGTGGAGCAAGTTAATATAATGAGGAATGTTAGAAAAAAGCTCACATGGATTGCTCCTAAAGTAAGTGGCCCGATTATCTGTTTCTTTCATTTACATTCATTTGTGGTTATATTCATGTTATTATATTCATGTAATTTTTAGACGAGGAAACAACCCGGGAGTTACGAGTGTCAGTATTATGTCATGAAACACATGTTAAACATTGTCCTTGTCGGCATTGTTGATTCATGGGATAAGGTATATATGTCATAAAATGTTTACATATATTAATATATAAGTTGACTATTGAATTATTATCATGCATGATATTCAATTTTTTGCTCTTTCTTATGTAGATGTTTAACGACCAAACCCCATTTTCCGTTGAGGACTTTCTAGATCTTCGTAAATGTTGGGCGTTTATCCACAATGCGCTTAAGGGTCCTCCTGCTGTTTGATATATCAACAACATTCCTCAGCATATTTTTTTATGCATATATTTTTGGCTTTTGATGCACATAATGTGAACAATAATTTTGACTTTTGATGCACATATTGTGTTTGATGTACAGGATATTGTGTTTGATGCACATAATGAAATCAATAATATTGGCTTTTGATGTGGGTATTGTATTTGATTTAAATAATGTTAGCTGTTAGCTTTTGATGTAAATTCTCTGATTCATTTATAAGGATAAAATATAGGAAGAATTGTGTTTGATACACATATTGTGTTTAATGTAAACAGAAGCTGTTTTGACAGGATAAAATATAGGAAGAATTTGATAAGCAGAGAATTTTTATATTTAAAACAGACTGTTTTGACAGCGGTTATAAAACCTAACTGTAGTTGTATGTCAAACAATAATAAGAATAATATAAATAAAAAATGTTGTTGCTGAGAATCGAACCAGATCACCTTTAGTTATATCACAACGGTTGTGTAATATAACTGTTGTGAAATGGTGCGCACTTTCTGGAATACAACAACACTCTACATAACAACGCCTTCGCCCGCGTCATTATATATCATTTCCAACCGTTGTTAAATGGGTTTTTCGTAGTAGTGCCAACATGACCAATATTTCACAAGATAAAAGTTTATCCAAAATGTCATCAATGACATTATTTGGAAAATTACAAGAAAATGAATTGGAACTTGGAAGATTGGAACAACATCAAGAACATGAAAATAAACATAAAAATATATCTTTAAAAGTGGAATCAAAAGTAAGTGTTCTAGAAGATGATTTGGATGAAGATGAAAACATAAATCTACTTGTAAAAAATTTCACCAAATTCTTAAAAAAGGATAAACAATGAAATTTTATCAACGTAAGAAATTTTCAAAGAGAAAGAAAACATCTACTTCAAATTTGAATTTTACTTGCTTCAAATGTGGGAAACAATGAAATATCAAGACCGATTTCCCATCTCTCCAAAATAAGAATTGATTTAAAATAAAGAAAGATATGAAACCAAATAAAGCCTGCATTAAATGGGAAGAAAATGAAGTGATTCATCCTCCGATTAGATATTGAATAGTAAGCAAATTTCTCATTAATGGTCTCACACCGATCGGACGACAAAGATAAAGAGGTTGGTGATTTTGAGTCTAATATTAAACATTTTAATGATGAATTATTAAATTCATTTATTGAATTAGATGTTAAATGTTTAACCCTTTCTATAAAATGTATCAAACAAAAGAAAATTATTTCATCTCGAGCAAGTAAAGCTAATACCAGGCAAGGAGAATTAGACATATTAAAAAGTTCAACATGTAATGCATGTAATTGTCACACCTTAAAAATTGTTGAATTGAATCAAGTTATAAAGAAATATGAAAAAGGACATCTTGGTTTGGAAAGTATTTTAAGCAAATAAAGATATACAAATGATAGAAATTGTCTTGCATTTTTCGAAATTGATAAACCTACTAAATTAAGACTATATTTTAAAGTCTAGCAATAGTTACCCAAAAATGTGCAAGATAACATTCAACAAAGATTATTTATGTGAGAAATAATATCTATAATTCTAAAAGATATAAGTCTTTTAATAAATTTTCATGCTTTTATTGTAATTATAAAGACCATACCGCAAATGCTTGTTATATGAGAAACATTGGTATTCCAAGTTGAAAGTAAGTTTGTGTAAAAAAAGTAACTAACTGACAAGGACCCAAAGTAAGTAGGGTACCTAAGAAATTTTAATTTAATTGTTAGGAATTCTTAATATTCGCACCCAACATGTGGAATCTTGATATATAGTGGATGCTCCAAACACATGACAGAAGACAAATCAAAGTTTTCAGCTTTCCCCTTAACGTCTAAGGGATTTGTCACTTATATAGACAACAACAAAGGGAAGATTTTTGGTTTTGGAAAAGTAGGTACACCACGCTTTATCACTATTGATAATATTATATATGTGGATGGTTTAAAGCATAATCTTTTAATCATAATCCAATTATGTGATAAATGCCTTAAAATTAACTTTAATAAAGATGCATGTATCATAAAAGATGAAATTTCTCATGAAATCAAGCTTGTTGAAAAAAGAATCAATAATATCTTTATGATCTTGTTGGATGATTTATCTTTGAAACTTAAATGTCTTATGGTTAACAATAATAATGATGCATGACTTTGGTCTAAAATAATTCTCATATTCATATGGATCATTTGAATAAATTAGTAAATCATGATCTTATTATTTGTTTTCATAAGATGAAATTTGTCAAAGATAAATTGTGTGATGCATGTCAAAAGGGTAAACAAACCAATATTTTCTTTCAAGGCTAAGAATATTGTTTCAACTTATAGACCTCTTCAATTAATTCAAATGGATTTATTTGATCCTTTAAGGATTAGAATTTTTGGTTGAAACTTTTATGTATTGGTTATTGTTGATGACTTTTTAAGATTTACTAAGACATTGTTATTAGCTCATAAATATGATGCTTTTAATGCCTTTAAGAAGTATGTCAAGTTAGTCCAAGATGAAAAACTCATGAAGATTGTATAAATTTGAAGTGACCACGGTGGAGATTTTAAAAATTCATTATTTGAAAAATTTTGTGATGAGAATGGTATTTCACACAACTTCTCTACATCAAGGACACCACAACAAAATGGTGTTGTTGAAATTAAGAATACATCTTTGGAGAAACTTACAAGAACAATGCTAAATGAAACAAATCTTCCAAAGTATATTTGGACGGATGTGGTAAGCACGACTTGTTATGTAAGTAATCAGGTTATGATATTATATGTATCTTATAGAAGACAACCATATGAATTCTACAAAGGTAGAAAGCTAAACATTGCATATCTACACATCTTCGGATGCAAATTCTGTTGGGGGTGTTTACTAGGGAGCATTGATACATAGTGTAGGACTAGGAACCTTTGTGAGAGACGCACCACTTGTCCACATAAAACCTTAAGGTGATAGGTGAGTGGGTTCTCCCACATATAAATGTTCAAGTCACCACATTCATATCCAATGTGGAACTATTTCCCCACTTACTCACACTTGCTTATATTATTCCAATACTCCCCTACAAGTGTGAGTACACAATGTTCCCCTTTTTTATACTTGTACCGCCGTTGAAACCTTTTTCAAGGGTCTTTCAAGGGCATTTCGATACACCTCTTCCTAGGCGTCGATTTCAACTGAACACCACTTTCTGGGCATTTCGATACAAGTAAGTTGGTCCCTTTCTCGAACCAAAGGCTCATGATACCATTTGTTGGAGAAGTTTTTTACTAAGGAGCATTGAACATTGGGTCAAGAGCAACACAAGTGAGAGAGACACCACATATTTACCCAAAACCTTAAGGTGATAGATGTATGGGTCCTCTTATTTATAAAGTGCTTAACCTCCACTTTTCTAAGCAATGTGAGACTTAGAACTCACACTTCTTTACCAACAATCTACTCCTCAAGTGTGAGTCCATCCAATATGCTCCCCCTCAAGCGGAAGATCTTTCATCCACATGCTTAGAGACACCCTTATCTCGTCATGGGCACTTCAGCGAAACACGTCGTCTAACCAACATGTTAGGAAGACTTTTGACACAAGGAGCCGGTCCCTTACTTGAACCGGGCTCTGATACCATTTATTGGGGGGAGTTTACTAGGGAGCATTGATACATAGTGTAGGACTAGACACCTTTGTGAGAGACACACCACTTGTTCACCTAAAACCTTAAGGTGATAGGTGAGTGGGTTCTCCCACTTATAAATGCTCAAGTCACCACATTCCTATCCAATGTGAGACTATTTCCCCACTTACTTACACTTGCTTATATTATTCTAATAAATTCTTTGTCATAAACCAACCCAATCCGATGAAGATATATTTCTTGTCACCAAAATCCGATGAAGATATATTTCTTGTCTTTGTATTAGAAGGACTATTTCCCTTCATCAGATCAATCTCTCGTTCCGTGTTCGAATCACAAACCAACCCAATTGGATAAAAAGATAAAAAAAATTCATTTTCTTATATGAAAATTATCACTAATTATCAAAAGAAGAAAAACTTGATCCAACTAATATGGCTCAATGGATTAACTTCCATTATATGACAAGTATCAATATAAATGTCTAACTTCCTTATCGTTCCATTATATGACAAATATCAATATAAATGTCTAACTTCCATATCCTTCCATGCAATCGAATAACCATACAGCAATTGAGAATATTTATATTTTTCATTGTAAAAATAAATAGATAGTTATAATATTTATTTAAGGGAAAAATAGAGATATTTAACAAAAAATATACGGTGTATGGACTTTTTGATGTCAATTTTTTTTCTGTAGCAAATAATTTTTACTTCTAAAGAAAATTAATAGATATATATGAAGATTCATTGTCACCTATTTTCTTATAGTTGATACGTTTAACAAAAAAAAAAAAAGGAAAACTATAATCCTCTTGTCACTTTTCCATATATATAAATTGTTGAGTTATAATATAATCCTCTATCTTTTTCAATTATCTTTCTCTACTTTTTGGGTATTTATATTATATGTATATTTTAAATTAGTATAGTGAGTAGTCGTGTAGTATATGAGTTAAATTATTATAATATGCATATTAAATTAGAGAAAAAAAAATATGTACATGTAAAATAATTTTATACTGTCAATCAAAAATATTATATATTCTGTTAAATAACACTGATATTTTTAAATTAGTCGTTCGATATAATTTATGATGAATCTACAGTGTAAAATTACCTTTAATTTTAGTATTATTACTTAATACATAAATAAAAAATACATTTTAATTCTCAATGCTCTTACCAGTTGAGTACTATATAAAGAAATTGAACAATGTTATGCATATTCCAAGAACAAAAGAAAATAGAGTTGTAAGAAAATCTTCAAACAAAAATGGGAAAGCTCATTTGCCAATATCTTCTATTGGGACTTTTTTGCATTGCGTTGGCCATGGCTTCAGGCAAGAAAATTAACAAAAGTGTTCTGTTCTTAATGGAAAATATTTTATTTTTCATTTTTCATGTATGTTACTTTTTGTACATCATTGTTAACATGTAAATTTATAGTGTAAAAAAGTGTATTTTAATTTGTGAATTTAATTTTGGGAAGCAGGAGCAACACCGGATTTCATCAGTCCAGTTCAATGCCCTGCGGTATGCAATAATTTTTGTATGGTAACGTGCAAGGTTAATGGATTTCCTAGTGGAGCTTGTAGCGGAGAGTTATGTTGTTGTGCATGAAGAATTATGTAATCAAGAGCAATAATTGATTTACTTTGGTTGGAGAGTTTTATGGGGAAGAGTTGCAGTCAAAACTGAACTAATTAGGAGAAGAGTTGTTTTGAGCCCTAACTGTGTTATATGTGATTTGGAAGAAGAAGACGTCGGGCAAAGGTGCTTTGCCTGTGCTCTTGTTTTAGCAGTTTGGGAAAAAATTGGAGATTGATGCGGTTTTGGTAGTTTTTACGGGGGAAATAGTATTGACTTCTTCTTGGATTGGTGTGGAGTCGGTAATTCCTCTGAAAGGAACATGAAGTTGGGAGTGATATGGCTCATAACAGTTTGGAGCATCTGGTATTGTAGAAACCGTATTATTTTCGAAAATGAGATTTTTAATTTGGACAATTTGTGCAGGGATATCAAGATAAGGGCTTGGAAATGGTTAAAGGGGGGTGAACTTTGTAAATCCAACTCTGATTTTTTAGCTTTTTGTATGAACCCTCTAAGAGAGTAGCTAGGATAGAGTTGGTTGGAAATCTCATTCTATATCTTTTTAGTTTGTGTACTATGTATTTTGAACACTGACCGTGTTCTTTTATTAATTCCAATGGCTTTAAAAAAATGTAATCAAGAGCAATGGAGCATTTGATCAGTCTCAAATATATAGAATCTATGGGAAGCTAAAATAAATAAGCGATTATACAATAATAAATTTGGAGTAAGAGTTGTTTCCACTTGAATATTATGTATTGTATTGTATTAGTAGTGAATAAGAGTTAATTGTATGTCTCTAAAAAATAAATATCAATAAAGTGGTGAACATATGAGAGTTTGTATCCAGATTACAACAAGTATATAGAATCAATTTTAACGTGAATAAAATAAAATTGTCTTCAATAGAAGAATTCAATATTGAGAAAATGTTTAATAACAATAATTAAAAAAAACACTATTAAATATCAGTCTCTAAGTATAGTTATTTTTCAAAAAGGAGGCCCGTCTGCCTTTTAATGGAGCTTAAAAATGTTTTTGGTTTAGCATATTAAACATAATAGTATTTGATACATCCAGTAAAGAATCATGCTGTGAAATTAGTCGATTATAGGCAACTCCGAAGAGTATTGCTGTATGTGACATGTCTGTCTTAGAGGAGAGTGATACTTGTAAACACTTCGACATCTAAACAAGAGACTATCGAGTGTGAGAGGTATTTAGATCAAAATAATGTAATTTGACATTTATGGTATCTTTTACCAAAGATTTTCTAGGGTTTAAGAAGGTCTATAATCTTCCAATGTAAAATCATCGTCAAAATAGACAAATGTAAGAGCGTAATTCGTTATGTCATGTCATGTGAAGATCTTTCTTCAATGATTTGCTCAGATAAGGTATTTTTCTAGGCCAAATCCATTCTTGTTCTCGATGCCCTAAAACCTTCCTTTGACACAATATATGGATAAGGTATCTTTCTCATAAGCCACTGATTTAATGTCATCATGATCCGCCAATTGTAATAGCTTCCTTCTTTACATATCTCGCTGTTTGGTTATACACTTATTGTTCCTCATATGTTGTTAGACCATGATCATTGTCATAGTCCAAATTGGAACAGTTTCCCCCAAGTTTAGTCTGATATAGTCGAGGTGTGACTTTGGACCATCTCTGCACACACCCTCTTAGTCTATAGGCCTCTGACTCTGTTGGATTTCGAAATTATCTTACAAGATATAGAGAAACTGCCATCGATGCTTGGGCCTATGGCGTAAACTCACCTCTATATACTTTATCTAAAGTGTAATTGTTGTTACTTAGTTTTGGTTTATGAGATGAATCTGTACATATTTGATCTTTGAGTAACTTTTTGGTCTTTACCAAATATTCATTTAAGGGGATTTATGAGGAAAGTATTCACTTATTTTGAAGGCCAATTTGGATTATTTATATGCGTTTTGTTTCTTTTCCTATGTAACTCTTAAGGTGTCCCTAGAACTTATAGGTAGGGTCATATTAATGAACATCTTCTTCCCTATGAGGTCGGTGTAATCATTATGATATGGAGATTTGTAGATGTACATGTTCGCTTGTGGAAAGTGTTTGTCACGGCTTGAAAATTACAGAGTCACCATCATTCTTTATTTGTTCCTAATGAACAGGGAAATAATGATAAAATCTAATAACTAAGGGTGAGAGACTAGGTTCGGGAGTTGATTAAGTAAGGGGAAGTTGTTAGGCATGCTTCACTTCCATTGTACTGAATGATATCCTCCTCTAATTCTAGGGTTGTTGCTTGCCTAAGAGAATGTTTGCTTACTTGTTAACTACTTAATTTATTTATTTACAAGGGATATGTTACTATTAAAGAAAATGTTTGATTAAAAGAAGGACACAGAAAATGTTTCTGGTTATTGTACTCTCTTGAGTGTTCCAACTCTATGCCTACGTACCCTCAAGTTTATTGAACGACCAGAGCACCGTAGATCGGCTAGAAAATATTTGTTTGTTTGTTGTTTTTAGATTTTGAAAAGTTCTCAATACATCAGGGCGGAGAAATGTTTGATTTGAAAAAGGGTCTTAATGCACAAGGGCAGAGAACAAGTCATTTGAATGTGTTAACAATTGATTTTAAATTATTGAATTATGAAAATATTAGGTTAATTTGATTATGAAAGAAATTTGATTTATGCACAAAGAATAATTGAGAATTTATTTACCGATGTACGAAATTTTTGGATTTAATCCAGAAACCTAAACTTGTATACAAGCTAAAATGATTTTAAATAATCTAATAATTAAATATTTTTTGGGATTTTTATTATTTATTGTTTTTATTAATATTAGCTTATATTTTTTTATATTTTATGTATATATTATTTTTTATTGTTTTTATTTTTATTATTTTTTTGTATTTTTTTAGTCCATCAAATATTGTACTCATACTGTGCACTTTCCTTCAAACAGTCATGTTGGTTTAACTCATTATTGTCTTCAACTTAAACTCCTAGTCTTAAGGCTAGGGGCCTTGACCTTCGTGGGTTGTCCTCTGTGGTTGTTTCTTTCGGTGTTTTCTCTTGTCTTATTTGTGATTGTGTTGTTTCTTTGGCATCTTGGTAATGGAGTGGAAAACTGTTGGAAAGAGGAATCTGGTTAGAAAAGTTTCTCGTCTTTCTATTTGGAAGGAAAAGAGAGGTAAAGGGATGAGTGATGGTGAGGCTACCACTTCCTTTTCTTTACCGAGTTTCCTGACTCTTTGGATGCGAAAGACATGTTTGAAGTATTCAAAGTGTACGGTTTGATATCGGAGGTCTACATTCCCGCAAGACGTGACAATAGAGGTCTTCGTTATGGTTTTGCTCATTTTTGGAAGGTTCACGATGCCCGTATTATGGCTGTTAAGCTAGATAGCATCCATCTGATGGAGAAATTTTTTTTTTGCTAATATACCTCGCTTTCACCGTCGCGAGAGTAAGGATAGTGACCTGGGAAGATATAAGCCACCTGGTGTGGAGGGTTCCGGCTGTGGTTTTGTCAAGACAGGCACTTTAAAGCAGTATACTAGTAGGTTTTATGCTCATGTTGTGAGGGAGAGGACCCACAGGATTGCAAATATTAGCGTTGCTTCACCTTGTGCGGTTCAGTTAGTTGGGGATTCAAGCACAAAGTCGCTCCAGATCCAACTTTTTGTAGATAAAGTTGATATTGTAGGTTTGAGAAGTATTTCGTTGGGGAGGTTCATGCTGATGGTAACATATTCGTTGTTCAACAAGCTCTCATTGAGGAAGGCTTTTTCCATGTAAAATCCACTCCTCTTGGTCCAAATTTATGTCTCCTAGAGGATGCCGATGATGGTGACCTTTCTTCTTTCATTGTTGAAGCCCGAGACTGGCTCGACAAGATGTTCGGTATTGTTAAACCATGGTCTCCAGATGTTGTGGATTTAGAGAGGTTTGCTTGGTTGAAGTGTTTTGGTCTTCCATGCCATGCATGGAGAAAGAGTTGCTTCATTGAGTTGATAGAGAATATTGGGGAGTTCGTTTGTTGTGATGAAGATACAGAAAAGGAGAAGCAATTTGATGTTGCACGATTGTTAATCAAAACTAAGCTTTCTCCATACATATCTAAAGAACTGTCTGTTGTGATTAATGAAGTGAGTTTTACTGTTAAGTTAGTGGAAGACCTTGGTTACTCTAAGAAGTTTTTGGTGTCTTCTGAATCTAATATCTCGTGTGATCCTGACTCATTGGAATCCTTTAAGGATGGTGGCGTGTGGTCGTCATCAGATGAGGAAGATGACATTGACGTTGTTGTTGATAGTATACCTAACCTAGAAGCTGAAGCGGCTGCCAAACCTACTCATGGTTGTGTTCCAGACGTTGGGAGTATGGAAGAAGCATGACTTTCACGTAAAAGTGATTGTTTGGGGGCTGATGGTGTTGTCTTAGGTGGCACATATGAAAAGTTTGAGGATATATCTGAAAAGGGGTTTCTTGGTTTGGAGCAGTCTGACATTAACGTGGCGGGTTTTGAGGATGTAATAAATGCTGAGGTTGTATCTAGTATTGTGGCTCAACCTTGTGGTGTTGTGTCGACTATAGTGGTTGAGACCCAGCTGTCTTCTAGGGATAACGTGGCTCTTGGGAGATGTTTGAATGAGGAAGTTAGGCCCACATTTGATTTGGGCTTGAGTAATTCTGCTTCGGATAATATTTCTTATTCTCAGGTTGCTTGTATAGGGCCGAGAGTCTAGCCCAAACAAAGGAAAAAGATTTTTTTGAATGATATTTATGCTAAAATACAAATCCCCTATTCTCCATCATTTTACTCAACACTACTACATTCTTCTGTGCGTAATCCGGTGGTGCCCTTTCGCCCATAATTAAACTTTAGGTCGAATGCTACTATTTCTACTGGAGAGGAAGCTACCTCAAAATTTTTTGGAGGGTCGGATTCACATTGTGCTTCGGTGGATGAATCTGATGTAGTGAGAGGAAATTTTACTTGTAAGAAGAAGATGGAGGAAGTCCCTGCTAAAGTTTGGGATACTATAAAACTTTTGGGGATAGAAGGGGATGAAGACGAGGGTGTTTTTGAAGGCTACATTAAGGAGTTTGAGTCAAGAGATAGAAAGGTCTGTGAATCCAAGAAGGGTGTGGAAATAAGGATCCCATGAATATAGTATCCTTTAATGTTCGTGGGTGTGGCAGATCCCTTAAAAGAAGGAGAATTAACCATATCGTGGTTAAGGGCAAGGATGATATTTGTCTGATTCAAGAAACTAAAATGAAACATTTTGAGGAGTCTGTGGTTTTCAGTATTTGGGGGCATGGGGAGTTCAAGTGGTCTGTGTGTGAATCGTTAGGCTTGTCAGGTGGGATTCTGACTGTTTGGAGGAAAGGTATATTTTCTGCTGTTTCTAGTTTCAGGGGTAGAGGGTTCGTAGGATCAACTTGATCTGGAGAGGTTGTAATATTTATGTGGTTAATGTGTACTCCCCTTGTGGGTTGGAGGATAAGAGAGCTCTATGGGAGGAGTTAGTGTCTTGCAAAAATCGTTTGCCTAATGGGTGGTGGGTCATTGGGGGAGATTTTAACGCTGTCAAAGCGGTGGCAGAGAGAAGAGGAGGGAGCAGACCTAATCTTGGTGGTATTGCTGAATTTAACTCATTTTTAGATCAGTTGGATCTCGTGGATCTCCCGGTTGCGAGAAATTGGTTCACATAGTTTAGTCCTAATGGGAGGAGTAGTAGTAGAATAGACTTATTGGATTTTAAGTCTCAGTTTGTTAGAGATCGTGATATCTCAGACCATCGGCTGGGTTGGTTGCATTCGAAGAATACGAATTAGGGGCCTAAACCGTTTAGGTTTTTCAATTGTTGGCTGGATCATAAACTCTTCTTTAATTTTGTCAAAGAAAGTTGGAAGTCTGTTGTTATTCACGGTTCTCCTTCGTTCATCCTTAAGGAAAAGCTTAAAGATCTAAAGACTAAACTCAAGTGGTGGAATCAAAATGTTTTTGGGCAGTTAGACTTAAGCATTGTTGAGAAGGTTCAGAGGCTTAATGATATTGAATTGGTTATGGCGGGGAGTGGTGATTGTCAATTTGAAGCTGAGCTTGCTAATAGGTTGATTATTCAAGAAGAGTTATGGAGTAAACTCGGGTTCAAAGAAAGTATGATATACCAAAAATCAAGGCTGAAATGGGCTTTGGAGGGAGACATCAATACTAGTTTCTTCCATGCTTCCTTGAAATCTCGTCGCATGCATAATTATATCTCTACTATTAAAGTGGGTGAAGATTTGATCAAAGACTCGGTGGCCATTAAAAACGCTTCAGTGGAGTACTTCAAGGTTAAGTTTGACAAGCCTGCAGTCATTAGTCCTAATTTGGATTTACGCGACATTATGAAGTTGTCGTCGGCTGAGTGTGAGAGCTTGGAAGCCGAGTTCTTCTTAGAAGAAATACATGATGTTGTCATTGATTGTGATGGGAACAAATCGCCTAGAACGGATGGCTTCACATTCAAATTTTTGAAAGCTTGTTGGGAGATTTGGGCTCTAAATTAGTTAATTGTGTGCAAGAGTTCTACAGATCATGTTTTCTGCCTAAATCGGTTGTCTCTTCTTTCATTACCTTAGTTCCTAAAGTTACAAATCCTTTATGTTTTAAAGAATTTCGACCGATTAGCCTTATTGGGTGCATTCTAAAAATTATTTCGAAGTTGTTGGCCAAAAGATTAAGCAGTGTCATTGGGAATATCATTTCTCCCTCTCAAACGGGGTTTCTTCCGGGTAGACAAATTCTCGACGGTGTTTTAGTTGCTAACGAGGTTATTGATTTGGCTAGGAGAAAAAAGAGGAGGTGTTTATTGTTCAAAGTTGATTTCGCGCAGGCGTATGATTGTGTTTACTGGAATTTCCTTAATAATGTTCTTATTCCAATCGGATTTGGTTCTAAGTGGTTACGGTAGATGAATGGGATTGTTTTTAATTGTTTCGTGTCAGTTTTGATCAACGGCAGCCCGTCAAAAGATTTCAAGTCCTCGAGGGGTTTACGGCAAGGGGACCCATTATCCCCTCTTTTGTTTGCTATAGTTGTCGAAGGATTGGCCGTGTTGGTAAGGAGAGCTACCCATTTGAATATCTTATCGGTTTCAAGGTTAATTTTAGTGATTCTATTAGTATGCTCCAATTCGCAGATGATACACTTATTGTTTGTTATGGTTCTTTCTCGAACCTTTGGGCCCTTAAATCTATCTTACGTGGATTTGAGATGATCTCGGGTCTTAAGATCAATTTTGCGAAAAGTTTCCTCTACAGTGTCGGTTTAAAGGCTGAGTTTTTGCAAGCTACTGAAAAAAATTTTGTTTTGCAAAACTGGCATGCTGCCTTTCAAATTCCTTGGTATCATGGTAGGTGGAAATCATAGGAGAATTGCATTTTGGGATCCGATTATTAAGTGCTTAAAGGCTAGACTTCATTCCTGGAATGGGAGGAAGTTTTCGATAGGTGGTCGGGTTACTCTAATTAATTATGTACTGGTTAATCTCTTTATCCATTATCTTGCTTTTTTCAAGGCCCCGCCTCAGATTATTAAGGATATTATCGCTATCCAGAGACGCTTTCTTTGATCTCGCTCGATGGCTAAAAAATTTGTTTCGTGGGTTATTTGGAAGCATGTTTGTAAGTCTAAGAGTTGTAGAGGGCATGGGATAAAACACGTCAGTTTGTTTAATTCTGCAATGCTTGCGAAATGGCACTGGAAGTTCTTGCAAGTCGGGACCGAAATTTGGAGGCCTATCTTTTCTCACAGATACGCTAATTTGGCAAAGCTGGTTTTGTCTCTGCATGATGCTGGTACTCTCAGATCTTACTCTTTATGGCTGCGGGATTTATTACAGTCCAGTTCCCTCTAGGATTCGGTCAGTTTCTGCAGTTTTATCAGTTATAGGCTTGGAAATAGTGTATCGATTCCTTTCTGGACGGTGAAGTGGTTAAGTCCTGATAGCATTAGTGATTTATTTCCTAACGTTTTTTAGGCCTCTAATACCAAATTATGGACGGTGTTTGAGATGGGAGAATGAGTGGGTGATTCTTGGATTTGGAAAGTGTCCAGTTTTCAGTATTCTTTACACACTACAGCAAGCCATGATTTATCTATATTGGAGGCCATGTTGCTTTCTGTTAAACCGCAGGCTGACATTGATGATAAGTGGTTTTGGAGCATGGGCGGTAGTCAGTTTTTCATTGTAAAATCGTACTATAATCATACTGCTAATGTTGCTACTGTTATGCTTTTGAATGCGTCAGAGCAGACAACTCTAGAGGCTCTTTGGAAGACTTTTTTACCTTTGAAAGTTAAGATATTTGCGTGGTGAGTGATCATTAATAGGCTTCCAACACGTCTGAATCTTGAGGCTAGAGGTATTATCGAGTCGAATCATGATAAGGTTTGCGTTTTGTGTTTTAATGCTAATGAGGATAATGATCATTTATTTCTATCTTGTCCAAAAGCTAGATTGATTTAGATCAAAGTCTTCCAATTGGTGGGCTTGCCTTGGATTCCAGAATCTAATTGTTGTGATCATGTCTTGGTGTGGATACTGCATTTGGTTGGTAGGTGTCAGTTAGAATTGGTGTGTTCGATTTGGTTCGTTACGTGTTGGTGTATTTAGAGAGCTCGAAACTATATTTGTTGAGTCTATTTTCCTTAGCATTGTGTCGTTATCTTGGAATTGGTTGGCCTTTGGGTCTAATTATCGTAGAAGTTGTTCATTTTACGATTGGTCGAAATTCCCGATTGAATTTTTGTAATGCCTAGGGTATTCCCATCTTCTGTTTGACTCTTGTATCGGGTTGGAGAATCCTTTTTTCTCCTAATTATTGAATTTCATTGCTTATAAAAAAAATTATTTTATGTTTAAATATCCTAATAAACAACAATTAATAAAATGATTATGAAAAATCATTTTGTATTTTTAGAATGAAACATGATTAATCTTAAATTTTTTTATTAATACTAAATTGATTTCAAATTATTATGAATATCTTGATTTTCCTTAAAACTTCTAATTAGCAAATTAATAGACCAAAATACAATCATATTATAAAAAGAGAAAAAAAAAAGAAAAAAAATGAGAATAAAGAGAAAGAGAGAATAAATAAACAAATAATTAGTAAAACCCATTTTTTTCAAAGAAAAAGAGAAAGGGTACAGCTTCAATACCTCTCTCTTGCTGCTAAAACAAATGAAAAATGTTTCTTTCTAGCCATATGTTTTGAGTTTCATCTCTCTTCCTCTTTTGATTCTGACATAGAACAACACATAATAACAACAAGAGTCTTATTCACAAACACAAACCTTCCGAATCAACACACCAGGTTTTCATCGGAATGGGATGACAACTTTAGATGCTTGACGATGGTTGTTTTATCATGAGGATGGAAGAACGAAAGAAGGAGCGAGTGGTGCGCGATCGGAGGGAGATGGTGGCAGAATGATGGTCGTGTGCAGAGAGGAAAGGACGTTAGCAAGTGGAGCAGTGATGAGGTTTTCCTGCAGGTTGAGGTTTTGGAAACGTCTCAGAGATGAGTTCGATTCCGACTCCGGTTCTCATTTCTTTGACTTTGTTTCCCTCCGACTCAAAATGATTTTTTTTTCTTTATGTATTTCTGACTCGATTCTCTATTGTTCTAACTCAAAATTGTTCCAACTCTGTTTTGATTTGTGGTGGTTTTAATCTGTTTACTTGGAACTGGTTATTATTAGGATTCCAGTTTGTATTTTCTATTTGTTTCCTAATTCAGTTTGACATTGATTCTCCACTAATCTGAGTTTGAATATTGGTTTTGAGTCAAACGACGTTGTTATGTTAATTTCAGTCTATAGTTTGATTTATGTTCTGAAATTTTTACAGATTGTTGTGAAAAACGATACCTTGAAACAAAATATTAATGGTTTCTTTATGGGCAAGAAACACGAAAGGGTTAGGGTTAACAAGGAAAAACAAAGAAACAAACACCCCAAACCCTATTAGGGTTTATAAAGGAAAAAAGGAAGAAGAATAGAGAATTGGTTAAATCTGTTTTACTATTCACTTTCTCAATAGAGTTCAAATATTACAAGTGAATACCAGCAATTAACCTTTCTCAACCTAATAAGATTTTGTCATGCCTTAGGAAGAGAGACTAGTATGCTATTTATAATAAACCTAACATACTAAACTAATGGGATTTTTAACAATTATCCATTACAAGCTAACTTAGGGTACAAACTAACTTAGACAATTGGATCCATAACAGAAGGCTCAATTCGATATCCTACATACTAGAACATAATTCGACTACAGCGTGTAGGTCTTCGACAACAGCATGTGAGCGGACTTCGATGGCATGCTAAATCTAGAGTTCGATCAAATATCTCACAAATATCCACCTTGGATCTAACTCTATATCCTCAAGAAATAAACTAGCTTTCTTCATGCAGCTTTATCAACTACATACAGTGGAAAAACTTGCAACTGGGCAACGTCTTGGTGATCATATCAGCAGCATTATGATCTATCGAAACCTTTAGCACTTGGACTTCTCCATGCTCGATTACCCCTCTGACAAAATGCAGCCTTACATCAATGTGCTTGGTTCGCTCATGATAGGCTGAATTCTTCGACAGGTGTATTGCACTTTGACTATCACATTTAACAGTGATAACTGGACCTTGAAGTTTCAGCTCTTTTGCAAAACCTTCAAGCCACAATGCTTCCTTCACAACTTCAATTTGGGCGATATATTCCGTTTCAGTGGTTGATAAGGCAACAACCTTCTGAAGTGTTGCTTTCCAACTGATTGTTATCCCGAACTTAGTGAACACATATCTAGAAATAGATTTTCTAGAATCCGTACAACCTGCATAATCAGAGTCGACATATCCTTCTATTGCTGCTTTACTATCTTCACCCAAGGCTCCACCATAAATTAGGACTCTATTCACAGATCCATTTATGTACCTTAAAATCCACTTCAATGCTTGCCAGTGAGCCTTTCCAGGGTTCGCCATGTACCTGCTTACAAGACTTACTGCATATGCTATGTCAGGTCTAGTACAAACCATAACATACATCAAAGAACCCACTACATTAGCATATGGAATGAAATTCATATAAACTCTTTCGAGATCAATACTGGAATACTGTTCTATACTCAACTTAAATTGAGGGTTTTTCGGAGCCACAACAGGCTTTGAATTCGACATACCATACTTTTCGAGAATTTTCCTTAGGTATGCCTCTTAAGATAAGCATAATTTCGATTGCTTTCTATTTCTTCGGGTGTCAATCCAAAGAATCCTGGACGTAGCTCCTAGATCCTTCATGTCGAACTCCTTATTGAGTTCAGCCTTCACCCTCATTACATCTTCGAAATTGTTGCTTGCTATTAGAATATCATCCACATAAAGCAACAAAACAACAAATGAATTACCAGGTCGAAATCTGAAGTAAACACAGTGGTCGAACTGACTTCTAATGAAACTTATGCATGCCATGAACTTTTTGAATCTCGTATTCCACTTTCGAAGAGATTGTTTCAATCCATATAAAGATCTCTTCAATTTGCACACATAATCTTCCTTCCCCTTTTTGACATACCCTTCAGGTTTCCTCATTAAGATTATTTCATCTAGATCACCATACAAGAACGCAGTCTTCACATCCATCTGTTCCAGTTCAAGATCGAACTGTGACACCGTGGCAAGCAACATTCGAATGGACATGTGCTTCACAACAAGAGAGAACACATCATTGAAGTCGACACCTTCTTTCTGAGTGAACCCCCTAGCGACCAATCTTGCCTTGTATCTCTTCGACGCCACTCCTTCGATTCCTTCCTTAACTTTGAAAATCCATTTACAGCTGACTAACCTGGCTCTAGCAGGTTTCTTGATCAGTTTCCATATGTTTTTGTTATGAAGAGATTTCATCTCATCATCCATGGCCTTCATCCATCCAGTCTTCTTTCGACTCCTCATAACTTCCTTATAGTCTCTAGGTTCTTTGTCGAGAACCTCACTTGTAGGGATTAAGGCATATGCTATAAGATCTGCATACCCAAGTCTCTGAGGTGGCTTGATGACTCTCCTCAACCTATTTCTTGCTAGCAGGTAGTCATTATCAGTCTGCTCATCTTCGACAACATCTTCTGCTTCTTCTCGACTTCATCTGGGGTACACAATTCAGCATCAACATGCTCCACCTCAACAGGAATCTCTCCCTGTTCTAGCTCTTTGTCAACATCATCAGTTTTCTTGAAAGCCATCTCAGCTTCATTGAAAACTACATCTCGACTAGTGATACACCTCCTGTGACCTGGCTCTAGGCACCATAGCCTATAAGCTTTGACTCCTTCAGGGTATTCCATGAACATGCATTTCAGAGCTCTAGGTTTGACCTTGTCTTGCCTAATATGAGCATAGGTCACACAACCAAATACTCTCAGTCTGTCGAGACTAGGTGGATGTCCCGACCAAGCTTCTACAGGTGTCTTCATTCCCAAGGCAGTCGAGGGACATCTATTTATCAGATAAGCTGTTGTTGAAACAGCCTCCACCCAAAACACCTTCTTCAATCCAACACTAACCAACATGCATCTAACCTTTTTAAGGATTGTTCGATTGAATCTCTCAGCTAAGCCTTTTTTTTAGGAGTACCTGTTACAGTCTTACGCCTTTCAATCCCAGACTCAACACAGTAACTGTTGAACGCTTCATTGCAGAACTCAAGGCCATTGTCGGTTCTCAACCTCTTAACATTTCTGCCAGTTTGAGTTTCAACTAGAACCTTCCAACTTTTGAAATTCTCAAAAGTTTCATCCTTCGTCTTCTGAATGAATACCCATAACTTTCTGGAATAGTCATCACCGATGGATAGAAAATACCTTGCACCTGAGTGTGAAGGATTCCTTGCAGGCCCCCAAAGATCAGATGAATGTAATCCAGGGATCTATGTGTTCTTTGCTTGCCTTTGTTAAACTTTGCCCCATAGGATTTACCAAATATGCAAGATTCACAAAACTTCAACTTTTCGACTTTGTCACCACCTAGCAAGTTCGGCTTACCCAATTCGACCAGGACTATTTCACTGACATGGCCCAATCTCATGTGTCATAATTCTGTCTTCGACACAGGTTTCATGGATGCAATATTTGTCGAACCACTTACAACCTCAGCCTCAAGGATATACAAGCCTTGTTTCTTCACGCCTCTCAAGACTTCCTTTGACCCCTTCATAACTCTTAGGATACTTTTCTCTCCTTGTAAAACATACCCCTTCCCTATCGAATTCACTAAGAAAAATTAAATTTCTCTTTAAATCAGATATATACCAGACTTTAGTCAATAACCTTATTGACTCATCATGGAGCTTGAATCTCACAGATCCAATACCTGCAATTTTGCAGGATTTGTTGTTTCCCAACAGCACCGATCCACCATCTTGATCACATAGCTCGTCAAACAATTCTCTGTTTGGAGTCATGTGCCAAGTGCAACCTGAATCCATAACCCACTCTTTTCTTGAGTCGACGCTTGAAACTACAAGGACATCAGAGGAGTCGAAGTCATCTTGAACAATGGCTGCGTTGCCATTATCCTTACCTCCATGATCTTTTAGGCGTTCAGGGCACACCTTTCTTGTGTGACCCTCCTTCTTATAGTGATAACATCGAATACCAGATATTTCGCCACTATAAGACTTATGCTGACTTTTACCTTTCTTCTTATCGAACTTACCATCCTTTCGCAAGAATTTTCCCTTAACGGCCAAACCTTCACCAACCGTCGAAGGTTTATGCTCCTTTCGTTAGTTCAGGTCCTTAGAATACAAGGCTGATTGAACTTCTTCAAAGCTCAGGGACTCTCTTCCATACAAGAGAGTTTCTTTGAAGTGAGCATGTATTATGGGCAAAGCACACAATAGCTACAGTGCTTGATCTTCGTTATCGATCATCACATCAATATTTTCAAGATCAAGAATCAGCTTGTTGAACATATCCAACTGCTCAGCCAAAACTTTGTCTTCACTCATCTTGAATGAATACAAAGCTTGCTTCAGGTAGAGTCGATTCACCAGAGATTTGGTCATGTACAAACTTTCAAGTTTCAACCATAACCCCGATGTCGTAGTCTCCTTTGATACCTGTCGAAGAACCCGATCACCAAGGCTCAACAATATTGCGTTGTGGGCTTTCTCTATCATGGCCGTCTTTTCTTTTACCGTTAACGCATCATCCATGGCTGCCTCTCCCTTCAACGCTTCCATATATCCCTGCTGGACCAGTAGGGCTTTCATCTTCAAGCGCCACAGACCGAAATCATTCACTCTAGTAAACTTTTCAATCTCATACTTTATTGAAGACATCTTCTCCACGCTCACTGCACCAATTTTGTGTGAAAAACGATATTGGAATAACAAAGTATATTTGGTTTCTTGAACACCAAGAAATCCACAAAGGTAGAAAAGAAGGAAAAAATCTGAACAAACACACGAAACCCTATTAGGGTTCACAAAGGAAAAGAGGAAGAAGAATAGAGAATTGGTTAAATCTATTTTACTATTCACTTTCTCAATAGGGTTCAAAGATTACAAGTGAATACCAATAATTAATCTTTCTCAACCTAATAAGGTTTTATCACGCCTTAGGAAGAGAGACTAGCTATAGTATGCTAGTTATAATAAACATAACATACTAAACTAATGGACTTTTTAACAATTACCCATTACAAGCTAACTTAAACAATTGGATCCATAACACAAGGCCCAATTCGATCTCCTACGTACTAGAACACAATTCGACTACAGCATGTAGGTCTTCGACAACAACGTGTGAGCGGACTTCGACGACACGCTAAAACTAGAGTTCGATCCAATATCTCACACAGGTGTTATTTAAATTGAGTAATATTGAATTTAATAAGATCTTATTTTTTGATTTGAAACTGTTACTGGGTTTTGAACAGGTTCAGGAAGTATGAAATCAGAGCCCGATTCTTCAGCGGCAGTGATATCCTGAAATATTAGTTGAAAAGAGTTTGAGTCAGCAGAAGAGATTGTTTCTGAGTTAACTTTAGGCTCGGTTCCGGTTTAGTTATGTTTTAACTTTCTATTCTACCCTGTTTGATTCCTAATTCTGTTTAGTTTCGATTTTCCCCTGTTTTGAACTTTTTTTTTTAATAAGCAACTTCAATAATAGGAGATTAAGGAAATCTCAAACCAAAGAACTACAATCCCCAAAACAAATTAGACAATCACAAAAAATCAAATGGGAATTTATACCATTCATACAACCTACATTTCTTACTATCATCTTGTCCTAAGATCAACCAATTTCATGACATGACTTTAATTTCACCAACAATATCGTCAATATCGTACAGAGCACCTTTGAACAAGATATTATTTCTAGCCCTCCAAATGATCCAACAAGTAATAAACCAAATTGAGTTTATCTTTCGCACTCTACAATGCCCTTTAAGATTCGTATTCCAAGCCTTCGCATGAAGGCTACAGCTAACTTCCGATATATTACCAATATTCACCCACTTACAAATCTTGCCCCAAACCAAGGAACAAAATTGACACGAGAAGAATAAATGAGAATTATCCTCGAAATGGCGGAAACAAAAAATGCAAACCTTGTCATGCTCATTATCAATTAAGCATCTTTTCACCAAATTAGATCTCGGGAGCCTGTCGAGCACCATCCTCCAACCAAAGATATGCACTTTCGCCGGTATCACCGTCTTCCAAAATAGCTCTAGAAAATATGCCATATCAGCCTCAAGATCACAAACAAAGAAGGAATTATTCAAGAAAGAATAAAAGGAGTTAACCGTGTACTCCTTAGAGTCGTGTAGCGACCATTGCCACGCATCATGCTCATCTTTATTAACAGTAAAATCTTCCAATAACTGGCAGCAAGCTCTCCTTTCAAGTTCAGAAAGAGAACTTAATTTGAATTTGGTTTGTATTTCCACTAAATTTTGTATCGAATTCTAGCTAGTTCTTCTCCAATTATTCTGCTGGGTTTTAATTTGTAGACTTACCATTGATTTTTTGACTAATGGTTTAGAATGATTTTTAATTTGGTGTTATTGTAATGTGTTGTGCTTTTCTACGTTTCCACTGTACGGTCATAGAAAGAGAGGTTTCTTATGGCCCTTTTTCTTTTGTTTTGTTAAAGAAATTATGATAAAAATTCATTATATAATTACAACAAATTATGTAAGTTTTATTAGTGAAATTATGATAAAACTCAATATGTAATTACAAAAGATTATGTAAATTTTGTTAGTAAAATTATGATAAAACTCAGTACAAAATAATATGTACATACTACACCAAAAATGACTTTTACTAGCGCACCTTAGACAGCGTTTTTATGCAAAAGCGCAACTATAAATTAAATAAAAAATAAAATACGGAAACTGTATACGAAAAAGAGTAAAAGCGCTGCTAAAAGGCCTACCTTAGACAGCTCTTTTTTAAAAGCGCTGGTAAAGGACCACATTTGCCAGCGCTTTTCAAAAAAGCGCTGTCTAAGGTCTTATTAATTAAAATAAAAAATTGCATAGTATCAGTATTCTATTTTTTATATCTCTATTCTTTCCCTCTCTGCTGCGAACTGCGAACGACGAGAACGAACGAAGAACAGCTCTCGCCACCGTCGTCCACCGTCTCGGTTACAATCTCGTCGTCGTCCTTCCTCCATTTTGTTAGTGAAGTTATGATAAAATTAAGTACAAAAGATTTTGCAAATTAAGAAAGAAATATGAACGGTTTGAATTTTAAAGGGTATTATTATTAATTTTAATTGGGTTAGGTTAGATTATTACAAAACATGACTCAAAGAAAAAAAAAAAAGAAAAAAAAAGTGATATAAGTTTCATAGTTTCTACTTGTTATAATGCATCAAAGGAGACTTATTAGAGTATTATATTTTTTTGCAAAAAATTATATTATATAGCACAACACAATATCAAGGATACCAAGACAAGAAATTATTTTCCCGAAATTTATCAGGGGAAGATTTCCACTTTCTTTGTTCATGTTCCTCACATTATGTCAAAAAAGACTTTAGACAACGTTTTTTTTTACCTTAGACAGTGCTTTCTAGCGCGCTCTATTATGGCACTGGCATTGGTAAAGGCAGTGCTTTTAATTAATGTAAAAGTGCTGGCTTAAGTACACTTTAGACAGTGTTTTTTGTAAAAAAACGTTGGCTTATGTGCATTTTAGGCAGCGTTTTTTGTGAAAAGCAATGGTGTAACAACATTAGACAACATTTCTAATAAAAGCGCTGACATAAAATCTCTTAAAGCAATACTTTCTAATAAAAGCGCTGATAAAATACATCATTAAGCAGCATTTTTTACAAAAAAAAATGTTAGTGTAAGTCATCATTAGAAATCACTTTTTGTTAAAAACGTTGGCATAAGTCATCTTAAGCAGTGTTTTATGATAAAAGTGCTGCATAAATCATTATTTGACAACACTTTTTAATAAAAACTTTGGCGTAAATCATCATTAGACAACACTTTCTACTAATAAGAATTGTCTTATATATACTTTACATGTTTACTTCTACCTTTTTTGAACATAAACAAACAACCTTATATCAAACAATATTAAAATTTATTACTTACATCACATATATTAATATAAAGAATAAAACTACTTACATTTAATGGAGTCATCACAATAGTTTGTCAATGAGAAAATTTATAAATTAAAAAGTAATATTTTACTAATAAGAAAAACTTGTGAATTAAATAAATTGTAGTTGCAGCTTAATAATTATTTATAGTTGATGAGATACGACATGTGGGGGAAGCTCTCACTTCTAAGGGTATTATGTGTACTTGATCGCCTTTCCAATTTTAACATTGAAAGAAACCTGTTAAAGTACCACTATAGTACTCAATTACATATAAAGATAGGAACATAAGAAACTATTGAAACCTTAAAGAACTCAAGATGTGTCACAACAGTTTGTGTTGGAATCATACTCATCCAGATTACCAAACAAGATAATCTCAAACATACATGTACCACGATGAGGTGTTCCCTCTTTGTAAAGTTGAAATTGCGATAGCTTGTACAATAGCCATACTATCATTGCAGTCCCCTATTTTTGCTAAAAACAAAAAATTCTTGCTTTAATAATAAATATGTGAGATTTGGGTCGAACTCATCTGTGTCGAAGGAGAGCTTTCATGTATTTCGACAGGAAGCAAGCATGCAGTCGAAGCTTGTTCACATGTTGATGCCTGTTAGTTACATATAGTAGTCGAAGTCTGTTCTTATATGTATTCTGGCGAAATGTTTATATTATGTCGAATTAGGCCTTGTGTTAAGGATCCAATTGTTTAGGTTTCTTGGGCTGCAAGTTACCTAGTTAGTCTATAAATAGACTAGCACACTCATTTGTGGAGTGTGACAAATTGTGATATTCACTTGTAATCATTTGTAAACTTCAATGAGAAAGTGAATAGTAAACAGAATTATATTTGCCCAATCCTTGTTGTTCCTTCTTCTTCTTCTTCTTGTTTTCTTTTCCGTTAAACCCTTGTTTTGGTTCTTGATAATTCAAGAAACCAGTTTTATATTTTGATTAAAGTCATCGTTTTCACAACAAATTGGTGCGGTGAGTGTGGAGAAGATGGCTTCAACAAAGTATGAGATTGAAAAGTTCACCGGAGTGAACGATTTCGGTCTATGGCGCTTGAAGATGAAAGCCCTACTGCGTTGACGGAAAGAGAAAAGACGGCAATGATCGAGAAAACACATAGCACAATATTGTTGAGCCTTGGTGATAAGGTTCTCCGGCAGGTGTCAAAGGAGACAATGGTGTCGGGATTATGGGTGAAGCTTGAAAGCTTGTACATGACCAAGTCGTTGGTGAATCGTGTTTACCTGAAGCAAGCCTTGTATTCGTTCAAGATGAAAGAAGACAAAGCTTTGGCTGAGCAGTTGGATTCTTTCAACAAGCTGATTCTTGATCTTGAAAACATTGATGTGAAGATTGATGATGAAGATCAAGCATTATTGCTGTTGTGTGCTTTTCCTAGATCGTATGCTCACTTCAAAGAAACTCTCTTGTATGGAAGAGAGTCCCTGATCTTTGAAGAAGTTCAAGCAGCCTTGTATTCAAAGGACTTGAATGAAAGAAAGGAGCAGAAACCTTCATCAGTTGGCAAAGGGTTGTCCGTAAAAGAAAGATCATCGAAGAAAGATGGTAGGTTTGACAAGAAGAAAGGAAAGGTTCAGCATAAGTCTTATGGTGGTGATATGTCTGGTATCAAATGTTATCACTGTAAGAAGGAGGGTCACACAAAAAAGGTGTGCTCTGAGCGCCTGAATAATCATGGAGGTAAGGACAATGGGAATGCAGCTATAGTGCAAGATGGTTATGAATCATCTGATGTCCTTGTGGTGTCGAGCAGCAACTCTTGCGAAGAGTGGATTATGGATTTTGGATGTACTTAGCATATGACTCCAAACAAGAATGTGTTTGAAGAATTATGTGATCAAGATGGAGGATCAGTGCTGCTGGGGAACAATAAAGCTTGCAAGATTGCAGGTATTGGATCTGTTAGATTCAAGCTCCATGATGAGTCAATAAAGCTATTGACTGGGGTTAGGTATGTACCTGATCTTAAGAGGAATTTAATTTCTCTTGGTAAATTCGACAGAAAGGGATATGTTTTCAAAGGAGAGCAAGGTGTCCTGAAAGTCATGAAAGGGTGCAAGGAAGTCTTGAGAGGCATGAAAAACCAAGGCTTGTATACTCTTTAGGCTGAGGTTGTAAGTGGTTCGACAAATATTGTATCCACGAAACCTATGTTGAAAACTGAGTTATGGCACATAAGATTGGGCCATGTCAGCGAAAGAGGCCTGGTCGAATCGGGGAAGCAGAACCTGCTAGGAGGTGACAAAGTCGAAAAGTTGGAGTTTTGTGAATCTTGTGTATTTGGTAAATCCTGTAGGGCGAAGTTTAACAAAGGGAAGCAAAGAACACGTGGATCCCTTGATTACATTCATGCTGATCTTTGGGGGGCCTGCAAGGAATCCTTCACACTCAGTTGCAAGGTATTTTCTATCCATCGTTGATGACTGTTCCAGAAAGCTATGGGTATTCATTCAGAAGACGAAGGATGAAACTTTTGAGAATTTCAAAAGTTAGAAAGTTCTGGTCGAAACTTAAACTGGCAGAAAGGTTAAGAGGTTGAGAACCGACAATGGCCTTGAATTCTGCAACGAAGCGTTCGACAGTCACTGTGTTGAGTCTGGGATTGCAAGGCATAAGACTGTAGCAGGTACTCCTCAACAAAATGGCTTAGCTGAGAGATTCAATCGAACAATCCTTGAAAGGGTTAGATGCATGTTAGTTAGTGCTGGATTGAAGAAGGTGTTTTGGGCAGATGCTGTTTCGACATCAGCTTATCTGATAAATAGATGTCCCTCGACTGCACTGGGAATGAAGACACCTGAAGAAGTTTGGTCGAATCATCCACCAGATCTCGACAAACTTAGAGTATTTGGCTGTTTAGCCTATGCTCACATTAGGCAAGACAAGGTCGAACCTAGAGCTCTAAGATGCATGTTCCTTGGATATCCTGAGGGAGTCAAGGGTTATACGCTGTGGTGCCTAGAACCAGGTCATAGAAGATGTATCACAAGTCGTGATGTAGTTTTCAATGAGGTCGAAATGGCTTTCAAGAAAACTGATGATGTTAGTTGAAGTGCAGAAACCTCTAAAGAGGAGCTGGAACAGGTAGAGATGCATGTTGAGGTAGAGCATAGTGATGCTGAAGTGCATAGCCCTGATGAAGTCGAAGAGCAAGATGCTGATGAGGTTGAAGAAACTGTCGATGACTACCTACTGGCAAGAGATCGGTCGAGAAGAGTCATCAAGCCATCTCAGAGACTTGGTTATGCAGATCTTATAGCTTTTTCCTTAATCTCTACAAGTGAGGTACTTGACGAAGAACCTAGAGATTACAAGGAAGCCATAAGGAGTCGAGACAAGACTGAATGGTGAAAATCCATGGATGACGAGATGAAATCTCTTCATGATAATAACACTTGGGAGCTGATTGAGAAACCTGCAGGAGCAAGGTTAGTCAGTTGTAAGTGGATTTTCAAGGTCAAGGAAGGAATCGAAGGAGTGATGTCGAAGCGCTTTAAGGCGAGGCTGGTTGCTAGGGGTTCACTCAGAAAGAAGGAGTCGACTTCAATGATGTGTTCTCACCTGTTGTAAAGCATAGACCCATTCGAATGCTGTTGGCCATGGTGGCAAAGTTCGATTTGGAACTTGAGCAAATGGATGTGAAGACAGCATTTCTGTATGGTGATCTAGATGAAACGATCCTGATGCGTAAACCTGAAGGGTATGCAGAAAAGGGTAAAGAAGATTATGTGTGCAAGCTGAATAGGTCTTTGTATGGTCTGAAACAATCTCCTCGATAGTGGAATAGGAGATTCGACAAGTTCATGGAACACATTAGTTTCACTAGAAGTCAGTTCGATCACTGTGTTTACTTTAGATTTTGACCTGGAAACTCACTTATTATGTTGTTGTTGTATGTGGATGATATCCTCATAGCTAGCAACAGTGTTGAGGATGTAACGAAGGTGAAGGCTAAACTCAGTAAGGAGTTCGAAATGAAGGATCTGGGAGCTGCAACCAGGATTCTTGGGATTGACATCCGGAGAGATAGAAAACAGTCGAAGTTGTGCTTATCTCAGGAGACATACCTACGGAAGCTTCTCGACAAGTTTGGTATGTTGAATTCGAAGCCTGTTATGACACCTACAAATCCTCAGTTTAAGCTTAGTACTACTCAAAGTCCGAGTACTGAAGCTGAAAGAATCTATATGAATAACATTCCATATGCTAGTGTAGTGGGTTCTTTGATGTATGTTATGGTCTGTACAATGCCAGACATATCATATGGAGTGAGCCTTGTGAGCAGGTATATGGCCAATCCTGGAAAGGCACACTGGCAAGCTGTAAAGTGGATTCTCAGGTACATAAATGGGTCTCTGAAAAGAGTCTTGATTTATGGTGGAGCCTGTGATGGTGATAGCATAGTCGAAATCGAAGGATTTGTTGACTCTGATTATGCAGGTTGTATGGATTCCAGAAAATCTATTTCTGGATATGTTTTCACAATGTTTGGCACAACAATCAATTGGAAAGTGACGCTTCAGAAGGTTATTGCCTTATCAACCACTGAAGCTGAATATATTTCCCTCACTGAAGCTGTGAAAGAAGCATTGTGGCTTGAAGGTTTTGCAAAGGAGCTGAAACTTCAAGGTCGAAGTATCACTGTTAAATGTGATAGTCAAAGTGCAATACACCTGTCGAAGAATTCAGCCTATCATGAGTGAACTAAGCACATTGATTTGAGGCTGCATTTCGTCAGAGAGATAATCGAGCTTGGTGAAGTCCAGGTGCTGAAGGTTTCGACTGAAGACAATGCTGCTGATATGATCACCAAGACGTTGCCATGTTGTAAGTTCTTCCACTGTATGCAGTTGATAAAGTTGCATGATGAAAGCTAGTTGTTTCCCTTTGTTGCTGAGTTAGATCCAAGGTGGAGATTTGTGAGATTTGGGTCGAACTCATCTATGTCGAAGGAGAGCTTTCATGCATTTCGACAGGAGGCAAGCATGCAGTCGAAGCTTGTTCACATGCTGATGCATGTTAGTTACATATAGTAGTCGAAATTTTTTCTTATATGTATTCTGTCAAAATGTTTATATTATGTCGAATTGGGCCTTGTGTTAAGGATCCAATTGTTTAGGTTTCTTGGGCTGCGAGTTACCTAGTTAGTCTATAAATAGACTAGCACACTCATTTGTGGAGTGTTGCAAATTGTGATATTCACTTGTAATCATTTGTAAACTTCATTGAGAAAGTGAATAGTAAACAGAATTATATTTTCCCAATCCTTGTTGTTCCTTCTTCTTCTTCTTGTTTTCTTTTCCGTTAAACCCTTGTTTTGGTTCTTGATAATTCAAGAAACCAGTTTTATATTTTGATTAAAGTCATCGTTTTCACAACAAAATATTTTTGAGATGTAATAAGAGCATGAACATGATAAAAATAACTACATATACATAATGTTTGCTTTAATACTAAAAGCCACATTTATTAACTGGTGTGTCAATGAAATGAAGTGGACTTTTCCATGAGTGATATTTGTTAGAATAAAGGCACTGTGATGAACACACAGTTAATGCGCAACAAGATTGTAATTGCAAGATTAACGTAATGACGCACACACACACAAAATTTAATATCTTGACATCTTGAACGAAATCTTAGAGGAGAAGAAAGAAAGAAAATAATAGAGATAATTCTCATTCATTATACTACTACAAAAAAGTTATTTAATAGCTCTTTTTTTGGTTTTTGATAGCGCTTAAAAGTGCTATTAACCATGGTGCTATTGTAAATATGTTCCTTTGATAGCACTTTAAAAGCGCTATTATAGTACTAATAATTAATAGCGCTTTTCCAAAAGCGCTATTATAGTACCGGTATTTAATAGCGTTTTTCAAAAAGTACTATTATAATACTTATTTTGATTTGATTTTGATAGCACTTCCAAACAAAATGCTATTATAAGGCACATATTTGATAGCGCTTTTTCATAAAAATGCTATTATAAGGCACATGTTTGATAGTGCTTTTCATAAAAGTGCTATTATAGAATGTTTCATTAATAGCACTCTCTCTACAAATGCTATTGTAATACACTTTTTTTTACACAAATTCATTCTTATATATATATATATATATATATATATATATTCAAATACAATGTCCAAGAAAATCAAGTAATAAAAATGATGAAATTTATTTCACAAAAAATATTTAGCAAAATAATACATGCACTCTTAAGAAAGACTTTGAATCCTCACTTAAAAATATTACATTTGTTTCATTCTATACTTCTATTTACTCCTAGGCAAAAATTGTATTTAAGTGTATAACATTTAAGAAGAATTATGCCAGTATTTAAATAATTAGAGAGCTTGACGAAATTGAAAGCTCACAATCCACGTTTCTTGTTCGGCCTTCCATATCTTTAGAAAAAGTTTAGCTCAGTATATCCCTCGGAATATGGTATAAGTTCATCCACCTCAATTCTTGAACCAGAACAACTCATATTTTTCTTTAATTTTCCATGAGTTGACTCAACCTTGGCCCAAAATATGCCATAAACTGGTCTATGGTCTGAAAATGTTGATTCCCCGCGAACATAAGATAACTGATGGAGATCTTCTCCGTACCATAAAATACGGTCACACCTATGAAACAAAAAAATATTCATGTCAGCATAAGTCGTAACCATTTATCCAAACTATATCATATATCATGAAACATACTTCATTTTGTAAAAAATATTAAGCAACTCGAATTGAGTTACCTACAACACTTGACGAATCTTCAAGCATCCGTCCTCCACCTAGAGCCCCACCAGACACATGTAGCATTGCATTAACAAATACATAGAACCATTAAATTAAGCATGATCCTTGAACGTATAGCCAACTAAGAGAAAATGAGAAAAAAAATAGAAACTGAATCTAACCGATGCATGCTGATATCTTGGAGATGGTGAGACACCAGGAGCAATTGCCCATTCCCAACGACCATCTCTATGCTTAGAAAGTCCATATGCACTAGCCAAGGGCTGGAATATAAGTGGTAAAATGATATTTGCATTAATGCTTAGGAGAAAACGCTATACAAATAACCACACAAAAAATGTCAACAGAAATAAAACAGGTTTTTTAATTAGACTTAGTTTGAGTAAGAGCAAGCCTTAAAATGGAAAGAAGATATTGATAAGAGCAACAGTCCATAGACATCTTAACTAAACCTAAAATGATCACTACTACGAATACCACCAATAAATTTTCCTGCTAGAGCAATTTGATCAAGCTGCTGGACCTTCAAAATGAAAATCTTTCATAAATAAGATAAATTCTTTGGCAGAAACAGTGATAATAAGACAAATTCATTGGCAGAAATAGTGATAATAAGACAAATTCATTGTATTAAAGTATTAATTCTAAATAGAAGGTCAAATTAAGGTGAGCTTCAATTCAAACTTACTCAAGTCTTCCGTCTAACACTTTCAAGTTCTCAACAATAAAGACAATGAAAAAAAAACTAAAGGGTTCCTATCCTACAATCATAATGCTCATACAAAAATAAATTAATCAAAAAAATAATATACCAGTTCAATTTTAAAAAATTATGTTCGAAAAAGAGTGGAGATAAAAAAACGGAGATTTGAGAAAATAGTTTATAAAATATAAATATGAAACAAATCTAACAACTAAATTAAACCCACAAAAACATGGTAATTCAATCAATTAAGATTTCTATACAAATCTAACTGGAATTTTGTGTTTCCAGAATCTAATACAATAGGTCAAAGGCTAAAAAGTAAACAAGCACTATCTCGTGTTCTTAAGAATTTGAAACTGATATGTACACAATGATGTCAAAAGATCAGTATAGAAAGGTAAACTTTAAGGAGATCAAAGCATACATGCATGGAGGTGGGGCCTCTCCTTCGGGCTCTAACTTGCGCCATTCATATGGCTTGACAGCTATGTCTAAGGCATATACATCATCCAAAGGTCTCTTTCCTGGGAAGAAAAGTTGAAAGAAGCAACGCATCCATCAAATTTTTTGATACACAAACAAGGCAAAAAATAACTTGGGATAGCATCGAGAAGTTACCAACTTACCATCATTGCCAAGATAGGGAAGTTTTGCCACCACAATTCCCAATTAACAAAGGTGGAGTACCTACAACAGATAAACATGTTATTTAGTTCAACACTGCTGTAAAAGTCTAGTCAGTGTTGAAACAAAACAAGATATACTTACTTCCAACAATTTTTTCCTCCGACAAAAGCATTCTCGCCAGATTCGTCTAGCTGATCGCCTATCTTTACCTCCTAAAACACATTATGAATGTAACTCTAAAATGAATAATTAAAGTTAACAGAATACACAACACATTAAAATGGCAAATCTGTTATACATGAAACTAAGTTTCCCTCAGGCATTTCATCAAACAGACGGTAAGCGTCATCCAACAAAGCACATCTATTATACAAACATATGAAAAACTTCAACATAAACATTGGAAATTAACCCAATTGTTATTTACAAACAGTGATATTAAATACCTCAAAGCGTAATCATGTACGCAATTGTTGGTCAGAATTCGCCGATAAGATTAACTTCATCGACGTCGTTGTTCTGCACGATGACCTTGACAGACCAAAACAAGTGTTATGTCAAGCTTGCTTAATTGACTCATCTGATACCAACCTACTCAATAACGCAGTCGCAAGTTGTGGCGTATGTTATACCCAAGTCAATCAAAGATGCTTTAACTAATAAATCAAAAGTACACTGTAAATAAGAGTAGTTAATCAAATTTCAAACCTATAGAAAGGAGCTTTCAAAACTGATTCGTTGCCTCAAGCAGCAAATTATTATCGTCACTCCAAACACCAGTCACCATGGATGGTAAATTTTCCAACTGAAACAACATAGAAATTCAATGCCACTTTCAATGAAAGACCACCTTGCCACCTTTTTTAGCTGGTGAAAGACCTCTTTTTGTGTTGGCTTCAAATCAAATGGCCTAAATAGTTGAGCATAACTGTACCAATTCTACAAGAACTGCATCAGTTAAGAATAACCTCTTTTATAATAAAGTTTCTCGAACAAGATAAACCAATGTTGTAGCATAATCACACCAGCTTTTTTCCCTGCAATAACCAACAACCTATTTGTCTTAAATAGCAGAAAAATTGTCATCAACTTCAAATGTTGAATGCATCTGCTTCTGGCATGAAAAAGACAAAATATTTTGTTTCTAAATTTTTAACTATGTACAAATGACAAAACCACCACCAGGTTTATATCACCTTTTTTGTTCTTCTCTACCAACAAAATGAAGTGGCTAAAACAATGTCTTTTGCTCGCCGACCTCTTCATCAATAATCTTGAGAATTACATCACCAGATGTCACATTTGTTGGTGGAATGGAACATTTGGAATCTAACCATGCTTTATGATCCTCGGCAGTGATAAGGGGATTTCTCGGTTTGCAAATACGTGGCAAAAAGCTTTCTAGCAAACTTAGGGACCACATATACTTTCTCCAATTATTATTATAACCACCCTTATAATTCACAACAAAAAAACAATCATTTGCTAAATTGAAAAACGGACCTGTAGAGTTATTCTGTCTCGGACCATATCCAGTAGATAAGTTACAGTCATAGCAATTATTCCAACACATGCTCCAACTCTAAGACGTAAAACAGGGGTAAGATGAGCATCCTCAGCAGAAAGTACAGAGGGGATATACTTACACAAATATAAAGTATTTACTAAATTTACTTAACTTCACCACAATAGAAAAAAATGTCAAATGGTATAAGTTATTGTGCACGGATAATTAAAACTACTAAATATATGACAATAGCAGGGAAAAAATCCACAGCCTCTTCAAGTTTCATAAGATCCTCTTTCTTTGGGTTTGAAGGTATTAAACACTGTTAAACATAAAACAGTAGCTTGTGTAAAGCAAAACTAGAAGAAGTTATCAATTTTACTATAAAAACATAAGCATAAAACCTAAATGCTAGAATCTAGATTACTCAAACTTCAAAGTAATCAATAATATGTAAGATATAGGATTTAAAGTTTAAAATGTGTTATGAATTCAAATTATATTCAACAACTTACCACATAGGAATATGAGCATGGTTGATTGTGTAGTAAACCTTGAAAAGATGAGAATTGTATGAAACCTAACAAATCTCAAATGAAAATCAATAAATCACAAGAAATTAGTAGAAGAAGAATCATACGGGAGAAATGCAAACAAAGCAAGTCGAGAAATGCGAACGAAGAGGACGATGAGGCATCCATGTTGGACAAAGACAATGAGAATGAAATCCTCTCTCATGGTCAACATCACGCTTAATTTATGTATATTCAAAAACCCTAATTAAACAAAAGTTGTTAATTTCAAAAACTAATTTCAATTGGGAATTGGGATTTGAAACAGTAGAGAGACTTACCCTTCCAATTAATTATCAAGGTGAATGAAACTCATAGTTGTGATGGGGAAGTAGTTGAGATTGTGTGTTCCAGATCTCACGGTGGTAGACTTGCCGAGAAGTTATGGTCTCTTAGTATCCTGGCGGAGAAGGGCAAAGGTTTCACATATAGAAGGTTGAGACAAGTGATGATGCAGTTGAATTCCTAACCCTAGATTTGGAGAAAACAATGGAATTTGTTCATGGAGAATGATGGTGAAGTTTTGAGTTCGATGAGTAAGGTGAGGATGAAGGTGAGTAAGTGACACAGTACAACGAAAAAAATAGTGTGTATTTTTTATTATATTTTTTAAAAGGAAAAAGAAATATTATCTTAAAGTTTTTGGTTACAGCAAAATAAAAATGTCATCTACATGGATCGAACACGCGACCACCTTCCGTCATTTTTCATAATTTTGTTGAAAGCTTTATAATAGCACTTTCTAACAAAGAGCTATTATATAAATACCCTTTTATTAGCGTTTCACATGAAATCGCTATTAAACTTCCGTCTTATTTTTCTTTTATTTTTTCGTTAATATCCTATAATAGTGCTTATATGCAAAACGCTATCTTAGTGAAGTATAATAATAGCGTTTTGTCACAAAGTGCTATCAAAATCATATTGTCTGTATCCAATAATAGCGCCCGACCATAAAGTGCTATTATAGATATGTTTTTTCCTTTTTAATAGCACTTTCTTTAAAAGTGCTATTAAATTAGGCGATACAAAAAATAATTTTGGCTTAGTGTTATTTTCACATTACAAGCTGTTATTTATAGGTATTACAAAATGTAACTAACTAACAACCAATTTGTAACAAAATGCTAACTAACTTGTACACAAGACAGGTATGGATTAACATTCAATACTCCCCTTTAATTCATAGCTGTTGGACACTTACAACATCCAGTTTCTTTCGTAAAAACTCAAATCTGTCAAGTTTTAGAGCCTTTGTAAAACCATCTGCTAGCTACACTTCAGTTGGACAATATTGCACCTCAATCATTCCATTTTTCACCTGCTCTCTAATTAATCGAAACCTTGTATCTATGTGTTTACTTCTGTCATGTGAGATTAGATTTTTAGCAAGGCTAATAGCTGACTTGTTATCACATCTGAGTATCAAAGGCTTCATCACTTCACACCTCAGTTCCTTCATCACTGAATCCAACCACATTGCTTGACAAGTTGCAAATGTTCCTGCGATATATTCTGCCTCACAAGATGAAAGTACAGTCACTGGTTGCTTCTTTGTACATCATGATATAACTGCTTCATTGAACTTAAAAACAGAGCCAGAGGTACTTCTTCTATCTTTGATGTCTCCACACCAATCACTATCTGAGTATATAATGAGTTCACTTCATTCTCCTTTGCTTCCATTAGGGAATAGTAGACCAAACTCATTTGTGCCTTTAATATACCTAAGTATCCTTTTAGCAGCTATCAAGTGAGTCTTCCTTGGATCATGCATGAACTTTTTAATCACACTGACTGAGTAGCAAATGCCATGCCTGTTATTGCACAAGTATCTCAATGAACCAACCATTTGTCTGAACAATGTTGGATCAACTCTTTCTTCCTCATTGCACTCATCCAATTTTGAGTTTGTCTCTGATGGATTTGAAATTGAATTGCAGCTATTCATTTCAAATTTCTCAAGCAGTTCACCTACATACTTCTGTTAGTGCATAATTGTTCATTCTTCACCTTTAGAAACTCCATTCCTAAAAAGAATGAGAGTTTCCCTAGATCAGTCATTTCAAATTCAGATTTTAACTTGTTTTTCACTTTTTCAATCTCTGATGTCTTGCTTCCTGTAATGAGCAAATCATCCACATATAGGGAGAGTATCATGGTCTCTTCTTCATTTGAACTTTGCACATACACACCAAACTCTACTGAACACCTTTTAAAACCTATTTGTATCAGAAACTGATCAATCCTCTTGTTCCAGGCTCTAGGGTCCTGCTTCAAACCATACAAAGCCTTATGGAGTCTATACACCATGTTCTCCTTGCCTTGCACTTCAAAACCAGGAGGTTGTGACACAAACACTACCTCTTCAAGTGGAGCATTTAGAAAGGCTGATTTCACATCTAAATGATAAAGTGACCACCTTCTCTTGCAAGCTATAGCCACAACTAACCTTACACTTTTAAGCCTTGCAACTAGAGCAAACACCTCATTGTAATCAACACCATGTTTTTGTGAGAAGCCTCTAGACACCAACCTTGCCTTATACTTTAAAATGTTGACATCTAGATTTGATTTCAGTTTGAACACCCACTTCACATCTATTTTCTTTTTCTTATCTAGCAAGTTAACTAGCTCCCAGGTTTGATTCATCTTAATTGAATGGAGCTCTTCCACCATTGGTTTCCTCCATACATCTATCTTCGATGCTTCTTTATAATTGAGAGGTTCAGAATCTGCCAACAATGCAAAATGAATGATATCACCTTCATCATTTACTGCATTATCAAGAATTACTTCATAGTCATTCAACCTTCTTGGAGCTTGTCTAATTCTTTGAGATCTCACAACTGCTTCCTCTTCTTCTGGTTCATCTACATCATTGTTGTTCACTTCTTCATTATCCGATTCATCACTTGAATTAGGATAAATGCAACTTTGTTGATTCTCTTTGCTATATACTAGCTTCTCATCCCATTTACACTTCTCAGCCTCATTCACAATCACATCTCTACTGACATGAACCTTTTGAGTTATAGGATTATAAAGCTTATAGGCACCTTATGGATGATAGCCTATAAGTATCATAATCTCACTCTTATCTTTAAGCTTACTTCTTCTAACATCTGATACATGTTTTTAGCACAAAGAGCCAAAAGCTTTGAATTGGTTCACACTAGGATTTCTTCCACACCAAGCTTCCTCTGGTACCTTCAAATTCAGCTTCTTTGTAGGACATTTATTCAGGATGTAAATAGCTGTGTTGACTGCTTCACCCCAAAACATGGGTGGTTAGTTTTTCTGCTTGATCCTACTCCTTACCATATTCAGTAGAGTTCTATTCCTTCTCTCATCAAGTCCATTATGTTGAGGTGTATATGGAGTCGTTACTTCATGCACAATACCTTGATTGACACAAAAAGCTTCAAATTCTTTTGAGGTGTATTCCCCTCCACAATCAGTTCTCAAGATCTTAATAGATTTATCACTCTCCTTTTCTATTATGATTTTGAATCTTTTGAGTACATCCTAAGCCTCACTCTTAAGCTTGATTGTATACAAACATATCATCCTTGTAAATTCATCAACAAATGTGACAAAGTATCTGCTTCCTCCCAATGAAGATACTTCAAAAGGGCCACATATATTAGAGTGAACCACCTGCAGTGCTACACTAGCTCTTTTAGGTGTTTCAGAAGCAAAGGAAAGCCTACTTTTCTTGCTCTTTACACATACTTTACAAATGGCTTTTCTGACATTCAGTTTTGGCAAGCCATACACCAGTTCTTTTTAGAATTCAACTCACTAAGACTTCTAAAGTTTAGGTGACCATACCTCTTGTGCCATAGATCTTCAACATCTTCACTCACTACTGCAGACAAGCACATCATCTTTTCACTTGAGATGTTGAATCTGTATGTTCTATTCTTTGACATGTTTGATTTAAGCACCAAACTCTTCTTTGCATCAAACAACTTCAAAGACTCACCATTCATGGTCACTAAGAATCCCTTCTCCACCAATTGGCCAATGCTCATGAGATTGCACTTCAACTCAGGAACATACCTCACATCTTCAATAATGATTCTCTTGCCATCATTGCTTCTGATCACTATATTTCCACTACCTTCAGCTTCAAGTTCTCTACTGTCAGCCAATTTGATGCTTATTTCAAGCTAGCATCAAAACTTGTCAACCATTCTCTATGTGATGTCATGTGATTTGAGCATCCAGAATCAAGAAACCACTCTTCATTCTTAATCTTGTATTCACTGGTAGTAGCCATCATCAACATTGTACTGGAATCATCTCCATGAGTCAAATTTGCTTCTTTTTAGTCTTTTGACCTTTCTTGAACCAACATTCATCAGGAAAATGCCCATACTTCTTACAGTTGATGCATTACACCTTACTTTTGTCAAAGTCCCTCTTCTTGTTCTGACTTCTGCCAAAGCCTCCTCTCTTTGAAGATTCAGCTTTGTCTTCACTCTTGTTCGTTTCATTGTTGGACCAATTTGCTTTGCTTTTTCCCTTCTTCTTGAAATACTTCTGATTTCCCTCCTTCTTGAAAGTTTGAACTTGAAATGCTTATTGAGCTGATCTCTCAGAACTTCTGTCAAGCACCAGGAGCTCATGTGCTTCCAATGTATTTTGCAACTCTTCAATTTTCATAGTTTTCACGTCCTTTGCTTCTTGGATAGCTACAACTACGAAATCAAACTTTGGACTCAATGATCTCAGCACCTTTTCTACTACCATTTGATTTGTAATGCTCTCACTACATGTTTGCATCTGATTAACAATGGCTGTCAATTTCGAAAAGTAATCACTTACTTTCTGATCTTCTTCCATCTGCATCATTTCATACTTTCTTCTATGGGATTGTAGCTTCACTTGCTTCACCTTTTCTCCACCAGTGTGATAATTTTCTAAAATATCTCATGCTTCTTTGGATCTTGTCGCTTTAGAAATCTTCTCAAAGTGTTGATTGTCAACATTCAGGTAAATGTAGAACAATGCTTTGCAGTCTTTCTTCTTGGCTTCCTTGAATGAAGTTCTTTGTGCAGCAGTTGGATTCGCCACCAGATCCTCATAGCCATTTTGCACAATTTCACTCACTTCTTGTGCTCCAAATAAAGACTTTATCAAAGCACTCCAACAATCCTAGTTCTTGCCATAAAGAACCAGAATATTTGATCTAAAGTCATTGTTATTCATCTTGCCTATCAAGAAACTATCACTCAGTCTTTCCCCTGGATTGAACCCCTTAGTTTTCACTCGTGTTTCCCTTAGGTTGAACCAGACTCTAGATGCCAATTGTTAGAACTAAGGCACTGTGATGAACACACAGTTAATGCACAACAAGATTGTAATTGTAAGATGAACTTAATAGAACGCGCACACACACACACACACACACACACACACACACTTTAATGTCTTGACATCTTGGAGAAGAAGAAAGAAAGCAAAGAATAGAGATAATTCACATTCATTATTTTCACATAATTACAAACTGTTATTTATAGGTATTACACAATGTAACTAACTAACAACCAATTTGTAACAAAATGCTAACTAACTTGTACACAAGACAGTTATGGATTAACATTCAACAATATTATGCGTACTAGTAAGTTTGCAATTAAAAGTTACAACACTAAACAAATAGGGCAATTCAAGGTACATTTACATCAATATTCTAAAATAAGATCATCACTGCATTCTTATTAAATTAGGAGAGCATCCAATTTTTATAAGTAATAATAGATGCATAATCTATCTTTTAGACTTTTTGGCCAAAATGCAGAAAAAGGAAGGGAATTCCATTTAGGCACGAATGTCACAAAGATAAGACATGTTGTTAGAATGGCTCTCCTAAATACATATATGTGTAGCTAGGGGTGGACAGGAACCGAAGGCCCGACCCAACCCAGAAAAAACCGAAAAAAATAGTACAAATGGGCGGGTTCAAATGGTCCAACGGGTCAAATGGGTGACACATGCGGGTTCCTCTGGTTCTAAATGGGCGAGCCGGGTAGTAAATACTAGACCGCAGGTACCCTGACCCGCCCAGATTCCATATGCTGCAACGACGCCGTTTTCATGACTGGGTGGGGTATTACTCAGCAGCACTTTCATTTCCCTCAATTACTCACTCATTTCATTTCAACGCGCTCTCCTAAGATGAAAATGAAACCCTAGCAAAAACCACTACACCACCACGACTGTCGCTCACTCACTCACCATCACCCCACCGTCGCTCACTTATTCACCATCACCAATGTAGCGAATACTGATTCGATTTTCTCTTGTAACTTCTTTCTTTCTCTATTTTAGTATATATGCTTTCAACTTTGATCTATGTATTGCTATCATCACTCATATTGAATAATGAATCCACTTGGATCTATGCACTGATATTTTTTAAGTTTTATTCACATTTGTAATGGTTAAACTTGGATGATGTTTTGACATAGAGAGAGGAATAATAATACCATTTGATTTAAGGTTGTTGTCGTTTGCAAGGTTGTTGTATTTTATTCAGTTTTAGAGTTTTATCTTTTTTTAGTTTTGTTATTTAGGGTTTGTAATCCTAATTTTTGTTTTGATTCAGTATCTAGATGTGTCATCTGACAGTAGTTCTTCGCTTTGATTCAGATGTAGTTTTTAAAGACCGCTTGTTGTTTTGATTTGGATAGATGGATTAAGGTCAAAGTGACATGGAAAAAGTCTTAGAGCATGGGCAATGTAAGAAACTTCTTAATTGTGTATTGTCTATGATTCTCAATTGTTTGTTGTTTTGAATTGTGTGTTGTTTTGAATTATGTGTTGTTTTGAATTGTGTGTTTTGTTATGATTTTCTGATTTCTTGTATCTTACAAGTTGTAGTGTGTAAGAAACATGAAGTGGAATTGATACTCTTTTTCAAACTCTTCTAAATCTTTTTCAAACTGAGTTTGTTGACTCTTTTTCAAACTGATTTCTATGCCTTTAGAAATGTGTTTCAAACTGATCATGATATGTTACTCTTTTTCAAACTTTGTTAACTCTTTCTCAAACTGAGTTTGTTCCAATTAATCAAATTAAAACTTCATTTTGTTTATCATAGTAAACAACTACAGGAACATATATTAATAGTGTAATATATTTATTAGCTTTAGAGTCCAAGCATGTATTATTTAATTCGTGAGATGTCATATGTGAGTGTGCATGCCTATAAGAAAACATTATACAAAGTGAAGACCTTTACCTATAATATGTGCGAGTGTGCATCACGCCATGTGCTTCACTTATATATAATAATAATAACAAAATTCAAAAAGTGATTTTTTATAGAACCTAGTTTTGCTATGGTTTCATGTAATATTAGTGAATTCTTATATTGGTTTTGCTGCATCTTAAATACTAGCTTTTTGTTTGTACATGGTGTTGTATATATGAGATGGATGCTCACCGCCCTTATTTCAAAGCCTTTTAAAGTTTTCTTCTACTTTCACTTAGTACATTATATAAGCAAGGTATCAATTTTTGTAAATGGTTAAGGAATAAAATTATATAATTTTTTGTTATAAGTGTTTCCATAAAACATTAGTTATCTTTGTTGCTTGAGTCATGAATCCATTTCATGATAACTTGAAATTAAGATGTCCCTAGTATGTAATTTTGTTTATATTTTCCTCTTACTTTGTTTGTCTAATGTGTTTCAGTATTCATGTATAACAGTGAATAGTTAAGGGGACCAATTGAGAATTGAGAGTGAGGCAAAAATAAAGTTAAAAGATCTGGTGGTTGAAAAAGTTGTACTGTTATCAAAAGATGCTTTTATGGTCATAGAAATGTAAGCATACTTGTTTGAAGATACAAAACTGATATTATTTTTCTCTTTTCAAAATTTTCTCTGCAATTTATTATTTTCTTTATGAGACATGTCAAGTTGCTTAGTCTAGAATTCAAAGAAATTAAAGAACAATTGATGCTTGAATATCAGGTGCTTAATTGTGTTATGTTGATATGCTTGGTGTGTTTATCATAATATTCTTGTATGATTTAGTGTCTTATTTATACCTTGATTAAATATAATCATATGACTATATGCTTGTTGATTCTGTTTTAAAATATATGAACAATAATAAGAGGACAATATTATTTTAATGTGAAATTTATGTTTGATTTCATTCTCTAAACTTCTATTTATTTATTTTTGTTGCAGATTTAAGAAGAGAGACACCTAATACCAAATTTGAAGATTTTCGTTCAAAATTGATAAAGTTGTTAGCAAGTCAATTTATGTATGATTTAAAATTGTATGTACATTTTTTAAGATTTAGGTCAATTTAATAAATATAGACAATTTTTTCAAGTTTTTAGCCGGAACTGTGGGATCCTTCGTCAAAGCTGACTCTGAAACGCAAAAACTTGAAAAGTTCGATGTTGCCAGAATTCTTATTAGGACTAAATTTGCCATGAGTTTAAACGAGGTCGTTAATATTGAGGTCAACAAACAATGTTATCGCATCAAGCTGGTAGAAGAAGCTTTGGTTTGTTATTCAAAGAACTCAAGCAAGTTATTTGAAGACAGCTCAGAAGAGAGTTCTGAGGTAGTGTCGTCGGATACCCAAAGTGAAGAAAAGTTACAGACGGTGGTAGCGTCTTCTGATAGCGAGGTTGAAGAAATGTTACAAGAAGATATTGATATGCTAGGTATAAACCTTAAGTCAATATCATGCCCCAATGTAGCAGGAGACAGGACGTGCCATACAGATAGGACATACGAGCTTCTCAATAAAGGTGCATCTAGAGATAAAGTCACGAGTTCCCAACGGTCACACTTTTCTGTGGCTAGGCAAAGAGATTTAGAAGAGAATCAAGATCAGGTGGGGCCCCCTCTTGCTGTCAATGAAGTAGATGTCTCCAATTCCAAGATGGTTAACCTGCAAAAAGGTGTAAAGGCGATGGATCACATGACACAAGACTCAACGCCACGCGAAGATATCAATGGAAAAAAGCCATTTTCCATTAATGTAGGGCCTCATGGTTATGAGAATGCAAAGAAGAAAAAGTCCTTGGGGGATATATGCAGGAACCTAAAAATTCCTTACACACCATCCTACTATGCTTCTCTTTTATTAGCAGACAATACAAAATCTAAACAGTCGGGCAGTGATAGTAGAAATCTTTCTTTAGAGATAGTTGACTCTATATCTAGTTACTCTGAGGAATCTTATGAGGGTAGCTCTGGTTCCATTGGTGATACAGAAATCAATCAGAGCAATTCTAGAATCAAGAAAAGTTGGGTGATCTTCCTAAAAGGGTGTGGACCCCTATTAAAAGATTGGGTATTGAAGCAGAAGAGGATGAGGAAGTTTTTGAATCAGTAATTCGCAAATTGGAACTGGATGAGAGGAATCTCAAAACAAGCTCGAAGGTGGCAGCTATTTTTTCTCAATGAATATAGTGACATACAATGTTAGAGGATGCGGGAGTTTGATTAAAAAAAGGAAACTCCGTGAAACATTGAACAAAGGAGGGGCAGATATTGTTTTCATTCAAGATACCAAGTGTGAATCAATGAATGATGATATTGTACATAAAATATGGGGAAATGATTATTGTCTCTGGTCGGCTTCAAAATCTGAAGGTTTATCTAGGGGCATACTCACAATTTGGAGGAAAAATATCCTGCTTCCAATCTGCAGTTTTATTGGAAAAGGGTATCTTGGAGTGAAGGCAATTTGGAAGAATAAGTTAAGTTATTTTTTCAACATATATTCCTCATGTTCTAATGTTGAGAAAAGGGAGTTATGGAGTAATCTATTGAGTCTCAAAGCTGGGGAAGAGGCAGGAGAATGGATCATTGGAGGAGATTTTAATGTCATCAAGAATGCAAGAGAAAAGAAAGGCAGAGGATGTATAACAAAAAATTAATGGCAGAATTTGAAGATTTTATACAAATGTCTGGTTGCATTGACTTGAAGACTTCTGGGAATAAATTTACATGGTACAATTCAGTAGGAGATGTTTGTAGCAGGATAGATAGATTTTTAATCTCGGTTGGTTTACTAAATGAGTGGAATGTGGCTTCTCAAAGGGTGGGCGCAAGGGACATTTCCGACCATAGGCCGGTTTGGATATCAGTAAGAAACATTGACTGGGGTCCCAAACCATTTAGATCACTCCAGTGTTGGTTCCAACATCTTCAATTCATAACATTCATAAAATATACCTGGGAGTCTTTCAACATACATGGCAATTCTATGTATGTTTTTTCAAAGAAGCTTCAACTGTTACGCACAAAACTGAGATGGTGGAATAGAAGCGTTTTCGGTTGAGTCAATTGCAATATAGAAGAGAATGCAGAGATTTTAAATAAAGTAGAAGAGATGATAACAGAATCTGATGATAAGGAGACAAAAGATATGTTAAAGAATCGCGCCCAGGCTGAAGATGAAATGTGGAAAATGTTAAGAATCAAAGAAAGCTTGCTACACCAGAAGGCTAGAACCAGGTGGATAGAGGAAGGGGACAGGAATACTTCTTACTTTCACTCTGTTATCCGACATCGCAACTTGATGAGTACAATTTCAGAGATAACAGTTAAAGACATAGTTGTTAATGATGTGGCTGGTGTGAAAGAAGGCATAGCCAAACACTTTGAGAAGAGATTCAGTGCAACCAAAAAACCTCTAATCCGTATGACGCCAGAATATTTCAAAGTCTTATCAGGGTCTGAAAGTAGCATGCTTGAGGAAAACTTTGAGGATAGAGAAATTAGAGAAGCAGTTTTCCAATGTAAGGGATATAGAAGCCCAGGTCCTGACGGTTTCAACTTGGAGTTTATTCAGAAATGCTGGAATGTATTAGGAACGGATTTTACTAACTGCATCAAGGATTTCTTTATTACTGCAACTCTCCCTAAAGTCTTGTCCTCATCTTTTCTGGCTTTAATACCTAAAATAGATGAACCTAACAATTTGGATGATTACCGTCCTATATGTTTAGTAGGATGTGTATATAAGGTTGTAGCAAAACTTCTGTCTGCAAGATTAAAGAAAGTTATGGACAGCATAATCTCAACTTCCCAAACTGCTTTTATAGAAGGGAGAAACCTACTTGATGGAGTACTATCTCTGAATGAAGTTGTGGACTACTCAAGAAGAAGCAATATTAACAGCTTAGTTCTTAAAGTTGATTTTGTAAAAGCCTATGATTGTATTGATTGGTCTTATATTAGACATGTGATGAAGTTTATGGGATTTGGAATCAAGTTCATGAGTTGGATAGAAGGAACGGTCTTTAAAAGTTACATGTCAATACTTGTCAATGGAAGTCCTTCGCGAGATTTCGAAGTTACTCGTGGTTTGCGCCAAGGCGATCCATTATCACCATATTTATTTGTCATTGCAGGGGAAGGCTTAGCGAAAGTGATGAAAAGAGCAGAGGAGGTGGCATTATTCAAAGGAATTCAGATTAACCAAAAGGATACATTCACGCTGCTTCAGTATGCTGACGATACAGTCATGGTGGGAGAAGCTACCTGGAATAACATTTGGGGCATTAAAGTGATTCTGAGAGGTTTTCAGTTAATGTCGGACTTAGAGATAAATTTCAACAAGAGCCGGCTTATAGGATTTGGAGTAGCACCAACTTTCCTCAAGGCAGCAAAGAGATTTTTAGCTTGCAAGAGTCAACAATGTCCATTTAAATTCCTTAGTATTCAAATAGGAGGGAATCAACGACTGATCTCTTTTTGGCAGCCGGTCATCAACAAAGTGAAGGCAAGACTATCCTCTTGGAAGGGAAGATTAATGTCCATTGGACGAAGAGTTACTCTTATAAAATCTGTGCTTACGAATATTCCAATTCATTACTTGTTATTTTATAAGATGCCGAGGAAAGTCATTCAAATTTTAACAACGATTCAGCGAAGATTTTTATGGAACGGATCTCCTACAAAAGAAGGTATAGCTTGGATCAGTTGGGATATGATATGTAAAGCGCAGGAAGCTGGTGGATTAGGTATAATGAACATTCAGAGTTTGAATGATGCCTTAATGGCCAAATGGATTTGGAAGATCATGAGTACTCGTAATTTTATATGGCGCGACATTCTAATTGCCAGATATGGTTCTCTGCTAAAGTCACTGAGTAAAGGCTCTTGTCAATTAAGTGCAGTCAAATAATCACTGTGGTGGATGGACATCTCTCTTATGTTTTGGTTTTTTGACAGTGACTCTCTTCTTAGGCATTGTCGATCTGCTGTTGGAAATGGAGAGAAGACCTTATTTTGGAAGTCGTCATGGTGCGGCAACGAGTCATTTGATTTAATATTTCCTGAACTTTTTATTGCAGCTGCAGATCCTTTTAGTTTGGTAAATGAAAATGGCTTCTGGCGTGATAACCAATGGAGTTGGAAGATCTATATCATTGAACCTCGCAGGAATTTGCAAGTTATCGATCTGCAGGAAACTATGTTGGCTCTGGTATCGGAAGTGAGATTGAGTAAGGACATCAAAGATGTAAATTGTTGGAGTTTAAATCCTGACTTGGAATTCTCTGTTCACTCTGCTTTTCAATTACTTTCCAAAGCAAACATTCCTTCAGAATCTTTTCCAGACAATTCATTAGCTGCTCTCAAATTAATTTGGAAAGCTATCTCTCCGGTTAAAGTTTTGATCTTTGGGTGGCGCCTTATTTTAAACCGACTACCATCTCGAGATAACCTTCTTCAACGTGGGATCATCTTCTCTCCACATGATCGTGTATGTCCTTTTTGCTTTCAGCTGGACGAGACTGTATTTCATCTCATTTTTGGTTGTTCCAAATCGATCATCATTTGGGAAAAAATTATCCGGTGGATTGGGGTGGAGGTTTTTTTAGATGGAATGGTCGTAGACCACTTAAGATGCTGGACATCGTCATTACACTCAGCTGGTATTGCCATCAATAACGGAGTTGGCTTATGGCTTGTCATTTGTTCGAGCCTCTGGAGTGTTAGAAACAAAATTATTTTCGGTGACGAAATTTGGAATGAGGATACTATAGTTTCTAAGATTATGTTGCTAACTTGGAAATGGATTGGTAAACATTCTAACTTTACTTGTAACTATTATAGTTGGCTCAAATCACCATTATATTTTTTGTAAGGTGATTACTTAGCTTTTTTGTAGTTGGGTTTTGGGTACCCCTTGGTACTCATTTTTGAATATATTTTGCTTATCAAAAAAAAATATATATATATAGAATTTAAATTTTAACCAAAAATAGAAATCTGCAATTTAATTTATGAGTGAGAATATAATTTAATTTTTTATAATTTGCACTTCCAAGGATCAAACATGAAAAACAAAATGTATAAGTAGGTCAAAAAATTGAGATAAAAAATTGAGATACTGTGTAAGTCGAATAACCCGAATAAGAAAAATACTTGCATAGGAAGAAACATAACACGTGTATTTACAAACAACCAATAACATTTTTTTTATTAATTAAAAATAAAAAAAATAATATTTTCTCTCTCCTACATAATAACCACCACCCTATGATTCCAATTAAAAACGAAATTAAATTTATAATAAATTAAAAATTTTCTCTCTTTTCATTGGTTGTTCCTAACAATAAGGATTTAGGTGCGTTTCCATGCAAGTTTTTCTCTCCGAATAAACCGTCGCAACAACCCGCAACCCGTTTGAGCCCAAACCGCAAAAACCGATGTTAGAATTGGGCGGAAATGGACCTGCTTATGTCAACCGCCATTTGGGCTGGGTGCCACTTTTGGGTCCGAATCCGCCCAACCAAGCCCGTTGTCCACCCCTATGTGTAGCCTTACAAAAAATTGTTTTTGAGAAAAGTATGCAAATGGAAGTTTTTAACATTTTCAAAGGATCATTTCTGCAGGAAGTATGAAGTTAGAGCCCGATTCTTCAGCGGCAGTGATATCCTGAAATATTAGTTGAAAAGAGTTTGAGTCAGCAGAAGAGATTGTTTATGGGTTAACTTTAGGCTCGGTTCCGGTTTAGTTATGTTTTAACTTTCTAGTCTACTCTGTTTGATTCCTAATTCTGTTTAGTTTCGATTTTCCACTGTTTTTTGGTTTGTATTTCCACTAAATTTTGTATCGAATTCTAGCTAGTTCTTCAATTATTCTGCTGGGTTTTAATTCGTAGACTTACCATTGATTTTCTGACTAATGGTTTAGAATGATTTTTAATTTGGTGATATTGTAATGTGTTGTGCTTTTCTATGTTTCCACTGTACGGTCATAGAAAGAGAGGTTTCTTATGGCCCTTTTTCTTTTGTTTTGTTAAAGAAATTATGATAAAAATTCATTATATAATTACAACAAATTATGTAAGTTTTATTAGTGAAATTATGATAAAACTCAATATGTAATTACAAAAGATTATGTAAATTTTGTTAGTAAAATTATGATAAAACTCAGTACAAAATAATATGTAAGTTTTGTTAGTGAAGTTATGATAAAACTCAGTACAAAAGATTTTGTAAATTAATAAAGAAAAATGAACGGTTTGAATTTTAAAGGGTATTATTATTATTTTTAATTGGGTCAGGTTAGATTATTACAAAACATGACTCAAAGAAAAAAAGAAAAAAAAGTGATATAAGTTTCATAGTTTCTACTTGTTATAATGCATCAATGGAGACTTATGAGAGTATTATAATTTTTTTTGCAAAAAAACTATATTATATAGCACAACACAATATCAAGGATAACAAGACAACAAATTATTTTCCCGAAATTTATTAGGGGAAGATTTCCACTTTCTCTGTCTTTGTTCCTCACATTATGTCAAAAAAGACTTTAGACAACTTTTTTTTTTACCTTAGACAATGCTTTCTAGCGCACTTTATTATGGCACTGGCATTGGTAAAAGCGGTGCTTTTAATTAATGTAAAAGTGTTGGCTTAATTGCACTGTAGACAGCATTTTTTGTGAAAAGCGTTGGCTTATGTGCATTTTAGGCAGCACTTTTTGGGAAAAACGTTGTGTTATACCCCAAATTTTGACCACTAAGATTTCCATCATTGTGCAAATCATCAGCACAATATGGATGTACCTTTGTGCCTCATCAATTTCCTCAAGGAATTGTTGAGCATTCACTACAATCAAGCTTAGGGTTTCAAACCCTCTCAGAGCCTTTAAACAAATGATCAATCAAGGAATGACATGATCTTCAACTTGTCTAAACCTCTCAAACATTCACAAAGGATCAAGAGGACTCCCACATCAAGAATTAGGCACAAGAGTGCAAAATTCCAGGTGGATCAAGCCTCAAGTTCATCTAATACAAAGTCAACTGACGCAGAAAGTCAAAGTTTGACTTTTGGTCAACTTTGAGCTTCACAAGCCATTACTTAAGAAAATATGATGGATGATTTAATTCGATCAAATTTAAATCAAGAAATCATGTAAAATTGCAAAATTGATCAAATTGAAAGAAACTTAGAAATTTTTTCTAAGTTAAAATCATGTTCAAGTGCACAACTTTTCAAGGTTGTAACTATTGATCCAAGCATCCATTGATTTTGAGTAAGAGCTACTTTTAAAGAGGGTATTTAATACTTCAACATTGTAGAAGGAATCAACTCAAAATATCATAAGGATTGAAAGATATAAGTGATCAAAGTTTGGAATTCTTAATGTCTGATGTTCTGACATTGCATAGGACATCATTAATATTTTTCCAGCAAGAATGTCCCAACTTCAAGGATGTTTTTCTCCATTATCCAAGTTGATTCAAGCCAAACCTTGAACATCAAAGTTGAAGTACGTTATCTCAGCTTTCTAGAGAGTTGTAGAACGTCCTTGTAGCATACTCGAGCAAGGAGATATGATTTTTGCAAAAAGCATTGATAAAGCAGAATTTTCATGACAGCTTTTAGGACAGATTTGACTACACAAGTTCAAGACCATTTTTGATGACTTTGCAAGCTGAACCAAGACCAAAGTCAAACATCAAAGTTAAAGTATGTCATTAGGGCTTTCCAAAATGTATAAGAACTCCCATTAATTCAACTTGAGCAAGGATTTATGACCCTCACAACATGCCTTGCTCGAGCTGATTTTTTAGGACAGATTTTGCGCACTTTTCTTGTGCCACCCAATTTTCAAGCTATGTCACCATGCAAGACAAGCATCAAAGATGCAATTCACTTCAACTCAAAATATCATAGTGGATTAAAAGATACAAGTGATTAAAGTTTGGAATTATTAATGTTCAATGTCTGATGTTCTGACATTGCATATGACATCACTAATATTGTTCCGGCAAGAATGTCCCAACTTCAAGGATGTTTTTCTCCATGATCCAAGTTGAACCAAGTCTAGGGTCAAACATCAAAGTTGAAGTATGTCATCTCAGCTTTCCATAGAGTCCTGGAACAGCCATTCATCATTCTTGAGCAAGAAGTTATGGATTTCACAACAAGGTTTGTTGCAGCTGATTTTTAAGACATGTTTCGGGACAGATTTGTACATTTCTTGTGTCACACGAATTTCCAAGTCTTGTCATCACTTTGGACACCTCTGAGGATCAAATCTAAAGGGGACAATCACTGAATCAAGCCTCCAAAGTCTTTGGAACAAGAAGTAGCATGCTATTCCTAAAAATCCCTAAAAGAGGGACAAGACTCCAATTTTGGATTCGAGCATTTAATATATGCTTAGAGGTGGCATGGACTGACACATTTGCAACTGAAATCAGTCAAGATTCCTCCAACAAGTAGGGAACCACAACCCTGTACCCTAACCTCTAGTCAATGGCTAGAGGAGACTTGGATTCTCATTGGACAACATTGGCCAAACCTCTGCTGCAGTTGCCATTCAGTTTGAGTACACCAAAGCCATCAAACAGATGCTTTCCTCAAAATCTCTTCTTTCACCTCAAATTTGCCATCCAAAGCAAGTAATTCTGAGTTTTTGAGCTTGAGAGCTTTTCCATCACAATCAATCACACACACACCTCATATATATCATATGCAAGCTGTGCAAACTATCACAAGTGACCTGTAATCACAAAATCACAAAGTCACTTCTCAAAACCTCAAAATATCACTTTTTTGCATTTTTCAAGCCATGTCTTGATTCAGTCACTTTCCAAACCAGATAAAACCTCAAACACACTCCAAATATCATCCTTGAACTATCCCAAATGGTTCCCAACATCTGGAACACCATTTGAGGGAGTTGCTATTTTGATCACTTTTAACCCCTTTTGCAAGAAAGGGACAGTTTGTGTTTTTGCAGGTACCAGCTGATTCCAACCATCCTAAAAGCTTCTAAGAGGTCATTTGAGGGTGTCCAAAGCATCAAATCATTTCTGGAACAAAGCACTTGGTAGGTTGCACAAAATCTCCAAAAAAAGAGGTAAAAATCATCACTTGAATTCTTTGAATCATGCTTTCCTTTGATGTCCACATACATGCATCATATTGAACAATTCTTGAAGTAAAAATGTAGTCCTTAATGTGTATGTTATGATCCTCCTACTGTTTGCACTTTAACATGTTTATATGTGGAGTTTATGTTGTTTTAAACTTAAGGTGCAGATTTGGTTTTTTGCCTTGTGTGTGCCGTACATTAAGTTTCAGTATGTATGAGTGATACCATTGGATTCCTTGCGAAAAATTGGTCAAGATAGGTTCTTACGGATTTCAATTTCGTTAAAAATTGAGAGAGTTATGAGTGTTTGAAGTTTGATAAAAAAGATGTTGAAAACTCATGAAAGATGTCGAATGTGATGTTGTGACATCTTTCCTCTTTTTCTTAGTTTATCTTCAAAACTCAACCAATTCTTTCACATAGCAAAAATTATCATTTTTCAAATCTGTTTTACACACTTCTTATTCATACTCCATAATATTTTAATCCACCAAAAAATCACAAAAAATATTATTATTTGATATATTTTTAATATATTCAAAAATATTGTTTTAAATGCTTTTAAAATGATTTCTTTTTCTTGATTTTTAAAACCAAAATGATTTTAAATATTCATGTGGATAAAATACTTTTTCATAAACCTTAATCACTATTTATAACATGATTAATGATTTTATTTGATATTTTTTTATCATTTTTTACTTGATTTTTCTTTGAAAAATGCCCTTTAAAAAATGAAATTAGGGTTTTTGATTAATTCAACCCTCATCAAACTTTTTCAAACACTCATGGGCCTCTAATAGAGTGTAAGACCCAATCCTTTTTTTGACCAAATCATTTTTGGGCCTCAGTGTATTGTATAAGTCCCGATACCGTCAAAAACAAACGACGCGATCATCGCCTTTTGAAAAATAACAATTGGGCCTCTCTTCGAGCTATAAGACCCATTCAAAACTTTTTGGGCCTCTATTAGAGTGTAAGACCCAATCACCTTTTAACCAAAACATTTTGGGCCTCAGATATTGTATAAGCCCCTTCGCGTTAAAAGAAAATCTCGGCACGATCGCCATTTTTTAACCAAAAATCATTTGGGCCTGCCCTCATGTTATAAGCCCCACGCTTTTTCTTTAAAAACCTTTTGGGCCTCTTGAGAGAGTGTAAGACCCATCCCTTTATACAGAAAACCTTTTTTGGGCCTCAGTCACTTGTATAAGTCCCTCTGTACAAATTCAACAGTGCGCTCACTGATAAAACCCTGGGCCTCTCCTTGAGCTGTAAGCCCCAAATCTTTCTTTTTCAAAGCACTTTCTCCTTTGATATTGAATATACTGTTGTTTTCAATCTTTCTTTGTTGAACAACTAACCAAACAACATGGAAGCTCTACAACCGAGTAAGTGTTTATACGCTTTCATTTACCGCTTTCATATACATATAATTGTATTGTGGGGCTGTTTCGCTGTAAGTCTCCTTTCACAAACTCATATATATAACTGTATTGTGGGGCTGTTTCACTATAAGTCTTCTTTCATAAACTCATATCAATTGTGTAATAATAGTATAGATATTTAGAGTTTCCCCGGCAACTACGTCTAGAACTAGGTGACGCCGTTTCGTTTATTCGTAGAAATAGACAACTAGATCCCCAATAGGATCACCAGATACAGTCTTCTCTTCAGCTGTCCTCATTAGGAATTGTCAAGAAACTCTACTCCCAGAGATGAATGTATTCTCCGTGAATGGCATCTTTGAGTTTCTTCCAAATTCTCGAACTTTCCTGACTTGATCTATTCCTTGTGAATAGCTTGCCTTGAATTTTTTGGGGTTTGGGGACCCACGGGCTTCTTAAAAGTATTGGCCTCCTCTTGGGCATCGTACAAGGACCCACAGGCTTCCTAAAAGCAACCCCGCCTCCTCTTGGGCTTCGTACAAGGACCCGTCGGCTTCTTAAATGCTTCCAGCCTCCTCTTGGGCTTCGTACAAATTGTCCCGACGACCTCCTAAAGGTATAGGAACAGAACTTAGTCATCTGCATAGAACAGTCCTGTCATAGAGTCTACTACTGTTTCTCAAAGCATAGTACAAAAGATAAAACTCTAGACACGGACAATCTAATCTCCTTGAGTCTCAAAGACATTCTCAAGTGACCCCTTCGTTAAATAGGAAGGAAACCCGTAGACTCGAACAGTCTCAATACCCTTCAGATTTCCCGTTTCCTCAAAGAACGGGAACAACCCTGATCCTCGAATCGAAGCCTTGAGTACAACCTTACTCATATAAGAACTGATTTTCTCTTTCAAAATCAGTATACTGGACCTGTCACTCAACTGAAACAGTCACCATAGCCTCCTCTTAGGCTTTGTATAATGATCCTTCTCCAGTGAAGTTAGCCTCCTCTTGGGCTTTATACAATGATTCTCCCCAGCGGAGTCAAACAACGCTTAGCCTCTCTCTCGGGCTTTGTACGAGACACATAAGAGACTCCCTCGTTGAGTCGATCACCCTTTCGCCTCCATCTCGGGCTTTATACAAGGTACAAAAAGGTTCTTATTGAGCCAAACAAACAATAGCCTCCATCTCGGGCTTCGTACGAGATACAAAAACTCTCTTGTTGAGTCAAATAGCCTTCATCTCGGGCTTTGTACGAGATACAAAAACATTCTCTTGTTGAGTATAAAAGATCCTCTTGTAGGATCAACCCCTTTTAGCCTCTCTCTCGGGCTTTGTACGAGACACAAAAACACCCTCTTATTGGGCCAATAGCCTCCTCTTAGACTTTGTATAAGAAAAACAGTGGTTGATCCAATCAACCTTTTAGCATCAAAGTTGTGCCTCGTTCACAGTACACAAACATCAACAACTCCTTCCCCTTCATCTAATCGCTGTAAGCGGCAAGCCTCTGGATCATCTACATCTATGTCACTGTCCCTCTTTTAGCATGAGAAATTCCTAAGGAAAGATAACATTGCTCTACACTGAGTTAAAGTCTTATCCTCCAGGTTAAAATCCCCTATAAAGGAAATTATGGCATTGCCGGATTCGCATATCCCGGTTAAAGTAATTTTCCTTTATAACCAGTCACCCAATAGTTGTGACAGGCAAACCCTTCTTTAGAGATGACAAATTCTCTCTAAAGTCGAGGCCCTTCAGCTTCACGTCTTGGGCTTTGAACAAGACACAAATAGACCCTTTAGCTTCACATCTTGGGCTTTGAAGAAGATACAAACTACCCTTTAACTTCACGTCTTGGGCTTTGAACAAGACACCAAAACACCATTTCCTCCCATAGAATAGGAGGAACTACGAACGCTCTGATTTCCCTGTTTTGGTAAACGGGAATACGTAGGCATAAGATTGAAAGAAAAATCTTAGCGAGCGCAATCAACAAAAAACCCAAAATCCCATATATCCTAATCTGATGCAGTATCCTAACAAAAAGAGAGAAATTAGTATTGGAAAAAATACAAATAACTAGTACAAAGGCCCCCCTACATTGATAGCATCCGTAACCTAACAGACCGCTGTTTAAACTCAGTATGCAAAGCAGGGTTAATTGGAGACATCTATTTCCCTTCCTTCATCAGCTTTAATAGGATAAAAAATGAATTAACCTGTAGTAAACTCAACCGCAGAGAGCGACCGCGCTTAAGAACCGCGTCCAAAATCGCTCGCTACATAAAAATGGCGCCCACTGTGGGGCTCTCGTTCTAAACTTTTTTTTTCTTTCTTCTCTTCACTTGTGTGAATACCACAAATTGGGGCTTCCGTCGGGGAACCCATTTCTGTCAGGAACTTAGGATTCATAGCTTTAAAGGTCTAGGATGATTAGGACAAATATATATACTGCTTTTCCTAATTGCTATACATGTTTATTTTTCTGCTAATGGGAATGCGTGTGATGCCGCATGTGGAAAGATTGAGTATACACTTAAGATAAGTGATGGCGACGAGGTCGACCATCAACCTCAGTGGAGGTTGACCAATGCAACCCATTCTCTCACCTAGACAATGGGCCGATTGTGATGTCTGAGAAGCTGAGAAGCCAAACCCTTTTGTAGTGCGGAAACTATCGGGAATTATTGTTACGCGATACTACCCTCATTTGAGGCTGGTGATCTATTCTCGGTGAATGGCACTTACTCTAAGATTGCTCTACAACTCGCTGGCGATCCACTTGTTGTTTTGCTTTCCTGGGAGGAGCTGATGATAATGAGTACAGGTACAAAAGTCACCTTAGTATAAACCTTTGGGGATGGGTAGAGCCTTGACTTCATGACAACGACCCTTTGACCCCATGTTTTTTCTATGTTTTTGTGTGCTGCATTCATGCATTCATTTAAAAGACATTAAAACAAAAAAAAAAATCTCTTCTAGTCTCTCTATTTTTCAAATCAAACTAAGACTGTGATTGCAGAGAAAAGGAATGCACTAATGGATTTCGGTAGAAGGAGAACTCATAAGTATACCTTCAGGATTCCAAAACTAGAGTATTTAAGAGGTTTGGCGAGGATGATCACAAACCAAGAGGCCTTCAGAGCCAAGCATGGAGGTTTGCTACCACTGTTAAGAGTCCATGTGATTGAGGGAATCATGGACGCGCTCGTTCAATTCTATGATCCAGTTTATCACTGCTTTACATTCTCAGATTACCAGCTGGCACCAACGCTGGAGGAGTATTCTCATCTGATCGATTTACATATCACTGATCGAGCTCCATTTTCTGGACTAGAAGAAATTCCAAAGAATCAGACCATTGCGAGAGCAATTCATTTGGACGAGTCTGAGGTCAGGACTCACCTAACCACTCAGGGTGGCATCCAAGGTTTGCCAGCCCAGTTCTTGACAAAGAAGGCCTTGTATTTTGCCAGTATAGGAAACGTGACTGCTTTTGAAAGCATCTTTGTCTTGCTCACCTACGGGTTATTTTTGTTTCCCAACATTGATAACTTCGTCGATATCAACGCCATTAAGGTTTTTCTCATTGGAAATCCTGTGCCGACTTTGCTCGCAGATGCGTATCATTCTGTACACTTGGGAAATTTATACAGTGGAGGGGAGATCACATGCTGTGTACCTTTGCTTTATAAATGGTTCATCTCCCACTTGCCCAAGTCTGCTACTTTTTGGGATTGTAAGAGTGCCTTACGTTGGTCGCAGAAGATCATGTCTCTTACCAACTCTGATATAGACTGGTGTAATAGGATTTATGATGGAATCAGGATCATTGACCGTTGTGGAAACTTCCCCAACGTACCCCTTATAGGAACTAAGGGAGGAATCAACTACCATCCGATATTGGTTCTTCGTCAATTTGGATACCCGATGAGACACATCCCACGGGGTGTTCATCTGGAAGGTCTTTTCTTCAAGGAAGGAGAAAGTGACAGAGCACTAAAGACAGAAATAGTGCACGCTTGGAAACACGTTCATAAGAAAGGACGAGAGTCTTTGGGAAAACCAGACTGTGTCTCGGTGGAGCCTTATCTCCATTGGGTACAAACTAGAGCTCTCAAGCTAAAAATGCCTTATCCTCGTTACAGAATTCTTTCGCCAAAGGAATCTGCCATGTACTTCATGACGGAAACTGAAAAGCTTCAGGTTACTCTCAACAAAGTTCAACGGGAGAGAAGGTCTTGGAAGAATAAGTACCACACCCTCGACGTAGAGTGCATCAAAATACAGCAACTACTGAAAGAGAAAGATGCTCTGATTGAAATTTTGGAGCAACATTCTGTAGAGAATCAAGATGACCAAAGGAATTTGGTCGCTCCTTTCACTTGGCAAAGGAATGACAACGGCCCAAGATCCCCGGTCAAGGAAAAGGAAGATACCAGAATCAGCACCCGGTTTCTCTTCAGAGAGGACTCGGGACCCATTAGCCTAGGTTTCTGTTTCTGCACCTTGTAATCTACTGTATTTCCATTTCCGCAATCCTTTGAATTTCAATAAAAAGGGGTTTCCCCACTGTTTGATATTTGCAATCTAATTGTCAAAGTTTATTTTGATTAAACCAAAAAACAATTAATATAATCATTGCATTCATCATTCTCACATCGCGTATTCTTCTTACCTACGAATCTCATGTCTGTGTCTCGGTTCTAGAGTCAAACTGTCTCATTCGTACAATACTCGGGCCAATCGTCAGAAAAAGATGGATGATCTTGAGGAAGAAAACAGAGAGTTGAAAGAAGAGATCGACGCTCTGAGAGAGGATATGAGAAAGCTTCGTAACGACATGCAAGCCATGGCAGAAGCTCAGCTACAAAGAACTGTGATCCCAGAGATCACCTCAACGCCCATTGTGGAGAAGTATGATCCCAGGTATCAAATGCTGAAAGATCGTCCTTGGGGCATGCCTGTTAACTATATCCCGGAAGGATATGTTCCGCCGATCACTGAAGATCAGGGAATCACAACAGAAGCCGCTGGGCCTGAAGGTTACAAACTTCGGGAAAGCAAAGATGCCAGGGGCATACTGAAGACTCCTAAAGGTTACAAACTTCGAGAGACGCCAAGATTCTCTACCGTAGTCACGGTACCACCCCCTGTGGTGAACACTGTCCCGGAAGGACAGATTCCACCAATACCTTCTGGTAAGAAGGAAACTATGTTCGATAGAATGGATGAATTCCAGGAACAGTTCTTGGAAATGCAGAAGGAACTGCAAGCCATTCGCGGTCAGGATCTATTTGGAAAGGACGCCGCAGACCTCTGCTTGGTCCCCAATGTGAAAGTCCCGCACAAGTTCCAAGTGCCCGACTTTGAAAAGTACAAGGGTAACTCTTGCCCTCAGAGCCATCTGGTGATGTACGCTCGGCGAATGTCAGCTCAGACGGAGAATCAGGACCTACTGATTCACTACTTTCAGGATAGTTTAACCGGTGCCGCACTCAAATGGTACATTGGTTTAAACCGTACTACGATCAGTACATTCAAAGATCTTGGTACTGCCTTTGTCCAACAATACAAATACAATTTGGACATGGCACCCGAGGGAGATCAACTCAGATCAATGTCGTAAAAGGACAAGGAAACCTTTAAGGAGTATGCTCAAAGGTGGCGTGAAATTTCCGCTCAAATTTGTCCACCTCTTGAGGAAAAAGAGATGACAAAGATCTTCTTAAAGACCTTAAGCTCATTTTACTATGACCGAATGGTTGCCAGTGCACCCAGTGATTTCACCGAGATGGTGGGCATGGGTGTACGTCTTGAGGAAGCCGTCTGAGAAGGACATTTGGTAAAAGACACTGGATCGACGAGCGGTACTAAAAAATACGGTAGTGCTCTCCCTAAGAAAAAAGAGCAAGATATTGGGAATATCTCTCTCGGAAAGCAAAGGCGACGTTATCAACCAGTAGCAACTGTAACTCCTGCTATCAACCCTACGTCTATTCCTACGTATCAACCTCAGGTTGCGCAGAGCCAACCTGACCAGCAAAGGACACAACAGCCTCTTCAGTAGGCTCGTCCTCCATATAAAAACGACCGTACAACACGACCATCAGGGTTTGATCCTATACCCATGTTGTATGCAGAACTATTTCCGTTACTACTGGCTAAGGGGCACATTTAGACTAAGTCTCCTCTTACAGTACCGGAAAATCCGCCTTTTTGGTTTAAGGTGGATCAGACATGCCCTTATCATCAAGGAGGATCAGGGAATAACATAGAGAACTGTCTCAATTTCAAATCTGACGTGCAAAAGCTTGTTAGGAGCGGGCTCTTATCTTTCAAAGATACGAATCCCAATGTTCTCACAAACCCGCTGCCTCAACATGAGAAAGCTGCAGTCAACCTGATTGAGAAAGAATCTAACAACGTCTATCAAATTCATGATGTACTCTTGTTGAGGACCAATTTGGTCAAGATGCATTGTAGACAGAGTGGGTACGGCCATGTGCCATCTCATAATTATCACCAGTGTGATGTCTGCTCTAAAGATAACCAGGGATGTTCTGTGGTGCAATCAGCTCTACAGGAACAGATGGATCTCGGATGGATCCAAGAACACCGAGTTCGTGGAGTTAACATGGTTTACACAAATTCCAACGTCATTCAGAACCACGACATCTGTGCAATGAATGTCAACTTGGTGGCGATACACTCAAGGCAAAGCCAGTATCATAATCTGCCGCAACATGATTACAGTTCCTGTCTGACTTGCTCGGTAAACAAACAGGGATTCTTTTTCATACAAGAGGCTCTCCAGCGTCAGATGGATCTTGGATGGATCCAAGACTACCATGATGGGAACCCTTATCAGATCAACAAGGTTCAGATTTTCGATATTCGCTTGATGAATACCAACCTGGTAGAGTTACATGCTGAACAGGTCCGACTCGGATTCTTAATATCACATGACTATCAAAGCTGTAAAGCGGGTTACGAAAACAATCGAGGTTGTACCCTTGTCCAGGAAGCACTTCAGCACTTGTTAAATCACTGGTGGATGCCAATCTATATGGATGAAGATACTCAGCAGATTAGTATCAATAACAGGAATCCTACTCGGCATCAGAGTCAGGATGTCCGATCTGTGGAAGTTAACCTAGTAAGGTTACATTGTATTCAAAGTGGGCGTGGCCAGGTGCCCCCACACAACTATGACCGTTGTAGTGTCTGTTCGGAAAGTAACCAAGGGTGTTACCTTGTGAGAGCAGCTCTTCAGGGTCAGGTGGAACGTGGAGAAATTCGTCCATATCCGGGTTCTGGACCCATCAACTGGACACCGAACTACCTTGCCAATCAAGTCGAGGATGTTGTCACAATCTCTGGTCGTCACCAGACCAGGGATGTTTTTGCCATCATCCCTCTACTTGACGAATCTAAAGTTCCCAATCGGGAACGGATCGAGATTACTTACGATGGTCAGAAAAATCAGAGGGCTCCCATAGTCATCTATCTACCGGGACCCCTACCGTATGAATCAACTAAGGCTATCCCTTACAAGTACGGGGCAACAACCATTGAAAATGGAAAGGAAATTCCATTACCCCCCGTCGTGAATATTGCAAACATCTGTGTAACACGGAGCGGTCGAATCTTCAACTGAGGAGTTGGAGAACCTAACAAGGAAAAGGAACTTCAGACAGAAGCTCCCGATCCATCAGTCGGTCAATCCAGTAATCCCGACCTTTCAAAAAATAATGATGAGATGCTGAAGCTCATCCAAAGGAGTGAATATGACATTGTTAATCAGCTGTTACAGACTCCTTCAAAGATCTCAGTATTATCACTATTACTCAGTTCAGAAGCCCATAGGGAGGCTCTACAGAAAGTCTTGGAGAAAGCCTTTGTGGAACAGGATGTAACAATCAGACAGTTCGATAGCATTGTCTCTAACATCACTTCCTGCAATAATTTGGGATTTAGTGATGAGGAATTACCCAAAGAGGGTCGCCGTCATAACATGGCGCTCAATATTACAGTCAACTGCCAGGACGATGCTTTAGCCAGCGTACTGGTAGACACAGGGTCAGCCCTGAATGTTATGCCAAATTCCACTTTGATGCAATTATCATTCAAAGGCCCTCCGATGAGAATCAGCGAGGTCGTCGTCAAAGCGTTCGACGGATCCAGAAAAATAGTTATCGGCGAAGTTGATCTTCCCATAACTATCGGTCCTCACACTTTCCAAGTCACTTTCCAGGTCATGGACATCTGGGCAACATACAATTGTTTATTAGGAAGACCTTGGATACATCAGGCTGGAGCATTCACTTCGACCCTCCACCAAAAGCTAAAGTTCGTTCAAAATGATCAACTTGTCACAGTCTGTGGAGAACAGACCTTGCTCGTGAGTAACTTATCATCATCTACTTGTGTAGAACCCGAGGAGGTTATTGGAACGCAGTTCCAAGCACTGTCGGTAAGCAAGAACAATCGATCCCAAGGAGGAACTTCCATTTCTTCATACAAAGATGCTATCAAAGCGGTTGAGAGTACCGATACAACCAGATGGGGACAGCTTGTCATTCCTACTAGCAATACAACAAAGAAGGATCTTGGTATTTCTGTAACCTGTACCCAAACAGCTGCTAATGATGAAAGTCTTCATCCCCTTCAGGATTTCTTCCACAGTGGAGGTTTCCATCACCCAGTATCTCAAGAAGTCCATGCTATCAATGAGGAGGATCCCTCTGACACAGATGAAGAGTGGAAGTCCTATCTTTACAAGGACGATTATATGTCTCAGGAAGAAGTGCCTATGCCATTTTGCTATCCCGCACAGAGTCTGAGATTTATACCACGGTCAGACGTCAAAATGATGTATGGAGATTGTGATCCGGAAGGATGCCGTGCTCTGCCAAATTCATTAGAGGAAGACACTCCGATGAAGGACAATTTTGACTATAATTACTATGGCCCAATGGATGGTCTGCCAATGTGGCAACCTTATCCAGGAGACTTGGGGCAAGAGAGTCAGCCGAACAATGAAAATCAGCTGACCGTCATTGAACAGAATACCCGTGTCCCCACCATGTCATGGGATCAACACTCAGGTCATTCAGAAACTACTCAACATGACGATGAATTTGCAACGTTTACAGGACTTGAATTCATCAACTATGCTTTTCCCGAGGTCAACATCATCGAGAGGGATGACTCCTCTAGTTCCAAAGAAGTGTGGGACACCTTGGGACAACCGAGTGGAAAATACGACTATATAGTCAAGTACACCACTCCCGAAAGCTCTCGTATCAGGTTCGAAGACATCCAGCCTACTGGATGGGGAGATACAGCTGAGAGCACAAATGCTTTGTAAAATGCAACAGAGGAATTCTCCTACGACAACTCTGCCTGGGAAACAGATTCCAATGATCCTGCTCCACCAGAAATCAGCGTCATTTCTGAAGACAAATCGAGGAAGGTGCCAGACTTTGTGATTCACTGAGGAGTTCGCCACCAATGGGTTGCCGTTGAGATTTCGAGGATCGTTCATCAGTCAAAGTAATTGCCATCTTTTAACCTTTCACCCTGCCCAGGTGAAACGGATGTTTTGATAGGGCTCGCTTTCTGTAAATTTCCCTCTTCGCTTTGCCCGAAGCGACAGAGTTTTGTTTTATAGGGCTGTAGTTTCAAGGATCGACTTGTTCATTAATAAAATAACGTCGTTCTGTAATTTCCGCATTAATTGTTGTTTTCTCTTTTTCGTTTTTTCAGAAAATGGTAATCCTAAAAAACAAATAATAAAAACAAGCAGTAAAATAAAACACTGCACACACTTGCATTTTCTCTATCTCTTCTAAACACGAATCATCACGTCATGCAGATTGCTTGTTTTAAACCCAGTTGAAACATACGATCCGATGCCTTCTCCCAACTTTGAGTTCCCGATATTCGAGGCTGAAGAAGAAAATGACGACAAAATTCCAGACGAGATCTCCCGACTACTCAGACAAGAGGAAAGGTCCATTGAACCTCACAAAGAGCCGTTGGAAACGATCAATATGGGTTCGGAAAAAGAGAGAAAAGAAATCAGGATTGGGGCACTGCTCAGTCCAACTGCCAGAGAGGGTTTGATAAAGTTTCTCAGAGAATTTCCCTATGTATTCGCTTTGTCCTATTAGGATATGCCAGGGTTGGATAGCAGCATCGTGGAACATCACTTACCATTAAGGTCGAAATGTCCGCTAGTAAAGCAAAGGTTGAGACGGACTCACCCGGACATGGCCATTAAAATCAAAGAGGAGGTACAGAAACAGATTGACGCGGGTTTCCTTGCTACGTCTGAATATCCTCAATGGTTAGCCAACATCGTACCCGTTCCCAAAAAGGACAGAAAGGTCAGAATGTGTGTTGATTACAGGGATCTGAACAAGGCAAGTCCAAAGGACAACTTTCCTTTACCACACATTGACATGCTGGTAGACAGTACAACAAAGTTCAAAGTCTTCTCCTTCATGGATGGATTCTCGGGCTATAACCAGATCAAAATGGCGCCGAAAGACATGGAGAAAACTTCATTCATTACCCCATGGGGCACCTTTTGTTACAAGTTAATGCCGTTCGGCTTGAAGAACGCTGGGGCAACCTATCAGAGGGCCATGACTACTCTGTTTCATGACATGATACACAAAGAAATCGAGGTATATGTCGATGATAAGATTGCAAAATAAAAAACAGAGAGTGAGCACGTTGAACATCTGTCAAAATTGTTCGAACATCTATGAAAATTCAAGCCCCGCTTAAATCCCAACAAGTGCACCTTCGGTGTCCGTTCGGGGAAACTCTTAGGGTTCATCGTCAGCCAGAAAGGGATTGAGGTTGATCCTGACAAGGTCAAGGCCATTCAAGAAATGCCTTCTCCAAAAACTGAAAAACAAGTCAGAGGATTCTTGGGACATTTGAACTATATCTCCAGATTCATATTCCTTATGATCGCCACGTGTGCGCCAATTTTCAAGTTACTCACAAAGAACCAGGATTGCGTTTGGTCAGAAGATTGCCAAACCGCCTTCGACAGTATTAAGGAATACCTGTTGAATCCGCCGATTCTATCACCTCCAGTGGAAGGAAGACCACTGATTATTTACCTCACAGTTTTAGAGGACTCAATGGGATGTGTACTTGGACAACAAGACGAAACCAAAAGGAAGGAGTCTGACATCTACTATCTGAGCAAGAAGTTCACCGACTGCGAGACTCGGTACACGATGCTTGAGAAAACTTGCTGCGCCTTGGCTTGGGCAGCCAAACATCTTCGCCAATACATGATTCGTCATACTACTTGGTTGGTTTCCGAGATGGATCCAATCAAGTACGTCTTTGAAAAGCCTGCTCTCACGGGAAGAATTTCCCGTTGGCAGATGTTATTATCAGAATATGACATAGAGTACCACGCTCAGAAAGCTGTTAAAGGGAGTATTTTAGCTGATCATTTGGCTCATCAACCGATTGATGATCAAGAATCAATCGGATTTGACTTCCCAGACGAAGATGTCATGTATCTAAAGATGAAAGACTGCGATGAACCGTTACCCAGTGAAGGGCCAGAACCAGGTTCCCAATGGGGACTTATCTTTGATGGAGCAGTTAATCATTATGGAAACGGAATTAGGGCAATCATTGTTACCCCTCAGGGTACCCACATTCCTTTCACTGCTCGACTTACGTTCAAGTGTACCAACAATGAGGCTGAATACGAAGCTTGTATCATGGATCTCGAAGAAGCGATTGATTTAAGGATCAAAAACTTGGACGTATATGGCGACTCAGCCCTGGTTATCAATCAGATAAAGGGAGATTGGAACACATACCAATCAGGACTGATTCCTTACAAAGATTATGCAAGAAGGTTGTTACCTTTCTTCAACAGAATCAAGTTTCACCATATCCCTCGTGAGGAGAATCACATGGTTGATGCATTAGCCACTCTCTCTTCCATGATTAGTGTAGGTCAATGGACTGACTTACCTAAGATTGACATAATGCGCCTTGAACGGCCCGCTTACGTCTTCACGATCGAAGTAGTCATAGACGACAAACCTTGGTATCACGATATCAAATGCTTCCTTCAGAAACAAGAGTATCCACCTGGGGCATCCAGGAAAGACAGAAAAACCCTCAGAAGACTGGCTGGAAACTTCTTCCTGAGCGGTGACATACTCTATAAGAGGAACTTTGACATGGTCTTGCTCCGATGCATTGACAGACTAGAAGCAGACATGTTGATGAAAGAAATTCATGAAGGATCCTTTGGCACTTATGCCAACGGACACATAATGGTGAGAAAAATTCTCAGAGCAGGGTACTACTAGTTAACCATGGAATCCGACTGCTACAAGTACATGAGGAGGTGTCACAAATGTCAGATATACTCCGACAAAATTCATGTACCGCCATCACATCTCAAAGTTCTTTCTTCCCCGTGGCCTTTTTCCATATGGGGAATCGACATGATTGGCTTGATCGAACCTAAGGCTTCAAACGAACATCGGTTCATCCTGGTAGCCATTGACTATTTCACCAAGTGGGTCGAAGCAGCGTCGTACACTAATGTAACCCGACAAGTGGTGGTCCGATTTATCAAAAACAATATCATATGTCGTTATGGTGTTCCGAGCCAGATCATTACAGATGATGAATCTAACTTGAACAACAAGATGATGAAAGAGTTGTGTGCAGAGTTCAAGATCGAACACCATAACTCATCTCCCTACCGACCTAAGATGAACAGGGAGGTAGAAGCGGCTAACAAGAACATCAAGAGGATCGTTTAGAAGATGGTTGTAACCTATTAAGATTGGCACGAGATGCTACCCTTTGCTCTTCACGGTTATCGAACATCTGTCCGCACTTCAATAGGGGCTACCCCTTTCTCTCTAGTGTATGGCATAGAAGTAGTGCTCCCCATCGAAGTAGAGATCCCATCAATACGAGTATTGATGGAAGCTAAGCTCACCGAAGCTGAATGGTGTCAAAGTCGACACGACGAATTGAACCTGATCGAAGAAAAGAGAATAACGGCACTATGCCATGGTCAACTGTATCAACAGAGAATGAAGAAGGAGGTTGACAAAAAGGTCCGACCTCGTGTCTTTAGGAAAGGAGACCTTGTGCTCAAGAAGATACAATCGTTTCTCACTGACTCTCTGGGCAAATGGACCCCAAATTATGATGGCCCCTATGTGGTCACGAAAGCTTTCTCAGGCGGTGCCTTGAGACTTGCAACCATGGACGGAGAGGAATTTACCTACCCCACAAACGTTGATGTAGTCAAGAAATACTTCGCCTAAACTAAAAAAAAAACGTCTCGGTGGATTGAAAACCCGAAAGGACGGTCCAGGCAAAAGTTAGAGACATGGAAAAAATCATCCCGATGGATTGGAAACATCATAGTACAATTCAGGCAAATATTAGGGATAATGGCAAGTAACTATGTTCAAAAGAGGCAAGTCCCTCAGCAACAGTTACATCATCCATCGGAGGAAAACTCCAGTCAAGGTCATCTTCGACAGAAGCTCAGGATGTCCCGAATTCAAAGTTGGTAGAAGGATAGTGGTTGTTATGTTTCAACGTAGCCCTTTTCCCTGTAAATTACCATTTTCTAACTTTGTATATACTCTTTGGAATCACGCGTTTGGCTGATCTCCATCCTATCAATAAAATTTGAGCCCTTGTTCTTTTGTTTGCAATTCTTATTTGTTTTAGCTTTATAGAACGATGTTTTAACATGATTAACGATTCTTGAAATAAAACAAAAATGAATTTACTTGTTAAAACTTTTTCTGCTTTTAAAATAAAGATGGCAATCCTTTTGAATGTTGAACATCGAAAGAACATTGATTGCGTCTCCAAAGGTGTTCGAGCCTCAAAGTGCAGAATCAAAGTACTTCTTCTAAACCAGCACGCCTGAACGAAGGATCAACTGTATCAGATGCGGCTTTCCCATCTGATACCCTCGGTTGAGTTCTTATCTCCTAAGCCCGATCAACGGTATTCCCCGCAGGGATTATCTCTCCTAAGCAAGGTAGAATTGCTACTTTTTTGACCAATGGTACTTCTTTGCCCCGCGATGGCCGAGTATCCAGTCGTATTCACTCGTCAGTCTATATGTCACGTCAGTTTTGTCAGCATATACATACATACATACATACATCATGCATTTGATTTGCATTCATATTCATATTGCATCACTATCACTCTAGTCGGTCTTGTCCCCTAGTGATAACAATCTTCTCAATCGAGTTGTTAGTTCTTGCCTCGTCAGGGAATGCTGCGTTTGAACAATCTCGCCTCCAGTGTAACTCTGGATTAGAGTCGGCACTCGACCACTTTGATAACTTGAACCTCTGAAAAGCCAGAGAAGCTTTCTACAAATGTCACTCTTCGCCATTGAAGATGATATCGTCGCTTTCCCGGATTAAGGAAAATCCCTAGAGAAAGCCCCTTAATTGGAGCTTCGACAATACAGAAATTTTTCTCCGAAAGAACCGTTGATGAAAAGGTCATCGGCACCTCAAAATTGGATCCCATCATATGGCATTTCTCCTGGAAGATCCCGAGAAAAGTATGATGTAAGACCCCAAGCTGAAACAATCTCTCAAGAGACTTGTTTTCCCCAGTAGAAACAAATGGCGTCTCCAACAGAGAAGTTTGTACACCTCTACAATTCAGACGAATGGGTTCCCCAGCAAGTCTGGCATCAAAATTTTTTCCACTCAAATGGCATCTCCCCAGGAAAATTCGGCGAGAAGTTTGAGGAAAACCGCTACGAATAGCGTCCCTTGTCAAAAAAGTTTATTGACAAAAGAAACTAAGACCAGTTCCTTGGTAGGAAACCAGGATCGAGGGGAAGTTTAAATCAGAAACTTAGACCAGTTCCTTGGTAGGAAACCAGGATCGAGGGGAAGTTTAAATCAGAAACTAAGACCAGTTCCTTGGTAGGAAACCAGGATCGAGGGGAAGTTCATCTCAAAAGAAAACTGAGACCAGTTCCTTGGTAGGAAACCAGGATCGAGGGGAAGTTTACCTTTTCTAAGCATTATTGCTTAGCAAAAGAAGATGAATGTGCAAGCTACCATTCATAGCCATCAAAATTTCGGGTATTCTGATATTTAATCCTCTTGCACCCCGAATGCCCGAATACCTTCGTCATTCACACCCTCGGGTCCAAGAAGATTAAATAGGGGCATCTGTCATACCCCAAATTTTGACGACAAAGATTCCCATCATTGTACAAATCATCAGCACAATATGGATGTACCTTTGTGCCTCATCAATTTCCTCAAGGAATTGTTGAGCATTCACTACAATCAAGCCTAGGGTTTCAAACCCTCTCAGAGCCTTTAGATAAATGATCAATCAAGGAATGACATGATCTTCAACTTGTCTAAACCTCTCAAACTTCCACAAAGGATCAAGAGGACTCCCACATCAAGAATTAGGCACAAAAGTGCAAAATTCCAGGTGGATCAAGCCTCAAGTTCATCTAATACAAAGTCAACTGACGCAGAAAGTCAAAGTTTGAGTTTTGGTCAACTTTGAGCTTCACAAGCCAGTACTCAAGAAAATATGATGGATGATTTAATTTGATCAAATTTAAATCAAGAAATCATGCAAAATTGCAAAATGGATCAAATTGAAAGAAACTTAGAAATTTTTTCTAAGTTAAAATCATGTTCAAGTGCACAACTTTTCAAGGTTGTAACTATTGATCCAAGCATCCATTGATTTTGAGTAAGAGCTACTTTTAAAGAGGGTATTTGATACTTCAACATTGTATAAGGAATTAACTCAAAATATCATAAGGATTGAAAGATATAAGTGATCAAAGTTTGGAATTCTTAATGTCTGATGTTTTGACATTGCATAGGACATCATTAATATTTTTCCAGCAAGAATGTCCCAACTTCAAGGATGTTTTTCTCCATGATCCAAGTTGATTCAAGCCAAACCTTGAACATCAAAGTTGAAGTACGTTATCTCAGCTTTCCAGAAAGTTGTAGAACGTCCTTGTAGCATACTCGAGCAAGGAGATATGATTTTTACAAAAAGCATTGATAAAGCAGAATTTTCATGACAGCTTTTAGGACAGATTTGACTACACAAGTTCAAGACCATTTTTGATGACTTTGCAAGCTGAACCAAGACCAAAGTCAAACATCAAAGTTAAAGTATGTTATTAGGGCTTTCCAAAATGTAGAAGAACTCCCATTAATTCAACTTGAGCAAGGAGTTATGAACCTCACAACATGCCTTGCTCGAGCTGATTTTTAGGACAGATTTTGCGCACTTTTCTTGTGCCACCCAATTTTCAAGCTTTGTCACCATGCAAGACAAGCATCAAAGATGCAATTCACTTCAACTCAAAATATCATAGTGGATTAAAAGATACAAGTGATTAAAGTTTGAAATTATTAATGTTCAATGTCTGATGTTCTGACATTGCATATGACATCACTAATATTGTTCTAGCAAGAATGTCCCAACTTCAAGGATGTTTTTCTCCATGATCCAAGTTGAACCAAGTCTAGGGTCAAATATCAAAGTTGAAGTATGTCATCCCAGCTTTCCATAGAGTCCTGGAACAGCCATTCATCATTCTTGAGCAAGAAGTTATGGATTTCACAACAAGGCTTGCTGCAGCTGATTTTTAAGACATGTTTCGGGACAGATTTGCACATTTATTGTGCCACACGAATTTCCAAGCCTTGTCATCACTTTGGACACCTCAGAGGATCAAATCTAAAGGGGACAATCACTGAGTCAAGCCTCCAAAGTCTTTGGAACAAGAAGTAGCATGCTATTCCTAAAATCCCTAAAAGAGGGACAAGACTCCAATTTTGGATTCGAGCATTTAATATATGCTTAGAGGTGGCATGGACTGACACATTTGCAACTGAATTCATTCAAGATTCCTCCAACAAGTAGGGAACCACAGCCCTGTACCCTAACCTCTAGTCAATGGCTAGAGGAGACTTGGATTCTCATTGGACAACATTGGCCAAACCTCTGCTGCAGTTGCCATTCACTGTTGCTGCGAAAACAAACTTGCTCTACTATAAATAGAGCTCATTTGTGTTCAGTTTGAGTACACCAAAGCCATCAAACAGATGCTTTCCTCAAAATCTCTTCTTTCACCTCAAATTTTCCTTCCAAAGCAAGTAATTCTGAGTTTTTGAGCTTGAGAGCTTTTCCATCACAATCAATCACACACACACCTCATATATATCATATGCAAGCTGTACAAACTGTCACAAGTGACCTGTAATCACAAAATCACAAAGTCACTTCTCAAAACCTCAAAATATCACTTTTTTGCATTTTTCAAGCCATGTCTTGATTCAGTTACTTTACAAACCAGATAAAACCTCAAACATACTCAAAATATCATCCTTGAACTATCCCAAATGGTTCCCAACGTCTGGAACACCATTTGAGGGAGTTGATATTTTGGTCACTTTTAACCCCTTTTGCAAGAAAGGGATAATTTGTGTTTTTGCAGGTACCAGCTGATTCCAACCATCCTAAAAGCTTCTAAGAGGTCATTTGAGGGTGTCCAAAGCATCAAATCATTTCTGGAATAAAGCACTTGGTAGGTTGCACAAAATCTCCAAAAAAAGAGGTAAAATTCATCACTTGAATTCTTTGAATCATGCTTTCCTTTGATGTCCACATACATGCATCATATTGAACATTTCTTGAAGCAAAAATGTAGTCCTTAATGTGTATGTTATGATCCTCCTACTGTTTTCACTTTAACATGTTTATATGTGGAGTTTATGTTGTTTTAAACTTAAGGTGCAGATCTGGTTTTTTGCCTTGTGTGTGCTGTACATTAAGTTTCAGTATGTATGAGTGATACCATTGGATTCCTTGCGAAAAATTGGTCAAGATAGGTTCTTACGGATTTCAATTACGTTAAAAATTGAGAGAGTTATGAGTGTTTGAAGTTTGATAAAAAAGATGTTGAAAACTCATGAAAGATGTCGAATGTGATGTTGCGACACCTTTCCTCTTTTTCTTAGTTTATCTTCAAAACTCAACCAATTCTTTCACAAAGCAAAAATTATCATTTTTCAAATCTATTTTACACACTTCTTATTCATACTCCATAATATTTTAATCCACCAAAAAATCACAAAAAATATTATTATTTGATATATTTTTAATATATTCAAAAATATTGTTTTAAATGCTTTTAAAATGATTTATTTTTCTTGATTTTTAAAACCAAAATGATTTTAAATATTCATGTGGATAAAATACTTTTTCATAAACCTTAATCACTGTTTATAACATGATTAATGCTTTTATTTGATATTTTTTTATCATTTTTTACTTGATTTTTCTTTGAAAAATGCCCTTTAAAAAATGAAATTAGGGTTTTTGATTAATTCAACCCTCATCAAACTTTTTCAAACACTCATGGGCCTCTAATAGAGTGTAAGACCCAATCCTTTTTTTGACCAAATCATTTTTGGGCCTTAGTGTATTGTATAAGTCCCGATACCGTCAAAAACAAACGGCGCGATCATCGCCTTTTGAAAAATAACAATTGGGCCTCTCTTCGAGCTATAAGATCCATTCAAAACTTTTTGGGCCTCTATTAGAGTGTAAGACCCAATCACCTTTTAACCAAAACAATTTGGGCCTCAGATATTGTATAAGCCCCTTCGCGTTAAAAGAAAATCTCGGCACGATCGCCATTTTTTAACGAAAAATCATTTGGGCCTACCCTCGTGTTATAAGCCCCACTATTTTTCTTTAAAAACCTTTTGGGCCTCTTGAGAGAGTGTAAGACCCATCCCTTTGTATAGAAAACCTTTTTTGGGCCTCAGTCACTTGTATAAGTCCCTCTGTACAAATTCAACAATGCGCTCACTGATAAAACCCTGGGCCTCTCCTTGAGCTGTAAGCCCCAAATCTTTCTTTTTCAAAGTACTTTCTCCTTTGATTTTAAATATACTATTGTTTTCAATCTTTCTTTGTTGAACAACTAACCAAACAGCATGGAAGCTCTACAACCGAGTAAGTGTTTATACGCTTTCATTTACCATTTTCATATACATATAACTGTATTGTGGGGCTGTTTCGCTATAAATCTCCTTTCACAAACTCATATATATAACTGTATTGTGGGGCTGTTTCGCTGTAAGTCTTCTTTCATAAACTCATATCAACTGTGTAATAATAGTATAGATATTTAGAGTTTCCCCGGCAACTACGTCTAGAACTAGGTGACGCCGTTTCGTTTATTCGTAGAAATAGACAACTAGATCCCCAATAGGATCACCAGATACAGTCTTCTCTTCGGCTGTCCTCATTAGGAATTGTCAAGAAACTCTACTCCCAGAGATGAATTTATTCTCTGTGAATGGCATCTTTGAGTTTCTTCCAAATTCTCGAACTTTCCTGACTTGATCTATTCCTTTTGAATAGCTTGCCTTGAATTTTTCGGGGTTTAGGGACCCACGGGCTTCTTAAAAGCATCGGCCTCCTCTTGGGCATCGTACAAGGACCCACAGGCTTCCTAAAAGCAACCCCGCCTCCTCTTGGGCTTCGTACAAGGACCCGTCGGCTTCTTAAAAGCTTCCAGCCTCCTCTTGGGCTTCGTACAAATTGTCCCGACGACCTCCTAAAGGTATAGGAACAAAACTTAGTCATCTGCATAGAACAGTCCTGTCATAGAGTCTACTACTGTTTCTCAAAGCATAGTACAAAAGATAAAACTCTAGACATGGACAGTCTAATCTCCTTGAGTCTCAAAGACATTCTCAAGTGACGCCTTCGTTAAATAGGAAGGAAACCCGTAGACTCGGACAGTCTCAATACCCTTCGGATTTCCAGTTTCCTCAAAGAACGGGAACAACCCTGATCCTTGAATCGAAGCCTTGAATACAGCCTTACTCATATAAGAACTGATTTTCTATTTCAAAATCAGTATACTGGACCTGTCACTCAACTGAATTAGTCACCATAGCCTCCTCTTAGGCTTTGTATAATGATCCTTCTCCAGTGAAGTTAGCCTCCTCTTGGGCTTTATACAATGTTTCTCCCCAGCGGAGTCAAACAAGGCTTAGCCTCTCTCTTGGGCTTTGTACGAGACACATAAGAGACTCCCTCGTTGAGTCAATCACCCTTTCGCCTCCATCTCGGGCTTTATACGAGGTACAAAAAGGTTCTTATTGAGCCAAACAAACAATAGCCTCCATCTCGGGCTTCGTACGAGATACAAAAACTCTCTTGTTGAGTCAAATAGCCTTCATCTCGGGCTTTGTACGAGATACAAAAACACTCTCTTGTTGAGTATAAAAGATCCTCTTGTAGGATCAACCCCTTTTAGCCTCTCTCTCGGGCTTTGTACGAGACACAAAAACACCCTCTTGTTGGGCCAATAGCCTCCTCTTAGGCTTTGTATAAGAAAACCACTGGTTAATCCAATCAACCTTTTAGCATCAAAGTTGTGCCTCATTCACAGTACATAAACATCAATAACTCCTTCCCCTTCATCTAATCGTTGTAAGCGGCAAGCCTCTGGATCATCTACATCCATGCCACTGTCCCTCTTTTAGCATGAGAAATTCCTAAGGAAAGATAGCATTGCTCTACACTGAGTTAAAGTCTTATCCTCTAGGTTAAAATCCCCTATAAAGGAAATTATGGCATTGCTGGATTCACATATCCCGGTTAAAGTAATTCTCCTTTATAACGAGTCACCCAACAGTTGTGACAGACAAACCCTTATTTAGAGATGACAAATTCTCTCTAAAGTCGAGGACCTTCAGCTTCACGTCTTGGGCTTTGAACAAGACACAAATAGACCCTTTAGCTTCACATCTTGGGCTTTAAACAAGATACAAACTACCCTTTAGCTTCACGTCTTGGGCTTTGAACAAGACACCAAAACACCATTTCCTCCCATAGAATAGGAGGAACTACGAACGCTCTGATTTCCCTGTTTTGGTAAACGGGAATACGTAGGCATAAGATTGAAAGAAAAATCTTAGCGAGCGCAATCAACAAAAAACCCAAAATCCCATATATCCTAATCTGAAGCAGTATCCTAACAAAAAGAGAGAAATCAGTATTGGCGAAAATACAAATAACCAGTACAAAGGCCCCCCCACATTGATAGCATCCGTAACCTAACAGACCACTGTTTAAACTCAGTATGCAAAGCAGGGTTAATTGGAGACATCTATTTCCCTTCCTTCATCAGCTTTAATAGGATAAAAAATGAATCGACCTGTAGTAAACTCAACCGCAGAGAGCGACCGCGCTTAAGAAGCGCGTCCAAAATCGCTCGCTACACATTGGCGTAACAACATTAGACAACATTTTCTGATAAAAGTGCTGACATAAAATCTCTTAAAGCAATACTTTCTTATAAAAGCTGTTGAAATTGCTACAAATTTCTAGAATATTCTTAACTATAATATGTATGAAAATAGTAGAAGAACCTAGAACTATAATGTATGAAAATAGTAGACGAACCTAGAACTATAAATGTATGGAAATGATAGAAGAACCTAGAACTATCATGATATTAATCTATCATAAAATATCTAGAAAGAACTAAAATGATGTAGAAACACTCACCGCCATTGAGAGGTTGGTGACTTGAGCCTATAAATAGGCAATTGGTACTTTGTAATTGATCATCCAAGAAATCAATAACATAGCCTTCTTCTAAACAGTTTTCTAAAACTATCTTTTATCAACTATCAACTAACCAACTACAAACAGTGGTATCAGAGCTACGTTCGGTCATATATTGGGCGTAGTTATATTACCTACCTAACATTCTAAAATCCTCCAAACTACTACAAAAATTTCATTTGTACTATAAACCCACTCCAAAAAAAAAAATCTAAACTATGGATAACACCACTAAATCATCATCTATTTCCGTCCCTATTTTCAATGGTGAAATTTATGATTTCTGGCATGTTAAAATGGAAACATATATTTTTCATCTCAAGATTTATGGAACATAGTAGAAGAAGGCTTCACCGTTCCCGCATATACTTCAGCTCTTAATGCAACTCAAGAAAAAGAGTTGAAGAAAAACAAACAGAAAATTCAAAGGCGTTGTTCACCTTGCAACAAGCGGTGACTGATGCAATTTTCCAAGAATTATGGGAGCTAAGACTGCCAAAGAAGCATGGAACACGTTGCATGAGGAGTTTCAAGGAAGCGATAAGGTACATGCCGTTAAACTTTAATCTCTAAGAAGAGATTTTGACCTATTGAAGATGAAGGAGTCTGAGACAGTTAAAGATTACTATTCTAAAGTTAAAGAAATAGTTAATCAAATGAGAGCTTTTGGGAGGAAATTCTTGAAATGAAAATCGTTGAAAAAATTCTAATTACTATGCCCCCAAAGTTTGACCCAATCGTGACAACAATTGGAGAAACCAAAGATCTGTCCACTCTATCAGTGACAGAACTTGTGGGCTCTCTTGAAGCATATGAGCAAAGACTGTATAGGCATGAAGAAGATACACTAGAAAATGCCTTCCAGTCAAAGCTAAAATTTCAGCCCCAAAATAAAGAAAATGGAGGAAAGAAAAATCATGGAGAAACTTCCAGAAGAAGAGAATTTTCTAGAAATTTCCTTAAGAACAAGCTAGATAAAAATCCTACATGTAATATATGCAAAAGACTAGGCCACGCAGAGAAAAATTGTTGGTACCGTAATATGCCACAATGCAACCATTGCAAGAAGTTTGGGCACGTAGAGAAAAATTGTCGCAACAAAAATAGGCATCAAGCTAATATCGCAGAGGAGCATGATCAAGAAAAATGTATGTTCTATGCCACTCAAGACTCAATCAAAGAAAACGGTGGAAGTTGGTATTTGGATAGTGGATATAGCAATCACATGGCTAAGGATGAGACTATTTTCAAAAGCATTGACGAGCCTGTCAAAGTCAAAGTTCGACTGGGAAATGGAAGTGTGGTTAAATCAAAAGGCAAAGACACTGTCATGGTAGAGACAAATAAAGGTACGTGACTCATCCATGATGTTTTACTAGTTCCCAGCCTAAAAGAAAATCTTCTAAGCATTGGCCAAATGATGGAGAGAGGCTACACACTTCACTTTGAAGGAGGTGTATGCAAAATCTTAGACAACAAAAATAAAAGGTCTGAGATAGCCGAAGTGAAGATGAATAAGAGCAATAGAAGCTTCCCGCTAAATTTAAAATATGCAACTAACATTGCCATGAAGGTACAAGTTGATGATTCATGGCTCTGGCATCGAAGATTTGGCCCTTTCAACCCACATGCCTTGAAGTTGTTACATGAGAAGAATATGATGAGAGATATTCCAAGCATAAAGGAGAATAATGAAGTGTGTGAAGGATGTCTCCTTGGTAAGCAACACCGAATTCCGTTCTCAACAAGCGGAGCATGGAGAGCGAAAGATCTATTGGAGCTGATACACATTGACGTCTATGGACCAATGAGAACGCCATCACACGAGAACAACAGGTACTTCATACTATTCATTGATGACTTCTCTAGAATGACATGGGTCTATTTTCTAAAAGAAAAATAAGAAGTTTTTGGAGTATTCAAAAAGTTCAAGGCCCTTGCGGAAAATCAAAGTGGAAAACAGATAAAAGTACTAAGAAGTCATTGAGGCAAAGCATACACCTCCCGCGAGTTTGACAAATTTTGTGTGGATGAAGGCATTGAGCGACAACTTACGGTCACATATTCTCCTCAACAAAATGGTGTGTCAGAGAGAAAGAATCGTACGGTTATGGAAATGGCTAGATCGATGCTCAAGGAGAAGGGACTTCCTAACACATTCTGGGCTGAAGCAGTATACACTACTGTTTACATACTCAACAGATGTCCAACTAAGGCAGTACAAGATACGATTCCAATTGAAGCTTAGAACGGAAAGAAGCCGTCAGCAAAGAACCTAAGGGTATTTGGATCTATATGCTACATTCATATTCCAGACGTGAAGAGGCACAAGCTTGAAGATAAGACTATACGATGTATCTTCCTAGGGTATAGCACTATCTCTAAAGGCTACCGTGTCTACAACTTGCAAACAAAAAAACTCATCATCAGTCAAGATGTTGAAGTTGATGAGAATGCTTCTTGGAATTGGGATGAAGAAAAAGTGGAGAAGAACATCCTTATACCAGGTCAACTACCTCAAGAAGAAGCTGAGGAAGAAGACTCAGGTGAATCTGCTTCACCTCTACCACAACAACAAGATCAAGAACTATCATCACCAGAGTCTACTCCAAGACGAGTAAGATCTTTAGTGGACATACATGAAACCTGTAACTTGGCCATTCTTGAACCTGGAAGCTTTGAAGAAGTGTCAAAGCAGGAAGTATAAGTCAAGACAATGGAAGAAGAGATAAAGATGATTGAAAAAAACAACATATGGGAGTTAGTAAACCGTCCCCTTGGAAAAGATATCATTGGGGTTAAGTGGGTCTATAAGACAAAGCTCAACCCTGATGGCACCATACAGAAACACAAGGTGAGACTAGTAGCTAAGGGTTACTCACAACAACCTGGGATTGACTACAATGAGACATTTGCACCAGTAGCTCATCTTGATACCATTAGAGCTCTAATAGCTCTTGCGGCACAAAAAGGATGGAGTATCCATCAACTAGATGTCAAATCTGCCTTTCTCAACGGCGTACTTGAAGAAGAGATCTATGTCGAGCAGCAACAAGGATTCATGTCTGAAGGAGAAGAAAGCAAAGTGTTAAGACTAAGAAAAGCACTCTACGGTTTGAAGCAAGCACCTTGAGCATGGTATAGCAGAATCTATCAGTATTTCATGGGTCGAGGATTCAGGAGGAGCAAAAGTGATCCTACACTTTACATCAAGTCTCAAGGTCAACACACTCTCTTACTCTCTCTATATGTGGATGATCTTATCTACACGGGAAATAATACTAAGATGATGATGGAGTTTAAAGAAAACATGATGAAGACCTTTGAGATGACCGACCTTGGTTTGATGAGTTACTTCCTCGGTATAGAGGTAAGTCAGAGAAATGAAGGGATATTCATCTCGCAAAAGAAATACACATAAGGCTTACTTAAGAAATTCAAGATGTATGGTTGCAAACCTGTCGCTACTCCACTCATAAAAAATGAGAAACTACAAAAGAATGATGGAGCACCAGAAGTTGATGTTTCCATATACAGAAGTCTAGTTGGAAGCCTCCTATATTTGATAGCTACACGACCAGACATAATGTATGCTACAAGTCTTCTATCAAGATTCATGCAAAGCCCAAGTCAAAAACACTTTGGAGCAGGAAAAAGAATTTTGAGGTATCTACAAGGAACAAAAGAATTAGGTATATGGTACACTACCGAAACCAACTCAGGATTACTTGGCTACACCGACAGTGATTGGGCAGGTTCGATAGATGACATGAAGAGCACCTCTGGCTATGCTTTCTCACTAGGATCAGGAATTTTTCTCTTGGTCGTCGAAGAAGCAAGCTACGGTTGCACAATCCACAGCAGAAGCAGAGTATGTGGCAGCTGCTGAAGCAACGAGTCAAGCTATATGGCTTTGAAGGATACTTGAAGACTTGGGAGAAAAACTGGATGGGCCTACTAAAATCAATTGCGACAACAAATCAGCAATTACAATAGCGAAAAATCCAGTACATCACAACAGAACAAAACACATAGCATTCAAGTATCACTTTATCAGAGAAGCTGAAGCAACTAAAGAGATTAAACTCGACTACTGCAGAACAGAAGATCAAATTGCAGACATATTCACGAAGGCGTTGCCGAGACCAAGATTTGAAGTGCTACGAGCTAAGCTTGGAGTCACAGAAATTTGCATCAAGGAGGAGTGTTGAAATTGCAACAAATTTCTATAATATTCTTAACTATAATATGTATGAAAATAGTAGAAGAACCTAGAACTTTAATGTATGAAAATAGTAGAAGAACCTAGAACTATAAATGTATGGAAATGATAGAAGAACCTAGAACTATCATGATATTAATCTATCATGAAATATCTAGAAAGAACTAAAATGATGTAGAAACACTAACCACCATTAAGAGGTTGGTGACTTGAGCCTATAAATAGGCAATTGGTACTTTGTAATTGATCATCCAAGAAATCAATGACATAGCCTTCTTCAAAATAATTTTCTGAAACTATCTTTTATCAACTATCAACTAACCAACTACCAACAAAAGCGCTGATAAAAGACATCATTAAGCCGCGTTTTTTGCAAAAAATTGTTGGTGTAAGTCATCATTAGAAATCACTTTTTGTTAAAAACGCTGGCATAAGTCATCTTTAACAGTGTTTTATGATAAAAGTGCTGGCATAAATCATTATTAGACAACACTTTTTAATAAAAGCGTTGGCGTAAATCATCATTAGACAACACTTTCTACTAATAAGAATTGCCTTATATATACTTTACATGTTTACTTCTACCTTTTTTGAACATAAACATACAACCTTATATCAAACAATATTAAAATTTATTACTTACATCACATATATTAATATAAAGAATAAAACTACTTACATTTAATGGAGTCATCACAATAGTTTGTCAATGAGAAAATTTATAAATTAAAAAGTAATATTTTACTAATAAGAAAAACTTGTGAATTAAATAAATTGTAGTTGCAGCTCAATAATTATTTATCGTTGAAGAGATACGACATGTGGGGGAAGCTCTCACTTCTAAGGGTATTATGTGTACTTGATCGCCTTTCCAATTCTAACATTGAAAGAAACCTGTTAAAGTACCACAATAGTACTCAATTACATATAAAGATAGGAATATAAGAAACTATTGAAACCTTAAAGAACTCAAGATGTGTCACAACAGTTAGTGTTTGAATCATACTCATCCAGATTACCAAACAAGATAATCACAAACATGCATGTACCACGATGAGGTGTTCCCTCTTTGTAAAGTTGAATTTGCGATAGCTTGTACAATAGTCATACTATCATTGCAGTCCCCTGTTTTGGATAACAACAAAAAATTCTTGCTTTAATAATAAATATTTTTGAGACGTAATAAGAGCATGAACATGATAAAAATAACTACATATACATAATGTCTGCTTTAATACTAAAAACCATATTTATTAACTGGTGTGTCAATGAAATGAAGTGGACTTTTCCATGAGTGATATTTGTTAGAACAAAGGCACAATGATGAACACACAGTTAATGCGCAACAAGATTGTAATTGCAAGATTAACGTAATAACGCGCGCACACACACACACACACACTTTAATATCTTGACATCTTGGGCGAAATCTTAGAGGAGAAGAAAGAAAGAAAATAATAGAGATAATTCTCATTCATTATTTTCACATTACAAACTGTTATTTATAGGTATTACAAAATGTAACTAACTATCAACCAATTTGTAACAAAATGCTAGCTAACTTGTACACAAGGCAGGTATGGATTAACATTCAACACTCCTCCTTAATTAATAGCTGTTGAACACTTACAACACTCAGTTTATTTCTTAAAAACTCAAATCTGTCAAGTTTTAGAGCCTTTGTAAAACCATCTGCTAGCTGCCATTCAGTTGGACAATATTGCACCTAAGTCATTCCATTGTTCACCTGCTCTCTAATAAATTGAAACCTTGTATCCATGTGTTTACTTCTGTCATGTGAGATTGGATTTTTAGCAAGGCTAATAGCTGACTTGTTATCAATTCTTAGTATCAAAGGCTTCATCACTTCACACCTCAGTTCCTTCATCACTGAATCCAACCAGATTGCTTGACAAGTTGCAAATGTTCCTGCAATATATTCTGCCTCGCAAGATTAAAGTGCAGTCACTGGTTGCTTCTTTGTACACCTTGATATAACTGCTTCATTGAACTTAAAAACATAGCTAGAGGTACTTCTTCTATCTTTGATGTCTCCACACCAATCAATATCTGAGTATCTAATGAGTTTACTTCTTTCTCCTTTGCTTCCATTTGGCAATAGTAGACCAAACTCCTTTGTGCCTTTAATATACCTAAGTATCCTTTTAGCATCTATCAAGTGAGTCTTCCTTGGATCATGCATGAACTTGCTAATCACACTGACTGAGTAGCAAATATCATGCCCGCTGTTGCACAAGTATCTCAATGAACCAACCATTTGTCTGAACAATGTTGGATCAACTCTTTCTTCCTCATTGTACTCATCCAATTTTGAGTTTGTCTCTGATGGATATGAAATTGAATTGCAGCTATTCATTTCAAATTTCTCAAGCAGTTCACCTACATACTTCTGTTGGTGCATAATTGTTCATTCTTCACCTTTAGAAACTCTATTCCTATGAAGAATGAGAGTTTCCCTAGACCAGTCATTTCAAATTCAAATTTTAACTTCTTTTTCACTTTTTCAATCTCTGATGTCTTGCTTCCTGTAATGAGCAAATCATCCACATATAGGCAGAGTATCATGGTCTCTTCTTCACTTGAACTTTGCACATACACACCAAACTCTACTGAAAAGCTTTTGAACCCTATTTGTATCAGAAACTGATCAATCCTCTTGTTCCAGGCTCTAGGGTCCTGCTTCAAACCAATCAAAGCCTTATGGAGTCTATACACCATGTTCTCCTTGCCTTGCACTTCAAAACCAGGAGGTTGTGACACAAACACTACCTCTTCAAGTGGACCATTTAGAAAGGCTGATTTCACATCTAAATGATAAAGTGACCACCTTCTCTTGCAAGCTAGAGCCACAACTAACCTTACACTTTCAAGCCTTGCAACTGGAGCAAACACCTCATTGTAATCAACACCATGTTTTTGTGAGAAGCCTCTAGCCACCAACCTTGCCTTATACTTTGAAATTTTCCCATCAGGATTTGATTTCAGTTTGAACACCCACTTCACATCTATTTTCTTTTTCTAATCTGGCAAGTTAACTAGCTCCAAGGGTTGATTCTTCTCAATTGAATGAAGCTTTTCGACCATTGCTTTCCTTCATTCATCTATCTTCGATGCTTCTTTATAATTGAGAGGTTCAGAATCTGCCAATAATGCAAAATGAATGATATCACCTTCATCATTTACTGCATTATCAAGAATTACTTCATAGTCATTCAACCTTATTGGAGCTTGTCTAATTCTTTGAGGTCTCACAACTGCTTCCTCTTCTTCTGGTTCATCTACATCATTGTTGTTCACTTCTTCATTATCTGATTCATCACTTGAATCAGGATAAATGCAACTTTGTTGATTCTCTTTGCTGTATACTGGCTCCTCATCCCATTTCCACTTCTCAGCCTCATTCACAATCATATCTTTACAGACATGAACCTTTTGAGTTAAAGGATTATAAAGCTTATAGGCACCTTATGGATGATAGCCTATAAGTATCATAATCTTACTCTTATCTTCAAGCTTGCTTCTTCTAACATCTGGTACATGTTTGTAGCACAAAGAGACAAAAGCTTTGAATTGCTTCACACTAGGCTTTCTTCTACACCAAGCTTCCTCTGGTACCTTCAAATTCAGCTTCTTTGTAGGACATTTATTCAGGATGTAAACAGCTGTGGTGACTACTTCACCCCAATACATGGGTGGTTAGTTTTTCTGCTTGATCCTACTCCTTACCATATTCAGTAGAGTTCTATTCCTTCTCTCAGCAAGTCCATTATGCCGAGGTGTATATGGAGCTGTTACTTCATGCACAATACCTTGATTGCCACAAAAAGCTTCAAATTCTTTTGAGGTGTATTCCCCTCCACCATCAGTTCTCAAGATCTTAATAGATTTATCACTCTCCTTTTCTATTATGATTTTGAATCTTTTGAGTACATCCTAAGCCTCACTCTTAAGCTTGATTGTATGCAGCCATATCATCCTTGTAAATTCATCAACAAATATGACGAAGTATCTGCTTCCTCCAAATGAATATACTTCAAAAGGGCCACATATATTATAGTGAACCACCTGCAGTGCTACACTAACTCTTTTAGGTGCTTTAAAAGCAAAGGAAAGCCTACTTTGCTTGCTCTTTACACATACTTTACAAATGGCTTTTCTGACATTCAGTTTTGGCAAGCCATACACCAGTTCTTTTTAGAATTCAACTCACTGAGACTTCTGAAGTTCAGGTGACCATACCTCTTGTGCCATAGATCTTTAACATCTTCACTCACTACTGCAGACAAGCACATCATCTTTTCACTTAAGATGTTGCATCTGTAAGTTCTATTCTTTGACTTGTTTGATTTAAGCACCAAATTCTTCTTTGCATCAACGAATTTCAAGGACTCACCATTCATGGTCACTAAGAATCCCTTCTCCACCAGTTGGCCAATGCTCATGAGATTGCACTTCATCTCAGGAACATACATCACATCTTCAATAATGATTCTCTTACCATCATTGGTTCTGGTCACTATATTTCCACTACCTTCAACTGCAAGTTCTCTACTGTCAGCCAATTTGATGCTTATTTCTTGCTAGCATCAAACCTTGTCAACCATTCTCTATGTGATGTCATGTGATTTGAGCATCCATAATCAAGAAACCACTCTTCATTCTTAATCTTTTATTCACTGGTAGTAGCCATCATCAACATTGTACTGGAATCATCTCCATGAGCCAAATTTGCTTCTTTTTAGTCTTTTGACCTTTCTTGAACCAACATTCATCAGTAAAATACCCATACTTCTTATAGTTGAAGCATTGCACCTTAATTTTGTCAAAGTCCCTCTTCTTGTTCTGACTTCTGCCAAAGCCTCCTCTCTTTGAAGATTCAGCTTTGTCTTCACTCTTGTTCGTTTCATGGTTGGACCAATTTGCTTTGTTTTTTCCCTTCTTCTTGAAATTCTTCTGATTTCCCTCCTTCTTGAAAGTTTGAACTTGAATTGCTTCTTGAGCCGATCTCTCAGAACTTCTGTCAAGCACCAAGAGCTCATGTGCTTCCAATGTATTTTGCAACTCTTCAATTTTCATAGTTTTCACGTCCTTTGCTTCTTGGATAGCTACAACTATGAATTCAACCTTTGGACTCAACAATCTCAGCACCTTTTCTACTACCATTTGATTTGTAATGCTCTCACCACATTGTTATTCATCTTGCCTATCAAGAAACAATCACTCAATGTTTCCCCTGGATTGAACCCCTTAGTTTTCACTCGAGTTTCCCTTAGGTTGAACCAGGCTCTAGATGCCAATTGTTAGAACAAAGACACTGTGATGAACACACAGTTAATGCACAACAAGATTGTAATTGTAAGATGAACGTAATAGCGCGCGCGCACACACACACACACACACACACACACACACTTTAATGTCTTGACATCTTAGACGACATCTTGGAGAAGAATAAAGAAATAAAAGAATAGAGATAATTCTCATTCATTATTTTCACATTACAAACTGTTATTTATAGTTATTACACAATGTAACTAACTAACAACCAATTTGTAACAAAATGCTAACTAACTTGTACACAAGACAGTTATGGATTAACATTCAACAATATTATGCGTACTAGTAAGTTTGCAATTACAAGTTACAACACTAAACAAATAGGGTCATTCAAGGTACATTTACATCAATATTCTAAAATAAGATCATCAATGCATTCTTATTAAATTAGGAGAGCATCCAATTTTTATAAGTAATAATAGATGCATAATCTATCTTTTAGACTTTTTGGCCAAAATGCAGAAAAAGGAAGGGAATTCCATTTAGGCACGAATGTCACAAAGATAAGACATGTTGTCAGAATGGCTCTCCTAAAAAGTAAGTTCATTGAATAATCAATGTATCTAGTGATAGTTCCTTTAGCCAAAGCCTCAATATTTCTGTTTTATTGTGCACTACGTGTTTATGACTGAAAATTTCATAAATCTACATAAGAGAACATGGGATATTATACCTGATACCTAAGTTGTTGCATGCTTGAGGCTTGGCTACACAATGGTTTCTAACCCAAATTGTGGCAACTTTTATGTATAACAATACAAGACAATATTCCAAAAGATCAAAATTTGTAAGCTTAATGAACTTGACCTTAAAATATGAGTGAACTTCAAAATACTAAACTATGTTGGCACAAGGATTAGGAGACGTGACCATTACAACTGAATCTAAAAAACTAAACTTGAACCATATATATAATGGACTTTTCTTACTAAATTAGAACATTAACCATCACATCATTCGAAGTATTTGTTATAAAAACTCCATCTAAAACTTACATATAAACAAATGAAAGATTTAATATATAAAATAAATTTAATAAGTATATTATAACAGTAACGATTTCATATTTTCTAACCGTCAAGTCGTTTAAGTGTCATGTAGTTATGGTTTCTAAATAGACGAAGGTTTCATATAAGCAGAAGAAAGGAAGAAGTTGGGATGATGCAGGAAGAGGAAAAGGAAAATTCTCTAATGAATCGACGTCTTTTTTCATCACGTAATTTCCAGATTGGATGAGAGCGAAAGATCTTTTCAAGGTGTTCTCAGAGTATGGTGAAGTAGATGAGGTCTTCATCCCTCTAAAGGGTGATAAAAGGGGTCGAAGATATGAGTTCGTTCGTTTCTTTGGGGTTGAAGACATCAGAAGGATGAGTTTAAAACTTGACAACATCTTCATTGAAGGCAGAAAGTTGTTCGCAAATATCCCGAGGTTTGCGAAGACGAACAACTCGGATCAGGTCAAGGATAACGAGCCAAAATTTTTCAGAAAGGAGGAAGTTGACAACAGGGCCGAGAAGGGAGGTTTCAATCGGAACTCTTTTCATCATGAAGACTTCAAGCATAGCCGTTCGAATCCTTCGTTCGCTGATGCCGTTAAGAATGGGGTTAAGAAAAAGAAGTGGGACTTCAATTTTGTGGTGGAGGAGGAAGAGATGGAGAGATTTCAAAGAACATATGTTGGAAGGGTGCTAGAATCAAGTATTACTTATAATATACAAAGGTACTTTCATACTGAAGGTTATTTTGGGATCAAGGTGACCCCGTTGGGGGAAAATCTCTGCCTCCTTGAGGAGAATGAGGCAGAAGAAGTTGAAGAACTTCTTAACAGTGCCAAAAGCTGGCTGGATCAATGGTTCAGCTAGGTCAGAAGGTGGGAGCCTAGTGACATTGATCCATAAAGGTTAACTTGGGTAAGGTTATATGGAATACCTTGCCATGCATGGTTAGTCAATTTCTTAGAGTTCTTAGTGTCAAGAGTTGGAAAGTACATCACCTGCGATGAAGATTCTATGAGCTTCTCCAGAATGGACGTCACAAGTGTCATGATTAGAACCGCTTGTGGTATGACTATTGATGAATTCTTCAATGTCTCTATTAACGGGATTGTATTCAGAGTAAGGATGGTTGAAGAAACGAAAGGGTATAGGTGGAATCTTGATATGAAGGTTTCAGGGGTTTCATCGGATTCAGATCTGACGATTCCTCTGATTCTTTGGCTAAAGACTGTTCGTGATGGTGGAGCTCAGGGGAGGAAAACGTCGGAGAAGATGAAAATTTTGGGAGAGACTATCGAGGTTCTGTTCAGAGCAGTCCTAAGCCTAAGATAGGCTACTCAAAGGCTACTTTTGTCTCCACAACGTCTACTGATAGTCTGTCAGGTGTAGGTAATGATTTATTTAAGGTAGGGCTCAAGTATTTCGGTAATATAGTTTAGAAGGATGTTAAGGGTAAAGCTATGACACGTGGTGAGAAGTCAACATTTGTATTTAATGTTGGTGGTACTGTGTCAAAGGATAAGTCAGGTCAGAGAAGGCGTAAAGTTCCATTGTCCTCGTTTTTTTCTGGGAAGGATTTGTCTTTTGATGGGAAGATAAGGCCCATTTGTTTACTAAGGCCCAAGAGTCTTTGTTCGCTTCTGTTGAAGATGGGTCTTCTAAGGCCCAATCTTTTGTTAAGGTGTCTTATCCTCTTATTCCTGTTATGTCCAATAAGGAGGTGGCGTCCGACACTACTTTTAAGAGATAACAAATTAAGTCGAAGCTTTCTGGGGTTGTTTTGTTAGCTGAGAACTCTGAAGACCCCATAGAGGAGTTCCTTGATGCCTCTAATCAAGGTACTAAGAGTTTAGAGGTAGGTCTTGGTGGGAAAAAGGGCAATGTCGATCAAGTCTCAAGGTGTCACTCAGTCACTAATTCAAAAGTCATGAAGGAGAATAAGAGGTTCTGGGAGGAGCTAGAAAGCAAAGTATCAAAGAAACTGAGAGAAATTATGGTTGCTCTGGGTGTCAAAGGAGGAGAAAAGGGGTGCGACATGGTGAAAGAAATCAGTGCTCTAGAGAGGAGAGTGTTGCTGCTAAGGGTAAGAGGGGGGAAAATTAATAGGTTCTTAATGAATATTCTTTCCCTTAATATGAGAGGGTGTGGTTCTTCGGTGAAAAGGAAAAGGGTTGCAAAGTTGATCCAGCTTATAAGTGTGGATGTTTGCTTTATACAGGAGATGAAGAAGGAGAAGATTGGCGGATTGTTGGATGCTTCATTGTAGGGTAATAAAGGTGTGGATTGGTCGGAATCTGTGTTAAAAGAGTGACCACTGGGGAAAACTCTAAGCAAGTAATACAGGCATATATATACAGATGAAATATATATAAGCAAATATGTAAAAGAAAATGGTAGAACTTACAGTTGTGCAAGCTTTCAGCATTATAAACACAGCTGTATGGTTAGTTATTCAAGAAATTGAAGAAAGTTTTGATACAACTATGAATTTGAATCTAGATCAAAAGGAAAGTTTATTGTAAAAGGAAATTTGGGGCTAATACTCAAGGAGAGGTCCAAATGAATTCTTTTGAAAAGGCGACGATCGCGTCGTTGTTTTGAAAACCACAGAGGGACTTATATAATGACTGAGGCCCAAATTTATTGTATTTACAAAAGAAATGGGTCTTACACTTTATTAGAGGCCCAAAGTTTATTTTTATACAAGAGATGAGGCTTGCAGCTCAAAGAGATGCCCAGGTGAAAAACAACGATCGCACCGTTATTTTGAAAATTGTAGTGGGACTTATACAATGACTGAGGCCCAAATTATTTATGTACAAAGGGATGGACTTAAAATCTAATAGAAGCCCAAAGTTTGAGAAAAAAGAAGAAAAATGGGACTTACAACTCAAGGAGAGGCCCAGATAATCTGTTTTGAAAACAGCGATCGCGCCGAAATTTTTAAAATCGTATTAGGTCTTATACAATGATTGAGGCCCAAAAATGGTTTATTTACAAAGGGTGTTTGAAATAAGAAAGATTGGACTTACAACACAAGGGGAGGCCCAGATGAAAGACAGTGATCACACCGTCATTTTGAAAATCGTGTCGAGACTTATACAATGACTGAGGCCTTAAAAAAAGTTTGTGTGTAATAAGGGATGAGTCTTACACTCTATTAGAGGCCCAAAAGTATGTGAAAAATATTTGTGAGGGTGAAAATGATTAAAACCCTAATTTGATTAAAAATGTATTTTAATTTGAATAAAAATAATTTAAAATGATCAAAATTACCAAACATGTGTGAAAAATAAGTTATGATCTGGGATAAATGTTTGAAAAATCATGTTTAATCACATAAAAGATGAAAATTCATTTGAAATGAAAAGATCAAAGTGAGAATTTCATTTTAAAATGTTTAAAAACAAATAAAATGAAATTAATTACAAAAATTCTAACTATATCAAATAAAAAATATAAATTGTATTTTTTTGTAAAATAAAATAATTTAACATTTTTGTGACTTTTTAAAAAAGAACCAATCAAAAATGATAAAAAATGAGAGAGAAATTAATTGTTGAAATCAATTAAATAAAATATCAAAAATTCAAAATTTTGAAATTTTGAAAAAGGGCACCAAGAACACTTTTTCTTGCCCGCGTGCCATGTTTTCCCCAGATTTGCAATTTGTCACTTTTCTCTTTGATTACTCAATGGTTTTGCACGTTTCAAACACTAATCTCACTCGTTTTTAAACAAGGATCACAACCATATAAATTAATTGCATTTATATTAAGTATGGAGTGAGAAATCAGAGGATGAACTCAAGAACCCTAGTTTCAGCATGAACACTATGAAATTCCATACACGACTTATACATAGCAATTGATTGAGGGTTATCACTTTATATACATGCAGAAACAAGATGGTAACTCAAAAATCATTTATGATGCATGTAATATGGAGTTTGAAGGCTTCAGGATTACCTCTTGTAGCTACTGATCGAATTCTATCTTGGAGGTGTTACAAATGTTGTGTAATGATCTAGACAACTTCAATGGACCTCAAGTAATGTGTTTGAAGGCTTAGAATGGATTGAATCAGCTCAGAACTTGCTGTGGCATCTCAACTCCAAACAAACCAAAAGCTTGAGCAAATGGATGGTGACTTTGTGATTCTGATGTTCCAGATGTGTTTCAAGGCCATGGATCACTCATATATGATGTATATGAGGTGTTGGCATGATTGGTTTGGTTTGAATTGCTTCCTATTTCAAAATTCGATAGTGACTTGAAATAGAAGGAAAATTTGTTTTTTTAAGAGTGATTTTGAGGAAAGCATCAGTTGGGGTGCTTTAGTGTACTTAAACTGATCACAAATGAGATTTATTTATAGTAGATCAAGTTTGTTTTGCAAGTAATAGTGAATGGCAACTGGTACAGGTCTTTGGCCAATGGTGATCAAATGGAATCTCAAGTCTCCTCTAGCCATTAACTTGAGATTAGGGAGCAGGCTATGAGTCCTTTGTTACAGGGATAAGGCTATGAGTCCTTTGACACATTCAGTGATCAAAGACTCACTCCATGCCACCTCAATGCACCTCTTGAATGCCTTGAAACAAAATGGGAGTTTTTGGATTTCGAACTTTGAATTTCACATGCCTACATGATGATCTTTTGTCTTGGGAGGCTTGTGGCTCAAAGATCTTTTGCTTTGATCTGATCTTCAATGTTTCTAGAAGGACTACAAGACTTGTAATTGCACAAATTAGCCAATAAGAGCAAATGACCTTTAATCTGTCTTGGGAAGAAACCAGTCTTTGATGCCATGTTCCATGGGTTGTAACTCACTATTTAAATTGAATTTGGAGATGATCTGGTACTTGTTAGAAAGCTCTCATGACATAATTTAACTTTGATGTTCAAGATTGGTCTTTGTTTAACTTGGATCAAGGTGAAAAATGGCCTCAAAGTTGGTAAAAAATGAAACAGATTCTGACTTGAAAATTTCACTAAGTGTTGGAAAAGGGGTCATTTTCATTTTTTGGGATTTTGATCAATCCAAAACTCAAAATCCACGAGGACTTGGAATATGATGTAGTTGACACTTTTGAATTATGTCATGTGAACTTTCATTTGAGCTTTGGATGGAAGAAAAAGGCCTTAGGGTTTGGGAGTTATGACCTTGCAAAGTTTGTACCAAATCACTTTTGTCCCATAACTTAGAAAAATTTAAGTTTCTTATGGTTGCCCCTTTTGCAAGAAACCTCACTTTTCTTGATTTTTCTTTATGAATGATGATCAAAACCATACATTAACATTGTTTTTGACTTAGGGGAACCATATTTGTGAAAAATTCCAAAAAGTCAAACTTGATTTTGGGCACAATTCACTTTTTGTCTGATGAATTCCAAACTGTGTGATCCTTTGTATAATCAAGTTCTTGACCTAATTCAAAACTAATGGATGGATCCATAGCTGTTTTAGGTTGTCTTGAACCATGTCCCAAGGTTTGGGAGCATGTCTTGGTCCAAAGTCAAAGGTACATGTGACTTTTTCTTCAAAACCCTAATTGTGGTCCAGATGAAATTGAAACTTGTGAATCAAGCTTTTTGGATCAATCCATTGTTGTAAATGGATCAATGTGGTGTATTTGAGGCCCTCAAATCATATCTTGAGGTCTTGGTTCATGTCTTGCCTCAAAAGTCAACTTAGGGGTGAATTAGGTCAAGAAACCCTAATTCCTGATTTTTGATGAATGCTTCCCCTGAGGTTATTTTGACTTGATGATTGGATCCATGAGGTCCCTTTGAATATTTTGGATCATGTTTTAAGGTATTGGCTCATACCCAGATGAAAATTTTCATCTGGAGGCCTTGGTCGACCAAAACCCTAATTTGGTGACACTGTCAATTTTGAGGTTTGATCAGCTTGAGATGTTGCACTCTTATGCTTGATTCTTGATATGGGAGACTTTTTGATCCTTTATGGATGTTTGAGAGGTTAGACAAGTTGAAGATCATGTCAATTCTTGATTGATCTTTTGTTTGAGTGCTCTGAGAGGGTTCATAACCCTAATTCTTGATTGTAGTGAAGGCTCAACAATCCTTGAGGAGATTGATGAGGTATGATGGTACATCCATATTGTGGTAATGATCCTCACAATGATGGGGAATCTTGGTGGTAAAAATTTGGGGTATGACAGATGCCCCTATTTAATCTTCTTGGACCCGAAGGTGTGGATGGCGAAGATATTCGGACATTCAGGGTGCAAGAGGATTAAATATCAGAATACCCGAAATTTTGACTGTGGTTATGAATAGCAGTTTGATCATCCATCTTCTTTTGCTAAGCAATGTTACTTAGGAAAGGGTAAAACTTCCCCTCGATCCTGGTTTTTCAGCCACGGAACTGCTCTTAGTTTCTTTTAAACTTCCCCTCGTTCCTGGTCTTCAGCCACATAACTGGTCTAAGTTTTCGAAATAAACCTCCCCTCGATCCTGGTCTTCAGCCATGGAACTGGTCTCAGTTTCTTTTGAAATAAACTTCCCTTCGATTCTGGTTTTCAGCCATGGAACTAGTCTTAGTTTCTTCTTGTCGAGTTCCTTCCTTGACAAGGAATGCTGTCCGTCGTAGCAGTCTTCATCAAACTTCTCGCCGAGTCTTACTGGGGAGACGCCATTTGATGGAAAAAGTTTGAGGTCAGACTTGCTGGGGACACCCATTTGTCTGAGCTGTAGAGGTGTGCAAACTTCCTTGTTGGAGATGCCATTTGTTAACCCTACTAGGGAAATACGAGTCTCTTGAGAGACTGCTTTTGCTTGGGGATATTACATCATACTTTTCTTCGAGATCCTTTCAGAGAAATGCCATGTGATGTAATCCAATTTTGAGGTGTTGATGACTTCATTAACATCGACTTTCTTGGGAGAAAAACCGATGTATTTCCGAGAGTCTTCAGTTAAGAGGCTTTCTCTGGGGATTTTCCTTAATCCGGGAAAGCAAAGATATCATCTTCAATAGTGAAGAGTGATGTTCCAAAGGTGTCTGTCGAATGTCTTTTTTTCCTTTCAGAGGTTCAAGTTATCAAAGTGGTCAAGGACGGTCTCCAATCCAGAAATAAACTGGGGAGAAATTGCTCGGACGATACATTTCCTGGCGAGGAAAGAACTAACAACTTGATTGACAAGATGACTTTAACACTTGGGAATGAGTATGACCAAAGGGATAGTAATGCAATGTGAATATGTATATAAAGCAACTACACATGATGTATGTATGTTTATGCTGACAAAACTGACGCGACATACAGACTAGTGAGTGAATATGACTGGATACTCGGCCACTGCGGGGGATGAAAAGTACCATCGGTTCAAAATAGCAATCCTATCTTTCTTAGGAGAGGTAGACCTTACTGGGGGAGAAATAACCATCAATTGGTCTTTAGAGACAAGAACTCTACCGGGGATATCGGATGGGACATCACATCTGAAACAGTTGATTCTTCATTCAGGTGTGCCGGTTCAGAAGGATTATTTTGATTCTGCATTTTGAGGTTTAATCACTTCCAGAGAAACCATTGATGTTCTTTTTTATGTTCAGTTAGTAAAAAAGAATTGCCATCTTTCTTTTAAAAAGCAAAAGAAAATTTTACAAAGTAAATTCATTTTTGTTTTTTTTCAAGAATTGTTAATCATGTTAAAAATGTCATTCTGTAAAGCAAAAATAAGTGAGAATTGCAAAGAAAAGCCCTAAGGCTCAAATTTTATTGATAGAATGGTAATCAGCCAAGTGCGTGATCCCATAGAGTATTACAAAGTTTAGAAAAATGGTAATTTAATGGAAAAGGGCTACATTGAAACATAACAACCGCTATCCTTCCACCAACTTTGAATTCTGGACATTCTAGGCTTCTGTTGAAGGTGACCTTGACTGAAGACTTCCTAACAAATGGCGTTACTGCTGAGGAGTCAAACTTGCCAGACGTAGTTACTTGCCATGAATCCCTAACTTTTGCCTAGATTGTCTTTTGAGGTTTCCAATCCATCAAGATGATTTTTGCTTATGTCTCTAATTTTTTCCTGGACCGCCTTTTCGGGTTATCAATCCACCGAGACGTTTTTTTTATTTAGGCGAAGTATTTCTTGACAACATCAACATTCATGGGGTAGGCAAACTCCTCTCCATCCATGGTTGCGAGTCTTAAGGTGCCGCCTGAGAAGGCTTTCTTGACCACATAGGGGCCATCATAATTCGGAGTCCATTTGCCCCTGGAATCAGTGAGAAATGATTGTATCTTCTTGAGCACAAGGTCTCATTTTCTGAAGACACGAGGTCAGACCTTTTTGTCAAACGCTTTCTTCATCCTTTGTTGATACAATTGAACATGCCATAAAGCCATCATTCTTTTTCTTCGATTAGGTTCAGTTCATCGTGTCAACTTTGACACAATTCAGCCTCTGTTAGCTTAGCTTCCATCAATATCCAGATTGATGGGATCTTTACTTCTATGGGCAGCACTACTTCCATGCCATATACTTGAGAGAAAGGGGCTGCCCCTGTTGAAATGCAGGCAGATGTGCGATAACCATGAAGAGCGAAAGGTAGCATCTCGTGCCAGTCTTTGTAGGTTACAACCATTTTCTGAATGAACTTCTTAATATTTTTGTTAGCTGCTTCTACCGTTCCATTCATTTGAGGACGGTAGGGAGATAAGTTATGGTGTTCGATTTTGAACTCAGCGCAAAACTCTTTCATCATCATGTTGTTTAGGTTCGATCCATTATCTGTAATGATCTGGCTTAGAACACCATAACAACAGATGAGATTGTTCTTGATAAATCAGACCACTACTTGTCTAGTTACATTGGTGTATGACACTGCTTCGACCCACATGGTGAAGTAGTCAATGACTACCAGGATGAACCGATGTCCGTTTGAAGCCTTGGGTTCGATCATGCCAATCATGTCGATTCCCCATATAGAAAAAGGCCATAGAGAAGAAAGAACTTTGAGATGCGTTGGAGGTACATGGATTTTGTCAGCGTATAGCTGACACTTGTGACACTTCCTCATGTACTTGTAACAATCGGATTCCATTGTCAGCCAATAATATCCTGCTCTCAGAATTTTCCTTGCCATTGTATGTCCGTTGGCATGAGTGCCAAAGGATACTTCGTGAATCTCTTTCATCAACGTGTTTGCTTCTGGTTTGTCTACGTATCTGAGCAAAACCATGTCAAAGTTTCTCTTATAGAGTGTATCACCGTTCAGAAAGAAGTTATCTGCCAGTCTTCTGAGAGTCTTCCGTCTTTCCTTGATGCCCGAGGCGGGTATTCCTGTCTTTGAAGGAAGCACTTGATATCATGATACCAGGGTCTGTCATCTATGACTGCTTCAATTGTGAAGATGTAGGCGGGCCTTTCAAGGCGTATTATGTTAATCTTAGGTACGTCATTCCATTGACCTACACTAATCATGAAAGAGAGAGTGGCTAGTGCATCATCCATGTGATTTTCTTCACGAGGAATGTGATGAAACTCGATTCTGTTGAAGAATGGTAACAACCTTCTCGCGTAATCTTTATAAGGAATCAATCCTGATTGGTATGTGTTCCAATCTTCTTTGATCTGATTGATAACCAGGTTTGAGTCTCCATACACATCCAAGTTCTTAATCCTTAAGTCAATAGCTTCTTCGAGACCCATGATACAAGCTTCGTATTCGACCTCATTGTTTGTGCATTTGAACGTAAGTCTGGCAGTGAAAGGAATATAGGTACCCTGAGGTGTTACGATGATTTCCCCAATTCCGTTTCCATAAATATTGACAGCTCTATCGAATATTAGTCCTCATTGGGAACCTGGTTCTGGCCCTTCACTGGGTAGTGGTTCATCGCAATCTTTCATTTTTCAATACATAACATCTTTATCTAGGAAGTCAAATCCGACTGATTCCAGATCGTCAATCGGTTGATGAGCCAAATGTCGGCTAAAATACTTCCTTTGACGGCTTTCTGAGCGTGGTATTCAATGTCATATTCTGATAAAACATCTACCACTGGGCAATCCTTCACGTGAGAGCAGGTTTTTCAAAGACGTACTTGATCGAGTCCATTTCGGAGATTAACCAAGTAGTGTGACAAATCATGTACTGGCAAAGACGTTTGGCTACCCAAGCCAAAGCGCCACAAGTTTTCTTGAGCATAGTGTATCAAGTTTTACAGTCCGTGAACTTATTGCTTAAATAGTAAATGGCAGACTCTTTTCTTTTTGTCTCGTCTTGTTGGCCAAGCACACAACCCATGGAGTCTTCCAAGACTGTTAAGTAGATGATCAGTGGTCTTCCCTCCACTGGAGGAGACAAAATAGGTGGATTCAACAGATATTCTTTGATACTCTCGAAAGCTTTTTGGCAATCTTTTGTCCATACACAACTTTGATTCTTTTTGAGTAGTTTGAACATCGGCGCGCATGTCGCAGTCATGAGGGATATGAACCTTGAGATGTAATTCAGACGTCCCAAAAATCCTCTGACCTATTTTTCAGTCTTTGGTGAAGGCATTTCTTGAATGGCTTTGACCTTGTCAGGATCAACCTCAATTCCTTTCTGGCTGACGATGAACCCTAAAAGTTTTCCTGAGCGAACACTGAATGTGCACTTGTTAGGATTCAAGCAGAGTCTGTATTTTCTCAGACGCTTGAACTGTTTAGACAGGTGTGGCACATGCTCTTCTTCTGTTTTAGATTTGGCGATCATGTCATCGACATAAACTTCAATCTCTTTGTGCATCATGTCGTGAAACAGAGTTGTCATGGACCTTTGATAGGTTGCCCCCACGTTCTTTAGACCGAACGACATTACCTTGTAACAAAAGGTGCCCCATGGAGTAATGAATTAAGTTTTCTCCATATCTTGTGGCGCCATTTTGATTTGATTAGAGCCCGAGAATCCATCCATGAAGGAGAAGACTTTGAATTTTGTTGTACTGTCTACCAGCATGTCAATGTATGGCAGGGGGAAGTCATCCTTTGGACTTGGTTTGTTCAGATCCCTGTAGTCTACACACATTCTGACTTTTCCGTCCTTTTTCGGAACTGGCACTATGTTAGCTAGCCATTCAGGATATTCTGAGGTGGCAAGGAAACCTACGTCGATCTGTTTCTGCACTTCCCCCTTAATTTTGATGGCCATATCAGGGTGAGTCCGTCTCAGTCTCTATTTCACTGGAGAACATTCTACTTTTAGTGGTAAATGATGTTCCACGATGCTGGTATCCAATCCTGGCATGTCCTGATAGGACCAAGCAAACACATCTGGAAACTCTTTGAGAAGTTTTATCAAATCTTCTCGGACAGTTGGACTGAGCAGTGCTCAAATCTTAACTTCTTTTGTCTCCTCTTCTGAACCCAAATTGACCTTTTCCAACGGCTCTTTGTGAGGCTCAATAGACTTTTCCTCTTGATGAGTAGTCGGGAAATCTCTTCTAGAATTTCTTCGTTCTCTTCTTCTTCAGCTACAAATACCGGGAATTCAAAGTTGGGAGAAGGCATTGGATCGTATGTTTCAATGGGGTTTAAAACAAGCAATCTGCATGACGTAATGATTTGTTTTTTAGGAAAGACGGAGAGGAATGCAAGAGTGTGTGCATTGTATTTTCTGGAAAATGCTTGTTTTTATTTTGGGTTGTTTTAGGATTACCATTTTCTGAAAAGCGAAAAGTGAAAACAAAAATAAATGCGGGAATTTAGAATGACATTATTTATTTATGATTTGTTAATTCTTGAAATACAACCCTATAAAACAAAACTCTGTCGCTTTGGGCTAAGCGAAGAGGGGCATTTAGAGAAAGGCGAGCCCTATAAAAACATCTGTTTCCCCTGGGCAGGGTGAAAGGTTAAAACAAATATGGTAATTACTTAGACTTATGGACGACTTTCGGGACATCGACAACAACCCATTGGCGACGAACTCCTCTGTGGATCACAAAGTCTGGTACCTTATTCCTTGGTTTGTCTTCAGAAACAACGCTGATTTCTGGTGGATTAGAATCATTGGAGTCTTCCTCCTAAGCAAAATTGTCATAGGAGAACTCTTCTGTTGTATCTTTCCTAGTGTTTTCACTCTCAAGAGGATCTCCCCGTCCAATTGGCTGGATGTCCTCGTATATGATGCGAGAGCTTTTAGGAGCGGTGTACTTGACTAAGAAGTCGTACTTGCCACTCGATTGTCCTAAAGTGTCCCACACTTCTGTGGGAGTGGACGAGTCATCTTCCTCGATGACGTTGACCTCAGGAAAAGCATAGTTGATGAACTTTTGTGCTGCAATCCTTGCAGATTTATCATCACGGTGCTGATTATTCTCTAAATGTCCTGAGTAATGATCCCATGGCTCGGTGGGGACGTGGGTATTCTTTTCAATATTACTCAGCTGATAGGCATCGTTGGGCTGACTCTTTTGCCCCAAGCCTTCTCTGTACGACTTCCAGATAGGAAAATATCCTGGGGATCATAATAATCTTGGTCGAAGTTGTCTTTCATTAGGTCATCTTTTAATGAGTTAGGTGGAGCACGACATCCCTCAGGATCACAATCTCCATAGATCATCCAGACGTCTGACCTCAGTATATATCTCGAGCTCTTCATTGGAAAACAGATTGGCATATACGCTTCTCCCTGAGACATATAACTGGTATCGTTGAGATATGATTTCCACTCCTCATCCGTATCGGAGGAGTCGCTCTCATTAATGGTGTGTACTTCTTGAGACACTGGGTGGAGGAAACCTCCACTGTGGAAGAAGTCCTGAATGGGATGAAAACTTTCATCTTTCTTAGCAGTCTGGGTACAGGTTAAAGAGAAACCAAGACCTTTCTTTGTCTTGTTATCCGTAGGAATTATAATCTGTCCCCATCCCTTTACGTCATTACTTTTGATTACTCCGAGAGCGTCCTTGTATAAGGAAATCGACGTCCCTCTTTCTGGTTATTTCTCATTGCTCGCCGAGAGTGCTTCGAACTGGGTTCCAACAACCTCCTCTGGTTCTACATAGGAGAAACATGATAACTTGCTCACGATTAAGGCTTGATCTCCGCAGACTATGACTAACTTGTCTTGACGAACTTCAGCTTCTGGTGAAGTGTCGAAGTGACAGCCCCAGCTTAGTGTATCCAAGGTCTTCCTAATAAACAACTGTATGCTGCCTGGATGTCTATGACCTGGAAAGTGACTTGGAAAGTGTGAGGACCGATGGTTATGGGAAGATCGACTTCGCCGATAACTATTTTTCTGGATTCGTCAAAGGCTTTGACGATGATCTCACTGCCTCTCATCAGAGCTCCTTGAAATGATAGTCGCATCAGAGTCGATTTTGGTATAACATTCAAAGATGACCCTGTGTCCACTAATACGCTGGCTAAAGCATCGTCTTGGCAGTTGACTGTAATGTTAAGTGCCATATTATGATTCTTACCTTCTTTCGGTAATTGTTCATCACTGAATCCTAAGTTGTTGCAGAAAGTGATGTTGGAAATGATGTTGTCAAATTGTCCTACCGCTATGCCTTGTTCCACAAAGGCTTGCTCTAAGACTTTCTGCAGAGCTTCCCTGTGAGCTTCGGAACTAAGTAGGAGAGATAACACAGAGATTCGAGATGGAGTTTGTAACAGTTGGTCCACAATGTTGTACTCGCTTTTCTGGATGAGCTTTAGCATCTCATCGTTGTTCTTTATAAGTTCTAGATTACTGGATTGCCCGACTTGTTGATTTGGAACTTCTGTTTGAGGTTCCTTTTCTTTGGCAGGTTCTCCAACTCCTCTGTTGAAGATCCGACTGCTCCGGGTAACTCGATTGATGTCGGCAATGTTCACGACGGAGGGTAATGAAGTTTCCTTTCCATTTTCAATGGTCGTTGCACTGTACTTGTAAGGGATAGCCTTCTCTGATTTGTACGGTATTGGTCCTGGCAGGTAAATAACCACAAGAGCTTTCTGATTTCTCTGACCGTTATATGCAACCTCAATCAGTTCCTGGTTGGGAACTTTTCTACTATTAAGAGGGACTCTTGATTCATTGAGTAGAGGGATTATAACGCAAACGTCCTTGGTTTTTCCGTGATTGGAAATTTTGACAGTGCTTTCGCTTTGACCAGCGAGAGAGTCTTGTACCATGTTAATCGACCCAGAACTTGAACATGGTCGAATCTCTCTCCGGTCCAACTGATTTTAAAGAGCTTCTCGTATGAGATAGCATCCTTGGTTGTTCTCCGAGCATACTCTACAGCGCTTATAATTATGCGGTGGTACCCGGCCACACCCGCTTTGTATTCAGTGCATCTTTACTAGATCTGTTTCCATTGAGCGGACATCACAACTTTGATGTCTATCAGGATTCCCGTTAGTCATGCTAATCTGTTGTGTAGCTTCATCCAGGTAGATCGGAAGCCACCAGTGCTCTAATAGAGTTTGAAGTGTTCTTTGTACAAGCGCACACCCTTGGTCATCTTCACGACACTCTTCACAGTCTTGATAATCATGTGAAGCCAGAAAGCCGAGTTTGACTTGCTTAGAATGTAATTCTACCTGACTGGTATTCATCAAGCGTATGTCAAAGATCTGAACCATATTGACTTGATGGTTATTCCTTTCTCAGTAGTCTTGGATCAATCCGAGATCCATCTAACGTTGAAGGGCCTCTTGTACAAAAGAGCATCCCTAATTGCTTGTTGAGCAGATCAGATAAGTGTTGTAATCGTGTCGTGGCAGATTATAATATCGACTTTGCCTTGAATCCATCTCCACCAAATTGATGTTCATCACAAGAATGTTGTGACTCTAAACAATGTTGGGATGTGCATGGGCCATGTTGACCTCCCAGATCCTGTGATCCTGAATCCATCCCAGATCCATTTGTTCTTGTAATGTTGTTTGCACTACGGAACACCCCTAATTGTTTTTTGAGCAGATATCACACTGGTGATAATTGTGAGATGACACATGACCGTACCCACTCTATCTGCAATGCATCCTCACCAGATTGGCTCCTAATAGGAGCACATCATGAATTTGATAACTGCGGCTAGATTCTTTCTCTATTAAATTCTCTGCAGTCTTCTCATGTTACGGCAACGAGTTCGTTTAAACATTTAGATTAGTATCTTTGAAAGATAAGATCCCGTTCCTGACAAGCTTCTTTACATCAGACTTGAAGCTGAGACAATTCTCAATGGTGTGCCCCGATTCTCCTTGATGGTAAGGGCAAGTTTGATCCACTTTGAACCAAATAGGTGGATTTTCTGGAACTGTAAAAGGAGTCCTAGTTTGGACGTGCCCCTTGGCCAGTAGAAGTGGAAACAGTTCTGCGTACAACATTGGTATGGGGTCAAACCCTAATGGTCGTGTCGTATGATTATTGTTATTATATTGTTGACGAGCTTGCTGAAGAGGCTGTTGTGGCCTTTGTTGATACTGTTGTTGACTTGGTTGGCTCTGAGCAACCTGAGGTTGATGAGTCGGAGCTGGCGCTGGGTTGATAGTGGGAGTTATCACCGCTACTGGTTGATACCTTCGTCTTTGCTTTCCCAGAGAGATATTACTGATATCCTGCTCTTTCTTCTTTTGGAAAGCACTACCATATCTCTTGGTACTGCTAGATGGCTCTGCATCTTTGACCAGCCGTCCTTCTCGGACTGCTTCTTCAAGGTGTACTCCCATGTTAACCATCTCAGTGAAGTCACTGGTCGCGCTTGCAACCATTCGGTCGTAATAGAACGAGCTTAAGGTTTTCAAAAAGATCTTGGTTATTTCGTTTTCCACAAGAGGGGGACAGATCTGAGCGGCAATTTCACGCCATCTCTTAGCATATTCTTTAAAAGTTTCTTTGTCCCTTTGTGACATTGCTCTGAGTTGATCCCTATCTGGTGCCATGCCCAAATTGTATTTATACTGCTGAACGAAGGCAGCGCCGAGATCTATGAAAGTACTGATCTTGGTGCGGTTTAAACCCATGTACCATTTGAGTGCGGCACCGGTTAAACTTTCTTGGAAGTAATGGATCAGTAGCTGTTAATTTTCTGTTCGGGTATACATTTTTCGAGCGTACATCACCAAATGACTTTGAGGGCAAGAGTTGCCTTTATATTTTTCAAAGTCAGGCACCTTGAATTTGTGCGGTATCATTACATTAGCGACCAAACAGAGGTCTGTGGCGTCCTTTTCGAATAAGTCTTGACCGCGAATGGCATGCAGTTCCTTCTGCATTTCCAAGAATCGTTCCAGGAACTCATTCATTCTTTCGTATATGTCTTTGTTTCCACCAGGAATGGCTTGCAGAATTTGTCCTTCTGGGAGAGTGTGTACCACTGATTGTGGTATAAACATTATAGCGGTGACTCTTGGTGCTTCTATACCCTGAAGTTTGTAACCTTTAGGAGTCGCGGTTGCAACCCTTGCATCTTCGTTTTCCCGAAGTTTGTAACCTTCAGGTCCAATGGTTCCTGCTACGGCTTCTGGTTCTTCAGTGACCGGTGGAATGTATCCTTCAGGTATAAAGTTGAGAGGCATGCCCCAGGGGCGACCGTTAGGCATGTTGTACCAAGGATGATTCTCATGTGTCTCCATTACGGGCGTAGATGTGATCTCTGAGATTACAGTCTTTTGATGTCGCTGCTCCTGAGCTGCTGCCAGGGATTACATGTTACTGTGAAGTTTTTCCAAACTTTCCTTCAGAGCGTCGATTTCTTCTCTCAGATCTCTGTTCTCTTCCTCGAGATCGTCTATTTTCTTTCGTCGATTGACCCGAGTATTGTATGAGTGAGACAGTTTGACTCTAGAATCGTGACACATACGTGAGACTCAAAGATAAGAAAAATGTGTTATGTGAGAATGATGAATGATATGCAATGACATATTTTTAGTTTTTGTTTTAATCAAAAACAAACTTCAATAAATAGATTGCAAATATCATACAGTGGGGGGGGGGGGGGGAGGGGAGGCCCCTTTTATTGAATTCGAAAGATTGTAGTATTATACAAGGAAAATGACAGTAATTTACAAAGTTCTGTAAGGAAAATGTCTAAGCTCATAGATCCTGAGTCCTCTCTGAAGAGAGCTCTGATGTTGGTTTTGGTAGTTTCCTTTTCTTTGACCAGGGCTCTTCAGCCGTCCTCGGGTTGTCAGTCCTTTGCCAAGTGAAAGGAGCGAGCAAATTTCTTCGGTCTTCTTGACTTTCCACAGTATGCAGCTCTAATATCTCAATCAGAGCACCCTTTTCTTTTAACAGTTCCTGAATCTTGGTACATTCCAAATTGAAGATTTGGTATTTGTTTTTCCAAGAGCTTTTTTCACGTTGAACTTTGTTGAGAGCGACCTGGAGTTTTTCCGCATTAGACATGAAATAAAGGATAAATTCCTTTAATGGAAAAACTTCTTTGCGAGGGTAAGGCATTCTCAGCTTGAGGGCTCTAGTTTGTACCCAGTGGAGATAAGGTTCTATAGAGGTACAATTTGGTCTTCCTGGAGACTCTCTTCCTTTCTTGTGAATGTGTTGCCAGACATGCACTATTTCCTTCTTTAGTGCTCTGTCATTTTCCGCTTCCTTGAAGAAAAGACTTTCCAGATGAACATTATGTGGGATATTCTTCATCGGGTATCCGAGCTGACGGAGAGCTAAATTTGGATGATAGTTGATTCCTCCTTTAGTTCCAATGAGGGGTACGTTAGGGAAATTTCCACATCGGTCGATGATCTATATCCCTTCATAAATCCTATTGTACCAATCTATGTCAGAGCTGGTGAGGGACATAATCCTTTGTGACCAACATAGAGTACTCTTGTGATCCCAAAAAGCAGCAGACTTGGGCAAATGGGAAATAAACCATTTGTAGAGTAATGGTACACAACATGTGATCATTTCTCCGCTGTACAAATTCCTTAAGTGTACAAAATGATAAGCATCTGCGAGCAGGGTTGGCACGTGGTTTCCTATCAAGAATATCTTAACATCATTGGTATCAACGAAGTTATCGATGTTGGGAAAAAGGAATAACCCGTATACGAGTAGAACAAAGATATCTTCGAAAGAAGTTATGTTTCCTATACAAGAAAAGTATAGAGCTTTCTCCATCAGGAATTTAGCTGGTAAACCCTGGATTCCTCCTTTAGTGGTCATGTGAGTCCTAACTTCTGACTCGTCCAAAGAGAGTGCTCTTGCAGTGGCTTGTTCCTTTAGAATTTCTTCCAGTCCAGAAAATGGAGCTCGATCAGTGATAGGAAAATCAATCAGATGAGAGTACTCTTCCATTGTTGGTGCCAGTTGGTAATCCGGGAAATTGAAGCAGCGGTAAACGGGATCGTAGAACTATATCAGTGTAGACAGGATTTCTTCAACCACGTTAACCATTAATAGAGACAACAGTCCTTCGTGCTTAGCTCTGAAAGCCTCAGGGTTGGTAATCACTAGCAAACTTCCTTAAGTCCTCTAGTTTTAGAGCCTTGAAGGTGTACTTGTGCGTCTTTCTTCTACCGAAATCCATAACGCAACCTCTGATATTTGCAATTATTGTTTTAGTTTATTTTGAAAAAAGAGATTTTTTTCTTGTTTGAAAAGAGTTTTTTAGATGAATACCTGAATGCAGCACACAAAAACATTTGAAAACATGGGTTCAAGGGTTCAACGTCACGAGCATGGAGTCATGGCTCTACCCATCCCCAAAGGTTGTACTATTTTGGTCAATTTTTTGTACCTGTAGAACGGGTTTTAAGGTTCCCATAATCATTGACCCCTCCTAGGGATATCAACAGCAGGCTAATTCACTCGAGCGAGCTGTAATATCCTAAGGTGAATCTCATTTGAGTGTAGTATCGCATATCAACTATTCCCGATAGTCACCGCACTACCAAATGGTCATATGGTTAAAGTCTACTAAATCCTCAGGGTCATGGGTACCACACTAGGAAAGAAAATGCTTTCATGACAATCGGTCGTTTAACATCGATACTTCCGTACCGGTACCTCGACTGATTCGGTGGACTGTCAAGTTACACTAATGCATAAATAACATTAGAATTATTGATATTATATCTAATTTATTGAAAAAGATATAAAAGATATATATTAATTTTAATGCATTTATTCAACACCAATTTTCTATAATATCAAGTGTTAAATTTGCATTATTTTTGTTAAAAAATAAATATTTTAATATAGGACATTTGATTTTAGAAAAAATAGGTGTAGGATATAAAAGCGGTGGTAAAGTTGTAAAAAATAGGTGTAGGATATAAAAGCGGTGGTAAAGTTGTAAATATAACCATGGTGTGTTAATATATATATATATATATATATATATATATATATATATATTATCTTACATTGCTAAATCCTCACAGAGGGCTCTCGGCCTCAAAGTCTCACTGAATCCTCTCTTTTCCACATTCATGACCTCAAACCCTTTCGCAACCTCCTTCGTTATGATCTGTTCAAGATCTCAAACCACTTCGTTCTTTTCCAATTACCTTTCCTCCTCCGTTTGCAGCTTCAGTTCACAAACTCTATTCTTCTTTGGCTATTGTGTAATCCTTCTCTGGAGGCAATACGGCAACACAATTCCCTCTAATTGGGTGGCAATGTATCCAACAATGCAAGCCTACTCTATATGTGTAGGTGACAAGGTAAAAACCCTACAACCAACAAAATGTGCTAGATTGTGTACTTTTTATAATTCATCTCTTGATTGGCCAGTTTAAATCAAATTTGATTTGACGGTAAGTTTTTGTTTTTATCTCTTGATTTTGATCTCTAGAAACAGTCATTAAACAAATCGAGGAAGCGCCAAAAAAATCCACCTCTTTGTAAGATATTGCAATGTAGTGAATTTTCCAGTTTGTAAGTCAATTCATTCTCAAAAAAAAATAATAACTCATGTTGTTTTGTTCTTGCTTCTAAATTAAGTAAAACATTTATTGATTTGGCAAAAAAAAAATCTTTAGATTGTTTAGATCTCGCTTCTTTATTTTGTTCTTGGTTAAAGCTGATGACAGTGACGAAAATGGAGTGGGTTTAAAGTTTAAAGGGGTTTTGGTTCCAGATTAATGAGTGTTTAAGGAATTTAGTTAATGTTGTTAGGCCACCTAATGAAAATCATGAGAGGTAGAATTGAAATTTTCACTAGTGTATTATAATAATTCTTACATATAATGTGGCCTCCCTTCCTGGACTTCACATGTTTGAAACCTCCTTCTTAGTAACCTTCATCTTTAATTTGCCATTTGTCTTCACAAACTTTTGAAGTCCTCTTCCGCGTCTTCCCGTAACCATAAGTTGTTCTTTAGTTTGCTAGGAAATGAGCTTTATTTTGGTGTTTACTCTAACATTATCATGTGTTCGCATTTGTCAAAGGAGGAACTTATTGTTTTAGAAATGATTGGTGAAAGGTTTGGACTTTAATAACCCGATTCCCTGCATTTAAGGTTGACTCAATTGATGTGAAATATTTTTAACTTTTTGGCAATTACTTTAAATGATCTTACAAAACATTTCTTAAGGATGTATTGTGGCAGCTATTTAATTCAAGTTTCAATCTAATTATTTTTCTACGTATTCATTGATTATGAAGTTTTTTTAGAAATATTCTCTATTCCAATTGACCTAAGGTTTTATGTAATTTCTTTATTTGTTATTATTATTGTATATCTGGACTATCTTACATAAATATAACTTTTTTTTCCTTAAGAAATCATAGTGACATCTTGAATGGTTGCAACAAAGACTCGAGTAGGTAGCTTTTCTTATAATGTATCGATTGTTACATCTCAGAATTTTGGAGTAAAGCATGACCCCAATAGGGCAACATTCATGCCATATGGGATTCTTGATCTTGACGGAAAACTCTCTCCAAAGGTAAATTGATCACGAGTTTTTTTCTTTTTTTTTTTTCTTTTCATGGAATATTTAGGGTTAATTATATGAAACCCCCTGCCATGGTTTTAAATTGCGGTTGCGGTTGCGGATGTTGCGGTTGCGGCCAATGCGGTCACTGCGTTGCGCATTGCGGCTGTTGCGGCGTGAAATTATTTTATACGCATATTAAATATAAAAAAAATTGTAAAATTATTGTAATTATTTATATTTCTTGTATTTATAGTTGTGTATTAGTTTTAATTCATTTTTAGACTACTTTTAGACTATTGTATCGTATTTATGTATAATTTAAATTGAATTCTAATAAAACAAATATTAGCATAAATAATATTGTAAGATTAAACAAACATAAGTTGCTAGAAAGTAATGTTGCAAGTACATAATACAAGTTACAATTTATTTAAAATAAAAAGGACTATAGACACAAACATATTAATGTCCTATATTGCAATCTTGATGGTGAAAAACATCATCATTTTGTCGCACAGATGTCTTCACTGCAAAAAAAAAAACAAAAAGATGATGAAACTCCTAATTAGTACCTTTAAATTGCATCTAAAATTAAGACTTTTCATACATATAGTTAACTAAATATAAATTCAAATGTTTGAAAATATAACTTACGTGTCTCTTGCTACCACATAGTGGAATGACGTGAAGGAGCATAACTTGTACTTTCACTCTGACTATCATCTTGTGTAGCTCCTTGTCCAAAGACATAACCAAAAAAATCACCATTTGATTGTTGATGATAAGGATTGTGATCATTCATTGACTGTTGGTAGTAAGGAGGAGCTTGATCACTAGGATATTGGTTATAAGAGTTGAAATATGGATATTGGTAAACAGGTGGATAAGATTGTTGACTACTTTGTGATGAATCGCCAATCCCAAAATCATTAAAACTATGAGCAATACTAGAAGAGGAAGAATCTTCAAGTGAAATATTTTGCTTTCTTTTCCCCTTTCTTCCAGATTGTGACACATTACCTCTTGTCTCAAGTAGTGAGTTGTCAGAACGATCCATATCAGTCAAGTTTCTATAACGCCTATAATTTGGTGGTGTTTCATGATATGGATCAAGTTCATCATCATCTCCTTCATCATCACATCCATCACCTTCACCTTCATTATCCACTTCATTACCACCATCATCACCACTATTTCCGCTTGGTGGACTTAAACCACCACCACTTTCATTAGATTCACTATTATCATCAACGTTTTCATCATCTGTATCAACTATCGGCAACCATTCTGCATTTTGAACTCCATCCAATAATGGATTTTCCCTCTCTTCAATCCAATGAGATAATGGATCTTCTTGAAATATATAGTCAAGATTTATCGGTTCAAAATTTGCTTCTATTTTTTCCTGACTCTTCCTTAATTTATCCCTCATTCGCAATTTCATGTTGTAATGTGTGAAGATAAACTTATGCAATTTTTTGTACTTCAATCTGTTTCTTGTCTTTGTGTGGATATAGCTAAATGTACTCCAATTTCTCTCACAGTTTGTGGCAGAGGTTGTTTGACTAACAACTTTCATAGCCAAACGTTGAAGCTCAGGAGCACATGAACCATGGTATTCCCACCATTGGGCTTTTCAAATAAGGAAAAAATAAAATTATTGGTTATATTAAAAAATAAAGTATATTTATAAAAACTTATAAAAAAACTTGTAGTTAACCTGCATCCATCTTAGACCAAGATTTTTGAGCTAGAGGCGTACCAAACGTTTCACTCTTTTCTCTAAAAAGTGTTAGCTATATAACAAAACATATCAGTACATAAACAAATTTCTTGATAAATAATTTAGCATATCAAAATATAATATCCATTACTTACTTGGTTTAGAGCTTTGATTTGATCATCCATGTTTCTTTCTATCTTCATGATTACATTAGTTGTCCCATTAAATGTTTCTTTATACACATCTCTTCCATGTTCAATTCCATATTGAAATTGTGGATTAAGAAAATAACCTAGAAGTCAAAATCAATTATTGAGGATATGATATTATAAATTTAAATTTCATGACAAAATTAAAATTATAAAATATATTGACATACCAGCAGAATGAAGATCAGAGTGCATGAATTTCCAACGCTTGTCAATGATGTCATTATATTTGGAATGATAACGAGAATTTTTTTGAATTGCTTGTTTTGCTCGATCAATGGCCTCATATATGAAACCCATTGTTGGTTTCTCATTACCATCAACTAGCCTCAAAACTTTTACAATTGGCTCAAATACTTTAAATATATCATTAGCCTTACTCCAAAAGTCCCTACTCATAACAATTTTCCTTGCTTCATATCCCGGTCCTTTCTTTTCTTTACCATACTTTGTTTTTCTAAATTCTTCAGAATTGAACATGTTTTCAAGACCTTCCTTTTGTCTCACAATTGCTTGAAGTTGTAAAAATTGTGTTGCAAATCGAGTAACACCAGGACGAACAATATCTCTACCACCTGTATATTTTTTCATAAGACTCACAATATATGTGTGGTTATAGATGAAGGTTGTCACCATTTTTGCTTCACTTAATAAATTTTGTATGCTTTTCTTTTTTCCTATATCCTCCAAGCAAATATCTAAACAATGAGCTGCACAAGAAGACCAGTATAAATGTGGTCTCTTCTCCATTAACTTTTGACCAGCTGATTTTAATGCGGCTTCGTTGTCTGTTACCACTTGAACTACATACTCTTCACCCACTTCTTCCACAACTTTATCCAACAATTGAAAGTAGTAGTCAGTGTTTCTACTATCAACATCAGAAGCATCGACAGATTTCCAAAATACAGTACCTTTATGACAATATACCAAGAAATTCATTATATGAGTATGGTTGGTACTGTCTGTCCAACCATCGCACATTATTGTTGCTCCTCTTTCTTGCCAAATTTTTTTCATACCATTCATCCACTCCAACATTTCCTTATATTCAGCTTCTAAGTAAACATTTGAGATTTCATAAGGAGTTGGGCATTTGGCTTTTCCCACTTCAGAAGCAGTATAAATCAAATTATGCAACCAAGGAGAGTTAGATAAATTCATAGGCAAACGCTCGTAAATTATAAATTTACTTACAGCCTCTCCAAGCCTTTTTCTCCAAGTCTTCAAAAATCCTTTACCAGCTCTTGGTTGTTTCATACTTTTGCTCCTAACAAGATCAATATTAGTAGATCTCAAAGAAAAAGAGATATCTTCTGGCCTTTCAGCCCCACTAACATGAGAGCTTCCACCATGTTCATATACATTTTCAGAAGCCCTTATTTCTCGTCTGAACTTTTGCATATTTTCCCATTCTCGATGTGATCTAAGGCTTTCTTGTGTTGCATATCTCAATTGATCATCAATAAGAGTATTCTCATCTTCATCTGCATCTTCATCATCTCCTCTTAAACGTTCTTCAAATTCTTCTTTTCTTCTCTTAGAATCATTTCTCTTCGCTTTTGAATCTAGTAAAAGTTTCATCATATTTTCTCTAACCATAGTTGTTACTCTAGCACAAGCTGCAACTTGCCCTTTCATGTGTGCTATATGTTGCTTCAATCTCGTAATGCCGCCTTTTATTACTAGATTGCAAAGTTTACAACGAACATTATTACGACTTCCAGGTTCCGGCGTTCCAAAGTACCATCCAATATCCTCACTTGGAGCACCATCCAAACCTCTTGTAGGAAATTGTTCTCGTGGAGGCATTATTCAATAATACCTATTAATTGAATATATAAATAATTAGTTAAAAACATAAAAAAAAAAATTATTCAAGCATCACAAAATCACAACCTTTAATTTTTCTAATATAAATGATAAAGCATTGTGTAAAAAATGTGTAGAATATATTACATTTATATTGTCATTACATTTATATTGTCATTACATTTATATTATATTTATAGTAAATAAAAATATGTAAAATGTATTATTAGAATGCATTAATAGTAAATGATAAATTTGAATTTATTATTAGAATAAATTAGTAAATAATAAATTACTAACATTTGTACCACATTTATACTAAGTTACTATATTTGACTTTTCAACCACTAAATAAATCACAACCACTAAATAAATAAATGATATACATTCACATGATATAAGCTGTATTTCACTACACCATTGAGTCCACCGACACAAAAGACAAAATGGAGGTGGATTGAAAATTGCAAGCTCTTAAAAGTGCCACTTATGCCAAATAGAACCAAAAAGATATAATATTTTATTTTTTTATTTCTCACATGTAACCCATCTTCCTCTTAAATTACTTACAGTAAACATAAGAAAACCAGTGATATGAAACTACAAGTCATAATGAAACATAAGAAAACTGACCTCATAATGAAACTACAAGTCCATACGAAAATCACTCTCATAAATTACTTACAGTTACACTTCCATTTAGAATTGAAGAAAGGTTGAGCGAGTTCTGCTTCACAAAATGCAACAGAGGGAGAAGAGGAACATGAAATCTTGAAGATGTGAATTAGTGAAGTGAAGTAAAATCATTGAAGCAAATACAATATAAATACAACTTCAGAACTTCTTGTATTTGGAATCTTCATGAAAGATATAGAATGACATAAAGCCAAAGTAACTTGTTTTTTGTATTTGGAATTGGAATCTTTCTACAGAGCAGAAGAAAATTGGACATAAAGTAAGATTGTTGTCTCCTAGCTTTTCCTATATGAAATATTCGGATTCTATACTTTTTTCTGTAAAAAAATCACGTGTTGCAGCCTGTTGCGGTTCTGATGCGGTAAATACCGTTACGTTGCGGTTGTGTTGCGGCAATGATGCGGTTGTTGCGTGTGATTTCTATTCACACCGCAATTGCGGTCCGTTGCCGATGCGTTACACGCCGCAACCGCAATATTGCGGCTGCATCAAGTGATGCAGACCGCAATTTCAAACCCTGCCCCCTGCTATTAGGGCGAGATTTGATATTGTCCCCCTGAAATTTTTTTTTTTTGAACTCTCCCTCATAAAACCAAAAACCTACTTTTACCACACCCTTTTACTGGTGTTGGTGACTGGGCATTAATTAATTGGTTAGGTGGCTATTTGTTTTTCTTTGTGGCTTGCTGACTGTGTATAATAGTGAAGCATTGATATACATCATAATAATCTCATTAATTAACAAAAACTAAACAATTAAATTGAAAATAGAAAAATTAAAAGAAAAAAAACAACTAAATTAACTAGTACCAACTCTTAATTACTCTATAATATAATCTAAACATATCAATTATTATCATTATTATTCCCTCATTTTTTTTAATCTCTAAAAAAAAAAGATCAAGAAGAAGAAGAAGATCCATTAGTAGCAGAATCCATTAACCATTTCTTCATCTCTCTTCTGCATCTTCCACCCAACCCTCTCAGCGAATTCATGCATCTCATCCTTATGCTCTTGAGTGAATTTCGTTCTGAATCTTTTTCTACTAGCTCCCATCGGAGAACCAAGGTTTAACGACGCTGTTGTGTTTTCCGGCGAGATCGAGAGTCCAGCTCCGACACCAGAGAGTGCTAAAAGCATATGTGGAGCTGATGGGTATGACGAGATCGGCGGTGGAGACGGGGAGCTTGGCGAACGGGATTGAAACAGCGGCGGAGGTGGTGGGTTGTGGCGGTGGTGAGGTTGATATTCAAAAACGGTGGAAATCGGTTCTGGGGTGGTGGCGTTTAAGAACCCCATTTGAAGAAGATGAACGAAGATAAACGAAGAAGAGGGTGAGGAAACGCAGAAGAGGGTGAGGAAACCCTAGCAATTGGAGATTATATTCAAACCCTAGCAATCAGAGGCAATTGATTCAATAAATCAACACAATATATTTTGTTTCATTAAAGAAATTTATCGAAGCATCGCTATATTATTTCTGAAATTTGTTCTCTTTGTTCGATCCATGGAATGACTTTGGCGGTTGTTGTTTATGCTTTTTCCGTAAAATACGGTGGGTAGAATACGGTGGCCGGAAGGAGTTTTAAGGATGGTGGTGATGATGAAGGGAAACGGTGGTTGAGATCAAGTGAAGGCAGAAGTTGAAACGGTTACACAGGGAAGAAGAGGAATGAGGGTCAGATGGGTTTTGATGCAGAAAAATTGGGATCAGGCTTGGGTGATTTTAACCCACGAAAGGCACCATGACTTTCACCCAAACACTGTAACACCCCAGTTCCCATCGCGAATAAATAATACATAAACAATATCAGAGTAACTAAAAATATCGTTTTTCCGACAGAAACAGGGATGCCACATTTTAGAGTAAGAAAACACAATCCCTGCTCATAAATTTGATACATAGCATAAAATAGAATACCCTCAAAGGGGAAACTTTTTCCACAATAAAGAAAATGTCAATTATGGAATAAAGCAGAAAGATCCATAACCGACTTGTTTTACAAAATAAGTCCTTTTAGAACCTCTACTATACACAAAAGACTACCAAATACATTCAACAATTATATACATATATAACATAATCGTTCCCCGACTCCCGTGCTACGTATCAGAGCAGACACCAAGACCTACGCAAACGAAGATCTAACTCTTCCACTTGCCTCCACGCCTCTAAAGTTGACAATCTGCACTATGCCATAAAAGGCATATTCCAGCAGAAGGGTGAGAAATAACAACTAAACCAAGATTGCATAATAATATGCAAAAAACACATAAACATCATATACATAGTTATTCTCACCTCACACATCACATACCAATACATATAGCAAGCCACAGATGTATAACATATTTCTAACAATCCAACCACATAGCATATGACAATTATACCAACATAATCACACATTTGCACATAAGGCATACCAAGTCATAGCATTTATCACATATGCACATCAAATTACCAATGCTATTACAATCTCAACACATAACAAATCAATGCACAATTTCCACACATAATCAATCAAATCATGATTTTCCACACATAATGCATCCATTCACAATTCTCACACATAATCACACATTCCAATCAAACATATACCATTCAATACAATTGCACATATTTCATCTCATCAATCACAATCACATTTCCATGCACAATTAATTCATGATTTATGCAAATGCACAGAGACCGACACAACGACTCTATGCACATGCCATGCGGTACCGACTTCCAATGTCACGTCATCAGTCCAATCCGGTCGCTTTAAGTCCTCAGGCATCGCCTCATATTTTCGAGGCACACGACGTTATTGATTGACTTAGGTCCTATTTAAGGCACCCAATCCGATCACTTTAAGTCCTCAGGCATCGCCTCATATTTTCGAGGCACACGATCGTCTATAATCATCGCTTTAAGTCCTCAGGCAGCGCCTCATATTTTCGAGGCCCACGATGTTATAGCAGATTCTCTCTGGAACCAAACCGTCACTCAGGACGTTTCCACAATGCATATTATGATGCTTGGCATACAATGACTCATGACTTTCACATTGCATACACACACACATCCACAATCATGCATATATCATCAAATACCACACTTAGCATTTTCTTTGCCTTTCGGCCACAAATCATCACCACAACATGTCATCACATGCATTTTCATTACACAACATACATTGATATTCAATCAAACCATGTATTTACCGCACAACAACAACATTATCACGCATCGAAGTCTAATTCAAAACAATGCACATACTTGCCATAAGGCCACAACCCATCATCACAACATTTCGTCATGTATATTAACATCATATAACAGCACTCAAGCTACACGTTACATATTAAAAGCATATAGCATGATAACATATCAATCGCACACGTTGTACGCGATCAAAACCCGACAACCCGACTATTTCCCAAAAAATACGAATTAATTAAATCATATTTTACCCTCCAAACCATTTTTAAAAGAAAGAATATTTCATTAGCTTTCTAACGCTTCGAACGGGGGTTAAAACGGATTTACGGTTCAAAAGTTACGATCGAAACAATTTTGAAGAAAAACCTACAGCAGGCCTGACACGGCCGCCCGTGTTGCGTGACACGGCCGTGTCACCCAAAAATCCCAAATGGCCGCAAATTGACACGTCTGACACGGCCGCCCGTGTTGTGTGACACGGCCCGTGTCAGAACCCAGCAAAATGCATTTTCTTACCGTCGGAAGCCTTCCGGACCTCCGATTTCGATTCCGTAAAAAGCTGCGGACTCAGAATTCAATGTACTACAATATTTTCACTATTAAAAAGCCATCCAACACATTTTACATTTTTGAAATATTTTAAAACATGATTTTATCAATTAACCCGATTCTAAACTCGATCAAAATCACTCGAAAACACACCAACAACCATTCCCCGATTAAATATCAACCTATACCAATATTACCAGACATATCCAAACACTTTTACTCGATCACAACATCAATTTGCACAAAAACCTCAATATATACCAAAAACTCAAAAGTTATAAATTCAACTCAATTCAATCAAACGATCACACTAAATCAAGACCCAACATCACACGACTCTACTACGCGATTTATTCCGACTTTCGTCCGTGAAAACATCGATTTCTATCCATTTTTCTCATTTCGACCTAGAATTGGAAACTAGAGAAAATAACCAAAACCATCCAGGAAAACATACACATATGCATATACAAGCAAGATATAATTGAAACTTCTCACCCTTACCCGATTATTCGCGCTTTAAACGGATGAATCTTCGATTTTCCACTCTTTTCCTCTTCTCCCTTTCTTTCTTCTCCTTTCTCTTCTCTTCTTTTTCTTTTCTTTTTCTTTCCTCTCTTTTTCTTTCTATGTTTCTATTTAAATGAAAATATCTACCCCTAAAAAGACCAAATTACCCCTACTCTCAAATATCTCCCAAACGCTCTCAAAACGCGATAAAACATAACCAGTGATGAAAAATAATATATTGCCAAATAAAAGTCAAGAATAAAATAATATAAAAACAAAAATAATTAAATCGATTCGATTAAATAAATAAGACAAAACGGGGCGTTACAATTCTCCCCCACTTAGACATTTTCGTCCTCGAAAATATACAGAGTCGAACAACTCCAGACACGACTCTCGCATCCGACTAACAAACCAACATGCCAACAAAAGGCACACCACGAATAACACAAACTGACACACCACCTAGCTAACAGCAGCTACAACAACGACACGACAACAACGACAACGACAAGATGCAAAGCCCATACAATGCACTTGACGACCAACTCACAACTCAAAGAATACCCAAGTTACGAACACACAGGTTCACTCTTGAACCGAAACACAACAAAATCGTTACCATCACCACAGGTAACACTCCCCTAATTCACCACAAAGAATTAGCCACACGCACTCGAACCATTACGATGGAAACGAGGCAACAACACAAACAAGAACACAAGTTCCATGACACATCATCGATTCCACAACCTCTACAAAACCAGAATACCAACATCCTTGTCACACAACCTTATTACAACAATGCTACGATTCACCAATCGAACATACAACCAAACATCCATCTACATAGTAGCCCATGAATAATACTTAAACCTTTCACTTAACACTTTCATCCTGAAACGTCCAATGGTCTCATCATTCCTACATGTTTCCAATGTTCAACCCATGAACTCTTACCAGTCACACACGCATATACGAAATGTGCCACATCACGCTTCCACTGCGCACTCTGACTACTCAAAACCATCAAGTATGCCAATCTCATGTCCAAAGTCTAACTCTTTCTCATATTCACCAAAAACACTATTCACTTTAATATTTCCAACCTCACACTCTACTGTGTTAGCTTACACACCAGACACAAGTCTCTGAACTGCTCAAATGATTTTAATTCTCTATCCATCAAAACAGACATACATAGAAACCTTCGACGTAACTCATCCGGCACAACCTCGGCTTTTCCCAAAGGATAATCCAAACCAAATTCATAACTCATCACAAATTCTAACCATCCTCATCGTCTCATACTCTATTCCTTCAAACCAACCAAGTACTCTAAACTCTTGTGATCACTAAACACTTCGAACCTAGAGCCATAAGGATAATACCTCCAAATATTCCAACACAATACGACCGCAACCAATTCCAAATCCAGAATAGTATAGATCCTTTTATAAATCCTCAATTATCGTAAAGCATAAGCCACGACTTTACTCTCTTGCGTTAACACACTGACTAAACTCATCAAGGACGCATCCCAATACTTCACAAACGGTTAATTAGGATCACACATAATCAAAACTGGAGCCGTAGACAAATTCTACTTTAACCCTCTCAAACTTTCCTCACAATGAACATCCAAGGCAAATGACTCACCCTTTGCAAGTCAACCGAAATAAAGAAAATGCTAACTTGGAAAAACCTTCCATAACCTCCGGTAATAACCAACTGAGCCCAAAAGTTTCTAACCTCCTTAACCAACTTCGGAACCCCTCATTGTAGAACTGCATCTACTTCCGATGAATCTACAACAAATACCATCATCAAAAATAACATATCCAAGAAAACTAACCTTTTCAATCAAAAGTCTCACTCGAATAACTTAGCATAAAGCTTCGTCTCTTTTCCACACTTGTAATGCAATTCTCAAACACTCTACATGTTCTTCCTCTGAGTTTATAACAGATCCAAATATCCTCAATCAAAGCCATTACTAACTTATCCAAATAAATATGGAAGATATGATTCCTCTACTCCACAAACATTACAGATTCCTTACTAACACCAAATAACATCACTGCACGTTGTAATACCCAAACAAATTCCAAAAGATATAAATTCTTAAAGTTCTTGCAAAATTCTTTTCCCTGGGTAACTGGTTATTCACACACAAGCTTAACCGAGTACATAATAACCTATCCCAACGATAACAACCATAATCAGTCACATTAAATCGATCAAAGCCTCAGCTCACATAATTCACCACTCTTATCAAACATTCCAAACAATTGCAATTTCACTCAAACTCAACCAAACCATTCAGTCATCCGTTCATGAAAGTGGACACTTGTTCTCAATCGTTACCTTATTCCACTGACAGTAACCCATACACAATTTCATCCTCTGGACAATCCAAATTCCACAAATCCCAACATGTAGCAACAACCAACCAAAAAGAACTCTTAAATATTACATCCATACCTAAGGGTTCTCTCAAAATTTCCATTAATGCCTTAAAACTCCCAAGACTTCAAACTTCACCAGAACTCTAAGTTTTGCTTTCCATAGTCTCAATACCTTCATACACATCATGCTTGTTATTCCATTCAATCATCAGTCCCTTGTGTTACTATCAATACTGGAACTCTCTAAGACAACACACTTGGTCTCACAAATCCCTTTTCTAATAAATCTTCCAACCCTCTTTCCATCTGAGTTTCACTTCCTAAAAGTTCTTCTACTTACTTAGAAGATCCAAACCTCAAATCCTTACCTTCGTCCAATTTGAGTTCATACTCTTCTTTCTGAGAACATCCATTAGTAATACCCAATCATTCTCCCTCAGAGACATTCCAACTTGACCAATATACAAAACCTCTAATCCGCCTCATCTTCCGAGATAAGAATCTTCATCAACTCATTGAAACAATCCGTAATCACCTGCTTAATTCCAAATAATTCATTGCACACACTATCAAAGCCGGAAAGACACGCCTATTCCATCCAACATAATTTCCGTCTGCTATCAACAAGAGATTAAGGGTGATCAGTTCCTCAATTTGTCAATAGACAACCAACAATCATGATGGGGCATAAACCATCTTTACCAAACTATAATAGCATTTCTTGCATCCTGTGCGCAAAACTACCTAAGGTACAAATCCTTAGTTGACATAAACCTTACCTCCGCATTCCTTTCGGAACCGGGAACAACACTGTCCAAACAACGCTTACAATCTTGCAATCAACGACACACTGAGCCAATGTTCCACAACTGAAGTAACTTGGAGAAGTACCACCTTCTCCCCCACTTATCTCACTCTCAATCCTGAAGACAAAAGATTACCAAAAAAAACCAGAAAGCACTGACAGTGTTCCACACACATATCACGTACTAAGAGACAAACAATAATGACAGTATTCAACTGTCACACCAACTGACTCAACAACTTGGCCGGACGGACCGACCTGCTCTGATACCACTAATGTAGCACCCCAATTCCCATCGCGAATAAATAATACATAAACAATATCAGAGTAACTAAAAATTTCGTTTTTCCGACAGAAACAGGGATGCCACATTTTAGAGTAAGAAAACACAATCCCTGCTCATAAATTTGATACATAGCATAAAATAGAATACCCTCAAAGGGGAAACTTTTACCACAATAAAGAAAATGTCAATTATGGAATAAAGCGGAAATATCCATAACCGACTTGTTTTACAAAATAAGTCCTTTTAGAACCTCTACTATACACAAAAGTACTACCAAATACATTCAACAATTATATACATATATAACATAATCGTTCCCCGACTCCCGTGCTACGTATCAGAGCAGACACCAAGACCTACGCAAACGAAGATCTAACTCTTCCACTTGCCTCCACGCCTCTAAAGCTGACAATCTGCACTATGCCATAAAAATTATATTCCAGCAGAAGGGTGAGAAATAACAACTAAACCAAGATTGCATAATAATATGCAAAAAACACATAAACATCACATACACAATTATTCTCACCTCACACATCACATACCAATACATATAGCAAGCCACAGATGTATAACATATTTCTAACAATCCAATCACATAGCATATGACAATTATACCAACATAATCACACATTTGCACATAAGGCATACCAAGTCATAGCATTTATCACATATGCACATCAAATTACCAATGCTATTACAATCTCAATACATAACAAATCAATGCACAATTTCCACACATAATCAATCAAATCATGATTTTCCACACATAATGCATCCATTCACAATTCTCACACATAATCACACATTCCAATCAAACATATACCATTCAATACAATTGCACATATTTCATCTCATCAATCACAATCACATTTCCATGCACAATTAATTCATGATTTATGCAAATGCACAGAGACCGACACAACGACTCTATGCACATGCCATGCGGTACCGACTTCCAATGTCACGTCATCAGTCCAATCCGGTCGCTTTAAGTCCTCAGGCATCGCCTCATATTTTCGAGGCACACGACGTTATTGATTGACTTAGGTCCTATTTAAGGCACCCAATCCGATCGCTTTAAGTCCTCAGGCATCGCCTCATATTTTCGAGGCACACGATCGTCTATAATCATCGCTTTAAGTCCTCAGGCAGCGCCTCATATTTTCGAGGCCCACGATGTTATAGCAGATTCTCTCTGGAACCAAACCGTCACTCAGGACGTTTCCACAATGCATATTATGATGCTTGACATACAATGACTCATGACTTTCACATTGCATACACACACACATATCCACAATCATGCATATATCATCAAATACCACACTTAGCATTTTCTTTTCCTTTCGGCCACAAATCATCACCACAACATGTCATCAAATGCATTTTCATTACACAACATACATTGATATTCAATCAAACCATGTATTTACCGCACAACAACAACATTATCACGCATCGAAGTCTAATTCAAAACAATGCACATACTTGCCATAAGGCCACAACCCATCATCACAACATTTCGTCATGTATATTAACATCATATAACAGCACTCAAGCTACACGTTACATATTAAAAGCATATAGCATGATAACATATCAATCGCACACGTTGTACGCGATCAAAACCCGACAACCCGACTATTTCCCAAAAAATACGAATTAATTAAATCATCTTTTACCCTCCAAACCATTTTTAAAAGAAAGAATATTTCATTAGCTTTCTAACACTTCGAACGGGGGTTAAAACGGATTTACGGTTCAAAAGTTACGATCGAAACAATTTTGAAGAAAAACCTACAGCAGGCCTGACACGGCCGCCCGTGTTGCGTGACACGGCCGTGTCACCCAAAAATCCCAAATGGCCGCAAATTGACACGTCTGACACGGCCGCCCGTGTTGTGTGACACGGCCCGTGTCAGAACCCAGCAAAATGCATTTTCTTACCGTCGGAAGCCTTCCGGACCTCCGATTTCGATTCCGTAAAAAGCTGCGGACTCAGAATTCAATGTACTACAATATTTTCACTATTAAAAAGCCATCCAACACATTTTACATTTTTGAAATATTTTAAAACATGATTTTATCAATTAACCCGATTCTAAACTCGATCAAAATCACTCGAAAACACACCAACAACCATTTCCCGATTAAATATCAACCTATACCAATATTACCAGACATATCCAAACACTTTTACTCGATCACAACATCAATTTGCACAAAAACCTCAATATATACCAAAAACTCAAAAGTTATAAATTCAACTCGATTCAATCAAACGATCACACTAAATCAAGACCCAACATCACACGACTCTACTACGCGATTTATTCCGACTTTCGTCCGTGAAAACATCGATTTCTATCCATTTTTCTCATTTCGACCTAGAATTGGAAACTAGAGAAAATAACCAAAACCATCCAGGAAAACATACACATATGCATATACAAGCAAGATATAATTGAAACTTCTCACCCTTACCCGATTATTCGCGCTTTAAACGGATGAATCTTCGATTTTCCACTCTTTTCCTCTTCTCCCTTTCTTTCTTCTCCTTTCTCTTCTCTTCTTTTTCTTTTCTTTTTCTTTCCTCTCTTTTTCTTTCTATGTTTCTATTTAAATGAAAATATCTACCCCTAAAAAGACCAAATTACCCCTACTCTCAAATATCTCCCAAACGCTCTCAAAACGCGATAAAACATAACCAGTGATGAAAAATAATATATTGCCAAATAAAAGTCAAGAATAAAATAATATAAAAACAAAAATAATTAAATCGATTCGATTAAATAAATAAGACAAAACGGGGCGTTACAAACACCACCGTACGATCAATCAAGAGTTTCATATTAAGCCATGTGTATTTCCTTTTTTTTGCCCAATCATGATTTTGGATACTCTAATTGCACAGTCAGCAGGTCCAGTCACCAACACCAGTAAAAGGGTGTGGTAAAAGTAGGTTTTTGGTTTTATGAGGGGGAATTCAAAAAAAAAAACTTCAAGGGGGCAATATCAAATCTCGCCCTAATGGCAGGGGGTTTCATATAATTTTTCCTGGCTATTGTGTACAAAAGCAGGTGGTGCCATTTACAATAATTTTTCTTTTAATTTAGAGTTGTTAAATATGTAGATCTTTGTTAGGTTGAAAAGATGAAACTAGTTATGGTATGAATTGAGATGTTTATGATTAGGATAAAGATTAGGATTTAGCATATATAATCAACATCATCTTATTTTAAATTGATATACTTTTTGTTATTTACTCACAATCAGATTTTATTTATGACTCCATAATAACATCCCTTACTTTTATATGTAAGAATTAACAACTGAACGTGTAGTTTAATCCCATGTTTTGATGATATCTTGTTGAGGAATATTTAGTTTATATTGTATTTTTGTAGGATAATCTTACTTATGAATTGGGATTATTTGTAAAAGGGGAACTAGAATACTATAATGGAATTATCTTATATATCTAGCTCATCTTAGTAAATAGTTTATGTATAAGCTTGGGAATTTACACGAGAGCTCTATGTATGAAAACACCCTTCTTCACAAATGTAAAATTTATGATATTACCAATATATTACTATTTAAACATCGATATTAGCCATATTATTCTCTCTATTATTTACTTTAGAAGTTTGTTATAGTTATATGATGGATTTTTATTCAATGCAGAACCTTCATTTATGGCACCTTTAAGACTATCCTCACCCTTCTTCCTTGTAGTAATTGTAAGTCTTTTTTAGGTTCCTAGCACCCATATCAAATTCACATATCTTCTACTGTAGGTTCTCAACACCAATTACAATAAAACTAGAATGGGGACAGGTGATCTCCATCGCTCTGATTATGGTCTTCCAATTACAAATTAATAATTTATTTCAATTATATTTAAATGTGAAATGATGTGGCTTGACGGGATTTCTAGGTAGTTTTCCTACTCCAACCTTAGCTAGAAAGGGTTTCTTGGTAGTGCTTACAAAGATCTTATCGATGTACACTTTACACTGTCTATTGCAGTCAGTGATCATTTATGTATGTAAACTATTTTTAAGTTTGTCATAACTTGTTCATCATTACATTTTTTATATTAGGAAAAGGATTAGAGAACTGGTTTTTATATCCACACTAATAAAAATTTAGTGATTAGCATAAAATATGAATTCACATCTTATTGAGTTGAACCATACTTGCAGTGTAGAGATGCTTAACATGATTACTCCAATGCTTTTGATTTGTGGAAGCCTATGGATAACGATTTTTATACTGGCACGAATGTTTTTTTTTTTTAATAAGCAAAATTGAATTATATTTCTAGGACACTAGAGGGTGTCCCAACCATTTACAAAAGGAAGGCCGCTATCAAAAATCGGACCTACATAAATTCACAAGGGGCATTTACCCACTCATAGTAATTACAATTAAAAGCATTTTTGTGCTTCTTTCCTATCCACCACCAAGAAAACAAAATGACTCGATTAGTGATTGAATCGAAATCCCAAAATTCGTCTCTAAACATAATGTTGTTCCTAGACGACCAAATAACCCAACAGACCGTTAACCACAAACCAACCGCAATCCTAACGTTAATATTCTTCTTCACGCATCCGTCCATCCAAAATGAAAAATGGTTCATGATATCACCAAGATAATATTCCTCAATTCCTAACCACTTAAACACAAATTTCCACACCAGCACAGATTTGTGGCAATGAAAGAATACATGTTCGGTTTTTTCTTCTTCTAAAAAACAAAAGGGACAAACCAAAGCATGAGAATCGGTTATAATACCTCTGTGCGAGAGATTCTCCCGAGTCGGAATTCTGTTGTGCATCAACCTCCAACCAAATATACTAACTTTAGGAGGTATTTGCGCTAGCCAAACCAACTTGAGAGCCGCCTTCAAAGTCTCCCCACAATTCCAACCGTTATTTCCTTCATTATGCTGCAGTAGTCGGTACAATGAAGAAACAGAAAAAGAGCCGCTGCTGTCATGTAGCCAGACGACGTTATCTATTCTTCCTTCGTGCACCTGAATGTCATTTAACAGGTTTTGAATAGAGCAGACCTGCTGACTGATTCCATCGTGAGCATTCTCCATTGGGAAACCCAGATTCCACTGCCAAACACCAACTTCATGAAACCCGTTATCTGTGATCCTACTTTCTTTGTTCACAGCCGAGTTCCAAAGGTCTGGATAAGAAGAGGCCAAAGTCGCAGAACCTGCCCAGCGAGCTAACCAGAAAAGCACCTTTCCTCCATTTCCAACTTCATAAGAAAGCAAATCTGTAAAGTTATTCCAGCCACAAAAAATAGAAATATTAAATAGATCTTTCCACCATAGAGATGGAGGAACATGGTACTTAGGGAGCACCCCAAGATGAAAAGCACATTCAGGATTAAGATATCTGCATTTGATAATGTTCCTCCACAAAAAGTCGTCTGACGATACAATTTTCCAAATCCATTTGAAAAGGAATGCAATATTGAAGAGCTTTAAGTCTTTGACCCCGAGTCCTCCGTCTTTTTTGCTTTAACAAACGACACTCCACCGAATCCAAGACACCCCTTTTTTTTTGCATAGAACCGTTCCACAAGAAACGCTTTTGGATTGACGTAAGAGTACATATCACCTGATCAGGAAGTTTATAAAAAGACATGTAGTGGATTAGGAGGTTTGCCAACACGGAATTAATTAGGGTAACTTTGCCCCCCATTGATAAGAACCGACCTTTCCATGAATTCAGTCTAGATCGCACCTTGTCAATCATTGGTTTCCAGAAAGATAATAATCTGTGGTTGCCACCAATGAATATTCCGAGAAATTTGAGAGGACATGCTGATACTTTACAGGAGAGAAAATTTTTGGCCGCCTTGAGTACCGAGTCATCAATATTAATACCATAAAGAGAACATTTGTTGAAATTGATGTCAAGACCGGATGCCAAGTGAAATCCCTTCAGGATAACCTTGATTACAAAAATATTCTTCCACGATCCATCTCCCACCAACAATGAATCGTCGGCATACTGTAGTAAGTGAAGGGATGTGTCATGAGAAAACTTAAAACTAGAATAATTACCTCCATCCACCGCCCTATTCATTATCACTGCGAGACCTTCAGCAGCAATAGCGAACAGGAAAGGAGCCAACGGGTCTCCTTGTCTGAGACCTCTAGATACGGGGAAGTCCTTTGTAGGGCTCCCATTAACCAAAATCGATGCAAAATAGTTGAAAACCCCATTGTCCATCCACCTCATCCATTTTACTCCAAACCCCATAATTTGCATAACATCACGCAGGTATTTCCACTCCACATAATCGTACGCTTTGGCGAAGTCAACCTTAAGCAACATTAACTCTTTCTTGGTTCGTTTGGCTAAATCGATAACTTCATTTAGCGAAAGAACACCATAGAGTAGATTCCTTCCTTCTATGAATGCCGTTTGAGATGTTGAGATAATGCTTCCAATTTTACCTTTAAGTCTATTTGCAAGAATCTTAGATACAACTTTGTAGACGGAACAAATTAACGAAATTGGTCTGTAATCATCTAGATTCTTCAAGCTGTCATTTTTAGGAATGAGCACCACAAAGGAAGAAGCAAGAATCTTAGGAAGTTTCTCACCATCAAAGAATTCTAAAATACAGTTTGAAAAATCTTGCCCTACAATATCCCAGCACTTTTTAAAGAACTCAAAACTGAATCCATCTGGACCCGGGCTCCGATCTCTAGCACATTCAAAAACAACCCTTCTGATCTCAGGAAAATCGACCTCTGTTTGTAGCTCCTCGCTATCCTGAGGAGATAAGCGTTTGAAACCAGCACTTCCAACATAAGGGAAATGCCTATTGACTCTACTAAACCTCTTTAAAAAATGATCTCTCACAGCGTCTTTAAACCCTGCCACATCCTCTATCAACCTGCCATTAACAGTAACTGAAGAAATCGTATTAAAATTGAATCGACTTTTGAGAGCAGCTTTAAAGTATTTCGTATTAGAGTCCCCGTCTTCAATCCATCTCGACCGGGATTTCTGTCTTAGAATACTTTCCTTGATCCTTAAGTATTTCCAGAAATTGTCTTCCGCATCATTCCTCTTAGCCAAATCCTGAGCTGTAATGTGATCTTGCTTTAATTCAAAGATGTCTTCGACGTCGTTAATAACTCCTACATCCGTCTTGATATTTGCATCAATCCACCAAAATACATTAGCATTCCACCACCTCAATCTCTCCCGAAGATGACACAGTTTTCTAGACAGAATAAACGAGGCTTTCCCACTCTTTTTTCACGAATGACATAAAACTTGGGTGTTCAAACCAACAGGAAAGGACTTTGAACGGTTTAGGGCCCCAGTTTGTATTTCTTGCAACCAAACAAACCGGTCTATGATCTGAAACGTCTCTCTCGCCTATCCTCTGGTAAATCGTATTCCACTCGTTTAAAATTCCAAGAGACACTAAAAATATGTCAAGGCGACAACATGCCTTGCCTCTTGGTTTGAACCACGAGTATTTGCAGCCGGATATTGGTGCGTCCAAGCAACCTGTCATGTTTATAAACTCTGCAAATTCTGCCATGTATCTCCTTTTGTGACTCGTGTATCCAAATTGTTCACTCGGGCTTTTGATTGCATTAAAATCTCCACCCAAGATCCACTCCCCTGGTTCCATGTTGGCTTTTAAATCTAAGATCTTGGACCATAATTCTCTTTTCTCTTTAATGTTGCTGGGAGAATATATGTTTAGTAAGTAGACATTTCTCCCTTTCCACACTACTTGTATTCCAAGGTAACCATTGCCGCTGTAACTGCAAATTGGTTTAAAGATTCCTTCTTTCCAAATTGTAAGCAAGCCTCCTGCTAGGCCAACTGAATTCGTTGCCGACCACTGGCATTTACTATCTCCCCAGATACTGAACACCAGCTCGTCTGTCATGTTAGGGCATTTGGTTTCCTGGATGAAGCAGATCTCCCCACCTCCTTTAGTGATGCTGTTTCCCATCCTTTTTCTCTTAAGACCACCCCCGCACCCTCTAATATTGTAGGAGACAATATTCATGTGAGATCAGTAGCTACCGCCTTCTTGGATTTCTTCGATTTCCTATCATCAACTTCCAAATTCTGAAGAATTGATTCGAACGCTTCATCGTCTTCATACGCCTCAATTCCCAGTTTTTTAATAGAACTCCAAACTCTGGCCGGGAGGTTTTCTAATTTCTTCTTTATCTGTGAATTGGTCTGCATAAAACTAGAGTCTCCAATGGAGTTGTCTATTGAAGGAGAAGTCTTAATGACTAGAGGGGAGTCTATTTTAACTTCTACACCTTCGGTCCTACAAGGGCGATGCAGAGGGGACGGAACTTTGGGAAAGGAGCAATCTGCTTTTAATAGAGTAGCATAATATGAAGGGGTGAATGGTATTTTGATCTTTTGACAGATGTCATCAATCAACAGCTTTTTCTTATTAGGAATGGCCTTCAATTTCGTGTCTGCACCCACAACTTCTGACCTTCCTCCGACCAACTCGGTTTGATAATTTGAAATCTCATCCTCAGAGGAGCTATTGAGGCATAAACAAACCTTCTTCTCACTTTCTTTCGTGAGGTTCACAGTCCCTGAAATTATTTGTTGTAAATCTAAACTGCAACTCACGTGGTCGTCCTTGGATCTCTTTTCTTCACTTATTCCAATGATATCAGTAGCTACAGGGGAAGGCAAGTCACCATCATGGCTTGTTTGGCGTGCAACTTTTGTCTTCTTTTTACTCTTCCAGCTTGTCCTGCTACTGACCCTACCACAAGTCCCACTATCCCTTGGGACTCACCCACAACCTCAGGCGTTCTCAGAGGGTCATTGATTTTGGATTCACCAATACCACCTTCGTCAAGGAAATGCGTTGAGGTCCTTGAATGGTTACTGAGAGTGTTAATAGAATCATCCCTGAAATCCTCTTCCTCCTCTGATATTGAATCAATTTCTTCAGATCTGTCCTCCTCAAATCTAGTATTTTTCATTTGATAGTGATCTCTCAAATACGGCCCAAGAGAATCTTCGACGATCTTGATCCAGTATGACCTGTCGTTAACTTCAACAACAATAACTTCATTTAAGTTCATGGCAAATTTAGTATGTATTAGGACAGGTGCTACATCCAGTCTTGCCTGCTTCTGCGTATCTTCGTCCATTTTAACGAACACTCCAATTATTGCAGCGAGGAACTTGAAGAATTTTTCACCCCAGGTGTGACATGGCAAGCCGAAGATCTTCACCCAAGTGAGTATTTCCTGGTCTACATCATTTGGGGTCCACGGGTGAACATCAGAAAACCACTTGCTTATCCACTCTTTATCTTCATCCACCATTTTTTTGATATCACCTTGATTATCTTCTTCAAGTAAACATAGATGGGCCCCCAAAGGAGCGAGTTTAATGTTAAAATATCCCTCCATTTGAAAAGCTTCTTTGACATCAGCTGCAGACCCAGGGCTTTCCAGTGTGCCAACAAAAGCTTGGTCCAATCTCTCCATTTCTTCCTCATTGAGTCTGAAACTCAGATGTGCAAAGTTGGGTTTATCTCCAATCAGGACTTGGTTCGGGTTACGCCTCAACCAACCACTATCGACTCTAACCTTTTGTGCATACATGACTCCTACATCGTTCCGTGTCCTGACGAAAGATTTAAGTTGAGGAATCCTATTTGACCTCTTATCAGCCTTACCTTTCTGCCCATTCCTCGTGTCTCCTAGATTTTTAACTTCTCTTTGAAATCTAGGGAGATTGGCAAATATCTTGTTGCCATTAATGGTGATATTGTCCAATTCAATGGAAAGAAGATGTTCGTCATCAACCTTTCTGAATCTCACAAAACCGAATCTTTTTCCCCTCTTATCAGTTCTTCCCAGAATGAACACTTCCAGAACTAATCCAAACTCTTTAAATATATCAAACATGTTTTTTGCGTCATAACAATCTAGGAATTCCTTAAAAAATAACGATGACGCATCTCTCAAATCGATATCAGTACCCTTACCTCTACTGTTCTTCCAGATTGACCTTCTACCGATAACGGCTCGACGATCCTTCTTCTTCCCAGCCACCTCCCAAACCCCTAGCTTATCGCCAACGAAATTCTGACCAGCCATAACAACAATGACACACTCGCTTAGGAATTTCCAAGATCCAAAAAACAGAAGGTTGTGAATCCAGAGCAGAGGCCACCAACGAGAATCAGTTTGCGATCACGAATCCAAGTTGAAGTGAAAAGCACTGTGGAACAAAACCCAAAGGGAGGAAGGTCCCTAACCCTAAGGTTAGGACTTTAAACCATCTAAAAGTGACGAAACCCTAGAACAAAGGAAAACGGGATCCAGACTACAGATTCAGATAACCAAACGTCTCTTAATGAACCTGATACATGTTTCTTGTGAGAAAATGGTGAGGGTAAGAGTGTTTGTTGAGTGTGGTAGGCCAAAACGATACAGAAGAAAGTGATACTGGCACAAATGTATTTTGTATCAATTGAGTCTTGAGTTTTGAAAAAGATTACTATACTCTAATGGTGATTAAACTCATTATATATGTGATGGTGATGTGACTCTTTTTTGGTTGTCAAAATGGTTGGGAGATAGACCACTGAACTTGATTTTTCCAAATCTGTTCATGGCTTCCAATCTGAAATTCTATTTTGTGAGCCAATTGGGATTTTGGAGTGATGAGGTTTGGCATTGGAAGCTTGATGAATTGGTTGTTGCGAATAGTGAGATTTTACAGACCGGGTTCCAAGAGCTTCATGCGCTTTTAAGGGAGTGTGCTCCTATAAAAAATGAACCGGATTGCATTATTTGGCCTTATACAGGTAATAAAGCATCTTCAGTTGGACCCTGGTATGTAATGCTGTCAAAAGTGTAGGGTAGCAGTAGTATTAAAGAAGAAAAAATCCAAGCACTAAAGCTATCATGGAATGCTTCGGGCCTGGTAAAAATTCATGTATTTGTGTGGCGGATGATTTTAGATAGGCTTCCAACTCGAATTAATCTGGTGCGTCGTGGAATCATCAATAATCCTCACGAAAGATCTTGCGTTTTTTGTTTCGGATTTGATGAAGATTCTAATATGTCTTCTTTGGTTGTGTGAAAGCTAAGTGTATATGGAGGAAAATTTGCAAGTGGATGAACGTAGAAATGTTTAATTCAATTGAGTTAGTTGATCACTTGTTAGCTTGGATAGACAAAGTTAGAATGAACGCAAAGGATAATTCTGAAATCTTGGTGATGGCTTTCCAAAACTCATAAGCAATCGTTTAAATGTAGCTAGTATGACTAGTGCAAACATCCTTGGCATTTCCTATGAATGTTGAATTTTGTTCTTATCTTTTGATCGATTGTAGATTGTAATCGGGTTAGAGTACCCCTAGTACCTTTTTTGTTTATAGAAATTTTCTTGCTTATTAGAAAAAAAATATTTTTCCTAAGTAGATTGATTTAGTGTATATATATATATATATATATATATATATATATATATATATATATATATGAATTTTTGGATATTTTTTGTGCAATTGCTATAAAAATTTGGTTGCTGGTAGAAACATTAAAAATAAATAAATTTTATATAAAAAATTCAAATCTTTAACATCGGTTTTCAATTTAAAAAGGTGTTAACATGTTAACATTCAATACCATATTTTTCCTAAAATGAGGGATGATTGTCAATATTCGACACCTGATTTTACATATAATAGGTGTTACATTAAGAACTTAATAGTATAAAATTGAATTTTGATTCCTGTTTTAAAATCGGTGTGAAACATTTATTTACTATACCGGTAGCAATTACACCGAAATAAAACAGGTGTTAAATATCTAAAAAAATTGGTGTTAAATCTCCTTTTTGTACTAGTGTTAGCTTGGTCGGGATTCACTCCCTATAAGCGTTTCCTGGATATGTCGCCCCTATCTTAATGTTCTCTAAAACTTTCCACATGCGTATCAATCGCATTCCCATTTGACAGAAAATTAAACACGGGTATCAAGTAGGATGAAAGTAAATATATATATATATATATATATATATATATATATAGAAAATGCAGAACAACCTAGACCTCTTAGGAACTCTTAACCTAAAGACTCCCCAACAGAGTCTCCATTTTTCTGTAGCGTGCGATTTTTGTCGGTGACGCGACCACCTTACCGCAATGGTTGGAATTGGGTGCTACTTTCTGATTTCTTATTTATCCTATGAAGTTGGAAAGGAAAGGGAAGATATCTAAAACTAACCTTGTACTCAAATGTTTTCTTTAACAAATACTAAGAGATTGGGGGGTCCGGGGTCAGATTATACAATGGGGAGTTGTCAATTTCCCAGCGTATATATGGTTATCCATAGATTGTTTGGCATGTTCTTCTGTCATCTACTTACTGGTGTTTATCTGTCATAAATTGGGAAAGTTTCTCCTTTGGGAATGTTGAGAGAGTGTTTTTGTTGATTTTTGGGCTTTTCGATGTTTTTGGTAAGGTACTGGACCTAAAGTTTTTGATTGGTGTGCTCGCTAAGATTTTGCAATTTTATGCCTACGTAATCCCGTAGTGAAAACAGAGAAATTAAAGCAATCGTAGTTCCTCCTATTTTATGGGAGGAAAGATGTTTGGTGTCTTGTTTAAAGCCCAAGATTGAAGCTAAAGGGGTATTTTAGAGAGAATTTATCATCTCTAAAGGGAGATAACTTATCTATTTATCACCGTTGTTGGGTAACTGATTATAAAGGAGAATTACTTTAACTGGAATGTATGGAATCTGGCAATGCCATAGTTTCCTTTATAGGGGATTTGTCCTGAAGGAGAAAACTTTAACTCAGTGTAGAGCAACGCCATTTTTCCTTAGGAATCTTTCCTGCTAAGAGATGGACATTGGCTTGGATGTAAATAATCCAGAGGCTTGCCACTTACAGCAATTAGATGAAAGAGGAAGCTTACCAGGATAAAGAGGGACCACAACTTGGATTTTTGAATCTACAAGTGTGCCACTTACAACAATTATGTGGGATTAGGGTTTGTTTGATTGTCTGTTTTGAATATGAGATATACAGAGAAATGTCTTCCTACAGATAAATCTTGATTTCCTCTGAGGGGATGTTGATTTTGCGTGCCTTGATCAAAGCCCAAGGTTGAAGCTAAAAGGTTAACTCTACTAGGGAGTTTTATTTTTGTCTTGTACAAAGCCCAAGATTGAGGCTAAAATAGATATTGAATCTTTTGCGGAATATTTTATCTGTCTTGTACAAAGCCCAAGATTAAGGCTAAAAGAATTGACTCCTTTGGGGAGAGTTTTTATCTGTCTTGTACAAAGCCCAAGATTGAGGCTAAAAAATTTATTGACTCAGCTGGAGAAAGGTTTTATCTGTCTTGTACAAAGCCCAAGATTGAGACTAAAAGTGCTGAGGGAAAATCATTATACAAAGCCTAAGAGGAGGCTGACTGGGGAATTTCTTCTATGAAGCCTAAGAGGAGGCTAACTTCTGCTGAGGATTATTGAGAACCAGAGACAGGTGCAAATTGGGGAATCAACTCTTGCTGAGGAAGGGAGAAGAGTTGAGATATCAAATGCCTTGAGGTTCTGATTGAGGTTTTATTGATAGTAATTTAACCCTAGCTGGGGAATTTAGAATGAGAGTTTAAATATTGAGTTTTAAAACCTATGGAGGTTTTAACTCTGTTGGAGATTGATGAAATTGATCAGGGTTTTTCCTATGCTTTTAGGAAGCTTGAGGGTTTCTTTGAGATCCAAGAGGAGATGAGACTTTCCAAGTTTACTGGTATGAGAAGATTGATCTTTGTATGATGCCCAAGTGGAGGCTGATGTTTTAAGGGATAAGAATCAACCCTAAACTGGTCTGATGTTCTGACTCTCTGGAAGATTGAACTAGCAAAAGATAACTAGGTTCTATCATATACCTGTAGGAGGTCTTTGGGTCCTTGTACTAAGCCCAAGAGGAGGATGGGGATGCTTTTATGATGCCTGTGGGTCCAAGCCTAAGAAAAGTTCAAGAAATGTTTCACCGGGAATAAGTCCTTTCTTTGCAGAACAGTTATAAGGTTTGAAAAAATTCAAGAGAGGTTCCACCGGAAATTAATCCTCTCCGGGGAAATGAATTTCTTGTACAAATTTCTAGTAGTGACAGTCTTGGGAAAAGTTTCACCGGGAATAATGCCTTTCTCTGTTCCATATTATATAAGCCCAAGAGGAGGCAAGACTGTATCTGGAATTTCCTATGGGGAGCTAGTTTTGACTGTGTTAAAAAAGTGACCACTGGCTTGATCGAATCCTAGACCTAATTGCCGGGGAAAAATCTAAGCAAGCAATACAGGCATATATATACAGGTGAAATATATATAAGTAAATATGTAAAAGAAAATGGTAGAACTTACAGTTGTGCAAGCTTCCAGCATTATAAACACAGTTGTATGGTTAGTTATTCAAGAAATTGAAGAAAGCTTAGATACAACTATGAATTTGAATCTATATCAAAAGGAAAGTTTGTTGTAAAAGGAAATTTGGGGCTTATACTCAAGCCAAGGCCCAAATGAGTTCTTTTGAAAAGGCGACAATCGCGTCGTAGTTTTGAAAACGACAGAGGGACTTATACAATGACTGAGGCCCAAATTTATTGTATTTACAAAATAAATAGGTCTTACACTCTATTATAGGCCCAAAGTTTATTTTTATACAAGAGATGGGGCGTACAACTCAGATAGATGCCCCGGTGAAAAACAACGATCGCACCGTTATTTTGAAAATTGTACTGGGACTTATACAATGACTGAGGCCCAAATTATTTATGGACAAAGGGATGAGATTTACACTCTATTAGAGGCCCAAAGTTTGAAAAAAAAAGAAGAAAAATGGGACTTACAACTCAAGGAGAGGCCCAGATAATTTGTTTTGAAAACAGCGATCGCGCCGAGATTTTTAAAATCGTATTGGGTCTGATACAATGACTGAGGCCCAAAAATGGTTTATTTACAAAGGGGTGGGACTTACACTCTATCAAGAAGCCCAAAAGTGTTTGAAATAAGAAAGATGAGATTTACAACACAAGGGGAGGCCCAGATGAAAGACAGAGATCGCACCGTCGTTTGGAAAATCGTGTCGAGACTTATACAATGACTGAGGCCCAAAAAAAGTTTGTGTGTAACAAAGGATGGGTCTTACACTCTATTAGAGGCCCAAAAGTGTGTGAAAAATATTTGTGAGGGTGAAAATGATCAAAACCCTAATTTGATTAAAAATGTATTTTAATTTGAATAAAAATAATTTAAAATGATCAAAATTACCAAACATGTGTGAAAAATAAGTTGTGATCTTGGATAAATGTTTGAAAAATCATGCTTAATCACATAAAAGATGAAAATTCATTTGAAATGAAAAGATCAAAGTGAGAATTTCATTTTAAAATGTTTAAAAACAAATAAAATGAAATTAATTACAAAAATTCTAACTATATTAAATAAATAATATAAATTGGATTTTTTTTGTAAAATAAAATAATTTAACATTTTTGTGACTTTTTAAAAAAAGAACCAATAAAAAATCATAAAAAATGAGAGAGAAATTAATTTTTTAAATCAATTAAATAAAATATAAAAAATTCAAAAATTCCAAAATTTGAAAATTTGAAAAAGGGCGCCAAGAACACTTGTTCTTGCTCGCGTGCCATGTTTTCCCCAGATTTGCAATTTCTCAATTTTCTCTCTGATTACTCAATGGTTTTGCACGATTCAAACACCAATCTCACTCGTTTTTAAACAAGGATCACAACCATATAGATTAATTGCATTTATATTAAGTATGGAGTGAGAAATCAGAGGATGAACTCAAGAACCCTAGTTTCAGCATGAACACTATGAAATTCCATACACGACTCATACATAGCAATTGATTGAGGGTTATCACTCTATATACATGCAGAAACAAGATGGTAACTCAAAAACTCATTTATGATGCATGTAATATTGAGTTTGAAGGCTTCAGGCTTACCTCTTGCAGCTGGTGATCGAATTCTATGTTGGAGGTGTTACAGATGTTGTGTAATGATCTGGACAGCTTCAATGGACCTCAAGTAATGTGTTTGAAGGCTTGGAATATATTGAATCAGCTCAAAACTTGGTGTGGCATCTCAACTGCAAACAGACCAAAAGTTTGAGCAAATGGATGGTGACTTTGTGATTCTGATGTTCCAGATGTGTTTCAAGGCCATGGATCACTCATATATGATGTATATGAAGTGTTGGCATGATTGATTTGGTTTGAATTGCTTCCTATTTCAAAATTCGATAGTGACTTGAAATAGAAGGAAAATCTAGTTTTTTGAGAGTGATTTTATGGAAAGCATCAGTTGGGGTACTTTGGTGTACTTAAATTGATCACAAATGAGCTCTATTTATAGCAGAGCAAGTTTGTTTTGCAAGTAATAGTGAATGACAACTGGTACAGGACTTTGGCCAATGGTGATCAAATGGAATCTCAAGTCTCCTCTAGCCATTGACTTGAGATTAGGGAGCAAGCTATGAGTCCTTTGTTTCAGGGATAAGGCGTGACTCATTCAGTAATCAAAGACTTAGTCCATGCCACCTCAAAGCACCTCTTGAATTCCTTGAAACAAAATGGGAGTTTTTGGATTTGGAACATTGAATTTGACATGCCTACATGATGATCTTTTGTCTTGGGAGGCTTGTGGCTCAGAGATCTTTTGCTTTGATCCGATCTTCAATGTTTCTAGAAGGATTACAAGACTTGTAATTGCATAAATTTGCCAATTCGAGCAAATGACCTATAATCTGTCTTGGGAAGAAACCAGTCTTTGATTCCATGTTCCAAGGGTTGTAACTCCCTATTCAAATTGTATTTGGAGATGATTTGTTACTTGTTGGAAAGCTTTCATGACATACTTTAAATTTGATGTTCAAGATTGGTCTTGGTTTAGCTTGGATCAAGGAGAAAAATGGCCTCAAAGTTGGTAAAAAATGAAACAGATTCTGACTTGAAAATTTCACTAAGTGATGGAAAAAGGGGTCATTTTCATTTTTTGTGATTTTGATCAATCCATAACTCAAAATCCACGAGGATTTGGAATCTGATGTAGTTGACACTTTTGAAGTATGTCATGTGAACTTTCATTTGAGCTTTGGATTAAAGAAAAATGCCTTAGGGTTTGGGAGTTTTGACCTTGCAAAGTTGGTACCAAATCACTTTTGTCCCATAACTTAGAAAAATTTAAGTTTCTTATGGTTGCGCCTTTTGCAAGAAACCTCACTTTTCTTGATTTTTCTTGATGAATGATGATCAAAACCATACATTAACATTGTTTTTGACTAAGGGGAACCATATTTGTGAAAAATTCCAAAAAGTCAAACTAGATTTTGGGCACAGTTGACTTTTCGTCAGATGAATTCCAAACTGTGTGATCCTTTGTACAATCAAGTTCTTGACCTAATTCAAACCTAATGGATGGATTCCATAGGTGTTTAAGGGTGTCTTGAACCATGTCTTAAGGTTTGGGAGCATGTCTTGGTCCAAAGTCAAAGGTACAATTGATTTTTTCTTCAAAACCCTAATTGTGGTCCAGATGATATTGAAACCGGTGAATCAAGCTTCTTGGATCAATCCATTGTTGTAAATGCATCAATGTTGTGTATTTAAGGCCCTCAAATCATGTGTTGAGGTCTTGGTTCATGTCTTGCCTCAACAGTCAACTTAGGGGTGAATTAGGTCAAGAAACCCTAATTCCTGATTTTTGATGAATGCTTCCCCTGAGGTTATTTTGACTTGATGATTAGATCCATGAGGTCCCTTTGAACATTTTGGATTATGTTTTGAGGTATTGGCTCATGCCCATACGAAAATTTTCATCTGGAGGCCTTGGTCGACCAAAACCCTAGTTGGTGACATTGTCGATTTTGAGGCTTGATCAGCTTGATATGTTGCACTCTTGTGCTTGATTCTTGATATGGGAGACCTCTTGATTCTTCATGGATGTTTAAGAGGTTAGAAAAGTTGAAGATCATGTCAATTCTTGATTGATCTTTTGTCTGAGTGCTCTGAGAGGGTTCAAAACCCTAATTCTTGATTGTAGTGAAGGCTCAACAATCCTTGAGGAGATTGATGAAGTATGATGGTACATCCATATTGTGGTAATGATCCTCACAATGATGGGGAATCTTGGTGGTCAAAATTTGGGGTATGACAGGAAGCATTGAGATGAAAGTAACAAGAATGACATTGCAATTGGCCGACAAGTCTACAACTCATCCTCATAGAGTAGCTCAAGATGTGTTAGTCAATGGGGTTAAATTCTTCTTTCTAATTGGCTTCGTTGTTATTGAAATTGAGGAAGACCATGATGCTCCATTGATTCTTGGGTAACCTTTTAAGAAGAATGTTAGAATGATTATTGATATCGATGACGGTCTTATGAAAGTGAGAGTTCAAGATGAGGAAGTTTCCTTTAATCTTTTTAAAGCAATGAAGTACTCGAAAGATACACATGATAGCTTTTGAATTGATGCAACGAAAGAAGGTATAATCCAAGTAACAAGGCAAGTCCACATGTCAACTCCCTTTGAAAAAGCTCTTTGAGTGAGTTAATTAAAATAAAATGTCACAAAAGTGTTATCTTTTTCAGAGATTGATTATAAAAATGTTAAATGTTTTTCTTTTGTGTGTATGTTTGTCCATCCGAGTATCAATTGACCCAAAGGACAGTTGGTGGTTGGCCGGTTTTCATACGTGCCAGAGATGGTAATCATTTGATAATTATAAGGTCTTACATGTGAATAACAAATCAATCCAAATAGGAGTTTATTATTCGACATGTTTTTATTATCAATGTTTAATCATTATGACAAGAGACCACTAGCAGTCGATATTACCGTTCAAAGACTCAATATTGATGGTGCACTAGGTATCTTGAGATGGGTTATGCCTTTATTTGAACAACATTGATGATTTAGTTTTTATTTATGTCAGTATATTTAAAATGATTAATTTTTGTTCTTTTTCATCCACAATTGTTTAAATATCTGCTAATATGAATAAGGTTCAGGTCCTTATTGGGATAGATTTTAAGGATTGGAATGATAACATGTAAATTATTCTTAACTGCAAGGATCTTGACCTTGCATTAAGGATGGAGCAACCACATTCTCCTACGGAATCTAGTACCTCTAAACAAAGGAAATTTTTTGAGAAATGGGATCGCTCCAATCGCATGATTCATGGTTTGCTCTGTTTTAAGGTCAATTTAGCTTTAGTGTCTGGAAATGCTTGAAGGTTAGACTCTGGTGCAATAACTAACATCAGTGTTCAATGAAGGGTTGTCTGAACTACCGAAAGCCAAATGATGTTGAAAGATACATCTATGTGGGAGATGGTAGTCGTTGGAGATGGAAGCTATAAGGCATTTTAGATTATTAATGTGTATCAGATTTTATTTGGATTTGAAGGACAGTTTTGTGGTTCCGTCATTTAGACATAATTTGATTTCAGTTTCTTATTTGGACAAATCAAGTTATTTCTGTTCATTTGGAAATAATATGTTCAATTTATCTTTCAATTTAGATATTGTTGGAACTGATTCACTTATGGGTCACGATAATCTATATATGGTTGACACAATAGCTACCTATGGCGAATCCTTGAATGTGGAATCACGTAGTACTAAGCATAATATTGATGATAACAATTCAGGAGCATTATGGCACAAACGCCTAGGTCACATATCTAAAAACAGTGTTGGACGACTAGTGTCAGATGAAATTTTGGATTCAAATGACTTCACAAACTTTGGTGCATATAGAGCTACAGATGTCTTAGAATTGATACATACAGACATTTGTGGACCATTTCATATATAATTCATAGATGATTATTCTAGATATGCATGCATATTTCTTATACATGAAAAGTCTCAGTCATTGGATGTGTTCAAATGGTTTAAGGCTGAAGTTGAGAATTAACTTGACAAAAGAATTAAGAAAGTCAAATTCGACCACGGTGGTGAATATTACGGTAGATATGACAGTTCATGTGAAAAACAGTCCCGGGCCTTTTGCCAAATACCTGGAGGAAAGTGTAATCGTCCCACAATACACCATGCTAGGATCTTCTAGCATGAACTGTGTTGCTAAAAGACAAAATCAGACTCTTAAGGATATGGTAAGGAGTATGTAACACCCCAAAAATTGCCCTATCTTTTTTCTAACCTTAACTGGCTTATGTTTCCTTTTCATTTGCATCATTAGGTCATATTCATAATCATATCATTGCATTGGTCTCTTAAGACATGGGATCGAGGAGTTTTCTTATTAACAGTGTTTGCTATATTCAGGGTGATTCAACAGGTCATCAGTGTACATCAAGAGTATAAGGTTTTCCTATTTTAGAGGATTCATCAGAGGTGTTGGGTCAGGTTTTCATTGGTGTCAATCTGGGGGTACGTCTCAAGGACAAATTAAGGTTCTTATTCATGGATGAGTTTGTGGACAAAGCAGTTGTGGACTGATTTGAAGGGCATTCAGTCATGGTCAATTGAGCTTACTGATTTATTTGTTGGGATTCAATGAAGATGCGAGTTTGGTGTGAATTGAGAGTGTGATTGGAATTAGAGATTAGTCGTGTGGGCTACTTGAAATTCAAATTTCTACCATAAACCCATTATTCATTTCCATTATCCAATTGTTAATATCCATTTTCATTTAAATTCCAAATATCCATATCCGTTCATTTTTCTTTAACCCATTTTTAATTTCTTTCTTTTATTATCCAAATATTAACCAATTACCCAAAATCCATTTTGTCTAATTCATTTGTCCATATCCATTCATTAACCAATTTTCTATTACCAATATCCATATCCTTTTAAACAAAATCCATTTTCTAACCATTAAACTCATTGTCTATTTTCACTTTTCATTATTCAATTATCCACTTTTTTTTATATATACATTTTTTAATCCACATCTATTTTTCTTATCCATTTCTAACCAAAATCCATAAACCATTTTCATTTTCTACCCACTTATCTTTTTCTTTTTTTTCTAACCAATTTCCAATCCAATTTAAGGTGTCGTGATGAGTCGTCTCACTACTACAATTTTTGAAATACAACGTGGCTCCAAATTCTTTAATGAAATACATACACGGTTTGGGTCACGCTTGAGTCATAACATGCTTTTGGAAGGGAAAATACATAGCAGCAGCTCACAATAAAAGAGAAAAATACAAATATCCACCTTCACAAAATTTCAACAAAAGAAACTTTGCATCTGCATTTCAAAACCGGCCCCACTTTTCAATAGCCAGCTTTTCACGCACAAATACACTCACTGCTTGCTCTGTACCACGTGAATTCTCACCACGCCTTGAATCCCAAAATTCGTGACCATTTCTACACAAAGTTTCTCATAACAGAATTTCAACTTGAAAGACCATCCTGCCCCTCCAAACTTCACGTATAAATCTACTGCTCCCATTCATCTCCGGGGAGCCCGATCCAACTTTCTCAGAGCTTCATCATATTCAACGTAAAACCTGCAAAAACCCAGCACTCACTTCATCATTCCAATTCACAAAGCTGCAGAAATCTAATTCAGCCTTCATCACCATTTCCAGTTTCCAAAAACTCACAGACCTGCAAATTCATAAACAAACTCACATTAACTTCATCAATTCTTCACTCCAGATTGCTGCAAATTACAACAGTTTGAAACAAAATTTCGCATCAACACAACACCGTAACTCAGAACATCATCAACAACATCAGAGTAGAAGAAGAAGTTCGAGGAGAAGGAAAATCAATTACAACAACACCAATGGAATAAGTGTTTTCACACATAGAAGATTGAAGAGGAAGACTGAGAAATTGAAGGAGAAGAATTAGGAACAGAATTCAAAGGAAGTTGAAGAACACGCATACCTCGTGGAGGTCTTCTATGCTCTTAACAGCTTGCTCGGGTCGAAAAAGCACCAGACTCTCTCCGGTCGGTAACTCTCTGAACTTTGAGTTTGTGTTCGGTTTGAACCTCTTATGCAATTTACATTGGCTGTTTTGTTGTTGCGATTAATTAGTTTGATTTCTCTTCTGTGATTTGCGTAAAATGTTATTTGCGATTGCCGATCTTGTGTTTACTTGTTCATGTGTTGTGGTTGCTTGATATCTGACTGAGATTGTTAGCTTATTGTTGTTCTTGATTTTATCCGAATCTATATCGTTTTTGTTGAGCGAGATTGAACAAGTTGGAAGTTCACGGCGGAGAGTTGGTTTTGAAAAGAAACGCGGAGGAGGTTTTTGTGATGGATGCCGTGCGATTTGACGGCGGAAACTGTGGTGATGTGTTGAGAACGAACGAGAAGTTCCAAGGAAAGGTTAGGGTGCGAATCAGGTTGAAGAAGGGAGGAGAGTGAGGTGAATCGGAAGGTTGAGTTGTGTTAGGGGTGTTTGGAGAAAAGTTGAGATGGACGGCGGATTTTTGTGCAGGCATGGTGTTGTTTGTTGTTTTTCGGCATGTTGTTTTCAAAATAAAAAGAGAACAGGACAGAGAGGAAGAAGTGTGTGACGGCGGCAGAGAGAAGGTTATGGAGGAAAGGGAGAAACGGCGCAGGAAGAGGGAGAAGAAGACTTAGGTCTGAGATGGTTAGGTTTTCTTATTGTACTATCCGGATCGGGCTCAAAGGCCCACCAGCTTTTTTCTTTCAGCACCCGTGTCCCTCTCACTCACCCCCCTTAGCCATAGACTGAGGAACTAATGGGCCTTAATCTGACAGGCCCAGCGCCCGATTCTGACCACACACCCCTAGTTTCTCTCCGCACCTCCCTGGTTCATGAATTAAGGCCATTGGGCCTCAGGCAGACTTAAGCCCAAACACCTGACCTTTCTTTGCCCACTCCAGAAATCACTAATGCACCCCTCTTAGTTTTATTTTTTTGAATTTTAATTCTAATTGATTTTTAATTCTAATTGTTTTGTTTTTTATTAATTTTTAATTCTAATTGACCTTAGTTTTAATTAGGATTTGGACTACTCTTTTTCCTAATTCTAACTTAATTTTGTGTACTTTGACTAATTTTAGAATTAGATTTTCTTTATAATATTTGAATTAAAATAATTAGATTTAGAATTAATTTTGGATAACTTTTAATTAGAAATTAAGTGTGAAGTTAATTTTGTTTTTATTAGATCTTGGGATTTAATTTTGAATTGACTTTTTAATCTTGATTTTTAATCTTGATTGTAATTAGCATTTTAATTCTAACTTGGTTAGTTTTATTAATTGTTGATTTTAATTTTGAAGCCTATTCTTGATTAATTTCTGATTAATTCCTGATTCTCTATCTGTACTTGAATTTCTTTTGACTTGGTTTCGTAGTTGGTTTTCCTTTGTGATTGACCTGTCTGGTGTTTACTTGTTGATTACTCTGTATTCACATGCTCCCTTAAGGTTCATAGTCTGACTTAATTTCTGATTAAGCTCGAAGTAGGATATACATTAGGCTCTCAATCCAAGCATGATAACATTAGGTTTTAGGTAGTCGTCCCTCCTAAGCCTCACTAACCATAGGTCACCCATGCATGATAACATTAGGACTCTTAGTTTCCCTTTAGAGTTTCCTTTGGGTCTTCTCTCTTCTCATCTCAAAACTTCTTGAAAACACTTAATAAAGATAAAGTGTATTGCGCACGAGCCTTAAGCGTGGGGAATGAGAAATGAGGGGCTTCCTCTCATCTTTCTAGAGTGCTTAGCGGGCGTCCTGTCTTGGGACGATTCGTTAAGTATTCATCCCTGTGCCCTAGACTTTGGTGCAATGCAAGTTACGAACTAACTTAAAAAACACTTCTGTCTAAAAAACACAAAACAAATTCAAATCTTTTTATCCTTTGGGATTGTTGGGTTTCAAATCTCATTTTCAGAAAAGAGCTCGTCGCTCACGTAAAAAATACTTACCCATTCGTGGTCGTACCCACGAACTACATTAGCTCTGATTCCTCTCTCTCGTCCTATTGAGGATATGTAGGCACAAGACAGTGATTTTCTTGGCGAGCAACCTTCCCCTACAGTTCCCGTCCGAACTACGTTGACTCTGAGTTTCCCATTGCACTGAGGGAGTACGTAGGCCTAGGGTATCGAATATGTCCTACCGAGTCCGTCTTAGTCACCCCCATCCTCGTTTTCTTTTGTTTAGCCATAGATAGTAGGACAGCTCACCCTCCGTTTAGACAACAAGCATGGATCCCATCGAGTACGATGGATGCGTGGGGTACTAACACATTCCCCTCGCATAACCGACTCCCGAACCCAGACTATGGTTGCGATGACCATGTCTTTCCCCCTTTCTCTTCAGGTTTATGCAGTGTTTCCTTTTCCCTTCTCGGGATAAATACACATTGCTGGCGACTCTGTGTTTTCGGCGCCACTCTCGCGTTTGTACCGTTGGATGCGAATCTTTCGGGAGCGACAGAGTATAATTTGCCATTCTAGCTTGCCAGGGTCACTCTTGGGAGAGACAATAAAGACTACAGCTTATATTCTAAATAAAGTACCAATAAAAGTAGCTGCCAAAACACCTTATGAGCTTTGGGTCGGGCGAAAGCCTAGTCTTCAACATTTTCATGTGTGGGGATATCCAGTTGAGGCAAGGCCTTACAGGCTAAATGAAAAGAAACTGGACACCCAAACAGTGGAAAGCTACTAAATTGGTTATTCTGAAAGATCTAAGGGCTACAATTTTACGATCCCAAATTAAATTCAATTTTTGAGACGGGAACAATGTTAGATGCCAATCTTGCTTTAAATTGATCATTTATTATTGGCATTTTTCAACTCTTTTGTGTTGTTTTGTTGGAATTACTACATGAAAGTATACCATTCTTAAAATGTTCGAAAATACCTTTGGTTCTTTTGATTTGTGTGTTATTGTGCAGAAACTAGGCATGAAATCATCAAAGTGTGAGACACAAGAAATTGGACAAGGAAGCCAAAGGAAAAAAATCAGTAAGTTCGCTGGGCAAACTTGCTAGCGATTGTTCGCTTTGCAAACAATTGGCGAAGTCCCAGTGAATGCTCCCAGACTTGAGGCAATAGCTAAAGGGTTGTTAGTTCGCTGGGCGAACAAGCCTGCGAATGTTCGTTGTGGCAACGTGACAGCGAAGAACTAGCGAAGCATCCAAGACTTGAGGCAGCAGCTAAAGGACCATAACTTTGTTGTGCGAACTTGTAGGCGAAGTAGTTCGCAGTGCGAAGAATAGTTCGCACAACGAACTTCAGAGTTTTCCCAGGGGCGGTTTAACTATTCAGAGGCACTTCAGGTGCCTAAATTGATGTTCGCTAGGCGATGAATCAGTTCGCAGTGCGAACATGATAGAATCTAAATGTATTATATAAGTACTTTTCATCATTTCTGGGAATCGTAACCCACTTTTACACACCAAAACCTGATTTTATGATATTTCTTCACCAAAGGGTATTTTTGTTTACAACTAGAAGCTGGATTCGCATCCGAGTTCGATTCTTCAATGTGGATGCTCATTCATCGCCTCCCGAAACTTGTGAAGCAACCTACCATGGTTATGGGTAGCTAACTCACTTTTGTGTCAAGATTAGTGGTAGATAATCCTTACTTTTATATGTATTTCTTTCGATATTTTGCATGTGAACAAGTTGATGATTAATATATGGTGAAAAACCTTGTGTTTTATGGTATGTTTTTGTTGGATCCTTATTGAGAGATATGTTTCAACTATTGACCTTGCTTTTTCATCTTTCAACAAACAAAGTTTAGAGATAGTTTTGTTAGTTAATATTCACTAAATATCAATCCTTTAATGTTATCATATTGATAGTTAGGTTGAGAGATCATCTAAGGATCAATATGATAAAACTCACAATATATTTTAGAGATGAAACATCTTGAGAGGATATGTGATTATATTTATTGTTAATAAGTTCACATGCTTTTAACAATCAATTTAAAACCAAAACTTTTTTACCGTTGCTTATAACTTTTTATGTGATCGTTACATTACAAAACCAAAACAAACATCTTTTATGTTCTATGTTTAAAAGAATTCCAATTGTAGAACGTCGGTAATATCAACCAATCGCTGCAGATACAATAACAAAAACCCACAATAATACTGTTTCAACAAAATGGCGCCGTTGTTGGGGATTGTTGTTTGATGTTGCAAGCATTGCAATAGTTGATAAGTTTTAAACTTTGTTTATCTCAGTTCCTTTTTCTTGAGCTTCTTAATTTGTTTGGTTAAGTTTTGCAGACTTTGTTTATGCGAGGAAAGTTACCCGCAGATCAAGTTCTTTTCGATCCTAAGTTTGAGATAACTGCACATAAGTTGAATAGAAAAACTAGACGGAGGAGGCAACTTGCCAAGGAAAGATGAGAGAGACCGGAGAAAGTTCTACTTATACACCAACACCACAGTTTACGCCAAACATGGCAGCTCCACAACCACCACCACTGCCTATTTCAACGCCTTGTGTCAATGGCCCATGACACACCACACAGTTCACTCGTAATTTGAATAATGGAAGGCAAGCAGAGATGAAGACAGGGATTCTTCAACTCTTATATGTAAATCCTTTCACCTTGATGGATCACGAGGATCCTTTTACTCATCTTACTAAGTTCTATGAGATTAAGGGAGCGGCTGGAGTAGATGAAGATCAAGAATTACAATTGTTCAAAATATTATTTCCTTATTCCTTGATTGGAAAAGCTAAGGAGTGGTATCTTGATCAACCTGTCGCACCTCAAAAAAATCGCTTAATCGAAGACGCGACCCTTCGCGCAAAAGGCGCGGAAAACGGTTCGACAGAGTCGCCACCGAACTTTATTTATCCCAAAAGAGGGAAAGGAAAATATCGAGAAAACCTTTAAGGAAGGGGTAAAAACATGGTCATCGCAACCACATTCTGGGTTCGGGAGTGGGTTACGTGAGGGGAAGGTATTAGCACCCCTCACGTCCGTTGTACTCAACGGGAACCTCTTAGTTTGATTTGTGAGGAAATGTTAGCTAAGCTTGTTTGTTTTCTTCTTAACGATATATGCAAAAAGGTAAAGTAAAAGGTTTCGATTACTAAGGGAAATCAGGTGGTTTTTGGATAGGGTACTCGGCAAGATCATCGTGACCTCGGGCCTACGTATTCTCATTCGGACGAGAATGAGGAATCAGAGCAATCATAGTTTGACTACAGGAAGGGATAGAGGGAAGGTAGCTCGCCAAGATCATCACAATCTTGTGCCTACGTATCTTTACTCGGACGAGAATAAAGAATCAGAGCAGTCGTAGTTCATGGTACGCCCACTAAAAGAATGGGGTTAGTGTTTTTAAGAGACGAAAGATTGAATGACAAACAACCCAAGGGGTGCGCCTCGAGAGTAGTCACTCAAGAATCCAAGGAATGCGAGGCTCCAAGAACTCAGTTCTTTCGTGATTGATTGCAAAATTGTTTGATAAAGATTAAGTGTTTTAAGACGAAAGGGTGAATGGACAACAACCCAAGGGCGTGCCTTGAGAGCCATTCATTCGAAGACCCAGGGACTGCTAGACTCCAAGAATCTCCTCCTTTTGTAAGTTGATTAAGAAAGCGTTTGAAAAAGATTGAGTCGAATTGGTTGAGAAAAGAGGTGAGGATCGATACTAGTCCCTAGGGGTGCTCCTAGTAACGAAACCTACGAAATGTGAAAGTGTGCATTTGACGACGAGGCAACAGGCACTCGACTTACGAGAATGTTTTGAAGAGTGGCTGGACGACGAGTCGAGAATTGGTTTGGAAATGGTTTGATTTGTTAAGTATTTTAGGGAGAATGACGACTATTCGATAAACGAGACGTCGGCCTCGCAACCAATTAATCGGGGCATTATTGGGATGCTAGATCCCAACGACACCTTTTTCACTCGATTGATTAATGAAATATTGTTTAATGAACAACGAAAGTACCACATGGAATGATAGACTCCAATGGCATTCCTTTGTCCAAATAGTTAAGATGAGTGTTTTAGGAGCGAAAGGTCGAATGATCACCACCTAAGGCGTGCGCCTCAATAGCGGTCACTCAAGAACCCAAGAAGTGCTAGACCTCAAGAATTCAGTTCTTTCGCGATTTAATTATGAAAATGATTTGAATAGGTCTGTTAGGTATTTTAATCGAAAATTAAGTGCTTAGGCGTTTCGATAATTTTAGTGTGTTTTGATTAAGTGTATAAACAAAGAAAATGGTTAGATGAATAAGATATGAATATGATATGAATAATATGATAAGAATATGAACAATAATAATCAAGATAATATTAACAAGATATAATATCGACATAAAAATAAAGTTGGTCTAGTCTTAATCAAGATTTAATCGAGAAATCGATAATCAATGATTTTTGACTTTCCTTGACCAAAAGTGAAAATAAAAGAATATGAGGTAATGAAAAATAAATTCAAATAGAAATAAAATCGGAAAACTGAGAAAGGTCTCATCTTTACTAAGATTTTAAATCGAAAAATCGATAATATCTTGTATTTGATTTTCATTGACCCAAAATGAATAAAGATAATGAAAGGATAATAAAAATGAAATAAAATCGAAAAGAGGTAAGAAAAATAAGAAAGGTCTCACCTTTATCAAGATTTTAAATCGATAATCGATAAATCATTGATATTTTGGTTTTCATTGACCCAAAGTGAAAAAAAAATGAAATAAAATTGAAAAGGGAAAAAGAATAAAGGTCTCACCTTTTATCAAGATTTTAATTCGAAAATCGATAAATCATTGATATTTTGGTTTTCATTGACCCAAAATTAATAGAAATAAAATAATGAGAAATAAATCGAAATAAAAAAAAAATAAATAAATAGTAGACCTCAAATAAATCAAAATTTAATTGGTTTGACTAAATCATGAATATTGTTGTATCATTGGCCCCTTAATAAAAATAAAACAAATAGAAGTGGGATTAAAAAGACTAAAAATATTTAGAAAATGAGAATGTGAAAAGAACTTTGGAACTTTTAAAATAAAAAAATAAAAAAAAATAAAATAATTAAAAGAAACCCACAAGGGGGTGCACATTGAAATCTGGTGATGAAATCATTTGGGCCTTTTTACAAGAATTCATCATTCATTCACAATAAAAAGAAAACGGACAGAAAAAAAAAATGGTGGATTGGGAGAATGAAGTACAGCGGTGAAGAATCATATGGGTTTTACAAACAGGGCCCATCATCCCCTCTAAGATAAAACACGGTTGAAGCATTCATTTTAAAACAATATTAAAACCCCAAGTAATGGCAACGCTCATGTAAAATGTTAACAACAACATAACTTCATCATTCTTTTTCTCCAGACAAGAACAAGTCCACACAGTAAAAAAAAACCTTCAACATATAAATGAAAAAAAAACTCGCGCTCAAAATCATCATTATCGCGCTAAAGAATAACAATCAAAGTGAAAGAACAAAATGATTTGAAGAGATCCAACCTTCTTCTTCAACTCGATTTCACTATTCGCCTCAGATTTGAAAGGTTCGTGTTAATTTCTTTTCAAATTTGTCTTTGGTCTGAATCGGTTTCGGTTTCGAATCTTTGCTCATTATATCTTCATCTCTTTCTGTTGGTGATTTCTGAGTTTCAATTTTGGGGATGGGGTGTGGTTTTGATTTGGTTGTTGTTGGTTTGTTGGGGGATTTTGTGTTATGATTTGATGGATTTGAGGGGTTGTTTGAAGGGAGATTGATGAATTTGTTGAGATAAGGTTGAAGAATCAGTAAATAGAGGGAAATTAATCAGGTTTTTGTTTGGAAGGTGGTTCGGTTGTTTTTGGCTTAAATGGTGGAGGAAGGTTGATGAATGGCGAAGAAGCTTTTCGGGTGCGATTGGTTTGAAGGAGATGAAGGTTGGGTAATGAACTTTGCATAGGTTTTGTGGCGGCTCTAGAGCTTTTTTTTTTAGAAGAGTAAACGAAGGCTCCTTTTATAAGCGAGGTGAAGGGTGAAATGGGAATATGGTCGTGAGCTGGAAATCATGAGGTGAGTGTACGATAACGGTTTGTTGTGGTTGCAATTGTGGGGTCTGTGTTACGGCTTGCGAGGTGGTGATTTTATGTTGCTGTATCCACTCTGTTGGGTTTGTGTGTGCCAAGATGGTGCAGTGAAATGTGAATTTGGAGGTTGTTACGTTGTTGTTGTTGTTGCTATGGACGGAGTATTCTTCAATTTGTTTTGTACCCTCTCTTTTTTATTGATTTCTCTGCGTTTTCGTACTGGTTGGTTGTATTTCCAAATTCTTGTTGTTGTGCGTATTGTGTGGGGTCATGTGCTGCATGGGACGCGTCTTACGCTGCATTTTGTTGTGAACTAGGTTTTGCAGGGCGGTGTCTTTTGTGAAACTGGTGGAGTCTGCACATGTTGTATACAGGTTGTATTTGTGGCATGTTGTATGATGATGTGTGTGAAGGTTTATTGATATTGGTTGTATTAGCATATGGTTTTTGGGACTGGTTTTTTTGAATTGCAGGTCGGTTTTGCTTTTGTTTCGTAAGGGTGATTGGATGTGAATTTGGGACGGTTTGTCGTACTAGCTTCGTGAAAAAGGTTGCAGAAGGCGTGATGTGGAGCTGCTGGAGTTTTGTGAGGTTCAACTTGTAACTTTGCCTTGCTGTGTGATTTTGTAGTGATCCTTTTGTAATAGTTGAATATCCTTTATTATGTGGGGCGTGGAAATGTGTGGTATGGAGAAAATGAAAAGGTTGCATCTGTGGCTGACATATTAGCTCGGTGTCCGTGCCAACTTTTATGAGCCTTTTTATTTCTTGTAATTTATTTGATTGGAAATTCGTTTGTAATGTATTCAAATTTTGGTCAAGGCTCAAAAATAGTATAGATGTATTGGTTTTGGATAAAATTTGTATGAGGTTTTATTTATTACAACTTGCCTTTTTTTTTATAATATTATGCATTGGGCTTGGCTTTGTATCATCTAAATTGGACTTTGATGTGTAGTATGGATCTTGAATGGATGAAAGAAAAAATGGATTATTTGAATAAATGGTATAAAATTGGATTTTTTTTTGGAAAATGGATAATGTATGGATAGTTGGAAACAAAGGATGAATGGTAAACAATGGTGAATGGACAATGAATTCTTGAACCAGAACCACATATGCACTCCTTGACTGAGTTTAATCCAACATTGCCCTTGAATTGAATCCACAAAATGCATCAAAACCCTGAATTGGAAATGATCTAGTCCTTGACAACCTCTAAACTATGAAACTATTGAATTCAACACAGCCTGATAACTTGATCAACACACAGTTGAATTGCCTGGTACAAACCCTGATATGAGCTTCACACACGTCATTTGAATCAATCACAACCAAAACATTGATCCTAAAACAAACTTCTCTGGCCATTGAACCTCAACCACTACAACGACCAGAAACAATATATTTTTTTGAATTTTCTGAATATGGCTAATGGATGGGAATACAGATGACAGTTATAGACAGGTAGGACAAATTTGGGGTATGACACAACCTACTGCTGTTATGACTAATTGGAATATTTTGGAAGAGAAGTTATTAGAAATATATTTCCCTCACTATCGACTCATGGATGCAAAAACTTCAATTTTCGTGTTTGCTCAGGGAACAAATGAATCTCTCGACGAATCGTGGGAGAGGTCCAAATCTATGATCTGGAAGTGTAAAGGCCATGGATTCGATGATTTAACACAAGTCCATATTTTCCGAAATAGACTCCAACTTACTCATAAAACCTTATTGGATGCTACTTCGGGAGGTTCTTTATTGTCAAAGAGTGCCGAGGAAGCGGTTAATATAATTAATAGAATGGAACTCAATGATCTTCAAGGCCAACACAATCGGGGTACAATTCAAAAGAAACCGGGAATGCTTGAATTAAGGACTAACAATGCTATTCTTGCTCAAAATAAATTGCTTTACCAACAAGTAGAATTATTGACTCAACAAATGTCAAAGCTTTCATTACAACTAAAAGAGATACAAGAATTTTCGTGCAAGAATGTACAAATAGCGATTTGTGAATTATACAAAGGAGATCACCCCACCGGTTATTGTCTTCCAGTGAACGAAGAAGCAAATTTCATGGGTAATCAAGGCTATCAAGGAAGACAACCTTATCAAAACAACTCTCAACATCCTTATCAAAACAACCAAGGTTACCAACAAAGAGTGAATAATCCTAGTTATCAACAAGGTTGGAGACAAGATGCCGGAACATCAAACCGTCAAAATCCTTATCAACCTACACAATCTCAAGGTGGAAGTTCAAAGTTGGAAAATAATCTCAATTAATTCAGGAAAATGTCAATGGAAACCAAAAGAGTAGTGAGGAATCAATCAAGAATATTGAAAACCAAGTTGGGAAATTTGTGAAACAATTAGCCGATCAACAACCGGGGCCATCCTTTTTCGCTAACACTCAAACCAATCCAAAGGAACATTGCAAACCCATTGTGACTAGGAGTGGAAGAGAGGTTGGTGGAGGAGAAGAAAATGACAAGAAAAATGATGATGGAAGAAGTGATGAGATTGTGGAGGAAGAAAAAAATGATGAGATTGGAGTTGAAAAAAATTATGAGGTAGAAGTTGAAAAAAATGAAAAGGAGAAATTAGTTGAAAATGAGAACCATGAGAAAGAAGATATAGAGGAGAAAAAGAAAAAAAAAATTAAGAGAGGGAAATAGAAGTTGAGTTCAATTCCAATTCAAAATTTGCATTATCCTCATGCTCCCACCAAGAAAGACAATGTTAGGCATTATGCTCGGTTCATGGATATATTTTGTCAATTACAAATTAATATTCCATTTTCCAAGGCTCTTGAACAAATGCCCAAATATGCAAAGTTCATGAAAGACATCCTTAACAAGAAGAGGAGATTTACGGACCAAGAAACAATTACACTTGAGTTGAGTTGTAGTGCAATCATTCAAAGAACTCTACCGATCAAGGAAAGTGATCCAGGGCGGGTTACTTTGTCGGTTACCATAGGCAATGTTTATGTTGGTAAAGGTTTGGTTGACTTAGGCTCAAGCATCAATTTAATTTCATTATCTATTGTTAAGAGGTTGGGAAGCATTGAGATGAAAGCAACAAGAATGACATTGCAATTGGCCGACAAGTCTACAACTCATCCTCATGGAGTAGCTCAAGATGTGTTAGTCAAGGTGGATAGATTCTTCTTTCCAATTAACTTTGTTGTTATAGACATGGAGGAAGACCATGATGCTCAATTGATTCTTGGGCGACCTTTTATGTAGATGGCTAGAATGATGATTGATATCGATGACAGTCTTATGAAAGTGAGAGTTCAAGATGAGGAAGTTTCCTTTAATATTTTCGAAGCAATGAAGCACTCCAAAGATACACATGATAGCTTTCGAATTGATGCAACGAAAGAAGGTATAATGAAAGTAACAACGCAATTCCACATGTCAACTCCCTTTGAAAAAGCTATTGGTGATGCATTTGAAGTTCCTACCGAAGAGGAAGAAAGGGAACTTGAAAAGTGATTGAATGAACTTGAGACTTTGGAAGAATTGCAACCTTGGGAAAATGAAGTGGAAATATTGAAAAAAGAAGTGAACGATGAAAAATCCCAACTTGAGTTGAAGATATTGCCTCCTCATTTGAAATATCTATTTCTTGATGATGGTTGTAACAAATCGGTTATTAGTTGAAAAATGAGAACCATGAGAAAACGACTTTTACTTGTCCTTTTGGGATTTTTGCGTATAGAAAGATGTCGTTTGGTTTGTACAATGCACCAGCCACTTTTCAACGGTGCGTGCAAGCCATCTTTTTTGGTCTGATTGAGAAGACCATGGAAGTTTTCATGGATGACTTCTCCGTTTTCGAGGATTCTTTTGAGTTATGCTTGAAAAATTTGGAAACCATTTTAGAGAGGTGTGTGGAAACGAATCTGGTTTTTAATTGGGAAAAGTGCAATTTCATGGTTACGGGAGGAATTGTGCTCAGCCATAAAGTCTCCTCCAAAGGCCTTGAAGTTGACCAAGAAAAGATTGAAGTTATAGAGAAGTTGCTACCACCAACAAATGTGAGGGGAATCTGAAGTTTCCTTGGTCACGCGGGATTTTATCGGAGATTCATCAAAGACTTCTCAAAAATAGCAAGACCTTTGAGCAATTTGCTCAACAATGATAAGTCTTTTCTCTTTGATGATGATTGTTTAAAAGCTTTTAAAATTTTAAAAGAAAAATTGATCACCGCACCCATAATCATAGCTCCAAATGGACTCTCAGTTTTGAATTAATGTGAGACACAAGTGATTATGCGGTTGGTGCGATGCTTGGCCAAATGAAATTCTGGAATTACAGACAACAAATGTCCTAACACGTGTTAAGACATTGTTATGCATAAACATTTAAACAAAGAACAGAACAATAGACTGATAGCTTGAATATCAGAACTACAGAAATACAGATGTTACGACATCTGATCCAACATGTTAATCAAAACTGAACTATAAATTTCAGAATGATAAACAACACAGAATATGATGACCCAGTTCGGTGCAACTCACCTACATCTGGGGGATACCAATCTAGGAAGAAGAATTCACTATCAGTAGTATAGTTTTATGTAAACAACCTCAGGTTTACAGAAAGCACCCACGCTAACCTATCACTACCCAATGGAGACTTTATCATTATAAGTCACATCTAAATGATAAGAGAAACCCATCTCACTCCCTAAATCACAACCTATGATTATCTAGCAGTTAATACCTCATAATGTATCTACCCTATTGAAAGACACCCCTTCCAATACAAAGTTCAGTCAAGCATCCTTGACTAACAAGTTAACTTGGATTTGCTTCAAAGCTTCATCCAAGAACATTACACGATTCATTGCCTACGGGCTTCTGAATCTGTACAAGTACCTATGTCTACCACACTGCATCAAATCGATACAGAGGGAGACTTACAAGAGAAACCTATAACTCTCAAAACCTAAACCCAACTTTACAAAATAGGATTCCTAAGTCTATGTCACCCTCTCTCACTTTTCTGCTCGGTCTTGGTCTTCTTTTATAGTCTTCTGCTAAGTTGGGCTTCACATCTTTGATCCTTGATCCAATGCCAATCCGCCTTGAATCTTGGAACAAAACCTGTTATAACAGTCATGATATTGAATATTCATGTTGTGACATTATATTTGACATCTTTGGTCTGGGGCATAAATCTTCATGTTAGAGCATCTTTTCCACCATTATGTTTTACCAAAATTTAGTCAAACCATTTGAGCTTTCAATCTCCCCCTTTTGACAAATTTTGGATAAAACATTCTTCAGCTTAATGGTGCACACTTGATTACAGCAGAATTCTTTCATTTACCCTTCCAATAGCAGAGAACTAATTTCTTCCAAACAGCAACAGAATTTCCCAAGATACTTGTACCACTTCTGATTCAATCCATTGACACCCAATGATAGAATCAGAACAACCTGATAAGTTCATCCAGGACTCATATCAGTAGGGCAATGTCACGACATCTCGTCTGACATATCAACCTCACTTGAGGAAATATATCACAAACTGCTTGAAACCACAAACAATCTTAATAGCCAGTCTGCACCATTACAGCTATATATCTGAAACAAAGATCTAACTCCCCCAGTCGTAGATAACCAGTGCTCCTTTTCCAGAAGAAAACCCTATATGAATGGCAAACATAAGACGTATCTTCATGTCTTAAAGAGCGCACCCTCAGTTCAACATACCTGCTGAACGCATTCACCTACTGCTTGACCATCAAGCAAACCATGTACCACACCAGTACATAAATCAGATAGAGGTTCTCCCCCTATCTTTCTCAAAAGATGCTTCTTCACCAAGAACCACCCCAAAACTACTACATGATATTCCATGACAACTACATGATATCATAACTAACAAACTCTTAGATTGAGACTAAAGCTCCATTGATCCCTCTTGTCCAGAAACCATCTATACACCACACGAATTCCTCCAGAATTCTCATGTATAGATCTCCTTGTTCCTTGAGATACTACCCAATTAAATCAGAATACTTCACATTCCTCTAAGAGACGCACAAGGCCCCTTAGTTTGCTAGCTCACCCAGATATTCTTCACACTTGAAGAACATAAAACACATGCTCCAGAAATCTTCAGCCCATTTGTTTCACAAGCGCCAAACTGATCTAATTCTAGCATGTCCCATTCACATCAGACCTCCAAAACAGTCCTTTACCCATCATTCTCCCGTATGATAAGATAAATACTTCTTAGACAAGATGTGAGTGTCAAGTTCTACACTCAGAACTTAGTATCCTACTCCAAGATAACTCACCCAAAAAATGTTCTAACATCTGTTAGGACATTCTTCACACATCACAGACACCACACACCATGGTTCTTGATATGCTCCACCACTGGACTTACTATCTGCATAGTAATCCAACTGAAGATCTTCACACAACACTGCGCCACCAGCTTGAACAAAGAGAACTCCAGAACCCCAGAGAGAAATAAACTTTCATCCACCAAAAGAAGGCATACTTCTGTCCTCAACCTAGAACTTCTACCACAAGCTCCAAGAGAACCAGGACCTCCTTACATTTTCAACCAACTACTCTTCTGCCCAAGAGTAATTAGTTCCAAGCACCTTGCTTGAATGTATACTAGAGATTAACCAAATGCCACTTTTTGACTGATCTCATTCTTCTTCAAAACTCCCACAAGATACACTGATCTACCAAAGAAATCTGATCTTCAAGTCACATGAACTACTTGCTCCATAGCAAGACATCTTGGATCCACCAAGCCTCTAGACATGTAACACCTTCTCAAACCACAGCTCCCGCAAACTGCATGAGATAGACCTTTTTTAAGCATCCATAATTTCCATTCTCCTGTAGATCACCTTATCTTAAGCTGATGTGCCACATCACCAGCTGAGATCCTGATGTTAAGCTAGATGTCAGAACATTCTGATAAGACATCCAACTGCTGAATTTAGCTCCTCCTTCTGCCACTTAGAAGAACCTCCTCCCTATTACAGAACAAGAGTTCCATGCTGTCATAGACTTGATTAAACCACCAATTTTGAGTAGACAACCTCCATCCTGCTTGATCATGTCACACATATTCCCTTCTAGCTCACACCTTGATGAATAACTATCTGCTTTAAAACTCCAAAGACTTCACACCTTCCACGTCTAAATCTTCAAAAGATAGAGTAGTCATAGACTACACCATATCCATACCAAAGAATGCCACTTTCCTTGAGTAGAGCAATCTGTAGAAAGTCAGAGATAACTGCTACTTAACCTTGACTTTCAAAATGAGCAAGATCCCATGCTCCTCAGTACCCAGATCAGAAATAAACTGATCTAAGTTATGCTATCAGCACTCCATTCCTCCTAGATCAGAAATAAATTGATCCAAAAAATAACCATCAAGATTATGATGTCTTCATTTTCATCTTCAACAGCACCAAAGTCCAGACCAGTTTCTTGCTAAGAAACTCTCCAGAGATCACATGCTTCTGTCACACCAGACTGAAGCCGATTCTTAGGTCAACACCCAAAACCAAAACAGATGCTAAAGTGTATGCAGTTGCCCTCCCATGATTCTGCACAAACTCTGATGATGAGATGTTCCAACATCTTGTTGAACATCAGCAATCTTGACTTTCAAGGATAATCAATTATATACTTGTGAATTTCACAAATAGCAATTGATCTTAAATCCTTTTCCAATAACCCTTCTTCACTGTTGTAGCTAAGCTCCACCAGATCACTTCATGAACACTTATCAAGCATTCAATCTTTTGCAAGTATCTTCTTTGACAAACAGTGTTGAGATACCAAGGCTGCCACCCTTGACTCAAGTAACCAAGATTCTCTCTGAACGAATCCTATTTACCTCAATGATTCTGAGAACTCCAATCAGATTAGATCCACCCTTAGGGTTAAGAGAGATGAATCCTTCCTTGCTGTTTTGGATCGTGAAAATAAATCACCTCCACATTCTTCAGGTTATGTTTCAAAGAAACACCTTCTAGTCAGAAGAATAACTAGAAGACTCCAGATGCACGACTGAGATGCCTTTATGAGTGGACTTGAGAGAATTCTCAGGTATCTTTAACAACCTAGCAGATCAATAATTTATCAAACTCCCAGAGCAAGAACTTGATAAACCTAAGCTTAACTCCTCTCCTCTTCAACTGACTTCGAATTGTACCATGGAACCAAGCTTCTAAGTACCAAGTCACCATAACAGACATCTTCCAACAACTCCCTTCATTCCATCGCTCCCGACTTTAGAATAAAAGATTGCAGATATCTTCATATATAGAGGCCAACGAATGAGACCTTCCACCACCTGTCTTCAGTAACAACTCCAGAATCCCATAATTCTAGAGCTCTTCCATCAGAAACACATGTAGCGGAACCACAAGGAACAAATTCAACTTGCCTTAATAAAATGTCAGAACATCTTATAAGACATCCCAACAAGAGAACTAGCTACTTCTCCGGCAGTTGTTGTAGAACCTCCTCATCAACATGAACAACCACCGGGTTGTTACCTTCGATCCAGAACATCCATTCCATCCATTAATACCCTTGAGTATGTCTGAGTTGATTGATCTGATCTTCAAAACCCCTCCTTGTTTAAACGCCAGAAAGTATCTCCCAAAGATCTCATCTAGAAACAGACAGGATGCCTGCTCTGATACCAATTGAAATTCTGGCATTGCAGACAGCAGATGTCCTAACAAATGTCAAGACATTGTTCTACATATACATTTAAACAAAGAACAGAACAAAAGACTGATAGCTTGAATATTAGAATTGTAGAAATACAGATGTTACGACATCTGATCCAACATGTTAATCAAAACTGAACTGTAAATTGCAGAAGGATAAACAACCCAGAATATGATGACCCAGTTCGGTGCAACTCACCCACATCTGGGGGATACCAATCCAGGAAGAATAATTCACTATCAGTAGTATAGTTTTATGTAAACAACCTCAGGTTTACAAAAAGCACCCACACTAACCTATCACTACCCAATGAAGACTTTATCATTAGAAGTCACATCTAAATGATAAGAGAAACCCATCTCACTCCCTAAATCACAACCTGTGATTATCTAACAGTTAATACCTCATAATTGTATCTACCCTATTGAAAGACATCCCTTCCAATACAAAGTTCGGTCAAGCATCCTTGACTAACAAGTTAACTTGGATTTGCTTCAAAGCTTCATCCAAGAACACTACACGATTCATTGCCTGCGGGCTTCGAAATCTGTACAAGTACCTATGTCTACCACACTGCATCAAATCGATGTAGAGGGAGACTTACAAGTGAAACCTACGACTCTCAAAACCTAAACCCTACTTTACAAAATAGGATTCCTAAGTCTATGTCGTCCTCGCTCACTTTTCTGCTCGGTCTTGGTCTTCTTTTATAGTCTTCTGCTGAGTTGGGCTTCACATCTTTGATCCTTGATCCACTGCCAATCGCGCCTTGAATCATGGAACAAAACATGTTGTGACAGTCATGATGTTGAATATTCATGCTGTGACATTCTATTCGACATCTTTGGTCTGGGGCATATCTTCATGTTGGAGCATCTTTTCCACCATTATGTTTTACCAAAATTTAGTCAAACCATTTGAGCTTTCACCAAATAAAGACAAAAAAATTTCATGTCATACACTATGCGAGTAAGGTTTTAAATGAAGCTCAAGTGAATTATGCGACAACAGAAAAAGAATTACTTGCGATAGCTTATTATGCTCTTGATAAATTCAAGTCTTACCTTATTGGTTCGAAGGTCGTGGTGTACACGGACCATTCGGCGATTAAGTATCTTCTCACCAAACCAGATTCAAAGCAAAGACTTAGCCAGTTGATTCTTTTATTGCAAGAATTTGATTTATAAATCCGCGATAAAAAGGGTTCTGAAAACTTGGTGGCGAAACACTTATCCCGTTTGGTCAATGTGGAAGTGACAAATCAAGAAAGTGAAGTAAGAGAAGAATTCCCAATGAAAAACTATTTATGATCCAAGTTAGACCTTAGTTTGTTGATTTTGCCAATCACAAGGCAACCGAATTAATCCCGGAAGATCTAACTTGGAACTAAAAGAGGAAATTCTTGTCGGATGCAAATTTTTATGCCTGGGATGAACCTTACCTTTTTAAACTTGGTAGTGATAATCTCTTAAGAAGGTGTGTTACAAGTGAGGAAGCTAAAAGCATTCTTTGGCACTGTCACAATTCGTCGTATGGAGGTTATTATAATGGTTTGAGGACGACAATGAAAGTCCTCCAATTGGCCTTTTATTGGCGGTCTCTGTTTAAAAATGCAAACCTATATGTGAAGAATTGTGACATTTGCCAAAGAAGTGGCGAAATTGGGAAACGAGATGAGATGCCCTTACAAAGTATGTTGGAAGTTAAAGTTTTGGATTGTTGGGGTATAGATTTTGTTGGACCGTTTCCTCCATCTTTTTCCAATGAATACATTTTGGTAGCAGTTGATTATGTTTCAAAGTGGGTGGAAGCAATAGCTTCACAAAAGGCTGATGGCAAAACGTAATTAAATTTTTAAAGAAAAACATCTTTTCCCGTTTTGGCACGCCTCGAGTGTTAATTAGTGATGGCGGGTCGCACTTTTGTAATGCACCACTTGAAAAAGTTTTGGAACACTATGGATTAAAGAATAAAGTGGCAACCCCGTACCACCCATAAACGAATGGTCAAGTCGAGGCGTCGAATAGAGAGGTGAAGAGAATTCTTGAAAAAACCGTGTCAAGTTCGAGAAAGGATTAGTCTCAAAAGCTTGATGAAGCTTTGTGGGCATATCGTACCACTTACAAAGCTCCCATTTGTTTAACTCTATTTCAAATGGTTTACGGAAAAACTTATCATTTACCGGTTAAAATGGAGCATAAAGCTCTTTGGGCGTTAAAATTGTTGAATTTTGATCCTAACTTGGTTGGTGAGAAAAGAAAAGTCCAAATTCATGATATGTAGGAAATGAGGCACAATGCTTATCATTCAAACAAGCTTTACAAAGAAAAGGTCAAAGTTTATCATGACAAGAAGGTCCGTCAAAAAGAATTTCAAGTTGGCCAAATGGTGCTTCTTTTCAATTCTCGGTTAAAGCATTTTCTGGGAAAGTTGAAATCAAAATGGTTGGGACCATTCTTGATCAAGGAAGTAAGGCATTATGGTGCAATTGTGTTAGAGGATCCAGAGACAAAATAAAGATGGACTGTTAATGGACAAAGGTGAAAAATCTACCTTGGAGGTGAAGTTGATTGCAAAATTTGCGCCGTTTTTCTTGGTGATCAGTGAAGTCACCTTAGACCTTCGAACTCAAACGACGTTAAACAAAGTGCTAATTGGGAGGCACCCCAAAATTGTAAGTATTCCTAAATTTTTTCTGTTTTGAGAGTATAAGTATGTTTAGAAAATGTTGTGGTAGAATGTGCTGACAGAAGAAAAAAAAAATTCAAAAATATGTCATGTTTGCTGGGAAGTTCGCACAGCAAACCTAGGGCGAGTATTCGCTGGGAAGTTCGCAAAGCGAATTGAGCAAGATAAAAAGTTTTCAGTTTTCTGCCACATCACTTTAGTGAGTTTTTGGGTGGGCCAATGCTGCATAGGTCCAACTCTTCCACCTTCTTTTCAGATTTTGTGGGGAATACATTTCCCCCCTTCCATTGTGTCCTTTCACTTAAGCATTTTTCTGTCTCACTCTCACAAAACACACACACAAACTTACTTATTGTAACGTAGAAGCATTTCATCATTTCATTCGTGTTATTCTCAATTAATCCTATCAACATTTCAGGTTTGGGTTCTTCATTTTTTCCCCTATTTTTGATTAGCAACATATTGTTAGGGTTTGTTTGAGAAATTGTTAAAACTAACTCCTAGGTTATATGACTCTATGCATGTTTTACATTGTGGATTTATCTTACTTTGCATGTGGGTTTTTAACAATAAGTTTGAAGTAGAGATTATTTAGGTTAGAGTTGAACTGATATTGAATGAAATCTCGTAAAAATTTCAACTTTAACTTGAACAATTATGTGGTTGATACTTTCACTGGATACTTGCTTTGTACCATGACTTGAAATGGCAGAAAATAGTATATTGGTTCTGTTTGGGCGGTTTTTGTTGTTGTAGGCAAAACCTGCTGAATGGGAATTCGCAGTGTTCGCTATGAGTTCGCACAGCGAACCTGGGGCGAGTATTCGCCATGGCTTTGCCTAGCGAACTTGTGAATAAACATAACAGAATTTTTAATTTTTTCTGTGATGCTGGGATTCTGGATCTGATTCTTTATGTTTTGTTTCCTCATTAATATATCTTGTGTTTGGCTGGCTAGTTTTGTTTTGTGATTGTGCAGATGGCACCTCCAAAGACAGTTTCGTAAAAGAAAAGAAAAATCGAAAGGTTATCTCGTCCACAACCAATCCAATTTGATGCTGAAAGCTTCAGAGTTGCTAAGCAAGCTGCTCGTTATCTGGCTCTAAAGAAGAGGAGCATTCTGCTTATAAAGAGTTTCAACCTCAATCCTCAAGGATCCTACCGGGCGGTAGCGGGAATACTTTAAAGCAAAGGGTAGGACAAGTTGATAATGCCTGGTGTCGCTCCCGGGATTTTCATCCTAGTACAAACGCGAAAGTGGCACCAAAACAGAGTCGCCAGCAATGTGTATTTATCCCAAGAGAGGGAAAGGAAACACCGCATAAACCTGAGGGGAAGGAAAGAGCATGGTCTTGCGACCAAGAGAACTGGGTCCGGGAGTCGGTTACGCGCAGGGAAGGTATTAGCAGCCCCACACGTCCATCGTACCCGATGGGATCCACGCTTGCTTGTCTCGATCAAAGGGTATTGTCGTTTGGATCTCCACTGCTACTGGAAAGGAAAAGGAACAGGAAAAAGGAAAAATAAAAGAGAGAGAGAAAAAAGAAACAATTGTAGGGAAAATAAAAGAAGTGCTCGCATGGTCCCTACCCCACTGCCTACGTATCTCATCAGGAGCATGAGAATCAGAGCGACGTAGTTCCCCTCACTAGGGGTGGATTGCATTTTTTAGGGAATGGCTTACGTTCTAGCTCAGGTGTTGCAGCTCGCTGTATGGAGACTTAGGCGTTACCGTCTTGCAAGAGAACGAGTAGGAGCACGTTTGTACGCTGAGAGTGAGTGAGATGAGAAGAGAATTCCCGAAGGAAAGACGTTACTGTTTGTTTGAAGTTTTTTTAGAAAGAAGTGTTTTGATTGTTTTGTGTTTTGTAACGCACATTGTATTTAAGTCCCTCATGTAAGATCGAATGCCTCGCATAACGACCCGAGATGGGACGCACGCTAAACATTCCAAGAAAATGAGAGAAAATCCCTCACTATCTTATTCTCACATGAAAGGCCTAAATACAATGTTTGTTTTGCCTTTATTAAGTATTTTTTACTTTTGTTTGAAGATGAGAAGAGAGAAAACGCAAAGGAAACTCTAAAGGAAGACTAAGGGTCCTAATGTTATCATGCATGGATGTCCTATGGTTAGTGAGGTTTAGGAGAAAAGACTACCTAAGACCTAATGCTTATCCTACTCCAAGCTTAATAAAAAATTAAGTTGGACTAGGTAGCCCTAAAGGGAAAGAATCCAAGACTTGAACAAGTCTTGAGATTCATGGGATGAGAAAGAGTGAAAGAGAAGAAAAGAGGAAGAGAAGAAGAGAGATGAGATGCAATAAGTGGCAGCAAGCACATCATATCCTAAATGTACAACTTAAATCAACAATCATGTTTCAAAGATCAATGCAAAACAACTCAAGTAAGCATGCAAAGATAAACATGGAGGATGCAAGCATACTTGTATGAAATGCACAATGAAGCATACATGGACTTCATGACAAAATGAAATGGGAAAGGCAAGATGAAAATGAATACAATTCAGAACCAATACCATATTATCATCAACAAATCATGTGTGCAAAAGTGATTCAAAACATGAAGCATTAAGGTTTAAAGAAGTTCACAAAAGGAAAGGTAATGATATTAATCATACAATTCAAACCAAATGCATTCAACTATGCTCAAGCAACATGAAAACCAAGTATAGAACTCAAGAGGCAGTAGCATATGCATCAATGTCATATCAAGACCAAACTCAAGTTATACAAGTTCAAACATCAATCAACAACTTCAAAACATGCACCAAAGCAAACTACAAAAAGAGGACAAAGTTCCAACACTTAGGCATACTCAAACATGATTCAAACATGATCCACAAAGTGTAAAATTAAGTCCCAAAGGACCTCAACCAGGGGTAGACATCATATTAAAAGTACATGCAAAGAACGAACAAGAGACTCAAGCAAATGAACATGGCAAGTCAACTTGTGCAAAGAAGTGTCAATATATAGTCATGCATAAGTCACATAAGCACAAATAAGCAACATGCATCATATGAAATTTAACAATTATGAAATTTAAGCTAAAATGAACTAGGTCAGAAGACAACCACATGCTAAAAGATCTCACAAAAATTCCCAAGTTAAACTAATCAAACAATTAAGCAAGGGTCAAGTAAGCACCATGTATCCATATGCAAAAGAGGGGAACCAAAATATAATATGAAAAGGTTTTAAAAATAAAACAAAAATTCTTTTATGCAATTCAGAATGTTATCTAACAAATTCAAAAAGAATGGATTAAAAATGTTTTATAGATGATGAGAAAGAAATTTTACAAGTTAGAGTGTGCAAGTGAAACAATTAAAAAAGAAAATTAAGCAATTAATTAAATCAGATGCTAAAAATAAAATAAAATGAGAAAATAAAATATGGAAATATTATATAAAACTAAAAAGAAGCTTCATGAATTTTTTTATGATTTTTAGATGCATAAAAATGATTTTAGAAAATAAAATGCAAATGTAACAATTAAGAAAAATAAAATGAAAGAAATAACAAGGAGGGGTGCAATCAGCAAAGAAAACACGTTGAAAAATAGAAGGTGGGCTAAAAAGGGGGGTGCAAGAAGCAAGGACCAATGCCAAAGTCCAACAGCGAAAGTCAAAGAGGAGCATAGAATTCAGTCAATATTCAGACTCAACACATACCACATGATCAATCTAACGTCACACACTCAGTCAACACAAACAATGAGTATTCAAGATCTAGGGCCAGATTAACACGCACACAATAACCAACGTACATAAGTACACACGCAAACACTCAGCATACCATACAATCCCACGTGATAGGCACATGATCCATTTAATGCATTGGCGTAATTTCATCCACATGATTCATCAGACGTATCACAATCAGTCAATGTTTCACAAAGTAATTGAGATGAGAGATCAAGATGTGATGGCACATGATAACACGCATGGGTGAGCAAACATGAAACCATTAAATAAAAATCAGAAATTAAAGGAACGTGGCAACGTGACAACCCTTGGATCAAACACATCAACGGCTGGGAGTTCATCCTCTTCCTCCAAACCCTTCGCCGGACTGAAACACCACCGGTCTCCGGAGCTAAGGCTCCGGCCACCCTCTCCGGTGAGCTGCAACGTGAAATCCTCCAGAAAATGCTCATAGGTATACCAAATTGATCAGAAAAACAAGAGGATCTCAAATATCCAAAGCATTTCATCAGATAACAAGCACACAAAGCAAATCGCATGAAAACATTTTTAGATCCAAAACTTTAAATCCAAAATACACACATGTTGCACGTCTAAAATCAAAATAAAATAGATCATCATGCTCAGTGAAGTTCACAGATCATTATGCACACTTAAAATTTGAGTTCTATGATGGTGAAAATTACACTAACCTGAACCTTGAAGAGCTTAAAATACGCCAAGAAATCCCTCCAAAAACTGCAGATCTACTCCTTGGAACCTCTAGATGCATAATAAATGCAACTAGAGCTTGGAATCGTGCTGGATCTTGAGATTTGAGTTTGAATCCTCTGGAATGGCACTTGGTGAAATCCTCAGTATGAGCTCAAAATAGAAGTTGATTCTTGCTCTATTCTCTTCACTGATCAAGAACGTGAAGAGAAATCTCCTAGAAACTCCAAGGAAAATGAGATTCAAAGAGAGGAAGTGTGAGAGCAAAAAACCAAAACTGTGCAAATGAGAGTCTCTGACCTAGCTGTGAGGGTATGAGTAAGCTTATATACTCTCCATTAGTTCATTGATTAGGATTAAGAAGTGATTAGAACCTTGGTTAATGAGATTTGGATGAAATTGCAAATTTGCATTTTGTACCACCACCACTAATTCACACGTGAGAAGCCCTTGCCACAAGCATGATTCACCTCCAATTTACTTATTGATCACCTCTGAATTGAATTTGGGCCTTGCACTTTCTTGGTTTGTAAGTTTTGAATCAATTTGCATTTTTGTACTTTGTGAAAATAATGAGAAATATGGCATGAAATGAATTGATTCAAAAGCCAAAAATCATCCTCTTGACTTGTATTTTGATGTTGTAATGTGACATGAAGCAAATGGTAACATTACAAGTCCTTTTGAGTGAAAATGCAAATGGTGGAAAATTTGACATATAAGAAATCCGTGAAATGCACCTTGCATTGTTTTGACCATAACTAGAGTTCCACAAATGATATGGAGATTTTCTAGTAATTTTTGGAAATGGGAGAGAAAGATCTTCAAGTTCCATGTTGGAGGAAAATTCATTTGGAGCTTCCTTGATGATGAAAAGTCAAGTTGAATGTGGTGGAAAAATTACCAAAAATGGAAAGTTTTCATTATAGGTCATTTTCCAAATTTAGTAACTTTTGCACAAACTCTTGATTCTTGATGAATGGCATGAATCTTGACAATTTAAGACCATATGAGGATGTGAGACCATGAAAACCATGAAAAGAACCTCAAAATTCCACAGTTGACTTTCTCCTTTATAATTGACTTTTGCTTATTTCACCAGCAACTGATCCACTGAACATTCTTCACCATGAACCATCAACCAAATCTCCATCCATGAACACTTGTGAGCATATGGAAACCATAAAAACATGCTTGAATCCCCAAAGTTCAACAAGAAGTCCTTTTGATTCACAAACCCTAATTGGTCCCTCTGATCAGGAGGAAAAGATCTACTTGAAATCGTTTGCCATGCTTGACCTTAAGAAGATATGATGAACCCCATGAGCCACCTTGAAGCTTAAGACTTAAGAATATGGACCAAGTACCTTGATCCCCTGCCTTATGCTGAATGCCATGCTATGCAATCTATGACCTACTATGGAATGCAAATGAGTTAAGCATAGACCAATTATTGAGAAAACATGAAGGTAAATTTTGAGGTATTACAGCTGCCCCTATTCAATCAACTGTGAATCTTAATGGATGAAAGCAATGGCTATCAGGAATTCAAGATACAAAGGGATTGAATACAAAAATAACCAAGAAAATTTGCACTGTGGTTAGATAAAATGATGTAAAGGTAAGGAAGAAAAGTTGGTGAAGAAGACCTTGGAACCATTGGACCCCATAGGAAACCTGTCGGGAACTGGTGAGCTTGGACCTGTTTTACCTATCCGGAATGGGCAAATGTACCTGTCGGGAACTGGCAAGGTTCAAACCAAAGGAAGCGGTCGGGAACGGCTGCAGTTTATAACCAAGGCTTACCTATCGGGAATGGGTAACGAGACCTGTCGGGAACTGGCATAGTTAAAACTCAAAGGGAGCGGTCGGGAACGGCTGCAGTTTATAACCAAGGCTTACCTATCGGGAATGGGTAACGGGACCTGTCGGGAACTGGCATGGTTAAAACTCAAAGGGAGCGGTCGGGAACGGCTGCAGTCTATAACCAAGGCTTACCTATCGGGAATGGGTAATGGGACTTGTGAGGAACTGGCATGGTTAAAACTCAAAGGGAGCGATCGGGAACGGCTGCAGTTTATAACCAAGGTTTACCTATCGGGAATGGGTAACGGGGCCTGTCGGGAACTGGCATGGTTAAAACTCAAAGGGAGCGGTCAGGAACGGCTGCAGTTTATAACCAAGGCTTACCTATCGGGAATGGGTAACGGGACCTGTCGGGAACTGGCATGGTTAAAACTCAAAGGAGCATTCGGGAACGGTTGCAGTTTATAACCATGGCTTACCTATCGGGAATGGGTAACGGGGCCTGCCGGGAACTGGCATGGTTAAAACTCAAAGGAGCGGTCGGGAACGGCTGCAGGAATCCTATCGGGAATGGTTCCAAGAGACTTGCAAGTTGAGAGATATGACTCTGTGAGGAGAAAAATGATGAAACCCTTTGTATTGTTTTGCAATGTCTGTCGGGGAATGAACTAGGTATTCTTTCTGGCTTTGTCAATGATATAAGGAGCAAAGTTTTGAACCCTCGCACGAGTTATCAAAACAGGCCTATGCTTCACCTGCACATGTTTGAATTTTGCCGTAATGCTCCATACGAAATAGAATGCTACGCATTTTAGAGGATGCTATACGTACTATATGCAAAATGCAAAGAGGTCCCCCAGTAAAATAAATGATGAGGAAAGGAAGACAACTCCGCTGGGGATAACTAGCTGGATTGACTTCGCGGTCGCAAACCGTACTGGGGAAGACAAATTGATCTGACCTCCTGATCTGGGCACTGACCTGACAAACCTGTTAAGGCTACTGTAGGAAAAGATAACTTTGCTGGGGAGGCATCATCTGAACCAGTCTGCTTGGGGAATAACTATAACCATAGAACTCCGCTGGGGATTAATGAGTTTACAACAAACTTTGCTAGGGAGAAACGTTTCAAAGTGTCTCATGCCAGGGAAAGTTTCCTAAGAGAATTTTACAGAAGATCTGACATCTTCCAACTCTTAAACTAATACCGATACCTGAGCTAGGATGCAGTAGTTGGGGAGGCCACTCTGTTGGGGATAATAGATCTGGAATACTCCTGCCGGGGGATTTTCAAAATGCTCCATGCTTGGGGGGGTCAACAACTTGCTTTTGCCCCAAGGTACAAATCTGATCTAGGGAAACGTCCCAAGAGGATTTTACAGAAGATTTGACATCTCCAAATCCTGGACACTTACTGAGTCTTGAACATTAACCGTAAGGCGCGCGGAGCAACTCTACTGGGGAGTTTACAACCGTTATCGCCACAGAAAAGCTTGCAGTTGTTGGAGGTGCTGAATAGGATACAACACTACCCTTTTGACAACACTGATGGGGATCATGAAGCTCTGTAAGTACGCTGGGGATGACTACCTCCAAAAATAACTCTCCTGCTGAGAAGCCCTCTCTGCCTGGGGAGGAACGATCATTTGCGCTTCGTAAAGGATTTTGGCTTGAAGGCGTCATACATCTTTGCATAGCCATCCAGTGAAATCTCCAAACTTGCAAACAAAAGAATGCGCGCATATGCCCCAAAATAATGCGAGGTTTGGTAGTATCCACCCAAGCGCACCCGTCATCTAAAATAATTTTAAATGTTTTCTCCTTTATGCACATTATTGTAGAACCCCAAGATTTTCGCATGCAAATGTTTATTAAAAATTTGGACGTTTGTGTAAACAAATCAAATACAAACAAAACAAACAAACAGATAGAATTATTCACGACAATTTTATTGATTGAAGAGCCTGAAAAATACGCATTTACATCAAGAAGCAATTCCTGGAAAGAGGTAATTGCCAAAACAGAAAAGAAACTGTCCTAATGGCAATGTGAAAATGGAACTTCATTGAGTTTCAACCCTGCTATGGTTCATATATCTTCAAGATTCTCCAACTGCTTTGCCTTCAAAGGGGGACGATTGAATTGATTCCTGACCTTCAGAGTGATTACTGATTGAGACGAGGCAATACAGATTACTTAGATCGCAGTTTTCGCTAAATCTCTCTTTTGCCTGGATTGCCCTTTACGGGTTTTCAATCCACCGAGATACCCTTTTTTGCCTAAGTTGCTCTTGCGGGTTTTCAACTTACCGGGTGTACTTCTTTTTATTTTATCCCTAACTTTTGACCGAACCCCCTTTTTTTTTTGGTTCGTCGGGATGCCCTTTTTTGCCTGGACTCTCTTTTTATTATCCAGCGGGTATCTTTATGCGAAGTATTTTTTAACTGCGTCTGAGTTCACAGGGGACAAAAAATCCTCACCGTCCATTGTTGTAAGCATCAAGGCTCCGCCTGAGAAAACCTTCTTAACAACATATGGACCTTCATAATTAGGCGTCCATTTGCCCCTGTGATCTGTATTCGGAGGAAGAATCCTTTTCAATACCAAGTCGCCCGTCTGGTAGGTCTGAGGGCGCACTTTCTGATCAAATGCTCGTTTCATTCTCCTCTGATACAGTTGTCCATGACAACTGCAGCCAACCGTCTTTCTTCGATGAGACTTAACTTGTTGAATCTCGATCGAACCCATTCAGCCTTGTCAAGTTTAACGTCCATCATGACCCTTAAAGAAGGGATTTCCACCTCAACCGGTAGCACTGCCTCTATACCATATACAAGCGAAAACGGGGTTGCCCCAGTAGATGTACGAACAGAAGTACGGTACCCATGTAAAGTGAAAGGTAGCATTTCATGCCAATCCTTATATGTCACCACCATCTTTTGCACAATCTTCTTAATATTTTTGTTGGCTGCATCGACGGCCCCATTCATCTTAGGGCGATAAGGAGAAGAGTTGTGATGTTCAATTTTGAAGCTCTGGCATAACTCTTGCATCATCTTGTTGTTGAGATTAGAACCATTGTCAGTAATGATCCTTTCAGGCACCCCATATCTGCAGATAATCTCCTTCTTAATGAATCGGGCTACCACTTGCCTGGTAACATTTGCAAAAGAGGCAGCTTCTACCCACTTGGTAAAGTAATCAATAGCCACCAAAATGAATCGGTGTCCGTTGGAAGCAGTAGGCTCAATCTTCCCTATCATATCAATTCCCCACATAGCAAAGGGCCATGGAGAACTCATATCATTCAGGGGGTTTGGTGCACATGCACCTTATCAGCATAGATTTGGCATTTGTGGCATTTTCGGGCGTACTTAAAGCAATCTGCCTCCATAGTTAACCAATAATACCCTGCTCGTAATAATTTCTTCGCCATAGCATGCCCACCAGCATGGGTACCAAAAGATCCTCATGTACTTCCTGCATTAACAGGTCTGCTTCGTGTCTATCCACACATCTGAGCAAGACCATGTCAAAGTTTCGCTTGTACAACACATCCTCATTCAAAAAGAAGCTTCCTGCTAACCTCCTCAGAGTCTTTTTGTCATTATTTGATGCCCCAGCTGGATACTCTTGACTCTTCATGAAACGCTTGATATCAAAATACCAGGGTTTATCATCAGTCGTAGTATCAGCGGCAAACACATGAGCAGGTCTGTCTAGTCTCATCACATCAATCTTCGGGATATGGTTCCACCAATTCACCTGAATCATTGAAGACAATGTAGCTAAAGCATCAGCCATCTGATTCTCATCGCGAGGTATATAGTACAATTTTACTGTTGTAAAGAAGGTCAACAGTCTTCTCGCGTAGTCTCTGTAAGGAATCAAGTTCTGCTGGTTGGTATGCCAATCTCCGTTGATCTGGTTGATCACTAGAGCGGAATCACCAAATATCTCAAGAGTCTTGATCCTCAAATCAATGGCTTCTTCAATACCCATGATACATGCCTCATATTCCGCTTCGTTGTTGGTGACATTAAAAGTTAACCTGGCAGTGAAAGGCATGTGTGATCCTTTCGGAGTAATAAAGACTGCCCCAACACCACTTCCATTCATGTTAACGGCCCCATCAAACATCAGTTTCCATTTGTCGTCAGGATCCGGTCCTTCATCAACCGGAGGCTCTTCACAATCTTTAGCCTTGAGAAACATAATGTCTTCATCAGGAAAGTCAAACCTCATTGGCTGATAATCATCAATAGGTGACTCGGCAAGATAATCAGACAACACACTCCCTTTGATAGTCTTCTGGGAAGTGTATTGTATATCATATTCAGTCAAAACCATCTGCCACCGAGTGACCCTTCCATTAAGAGTTGGCTTTTCAAAGATGTACTTGATTGGATCTATTTTTGAAATTAGTCGGGTTGTATGAGTCAGCATGTATTGCCTCAATCGCTTAGCAGCCCATGCTAGTGCGTATCACGTCTTCTCAAGCATCGAATACCTGGACTCGCAATCAGTGAACTTTTTGCTCAGGTAGTATATAGTATGCTCTTTCCTACCTGTCTCGTTGTGTTGACCGAGAACACAACCCATTGATCCATCACGTACAGTGAGATACATAATCAGTGGCCTCCCAGGAACTGGAGGCATGAGAATCGGAGGATTTTGCAAGTATTCTTTTATTTTATCAAAGGCCTTTTGACAAACATTGTTCCACCGGATTGATTGATCTTTTCTCAATAACTTGAATATTGGCTCACAGGTTGTAGTAAGATGATATATAAATATTGCAATATAATTCAACCTTCCCAAAAACCCACGAACTTGTTTTTCAGTTCTCGGCTCCGACATTTCTTGAATGGCTTTTACCTTTGCTGGATCCACCTCGATTCCCTTTTCACTGACAATGAATCCCAGAAGCTTCTCAGATCTTACCCCGAAAGTACATTTATTCGGGTTCAGCCTCAGCTTGAAATGTCTCAACCGCTCAAACAACTTTTTCAAATTTATCAAATGCTCTTCTTCCGTTTGTGACTTGGCAATCATATCATCCACATAAACTTCAATTTCTTTGTGAATCATATCGTGGAAGAGCGTTACCATGGCACGCTGATATGTAGCCCCAACATTCTTTAAACCAAACGGCCTCACCTTATAACAGAATGTGCCCCAAGGGGTAATAAATGTAGTTTTCTCCATATCCTTGGGCGCCATCTTAATCTGGTTGTATCCGGAGAACCCATCCATGAAAGAAAACACAGAGAATTGAGCCGTATTGTCCACCAACACGTCAATGTGTGGTAACGGAAAATCATCTTTTGGACTCGCCCTGTTCAAATCTCGATAATCCACACACATTCTGACTTTTCCATCCTTCTTCGGCACAGGCACAATATTAGCGACCCACGGCGGATAATTAGTAACAGCTAGAAACCCCGCATCCAACTGCTTTTGCACCTCCTCTTTAATCTTGATGGCCATTTCAGTTTTGATTCTCTGAAGCTTCTGCTTGACAGGGAAACAACCCTCTTTCAGCGGCAATCTGTGCACCATGATGTCTGTATCCAACCCCGGCATATCTTGGTAAGACCAGGCGAAGATGTCGACATACTCTTGCAACATTTCAATCAGCTCTTTCTTTACATTCTCATCCAGGCTTGCCCCTACTTTAACCTCTTTCCTTATCTCTTCAGTACCAAGATTGACAACTTCTACATCTTCCTGATAAGGCTGAATGACTCTTTCTTCCTGTTTCAATAATCTAGCCAACTCCTCCGGCAGTTCACAGTCTTCCTCGTCCCCCTCTTCGGCTTGGTATATTGGATTATCGAAGTCATAATAAACCATAGCAGAGTCATCATCAATGAGATCCAGAGAATTACTTCTGCATGAATGATAATTCATGCCTTTAGAAACTGCTCTTTGAAAGGAAAAAGGAAAAAAATGCAAGAAAACTGTGAAGAAAACATTGCCATTTTTATTTAAATGATAAAAAATAAAAAGGAAAGACAGGGAGCACAATTTGAATACAAAACTTCCTTTTATTAATGATAAAAACTTGTATGAAAACAAAATGGGGGCCCTACAATGAAGTCACTATGCCTTGGGCAGAGCATAGGACTTTTGCATGCTTAATGAAAGAAAACAAAGAAAATTACTTATTTGGCAGAGTAACTTGGATGAGATCCTCCGAAAACCAATTGTTCAGCTTCACTCCTAGGGCACATGGACGCACCCAGTTGTCCAGGTCACAGTCACTATCTTCACTGTCTTCGATTGCTGCACAGGTATGGCTTGGATATATGACCCCTCCACTTGAGAAGAAAACTGGCCCTTGGTGCTCTTGACCCTGTAGTGGAACCCGAGAAGGTTTATAACCAATTCCGCTCTTATCATCCTTGAAAGGTATCTCAACCATTTGTCCCCAACCTTTGGTATGACCAGACTGCACCACCTCTAAAGCCTGCTTATATGAAGTCATAGAGGTTCCCACTCTTGCCTTGCCAGACGGAGAATCTCTCACCATATTCATAGTTTCAAATGCATGACAGAGAGTTTCGTGGATCTCTCCGTCCATCTCCACGTACTTGAAGGATGACAGATGGCTAACAAAAATATCTTCTTCTCCGCATACCGTAACAACTTGACCATCAACTACAAATTTTATCTTCTGATGCAAGGTTGAAGATACGGCCCCAGCAGCGTGGATCCAGGGACGACCCAATAGACAACTATAGGCCGGTTGCATGTCTATCACATAAAACACTGTATTGAAGACCTGGGGTCTTATCTGGACAGGTAACTCTATATCTCCAAACACTGGTCTCTTTGAACCATCAAACGCTTTCACCACTAGATCACAAGGTCTGAGTATCACCCCTTCCACATCCAGCTTGGCTAATGCTTTCTTAGGCAACACATTGAGAGACGAGCCAGTGTCCACCAATACATGAGATAACATAGCACCTTTACATTCCATTGATATGTGGAGAGCCTTATTGTGATTCCTTCCTTCTGGCGTTAAGTCAAAATCTGTGAACCCTAGACCGTTTCCAGCATTAACATTGGAGATCACACTTTCAAGCTGGTTCACTGATATTTCTTGCGGTACGTACGCCATATTCAAAATTTTGAGCAGAGCATTCCGATAGGCTTCGGATCATAGCAACAATGACAATATGAAAATCTTAGAAGGAGTTTGATGTAGATGGTCAACGATCCTATAATCGCTCTTTCTGATTATTCTCATGAATTCCTCAACATCTCTCTCAAATGACTTATCAGATTCTGCCCCTGGCACTGGTTCAGCCCCTGGCGTTGGTTCATCATTCAGTACCCGTTTCCCTTTGGCCCTCTCTAATGCTTCAGTATTGTCTTTCCTGAGTGTCTGAGGAGCAAAAAGCCTTCCACTGCGAGTAAAACCACCCGCTCCTCCAACATTTCCGATACTTGAACCACTTTCTTTAGGAGTCTGCACCTCCTGTCTCTGTCCTTGACTATTAGTCCTATAGTACCACGGGATATCAACCTTATTCTCATTTGGGACATAGCTGGGAACAGTTATAGTTATAGGAGCTACTCGTTCAGGTGCAGATATCTGTACAGGAGCAGGCACCAGAATTTCCACTGGATCAAAGTAGATTGTAATAGTAGAAACTTCATCATCATTCTTTTTCAACTGATCAAATTGTAAACATCCTTCATCTATCATACTCTGGAGGCCAGTTCTCAACTTTACACAACCATTATCAGTAATCAAGCAATCTTCACAACTCTCTGAACAACCAGGAAATACATCCCCTTTCAGCAAGCGTTCCTTCACAACTTTCAACGGAGTCTTGACATCATTAATGTCCCTTACCAGATTCAGCCCTCTATCTTCTTCAATGGCATGCACCCTCGGTCCACCATGCGGGGGCATGGGATTTTGAATTACATTAGGTCTCGGAGCAAAATTAATAGCCTTTGAATCAACAAGGTCTTGCACCACATGTTTGAAAGCCTTGCAGTTTTCCACATTGTGTCCCGACGCATTGGAGTGAAACTCAGACTTTTCATTTGCATCATATCCAGCGGGTAACCTGCCCACTGGGGGAGCCAAAGTCCTCAATTGTACCAAATTCAAACGAAGTAAGTTCTGCGGCATCTGTGAACAGGTCATAGGGAAAACATCAAAATGTATGTCATTCATTCTCTTTCTTGGGTGATACTGCCTCTGAGCTGCAGGTTGAGCCTCATTACCCGGAGTTGGAATAGTTATAGATGCTGCCTGGTGATGTGTACCCTGTTGTCCTCTACCTCTCCCCCTTGTAAATATGCAGCATTAGCGTCACCTTCACGCTTTCTGTTATTGTTGCCAAAAAACTTCTTTGCAGGAGCTGAACTTGTACCACTTCCGTCCTGAATTTTCCCCATCTTTAACAAACTCTCAATTCTCTCTCCAGCAATTACTATGTCAGCAAATCCAGTAGATGGACAAGCGGCCAGCCTATCAAGATACGGACCTTGCAAAGTATTCATGAACATGTCAGCCATTTCTCTATCTGCCAACGGGGGTTGCACCTGAGCAGCAAGTTCACGCCACCTCTGGGCGTACTGCTTAAAACCTTCCTTGGGGTCCTGTGTCATGCTTTGTAACTGAGTGCGATTCGGTGCCATGTCGATGTTATATTGGTATTGCTTTAAGAAAGCCAAGCACAACTCTTTCCAGCTTCTGAAGCGGGCCCTGTCCAATTTTATGTACCATTCCAGTGAGGCTCCAGACAAGCTGTCTTGGAAAAAATACATCCTTAACTTCTGATCATCAGAATAAGCTGTTATCTTCCGGTTGTAAGCCTGGAGGTGAGTTTTGGGACAAGTGCTACCATTGTACTTGTTGAAAGTAGGTGGTTTAAACTTCGGGGGAATCTTGACACCCTGTACCAGTCCCATATCCTCGACACCAATTCCCAAAGGATTTTGACTTTCTATAGCTTTCACTCTCTCAGCCAATCCCTCGTATTTCCTTTTATCATGGTAGAATCCCATATCAGTATTAAGTACAGAAAACTGGTCATCTTGACGATCTTCCACTAGCCCAGTGTTGCCAGGAGCAAAACCCACATTAACTCCAACCGGAGGAGGAGTAACCACAGGAGGATTGACCACAGGAGGGTTGACCACAGAAGGGTTAACCCTAGGGGGATTAACGTGATCACCAGTAGGAATCTCAGTCTCCAACCTCTGGATGGTAGCTCTCATGTCTTCTTGCCCTACTCTCATGTCTTCTTGCCCTGCTCTTTGGTCCTGCTGCCCCTAAGCAACCCCTTGCATCAGATTCATAAATTGTTCCATACGTGCCCTCAACTCAGCCAACTCTATCTGTACCTGATCCATAGCTCTAGCCTGGTTTCGTCTGGTTGTGTACCGGTGAATGGGAGATTCAACTATTGTGCCTAAAACCAAATAAAGGTTAGAGAGCTCCTGCAGCGAGTACCTGTTATGTAAAAAAATGCTTATGCTTATGAGGATGCAAATGCAATGTTTATTCATTTTGAGGCATTCCTTCCTTCGATTCCAGTTTGACCAAAAGAGAAGAGCGCATATCCCTGCAGCTGCTAACAGCGACAGAACGCCAGAGGTGTATATTAATAATTCAGAATACCCATCATACAGCCCAGTGAGTGTGTGAATCATTGTATAATCTGACGAAGAATCCACCTCAATAATTACCAACAAATCCAATAGCATAAAATAAAAACCCACAGCCAGGAGTGGAACAGTTAAATACAACTTGTTTATCAACAAATACAACTGAATAGTATGAATACAAATAAAGGGAAACCCATCAACAAGCCTGATGGTGACTCCCAGAATAGCAACAATACAACTCAAACACTGAGCCCATATAAATCTTCCTGGACCTCTTTGAGAAGCGCTTCAGTAACTAGATCATTTGGGCGTTCGGTAAGGCTTCTGATCAGTAGACTCCTCAATTTGACAGCCTCTTCTAACTTTCGGATTTGATCTTTGACAGCTGACTCTTTGGCTCTCTTTACTCCGGCGTGGATCTTCAGATCTCTGATCTCTTGATTAGCTGAACTTAGTTGTTGGAGAAATTCACTTTCTTTTCTCTACAAATTTTTCCTCAACTCGTCGTTTTCAGCCCTGATTCTCGCCTCGATCTCCCTCCGGCATTCAGAAAACTCATCCCACCTCTGTTGTCCTTTGGCAAGGGCATTCTCTGACTTGGTCAACTGCTCATTGATGCGCTTTCACGCCTCCTTTAGCACCATCTCATTCTGTTTGACCTTACAAATATAGATAGTGTCTTCGGCAATTGTTTTCTCATTGGCCTCATGACGCTCAGTGAGCTTCTGCAGTTCATACTCAACCTTACGCTTGTCACAAAGAGTCTTTCTGAGTCCTTCACTTAGCTTCTCATTCATTTTGACAGTCTTATCCATCTCCGTTTTAAGCTTGTCATATTCAGCAATGCTTATCATGGTCACTGGTTCCACAGCAACTGGATCTGACAGTCTTTCCTGAGAAAACGGAAAAAGAGAAATCTGACCCCTTCTTTTCAACCTGGAATCATATTGAGAGGAAGACACATTGTTGCACTTTCCGAAGACGACTTTACCCTTCATTTGCAGATTACCCTAAGCTCCAGCCGCTTGCCTTACCAACAAAAGGTTATCCTTAATAGGGAAAAAGAAAGACTCTTCCAAATCACCGTCCCTCGGAGGCTCCATTAAGGCAAATCCTAATTGTCTCCTGAGAATAACAGGGTTATAATTAATGCAACCTTTTACTCCCAAGAGTGGCACGTTAGGATGTCTTCCACAGCTGCTGATGAAATCTCCCCCCATTGTCCTCTAGTTGAGCCAACAGATATCTTTTGCTGTCAGCTGAATCATCCTCTTAGCCCAGTTCTTTGCAGGCTGAGGATTCAAAAAAGCCTCTGAATTTGGTAAATGACTCATAAGCCACTTATGGAACAAAGGTGTACAACATCTAACCAGACCTCATCGCTTCTTCTCATTTTTAAAGTGCACAAAATAGTACAAATCGCCCAGGAGTGTAGGTATGGGATTCTTCATTATAAAAATATGGATTGCGCTCATGTCCACAAACTTAGGTTCATCAGCAAACAACATAATTCCATAGATACTCAAAGCCAAGATCGCACAAACGGTTTCCCACTGAGACTTAGCAGCACATTCTCCAGCTTTGGCAACCAAGAAGTCTAGGTGAAAACTAGATAAACCTCCTTTGGTGGCGAGGTTATCTGCTACCACAGGTACGCTCAGATGGAGAGCCTTAGCTATTTCCTCAGGCTTTGGAGGGCGCATGTCAGAGTTGAAAGGAATCTGGTACTTGAGAGGCACACTTAGCAGCAAAGCATACTCTTCTAGCATCGGGCCCAACTGAAAATCTGAGAAAGTGAAGCATCTTAACTGTGGGTCATAAAACTATAAGCACGTATGAATGACACTCCTTTCTGAAGCATCCAAGTCAACAACCACAGTCATAATCTCCCCATAAGCCTTTCGGAACATACCCACATGGTCTGGAGTAATAAGAGAAATCATCTTTCACAACTGTCCCACCTTGGTGTCAAAGAAATTATAATGTACATTGTTCTTCCTAGGAATCTCCATAACTGAACAAGGGAACTGTCAACTGGAACCGAAAGGAAGTATACCCTGCAAATGAATGAACATGAAGGTTAAATGCAAGAATGCTAATGATGATATGTATGCAGGGGCATGTGATCAGTGCTGTACAAATAAAGTCGAATCCACTATACTGCAATCTGAGTTTGGTGAGATATACAACACCAGGATAAGAAGTCCAATAACAAATACAGAACCACATGTGAGCTGACCAGGATCATAACTTCAGTAACCAATCCAGAACAAAAAAATAAAACCAGGTATTCTGAAGGTCAAGGGTTCCTGCACACCTGTAAACAATCCCCCCAATCTCACAGGTGGGTACTAGGATGTTCAGTATCCCGGGCTCTCAGGTCGAGAAATAATGATACGTTCACCATTTCTGGTTTGGCATCATCATCAATCGAGGAGGCCTCAACTGATTCTCCAAAACAAAAGGTCCTCAACTTCTGAGGTTTGAGAAGCAATAGCACATTCAGCCGAAGGATACAATGATATCGCCAATCAAAGAGGTCGTCCGTTGATTCACTTCAAAATAAAGAGGGGTCATCCTAACAGGTCATCCAGACTTAATAGCTCTTCCAGATAGCTCTACCATCGTGGGAAATCCACAATGCAAAATTCTCTAGAGAGAATCACATCCAGATTGTGTTTCATATTCCCTCCTCGAACCGAGATGGAACGCGAGAGGATATGAAACACACTAAACATAAGTGCACTCAGGCCTGGGTATTGGGCCTATCTCTCAGAATACCCCATCCCGCCAAACAGAAAATAGTACAGCAGTGCAGCATAATACATCATATGAAATGAAAATGCTAAAATGCAGTAAATACGGTAGTATACAGTAAAGCACAAATACAGTAAATAGCAATACAGTACAACAATAATACGGCACAACAGTAAACACCCAATGAAAGAAAACAGACAAGCGCTAGGATTGACTCGCTAAGGAAAGCAGAGATTCTGGGTTCGGTCCCCAGCAGAGTCGCCAGCTGTCGCTCCCGGGATTTTCATCCTAGTACAAACGCGAAAGTGGCACCGAAACAGAGTCGCCAACAATGAGTATTTATCCCAATAGAGGGAAAGGAAACACCGCATAAACCTGAGGGGAAGGAAAGAGCATGGTCTTGCGACCAAGAGAACTGGGTTCGGGAGTCGGTTACGCGCAGGGAAGGTATTAGCATCCCCACGCGTCCATCGTACCCGATGGGATCCACGCTTGCTTGTCTCGATCAAAGGGTGTCGTCGTCTGGATCTCCACTGCTACTGGAAAGGAAAAGGAACAGGAAAAAGGAAAAATAAAAGAGAGAGAAAAAAGAAACAAATGTAGGGAAAATAAAAGAAGTGCTCGCATGGGCCCTACCCCACTGCCTACGTATCTCATCGGGAGCATGAGAATCAGAGCGACGTAGTTCCCCTCACTAGGGGTGGATTGTGTTTTTTAGGGAACGACTTACGTTCTAGCTCAGGTGTTGCAGCTCGCTGTATGGAGACTTAGGCGTTACCGTCTTGCAAGAGAACGAGTAGGAGCACGTTCGTGCGCTGAGAGTGAGTGAGATGAGAAGAGAATTCCCGAAGGAAAGACGTTACTGTTTGTTTGAAGTTTTTTAGAAAGAAGTGTTTTGATTGTTTTGTGTTTTGTAACGCACATTGTATTTAAGTCCCTCATGTAAGATCGAATGCCTCGCATAACGACCCGAGATGGGACGCACGCTAAACATTCCAAGAAAATGAGAGAAGATCCCTCACTATCTTATTCTCACATGAAAGGCCTAAATACAATGTTTGTTTTGCCTTTTTTAAGTATTTTTTACTTTTGTTTGAAGATGAGAAGAGAGAAAACGCAAAGGAAACTCTAAAGGGAGACTAAGGGTCCTAATGTTATCATGCATGGATGTCCTATGGTTAGTGAGGTTTAGGAGAAAAGACTACCTAAGACCTAATGCTAATCCTACTCCCAGCTTAATCAAAAATTAAGTTGGACTAGGTAGCCCTAAATGGAAAGAATCTAAGACTTGAACAAGTCTTGAGATTCATGGGATGAGAAAGAGTGAAAGAGAAGAAAAGAGGAAGAGAAGAAGAGAGATGAGATGCAATAAGTGGTAGCAAGCACATCATATCCTAAATTTACAACTCAAATCAACAATCATGTTTCAAATATCAATGCAAAACAACTCAAGTAAGCATGCAAAGATAAACATAAAAGGATGCAAGCATACTTGTATAAAATGCACAATGAAGCATACATGGACTTCATGACAAAATGAAATGAGAAAGGCAAGATGAAAATGAAGACAAGTCAGAACCAATACCATATTATCATCAACAAATCATGTGTGCAAAAGTGATTCAAAACATGAAGCATTAAGGTCCAAAGAAGTTCACAAAAGGAAAGGTAATGATATTAATCATACAATTCAAACCAAATGCATTCAACTATGCTCAAGCAACATGAAAACCAAGTATAGAACTCAAGAGGCAGTAGCATATGCATCAATGTCATATCAAGACCAAACTCAAGTCATACAATTTCAAACATCAATCAACAACTTCAAAACATGCACCAAAGCAAACTACAAAAAGAGGACAAAGTTCCAACACTTAGGCATACTCAAACATGATTCAAACATGATCCACAAAGTGTAAAATTAAGTCCCAAAGGACCTCAACCAGGGGTAGACATCATATTAAAAGCACATACAAAGACCCAACAAGAGAGTCAAGCAAATGAACATGGCAAGTCAACTTGTGCAAAGAAGTGTCAAGATATAGTCATGCATAAGTCACATAAGCACAAATAAGCAAACATGCATCATATGACATTTAACAATTATGAAATTTAAGTTCTAATGAACTAGGTCAGAAGACAACCACATGCTAAAAGATCTCATAAAAATTCCCAAGTTAAGCCAATCAAACAATTAAGCAAGGGTCAAGTAAGCACCATGTATCCATATGCAAAAGAGGGGAACCAAAATATAATATGAAAAGGTTTTAAAAATAAAACAAAAATTCTTTTATGCAATTCAGAATGTTATCTAACAAATTCAAAAAGAATGGATTGAAAATGTTTTATAGATGATGAGAAAGAAATTTTACAAGTTAGAGTTTGCAAGTGAAACAATTAAAAAAGAAAATTAAGCAATTAATTAAATCAGATGCCAAAAATAACATAAAATGAGAAAATAAAATATGGAAAAATTTTATAAAACTAAAAAGAAGCTTCATGAATTTTTTTATGATTTTTAGATGCATAAAAATGATTTTAGAAAATAAAATACAAATGTAACAATTAAGAAAAATAAAATGAAAGAAATAACAAGGAGGGGTGCAATCAGCAAAGAAAACACGTTGAAAAATAGAAGGTGGGCTAAAAAGGGGGGTGCAAGAAGCAAGGCCCAAGTCCAAAGTCCAACAGGGAAAGTCAAAGAGGAGCATAGAATTCAGTCAATATTCAGACTCAACACATACCACATGATCAATCTAACATCACACACTCAGTCAACACAAACAATGAGTATTCAAGATCTAGGGCCAGATTAACACGCACACAATAACCAACGTACAAAAGTGCACACGCAAAAACTCAGCATACCATACGATCCCACGTGATAGGCACATGATCCATTTAATGCGTTGGCGTAATTTCATCCACATGATTCATCAGACGTATCACAATCAGTCAACGTTTCACAAAGTAATTGAGATGAGAGATCAAGATGTGATGGCACATGATAACAGGCATGGGTGAGCAAACATGAAACCATTAAATAAAAATCAGAAATTAAAGAAACGTGGCAACGTGGCAACCCTTGGACCAAACACATCAACGGCTGGGAGTTCATCTTCTTCCTCCAAACCCTTCGCCGGACTGAAACACCACCGGTCACCGGACCTAGGGCTCCGACCACCCTCTCCGGTGAGCTGCAACGTGAAATCCTCCAGAAAATGCTCATAGGCATACCAAATTGATCAGAAAAACAAGAGGATCTCAAATATCTAAACCATTTCATCAGATAACAAGCACACAAAGCAAATCGCATGAAAACATTTTTAGATCCAAAACTTTAAATCCAAAATACACACATGTTGCACGTCTAAAATCAAAATAAAATAGATCATCATGCTCAGTGAAGTTCACAGATCATTATGCACACTTAAAATTTGAGTTCTATGATGGTGAAAATCACACTAACCTGAACCTTGACGAGCTTAAAATACACCAAGAAATCCCTCCAAAAACTGCAGATCTACTCCTTGGAACCTCTAGATGCAAAATAAATGCAACTAGAGCTTCGAATCGTGTTGGATCTTGAGATTTGAGTTTGAATCCTCTTGAATGGCACTTGGTGAAATCCTCAGCATGAGCTCAAAATAGCAGTTGATTCTTGCTATATTCTCTTCACTGATCAAGAACGTGAAGAGAAATCTCCTAGAAACTCCAAGGAAAGTGAGATTCAAAGAGAGGTAGTGTGAGAGAAAAAAACCAAAACTGTGCAAATGAGAGTCTCTGACCTAGCTGTGAGGGTATGAGTAAGCTTATATACTCTCCACTAGTTCACTGATTAGGATTAAGAAGTGATTAGAACCTTGGTTAATGAGATTTGGATTAAATTGTAAATTTACATTTTGTACCACCACCACTAATTCACACGTGAGAAGCCCTTGCCACAAGCATGATTCACCTCCAATTTACTTATTGATCACCTCTGAATTGAATTTGGGCCTTGCACTTTCTTGGTTTGTAAGTTTTGAATCAATTTGCATTTTTGTACTTTGTGAAAATAATGAGAAATATGGCATGAAATGAATTGATTCAAAAGCCAAAAATCATCCTCTTGACTTGTATTTTGATGTTGTAATGTGACATGAAGCAAATGGGAACATTACAAGTCCTTTTGAGTGAAAATGAAAATGGTGGAAAATTTGACATATAAGAAATCCATGAAATGAACCTTGCATTGTTTTGACCATAACTAGAGTTCCACAAATGATATGGAGATGTTCTAGTACTTTTTCGAAATGGGAGAGAAAGATCTTCAACTTTTATGTTGGTGGAAAATTCATTTGGAGCTTCCTTGATGATGAAAAGTCAAGTTGAATGTGGTGGAAAAATTGCCAAAAATGGAAAGTTTTCATTATAGGTCATTTTCCAAATTTAGTAACTTTTGCACAAACTCTTGATTCTTGATGAATGGCATGAATCTTGACAATTGAAGACCATATGAGGATGTGAGACCTTGAAAACCATGAAAAGAACCTCAAAATTCCATAGTTGACTTTCTCCTTTACAGTTGACTTTTGCTTATTTCACCAGCAACTGATCCACTGAACATTCTTCACCATGAACCATCAACCAAATCTCCATCCATGAATACTTGTGAGCATATGGAAACCATAAAAATATGCTTGAATCCCCAAAGTTCAACAAGAAGTCCTTTTGATTCACAAACCCTAATTGGTCCCTCTGATCAGGAGGAAAAGATCCACTTGAAATCCTTTTCCATGCTTGACCTTAAGAAGATATGATGAACCCCATGAGCCACCTTGAAGCTTAAGACTTGAGAATATGGACCAAGTGCCTTGATCCCCTGCCCTATGCTGAATGCCATGCTATGCAATCTATGACCTACTATGTAATGCAAATGAGTAAAGCATAGGCCAATTATTGAGAAAACATGAAGGTAAATTTTGAGGTATTACACCTGGTGACAATTTCAATGTAAAGCTCGTAAGGGATTTCTATGCCAATGCACTTCCAGATGATGATGAGGCATTTACTAGGACTACTATGGTTTGTGGAAGAGTGGTGAAATTTGACCGTAACACCATTAATACTATTTTAGGTAATCCTTTATCCTTGGGGGAGAATGAAATCGATGAGTATCATCACACTTTGAGGCTTCATAGAGACACGGATGCCATTTCAGTGCAATATTGATTGAAGGAAAGTCAGTGGATTTGAACCTGTCTGGGGTTGCTCAAAGGTATCACAGGGAGGACATGCGACCTTTGGCCCATCTTGTACTTTTGCTAGTCTTGACTAACATCAAGCCAAAGTCGCACACCTTTAATGTGCCAATTGTAACACCATAAACCCCCGCGTAGAATAATCCAATTATTAGAATAAAATTCACAAAAATTAATCAAATAGGATGTTACTCTCCAGCATACACCTTCTCATGTACACGACATGTAACACATACTTATTATTATAAACGGTACTACGAAATCTTTATTAAAATTTCTTCTCAAAAAGCAGCGAAAAACTTCGAAATAATGACTAAAAACATAATATGTTTAAACCACGTAACCAACATCAATTAAACAAAAGTAATAACGGCTAATGAAATAAATAAAAACAAGTGTTCCATATCCCTAGTATTACACATTAGAGCAGACGCCGACTTAAATAAAATAAAGTAGAAGACTTCATCTTCACTAACTTCGACTCCTCATTATCCTTGATTATCTGCAAGATGCCGTATAAAGCATCATTCCAACAGGTGGGTGAGATTCACAATCAACAAAATAAATGCATAATATAAATATAAAAGCATATAAACATTATACAATTCACCCTATCATCAAATCATCAACACAATTACAATTTTCCACACAAGCAGACAACCATATAATCAACAACACAACACAACAAAATGCAATGCAATGAGACTCACAACTCGACTCAATGCATGTGGTGCCAATTCGATCCCTTTTTCATGATCATAATTCCAATTGGAATTTCCATATAAGTCGCTCACACCCCACATGGGCACACAACATCCGTGATCGCTCACACCCCACATGGGCACACGAACACCCATAATCTCTCACACCCCACATGGGCACACGAACACCCGTAATCTCTCACACCCCACATGGGCACACGATTACCTCAACAACAACAATAATACAATTCTATTTCAAAGAATCTGGATAAGGCGCTCACACCCCACATGGGCACACGACTTATCATACAACTTATGCAACATGATATGCATTCAACAACAACATACAACGACGAACAATGCATATGACTATCATACAGCCAATACATCACACCACAAATTCCCAACACACAGCATATACCTGTCAAAACATGCAATAATTGCAATCCACAGCTACAACACACGTTCGCACAACCGAACTCAAGATTTCAACACTCAACACATCACAACGTGCACAGAAACACGATTAATGTGTCGAATGGTTTAAATTCTGGCATTGAAAGTAATTTTAACAGAAAGTATGCGAAACCAGCTTTCCAACGATTCGAACGGCGACTGAAACGGACCTTAGGATCAAAAGATATGAATTTTTATAGTTTTTAGAACATTCTGGCCATTCAAGTGATAACCGAACACTGTCCCTGCTCGCCTAATGTTCGCCAGCGAGAGGCGAGCGAAGTCACCTTTGCCCGGCGAAACACCCATTCGCCCGACGAAATTCCCGTTTCGCCCAAGGCACGCCCGGTGAAGCAGAAGCGAAGTTCCTCCCCCATACAAATTTTAGTAGTACCTATTTTCCACCCTTCGATCGCCTCTCAGTTCGCCCTGCGAGATGCAAGCGAACTCACGTTCGTCCGGCGAGACACCCCATTTTCTCGGCGAAAATGTGTGAATCAACAACCATGCATTTGTGATTATGTACAGTCCAAACCCCCAACACTTCTCTAATTTCAATAGCATACAGTCCGGGAATGCAAATAGAACGCATTATTATCATACAGCAGAACACACATCAATTATAATCACTTTCAACACAAAATCACAGTTCAACCAACCAATTTGTAAAATTTACCTATTATTAGAATCACCGACACTCAACCAAAAACAACCAAAACAATTAGAGAGATGCATAGAGATGAACCTAACGATTTACCCACCCTCATACATATATTATTCATCCATCTTCCGTTCCTCTTTTCTCCAAAATACGATCGTTCACAATGACTCTCCCCTTCTAATTTTCTTCTTTTCCTACTATAACCCTTACACCCCTAATATGCTCTTCCTTCCTCACCCTTACTAAACATCGCGAATGAACCACTTTGCCCTTACTATTTCTCTACTCGTATTATCCACTTTTAAGTTAATAAAATAATTATAACAAATTATTTAAATCTACTAATTCCAACTAAATTATTTAAATAAAATAATTATCCAATTATTATTTCTAAAATTCCAATTATTTGTTTTTAAATCTAAATAATCTAATTTAAATTATTTAAATTAAGAGTAAGCCACAATACTCCTTAGTCATACACCACCCAACACACGAACATACCAAAACACACCACATATCACGGAATTCACAAGTACATGAGATTAAACACAATTAATCATCAATGAAACAAATTATAATTATCGGGGCATTACAACTCTCCCCCACTTCGAATATTATCGTCCTCGAAAATTTACCTTATACAAATAACTCCGAATACGACTCTCGCATCCTCCTCTCTAACTCCCAAGTCATATTTCCACAGGCAGCGCCTCCCCACACTACCTTCACAAGAGTGATCTATTTACCTCTCAATTGCTTTACTTCGCGGTCTTCAATTCGTATTGGTAAGGACTCAACCGTAAGGTTATCCCTTACTTCTACATTATCCATCGGAATCACGTGTGACGGATCTGGAACATACTTCCGAAGCTGTGACACATGGAACACATCATGCAAATTCGACAAATTTGGTGGCAACGCCACTCTGTAGGCAACAGGTCCAACTTTTGTAAAAATCTGATATGGACCAATAAACTGAGGAGTAAGCTTTCTCGACTTAAATGCACGTCCAACACCGGTCACCGGAGTGACTCTAAAGAACACATGGTCTCCTTCTTGAAACTCAAGATCTTTCCTCCTCTTATCATGGTAGCTCTTCTGTCTACTCTGCGAAGCTTTCATCTTTTCCCGAATCAGTTTCACCTTTTCAGTAGTCTGTTGAACAATCCCAGGTCCAGGTACTACACTCTCACCAAATTTATGCCAACACAAAGGCGTCCGACACCTCCGACCATACAAAGCTTCAAATGGCGCCATTCCAATACTGGAATGATAAATGTTATTATATGTGAACTCAATTAACAACAAGTGACTATCCCAAGCACCTTTTGTTCAAGCACACCAGCCCTCAACAAATCCTCCAAAGATTGTATAGTCCTCTCAGTCTGATCATCCGTCTGTGGAGATTAAGCTGAACTCCCCCAACTTCGAACCCAGAGCCTCTTGCAAACTATCCCAAAATCTGGAAGTGAATCTCGGATCTCTATCCGACATGATACTCAATGGAACTCCATGCAACTTCACAATCACACGAATATAAATCTCTACCAAATTCTGCAAAGGAAAACTAATATTAATCAGAATAAAATATTTTAGCTTAGTCAGTTTATCCACCACTACCCAAATGGCATCATGCCCTCTCGGAGTATTAGGCAACCTAGTCACAAAATCCATAGAAATGTTGTCCCACTTCCACTCTGGAATATCTAATGGTTGCATCAACCCAGCAGGTTTCTGATGTTCCACCTTCGCCTTCTGACAAGTCAAACAAGCATATACAAACTAAGCCACATCACGCTTCAATCCAGGCCACCAAAATATCTTCTTCAAGTCTTGATACATATTTGTAGGTCCTTGATGGATACTCAAGCTACTCCTGTGACTTTCTTCTAAAATCATTCTTTTCAACTCAGAATCATCAGAAATACAAATCCTACCACGTAATCTCAACACACGTTGTTCATTCCCAATCATCAAATCCACCAGTTTCACATCCAACTTATGACCCTCTCTGATACTATTAAGAAACTCATTGTTGATCTTCAGCATACCCAATATCACACTCTGTGGTTTCCATTCATAAACCAAACTCAAGTCTCTGAATTGCTATATCAATTCTAACTCTTTAACCATCATAGCAGACATATGCAAAGACTTCCGACTCAGAGCACCAGCCACAACATTAGCTTTACCGGGATGATAGTTCAAGCCAAAACCATAATCCTTTAAGAATTCTAACCACCTTCTTTGTCTCATATTCAACTCCTTCTGATCAAACAGATACCTTAAGCTCTTATGATCACTATACACTTCAAATCTAGAACCATAAAGATATTGCCTCCAAATTTTCAATACGAATACCAGTGCAGCTAATTCCAAATCATGAGTTGGATAAATCTTCTCATGGACCCTTAACTGTCGCGAAGCATAAGCAACAACCTTACCATTCTTCATTAACACACCTCCTAAACCCATCAAATAGGCATCGCAATACACCTCAAACGGTTCATTTAGTTCGGGTAGAATCAAAACTAGAGATGTAGTCAATCTCTTCTTCAGCTCAATGAAACTTTTCTCGCAGTGAACATCCCACAAAAACGCTTTACGTTTGCAAGTCAATTGAGTCAAAGGAAGCGCCAACTTCGAAAACCCTTCAATAAACCTACGGTAATAACCAACCAAACCCAAAAAGCTTCTAATCTCGGTTACCAAGCTTCTTATCCCACTATAGAACTGCATCTACCTTGGATGGATCCACAACAATACCATCACCTGAAATAACACACCCAAGAAAACTTACCTCTCTCAACCAGAATTCGCTCTTAGATAACTTAGCGTAGATCTTTTTATCTTTTAACACTTGCAGCACGATCCACAAATGCTCATCATGTTCCTCTTCTGACTTAGAATAGATTAGAATGTCATCAATAAAGACAACCACAAATTGATGCAAGTAAGCATGAAAAATTCGATTCATAAACTCCATGAATACACCAAGTGCATTAGTAACTCTGAACAGCATCACTACATACTCATAATGTCCATATCTAGTCCTGAAAGCCGTCTTCTGAATATCTTCATCCTTTACTCGTATCTGATGATACCCCGACCTCACGTCAATCTTGCTAAACACACGAGCACCCACTAACTGATCCATCAAGTCATCTATTCTTAGAAGTGGATAATTGTTGTTAATCGTCACTTTATTCAGTTGTTTGTAATTGATACATAACCTCATACTTCCATCCTTTTTCTTCACCAACAACGCCAAGCTCCCCAAGGCGATACACTTGGTCTCACAAATTTCTTTTTCAGCAACTCTTCTAACTGCTCTTTCAGTTCTGCTAATTATAACGCCGACATCCTGTATGGTGCCATAGAAACGTCCGGTACTAGGGAAAATATCAATAGATAATTACACCCCCCTCTCTAGCGGAACATCTAATATTTCATCCGGAAAAACATCTAGAAATCACGCACAACTGGCAACCCATCGTTGTGGCATTACTATCTATTTCCAGAACACCATCATCGCAACATGGAAAACATCAGAAAATTACACACCATTGGCATAACTCTAGCCCTCACGTCTCTCTCTACTCCCTGAGAAGCAACCATCAACCATACTTGTTTGTTCTCCTTCAGAGACATCCCAACTCAACCGACGGATAAGAAACTCAAATCCGCCTCATCTTTAGATATAAGAATCGGCATCGACTCACCAAAATAATCTGTAAGCACTTGGCTTAACTTCAATAACTCATTGTTCACTCCATATAAGCTGGCAAGACATGTCTATTCCATCCAGCATGATCCCGTCTACTATCAACAAGAGATTAAGAGTGATCAGTTCCTCAATTTGTCAATAAACAGTCGACAATCATGATGGGGCATAAACCATTTAACCAAACTATAATAGCGTTCCTTGCATCTTGTGAACGAAGCTACCTAAGGCACAAACCTTTAGTTGACATAAGCATTCTCTCTGTATTTCCTTCAGTTTCGAAAACAACACAACTCTCACAATTCCTGCATTCTTGAAATCAGCAGCACACTACACTACTCATCCAAACAATTGGTAAACACGGGGTTTAACTCCTACCAATCATCTTGTTCCAACTGAAGACAAAATGTGCCCATCCTTAGGAAACAAGTCAGGATACTCCACATATCATGAACCAATCTCTATCCAAAACATCGCCTTCCCCCTCACAAGAAAGCGAACAACGAGGATACCTGATCATCTTCCCTCAAGGATCACACCATTCTCAAACAGATGAGCAATCCAACACTGCACTCCTTCATACAGTAACAAGATATTCAATCTCTCAACAACTGGAATATCCAAGAGAAGCAGACACATCTCCCCCACTTGTTTCATTCCCAACCTGCAAATGGAAAACAAAACAAGCATCGACAGTGTTTTCACACACATGTCGCATACTAAGGAACAACATAATTAAACAATATGGCCGGACGGACCGACCTGCTCTGATACAACTGTGTAACACCATAAACCCCTGCGTAGAATAATCCAATTATCAGAGTAAAATTCAAAAAAATTAAGCACATAGGATGTTACTCTCCAATATACACATGCTCATGCACACGCATGTAACACATACTTATTATTATAAACGGTACTACGAAATCTTTATTAAAATTTCTTCTCAAAAAGCAGCGGAAAACTTCTTCAAAATAATGACTAAAAACATAATATGTTCAAACAACGTAACCAACATCAATTAAACAAAAGTAATAACGGCTAATGAAATAAATAACAACAAGTGTTCCATATTGTCGCTCCCGGGATTTTCATCCAAGTACAAACGCGAAAGTGGCACGAAACAGAGTCGCCAGCAATGTATATTTATCCCAAGAGAGGGAAAGGAAACACCGCATAAACCTGAAGGAAAGGAAAGAGCATGGTCTTGCGACCAAGAGAACTGGGTTTGGGAGTCGGTTACGCGTGAGGAAGGTATTAGCACCCGCACGCGTCCATCGTACCCGATGGGATCCACGCTTGCTTGTCTCGATCAAAGGGTGATAGAAAAGATACTGGAAAAGGAACAGCTAACTGGAGAACTGGAAAATGAAAGGAGAGAGAAAGAGAAACAAATGTAGGGAAAATAAAAGAAGTTCTCGAATGGGCCCTACCCCACTGCCTACGTATCTCATCGAGAGCATGAGAATCAGAGCGACGTAGTTCCCCTCACTAGGGATGGATTGTTTGTGTTTTTTAGGGAACGGCTAACGTTCTAGCTCAGGTGTTGTAGGCTCGCTGGTCCGAGTGCGTTACCATCTTGCAAGAGAACGAGAAGAAGCATGTTCGTACGTTGATAATGAGTGAGATGAGAAAATAATTCCCGAAGGAAAGACGTTATTGTTTATTTTTGTCTTTTGAGAAAGAAGTGTTTTGATTGTTTTGTGTTTTGTAACACATATTGTATTTAAGTCCTTCATATAGGATCGAATGCCTCGCATATCGACCCAAGACGGGACGTACACTAAACATTCCCAAAGAAATGAGAGAAGACCCCTCACCTCCTTGTTCCCACATGAAAGGCCTAAATACAATATTTGTTATGCCTTTATTAAGTGTTTTTTACTTTTATTATAAGGTGAGAGAGAAGAGACTCAAAAGAGGGTAAAGGTGAAAACTAAGGGGAGACTAAGACACACCCTAGTGTTAGCATGCTTGGAGATCCTATGGTTAATGGGGTTTAAGAAACCTACTTCTAAAAGAAAGAAGAAGAAGAGAAAAAGAAGCAACTTACTTCCAAAATGGAAGTTAAGTTGATCTTAAAGAGGGATGAAGAAGAAGTTATTCAAGGAAAGCATGTAAATGCTTATCAAACACAAATTTGAATGATTAAATGAAATAAGAGAAGATGAGGGAGAGAAATGTATGTGGAACTAAGTCCTCACACTTACTTACCTTTAGCACCTACATGAAAAGGTTAGTTCAAAAACCAATTACAAGTAATGAAATAAGGAAAAGATGACAAATAATGATCAAACAAAACAAGAATCAATGAATAAGAATTCTAAGATATTAAAATCAATCAAAGTCAGAACCTATGTCTAAAGGATGTTCTCTAAGGTTAAGATGCCTAATGAGATCAAACAATGTCAAATTGTGTACCAAAACTTTACACAAATGTACATTGTTCGCAAACTTGAAGAAAATAGATGCTTAGGCATCATGTAAGTGAATTAAAGCATGATTATATCTCAAGGTCAGGAGTGGATGAAGTGTATTAAGATGTTAACATGTCATTATAAGCATATGGAAATCATATATCCAAGCAATCTCAAAGTTTGAACAAGTTATGCACAAGTATCATCACCTAAAGTGAAACATACAAGTCATGCAACTTTAAAAGAATAAGGTGAGATTAGAAGTCAAGTGAGTATGGTTAGTAATGCTACAAGTTAGTACCTACACCATTCATTATTGAACTTTCAATTTCCAAAAGGAAATGGCAAAAGGAAGTGTTCAAAAGGTCTTAAAAGAATGCACAAAACGAAACCTAAGTCTAGATATTTTCAATCAAATAGATCACCAAACAAAATTCCATGAGAAATATTTGCATGCTTTTTAAAATTATGGCATTTTAATCAAAGAACAATGAAGTCAGTAGTGATGAATAACCAAAAGATAGGACCAAAATTTGTCTTTTAACAAGCTCAAATTAAATCAAACAATTCACTTGTAGTCGATTAACAAACATATACAAAATGGTGTCGAACATGCCATCAAATATAGTCTAAAAATTCATAAAAAAAATTCATAAGGCTCTCCAATGTGTGGTTAATACATGTGCCAAATAGCCTGTAAAAATTCAATTCCTAACTAGTTACAAAAAATCAAATGTGCAACAAGTATCCCAAAGTATGAACACATGAATACACCTTAAAGAAAAATTCAATAAGAAAATCAACATGAACCAAAATGGAAAATAAAAATTATCAAAAATTACATGACATGTTTATGATCAACCATGAATTTATTCAGAATTTTTGAGCAATGTTTGCTATTATTAGAATTCGTGTTTTGAACAATGTAGAAAAAGAAATAAAAAAGAAAAAAAAGAAGCCAGGGGGTGCGCAGTTAGTAATTCCTCTATTCATTCCTCATGGGCTCGCAAAAAGGGGGTGCGAGTAGACGTTACACTGGGCCCATTAGACAATTAGGTCCTGAGGGTGTATGGCGTTTCTCAGTCAAATGGTTGACTAGTCTGGTCCGTTTGATCATCTATGGGGATCATACAAAGGTCTGGATGTGAGGGCGCATGGTAAGCCTGGTGGGGATACATGCATTAGATTAACAGGTGGCCCTACCGGACGGTGACAAGTGTCACCGCCGGAATGGACCACCAACCTAAACCTTATCTCTTTGACCTCTTAAGAATCACAAGGATGAGAAATTCTCAAACGACTTTCTCTCTTTCAATCGTCTGTCTCTCTCTCTTTCACTCGTCTGTCCCTGAAACCTAAACGGCCGGAGAAGGCCGGTGGCCGCCGCCGCCACCACCGTCTTCTCCGGTGATCCACCACCTCCAAACACTAAACTCTAAGCACAAACCCTAGTCATCTTTACATGGTGATTACGAATCCGACCTCTGTTTCTTCTAAATCTTAACCAAACTACCGGATCAGAGGAGAGACAATCGAGAACCAAAATCCACAAAAGTTCAAAGCATTAACCATAAAAACACAACGGATTCTGAATCCGAGGCCGCAGCTAAAGAGAGAGTGAAGTTTACGTACCTACCGGAGATAAGTCCGGCGCTTCATCAAGTTTGCGACGAGAAACAGAAAACCAGAGGTGAGATAATATTCTTCTTAATTTCTTGTTCTGCTTCTTCTTCTTCGATCGCTGATTATTGATTATTGCTCATTTTTATTCCTCCGATTCCACTTGCTTACGGATTGATGATAAGTTCTTGAATAGGTTGTTGTTGTTGTTTTGATGTAGGTACTTGAATGGATGATGAAGGTCGAATTTGAAATCCTGAATTCGAGAAGCTAGTTACTGTCGACGGTTCGTGTGATGTATAACGTTGATTCCGCCGGCGAGCATTTGAACGGCTGTTGCGTGATTGTTGAGTTTACAATGAAGATGATGATGAAGTGAAATCGCCGAATCCGATTCAGGTATGAATTTCCTCTTCTTCGACTTCGATCATTTCTTTTCTACTCTTTCTCCACTTCTTCTTTGTATGAATCTTCTTCTCCTCCGATCTCTTCAGCGTTAGTCTGTAACGGTTGATTTGAGTTTGGTTGTGCGATTCTTCTTGATTTTGAACTCTGGCACGGTGGTTCAATGGTTGAAATTTATAGGTTGATGAATGGAGATGGCGATGAGAGCGATGAAGACGCGTTGAATTGATGAAGATTCTTCGGTTCTGCAGAGGCTCAAGATCGAAGATGATGAATTGTAGAGGTTATGGAATTTCTTGCAGAGAATGCAATTGGAGGATGAGGATGAAGAAACTGAATCGAGAAAGGGAGCGGAGGATGAAGATTGAATCCGAAGGAGATTGGTGCAAGCTTTTTTCTGTTAGAGGTTGTTAGAAGTTGTTAGAAGTTATTAGAAGTTATTAGAAGTTAGAGAGAATTGGAAAATCCTGTTAGAGAAAAAGGGTTAGAGGTTTTGATGATAGTTAGGAAATGTTATGGTGGTTTTTTTTGTGAAACTGTTATTTTGTGAAATTTGTTATTGAAATCTGGTGTAAACTCAGTTCCGTTAGTGAATTTGGTATGAAATTGTTTGTATATTTTTTCTCTTCTTGCAGTTGCTACTGCGCCACGCATTTTTCCTTTTGAACTTTTATTTTTCCGCTTGATTTTCCTTGCTAAACACAGCAAGAAGGACAGTCACCAGAGAGAGGGCCCCGTTGAATTCATTCAATATCTGTTCACTTTGTGGGCACTTTAGTTCCATAGAACCTCCCATTCCTTTGAGGATAGTAGTTGCATTGTGGTGGCGTTAGACTTAGAGTCCATTGACTGCTTTAATTTGTAACCGAGGCGAATAGGCAATGTACTCAAGAAAGCATCCGCAGCAATTATAAGCCAGGTAGATCGTTCAACTCGAGTATGATTTGGCTTATGAACTTTAGACCCATTGGTTTGTGGTTATAAAATGAAAATGGTCAAAAAGGTTTATGGATTTTAAACAAAATGAGCAAGTGAGTTTTATGGTGAAATGTGAGTTTTAGAAAAAATGATATACAAAATGGATGTTGAATTTGGAATTAATGGATATGGATATTATAAATGGATAATGACGTAAAAGTGGATAATGATAACTTTTGGATCTTCAAATGGATGTTTGGAAAAAAGTTTGGTAATGGACAAAACAATGAATCCGTATTGGGTGTAAAGAATAAAATGGATATTAAACTTGGATAATTGGAATTGGTTTAAGAAAATGGGTATTTGGTTTGAATTAAAAAGAGTTTAAAATGGATTTATTTGAGAAATGGCATTGAAATTAAATGGATAAAATGGTTGATGGATATAGAATATGGGCAAGAAGAAATAGAAATGGATATGTGAGTGAACAATTGGATTTGGAATTTGTTTAAGTATGAGATGAAATTAAAATGGATATAGAAGCAGTTCAAAATGGATAAAGAAAAATGGTTTTTAAAAAATGGATAACCAAATCACACAAATTCCAAGCCTTTCACAGCATCACGATTAAATGCACATAACCCTTTATGAACAACTTGTAATAACAACCCTCTGAGTGAATCATCTTATGAACTTATGATCTTCTGGATCAAACCTCACATGAACCACTGTTTGTTGACCTGATGAATTCTACCTATAATGATTCGACCTTGAATACACACCGCCTGAGAAATAGCCACTGATACAAGTAATCTGAATTTGAAACAACCTCTTGGTAGTTTGACCATGATTAGGTCAAACGTCCACCTGAATAGGATCGCAACTGAACAATCATCTTTGACTTGAAGCTAAACACTTATCTTTGAATGCACGCTGATACTCCTTTGAATACGAAAGATCAAACCAAAGGAAGATGCCTTGATCACATGTCCTTATGCAATATGCAATGCAATGCTTAATGTTATATTTTTCTATGCTTGAATGCAATGCAATGAAATGAAAGCTCATGCTAAATGATATGAAGAAATGAGAGGGCAAATTTTGGGGTATTACAGCTGCCCCTATTCAATCACTATTGACTTGAACGGATGATAGTGATTGCTGTCAGATTTTCAAGGTATGGAGGGATTGAATACCGAAAATAACCAAAAAATTTGCACTCTGTAGAGAAGAAGAAAAGGGATATAAACCCAACCAAATGAACTCTGCTTGAATAAAACTCTGATGATGAAGAATAATACTGAAGGGATGTCTTTTGAACAACACCAGACGACTACTGGCTTGCCACACTACGGGTGGACTTTTGCAATGTCTTTTAGAACAACGCCAGACGACTACTGGCTTGCCACACTACGGGTGGATTTTGCAACGTCTTTTGTACAATGCCAGACGACTGCTGGCTTGCCATACTACGGGTGGACTTTAGCAACGTCTTTTGTATAACGCCAGACGACTACTGGCTTGCCACACTACGGGTGGACTTTAACAATGTCTTTTAGAACAACGCCAGACGACTACTGGCTTGCTACACTATGGGTGGATTTTAGCAACATCTTCTGTACAACGCCAGACGACTACTGGCTTGCCTCACTACGGGTGGACTTTTGCCAATCTACGGTTGGACTTTGCAGCTGAATTACCACACTATGGGGGACTTTTGCCAATCTACGGTTGGACTTACTGATGATTTGCCACCCTTGGATGGACTTTTGCCAATCTACGGTTGGACTTAGCTGCGGTATTTTAAAGGGAGTCAGACTACTACTGACTTGCCACACTACGGGTGGCCTTTTGCCAATCTACGGTTGGACTTTAAAAATTTGCCACCCTTGGATGGACCTTTTGCCAATCTACGGTTGGACTTTAAGAATTTGCCACCCTTGGATGGACTTTTTGCCAATCTACGGCTGGACTTTAAGAATTTGCCACCTTTGGATGGACCTTTTGCCAATCTACGGTTGGACTTTAAGAATTTGCCACCCTTGGGTAGACCTTTTGCCAATCTACGGTTGGACTTTAAGAATTCCAATACTGGATTACTCTCCGCATCCGTGTCAAACATCTCTGCTGACTCTGCTGAGGAACAATGATCAATGATTTGACTTTAGAGACTCCTGAAAGGATGATATCTCTACTGGAGAATGAATGAACAATCCGTCTGTTTTGAATTATTACGCCTGCCAAAAATAAATTGGACTTTGAAATATGAGGGGAGTGATGATTCAACCGAGAATTACTTCATCTGCTTGGGGATGAACTCGGGTCACAGCAACTCCAATGGGGATGAGAATTTTTGAATGACATCCTGGTAGGGAAGAAAAGTCATTAAAACTCTGCATGAGGATCTATCAAACCCGAGATCCTTTGCGGGGAGAATCAACCTGCTAACCTGGCTGGGGAGTATGTACTATCACCTTGTTGGGGAATAGATTATGTTGATCAATATGCCTCTTGTGGGGAGAAGAACAATAACTCAACTGGGGATTATTGTTGACAAGACTCAATACTAAACTCTATGGGGAATACAATTACCAGAGATATGATCTTGTTGGGAAATCAGGGCTACTCTGCCAGGGATATACAAATCCTGGTTATAACATTCCACTGCAACTTGTTGGGAAAGAGTCCTTAGAAATTTTCTTGGGAAACCCAAAGCAATTCCGCGATAGTCTGCTGAGGAATAAAGCTGTCGAGCTTAGGATAAGCGCCACAATGTCCCACGCTAGGCACTTTCCGTTTGACGATTCCGTTGGGGATGATGAGTTTATAACAAACTCTGCTGGGGAGAATTGCTTTAAAGCGTCTCGTGCTGGGGAACGTCTCTCGAGAGGATTTTACAGAAGACCAAATGTCCTCAAACTCTACTGGGGAGAATTGCTTTAAAGCGTCTCATGCTGGGGAACGTCTCTTGAGAGGATTTTACAGAAGACCAAATGTCCTCAAACTCTACTGGGGATAATAGATCCGGAACATCTTTTGCTGGGGAAATTCAACATGCCCCATGTTTGGGAGGTTCAACAACTCGCTTCCTGCTCCATGATACAAGCCTTATCTGAAGAAGACGTCATAAGAGGATTTTACAGAAGATTAAGCATCTTCAAACTCCTGGCGACTTCAGTGGGGATTGACCATCAACTTCGGTGTCTGCGAAGCAACTCTACTGGGGAATTCGCAACCGTTATCAACACAGAAAAGCTTGTAGCTGTTGGAAGTACTGAATGAGAGAATCAACTTAATAAGATATAACGATACCCAGTTGAACTCAATCCACCGGTATCGAATTGTCGTGAGCGACCGCCGACCGAATGATGGACTCAATCAGTAAACGTTGTGCCAAAAGGGTGACAAGTGAACCCTTCCCTGAACAGGATTGCCCCATTCTTCTGCATGGGAGCAAATGATTCTTCATCTAGCAGACATGATCCATGCTCTCGGAATACTTGTACCTATTACCTGCAACAAAAGAATATGCACACGTGCCCCAGGATATGACTTCTGCAACTGAGAAAATCTAACGCTGAACCACCACTTATTGGGAGAAAGGTTTCAATGAGTCTCTTGCTGGGAACATTATTAATGAAGCCTGCTGAAGACGGGGACCACAAATGCCTTGGGTTGGAATGCCCCTTTGTTTCAAGCCTTTTGACTGATTGACTGCATATGCGTGAACAACAGTTTTTCTTTCATTTGCCCCCAGACCAACATGGTCCACCAAAATAAATTGTCTCAAGAGGATTTTAATGAAGACTTGACATCCAAAACGCCTCAATATCTTCAAACTCTTGGAGAGATTCGTCGGATCTCGAAATAACTGCCTCATACTGTATGGTCTACAGAGAAACTCGCCTCGAGAAAATTCATGAACAATCTCATATACTCGTGAGATATTCTACACCAATACTCTGAACCCTGGATAGGCTGATTAGCCGTCTAGATGGACTAACTTCTTCTGCTCTTGGGATGGCCTGCCCCAGTATGAACGTTGAAGTGGTTTTGCCCCTGACTACTGATCTTCGAAGGAAGACCCAGAATACCTACCTTTGGAGAGATTTGAATCTCGAAGTGATTGTCCCAGTTTAACTGAACTCTAAAGAGATTTATCGACGTGATTGGCTCAGATTGGCTACACCTTAAAGAGAGGATTCGACGTGACTGCCCCAGATCGACTATGTCTTAGCACAACTTATTGGAAAAGACCCCGCTCAGCAAAGTTTCCTGAGGAAGTACCATTGGATGTGGCTGTCCTTCAGGAGTCTCAAAATTCTCAACTCGGCGATATTAAGCTTCTGGACTGCATTTCCATGTATAAACTTCTTTTGATGTCAAATAACTGTATGCAAGCAGAAAATGTTTTAATCTGAGAATGAAAATTCTAATGCAACACACATGTTAATCTTGAAGTCTTTACTGAAAAGATGTCGCAAAGCTATGAGCGAATCACTGCTTAGGATACGACATTGATTTTTGAATAAAATAAAGCATGCACATGCAATACCAACAAGATCTCTTAGCATTACTCATAGGAGTCAGGAACGCTATCTCATCGGAGTACACTCTTGAAATAAACCCTGTTTTAATTAGGACTTTTGAGGGTTGTATCATGGCCTGGTTCACGGTTTTGAGAAAAATGGTTTATGGCTCAACGTTTATTGGTGCCCACCCACTCTTCGTGATGTTCTCCAGTCCTACATTCATCTAATTTGACACAAGCGCTCATCCCTCAAAAAGATTTCATGGTCTTTAAGGAATCCATGCACTGATGGTTTGACACCTAATGAGGTTTTGGAGTAACAGTCATCCCTTTGTCTTTTGTTCGTAGTCAGACGACTTTGTTCTTGCTCGAGGATTTTCTTTTGTAATCCTTTTGTTTTTCGCTTTCTCATTCTTTTGCCCTTTTTTTTTCTAATTTTTGCCTGGACTGATTCTTTTGAATCTTTTATTTCGGAGTCCAGCGGGATGCCCTAACTTTTGCCTAAGTTGCTTGTTTTCAAGTTTCAACTTAGCGGGCTTTTTCATTTCTTTTTTCAATTCTTTTTGGAACAAATCGTGTGACACTAGCTTGTCTTGACTTTGTTGAAAGGGTTGTGACTACCTCACTCTTTGATTGTTGATGGATAACCATTGTGATTTCACATCTCTTGACCTCTTAATGGTGGAATAGAAGCTAATGGATCCTCAGGTGCACACTCCTTTTGAAATTTGAACGCTCGATCAAATTAACTGACGCCTACCCTGCCCTTGGGTTAAATGTGAGGGTTTTTTCGTACGAAAGAAACTCCTACTTCAAGGCTCATAGGGGTTAACGAGGGTCTATCTCCCTTATCTCTCCAGTGTTTGGGGATTCGAAACAATGCCTGTACATCCTCAACAGGGTTTTATCCAAGAACACACAATTAGAGATTTTTGCATTTTCAACTCATCATCCACCCTCAAGAGTTTAAGCACGACAGTTGGTATGGCAATGCACATATACAAACTTATACAAACTTATTTGTGAATACGAATGGATTACTTCAGGAAAAACATATTCATTGCATTAAAATCATCATACCAAATACAAACAAGTTTTAACATGCAAACAATGTCTGAACAAACAAATGAAAACTACATATGAAAATGCAGCAAAGAAGCTAAATGATTGTCCTTGTTGAGGAGGCTTGGCTCCGTCTAGACTGACTGCTTCTGGTGATGTTTTTGTAGCTTTGAGTGCTCAATCTGATGAAGAAATTTCAATTTATGGGCCATCCGTCTGGTGTGATAATCTTTGAGTCAATCAAGTCTTGCACCTTATGTTTGAACTCTCTGCAATTGTCAATTATATGTCCCAATGTTCCCGAGTGAAACTCGCACCTGGCATTCATGTCATAATCCGGAGGAAAAGGAAATGGCACTGGCGTGACGTTGCCTAGCTGAATCAAAGAGCCTTGGAGAAGGCGAGTAAGAAGCCGACTTTGAGAAATAGGAACTGGAGCAGACACTCTCTCAGACCTCCTAAGTACTCATTGCCTCTGTTGCTGACGGTTTTGCTGTCAATGCTGATTATAGTGCCTAGTCTGCCCCTGTACTTTTCTTTCCACATTTGGCCGAGGAACAAACAAAGGTTGCTGACGTGATGACTTTGAAACCTGAAGCTGAGGAATACACCCGTGACTTGATGTAGACCCTAGAGAAGGGGAAGGAATACTCACTTCCTTTGCAGCTACTGGCGTAAAATCACCTGATACCTTCAAGCCATCTGGTCCAAACCCAATTGCTTTAGAGTCAATTAAGTCTTGTACTTGGTACTGGAATGCTCTACACCCCTCAATATCATGGCCTGGTACCCCTGAGTGAAAATCACAATGAGCATTAGCATCCCATCCTTTTGGAAGCTTTGCAGGAGGAGGAGTCAACTTCCGAAGCTCAATCAATCTTAACTGAAGCAGTTGCTGAAGTAATTTGGCATGACACATCGTTAGAGGATCAAAAACCCTTTCTTGCTTCTGTTGATGATGAAAGGATGCAACCGGGAGGGTCCTAGCTGTGATTTGCTGATGCGGTAGTTTTGGAACCCAAGGCTTCTGGATTGAGGAAGGTCCCTGAGAGGAGGGAAGAAAATCCATTTCTTTAGCAGCAGTTAGAGGAACATCTCTTCGCTTGACAGTGCTGATGGGCACAAACTCGATTACCCCTGAATCAATAAGCTCTTGGACCTTATACTTGAGCATCGTACAATTTTCAACATCATGACCAGGTACCCCTGAATGGAATTCACACCTATCATGGACATTGGAACCCATACGAAACTTGGTGTGTTGAGGTCCTACATCAATCAAATCAATTAACCGAAGCTTGAGCAAGTGTTGAAGCAACTGAGCGTATGGCATTGGAATCGGATCAAACTTGTTTTTAAGCTTTTCTGGATTAGGATCCTCTTGGAGAACAGGAAGTGATTGCTTATAGGAAAATTTTGGCCGCGAAGGAGATTCACGAGGAAATCCATGGTCTAGAGGAGATCCCAAAGAGATAGGAGAAATGAGAACCTCTGCTGCGGAAGCGGACACCTGATTGTTTTCCTTTCTTAACACAGCATTCAAGATTTCCATAAACAGGCCCATTTGAATCTTCATCTGGTTGACCTCTTCCTTCAGCATTTTCTGGTCCTGAATCAAAGCTTGCATGTCCTTCATAAACCGCCCTATTTGGCTACGCATCTCCCTCAATTCTACTTGCACTTGATCCATGATTCTGGCTGGATTTCTACGAGCTGCGTATCATGAATATGGGAATCAGATGTAATGCCTGAAACCAAATAAAGGTTAGAGACCCTGCCACGAGTACTTGAAAATAAGCAACAAAACTGTAAAATGATATTCAATGCAATGCAAATGTCATGTTCATCATTTCCGAGGTGCCTTACACCCTGATTCCAATCTTAACCACAAAAATCTGAAGATCAGAAATCGTGATATACAGAGACGTGTCGTGGTCGTGTGCTTGTGTACAGATATCTGACAAGGACTAATTCTGAATAAAACTGCTCATTCCCATTCAACAAAGTATTCAAGTACATTCAAAAGAGGTTCATCAACAAATGAAATACAAGGGAAAGGTGGATCCATCAACAAGCCTGATGGTAACCATTAACAACAAATTACAAGAAAAAGAACATCAGTCTGATAATTCCACGTGCTTCAGCTTATCACTTATGTATTTGATCTCCTCAAAGAGTATGCGAGTATGCTGGTGATTCGGCTTTTCAATCATCTCTTTGATCAAAACATCCCTTTTCTCCAGAGCCTCTGTTAAGGAACCCATATGCAGCATCAAAGCTTCGTCATCACACACTCCTTTGTGTCTTTTTATGCCAGCTTGCGTCTTGAGTATCTCCCTTTCTATCATGACTTCTTCAAGCTCTTTCTTGGTATTCTTCAGCTCTCTTCTAGCTTCTTCTAGCTCTTCTTGACTTTTACCGAGGCTTTCCCGATACTTTCTCCTCTGCTCATGTGCCTTCTTAAGCTCTTCATCTTTAATCTTCAACTGTTCCTGTAACTCAGCATTTTCAATTCTGACATCATCCCATGCTCGCTGGAATTTGGCCAACGTATCTTTGGTCTGAGCTAAGTCCTGTTTAGTTGTCCTGTGAGCCTGAGTGGAAGCATCGGCACCTTTGCTGATCTTCTGGAAGTGTTGTGCTCTTTCATAAAAATCTTTCTCTTTGGCTACTAAGATCTTTTCTGCCTTCTGAGCTCTTCCTTCTAGATCTTTATTGTCATGCAGGGATTTTTGGAGACATCTACTCATACCAGCGTTCTCTACTTAAAGCTCTTTTACTATCTTCTGCCACTTTTCACACTCTTCAATAGCCACCATGGTTGGCTGTTCTGGCTGTACTGAACATAAAAGAGGTTCCCTTGAAAAGGGTAAAAGCAATTCTTTTACTTTCATCTCGATCCATCTGTCATATTTAGGATAAGACCTACAATCTCCTTTCCCAAAAACCGCTTTTCCAATTTTATGCTTATATTTCCAAGCATTCACTACTTCTGCCACCTTCTCATATTTAGTTCCTGTAAAGAACAAAGATTCTTCTGCGTCTTGCTCTGTAGGAGGATTCCTAGAAGCATACCTGAACTGTCGGATGGCCAAAACTGGATTATAATTGATCCCTCCTTTTCTGCCAATCAGAGGTACATTTGGAAAATTTCCGCATCTTGTGATAAGCTCTATTCTCAATAACCGATGATCGAACCAGATAATATTGTCAGCAGTTAAACCTATCATTCGCTTGGACCACTTCGCAACATCTATGGTTTCCACAAAGGCACCTGTTTGAGGCAAATGCTTAAAAAGCCAATGGCACAGTAGTGGAGTACAACAACTAACAAGTCCTCCACTTCTTTTCTCGTTCTTGTAATGCACAGAATGATAAAAATTCCCTAACAAAGTAGGGACTGGATTTTTAAGAACGAAAACTCTCGTCGCCTGCATATCCACAAAGTTTTGCTTATTGGGAAAAAGAACTATGCGATATATGTAGAGAGCCAGAATGGAGTTGTAAATCGTCCAGTTTTTAGCATTAGCAGCCTCTTGAGCTTGATCAGAGAGGAATTCCAGATGAAACCCGTCAACTCTGTTTTTGTTACTCACACCACTCTTTATCACTGACTGGTTAATTTGCATTGCAGCAGCAATTTCTTTTGTACTAGGAGAGCTACCAAAAAAGAATGGTATTGCCGACATGATCGGAATCCCCAAAATAAATGAGAATTCTTCCAGCGTTGGAATCAAAATGTAATCTGGAAAGAAGAAGCATCTCAGCGAAGGCTAGTAGAATTGCAGCAGAGTGTGCAAAGCATCACGTTCGTACTTTGTGATAGTACGGACCATCTTAACCAAATTCCCATACTTCTTTTGAAACCTATCAAGAACCCCCAGGCCAGCCATGTCTATAACTTTGAGCAGTGAATCTAAGGTAGGGTCTGGAAACTTGTAAGAAACATTATTCTTCCTTCTCTCGTCATTCTCTGTTGAACCAATGGATTAGAATCAGAAGTGTATTATGCACCTGTAAATGACAAACACGACCGTTATGACATGATAATGTAATGTAAAAGGGCGTGTGATCAGGTAATCAGGTGTCTGTGCTGGACTGTATGCAGCGTCAGTGTAGCTCTGAGAACAATATAGAACCATAAATAGAAACCGTCTGAATACAATAGGATGAACCCTCCTTTTGTGTAATGTCAACAGAAAATCGGGTATGTAGGAGGTCATGGTTACCTTTAAACCTGCAAACAACCCTCCCTTCTCACATGTGGGTACTAGGATGTTCAGTATCCCGGGCTCTCTGGTCGAGAAATGATGATACGTTCACCATTTCTGGTTTGGCATCATCATCAATCGAGGAGGCCTCAACTGATTCTCCAAAACGAAAGGTCCTCAGCTTCTGGCACTAAGGTCGAAAAGAAATAGTACATTCATCCCTCGGGGTACAGTACTATCACCAATCGAGGAGTGCCTCCACTGATTCTCTTTCCCAAAACGAACACCTATGGCAAGTTCCCAGCATTGGGTCCTCGGATCGAGAATATGCAATGGGTTTGCCACAGAACGTGGTCTGCCACTGTCACATCTCGGGAGGAGTGCCGCAACTGAGTCCTCGGGGAAACGGTCACCAGAGTCGACAGCTCTCTAGATTAACACCCTAACATGTGCAAGACACACACGTCAAAATACGTCCCAAGATAGCCTCGTCTGGCTGTGAATTTCGTGAATACCCAACGCACTCCAGACGGCATGTAGGTCCCACTACTCTCCACTCTAATCCTAAGTGTATACTCAAGCCTGTGTAATGGGCTTATCTCTCAGAAATCCCATCCTGCCAAACAGAAAACCAGCACAGTCAATATAACATAATATATCATATGAAATGAAAATGCTAAAAATGCAGTAAATACAGTAAAGTAAATAAACAGCAAAATAAAGCACGACAGTAAACACCCAATGAAAGAAAGAAAAAAAAAACAAGCGTTAGGATTGACTCGCTTAGGGATGGACCAGCAAGAGGTCAATCTATCCCCAGCAGAGTCGCCAGCTGTTGCTCCCGGGATTTTCGTCCAAGTACAAACGCGAAAGTGGCACGAAACAGAGTCCCCAGCAATGTATATTTATCCCACGAGAGGGAAAGGAAACACCGCATAAACCTGAAGGAAAGGAAAGAGCATGGTCTCGCGACAAAGAGAACTGGGTTCGGAAGTCGGTTACGCACGAGGAAGGTATTAGCACCCCCACGCGTCCATCGTACCCGATGGGATCCACGCTTGCTTGTCTCGATCAAAGGGTGATAGAAAAGATACTGGAAAAGGAACTGCTAACTGGAGAACTGGAAAATGAAAGGAGAGAGAAAGAGAAACAAATGTAGGGAAAATCAAAGAAGTGCTCGAATGGGCCCTACCCCACTGCCTACGTATCTCATCGGGAGCATGAGAATCAGAGCGACGTAGTTCCCCTCACTAGGGATGGATTGTTTGTGTTTTTTAGGGAACGGCTAACGTTCTAGCTCAGGTGTTGCAGGCTCGCTGGTCCGAGTGCGTTACCATCTTGCAAGAGAACGAAAAGAAGCACGTTCGTACATTGAGAATGAGTGAGATGAGAAAAGAATTCCCGAAGGAAAGATGTTATTGTTTGTTTTTGTCTTTTGAGAAAGAAGTGTTTTGATTGTTTTGTGTTTTGTAACACACATTGTATTTAAGTCCTTCATATAGGATCGAATGCCTCGCATATCGACCCTAGACGGGACGTACACTAAACATTCCCTAAGAAATGAGAGAAGACCCCTCACCTCCTTGTTCCCACATGAAAGGCCTAAATACAATATTTGTTATGCCTTTATTAAGTGTTTTTGACTTTTATTATAAGGTGAGAGAGAAGAGACTCAAAAGAGGGTAAAGGTGAAAACTAAGGGGAGACTAAGACACACCCTAGTGTTAGCATGCTTGGAGATCCTATGGTTAATGGGGTTTAAGAAACCTACTTCTAAAAGAAAGAAGAAGAAGAGAAAAAGAAGCAACTTACTTCCAAAATGGAAGTTAAGTTGATCTTAAAGAGGGATGAAGAAGAAGTTATTCAAGGAAAGCATGTAAATGCTTATCAAACACAAATTTGAATGATTAAATGAAATAAGAGAAGATGAGGGAGAGAAATGTATGTGGAACTAAGTCCACACACTTACTTACCTTTAGCACCTACATGAAAAGGTTAGTTCAAAAACCAATTACAAGTAATGAAATAAGGAAAAGATGACAAATAATGATCAAACAAAACAAGAATCAATGAATAAGAATTCTAAGAGATTAAAATCAATCAAAGTCAGAACCTATGTCTAAAGGATGTTCTCTAAGGTTAAGATGCCTAATGAGATCAAACTATGTCAAATTGTGTACCAAAACTTTACACAAATGTACATTGTTCGCAAACTTGAAGAAAATAGATGCTTAGGTGTCATGTAAGTGAATTAAAGCATGATTATATCTCAAGGTCAGGAGTGGATGAAGTGTATTAAGATGTGAAAATGTCATTAGAAGCATATGGAAATCATATATCCAAGCAATCTCAAATTTTGAACAAGTTATGCACAAGTATCATCACCTAAAGTGCAACATACAAGTCATGCAACTTTAAAAGAATAAGGTGAGATTAGAAGTCAAGTGAGTATGGTTAGTAATGCTACAAGTCAATACATACACCATTCATTATTGAACTTTCAATTTCCAAAAGGAAATGGCAAAAGGAAGTGTTCAAAAGGTCTTAAAAGAATGGACAAACCCAAACCTAAGTCTAGATATTTTCAATCAAATAGATCACCAAACAAAATTCCATGAGAAATAGTTGCATGCCTGGGAAAATTATGGAATTTTAATCAAAGAACAATGAAGTCAGTAGTGATGCATAACCAAAAGATAGGACCAAAATTTGTCTTTTAACAAGCTCAAATTAAATCAAACAATCCACTTGTAGTCGATTAACAAACATATACAAATTGGTGTCGAACATGCCATCAAATATAGTCTAAAAATTCATAAAAAAATTCATAAGGCTCTCCAATGTGTGCTTAATACATGTACCAAATGGCCTATAAAAATTCAATACCTAACTAGTTACAAAAAATCAAATGTGCAACAAGTATCCCAAAGTATGAACACATGAATACACCTTAAAGAAAAATTCTATAAGAAAATCAACATGAACCAAAATGGAAAATAAAAATTATCAAAAATTACATGACATGTTTATGATCAACCATGAATTTATTCAGAATTTTTGAGCAATGTTTACTATTATTAGAATTCGTGTTTTGAACAATGTAGAAAAAGAAATAAAAAAGAAAAAAAAGAAGCCAGGGGGTGCGCAGTTAGTAATTCCTCTATTCATTCCTCATGGGCTCGCAAAAAAGGGGTGCGAGTAGACGTTACACTCGGCCCATTAGACAATTAGGTCCTGAGGGTGTATGGTGTTTCTCAGTCAAATGGTTGACTAGTCTGGTCCGTTTGGTCATCTATGGGGATCATATAAAGGTCTGGATGTGAGGGTGCATGGTAAGCCTGGTGGGGATACATGCATTAGATTAACAGGTGGCCCTACCGGACGGCGACAAGTGTCACCTCCGGAATGGACCACCACCCTAAACCTTATCTCTTTGACCTCTTAAGAATCACAAGGATGAGAAATTCTCAAACGTCTTTCTCTCTTTCAATCGTCCGTCTCTCTCTCTTTCACTCGTCCGTCCCTGAAACCTAAACGGCCGGAGAAGGCTGGTGGCCGCCGGCGCCGCCGCCATCTTCTCCGGTGATCCACCACCTCCAAACACTAAACTCTAAGCACAAACCCTAGTCATCTTTACATGGTGATTACGAATCCGACCTCCGTTTCTTCTAAATCTTAACCAAACTACCGGATCGGAGGAGAGACAATCGAGAACGAAAATCCACAAAAGTTCAAAGCATTAACCATAAATACACAACGAATTCTGAATCTGAGGCCGCAGCTAAAGAGAGAGCGAAGTTTACGTACCTACCGGGGATAAGTCCGGCGCTTCTTCAAGTTTGCGATGAGAAACAGAAAACCAGAGGTGAGTTTGGTATAAAGTTGTTTGTATATTTTTTTCTCTTCTTCCAGTTGCTACTGCGCCACGCATTTTTCCTTTTGAACCTCCCGTTGAATTCATTCAATATCTGTTCACTTTATGGGCACTTTAGTTCCATAGAACCTCCCGTTCCTTTGAGGATAGTAGTTGCATTGTGGTGGCGTTAGACTTAGAGTCAATTTACTGCTTCAATTTGTAACCGAGGCGAATAGGCAATGTACTCAAGAAAGCATCCGCAACAATTATAAGCCAGGTAGATCGTTCAACTCGAGTATGATTTGGCTTATGAACTTTAGACCCATTGGTTTGTGGTTTTAAAATGAAAATGGTCAAAAAGGTTTATGGTTTTTAAACAAAATGAGCAAGTGAGTTTTATGGTGAAATGTGGATTATAACTTGGATAGAAAATTGGTTACGAGGATGGAGTCAAATGAAATTGGATATGGGAAGGTTTAGAAAAAATGATATACAAAATGGATGTTGAATTTGGAATTAATGGATATGGATATTATAAATGGATAATGACGTAAAAGTGGATAATAATAACTTTTGGATCTTGAAATGGATGTTTGGAAAAAAGTTTTGTAATGGACAAAACAATGAATCCGTATTGGGTGTAAAGAATAAAATGGATATTAAACTTGGATAATTGGAATTGGTTTAAGAAAATGGGTATTTGGTTTGAATTAAAAAGAGTTAAAAATGGATTTATTTGAAAAATGGCATTGAAATTAAATGAATAAAATGGTTGATGGATATAGAATATGGGCAAGAAGAAATAGAAATGGATATGTGAGTGAACAATTGGATTTGGAATTTGTTTAAGTATGAGAAGAAATTAAAATGGATATAGAAGCGGTTCAAAATGGATAAAGAAAAATGGTTTTTAAAAAATGGATAATCAAATCACACAAATTCCAAGCTTTTCACAGCATCACGATTAAATGCACATAACCCTTTATGAACAACTTGCAATAACAACCCTCTGAGTGAATCATCTTATGAACTTATGATCTTCTGGATTAAACCTCACATGAACCACTGTTTGTTGACCTGATGAATTCTACCTATAATGATTCGACCTTGAATACACACCGCCTGAGAAATAGCCACTGATATAGGTAATCTGAATTTGAAACAACCTCTTGGTAGTTTGACCATGATTAGGTCAAACGTCCACCTTAATAGGATCGCAACTGAACAATCATCTTTGACCTGAAGCTAAACACTTATCTTTGAATGCACGCTGATACTCCTTTGAATACGAAAGATCAAACCAAAGGAAGATGCCTTGATCACATGTCCTTATGCAATATGCAATGCAATGCTTAATGTTATATTTTTCTATGCTTGAATCCAATGCAATGAAATGAAAGCTCATGCTAAATGATATGAAGAAATGAGAGGGAAAATTTTGGGGTATTACACATATCCCAAGTGTTACATATCAGAGCAGACGCCGACTTAAATAAAATAAATTAGAAGACTTCATCTTCACTAACTTCGACTTTGCACTATCCTTGATTATCTGCACGATGTCGTATAAAGATCATTCCAACAGAAGGGTGAGATTCACAATCAACAAAAAAAATGAAAAATATAAATATAAAAGCATATAATCATTATAGAATTCAACCTATCATCAAATCTTCAACACGATTACAATTTCCTACACAAGCAGACAATCATATAATCAACAACACAACACAACACAATGCAATGCAATGAGACTCGCAACTCGGCTCAATGCATATGTTACCAATTTGATCCCTTTTTCATGATCATAATTCCCGTCGAAATTTCCATATAAGTCGCTCACACCCCACATGGGCACACGACATCCGTGATCGCTCATACCCCACATGGGTACACGAACACCCGTAATCGCTCACACCCCACATGTTAACACGAACACCCGTAATCGCTCACACCCCACATGGGCACACGATTACCTCAACAACAACAACAATACAATACTATTTCAAAGAATCCAGATAAGGCACGCACACCCCACATGGGTACATGACTTATCATACAACTTATGCAATATGATATGCATTCAACGAAAACATACAACGACGAACAATGCATATGACTATCATATATCCAATACATCACACCACAACTGCCCAACATACAACATATACTTGTCAAAACATGCAACAATTGCAATCCACAGCTACAACACACGTTCGCACAACCAAACTCAACATTTCAACACTCAACACATCACAACGTTCATGGAAACACAATTAACGTGTCGAATGGTTGGAATTCCGACATTGAAAATAATTTTAATAGAAAGTATACGAAACTAACTTTCCAACGATTCGAACTGCCACTGAAACGGACCTACGGATCAAAATATATGAATTTTTTAAAGTTTTTAGAAAATTTTATCCGTTCCAGTGGTAACCGAACACTGTCCCTGGTCGTCTGATATTCACCCAGCGAGACGCGAGTGAACTCACCTTCACCCGGAGAAACACCCATACGCCCGACGAAATTCCCCTTTCGCCCAAGGTTCGCCTGGCGAAGCAAAAGAGAAATCCCCCCATACAAATTCCAGTAGCACCTATTTTCCACCCTTCGCTCGCCTCTCAGTTCGCTCAGCAAGATGCAAGCGAACTCACGTTCGCCCGACGAGACCCCCCATTCGCCCGACGAAAATGTGCGAATCAGCAACCATGCAGTTGCGATTCTGCAGAGTCCAAACCCCTAACACTTCTCCAATTTCAATGGCATACAATCCAAGAATGCACATAGAATACATGATTATCATACTGCAGAACACACATAAATTATAATCACTTTCAACATAAATTCACAGTTCAACCAACCAATTTGTACAATTTACCTATTATTAGAATCACCGACACGCAACTGAAAACAATCAAAACAATTAGAGAAATGCATAGAGATGAACCTAATGATTTACCCACCCTCATACATATATTATTCATCCCTTAAGTGATCAAGGAACCCCACCCATACCTCAGTGGTGATTCTTCAAATGCTCTCTAAGCCCTAGCTCTGCTTTCCTCTTCCGTTCCTCTTTTCTCCAAAATACGATCGTTCACAATGATTCTCCCCTACTAATTATCTTCTTTTCCTACTATAACCCTTACACCCCTAATATACTATTCCTTCCTTACATTTACTAAACATCGCGAATGGACCACTTTGCCCTTTCTATTTCTCTACTCATATTATCCACTTTTAAGTTAATAAAATAATTAAACTAATTATTTAAATCTGCTAATTCCAACTAAATTATTTAAATAAAATAATTATCCACAATTAATTGTTTTTAAATCTAAATAATCTAATTTAAATTATTTAAATTAAGAGTAAGCCACAATACTCCTATAGTCCTACACCACCCAACACACGAACATACCAAAACACACCACATATCACGTAATTCACAAATACATGAGAGTAAACACAATTAATCATCAATCAAACAAATTATAATTATCAGGGCATTACACCAATTCCTATTGCTCATCTTGTCTATAGTAATTTGATTAATGTACAAATTGATGTAGCTAGAATAATTGCTGATGAGATGCGTGTCGTTGTGGAAAGCGGACTTGGATCAGGGTCGAGGAAGAATTGTCCCTTGGTCTTTCCTTGTCTGATTATGGTGTTATATGTGCATGCGAGGGTTAATCTACCCTTTCATCGTCAGGTGACGATTCCTGCTGCTATCGATGATAGGTATGTGGACAAGTTTTGCAGACCAAAGGGATAGAGAGGAGGATTTACATCTAGCGCTGGTACTGATACTGGTGGTGCTTCTGGTTCGGGAGTTGCAGGCTCCCAGGGCTTTGACCCGTTTCAGAGGGAGGTTTGTGGCTACAACTGGGAGTGGATGGCAGAAACCTAGCGCGCCATGATTGATATACATGATTCTATGCATACACTACAACTGCAGTACAGGGAACCCTATGTGGAGCACTCTGTGATAACTAAGGAGCAGTTCCTAGCACATGTTGTGTAGCCTGAGGCCGACTACAGTTTAGAGAGGGGGCAGTGTAAGTGAACCCGAGGACACTGAGGAGGCTGGAGATGATGATGGTGAGGCTGGTTCCGAGGCTGTTTCAGTGGAGGTTTCTAGTTTTGGAGAGGAGGTTAAGCTAGAGGAAATCGAGTCCGAGGAGGATTAGTTTGTTTTTTTGTTGACATTTTGAGCATGATCTTATGCAACTTTCTTTGGTTCTACAAAGTGAAGTTTTCTGTTAGCATTAGATCATTGCTATTTATATTTATTTTTATTGTATTCTCTTCTGTTGTACTTTATCCACTTGTTGGATTATTTTGGATTATGTTGTTGTATGTACCACTTTTGGGTAGAAATATTTATTTTGTTGGTGTTTTTACACCATTAGCACATTAATGTTATTATTATTATCAGTTGAACTCTTCAGTTTATGAATGTTCAACTTTCGTTTTCTCTACTTTCGTTTTTCTTTTATTAGGTTGTTAAGAGTTGAATCCTTCAGTTAAGGAATGTTCAACTCTTAAAGTTTTATTGTTGATATGTTTATTTGTGTTAATTGTTGGTATACTTATTTGTGTTTATTGTTTATATACTTTTTTGGAATTTTATGTTTCTAATTTTTGGTGTGGAGATGTGAGAACTTCTAGGATGGTGATAATAGTATCCAATGAAGATTCTCCCAAGTTTGGATGGTGATGATAGTATTTAATCATGTAAATGTTGGCAAGGTGCATGGTTACCTCTTTCTAGGATGTTAGAATGTTTAAGAACTTCTTCTCTTTGTGAAAATGTATTTTGTTTCTTGTTGCAACTTTGTTGAATGCTTGTATCACTTAGGTCCAAAAGACAAAATGGTGAGAAACCTCCATTGTCTACTAAATGCATAGGATGGCTGATAAATCTTTTGAGTACATTTGATTCATGCTTTATCTTATGATTAGTTTAATTTTGTGGAAGCATTAGATATGATCAAGGCATTTGTTGATAATGAGCATAACCATATCCAAAAGTAACTTACCCGCGAGTAGTGAGAATTTGCTAACCCCATTGAGCTTAATAGTTAGATCCTAGTTTACTGATGAACTTGATATTGGTACATATTGATAAAGATAGTTCAAGTTTGAATTGTGTAGGATTCTAAAAAAATTTCTTGAACCTTTGAAATTGTACTAAATTGTCTTCCTTGCTTCAAAAGCAAGGAACATTCACTTAAGGTTTGGTTAAAAACCAAGTTGGAGAGAGTGAAAAGAAAATGGTAGGTTACTCAAAAATTTTGAAAATTTTCAAACAAGCTTGAAAAGAAAATGTGAATATGAATGTGAAAAACAAAAGAAAAAGAATGCTTGTTTGAAAATGAAAAAAAAAATAGAATAATTGTGCAAAGGTGTTGGAAGGGTGAGCATTAAAGAAAATAAAGTGTTGGATTGAGTTGTAATGTGTACATAGCCTTGTGTAGTGAATGTTTCTTTTGCATTGGCAACTTTGAATCCATGGCCTTATAAATATCCCTTTGTTTTGAACCTAACCAAGTTACAACCTTTAAAGACCTTAGTGGTCTTCTTGCTTCTATATTTTCTTTATTGATTGTTTAGATGATGTATGAATTGGTTATATTTGCATCATTTGTCAGGTGAGTGAAATTACCATGCGTTTGTAAGCGCGTATTTCCTTCAATTCTTATTCAAAGAGGAGTGTTAGAGTGATTCGAGAATGATAATTTAGTTTTTACTTGAAGCATTATTTGATATTTGTTTAAAAACTAAATTCTTTTGTATTGTTCGATCCTAGGCAGTTGTAATCATTGCTTGTGTACATTTGTTGTTTATTTGAGCCATAAATCCATTCTTAGTTGAATAAAATGCTTGAGCAAATCCTCTTGTTTTTATTGAGAGGCATACTTTGCTTGAGGACAAGCAAAGATCTAGTTGGGGAGAGTTTGTTACATGCCAATCTTGTTTTAAATTGATCATTTATTATTGGCATTTTCAACTCTTTTGTGTTTTTTTGTTGGAATTACTACATGAAAGTATGCGATTCTTCAATTGTTTGAAAATACCTTTGGTCCCTTTGATTTGTGTGTTATTGTGCAGAAATTAGGCATGAAATTATCAAAGTGTGAGACACAAGAAATTGGATAATGAAACCAAAGGAAAAAGAAAAAAATTAGTAAGTTCACTGCGCGAAATTGGTAGCGAATGTTCGCTTTGTGAACAATTGGCGAAGTCCCAGTGAATGCTCCCAGACTTAAGGGAGTAGCTAAAGGGTTGTTAGCTTGCTGGGCGAACAAGCCAGCGAATGTTCGTTGTGGTAACCTGCCAGCGAAGAACCAGCGAAGCATCCCAGACTTGAGGCAGTAGCTAAAGGACCATAAGTTCGTTGTGTGAACTTGTAGGCGAAGTAATTCGCATTGCGAAGAATAGTTCTCACAGTGAACTTCAGAGTTTTCACAGGGGAGGTTTAACTGTTAAGAGGCACATCAGATGCCTAAATTGATGTTCTCTAGGCGAAGAATCAGTTCGCAGTGCAAACATGACAAATTCTGAATGTATTATATAAGTACTTTTCATCATTTTTGGGAATCATAGCCCACTTTTACACACCAAAACCTGATTTTGTGATATTTCTTCACCAAAGGGTGATTTTCTTACAACTAGAACCTGGATTCGCATCCGAGTTTGATTCTTCGACGTGGATGCTCATTCACCTCCTCCCGAAACTTGTGAAGCAAGCTACCATGGTTATAGGTAACTAAGTCACTTTTGTGTCAAGATTAGTGGTAGATAATCCTTACTTTTGTATGTATTTCTCTTGAAATTTTGTATGTGAACAAGTTGATGATGAGTATATGGTGAAAAAAACCTTGTTTTTATGGTATATTTGTGTTAGATCATTATTGAGAGATTTGTTTCAACTATTGACCTAGCTTTTTCATCCTTCAACAAACATAGTTTAGAGATAGTTTTGTGAGTTGATGTTCACTAAATATCAATACTTTTTTTTTATTTTTATGAAAAAGAATATATATATATATATATATATATCCAAAAAACATTTACAAAGCCAAGCGACCCCTAGGGTCCAGCTACACCAAACCAAAACAAACTAAAAAAAGACCCAGCTTTTACATAAGCAAATGAACGACCTGCTTACGAAGCTTTGGCTTCATCCACATCCTATACACAATATTATCTGTAATTCTATCCACTATATTGGTATGCTTATCATTCTTTTTGAACACTATATCATTCCTATAATTCCAACACTCATAAATTGTCTCCGCAAACGATGTCTTCAACACCACAGCCTTCCAATTACTTTTACCAACTTTTGCTACCCACTATATTTCTTCATTCCAGCCCTTTGGTTGATGCTCCATTTGCTGCCAATTTAGGATGTTCTTCCAAATTTCCTGCATAATATGACACTAAAAAAAGTGCTGCAGAGACTCATTATCATTGCAGAAATTACATTTGGGATCAGCTAACATGTTGTGTTTAACCAGCCTTTCTTTCGTTACAAGTCTGTCCAAACAAGCCAGCCACATGGTAAAGATGGCACGAGGTCTCGCAATATTATCAAACATAACACTCTTCCAATGCACAACCGGGTCCTGCTTTTGTAAAGCCATATAGCAATTTCTCAGACTAAAACTCTCAGCCTGCATCATGCCTCAAATATTCTGATTTTTCATAACTTCCTCACGAAGGTCCATGATTCTCTTGAGAATCCAAGAACAATTTGTCTTAACATTCATTGTCTAAAGATCATCCCCTTTCATATAGTATTCCTGCACCCATTTAACCCACAAGATATCCCTCTTGATTTTCAGATTCCAAAGCAGCTTGAGGGCACAAGCTTGATTCCACACCATCAAATCAATAACATTGAAACCACCTTGAGTTTTTGGTTTACAAACTGTATGCCACGCCCCTAGCTATTTCCTACTCCCCTTATTCTGACAAGTCCACAGAAATTCTCTCTACACATGGCTTGTACTTTCTTTATCACCCCTTTAGGCAACAACATACATTGCATCCAAAAGTGAGCTGTACCAAAAATAGCATTATTAATCAGCTGCACTCTGCATGCATAACTAAGCATGTGTGCACTTCAATGATTGATTATTTTCCTTATTTTCTCCACTAGACCCATGCACTGATGGTTGCTGAACCTCTTGGTAGATAATGGCACTCCCAAGTACCTGAAGGGAAGAGGGCCTTAATGTTATCATATTGATAGTTAGATTGAGAGATCATCTAAGGATCAATATGATAAAACTCACAATATGTTTTAGAGATGAAATATCTTGATAGGATATGTGATTATATTTATTGTTAATAAGTTCACATACTTTATTAAGAAAATACATATGAAATGGATTGTAGAGCCCTAATCTTGACATATTTTTTACAATCGATTTAAAACCGAAACTTTTTTACCGTTCCTTATAACTTTAATGCGATCGTTACATTACGAAACCAAAACAAACATCTTTTTTGTTCTATGTTTAAAACAATCCCAACTTTAGAACGACGGTAATATCAACCAATCCAAGCGGATACGATAAGAAAAACCCACACTAATATTGATCAACAAACAACCACATTCTTTGAGGATATTGAGTTTAGGGGAAGAATAAGGTTAGAAAATTTGTCTTAGAGGAAGAATCGATAATAATTCTAGAATGGATTCAGATAGTTACTTTTGATCAAACATGTACGGAACCTCCACAAGACATTGTTGCAATTCCTCCAACTCAAGATGATTTGGTAATTCATGAAGAACAAACTCAAAATCCTCAAGAACAACTGTTACAAGAACCAGTACCTTTGCGGAGATCCACTAGAGAAAGGAGAAATGCTATTCCAGATTATTACATAGTGTTTCTCTAAGAACATGAGGAAAATAATTGTATGATGGAAGATGAACCAATCAACTTCTGTCAAGCCATGCAGAATTCCAACTCGAAAAAGTGGATTGAAGCAATGATGGAGGAGTATAAGTCCATGCAAGAAAATAAAGTTTGGGAACTTGTCCCATTACCAGAAGGTGTGAAACACATTGGTTGCAAATGGAATTTTAAGACCAAACGGGATTCTAACGGTAATGTGGAGAGGTGTAAGGCTCGTCTTGTGGTTAAGGGCTATACTCAAAAGCAAAGGGTTGACTTTAAAGAGACTTTCTCTCTGGTCTAATCAAAAGATTCTTTTAGGACAATCATGGCTCTTGTTGCACATTATGATTTGGAACTCCATCAAATGGATGTTAAGAAAGTTTTTCTCAATGGCAACATTGATGAAAAAATCTATATGATGCAACCAAAAAACATTGTGTAAGTAGACTCAAAGAATATGGTTTCCAAATTGACAAAATCCATTTATGGACTAAAGCAGTCGTCTCGTCAGTGGTATCACAAGTTTCATGAAGTAATTCTATCATTTGGTTTTGAGGTGAAAGTTGTTGAAGATTGTGTGTATCATAAATTCAGTGGGAGCAAATACATTTTCCTGGTCTTGTATGTAGTTGGCATACTGCTAGCCACAAATGACATAGGAATGATGCACGAAACTAAGAAATTTCTATTAAGAAATTTTGAAATGAAAGATCTTGGTGATGCCTTCTTTGTATTAGGAATTCAGATACATCGAGACCAATCTCGTGGTATTTTAGGATTATCACAAAGGGGCTATATCAAAAAGGTACTTAAAAGGTTTGGCATGCATGAATGTAAATCAGGAGATTCTCCAATTGCTAGAGGTGATAAATTAAGTCTCAGTCAGGGCCCAAAAGGAAACCTAGAAATTCAAGAAATGCAAAAGAGTTTTTATGCGTCAGCAGTAGGGAGTCTGATGTATGCCTAAGTGTGCACGCGTCCAGATATTGCGTTCATAGTTGGGATGTTAGGAAAATATTTGAGCAATCCAGGAATGGATTATTGGAAAGTAGCCAAAAGTTTATGAGGTATTTAAAGAGAACAAATGACTATATGCTCACACATAAGAGGCCAGACCGGTTAGAGATCACTGGATACTATGACTCAGATTTTGCTGGATGCCAAGACAATAAAAGATCCACTTCTAGCTATATCTACATGTTGGCTGGTGGAGCATTTTCTTAACACAGTGCTAAGCAAACTCTTACGGCTTCATCCACCATGACAGTAGAGTTTATAGCATGTTCCGAGGCATCCAACCATGGGATTTAGCTTAGGAATCTTGTCACTGGGCTGCAAATTTTGGAAGGAATTGAAAGGCCGCTTAAGTTATACTGTGACAACAAATCACCCGTCCTGTATTTCAACATATTGACATCAAGTTCCTAGTTGTTAAGGAAAGGGTACAAAGTAGACATATTTCCATAGAACACTTAGGGACAAACTCCATGATAGCAGATCCTCTTATTAAAGGTCTTCCACCCAAGGTCTTTCATGAGCACACTGCTCGCATGGGTGTTTTATCATTAGAGGAGTCTTTGGTTTATTGGAAGTTAGTCGATTATATACTTTATGTTTTGTGTTTGGTATTATGTATGCATACTATGATTTTGGATATTTTCCAATTAATAAAGTTTGATATTCAGTATTTGCATTTTGTACAATAAAGTTATTGAATGATCTCACTATAGTAAAGTAGGACCAGTTGAAAATCGACATATACAGACCAACTTCATGTGATTTTTATGCTACACACTTCATGACGGATATATGACAATTAGTTGTATCACTATCAGTGATCATTAATGGGTTTAGTTATGATTGATATAACGAAAAATCACCTTGATTCTGCATATTGGCATGACTAATGGACGAGCTACTTTGGATATTCTTTAAGAATATAATGGCAAATTTTGAGCCAATAAAGTCTAACACATGTGTAAAGTTACATATGTGACCAGTAGGAGATTGTTAGAGTTTGGAGTCACAAATGTAACATTTAAGGTGTTAGTGTCATTATTTTAATTAGTCAATACTTAAAGAGGTCTAATTAATATAATATTAAGTTTGTGGCTAAAAGCATAAATGTCATGAAATGTCATGTTATTGTGTAGATACCTTTAGTCAATATCTAATTTTATGAGGGGCCAAATAAGAATATTGAAAATTAAGAAACAACCCTAGGGTTATTTAAATGGGTTATGGTCCCCATTTGTATAACACAATAAAAATAAGGTCTATGACGTTTTCTCTCTTCATCCCATCAAAGGAGATTCAAGGAACCATAAGGAACTCTACAAATTGGAAGATCAAATACTCGCAAACCTTTGGTGATTCGCAATGGAAAATTCAGGTACGCTTCTGCTTCCATTCTCATAATTGTATTTGGGTATTGCTTTAAGGGATTTATTTAGAGTTTTGTTCTTGATTTCTATATTGATAGAAGTTATAAGGTTATGAACAGATCTACAGTAATAAACAACTGGAAAAAAAGCAGGAAGGTTATTCTGATAAAGTGATACTATGCATCTTAAATGATACTAATTTGCAACAACTACTTCAATTCACGAGGTTGATTACATTTCATATTTGAAGGTTTTACTTCGACAATTTTGTAGTATCGTTAGAAATCATTGATTGTGCTTTATAATATGTATATGTAATATAAAATTACCGAAATTGTCTCAATAGTGTTGTGAAATTTAGTAAACTCTGCCATATCAGGAATATTCTCATCGTCCTTGTCTTCCTTGTTGGAAGATATTTTCTTAATAAAACTCTTTTTGCTAATTTCTAAACTTTCCATGGAAGGTAAATTCTCATCTTCGTCAGATTTAATTTCTAAAAAATCAAATTACAAGGGTATAAAAATCAATTGAATAAAAAACCATGAGGTTTTACGTGAGTTGCTACCTATCCATCATTATCTTCATCATCAGGTAGAACTTCCCCTCTAACAGCTTCATATTCTTCTTGTAGATATGAAATCTTTACTGTTTTTAAAATTTTGATGGACAGAATCTAAAATGTGATAGAGAGAGGAAGGAAAATTGATAGTGAAGGAGGAGGAGGTCGAAGTTCGCTTGAGGGAAGTGGAGATCAGCCTTCGCGCGACAGTGACGAAGTTGAGGTTTTTTAGGTTTCGGCCATGTTTTGTTTTTTCTTTCAATGAAGAATTGAGTATTCGATCGTGACTATATTGTGTTTTTTTGGTGAATTTTAAGGTTTTCATTAAAAATGTGTTAATTAATTTTAAATATGGGAAACAAATGTCTGAAAACCCATTAATGGCTGGCAACTTAAACTGGTACTAAGGCGGAAGGAGTTTGATCCCTCTTGTGTGTACCATTTTTTATAAATTCACACTATTTAAATGTTTAAAGGTTGCAATGTATACCATAAGACAACTCTTTTGGTTTATTTTAGTGCGTTGTCTAATGTATAACTTATGACTATCTAATGTATAACTTATGACTATTTAAAGGCACCCCTTTGACTATTTAGGTCATTGGGGTTGACCAAATGACTTGTGTAAGACTCTAGTCATGTTATGATCTAAGCTATAAGTTAGATGAAAGGAAAAGAGAAAGTTGTAAAAATTTAGGGTATGACAGTGTTGATCACTAATTTCCACCTTAAGGCTATGGATCTTTTATGAACAAAAATTAACTTTGTCCACTTTAAATTATCATTCCCTTAACTTTTGGAGTTCAACATTCTTTGCAACTTTTACTGCTACTTCTTCCATCTTTGATGTGAATCTTTTCCACTGGATTTTCACTTATCTTTTGAAGAATTCTTTTGATTTTTTTTCTCTTCCTCATGTTTTCATGGTGCTTATTGATGATATTTTTTTTATTTTCCCCTTTTGTTATAAAGTTCATAAGAATTAGAATTTGTATGGTTTATAAATAGGGTTTATATGGAGCTATATAATTTGTAGGATTTAAATAAAGGATTTTTCAAAAAAACTCAAAATTTGTAGGGTTTAAACATTATATTTTTCTAAAAACAGGGAATAATATATAGGATTTTCCGAGGGGAATATTTCTTTAATTTACCCGTTTCTTTTAATAAGTATTCATGGTTGATTCTTTATCATTTTCTCCAAGTAGATCCATGATCACTACATCAAAATTGTGTTTTGGCAGCACTACAAAGACATCGCTTTTTCCCAGAAGCGCTGCTATAAGTTTTGTAACACCCCCAATCTATAACCCGAGCAATTAAAGCGATAACAAATAATCAGAGTAGAATTAAAACATTCATCGCATAGACGGATCATCACATCACGATGATGAAATAAAATAACCTGCTCAAATAGATATGCAACAATCAGGTAGCAACATAAACAGAGAAACTCAGTTCCTAACACCCACAATTCAGGTACAAAATAAAAGCGGAAAATATGCAACTGAAATCTCATATATATATATATACATAGAAGTTCGTCTGTCATACACAGAGTCATACATGTAAAATCCAAAAAGATATGTACATAAAGTCACATAACGATCTCCCTGACTACCCGGTGCTACATATCAGAGCCGACCGACAAAAGAATGAAGACATAAGCTTCACAAAAAGACCTCCAGCATCTAATCTACAATGCCTCATAGAGCATTCAAAACAGCAGAAGGGTGAGAAACACAATTATAATATAGTTGCATACAATTATGTAATAACACAAAATACACAATGTAAAACATTCTCACCACAACTTACACCATAATTCAAATAAAAACAACACAATTCATATCTCATACATCCATCGCAAAGGCATATCCATCATGCTCAATACATTTATCACCAACATATGTATATATCAACTCATCAATTCCATTCACAATTCTCACACATAATCAATCCATTCATGACTTATGCAAATGCAAAGAGACCGACACAACGACTCTATGCAAATGCAATACGGTACCGTTCCATCCATCATTCTCATCATTAATTCACTCAGGACTTATTGGAATCATCGCTTGTTACTTAGTGTAACTCCCCGTCGGGAAAACGATGTTCCCCGTCGCTTTCGGTCCTCTTGGTATAAGGCTCACGACATTTATGAATCGCTTTCGGTCCTCTTTTTATAAGGCTCACGATCCGATCACTTTCGGTTCTCTTTGTATAAGGCTCACGATCGTCTATAACGTCGATTTCGGTCCTCTCTGTATAAGGCTCACGACCGTTATAGCAGGTTCCCTCGGGAATCGTTTCGTCGCTCATACCCACTAGGGCACACGACATCACAAGAATGTATATCATGATGCTTGGCATACAATGACTCATGACAATCAAATGCATACACATATCCAACCATGTGAACCATTTCAACATTCATAATCATGCATATACAATCAAACATAACACAATGCATTTATTTGCCCTTAGGCCACAAAACATCATCACAACATTTCATCACATGTATTCACATCCTACAACAGCACACAAGCTATACGATATATATTAAAAGCATACCACATGATAACACATCAATCGCACACAATTACGACGGTAAAAGTCGACCAACGACACTATTCTAATTCCCGACACAATTAAATCGACCACTAGTCTCAAAACCATTTTATAAGAAAGAACATTTCACTAGCTTTCCAACGCATCCAACCGCGCCTCAATCCGACTTACGACCCAAAAGTTATGAGAAGAACAAAATGGAAAAATCTGCCCTGTTCGCTTTCCTATTCGCAATGCGAACCCCAGCGAACCATGGTAGAGAAAAATCAGCATAAAGTTCGCAATGCGAACACCCAGCAAACCTTTTCTTTCCCCTTCGCAATGTGAATTCCCTGCGAACCGTGGCAGAGAAAAAACAGCAGAATGTTCGCAAGGCGAACCTCCCGCGGACCTTCGCTTTCCCTTCGCTGCCCTATTCGCAGTGCGAACCTGCGAACTCAGAAATCCCAGCAGCGCTGTTGTTCACTCCAACACAACATTTCATCCACCAAAACACATTCAAACCATAACATAACAACCATAACATATCCCAAACATAACAATAAGTATTCTACAACATTTATACCGCATTTCAACCGCGAAAACATCGATTTCTATCGTTTTCTCTCATTCGACCTAGAATTGAAAAGCGAGGAAAATCCAACAAACATTCCAACACACACATACATATTCATACACAAGAATAGCATAACCGAGTTTCACACCCTTACCCGATTAATCGCGCTTCGAAGTGTCGGCTGAATCGGTTTCTTTCACTCCAAGTTTTCCTCTTTTTTCTTCTTCTCCTTCTCTATTTCTCTTAACTTCTTTTTCTCTCTTTTTCTTTCTATGTTTCTATTTTAATGTAAAACAATATCTAACCAAGCCAAAAAGACCAAAATACCCCTACACTTAATTTTCTCGCAAACGTTCTCAAAACGCGATAAAACATAATAACCAAGAATAAAATAATATAAAGACCAAAAATAATTAAATCGACTCGATTAAATAAATCTAACAAAAAAACCAGGGGCGTTACAACTCTCCCCCACTTAGAAATTTTCGTCCTCGAAAATATTACCTGAGACGAACAACTCCAGATACGATTCCCGCATCCGACTCTCCAACTCCCAAGTCAAATTGCCCTCAGCAGCGCCTCCCCACTCTACTTTCACAAGCGCAATATCCCTGCCTCTTAACCGCTTCAACTCGCGATCCAAAACCCTCACCGGTAATGCCTCAACCGTAAGGTTCTCCCTTACCTCAACCTCATCCATTGGAGTCACATGCGACGGATCCGGAACATACTTCCGAAGCTGTGAAACATAGAACACATCATACAAATTCGAAAGATTCGGCGGCAATGCCACCTGATAAGCCACAACACCCACTCTTGCAGATATTTGATAAGGACCAACAAACCGAGAAGTAAGCTTCTTCGACTTCAATGCACGACCAACACCCGCCACCGGTGTAACTCTCAAAAGTACATGATCGCCTTCTTGAAACTCAAGATCTTTCCTCCTTCGATCATGATAACTCTTCTGCCTACTCTGAGAAGCCTTCATCTTCTCACGAATAAGTTTCACCTTTTCCGTAGTTTGTTGAATTAACTCCGGTCCAACCACCGAGCTCTCACCAAATTCATGCCAACACAACGGCGTTCAACATCTTCTTCCATACAACCCTTCAAAAGGTGCCATTCCAATACTCAAATGGAAACTGTTGTTATACGTGAATTCAACCTACGAAAGATAACTATCCCAAGCACCACCTTGCTCAAGAACATAAGCTCTCAGCAAATCTTCCAATGACTGAATAGTTCTCTCGGTCTGACCATCCGTCTGAGGATGATAAGCAGAACTCAATCTCAACTTGGAACCTAACACCTTTTGCAAACTTACCCAAAATCTGGAAGTAAACCTCGGATCTCGATCTGAAACAATACACAATAGAACACCATGTAGCTTCACAATCACACGGATATAAATCTCAGCCAACCTCTCCAAAGAAAAACTGATGTCAATCGGAATGAAATGCTCCGATTTAGTCAGCCTATCCACAACCACCCAAATGGCATTATGCCACCTCTGAGTATTCATCAATCCTGTCAAAAAATCCATAGAAATGTTGTCCCATTTCCACTCGGGAATATCCAACGGTTGCAATAATCCACTAGGCTTCTGATGTTCTACCTTCGACTTCTGACACGTCAAACACGCATAAACAAACTGAGCCACATCCCTCTTCAATCCGGACCACCAAAAGATCTTCTTCAAATCTTGGTACATTTTATTAGCTCCCGGATGTATACTCAAACTACTCCGGTGTCCTTCCTCTAAAATCATCTTTTTCAATTTTGAATCATCAGGAATACAAATTCTACCACGGAATCTCAAAACACCCTTATCATGCACTTTAAAATCACCATTCACACCTTTATCTCCAATCGTCATCAAATCAACAAATTTCACATCCAGCCTCTGTTTCTCGCTAACGGTCAACAGAAACTCATTAGTGAACCTTAACATACCAAGCCTCACGCCAACAGATGTCAAATCACACACCAAACTCAAATCTCTAAATGCTTCCAAAAATTCCCACTCTTTAACCATCAAAGCGGACATATGCAAATATTTCTGGCTTAACGCATCGGATACCACATTAGCTTTACCAGGATGGTAATTCAAGCTAAAATCGTAGTCCTTCAAAAATTCCAACCATCTCCGTTGCCTCATATTCAACTCTTTTTGATCAATCAAGTATTTCAAACTCTTATGATCACTAAAGACTTCGAATCTTGCACCATAGAGATAATGCCTCCAAATTTTCAACACGAAAACCACCGCTGCTAATTCCAAATCATGCGTAGGGTAATTCTTCTCATGAACCCTCAATTGCCTTGAAGCATAAGCCACAACCTTACCTTCTTGCATCAACACTCCACCTAACCCAATCAAAGACGCATCGCAATACACCACAAACGATTCACTAGGATTCGGTAAGATCAAAATCGGAGCTGTAGTCAATCTTCTCTTCAGCTCACTAAAACTTTCCTCACACTGAATATCCCAAATAAACGTTTTACCTTTACAAGTCAGCTGGGTCAAAAGAAGTGCTAACTTGGAAAAGCCTTCAATGAATCTTCGATAATATCCAGCTAAACCCAAAAAGCTTCTAATTTCAGTAACAAATCTAGGAGCCTCCCATTGTAGAACTGCATCTACTTTGGATGGATCCACGGCAATACCATTACCTGAAATCACATGCCCAAGAAAACTCACTTCTGACAACCAGAACTCACACTTGGACAACTTGGCATAAAGTCTCTTCTCCTTCAAGATTTGCAATACAATACGCAAATGCTCCGCATGTTCCTCCCAAGACTTAGAATAAATCAAGATGTCATCGATAAACACAACAACAAATTGATCCAAATGCTCATGGAAAATGTGATTCATATACTCCATAAACACTCCCGACGCATTAGAAACCCCGAACGACATCACGGAATATTCGTAATGTACGTATCGTGTCCTAAAAGCCGTCTTCTGAATATCTTCCTCTTTCACTCTAATCTGATGATAATCTGACCTCAAATCAATTTTACTAAACACACACGTACCTACCAACTGGTCCATCAAATCATCAATTCTCGGAAGAGGATACTTATTCTTAATCGTCACCTTTTTCAGCTGGCAATAATCAATACACAATCACATACTTCCATCTTTCTTTTTCACCAATAAAACTGGAGCACCCTAAGGCGATACACTCGGCCTCACGAACCTCTTTTCTAACAATTCATTCAACTGCCTCTTCAACTCAACCAACTCAGATGCCGACATACGATAAGGTGCCATAGATACAGGTCTAGTACCAGGAACTAGATCTATAGAAAACTCCACCTCTCTTTCTGGCGGTACATCAAAAATATCCTCCGGAAACACCTCTGGAAAATCACACACGACTGGAAACACATCAATTGCAACTTGACTATCCACGGTCAACGATGCGAACAACCCGAACAACTGAGCTTCATCCGCCAAAAGTTTCTTCAACTCTTTGGTAGATAAGAAACTCGATTCCTCGTCTTCTTCAAGAGAAGGAAATCTTACCAACTTATGATAACAATCGATATGAACTCGATTGAACTGCAACCAATTTATTCCCAGAACCACGTCTAAACCCTCCAACGGCAGACACACCAAATCCATATCAAAATCCTTACCATAAATGGTCAAAGGACAACTTAAACAAACCAAAGAAGTAGTTGCCGACCCCATTGCTGGAGTATCGATAACCATCTCAGCATCCATCGAAGACAACAAAAAATTCAAACGTTGCGCACACACAGACGAAATAAACGAATGAGTCGCTCCGGTATCAATAATAGCAACTAAAGGCGTACTATTAATAAAACAAGCACCTCTGATCAGACGATCTGCACTAGAAGTCTGAGTTCCTGCCAATGCAAATACTTTCCCTCCAGCTTGAGCTTGCTTTGGTTTTGGACACTTCGTACTAATATCACCAGGTTCACCATAGTTGAAACACTTCACCACATTCCTCTTGCACTCAGCTGTTACGTGTCCTATACCTCCACAATTGGAACACTTCCTTATATCCTTTCTACATTCAAACCGACGATGTCCTAAGTCACCACACCTATAACATCTCAGAGGATTATACGTACCTCCCCCACTTGGCCTTTTATCAGAATGAGCCCTTTGCTTTCCCTTATCAGCTGGTGACACATAAGGACCGCCACGAAACGGTTGCTTTCCTTTCCTTTCGTTCACACTCTTATAATGAGTAGAACGAGCTTTGCTATCCTCCTCATAAATTCTACAACAATCCACCAAATCCGAAAACCTCCTAATTCTTTGATAACCAATTGCCTGCTTGATCTCAGGACGCAACCCGTTCTCAAACTTCACACATTTGGAAAACTCCGCAGTTGCTTCAGGATAATGTGGATAAAACTGAACAAGCTCCACAAACTTAGCAGTGTAATCAATAATAGACATGTAACCCTGTTTCAACTCCAAGAACTCTATCTCTTTCTTTCCTCTAACATCTTCAGGAAAATACTTCCTCAAAAACTCCCGGCTAAACAAAGCCCAAGTGACCTCTTCACCTGTAGCTTCCCACACATGACGCACACTAACCCACCAATCATCATCCTCCTCCTGCAACATGTGAGTACCCAATCTCACCTTATGTTCCTCAGCACAGTCCATCACTCGAAAGATTCTTTCAATCTCCTTAAGCCAAATCTGAGCACCATCAGGATCATGTCTTCCTTTGAAGATAGGAGGTTTGTTCTTCCTGAACTCATCATTCCCACCAGCATTAGGTGCACCCCGCACAGCCTGAGCCATAGCTTGCATAGCAGCAGCAAGAGCAGCATCATTCCTTCTAGCCATATTCTGTTCATATCCAATAATAGTAACTATGGTTAAACAATCAGCTCGCCAGAACACAACTGACGCACAACAAATAACTTGGTCAAAACGACTGACACGGACTGACATAAACTGGCTCTGATACCACTTAATGTAACACCCCCAATCTATAATCCGAGCAATTAAAGCGATAACAAATAATCAGAGTAGAATTAAAACATTCATGGCATAGACGAAGCGTCACATCACGATGTTGAAATAAAATAACCTGCTCAAATAGATATGCAACAATCAGGTAGCAACATAAACAGAGGAACTCAGTTCCTAACACCCACAATTCAGGTACAAAATAAAAGCGGAAAATCTGCAACTGAAATCTCATATATATATATATACATAGAAGTTTGTCTGTCAAACACAGAGTCATACATGTAAAATCCAAAAAGATATGTACATAAAGTCACATAACGATCTCCCTGACTACCCGATGCTACATATCAGAGCCGACTGACAAAATAATGAAGACATAAGCTTCACAAAAAGACCTCCAGCATCTAATCTGCAATGCCTCATAGAGCATTCAAAACACCAGAAGGGTGAGAAACACAATTATAATATAGTTGCATACAATTATGTAATAACATAAAATACACAATGTAAAACATTCTCACCACAACTTACACCATAGTTCAAATACAAACAACACAATTCATATCTCATACATCCATCACAAAGGCATATCAATCATGCTCAATACATTTATCACCAACATATGTATATATCAACTCATCAATTCCATTCACAATTCTCACACATAATCAATCCATTCATGACTTATGCAAATGCAAAAAGACCGACACAATGACTCTATGTAAATGCAATACGGTACCGTTCCATCCATCATTCTCATCATTAATTCACTCAGGAATTATTGGAATCATCGCTTGTTACTTAGTGTAACTCCCCGTCGGACAAACGATGTTCCCCGTTACTTTTGGTCCTCTTGGTATAAGGCTCACGACTTTTATGGATCGCTTTCGGTCCTCTTTGTATAAGGCTCACGATCCGATCATTTTCGGTCCTCTTTGTATAAGGCTCACGATTGTCTATAACGTCGATTTCGGTCCTCTTTGTATAAGGCTCATGACCGTTATAGCATATTCCCTCGGGAATCGTTTCGTCGCTCACACCCACTAGGGCACACGACATCACAAGAATGCATATCATGATGCTTGGCATACAATGACTCATGACAATCAAATGCATACACATATCCAACCATGTGAACCATTTCAACATCCATAATCATGCATATACAATCAAATATAACATAATGCATTTATTTTCCCTTAGGCCACAAAACATCATCACAACATTTCATCACATGCATTCACATCCTACAACAGCACACAAGCTATACGATATATATTAAAAGCATACCACATGATAACACATCAGTCGCACACAATTACGACGGTAAAACTCGACCAAACGACACTATTACAATTCCCGACAAAATTATATCGGCCACTAGTCTCAAAACCATTTTATAAGAAAGAACATTTCACTAGCTTTCCAATGCATCCAACCGCGCCTCAATCCGACTTACGACCCAAAAGTTATGACAAGAACAAAATGGAAAAATTTGCCCTGTTCGCTTTCCTATTCGCAATGCGAACCCCATCGAACCATGGCAGAGAAAAAATAGCATAAAGTTCGCAATGCGAACACCCAGCGAACCTTCGCTTTCCCCTTCACAATGCGAATTCCCTGCGAACCGTGGCAGAGAAAAAATAGCAGAAAGTTCGCAAGGCGAACCTCTCGCGAACCTTCGCTTTCCCTTCGCTGCCCTATTCGCAGTGCGAACCTGCGAACTCAGAAATCCCAGTAGCACTGTTGTTCACTCCAACACAACATTTCATCCACCAAAACACATTCAAACCATAACATAACAACCAGAACATATCCCAAACATAACAACAAGTATTCTACAACATTTATACCGCATTTCAACCGCGAAAACATCGATTTCTATCGTTTTCTCTCATTCAACCTAGAATTGAAAAGCTAGGAAAAACAAACAAACATTCCAACACACACATACATATTCATACACAAGCATAGCATAACCGAGTTTCGCACCCTTACCCGATTAATCGCGCTACGAAGTGTCGGTTGAATCGGTTTCTTACACTCCAAGTTTTCCTCTTTTTTCTTCTTCTCCTTCTCTATTTCTCTTAACTTATTTTTCTCTCTTTTTCTTTCTATGTTTTTATTTTAATGAAAAACAATATCTAACCAAGCCAAAAAGACAAAAATACCCCTACACTCAATTTTCTCGCAAACGTTCTCAAAACGCGATAAAACATAATAACCAAGAATAAAATAATATAAAGACCAAAAATAATTAAATCGACTCGATTAAAAAATCTAACAGAAAAACCCGGGGCGTTACAAGTTTCACTAAAAACAAAAAAAAAACGAAGGAAAAAAGCGCTGCTATATGGGGGTCCTACGAAAGCGCTTTTGAAAAGCGCTGCTAAAGGGCTAAGGCAGGTGAACTTTAGAAAGCGCTTTTTGGAAAGCGTTGCTAAAAGGATACCATAAGCCAGCGCTTTTGAAAAGCGCTGCTAAAGGGCTTTCTTACAACACACCTTAGCCAGCGCTTTTGGAAAGCGCTGCTAAAGGCCTCTCGTAAACCCCACATTAGAAAGCGCTTTCACCTTAAAAGCGCTGCTAAAGGCCTACCATAAGAAAATGCTTTCTAAAAGCGCTGCCTTAAGTCTTTTATAATATTAAAATTAAAAATGAAACTGATATCCCTTTATTTTCCATATGACCGTTTCTATCACAGAGCCCTAACATTCTTTCTCTCTCGCGACGCTCACTGTTGTTGTTTCGTTTCTTGCCCTCCGTACTCCGTCGTCCTCCGTCCTCCGCTGTCCTCCATCCGCCATTCTCCATTGTTGCTTTGTTTCTTCTTCTCCATTATTGAAGCGTTTCGCACCCTCCGTCCTCCGCCGTTGTTGCTTCGTTTGAGGTATGTTTCTCTTCCTTTTTTGATTGTTTCTCCATTGTTTGATTATTTCTCCATTGTGAGATAAATTTGTTGTATTATTAGATGTTGATGTTGGGTTTGCATTTTTTTATATGTAGAAGTTACTTAGTGATTAATTAGAAAAGTGATTAATTGGAAAAGTGATTAATTAGTAGAAGTTAGTATAGTGATTATTGTGTAAAATGTGATTAATTTAGTATAGTGATTAATTTAGTAAAATGTGATTATTGTGTAAAATGTAGAAAGTTATTAATTAGAAAAGTGATTAATTTGTAGGTGCTATTTGTAGAAGTTAGTATAGTTATTATAATGATTAATTTAGTAGGGCTATTTGTAAAGTTAAAATGAATTTTATCGGAAAGTTTTAGTAATGTAAGGATTTGGTTAAAAAACCATTGGGTTATTGTTTGATTACCGTTGTTATAGGTTTTGGAAAAAGTGATAATGTTCGTAGAAAAGTTGGAGATGATAAATAGTTATATTAGTGGTGAATTTAATTTGAGAGTTGATTGAAAATTATAATGAAATTAATTGTTAGTTTATTTTGAGAATTGGTGTTAATTTTGTAAGTTGATATTGAATGTTAGTGATGAATTCTTGGAATTAATTGATGATAATGACATTGTTGACGGATAATTTTTATTGATTACTTTTTTAATTGTTAAGGTTGAAGATGATAAATATTGATGAAAATAGTTGTTAATTGTTGAGGTTGAAGTTGCTATTGAGTTTAAATGTGGAATTGATAATTTTGGTGATTGATTTATGCTCAAATTGATGATTCTTTGTTGAGGTTGAAGATGATTACTTTGTTAATTGTTGCTACCTACTAAATTTGTCTTGTTATATTTGCTATACACCATCAGTTACTGTAGGGGTTAATTGAGAAAAGTGATATTCGGATCGTTTTTAAGAATCTTACACCTTGAGTCCAGAAGTTGATGACGTCTATACAGGTACTTATAATTAGTTGTTCTTTTGTGTTTGTTTAGCTTACTTAGTAAAACCATGGATCGAAAATGGATGTCTTCCAATCGATTGTCAAAAGAATACGAGACTGGGTTATCAGAATTAGTTAAGTTTGCGGTTGAACACGCCAAAGACCTCAGTCGAATCACATGTCCTTGCTTAGGTTGCTGTTATGGTCGTCGGATTGACACAGTTCAGTTGGAATCGCATTTAATGAGGCATGGAATTGATCGAAGTTATACATGTTCGATATTACATGGTGAGTGTTATTTCTATGCTTTTGTGGTTGGCATTTATTTTTCTAAAACTATTATAGCAGCAAGATGTTGAAACATGAAGTTCTAAGTTGCTGCATTCAACATGTCGAATGAAGATGTCCCATACCAGCTCATAGGACATCGCGTTGTGGATTCAGTTTTAAATGCAGATTCTATTGCTGTGAATTGTTACTAAATATTCTGTGAATAATTGGTTATCCTATGTGGCATCCAAAGCATTTTGGATTGTGATTTTATGTTGGTTTTTCGGATTTGCTGCTGTTTCTAATTATGGAGACATAATAGGAAAGTTTGGATTGAAGACATATTTTGTTGGAGTTAATTTTGTAGATTTGTGAGCAGTCTATTTGCTGCGTTTTTGAAGCCCATTTCAGTCCAGATTAAATGCTATATATTGACTGATGTAAACCTAGTTTTAGGTGTGGAACTTGTGTTTTTGTTAGGGTTTTCGAGTATTTTTGTGAGGCTAACTGGTATCATTCTGATAACAGTATAAGGACTGGTTTTTGTGTTGTAAGTTCTGTCAAGTTACTCATAAGCTTTTAAGCATTGAGTTTCTTGTGTGTCAATTCTCATAAGCTGTGAAGTATTGAGAATTGTGTGTTTTGAAAGTGTGACTTTCGGTTTGTTTCTTGTGTGGAAAGGTACCAATCACGAGTTGTGGTTGTAGAGGGATTTGAGGAGGGCCCCATACCTAGGTGAGTCTTAGGTAGAAGTCATAGAAAGGGTAGTGATTAAGTGATCAGATTATTTGGGTATTGTATGATCTGTGAGTTGATACTATCGTATATTGATTTCGTCCCTGGCTTGGTAGCCCCCAGAGTAGGTGTGTTAGACCGAACTGGGTAAACATATCACTGTGTTATTTACTTTCTGCACTGTTATTTTTATTTGTTATCTTGTTCATTTTGTTGGATATCAGTGTCTCAACATCTGTATAGGACATCTGATATCTGTGCTAGAATTTCAATTGGCATCAAGAGCTTGCACCCTTAATTGGTTCTGGGTGAGATTCAGGGAAGGTACTTTCTGGTATAATGGATAAGGATGGAGGATTTCAGAACAAACCACCTCTGCTTGATAGTTCCAACTATGACTATTGGAAACCAAGGATGATAGCGTTCATCAAATCCATGGATGATCAAGCATGGAAAGCTGTTATAAAAGGATGGGAGACCCCAAAGGTTAAAGATGAAAAAGGTACCCCTACTGATGTGGTGAAGGAAGAGGAAGACTGGGATGATGCATATTACAAAGGGTCCGTGGGAAATTCCAAAGCCATGAATGCATTGTTTAATGGTGTCAACAAGAATATCTTCAGGTTGATTGAACATTGCACCATTGCAAAAGAGGCGTGGAAGGTTTTGAAGGTGGCTCATGAAGGGACTTCGAAGGTGAAGATGTCAAAACTTCAGCTTCTCACTAGCAAGTTTGAGAGTTTGAAGATGAAAGAGGATGAGAGCATTCATGATTTTCACATGAACATTATTGAGATAGCTAATACCTCTAGTGCCCTAGGTGAAAAGATGTCTGATGGCAAACTGGTCAGAAAAATTCTCAGATCTCTACCTAAGAGATTTGACATGAAAGTGACTGCTATAAAGGAAGCTCAGGATATAGACAAGATGAAAGTGGATGAACTGGTGGGATCTCTTCAAACATTTAAATTAGGTATCAGTGAAAAGTCTGAAAAGAAGAAAAGCATAGCTTTTGTGTCAAATGCTGGTGACTCAGAAGATGAAGGTGACCTGGTCAGAGATGAAGGGGTGTCTAAAGATCTGGTATTGCTTGGAAAACAATTTAACAAAGTGTTGAAAAGGATTGACTGGAAGTCGAGAGCAAATGCTCAGAACAAGTCACTCGACATCAGTAAGAACCAGGATGGAGGCAGGAGATCCAAAACTGAAGAAGACTCCAATCAAGGGAAGAGAGTTCAGTGTTTTGAATGTGAGGGATATGGGCACACAAAGACTGAGTGTCCCACGTATCTCAAAAGGCAGAAGAAGGGCTTATCAGTGTCTTGGTCAGAAGGAGAGTCTGAGAGTGATCTTGAAGAGGAATCAGCAAAATTGGTGACAACTTTGACTGGGATCTGTAAGGCTGATGGAGAAACTACTTGTGAGTCTGACTCTGACAAAGAATCCTATGTTGGAGAACTCACTAAGGAAGAAGTCTTCACAGGGTTTTCAGAATTGTGTATCAAGAATGAAGAAAGGTGCCAGATAATATTGGAACAGAAGGTTCTGATAGCTCAACTAGAAGCTGAGAAGGAAGAACATCTATTAACCATTGCTGATCTGAAAGAGGAGGTTGAATGGCAAAAGTCAAAACTTGACAATATGACCAAATATATAAGAATGCTGAACAATGGTACCACGCAGCTGGATGAGATTCTTCAGGCTGGGAAAGATGCTGGAAATGTGCAAGGCCTTGGTTTTAACAATCAAGCAGAGACTTACAAAAAGCCTGTATTGAAGTTTGTTCCTCAGAAAATAAAGCAAGAAGAGGGGATGTCAAATCACATGTTTCGACATCAGATGAAGCATCAGAAAAGAGTTTGTAGATCAAAGTATAAACCATGGAGATGCCATTACTGTGGAAAGATTGGTCACTTAAAGTCCTTTTGCTACAAGCTGCACGGCTATCCCAAAACTGCTCCGCAACAAAATAAAGGACAGAGTTGGGGTAAAGTGAAGAGAAGATGGATTCCTAGACAAGTGATCGCTAGTCTCATAGCACATACCTCTTTTAGAGCATCTGCAAGAGAAGATTGGTATTTTAACAGTGGTTGTTCAAGACACATGACTGGTGTGAAGAAATTCTTGTCAGATATCAAGCCTCACTCCACCAATTATGTCACTTTTGGGGATGGATCAAAGGGTGAAATAAAAGGTGCTGGAAAGCTGGACTACACAGGACAACCAAATCTGGATCGTGTTCTATTTGTCAAAGAGCTGACCGCAAATTTAATCAGTATAAGCCAACTGTGTGATGTAGGTCTCAAAAGTAAATTTCACCAAATTTGAATGTCTAGTAACCAATGAGAAAGACGAAGTTGTTATGAAGGGAACCAGGTCTAAGGATAACTGCTATCTATGGAATCCTCAAGAACCTGAAAGTCAGTCTACTTGTTTGATGTCAAAGGAAGATGAAACCAGACTGTGGCATCAGAAATTGGGTCACTTACACCTGAAAGGGATGAAGAAAGTTATGTCAAGTGAAGCTGTTAGAGGTATTCCCAAGCTGAAGATTGATGAGGATAAAATATGTGGTGAATGTCAAGTTGGGAAGCAAACAAGGGTGTCACACAAGAGGCTTCAACATCTTACCACAACTTCTAGAGTTCTGGAACTTCTTCAGATGGACTTAATGGGACCTATGCAGGTTCAAAGTCTTGGTGGGAAAAGGTATGCCTATGTTGTCGTAGATGACTACTCCAGGTTCACTTGGATAAGTTTTATCAGAGAAAAGTCTGAAGTATTTGCAGCCTTCAAAGAGTTGTGTCAAAGGATTCAACGGGAAAAGGATTGTGGTGTTGTTCGGATCAGAAGTGACCATGGGAAAGAATTTGAAAATAGCAGGTTTGAAGAGTTCTGCTTATCTGAGGGAATCACTCATGAATTCTCATCACCAATCACTCCTCAGCAGAATGGTGTGGTGGAACGCAAGAACATGACTATACAAGAGTGTGCAAGAGTCATGATTCATGCCAAAAAGCTTCCATATCATTTTTGGGCTGAAGCCATGAATACTGCTTGCTATATACACAATAGGGTGACTATCAGATCAGGTACTTCTGTCACTCTCTATGAGCTATGGAAAGGTAGAAAGCCAAATGTGAAGTATTTCCATGTGTTTGGTAGTAAGTGCTATATCTTGGCGGATCGTGAGCAGAGGCGAAAGATGGATCCTAAGAGTGAGGAAGGAATATTTTTGGGATATTCTACAAACAGTAAAGCATATAGGGTATTTAATTTCAGAACTAAGGTGATGATGGAATCCATAAATGTGGTGGTTGATGACTCTGGCAAAGACGAAGATGTCCCAAATGATGTTGGAGCATGTCTGCCCATGAACAATGAAACCTCCCAAGACATTGAGTCTGTAGAAGATAGTGCTCAAGAAGCCAACACTAGAACTGCGAATGAAGAGGTAGAGGATGCTAACAAGGGACCCTCGATAAGGATTCAGAAGGATCACCCTAAGGAATTGATTATTGGAGATCTGAATGAAGGTGTAAGAACTAGAACGAGGGAGACTGTGTCAAATGCATGCTTTGTTTCAAAGATTGAACCAAAGAATGTCAAAGAAGCACTGACAGATGAGTTCTGGATAAGTGCTATGCAAGATGAACTTTGTCAATTCAAGAGGAATGAAGTCTGGGAACTAGTACCATGATTAGCAGGAACAAATGTGATTGGAACAAAATGGGTTTATAAAAATAAGTCTGATGAACAAGGAGTTGTTGTAGCGAGCGATTTTGGATGCGGTTCTTAAGCGCTGGTCGCTCTCTGCGGTTGAGCTTAAAACTACAGGTCGATTCATTTTCTATCCTATTGTGAGCTGAATAAGGAAGAGAAATAGATGTCTCCAATTAACCCTGCTTGCATACTGAGTTTAAACAGCGGTCTGTTAGGTTACGAATGCTATCAATGTGGGGGGCCTTTGTACTGGTTATTTGTATTTTCGCCAATACGATTTTCTTTCTTTTTTACCTGGGCAGAAGGTTTCTGGCGGGGAACAAGGATTAGGATGTTAGGACTGATGCTTTTGAATTACTGCTTTTTGATTGATGGAGATATGGGATTTGGGTTTTTTGTTGATTGTGCTCGCTAAGATCTTTTCTTTCGATTTTATGCCTACGTATTCCTGTTTACCGAAACAGGGAAATCAGAGCGTTCGTAGTTTCTCCTATTCTATGGGAGGAAATGGGTGTTTTGGTGTCTTGTTCAAAGCCCAAGACGTGAAGCGAAAGGTGATTTGTATCTTGTTCAAAGCCCAAGATATGAAGCTGAAAGGTTATTTATGTCTTGTTCAAAGCCCAAGACGTGAAGCTGAAAGACCTCGGCTTTAGAGAGAATTTGTCATCTCTAAAGAGGGGAGAAGGAGAATTACTTTAACTGGGATACGCGGATCCGAGCAATGCCATAATTTCCGAAGAAAGGGTTTTAACCTGAAGGAGAAGACTTTAACTCAGTGTAGAGCAATGCTATCTTTCCTTAGGAATTTCTCATGCTAAAAGAGGGACAGTGGCATGGATGTAGATGATCCAGAGGCTTGCCGCTTACAGCGATTAGATGAAGGGGAAGGAGTTGTTGATGTTTGTATACTGTGAACGAGGCACAACTTTGATGCTAAAAGGTTGATTGGATCAACCAGTGGTTTTCTTATACAAAGCCTAAGAGGAGGCTAATTTCCGATAGGAAGAGATCATTATACGAAGCCTAAGAGGAGGCTATTTTGTGTCCCGTACAAAGCCCGAGAGAGAGGCTAAAAGATTTTGACCCGACGATGGAGTCTTTGTGTCTCGTACGAAGCCCGAGATGGAGGCTATTGTTTGTTTGACTCAACGAGGGAGTCTTTGTGTGTCCCGTACAAAGCCCGAGAGAGAGGCTAAAACGTTGTTTGACTCCGCTAGGGAGAGTCATTGTACAAAGCCCAAGAGAAGGCTATGTCAGTTAAGTGACAGGTCCGGTATACTGATTTTGAAAGAGAAAACCAGTTCTTATATGAGCATCACTGTACTCGTGGGTTAGATCTGAGGATCGGGGTTGTTTCCTTTTCTTTGAGGAAGCGGGAAATCCAAAGGGTATTGAGACTGTCCGAGTCTGCGGGTTTCCTTCCTATTTAACGAAGGGGTCACTTGAGAATGTCTTTGAGACTCAAGGATATTAGACTGTCCGTGTCTAGAGTTTTATCTTTTGTACTATGCTTTGAGAAACAGTAGTAGACTCTATGAAAGGACTGTTCTATGAGGATGACTAGGTTCTGTTCCTATACCTCGAGGAGGTCGTCGGGACAATTTGTACGAAGCCCAAGAGGAGGCTGGAAACTTTTAAGAAGCCGACGGGTCCTTGTACGAATCCCAAGAGGAGGCTATCATTCCCGGAGGAAGAGATCATTATACGAAGCCTAAGAGGAGGCTGTGAATACTTCTAAGAAGCCGTAGTGTCTTTGAATAATGCCCAAGAGGAGGCCGATTTTTTTAAGAAGCCCGTGGGTCTATCATCTCCTTTCCATTAGGAGAGATAACTCTTTTAAAGATAAAAACCACTGGTAAACGTGCGAGGTTTACTATCCAGCGACTTTTAGCTTTTAAAGAGGATTCCTTAGTTAAGGTCCAAGATTATGACCGTAGTGGGTACCCAAACCCCGAGACATTTAAGGCAAGCTATCCACAAGGAATAGATCAAGTCAGGAAAGTTCGAGAATTTGGAAGAAACTCAAAGATGCCATTCACAGAGAATACATTCATCTTGGGGAGTAGAGCTTCTTGACGATTCCTAAGGAGGACAGCCGAAGAGAAGACTGTATCTGGTGCTCCTATTGGGGATCTAGGCGTCTATTTCTACGAATAAATGAAACGGCGTCACCTAGTTCTAGACGTAGTTGCCGGGGAAACTCGAAATATCTATACTATTATTACACAGTAGATATGAGTTTATGAAAGGAGACTTACAGTGAGCAGCCCCACAATACAGTTTATAATATGAAAGCAGTAAACGAAAGCGATAACCACTTACTCGGTTGGAGTGCTTCCATGCTGTTTGGTTAGTTGTTCAACAAAGAAAGATTGAAAACAATAGTATATTCAAAATCAAAGGAGAAAGTGCTTTGAAAAAGAAAGATTTGGGGCATACAGCTCAAGGAGAGGCCCAGGGTTTTATCAGTGAGCGCACTGTTTGACTTTGTACAGAGGGACTTATACAAGTGACTGGGGCCCAAAATGGTTTTCTGTACAAAGGGATGGGTCTTACACTCTCTCAAGAGGCCCAAAAAGGTTTAAAGAAAAAGAGTGGGGCTTATAACACAAGGGTAGGCCCAAATGATTTTTCGTTTAAAATGGCGATCGCGCCGAGGTTTTCTTTTAACGCGGAGGGACTTATACAATAAGTGAGGCCCAAGATGTTTGGTTAAAAGGGGGATTGGGTCTTACACTCTAATAGAGGCCCAAAGTGTTTTGAATGGGTCTTATAGCTCAAGGAGAGGCCCAGATGATTTTTATTTTTAAACGGGCGACAATCGCGCCGTTTACTTGTACAGAGGGACTTATACAATGAGTGAGGCCCAAAAAGTTTTTGTACAAGGGGGATGGGTCTTACACTCTCTCAAGAGGCCCAGAAAGTTTTGAAAATGATTTATGAGGGTTGAATTAATCCAAAACCCTAATTTGTTTTCAAAATGTATTTAATTGAATAAAAATTCAATTAAAATGATAAAAAATTGTTTAACACATGGAAAACAAATTGTGATCTTGGATTAATGCTTCAAAAATTATGTATTGACCTACAAAATAATTAGAAAGCATTAAAAGTTGCAAAATCAATGTAGAAAAAATATTTAAAATGCCAAAAACAATCAAAATATTAATTCTTTACAAAAATATCAATTATATGAAATAAATAATATTTTTGGGATTTTTTGGGAAAATAAAATATTTTAACATTTTTGTGAATTATTAAAAAAAAGAATCAACTCAAAATCATTAAAACTCAGAGAGAAATTAATTTTTGAATCAATTAAACAAAATCACAAAATTCAAATATTTGAATTTCTAAAAATGGCGCCAAGAACAAGCTGAAGAACACACGCGTGTTCTTGGTTTCTCAGATTTGCATTTTCTATCCAATCTCCATGAATACGTAATCATATCATGCAATCCACATATCATTATGCTCGTCTCAACCTCACGATCATGTCTTTGTACTTTAATTTCATTTAAATTAAACATACAACAAGAAATCACGAAGAGACCTCAAGAACCCTAATTTCTGCATGAAGGCTAGGATTTTTGATACACGATTCAAACAATGCAATTAATTGAGGGAAAACATTCCATGCATGATTATGAACATATGGCCAAATTATTGTGCGAGGAAATATGCATAGATTGAGAGATGACCAAGCATGTGCTTACCTCTAGGCCGTGACAGCAAGTTCAATGTGATTTTTGATTTGGAGGTGTTACAGATGAGTTGTGATGATCTGAACAGCTTCCCTACACCCTATGGATTGTGTTTGGATGGTTGGACTTGATTGAAATTGGCTGGATCATTTTGTGGTACCTCAGCTGCACTTTGGTTAAAACCTTGAGCAACCAGCTGGTGATTTTGTGAAATTGATGTTTCAGAAGTAATCTAAGTGTTTGATCAGCTCATATGTGATGTATGTGAGGTGTGTGAGTGATTGGTTTGATTGGAATTGCTCTCAAACTCAAAACCCGATAGTGACTTGCCTTAGAAGGCAAAATTGGAGTGAAAGAAGAGATTTTGAGGAAAGCATCTGCTAGATGGCTTTGGTGTACTCAAACTGACCACAATTGAGCTCTATTTATAGTAGAGCAAGTTTGTTTTGCAAGGAATAGTGCATGGCAGCTGGTAAGTAGGTTTGGCCAATGTTGGCAAATGAAAATCCAAGTCTCCTCTAGCCATTGACTAGAGGTTAGGGCACAGAGCTTTGGTTCCCTTGGTCTTGGATAAGTCTTGACTGATTTCAGATGAGAATGGCTCAGTCCATGCCACCTTGATGGTTCCATTGAATGCCTCATTCCAAATTTGAAGTCTTGTCCCTATTTTGGCCATTCTAGGTTCAACATGCTATTTCTTGTTCCATGGACTTTGGAGGCTTGGCTCAGTGATTGTCCCCTTTAGATTCAATCCTCTGAGGTGTCCAAGTGGATAGGAGCAATTGAATTTGGCTGATTTTGGTAAATCGACCAAAGTTGCAAACTCTGCCTTGCCTTGACAGATTTTAGCAAGGCAACTTGCCAATGTCATATCTCATGGTGTAAGTTGAATTTGGCAAAGTTCTTGGCCATTTTGGAAAGCTCTTACATGATACAACAACTGTTTGAACAAGTTTGGTTTTGATCTCTTTTGATTCCAAGTGAAAAATCCCCCTACATTTGGCAAAAAGTGAGGCAGAATCTGACTTAGTGAAAATTTTACTAAGTGTTGGAAAAAGTGACATTTTCACTTTTCAGCCACTTTGATCACTCCATAACTCAAAATCCTTAATGAATTGAAATGACTTGTAGTTGAAGTTTTTGTAGGTGATAATGAGGGCTACAAATACATCTTTGGATGAGAAAAAATGGCCTTGTGGTTTAGGAGTTATGGTCCTTCAAAGTTGGTGCCCTTGCCACTTTATTTTTAACTTAGAAAAATTTCTAAGTTTTATGGTTACCCCTTTTACAAGTTACCTCACTTTTCTTGATTTTTCTTGATGAATGATGATTCAAATCATACATTAACATCATTTTAGGGTTAAAAATCCATTTTGGTGAAAAATCTCAAAAAGTCAAAGTTGACTTTTGTGCACAGTTGACTTTTTATCAGATGAATTCCAAACTGTGCAATTCTTCAGGAAATCATGTCCTTGACCTAAATAAAACTTGATGGACATGTTCCATAGGTGTCATAGGGTATATTCAATCATGTATTAGGGTTTGGGAGCATGTCTTGGTCAAAAGTCAAAGTTACAGTTGACTTTTCCCTTAAAACCCTAATTGTGGTGCAGATGGAATTGAGACTTGTTGCTCAAGCTTCCTGGATCAATCCATTGTTGCAAATGGATCAATGTGGTATATTAGAGACCCTCAAATCCTATCTTGAGGTCTTGGTTCATGATTTGTCCCAAAAGTCAACTTAGGGGTGAATTAGGTCAAGAAACCCTAATTCCTGATTTTTTTATGAGTGCATCCCCTGAGGCAAAATTGACTTGATGATTGGGTTCATGATGTTCCATGGAGCATATTAGGTTATGTTTTGGATCATTTCCTTATGCCCAGATGAAAATTTCCATCTGGAAGCCCTGGGTGATCAAAACCCTAATTTGGTGACACTGGCGATTTTGAGGCTTGATCCACCTAGAAGGGAGCAACCTTGTGCTTAATCCTTGAAGTGGGAGTCCTTTTGATCCATTGAGGATGTTTAAGAGGCTAGACAAGTTAAAGATCATGTCATTTCTTGATTGATCCTTTGTCTAAAGCTCAGAGAGGGCTTGAAACCCTAATTTTGATTGTAGTGGATGCTCACCCATCTTTGGGGAGACTAATGAGGTACAAAGGTACATCCATATTGTGATGATGATTTGCAAAATGATGGGAGATCTTAGTGGTAAAAATTTGGGGTATGACAGTTATTACCAGGATCAAAGCCAGATTAGTTGCTCAAGGATACACACAGATTGAAGGAGTAGACTTCGATGAAACATTTGCTCTTGTGGCTCGATTGGAATCTATCATATTGATGCTAGGAGTGGCATGTTTGTTGAAATTCAAATTGTTTCAAATGGATGTCAAGAGTGAGTTTCTGAATGGCTATCTTAATGAGGAAGTCTATGTTGAGCATCCTAAAGGGTTTGTGGATCCAAATTTTCCTGATAATGTTTACAAGCTGAAGAAGGCTTTGTATGGGCTGATACAAGCTCCACGAGCTTGGTATGAAAGACTGACTGATTTCTTAGTCAACAATGGATACAGGAAGGGTGGTATTGATAAAACACTTTTTGTCAAGGAGAAGGATGGGAAACTAATGATTGCTCAGATTTATGTAGATGATATTGTGTTTGGTGGAATGTCGGATGAAATGGTCCAACATTTTGTCAACCAAATGCAATATGAATTTGAGATGAGCTTGGTAGGTGAATTGACCTACTTCCTTGGATTACAAGTCAAGCAGATGGAAGACTCCATTTTTATCTGTCAAAGCAAATATGCGAGGAACATTGTGAAGAAGTTTGGACTGGATAATGCCAAGCATAAGAGGACTCCTGCTCCTACTCACTTGAAGTTATCTAAAGATGAAAAGGGTGTGAATGTTGAACAAAGCTTGTATAGAAGTATGATTGGCAGTCTGCTGTATCTTACAGCAAGTAGGCCAGATATAACTTTTGTTGTTGGTGTGTGTGCAAGATATCAAGCAGAACCCAAGGTCAGTCACATCAATCAAGTGAAGAGAATTCTAAAGTATGTGAGTGGTACATGTGATTATGGGTTGCTTTACTCCCATGACTTAAGTCCCATTTTAGTAGGTTACTGTGATGCTGATTGGGCTGGAAGTGCTGATGATAGGAAGAGTACCTCTGGAGGATGTTTCTTTTTGGGAAATAATGTTATTCCATGGTTTAGCAGGAAGCAGAATTCAGTATCCCTTTCTACTGCTGAAGCTGAGTACATAGCAGCTGGTAGTAGTTGTGCACAACTGGTATGGATGAAGCAGATGTTATCTGAGTATAATGTCACACAAGATGTCATGACACTATTTTGTGACAACCTGAGCGCTATTAATATTTCCAAAATTCCCATTCAACACAGTAGGACTAAGCACATTGATATCAGGCATCACTTCATCAGAGAACTTGTGGAGGACAAAGTCATAACTCTTGAGCATGTGAGCACAGAAAATCAGCTTGCTGACATATTTACCAAGGCTCTGGATGCAGTTCAGTTTGAAAACCTGAGGAGCAGACTTGGGGTTTGCATTCATGAAGAACTATAGCAATTAATGTTCCTTCTGGCTGCCAGATTGGAAAGAGTAACTGAGGTTCTAGTAGTGCAGTGTGTGAATGGAGGGAAAATGCTGAAGTTTGAGCATGACACTTGGTCATGTGATGTGGTGTTTATTCTGGTTTGTTTTTACTTATAACTTGTTCTACTTGCCTTTGTCATATTTATGGCTAAAAAGGAGGAGTAGTATGTTTGTGTGGGGAGTGCTTGTGTGCTTGTGCTGTTGCAGTAGTTGAGGGGGAGTTTGTGGAATGTTGCTGCTGTTGAGGGGGAGTTTTGTTATGCTGCTTTGATGTGTTGTTTGCTATGCTGTGTGTTGTATGCAGTTGAAGGGGAGTGCTGCTATGCTGGATGTTTTGTTTTGCTATGCTGGATTTCTTTTGCTGTGTGATGTTGGTATTTCGCTGCTGTCTGATATGGATGTTTTTTTGTGTTGCTTGCTGCTTTGAAAGTTTTTTTTGTGTGTGTAGTTTTAGCCAAAATAAGCCAAAGGGGGAGATTGTTATTTCTGTACTTTTGTGGTTGGCATTTATTTTGCTAAAACTATTATAGCAGCAAGATGTTGAAACATGAAGTTCTAAGTTGCTGCATTCAACATGTCGAATAAAGATGTCCCATACCAGCTCATAGGACATCTCGTTGTGGATTCAGTTTTTAATGCAGATTCTGTTGCTGTGAATTGTTACTAAATATTCTGTGAATATTTGGTTCACCTATGTGGCATCCAAAGCATTTCGGATTGTGATTTTATGTTGGTTTTTCGGATTTGCTGCTGTTTCTAATTATGGAGACATAATAGGAAACTTTGAATTGAAGACCTATTTTGTTGGAGTTAATTTTGCAGATTTGTGAGCAGTCTATTTGCTGCGTTTTTGAAGTCCATTTCAGTCCAGATTAAATCCTATATATTGACTGATAACTGGTATCATTCTGATAATAGTATAAGGACTGGGTTTTGTGTTGTAAGTTCTGTCAAGTTACTCATAAGCTTTTAAGCATTGAGTTTCTTGTGTGTCAATTCTCATAAGCTGTGAAGTATTGAGAATTGTGTGTTTTGAAAGTGTGACTTTCGGTTTGTTTCTTGTGTGGAAAGTTACCAATCACGAGTTGTGGTTGTAGAGGGATTTGAGGTGGGCCTCATACCTTTTTGAGTCTTAGGTAGAAGTCATAGGAAGGGTAATGATTAAGTGATTAGATTATTTGGGTATTGTATGATCTGTGAATTGATACTATCGTATATTGATTTCGTCCCTGGCTTGGTAGCCCCCAGAGTAGGTGTGTTAGACCGAACTGGGTTAACATATCACTGTGTTATTTACTTTCTGCACTGTTATTTTTATTTGTTATCTTGTTCATTGTGTTGGATATCAGTGTCTCAACATCTGTATAGGACATCTGATATCTGTGCCAGAATTTCAGTGAGAGTAACGAGAATGTTGAACCGGGGGATAATACGACCATGCTTCAAACGACAATGGTACAGATGCACACGATTGTGATCGAGTCGAAGAGATTGCAGAAGCACTTGAAGAAGATCTTCAGGATTGTCCAAAAATGTTTGAAAGGTTGGTAAGCGATGTAGAGAAACCATTGTATAAAAGTTGCACTAAATTCACAAGATTTTCTGCGGTATTAAAGTTGTACACCTTAAAGGCGGGCAATGGATGGCCGAATAAAAGTTTCACAGAGTTATTAGCCCTTATGAAAGATATGCTTCTGAAGGATAATGTTCTTCCCAATCGAACCTATGAGGCCACAAAAATGTTGTGCTTTATTGGCATGAGCTATGATAAGATACATGCTTGTCCAAACGATTTCATTTTGTTTCGCAATGAATATGCATCGTTAAATGAGTGCCCTAAATGCGGAGTCTCTCGATATAAGAAAAAATTGTCTCCAGCAAAAGTCTTATGGTATTTTCCTATAATTTCGAGATTTAGACGCATGTTTCGTAGTGAAATCGATGCAAAACACTTGACTTGGCATGCAGATGAAAGAATTATAGATAGAAAGTTTCGGCACCCGGTAGATTCACCATAGTGGATGAAAATTGATAATGATTATCCTGATTTTGGAGAAGAAGCAAGAAACATTCGCTTGGCATTATCTACTGATGGAATGAACCCACATGGTCTTCAAAGTATCTCACATACCACATGGCCTGTGATTATTATGATTTATAACCTACCTCCATGGCTATGTATGAAGTGTGAGTACATGATGTTATCTATGTTAATCTCTGGGCCTAAACAACCAGGGAATGACATAGACGTATACTTGACACCTTTAATCGAAGACTTAAAGATTTTGTGGGAAAATGGTGTAGAGGTTTATGATGGATATAGGAAAGAAAGTTTCAATTTGAGGGCAGTGTTGTTTGGCACAATTAATGATTTTCTAGCATATGGAAATCTATCAGGGTATAGCATTAAAGGTCAATGTGCGTGTCCTATTTGTGAAGAAAACATAGATTGGACGCGTTTAGAATTTTGTCAGAAGAATGTCTTTCTCGGTCCTCAGAGATTTTTAAATTCTAATCATCACTACCGTGGATGGAGAAAAGCATTCAATGAAAATCCAGAACAAGGTAGAGCTCCACCTACATTGACATTGGACCAAATTTTTGAAAAGGTGAAGGATGTGACTACTCAATTTGGAAAGCCTTTTGCACATACGCTTGTCAAACGTGGGTGGAAGAAGAGGTCTTTTTTCTGAATTGCTATATTGGAAGTCGTTGTATGTAAGACATTTTCTTGATGTTATGCATATTGAAAAAAATGTATTTGAAAGTGTTATTGGTACTTTACTCAATATACAAGGAAAGTCGAAGGATGGCCTTAAAGCAAGAAAGGACTTGGTAGCGATGAGAATAAGAAATGAATTAGGACCCATGAAGAAAGCAAAACGAACATATCTACCACCTGCTACTTATACTCTATCTAGAAAGGAGAAAAAGATATTGTGTAAGTTTCTAAGTGATGTTAACGTTCCAGAAGGATACTCTAAAGATATAAGAAGACTTATGTCTATGAAAGACCTTAAGTTAAAGAGTTTGAAGACACATGATTGCCATGTTATAATAGAACATTTTCTACCAATAGGTATACGTTCTATTTTGCCAGAAAAAGTAAGATGCACAATAACTAGATTGTGTTTCTTCTTCAGGTCAATTTGTAGTAATGTGATCGATCCTGCGATCTTACCAACATTGCAAAAAGAAATAGTCATTACATTGTGTGAGTGTAGACATATATTTTCGACACCATGTCTTGGTAAGTAAAATGATGTCCTCTAACTAAGAAAATGACTATAGATGAAGAAGAAAGAAAATGAAGGTGTTCAGGAGAAGTTTTTCGACACTTCGACAAGAACAGAGTCTTGACATTTCGACAGAAACATTAGGAAGTTTTCATCAGACAAGGTTTGAGGGACATTTACTACTTTTCGACAATTCGACAAGGTGAAGAGGCGCAACGTTTCGACACAAAGGGAAAATTCAAATTCAAGAGTTATAACGTTTGGCAGAAGACGCGTGGAAGCTTTAGAAGAAAAGAAGACATGCAGAAGGCCAAGTGTCAAAGATTTAGAATTTTTCCGTTATTAGGCAGTTATTGTATTTGTATATAAATAGGATAGTTGTTGTAGAATTTTAGTGTGTGAAAACTTGTACTAAATTCCTGTAAATACTCAAAGTACCCGTGTGAGAGAAAAGAGTTTATTATCTAGAAATGTACGTGTGAAACACCATCCTTTTAAGTTTATAGAAATTCAAAGTCTTTTATAAATTGCCTTTACTTTTCCCAGTCATTTATCCTTTGTCATTTACTTTATGCAAGTTTTAATTTCATTCAATTTATCTTTTCGCCAGAAGTTGTTATTTAATTCTTTAACCAAACCATTCATACATAAAAGATATAACAAAACAAACCATCAAAACACCATTATCCTAAGAGTTAGATAAATTTTCACATGTATCCCAGGATTTGTGTGGTTGGTCCTGCAAGTAACCCAATTTTATAAGAGATTGGTAAACCAGAGGCTGTTCGCCAAAATCAACAGTGAACAAATTGGCACGCCCAGTGGGACCAGTGCGAAATTTTAGAATTTTTTACAGAATAACTCTTAGCCGAATAGTTTCTATTTCGTCGTATGATTTTGAGAAGCGGTAAATTAGCCGTAACCAACGTAGAAAGACCTAAAAGAACAAGAGTAAGAAGAATGGCAAATCGGCCAAATAATCCAAATCCAAATGAAACCATTCCAGTTTCCAACCCTATCCCTTCAGCAGGGGAAATGTGGATTCAAACCCTGTTCTAGAAGAGGCTATGCCTTCGTCAACAGGATCTATACCAGCGGTTTTGCTCTCCCAAAATATGCCTAGTTCTTCCACAATGGGACATTCAATGCCCATGGGGACGCCTCCTCCTGGAGGACATAATTATAGGCCATTTCAGACAAATTTTTCCATGCCTATGTTTGGTAGAGAACAACAATATGGAATGCCAACTTCAGTGATGGCAAACTTGCAAAATGCACCATCCTTGTATTCTGATGCCATGGTCCACGTGTCTTCACCACTACAAGGGTCGGGATATGGTGGTAATACGAGTAGATTGAACCAACCCCTACCAAATTTCCAAATGCCAGCAATTACAAATAATTCTGCGCAAGTAATTCGACAAAAAATGGATGAAAGTAATCATGATATGGTCCAAATGTTGACACAACAAATGGGAGCAGTGTTTAATCCTTTAATACAAAACACTACCCAAACCAACCAATTGTTGGCTGCGCAAATGACACGTATTGCTGACTTTTTTGGTGTTCCTCAAACTCGACAAAGAGAACAAGTAATTCAAAACCCAGTAGTGAATGTCGAAGAGGAAGCCACAATAAATCAAAGGCCTTTAGAGAATCCTCAGGCAAACCCTAGAAACCAAGAGGCAGCGGTCGAACAGCCTCGTGTCGAAATCCCCGTTCAACAAGAACCAAGGAGGGTAATAGTCCAGAGAGGCCAAGATGCAGATGATGTGTTGCAACAGCAAATACGACATAATAACCTGCCTGCCGAAAACAATTTAGCAGCCATGATCGAAAGGATAATGGCGCAAAATAGGGTAAATGTGGGATTACAAAGGCCTAGTTATGCTCCCCATTATCTGAATATGTTCTACAATAAGAATTACCCCCAAGGTGGAAAGTCCCCAAATTTACCAAATTTTCAGGGGACACTAGCAAATCCACCATAGAACATATAGCGCGTTATTTGATCGAAGCGGGAGAAATAGCCAATAATGAAAATTTGAAAATGAAATACTTCCCAAGTTCTTTGACAAAAAATGCATTTACCTGGTTTACATCCTTGCCTGCGAACTCTATATTCACATGGACCCAATTAGAAAGATTGTTCCATGAACAATTTTATATGGGTCAGACTAAGATAAGTTTGAAGGAATTAGCCCGTGTTAAGAGGAAATTTTCAGAGCCTATAGATGATTACCTAAATAGGTTCAGGTTGCTTAAGGCAAGATGTTTCACACAAGTGCCAGAACAAGAGTTAGTCGAAATGGCTGCAAGGGGTCTAGATTATTCTATAAGAAAGAAATTAGACACTCAATATTTGAGAGATATGGCACAATTAGCAGATAGGGTAAGACAAATTGAAAGGCTAAAAGCTGAGAAATTTCGATCAAATAAAAATAAAAAGGAAAGAGTGGCCTATGTAGGAGTATGCCGGGATGATGATAATGACGAAAATGAACTAATTTTGTTCGACGAACAAGAAATTGATCTGGCAGAACTAAAGTCAGGCCCACCATACGCCTGTAAAGTACTAGCTCCGTCGAATGGAAAAAATCCAGTCGAACCTGAAAAGAATGATAGGTTTCCTAAAAGAACTTATACGTTCGACGTCACCAAGTGCGACGAAATTTTCGACTTATTAGTCAAAGATGGTCAATTGATAAAACCAGCAGGCACTAAAGAGCCTCCTGTGGACCAACAGAAAAAGAGAGGTTTTTGCAAATACCATAACTTTTTGGGTCATAAAACTTCTCAATGTTTCCTTTTCAGGGATCTTGTTCAGAACGCAATCCGTGATGGAAGACTGAAGTTTGGAGATAAATCAAAACAACAGATGAGGATTGACTCAAACCCCATGCAGGTGGTCGAAGCCAATTATGCCGAACCTTCCACTGTGAATATGGTGGAAGTCGAAGTAGCCTCTGATGATAGTTTTGAAATGGTGGAAGCTGCTGAGGGCTTCGACAATAATATCAACATGGTGGAGGTTGCTGATGATCTCCTAGACAAGCCTGAGGTAAAAAAAGTATCCAAGGACTTTGAAGACCAGCCAGTGTTGATCAAGATTACTGAAAATCTTGATGTAGGAAATTTGAATGACTATATCAACAAAGTTGAGATTACTGAAGGTCTCGACAATAAGAACAAAGTTAGAGATACTGAAGTCTTCGACAGTCAGAAGAAGGAAGAAACTACTGAAGGTTTCAACAACCAGAACGCAGTTGGAATTACTGAAGGTTTCGACGAAGAGAATAACAACAAAATTGCTGAAGATGGAGTAATTTGGGATACTTTAGGGGAGCCCAGTGGAAAATTCGACTATCTCGTAAAATACTCTGCACCCCCAAGTTCTCGTATCGACATCAACATGATCCAGCCAACTGGATGGGGAGATTTCTTTGAAGATACTGATGAAGGAGCAAATGATAATGCCCCTATCATCAAAGAGGAGGCTTCTGAAGGCCTTAATCATGACAAAATGGAGACAATAAGAGTTGCTGACAAGATCAACACTATGAAACCAGTTAATAAGAACGTTACCAGAATCAAGGCAGAGGCTGCTGAAGGCCTTGTGAAGCCTGCTCCTTATGGGATTTTGCGTAGAACAATGGAAGATCCTAAAGGAAACTCAGTCGAGCAATGCTGCAAACTCATCTCTAGGAACCTACCCTCAGGGGGAAGCTGCGACCAGGCGAATGGGAATGCTGAAGAGGAAGCAAGACTTATTGAAAGAATGAATAAATTAAGTATCACTGATGACCAGAATGTGGATATCAACATGGTGGAAATTTCTCAGAAGAAACAAACGGAAACTGACGAAGAACGCCGTCGGGAAGAGTATCAGAAGTTGGCTTACCCTAAGGAGGAGGAGAGCTTAGTCGAATTCATCCAAAGATGTCAGAGTAAAAAGGCTGAAGTCATGTTGTGCCCACGTTGTAGTGCAGTGTTCGATAAGAAAGCAGCAATCAATCTGGAGGGGGTGGAAAAATCCAAAAGAAGAGGAAACTGGGGGGCAATCCCAGTAGCCAGAAATGGAAGGTTCGATCCAAGGAGGGGTGAGCATCACAACCAAAGATTTGGCGAAGGACGTCATAGAACTTACAAGCCATCTGTCAAAGCTGAGGATGATAAGTGGGTCCAACCAATCAGAAATGCTTAAGGGCAGAAAAGATGGAAGAATTTTGAAATACAGAGAGGTTCCTCCATGGAAGGAAAAAGGGAGGTCGAAAAACAGAAACCAAGACCATACCCATCAGAGAACTATAAAGGAAAGAATCCCATGTCAAGGTCTGAGTGGAGAAGGTTCCAAAGACAGAAAAGAGCAGAAAAGGAGGCTGTAGAAAAGAACAAAATCAAAGAAAACACTGTTGATGAAAATAAATCTGAGTCAAGCAAGAACATGCAGATAATGAATAAAGAAGAGTCTGTTCCCAAAAACGAGCCCTCTCAAAAGAACAAACCAAGCAACATGGTGGAGATGTCGAAGCCTAACAACAAGGTGCCAGAAGACGATGAAGTGACTGATGATTTTAAGTCAGACTCAGAAGCATCTTTCGATGTCACATGCAATGTGGTTTCAGTGCTGCCTAGAGACTATGATAGAGTGATGGAGATCGAAGACAAAGAAGATGATGTTGAAGACGACAGCATGGGGCTCAGGCCTGTGTGTTATTATATAATGAACAATGGCTGTGTCGAAGAGCAGAATGCTTTCTTTGAGAGACCAGATGATGCGATGAAGGCACACCTGAAGCCTTTGTTCTTAAAAGGAAAAGTGGAGAACGTTGGTGTCAACAAGATATTAGTAGATGGTGGAGCTGTTGTGAATTTAATGCCCCATTTCATGATAAAAAAGATTGGAAAGGATGACTCAGACACAAAGCCCCACAATATGGTGTTGTCAAATTATGAGGGAAAAGTAGGAAATACCATGGGAGTAATCCAGGTGAACCTAACTGTTGGAACCATAACAAGACCAACAATGTTTATAGTGATAGCTTCAAGGGCGAATTATAACTTGCTGCTTGGAAGAGAGTGGATTCATGGGATAGGAGCTGTACCATCATCCATGCACCAACGAATAGCCATCTGGAGGCCAGATGGGATTGTCGAGAATATTGAAGCAGATCAAAGCTATTTTATGACTGAAGTAAACAATGTGAATAGTCGAAGTTTTGATAAAAATTTGGCTCACATACCCCCCTGCAACCCAGCAGAATTCGACTTGAAGACAACTGACAACGCCTATTGTTCCATGTACCTTCACCCAACACATGGTTTTCAATGGGACAAAGAAGTAATTGGCGAACCAAGTCACGTATGGGGAACTTCTCATACTGAGCCAACCGGTTGGGGAAGTGAATTTGATGATTATGATGAGTGAAGCCTCAGCGATCGACAGAATTACGACTTATATAGCCGAAAATAAATTCAAAGCGGCCCTAGAGGCCGAAGTAAAATACATGGCTGTCGAAGCCAACAAAGAAGATTTTGAAGAGCAATGTCCCCAAAGGGATATTGAAAAAGGTTATGACAACAATCAGACTGGCGAATGGCAGAATCAGAAGCTTGACGCCATCTATGATGACGAACCCTTGGGGTTCGAAAAGGATCCAGCATCGACTAACATGAAGATTGTGGCACAGGATCCATTAGATGAAATCAATTTAGGACTGGGGGCAGAAAGAAGGCCAACTTACATCAGCGCCAAGATGGATCCTCAGTTCAAAGTCGAAATAGTCCAATTGCTAAATGAGTACAAAGATTGTTTTACATGGGATTACGACGATATGCCAGGATTAGACAGGAGTTTGGTCGAATTAAAGCTGCCAATAATGGAGGGAAAGAAGCCAGTAAAGCAGACTCCCAAACGCTTCGCACCAGAAATCTTGTCGAAAATAAAAGAAGAGGTCGAAAGACTTCTAAAATGCAGATTCATCCGCACCACCAGGTATGTCGAATGGATTGCAAACATAGTTCCTGTAATTAAGAAAAATGGCAAGCTGAGGGTATGCGTTGATTTTAGAGATCTAAATTCAGCTACCCCTAAGGATGAATATCCTATGCCAGTGGCAGAAATGCTCGTAGATTCTGCAGCAGGCCATGAGTATTTGAGTATGCTTGATGGATACTCTGGCTATAATCAAATTTTTATTGCTGAAGAAGATGTTCATAAAACAGCTTTTCGTTGCCCTGGAGCAATAGGAACTTATGAATGGGTAGTAATGCCCTTTGGTTTAAAAAATGCTGGAGCAACTTATCAAAGAGCCATGAATTCAATTTTTCATGACTTTATTGACACTTTTATGCAAATATACATTGATGATATTGTGGTTAAGTCCGTTTCAGGAACAAGTCATATAGACCATCTTCGACAGTCCTTTGAAAGGATGAGAAAGTTTGGTTTAAAAATGAATCCCCTTAAATGTGCTTTTGGTGTGCAGGCGGGTGATTTCTTAGGTTTTGTGGTCCACAAGAAAGGGATCGAAATAAATGAAAACAAAGCCAAAGCCATAATGGAAGCGAAAGCGCCATCGACAAAGAAGGGATTGCAGTCTCTACTAGGGAAAATCAACTTTCTCAGAAGGTTCATTTCCAACCTTAGTGGGAAGACACAAGCCTTTTCACCTCTACTTCGACTAAAGAAGGAAGATTTCGCATGGGGGCAAGAACAACAAGATGCTTTCGACAAGATCAAAGAGTATCTGGCTAGTCCTCCAGTTTTGATGTCTCCTTGTAGAAAAAGAAGTATGAGGTTGTACATTTCAGCATCAGACAAAACTTTGGGAAGCATGCTGTGTCAAGAAGATGAAAATGGCGTCGAAAGGGCCATCTATTATCTCAGCAGAGTCCTAAATGATGCTGAAACTAGATATAGTGTGATAGAAAAATTATGTTTGTGTGTATATTTCTCTTGTACAAAGTTAAAACACTATATAAAACCTGTTGATGTATATGTTTCTTCTCATTTCGACGTAATAAAATATATGTTATCTAAATCCATTTTACATAGTCGAATTGGGAAATGGGCTTTGGCATTGACAGAATATTGCTTAAAATATTTGCCTTTAAAGGCTGTTAAGGGACAAGTGGTTGCTGATTTCATAGCTGACCACTCAATAAATGAAAATGAAGTAGAATATGTCGAATTACAGCCATGGAAGTTATATTTCGACGGTTCCAGTCATAAGAATGGAACTGGTGTTGGAATACTAATTATTTCTCCTGACAAAATTCCAACAAAATTCAAGTACAAAGTCGAAGGCTTATGTTCGAATAATGAAGCAGAATATGAAGCTTTGATTGCCGGACTTGAAATATTATTGGAATTGGGGGCAACAAGAGTCGAAATAATGGGTGACTCTGAGTTGGTAATAAAACAATTGAAAAAAGAATATAAATGTGTCAAAGAAAATCTGATTATGTACTTCGTAATAGCTAACAGACTTCTCAAAAAATTCGACAACATGGCCATTAAACACATTCCTAGATTGAAGAATCAAGAAGCAAATGATCTGGCTCAACTTGCGTCAGGCTACAAAGTGTCGAAAGAAAACTTGGAGAAAGCTATTGAAGTAAGGGGAAGAGTCATATCCACCAAATTGGCTCCTTCAGATTTGGAGACAATAAAATTAGGTTATGGGAATGAGGAAAATTTTGAAATTTTCAATGTAGATGATTCAGAAACTGAAGATTGGAGAAAACCTATCAAGGATTATCTACAAGACCCAAATCAGAAAGTCGAAAGAAAAGTAAAGTACAGAGCTTTAAGTTATGTACTTTTTGGAAATGAATTATTTAAAAAGACTGTAGAAGGAGTCTTGCTAAAATGTTTGGGCGAAGATGAAGCTTACATAGATTTGTCGAACGTGCACAGTGGTGCATGTGGCTGTAGCGAGCAATTTTGGACGCGGTTCTTAAGCGCTGGTCGTTCTCTGCGGTTTGAGCTTTAACTACAGGTCGATTCATTTTTTATCCTATTGTGAGCTGAATAAGGAAGGGAAATAGATGTCTCCAATTAACCCTGCTTGCATACTGAGTTTAAACAGCGGTCTGTTAGGTTACGAATGCTATCAATGTGGGGGGGCCTTTGTATTGGTTATTTGTATTTTTGCCAATACTGTTTTCTTTCTTTTTACCTGGGCAGAAGGTTTCTGGCGGGGAACAAGGGTTAGGATGTTAGGACTGATGCTTTTGAATTACTGCTTTTGATTGGTGGAGATACGGGATTTTGGTTTTTTGTTGATTGTGCTCGCTAAGATCTTTTCTTTCGATCTTATGCCTACGTATTCCCGTTTACCGAAACAGGGAAATCAGAGCGTTCGTAGTTCCTCCTATTCTATGGGAGGAAATGGGTGTTTTTGGTGTCTTGTTCAAAGCCCAAGACGTGAAGCGAAAGGTGATTTGTATCTTGTTCAAAGCCCAAGATGTGAAGCTGAAAAGTCTATTTGTGTCTTGTTCAAAGCCCAAGACGTGAAGCTGAAAGACCTCGACTTTAGAGAGAATTTGTCATCTCTAAAGAGGGGAGAAGAAGAATTACTTTAACTGGGATACGCGGATCCGAGCAATGCCATAATTTCCGAAGAAAGGGTTTTAACCTGAAGGAGAAGACTTTAACTCAGTGTAGAGCAATGATATCTTTCCTTAGGAATTTATCATGCTAAAAGAGGGACAGTGGCATGGATGTAGATGATCCAGAGGCTTGCCGCTTACAGCGATTAGATGAAGGGAAAGGAGTTGTTGATGTTTGTGTACTGTGAACGAGGCACAACTTCGATGCTAAAAGGTTAATTGGATCAACCAGTGGTTTTCTTATACAAAGCCTAAGAGGAGGCTAATTTTCGCTAGGAAAATCATTATACAAAGCCTAAGAGGAGGCTATTTTGTGTCCCGTACAAAGCCCGAGAGAGAGGCTAAAAGATTTTGACCCGACGATGGAGTCTTTGTGTCTCGTACGAAGCCCGAGATGGAGGTTATTGTTTGTTTGACTCAACGAGGGAGTCTTTATGTGTCTCGTACGAAGCCCGAGAGAGAGGCTACAATGTTGTTTGACTCCGCTGGGGAGAATCATTGTACAAAGCCTAAGAGAAGGCTAAGGTTACCGTGTCAGTTAAGTGACAGGTCCAGTATACTGATTTTGAAAGAGAAAATCAGTTCTTATATGAGCATCACTGTACTCTTGGGTTAGATCCGAGGATCGGGTTTGTTTCCTTTTCTTTGAGGAAACTGGAAATCCAAAGGGTATTGAGACTGTCCGAGTCTGCGGGTTTCCTTCCTATTTAACGAAGGGGTCACTTGAGAATGTCTTTGAGACTCAAGGATATTAGACTGTCCGTGTCTAGAGTTTTATCTTTTGTACTATGCTTTGAGAAACAGTAGTAGACTCTATGAAAGGACTGTTCTATGAGGATGACTAGGTTCTGTTCCTATACCTCGAGGAGGTCGTCGGGACAATTTGTACGAAGCCCAAGAGGAGGCTGGAAACTTTTAAGAAGCCGACGGGTCCTTGTACGAAGCCCAAGAGGAGGCTATCATTCCCGGAGGAAGAGATCATTATACGAAGCCTAAGAGGAGGCTGTGAATACTTCTAAGAAGCCGTAGGGTCCTTGTACGAAGCCCAAGAGGAGGCTATCATTCCCGGAGGAAGAGATCATTATACGAAGCCTAAGAGGAGGCTGTGAATACTTCTAAGAAGCCGTAGGGTCCTTGTACGAAGCCCAAGAGGAGGCGGGGTTGCTTTTAGGAAGCCTGTGGGTCCTTGTACGATGCCCAAGAGGAGGCCGATGCTTTTAAGAAGCCCGTGGGTCTATCATCTCCTTTCCATTAGGAGAGATAACTCTTTTAAAGATAAAAACCACTGGTAAACGTGTGAGGTTTACTATCCAGCGACTTTTAGCTTTTAAAGAGGGTTCCTTAGTTAAGGTCCAAGATTATGACCATAGTGGGTACCCAAACCCCGAGACATTCAAGGCAAGCTATCCACAAGGAATAGATCAAGTCAGGAAAGTTTGAGAATTCGGAAGAAACTCAAAGATGCCATTCACGGAGAATACATTCATCTTGGGGAGTAGAGCTTCTTGACGATTCCTAAGGAGGACAGCCGAAGAGAATACTGTATCTGGTGCTCATATTGGGGATCTAGGCGTCTATTTCTACGAATAAACGAAACGGCTTTTTCTTGTGCTAGACGTAGTTGCCAGGGAAACTCGAAATATCTATACTATTATTACACAGTAGATATGAGTTTATGAAAGGAGACTTACAGTGAGCAGCCCCACAATACAGTTTATAATATGAAAGCAGTAAACGAAAGCGATAACCACTTACTCGGTTGTAGAGCTTCCATGCTGTTTGGTTAGTTATTCAACTAAGAAAGATTGAAAACAACAGTATATTCAAAATCAAAGGAGAAAGTGCTTTGAAAAAGAAAGATTTGGGGCTTACAGCTCAAGGAGAGGCCCAGGGTTTTATCAGTGAGCGCACTGTTTGAATTTGTACAGAGGGACTTATACAAGTGACTGAGGCCCAAAATGGTTTTCTGTACAAAGGGATGGGTCTTACACTCTCTCAAGAGGCCCAAAGAGTTTTACAAAAAAAGAATGGGGCTTATACCACGAGGGTAGGCCCAATTGATTATTCGTTTAAAAATGGCGATCGCGCCGAGGTTTTTCTTTTAACGAAGAGGGACTTATACAATAAGTGAGGCCCAAGATGTTTGGTTAAAAGGGGGATTGGGTCTTACACTCTAATAGAGGACCAAAGTGTTTTGAATGGGTCTTATAGCTCAAGGAAAGGCCCAGATGATTTTTTTTATTTTTAAACAGGCGACGATCGCGCCGTTTACTTGTACAGAGGGACTTATACAATAAGTGAGGCCCAAAGAGTTTTTGTACAAGGGGGGATGGGTCTTACACTCTCTCAAGAGGCCCAAAGATGTTTTGAAAATGATTTATGAGGGTTGAATTAATCCAAAACCCTAATTTGTTTTCAAAAATGTATTTAATTGAATAAAAATTCAATTAAAATGATCAAAATTGTTTAACATATGGAAAACAAATTGTGATCTTGGATTAATGCTTCAAAAATTAAGTATTGACCTACAAAATAATTAGAAAGCATGAAAAGTTGCAAAATCCATGTAGAAAAAATATTTAAAATGCCCAAAACAATCAAAATATTAATTCTTTACAAAAATATCAATTATATGAAATAAATAATATTTTTGGGATTTTTTGGGAAAATAAAATATTTTAACATTTTTGTGAATTATTAAAAAAAGAATCAACTCAAAATCATTAAAACTCAGGGAGAAATTAATTTTTGAATCAATTAAACAAAATCACAAAATTCAAATATTTGAATTTCTAAAAATGGCGCCAAGAACAAGCTGAAGAACACGCGCGTGTTCTTGGTTTCTCAGATTTGCATTTTCTATCCAATCTCACTAAATACGTAATCATATCATGCAATCCACATATCATTATGCTCATCTCAACCTCACGATCATGTCTATGTCCATTAATTTCATTTAAATTAAACATACAACAAGAAATCACGAAGAGACCTCAAGAACCCTAATTTCTGCATGAAGGCTAGGATTTTTGATACACGATTCAAACAATGCAATTAATTGAGGGAAAACATTCCATGCATGATTATGAACATATGGCCAAATTATTGTGCGAGGAAATATGCATAGATTGAGAGATGACCAAGCATGTGCTTACCTCTAGGCCGTGACAGCAAGTGCAATGTGATTTTTGATTTGGAGGTGTTACAGATGGGTGGTGATGATCTGAACAGCTTCCCTACACCCTATGGATTGTGTTTGGATGGTTGGACTTGATTGAAATTGACTGGATCATTTTGTGGTATCTCAACTGCACTTTGGTTAAAACCTTGAGCAATTGACTGGTGATTCTGAGAAATCAGTGTTCCAGTTGTTGTTTAAGTGTTTGATCAGCTCATATGTGATGTATGTGAGGTGTGTGAGTGATTGGTTTGATTGGAATTGCTCTCAAACTCAAAACCCGATAGTGACTTGCCTTAGAAGGCAAAATTGGAGTGAAAGAAGAGATTTTGAGGAATGCATCTGTTAGATGGCTTTGGTGTACTCAAACTGACCACAATTGAGCTCTATTTATAGTAGACCAAGTTTGTTTTGGGATCCACAGTGAATGGCAACTGCAGCAGGTGTTTCCTCAATGTTGGCCAATGGAAATGCAAGTCTCCTCTAGCCATTGACTAGAGGTTAGGGCACAGAGCTATGGTCCCCTTGGTCTTGGATAAGTCTTGACTAATTTCAGATGAGAATGGCTCAGTCCATGCCACCTTGATGGTTCCATTGAATGCCTCATTCCAAATTTGAAGTCTTGTCCCTATTTTGGCCATTCTAGGTTCAACATGCTATTTCTTGTTCCATGGACTTTGGAGGCTTGGCTCAGTGATTGTCCCCTTTAGATTCAATCCTCTGAGGTGTCCAAGTGGATAGGAGCAATTGAATTTGGTTGATTTTGGCAAATCGACCAAAGTTGCAAATTCTGCCTTGCCTTGACAGATTTCAGCAAGGCAACTTGACAATGTCATATCTCATGGTGTAAGTTGAATTTGGCAATGTTCTTGGCCATTTTGGAAAGCTCTTACATGATACAACAACTGTTTGAACAAGTTTGGTTTTGATCTCTTTTGATTCCAAGTGAAAAATCCCCCCTACATTTGGCAAAAAGTGAGGCAAAATCTGACTTAGTGAAAATTTCACTAAGTGTTGGAAAAAGTGACATTTTCACTTTTCAGCCACTTTGATCACTCCATAACTCAAAATCCTTAATGAATTGGAATGACTTGTAGTTAAAGTTTTTGTAGATGATAATGAGGGCTACAAATCCATCTTTGGATGAGAAAAAATGGCCTTGTGGTTTAGGAGTTATGGTCCTCCAAAGTTGGTACCCTTGCCAATTTATTTTTAACTTAGAAAAATTTCTAAGTTTTTATGGTTACCCCTTTTACAAGTTATCTCACTTTTCTTGATTTTTCTTGATGGATGATGATTCAAATCATACATTAACATCATTTTAGGGTTAAACATCCATTTTGGTGAAAAATCTCAAAAAGTCAAAGTTGACTTTTGTGCACAGTTGACTTTTTATCAGATGAATTCCAAACTGTGCAATTCTTCAGGAAATCATGTCCTTGACCTAAATAAAACTTGATGGACATGTTCCATGGGTGTCATAGGGTATATTCAATCATGTATTAGGGTTTGGGAGCATGTCCAGGTCAAAAGTCAAAGTTACAGTTGACTTTTCCCTTAAAACCCTAATTGTGGTGTAAATGGAATTGAGACTTGTTGCTCAAGCTTCTTGGATCAATCAATTGTTCCAAATGGATCAATATGGTATATTAGAGACCCTCAAATCCTCTCTTGAGGTCTTGGTTCATGATTTGTCCCAAAAGTCAACTTAGGGGTGAATTAGGTCAAGAAACCCTAATTCCTGATTTTTGATGAATGCATCCATTGAGGCAAAATTGACTTGATGATTGGGTTCATGAGGTTCCATGAAGTATATTAGGTTATGTTTTGGATCAATGGCTTGTGCCCAGATGAAATTTTTCATCTGGAGGCCCTGGGTGATCAAAACCCTAATTTGGTGACACTATCGATCTGGAGACTTGATCCACCTAGAAGGGAGCAGCTTTGTGCTTAATCCTTGAAGTAGGAGTCCTTTTGATCCTTTGAGGATGTTTGGGAGATTAGACAAGTTGAAAATCATGTCATTTCTTGATTGAGCCTTTGTCTAAAGCTCAGAGAGGGCTTGAAACCCTAATTTTGATTGTAGTGGATGCTCACCCATCTTTGGGGAGACTGATGAAGCATAAAGGTACATCCATATTGTGGTGATGATTTGCACAATGATGGGAAACTTTAGTGGTCAAAATTTGGGGTATGACAGATGCCCCTATTTAATCTTCTTGGACCCGAAGGTGTGAATGACGAAGGGATTCGGGCATTCGGGGTGCAAGAGGATTAAATATCGGAATACCCGAAATTTTGATGGTGGTTATGAATGGTAGCTTACGCATTCATCTTCTTTAGCTAAGCAATGATGCTTAGAAAAGGTAAACTTCCCCTCGATCCTGGTCTTCAGCCAAGGAACTGGTCTCAGTTTTCTTTTGTCAACTTCCCCTCGTTCTTGGTTTCCTACCAAGGAACTGGTCTTAGTTTCTGATTTAAACTTCCCCTCGATCCTGGTTTCCTACCAAGGAACTGGTCTTAGTTTCTTAAGTAAACTTCCCCTCGATCCTGGTTTCCTACCAAGGAACTGGTCTTAGTTTCTGATTTAAACTTCCCCTCGATCCTGGTTTCCTACCAAGGAACTGGTCTTAGTTTCTGATTTAAACTTCCCCTCGATCCTGGTTTCCTACCAAGGAACTGGTCTTAGTCTCTTATTTAAACTTCCCCTCGATCCTGGTTTCCTACCAAGGAACTGGTCTTAGTTTCTTTTGTCAATAAACTTTATTGACAAGGGACGCTATGAGTAGCGGTTTTCCTTCAAACTTCTCGCCGAATTTTCCTGGGGAGATGCCATTTGAGTGGAAAAAGTTTTGATGTCAGACTTGTTGGGGAACCCATTCGTCTGAATTGTAGAGGTACACAAACTTCTCTATTGGAGACGCCATTTGTCTCTACTGGGGGGAAGCAGGTCTCTTGAGAGACTGCTGTCGCTTGGGATCTTACATCATACTTTTCTCGGGATCTTCCCGGAGAAATGCCATATGATGGGGTCCAATTTTGAGGTGCCGATGACTTTTTCATCAGCAGGGTTTTTTTGGAGAATGGCAGCTGTATTGCCAAATCTCTGGTTAGGAGGCTTTCTCTGTGGATTTTCCTTAATCCAAGAAAGCAAGGATATCATCTTTGATGGCGAAGAGTGACATCTGTTGAAGGTTCTCTGATCTTTCAGAGGTTCAAATTATCAAAGTGGCCAAGTGCCGACTCTGATATAAAGATACGCTGGTGGCGAGATTGTGCAGACGCAACACTTCCTGACGAGGAAAGAACTGATAAACTCGATTGAGAAAACTGTTTATCACTAGGGGACAAGACCGACTCAAGTGATAGTGATGCAATACGAAATGCGATCGCAAATAAAATGCATGCAGTACGTATGTATATGCTGACAAAACAGACGCGACATACAGACTAATGGATGAACACAATTGGATACTCGGCCATCGTGGGGCGAAGAAGTACCGTTGGTTCAAAATAGCAATTCCACCTTGCTTAGGAGAGATAGTCTCGTTGGGAGCTATGTTGATCGGGCTTAGGAGATGAGAACTCGATCGAGGTGTGTCAGACGAAACAAGGTCTCTGACACAGTTGATCCCTTCATTCAGGCATACTGGCTTAGAAAGAGTACTTTGATTCTGCACTTTGAAGTTCGCTTACTTCGGGAGAAGCGATCGATGTTCTTCTGATGTTCAACAGTCAAAAGAAATGCCATCTTTAATTTAAAAGCAGAAAAAGTTTAACAAGTAAATTTATTTTTGTTTTATTTCAAGAATCGCTGATTAAGTTTAAACAACATCGTTCTGTAAAGCTAAAACAAGTAAAGAATTACAAACAAAAGCACAAGGGCTCAAATTTTATTGATAAGATGGAGATCAGCCAAACGCGTGATTCCAAAGAGTATATACAAAGTTAGAAAATGGTAATTTACAGGGAAAAGGGCTACGTTGAAACATAACGACCACTATTCTTTTACCAACTTTGAATTTGGGATATCCTGAGCTTCCGTCGAAGATGACCTTTGACAGGAGATTTCCTCCGATAGATGATGCAACTGCTGCTGAGGGACTTGCCTCTGTTGAACATAGTTACTTGCCATTATCCCTAACTTTTACCTGGATTGTACTATGAGATTTCCAATCCATCGGGATGATTTTTTTTCCATGTCTCTAACTTTTGCCTGGACCGCCCTTTCGGGTTTTCAATCCACCAAGACATTTTTTTTTAGTTTTTTTTTATTTATTTTTTTTAGTTTAGGCGAAGTATTTCTTGACTACATCAACATTCGTGGGGTAGGCAAATTCCTCTCCGTCCATGGTTGCAAGTCTCAAGGCGCCGCCTGAGAAAGCTTTCGTGACCACATAGGGGCCATCATAATTTGGGGTCTATTTGCCCCGAGAATCAGTGAGAAATGATTGTATCTTCTTGAGCACAAGGTCTCCTTTCCTGAAGACACGAGGTCGGACCTTTTTGTCAAACGCCCTCTTCATTCTCTGCTGATACAACTGACCGTGGCATAGTGCCGTGATTCGTTTCTCTTCGATCAGGTTCAGTTCGTCGTGTCGACTTTGACACCATTCAGCTTCGGTGAGCTTAGCTTCCATCAATACCCGGATTGATGGGATCTCTACTTCTATGGGGAGAACTGCCTCCATGCCATATACTAGAGAGAAAGGGGTTGCCCCTGTTGAAGTGCGGATAGATGTTCGATAACCGTGAAGAGCAAAGGGTAGCATTTCGTGCCAGCCTTTGTAGGTTACAACCATCTTTTGAACGATCTTCTTGATGTTCTTGTTAGCCGCTTCTACCGCTCCGTTCATCTTGGGTCGGTAGGGAGATGAGTTATGGTGTTCGATCCTGAACTCTGCACACAACTCTTTCATCATCTTATTGTTCAAGTTAGATCCATTATCAGTAATGATCTCTCTTGGAACACCATAACGGCAGATGATATTGTTTTTGATAAATCGGACCACCACTTGTCGGGTTACATTGGCGAATGACGCTGCTTCGACCCACTTGGTGAAATAGTCAATGGCTACCAAGATGAACCGATGTCCGTTTGAAGCCTTGGGCTCAATCATACCAATCATGTCGATTCCCCATATGGAAAAAGGCCATGGGGAAGAAAGAACTTTGAGATGTGATGGCGGTACATGAATTTTGTCGGAGTATATCTGACACTTGTGACACCTCCTCATGTACTTGTAGCAATCGGATTCCATTGTCAACCAATAGTACCCGGCCCTGAGAATTTTTCTTGCCATTGTGTGTCCGTTGGCATGAGTGCCAAAGGATCCTTCATGAATTTGTTTCATAAGCATATCTGCTTCTGGTCTGTCGATGCATCGGAGCAAGACCATGTCAAAATTTCTCTTATAAAGAGTGTCACCGCTCAGGAAGAAGTTTCCAGCCAATCTTCTGAGGGTTTTCCTATCTTTTCTGAGTGCCCCAGATGGGTACTCTTGTTTCTGAAGGAAGCATTTGATATCGTGATACCAAGGTCTGTCGTCCATGACTGCTTCAATCGCGAAGATGTAAGCGGGCCGTTCAAGGCGCATGATGTCGATCTTAGGTATGTCATTCCATCGACCTACACTAATCATGGAAGAGAGAGTGGCTAATGCATCAGCCATGTGATTCTCATCACGAGGGATGTGATGAAAGTTGACTCTGTTGTAGAAGGGTAACAACCTTCTTGCATAGTCTTTGTAAGGAATCAATCCTGATTGGTATGTGTTCCAATCTCCTTTTATCTGATTGATAACCAAGGCTGAATCGTCGTATACGTCCAAGTTTTTGATCCTTAAATCAATCGCTTCTTCGAGACCCATGATACAAGCTTCGTATTCGGCCTCGTTGTTCGTACATTTGAATGTGAGTCTAGCAGTGAAAGGAATGTGGGTACCCTGAGGGGTAACAATGATTGCCCCAATTCCGTTTCCATAATGATTGACTGCTCCGTCAAAGATAAGTCCCCATTGGGAACCTGGTTCCGGCCCTTCACTGGGTAGCGGTTCATCGCAGTCTTTCATTTTTAGATACATGACATCTTCGTCTGGGAAGACAAACCCGATTGATTCTTGATTGTCAATCGGTTGATGAGCCAAATGATCGGCTAAAATACTTCCTTTAACGGCTTTCTGAGCGTGGTACTCTATGTCATATTCCGATAACAGCATCTGCCAACGGGAAATCCTTCCCGTGAGAGCAGGTTTTTCGAAAACGTACTTGATTGGATCCATTTCGGAGACCAACCAAGTAGTATGACGAATCATGTACTGGCGAAGACGTTTGGCTGCCCAAGCCAAAGCGCAACAAGTTTTCTCAAGCATTGTGTACCGAGTTTCGCAGTCGGTGAATTTCTTGCTTAGATAGTAGATGGCAGACTCTTTCCGTTTGGTTTCGTCTTGTTGGCCAAGTACATATCCCATTAAGTCCTCTAAGACTTTGAGGTAAATGATCAGTGGTCTTCCTTCCACTGGAGGTAATAGAATCGGAGGATTCAACATATATTCCTTAATACTATCAAAGGCGGTTTGGCAATCTTCTGTCCAAATGCAATCCTGGTTCTTTTTGAGTAATTTGAAAATTGGCGCACACGTCGCGGTCATAAGGAATATGAATCTGGAGATGTAGTTCAAACGTCCCAAGAATCCTCTGACTTGTTTTTCAGTTTTCGGAGAAGGCATTTCTTGAATGGCCTTGACCTTGTCAGGATCAACTTCAATTCCTTTCTGGCTGACGATGAACCCTAGTAATTTCCCTGAACGGACACCGAAGGTGCACTTGTTGGGATTCAAGCGGAGCTTGAATTTTCTTAGACGTTCGAACAATTTTGACAGATGTTCAACGTGCTCATCCTCTGTTCTTGATTTTGCAATCAAATCATCGACATATACCTCGATTTCTTTGTGTATCATGTCATGAAACAGAGTAGTCATGGCCCTTTGATAGGTTGCCCCGACATTCTTCAAACCGAACGACATTACCTTGTAACAAAAGGTACCCCATGGTGTAATGAACGAAGTTTTCTCCATGTCTCTCGGCGCCATTTTGATCTGGTTATAGCCCGAGAATCCATCCATGAAGGAGAAAACTTTGAACTTTGCTGTGCTGTCAACCAGCATGTCAATGTGTGGTAAAGGAAAGTCGTCCTTTGGACTTGCCTTGTTCAGATCTCTGTAATCAACACACATTTTGACCTTTCCGTCCTTCTTGGGAACGGGTACGATGTTGGCTAACCATTGAGGATATTCAGATGTAGCGAGGAAACCCGCGTCGATCTGTTTCTGTACCTCCTCCTTGATTTTGATGGCCATGTCCGGGTGAGTGCGTCTCAACCTTTGCTTTACTGGCGGACATTCCGATCTTAATGGTAAATGATGTTCCACGATGCTGGTATCCAACCCTGGAATATCTTGATAGGACCAAGCGAATACATCGGGGAATTCTTTGAGAAGCTTTATCAGATCTTCTCTGGCAATTGGACTAAGCAGTGCTCCGATCCTGATTTCTTTTCTCTCTTTTTCTGAACCCAAGTTTACCGTTTCCAACGGCTCTTTGTGAGGTTCAATGGACCTTTCCTCTTGTCTGAGTAATCGGGAGATCTCTTCTGGGATTTCGTTGTCAACTTCTTCTTCAACCCCGAATAACGGGAACTCAAAGTTGGGAGAAGGCATCGGATCGTATGTTTCAACGGGGTATAAAACAAGCAATCTGCATGACGTGATGATTCGTGTTTAGAAGAGATAGAGAAAATGCAAGTGTGTGCAGTGTATTTATTTTACTGCTTGTTTTTATTTTTGAATTGTTTTTTAGGATTACCATTTTCTGAGAAAAAGCAAAAAGAGAAAACAGCAATTAATGCGGAAATTACAGAACGACATTATTTTATTAATGAACAAGTCGGTTCTTGAAACTACAGCCCTATAAAACAAAACTCACTCGCTTCGGGCAAAGCGAAGAGGGAAATTTACAGAAAGCGAGCCCTATCAAAACATTCGTTCCACCTGGGCAGGGTGAAAGGTTAAAAGATGGCAATTACTTTGACTGACGAACGACCCTCGGAACCTCGACGGCAACCCATTGGCGGCGAACTCCTCGGTGAATCACAAAGTCTAGCACCTTCCTTGATTTGTCTTCAGAAATAACGCTGATTTCTGGTGGAGCAGGATCGTTGGAATCTGTCTCCCAGGCAGAATTGTCGTAGGAGAATTCCTCAGTTGTATTTTGCATAGCATTGGTGCTCTCAGCTGTATCTCCCCATCCAGTTGGCTGGATGTCTTTGAACCTGATACGAGAGCTTTCGGGAGCAGTGTACTTGACCATAAAGTCCTATTTTCCACTTGGTTGTCCCAGGGTGTCCCACACTTCTTTGGAACTGGAGGAATCATCCCACTCGATGACGTTGACCTCGGGAAAAGCATAGTTGATGAATTCAAGTCCTGCAATCGTTGCGAATTCACCTTCACGTTGAGTAGTTTCTGAATGACCTGAGTGTTGATCCCATGACATAGTGAGGATACAGGTATTCTGTTCAATGACGCTCAGCTGAGTTTCATTGTTCGGCAGACTTTCTTGCCCCAAGTCTCCTGGGTAAGGCTGCCACATTGGCAGGCCATCCATCGGGCCATAGTAGTTGTAGTCAAAATTGTCTTTCATCAGAGTGTCTTCCTCTAATGAATTTGGTGGAGCACGACATCCTTCCGGATCACAATCTCCGTAGATCATTTCGACATCTGATCTTAGTATAAATCTCGGACTTTCTGTAGGAAAGCAAAAAGGCATAGGCACCTCTTCCTGAGACATATAACCGTCCTTGTTAAGGTAGGACTTCCATTCTTCATCTGTGTCAGAGGGATCTTCCTCATTGATAGCATGAACTGTCTGAGACGCTGGGTGAAGAAAACCTCCACTATGGAAGAAGTTTTGAAGGGGATGAAGACTTTCATCGTTGGCAGCTGTCTGGGTACAAGTCGTAGAAAAACCAAGACCCTTCTTTATTTTATTGTCAATAGGAATGACAAGCCGTCCCCATCCTGTCGTATCGGTACTCTCGACCACTTTGATAACATCGTTGTATGAGGAAATTGAGGTTCCTCCTTTGAACTGATTGTCCTTGCTCACTGATAGTGCTTGGAACTGAGTTCCAATAACCTCCTCGGGTTCCACACAAGTAGATGATGATAGGTTACTCATAAGCAAGGCTTGTTACCCACAAACCGTGACAAGTTGGCCGTTCTTGACGAACTTTAGCTTTTGGTGGAGGGTTGAAGTAACCGCTCCAGCCTGATGTATCCAAGGTCTTCCTAATAAACAACTGTATGTTGCCCGGATGTCCATGACCTGGAAAGTGACTTGGAAAGTGTGAGGACCAATAGTTATGGGAAGATCAACTTCGCCGATAACCGTTTTTCTGGATCCGTCGAATGCTTTGACGACGACCTCACTGACTCTCATCGGAGGGCCTTTGAGTGATAATTGCGTCAAAGTGGACTTTGTCATAACATTCAGGGCTGACCCTGTGTCTACCAGTACGTTGGCTAAAGCATCGTCCTGGCAGTTAACTGTAATGTTGAGCGCCATGCTATGACGGCGACCCTCTTCGGGTAACTCCTCATCACTAAATCCCAAATTGTTGCAGGAAGTGATGTTAGAGACAATGCTATCGAACTGTCTGATTGTTACATCCTGTTCCACAAAGGCTTGCTCCAAGACTTTCTGTAGAGCCTCCCTGTGGGCTTCTGAACTGAGTAAAAGTGATAATACTGAGATCTTTGAAAGAGTCTGTAAAAGTTGATCAACAATGTTGTATTCACTCCTTTGGATGAGCTTTAGCATCTCATCTTTGTCCTTTGAAAAGTCGGGATTACTAGATTGACCGACTGGTGGATCAGGAATTTCTGCCTGAAGTTCCTTTTCTTTGTTGGATTCTCCAACCCCTCGGTTGAAGATTCGACCGCTCCGTGTTACACGACTGATGTCTGAAATGTTCACAACGGAGGTTAATGGAATTTCCTTTCCATTCTCGATTATTGTTGCATCGTATTTGTAAGGGATTGCCTTAGCTGATTCATACGGTAGTGGTCCTGGTAGATAGATGACTTCAGGAGCCTTCTGATTTTTTTGACCATCATAAGTAACCTTGATCCGTTCCCGGTTGGGAACTCTAGATTCGTCAAGTAGAGGTATGATGGCAAAAACATCCCTGGTCCTGTGATGACCAGAGATCGTGACAACATCCTCAACTTGCTCGGCAAGGTAGTTCGACGACCAAATGATGGGTCCTGATCCTGGATATGGACGAATTTCTCCATGATCGACCTGACCCTGAAGAGCTGCTCTCACAAGGTAACACCCTTGGTTACTTTCTGAACAGACGCTACAACTGTCATAGTTGTGTGGTGGCACCTGGCCACGCCCACTTTGAATACAATGTAACCTCACTCGGTTAGCTTCCACTGATCGGACATCCTGACTTTGACGACGAGTAGGATTCTTGTTATTGATACTAATCTGCTGAGTATCTTCATCCAGATAGATTGGCATCCACCAGTGATTTAACAAGTGCTGAAGTGCCTCCTGGACAAGGGTACAACCTTGATCGTTTTCGCAACCCGCTTTACAGCTTTGATAGTCATGTGATATTAAGAATCTGAGTCGGACCTGCTCAGCATGTAACTCTACCAGGTTGGTATTCATCACGCGAATATCGAAGATCTGAACCATGTTGATCTGATAAGGGTTCCTATCATGGTAGTCTTGGATCCATCCAAGATCCATCTGACGCTGGAGGGCCTCTTGTATGAAAGAGCATCCCTGTTTGTTTACTGAGCAAGTCAGACAGGAACTGTAATCGTGCCGTGGCAGATTATGATACTGGCTTTGCCTTGAGTGCATCGCCACCAAGTTGACATTCATCGCACGGATGTCGTGGTTTTGAATGAAGTTGGAATTCGTGTAAACCATGTTAACTCCACGAACTCGGTGCTCCTGGATCCATCCGAGATCCATCTGTTCCTGTAGAGCTGATTGCACTACCGAACATCCTTGATTGTTTTTAGAGCAGACATCACACTGGTGATAATTATGAGGTGGTACATGGCCATATCCACTCTGTCTACAATGCATCTTGACAAGATTGATCTTTAACAAGAGTACATCGTGAATTTGATAGACATTGTTAGTCTCTTTCTCAATCAGATTGACTGCAGCTTTCTCATGTTGAGGCACGGGTTCGTGAGAACATTAGGATTCGTATCTTTGAAAGATAAGAGCCCACTCCTAACAAGCTTTTGCACATCGGATTTGAAATTGAGACAAGTCTCAATATTATGCCCTGAACCTCCTTGATGATAAGGGCATGTTTGATCCGTTTTAAACCAAAAAGGCGGATTTTCCGAAACTGAAAGGGGAGACTTAGTCTGAATGTGCCCCTTAGCCAGCAGTAATGAAAACAGCTCTGCGTACGTTACGGGTATAGGATCAAATCCTGGTGGCCGTGTTGTACAGTTGTTGTTATATGGAGGACGAGCCTGTTGAAGAGGCTGTTGTGTCCTTTGTTGGTCAGGTTGGCTCTGCGCAACCTGAGGTTGATACATAGGAACAGGCGCGGGGCCGATAGTAGGAGTAACAGCTGCTACTGGCTGATAACGTCGCCTTTGCTTTCCGAGAGAGATATTCCCAATATCTTGCTCTTTTTTCTTAGGGAGAGCACTACCGTATTTTTTAGTACCGCTCGTTGATCCAGTGTCTTTTACCAAACGTCCTTCTCGGACGGCTTCCTCAAGACATACACCCATGCCGACCATTTTGGTGAAATCACTGGGCACACTGGCGACCATTCGGCCGTAGTAAAATGAGCTCAAGGTCTTTTAGAAGATCTTTGTCATCTCTTTTTCCTCAAGAGGTGGACAAATTTGAGCGGCAATTTCACGCCATCTCTGAGCATACTCCTTAAAGGTTTCCTTGTCCTTTTGTGACATTGATCTGGGTTGATCTCTGTCGGGTGCCATGTCCAAATTGTACTTGTATTGTTGGACGAAGGCAGTACCAAGATCTCTGAATGTACTGATCGTAGTACGGTTTAAACCCATGTACCATTTGAGTGTGGCACCAGTTAAACTATCCTGAAAGTAGTGAATCAGTAGGTCCTGATTCTCCATCTGAGCTGACATCCGCCGAGCGTACATCACCAGATGGCTCTGAGGCCAAGAGTTACCCTTGTATTTTTCAAAGTCAGGCCCTTGGAACTTGTGCGGGACTTTCACATTTAGGACCAAGCAGAGGTCTGCAGCGTCCTTTCCAAATAGATCCTGACCGCGAATGGCTTGCAGCTCCTTCTGCATTTCCAAGAACTGTTCCTGGAATTCCTCCATTCTGTCAAATATAGTTTCCTTTTTATCAGAAGGTGTTTGTGGAATCTGTCCTTCCGGGACAGTGTGCACCACAGGGGGTGGTACCGTGACTACGGCAGTAAGTCTTGGCGCCTCCCGAAGTTTGTAACCTTCAGGAGTCTTGAGTATGCCCCTGGCATCTTCGCTTTCCCAAAGTTTGTAACCTTCAGGCCCAGCGGCCTCTGTTGTGATTCCCTGATCTTCAGTGATCGGCGGAACATATCCTCCCGGGATATAGTTAATAGGCATGCCCCAAGGACGATCTTTCGGCATTTGATACCTAGGATCATACTTCTCCACGATGGGGGTTGAGGTGATCTCTGAGATCACAGTCCTTTGTAGCTGAGCTTCTACCATGGCTTGCATGTCGTTACGAAGCTTTCTCATATCCTCTCTCAGAGCATCGATCTCTTCTTTCAACTCTCTGTTTTCTTCCTCAAGATCATCCATCTTTTTCTGACGATTGGCCCGAGTATTATACGAATGAGACAGTTTGACTCTAGAATCGAGACACAAACGTGAGATTCGTAGGGAAGAAGAATACGCGATGTGAGAATGATGAATGCAATGATTATATTAATTGTTTTTTTTTTGGTTTAATCAAAATAAACTTCGACAATTAGATTGCAAATATGAAACATTGGGGAAACCCCTTTTTATTGAATTCCAAAGGATTACAGAAATGGAAATACAGTAGATTACAAAGTGCAGAAACAGAAACCTAAACTAATGGGTCCTGGTACTTGCTCCTCTTTGACCGGGGCGCTTGGGCCGTTGTCGGGTTGTCATTCCTTTGCCAGGTGAAAGGAGCGAGCAAATTCCTTTGGTCATCTTGATTCTCTACAGCATGTTGCTCTAAAATTTCAATCAGAGCATCTTTCTCTCTCAGTAGTTACTGTATTTGGATACACTCTACGTCGAGGGTGCGGTACTTGTTCTTCCAAGACCTTCTTTCCTCTTGAACTTTGTTGAGAGTAACCTGAAGCTTTTCAGTTTCCGTCATGAAGTACATGACAGTTTCCCTCGGCGGAAGAATTCCGTAACGAGGATAAGGCATCTTTAGCTTGAGAGCTCTAGTTTGTACCCAATGGAGATAAGGCTCCACCGAGACACAGTACGGTTTTCCCAGAGACTCTCGTCCTTTCTTATGAACATGTTTCCAAGCTTGCACTATTTCCATCTTTAGTGCTCTGTCGTTTTCTCCTTCTTTGAAGAAAAGACCTTCCAGATGAACACCCAGTGGGATGTGTCTCATCGGATATCCAAATTGACGAAGAACCAATATCGGGTGATAGTTGATTCCTCCTTTAGTTCCTATGAGGGGTACGTTGGGGAAGTTTCCACAATGGTTAATGATCCTGATTCCCTCATAAATCCTATTACACCAATCTATATCAGAGTTGGTGAGAGATATGATCTTCTCCGACCAACGTAAGACACTCTTGCAATCCCAAAAAGCAGCAGACTTGGGTAAGTGAGAGATAAACCATTTATAAAGCAGAGGTACACAACATGTGATCTCCCCTCCGCTGTACAAATTCCCCAAGTGTACAGAATGATACGCATTTGCGAGCAAAGTCGGCACAGGGTTTCCAATGAGAAAAACCTTAATAGCGTTGATATCGACGAAATTATTGATGTTGGGAAACAAAAATAATCCGTAGGTGAGCAAGACAAAGATGCTTTCAAAAGCAGTCCCGTTCCCTATACTAGCGAAGTACAGAGCTTTCTTTGTCAAGAACTGGGCTGGCAAACCTTGGATGCCACCCTTAGGGGTCATGTGAGTCCTGACCTCAGACTCGTCCAAATGAATTGCTATTGCAATAGTCTGATTCTTTGGAATTTCTTCCAGTCCAGAAAATGGAGCTCGATCAGTGATATGTAAATCAGTCAGATGAGAATACTCCTCCAGCGTTGGTGCAAGCTGGTAATCCGGGAATGTGAAACAGTGATAAACCGAATCGTAGAATTGAATGAGCGCGCCCATGATCCCCTTAATCACATGGACTCTTAACAGTGGTAGCAAACCACCATGCTTGGCTCTGAAAGCCTCTGGGTTAACGATCATCTTCGTTAACTTTCTCAAATCCTCTAGCTTTGGAACCTTGAAGGTATACTGGTGAGTTCTCCTTCTACCGAAATCCATTAATGCAATCTTTTTCTCTGATATTTGCAATCACAGTCTTAGTTTAATTTGAAAAACAGAGAGACTAGAAGAGAAGTTTTTTGAATGTTTTAATGTTTTATTAAATGAATGCATGAATGCAGCACACAAAAACATAGAAAAAACATGGGGTCAAAGGGTCGTTGTCATGAAGTCAAGGCTCTACCCATCCCCAAAGGTTTATACTAGGGTGATTTTTTGTACCTGTACTCATTATCATCAGCTCCTCCCAGGAAAGCAAAACAACAAGCGGATCGCCAGCGAGTTGTAGAGCAATCTTAGAGTAAGTGCCATTCACCGAGAATAGATCACCAGCCTCAAATGAGGGTAGTATCGCGTAACAACTATTTCCGATAGTTTCCGCACTACGAAAGGGTTTGGCTCCTCAGCTTCTCAGACTTAACAACCGGGCCATTGGCTAGAAGAGTGAATGGGTTGCGTTGGTCAGCCTCCACTGAGGTTGATGGTCGACCCCGTTGTCATCACTTATCTTAAGTGTATACTCATTCTTTCCACATACGGCATCACCCGCATTCCCATTAGCAGAAAAATAAACATGTATAGCAATTAGGAAAAGCAGTATATATATTTGTCCTATCATCCTAGACTTATAAAGCTAAGAATCCTAAGTTCCTGACAGAAAATGGGTTCCCCGGCGGAAGCCCCAATCTGTGGTTTTCACATAAGTGAAGAGAAGGAAATCAGAAAAACAGAGACGGACCCCACGGTGGGCTCCACTTTTCTGTAGCGAGCGATTTTGGACGCGGTTCTTAAGCGCTGGTCGCTCTCTGCGGTTTGAGCTTTAACTACAGGTCGATTCATTTTTTATCCTATTGTGAGCTGAATAAGGAAGGGAAATAGATGTCTCCGATTAACCCTGCTTGCATACTGAGTTTAAACAGCGGTCTGTTAGGTTACGAATGCTATCAATGTGGGGGGCCTTTGTATTGGTTATTTGTATTTTCGCCAATACTGTTTTCTTTCTTTTTACCTGGGCAGAAGGTTTCTGGCGGGGAACAAGGGTTAGGATGTTAGGACTGATGCTTTTGAATTACTGCTTTTGATTGGTGGAGATACGGGATTTTGGTTTTTTGTTGATTGTGCTCGCTAAGATCTTTTCTTTCGATCTTATGCCTACGTATTCTCGTTTACCGAAACAGGGAAATCAAAGCGTTCGTAGTTCCTCCTATTCTATGGGAGGAAATGGGTGTTTTTGGTGTCTTGTTCAAAGCCCAAGACGTGAAGCGAAAGGTGATTTGTATCTTGTTCAAAGCCCAAGATGTGAAGCTGAAAAGTCTATTTGTGTCTTGTTCAAAGCCCAAGACGTGAAGCTGAAAGACCTCGACTTTAGAGAGAATTTGTCATCTCTAAAGAGGGGAGAAGGAGAATTACTTTAACTGGGATACGCGGATCCGAGCAATGCCATAATTTCCGAAGAAAGGGTTTTAACCTGAAGGAGAAGACTTTAACTCAGTGTAGAGCAATGCTATCTTTCCTTAGGAATTTATCATGCTAAAAGAGGGACAGTGGCATGGATGTAGATGATCTAGAGGCTTGCCGCTTACAGCGATTAGATGAAGGGAAAGGAGTTGTTGATGTTTGTGTACTGTGAACGAGGCACAACTTTGATGCTAAAAGGTTAATTGGATCAACCAGTGGTTTTCTTATACAAAGCCTAAGAGGAGGCTAATTTCCGCTAGGAAAATCATTATACAAAGACTAAGAGGAGGCTATTTTGTGTCCCGTACAAAGCCCGAGAGAGAGGCTAAAAGATTTTGACCCGACGATGGAGTCTTTGTGTCTCGTACGAAGCCCAAGATGGAGGCTATTGTTTGTTTGACTCAACGAGGGAGTCTTTATGTGTCTCGTACGAAGCCCGAGAGAGAGGCTAAAACGTTGTTTGACTCCGCTGGGGAGAATCATTGTACAAAGCCCAAGAGAAGGCTAAGGTTACTGTGTCAGTTAAGTGACAGGTCCAGTATACTGATTTTGAAAGAGAAAATCAGTTCTTATATGAGCATCACTGTACTCATGGGTTAGATCCGAGGATCGGGTTTGTTTCCTTTTCTTTGAGGAAACTGGAAATCCAAAGGGTATTGAGACTGTCCGAGTCTGCGGGTTTCCTTCCTATTTAACGAAGGGGTCACTTGAGAATGTCTTTGAGACTCAAGGAAGTTAGATTGTCCGTGTCTAGAGTTTTATCTTTTGTACTATGCTTTGAGAAACAGTAGTAGACTCTATGAAAGGACTGTTCTATGAGGATGACTAGGTTCTGTTCCTATACCTCTAGGAGGTCATCGGGACAATTTGTACGAAGCCCAAGAGGAGGCTGGAAACATTTAAGAAGCCGACGGGTCCTTGTACGAAGCCCAAGAGGAGGCTATCATTCCCGGAGGAAGAGATCATTATACGAAGCCTAAGAGGAGGCTGTGAATACTTCTAAGAAGCCGTAGGGTCCTTGTACGAAGCCCAAGAGGAGGCTATCATTCCCGGAGGAAGAGATCATTATACGAAGCCTAAGAGGAGGCTGTGAATACTTTTAAGAAGCCGTAGGGTCCTTGTACGAATCCCAAGAGGAGGCGGGGTTGCTTTTAGGAAGCCTGTGGGTCCTTGTACGATGCCCAAGAGGAGGCCGATGCTTTTAAGAAGCCCGTGGGTCTATCATCTCCTTTCCATTAGGAGAGATAACTCTTTTAAAGATAAAAACCACTGGTAAACATGCGAGGTTTACTATCCAGCGACTTTTAGCTTTTAAAGAGGGTTCCTTAGTTAAGGTCCAAGATTATGACCGTAGTGGGTACCCAAACACCGAGACATTCAAGGCAAGCTATCCACAAGGAATAGATCAAGTCAGGAAAGTTTGAGAATTCGGAAGAAACTCAAAGATGCCATTCACGGAGAATACATTCATCTTGGGGAGTAGAGCTTCTTGACAATTCCTAAGGAGGACAGCCGAAGAGAAGACTGTATCTGGTGCTCCTATTGGGGATCTAGGCGTCTATTTCTACGAATATACGAAATGGATTTTTCTAGTGCTAGACGTAGTTGCCGGGGAAACTCGAAATATCTATACTATTATTACACAGTAGATATGAGTTTATGAAAGGAGACTTACAGTGAGCAGCCCCACAATACAGTTTATAATATGAAAGCAGTAAACGAAAGCGATAACCACTTACTCAGTTGTAGAGCTTCCATGCTGTTTGGTTAGTTGTTCAACAAAGAAAGATTGAAAACAACAGTATATTCAAAATCTAAGGAGAAAGTGCTTTGAAAAAGAAAGATTTGGGGCTTACAGTTCAAGGAGAGGCCCAGGGTTTTATCAGTGAGCGCACTGTTTGAATTTGTACAGAGGGACTTATACAAGTGACTGAGGCCCAAAATGGTTTTCTGTACAAAGGGATGGGTCTTACACTCTCTCAAGAGGCCCAAAGAGTTTTACAGAAAAAGAATGGGGCTTATAACACGAGGGTAGGCCCAATTGATTATTCGTTTAAAAATGGCGATCGCGCCGAGGTTTTTCTTTTAACGCAGAGGGACTTATACAATAAGTGAGGCCCAAGATGTTTGGTTAAAAGGGGGATTGGGTCTTACACTCTAATAGAGGCCCAAAGTGTTTTGAATGGGTCTTATAGCTCAAGGAGAGGCCCAGATGATTTTTTTATTTTTAAACGGGCGACGATCGCGCCGTTTACTTGTACAGAGGGACTTATACAATAAGTGAGGCCCAAAGAGTTTTTGTACAAGGGGGGATGGGTCTTACACTCTCTCAAGAGGCCCAAAGATGTTTTGAAAATGATTTATGAGGGTTGAATTAATCCAAAACCCTAATTTGTTTTCAAAAATGTATTTAATTGAATAAAAATTCAATTAAAATGATCAAAATTGTTTAACATATGGAAAACAAATTGTGATCTTGGATTAATGTTTCAAAAATTTAGTATTGACCTACAAAATAATTAGAAAGCATTAAAAGTTGCAAAATCCATGTAGAAAAAATATTTAAAATGCCAAAAACAATCAAAATATTAATTCTTTACAAAAATATCAATTATATGAAATAAATAATATTTTTGGGATTTTTTGGGAAAATAAAATATTTTAACATTTTTGTGAATTATTAAAAAAAGAATCAACTCAAAATCATTAAAACACAGAGAGAAATTAATTTTTGAATCAATTAAACAAAATCACAAAATTCAAATATTTGAATTTCTAAAAATGACGCCAAGAACAAGCTGAAGAACACGCGCGTGTTCTTGGTTTCTCAGATTTGTATTTTCTATCCAATCTCACTGAATACGTAATCATATCATGTAATCCACATATCATTATGCTTGTCTCAACCTCACGATCATGTCTATGTCCATTAATTTCATTTAAATTAAACATACAACAAGAAATCACGAAGAGACCTCAAGAACCCTAATTTCTGCATGAAGGCTAGGGTTTTTGATACACGATTCAAACAATGCAATTAATTGAGGGAAAACATTCCATGCATGATTATGAACATATGGCCAAATTATTGTGCGAGGAAATATGCATAGATTGAGAGATGACCAAGCATGTGCTTACCTCTAGGCCGTGACAGCAAGTGCAATGTGATTTTTGATTTGGAGGTGTTACAGATGGGTGGTGATGATCTGAACAGCTTCCCTACACCCTATGGATTGTGTTTGGATGGTTGGACTTGATTGAAATTGACTGGATCATTTTGTGGTACCTCAGCTGCACTTTGGTTAAAACCTTGAGCAATTGACTGGTGATTCTGAGAAATCAGTGTTCCAGTTGTTGTTTAAGTGTTTGATCAGCTTATATGTGATGTATGTGAGGTGTGTGAGTGATTGGTTTGATTGGAATTGCTCTCAAACTCAAAACCCGATAGTGACTTGCCTTAGAAGGCAAAATTGGAGTGAAAGAAGAGATTTTGAGGAAAGCATCTGTTAGATGGCTTTGGTGTACTCAAACTGACCACAATTGAGCTCTATTTATAGTAGAGCAAGTTTGTTTTGGGATCCACAGTGAATGGCAACTGCAGCAGGTGTTTCCTCAATGTTGGCCAATGGAAATGCAAGTCTCCTCTAGCCATTGACTAGAGGTTAGGGCACAGAGCTATGGTCCCCTTGGTCTTGGATAAGTCTTGACTAATTTCAGATGAGAATGGCTCAGTCCATGCCACCTTGATGGTTCCATTGAATGCCTCATTCCAAATTTGAAGTCTTGTCCCTATTTTGGCCATTCTAGGTTCAACATGTTATTTCTTGTTCCATGGACTTTGGAGGCTTGGCTCAGTGATTGTCCCCTTTAGATTCAATCCTCTGAGGTGTCCAAGTGGATAGGAGCAATTGAATTTGGCTGATTTTGGCAAATCGACCAAAGTTGCAAATTCTGCCTTGCCTTGTTAGATTTCAGCAAGGCAACTTGACAATGTCATATCTCATGGTGTAAGTTGAATTTGGCAATGTTCTTGGCCATTTTGGAAAGCTCTTACATGATACAACAACTGTTTGAACAAGTTTGGTTTTGATCTCTTTTGATTCCAAGTGAAAAATCCCCTACATTTGGCAAAAAGTGAGGCAAAATCTGACTTAGTGAAAATTTCACTAAGTGTTGGAAAAAGTGACATTTTCACTTTTCAGCCACTTTGATCACTCCATAACTCAAAATCCTTAATGAATTGGAATGACTTGTAGTTGAAGTTTTTGTAGATGATAATGAGGGCTACAAATCCATCTTTGGATGAGAAAAAATGGCCTTGTGGTTTAGGAGTTATGGTCCTCCAAAGTTGGTACCCTTGCCACTTTATTTTTAACTTAGAAAAATTTCTAAGTTTTTATGGTTACCCCTTTTACAAGTTATCTCACTTTTCTTGATTTTTCTTGATGAATGATGATTCAAATCATACATTAACATCATTTTAGGGTTAAAAATCCATTTTGGTGAAAAATCTCAAAAAGTCAAAGTTGACTTTTGTGCACAGTTGACTTTTTATCAGATGAATTCCAAACTGTGCAATTCTTCAGGAAATCATGTCCTTGACCTAAATCAAACTTGATGGACATGTTCCATGGGTGTCATAGGGTATATTCAATCATGTATTAGGGTTTGGGAGCATGTCCAGGTCAAAAGTCAAAGTTACAGTTGACTTTTCCCTTAAAACCCTAATTGTGGTGTAAATGGAATTGAGACTTGTTGCTCAAGCTTCTTGGATCAATCCATTGTTCCAAATGGATCAATATGGTATATTAGAGACCCTCAAATCCTCTCTTGAGGTCTTGGTTCATGATTTGTCCCAAAAGTCAACTTAGGGGTGAATTAGGTCAAGAAACCCTAATTCCTGATTTTTGATGAATGCATCCATTGAGGCAAAATTGACTTGATGATTGGGTTCATGAGGTTCCATGAAGTATATTAGGTTATGTTTTGGATCAATGGCTTGTGCCCAGATGAAATTTTTCATCTGGAGGCCCTGGGTGATCAAAACCCTAATTTGGTGACACTGTCGATCTGGAGACTTGATCCACCTAGAAGGGAGCAGCTTTGTGCTTAATCCTTGAAGTAGGAGCCCATTTGATCCTTTGAGGATGTTTGGGAGATTAGACAAGTTGAAAATCAAGTCATTTCTTGATTGAGCCTTTGTCTAAAGCTCAGAGAGGGCTTGAAACCCTAATTTTGATTGTAGTGGATGCTCACCCATCTTTGGGGAGACTGATGAAGCATAAAGGTACATCCATATTGTGGTGATGATTTGCACAATGATGGGAAACTTTAGTGGTCAAAATTTGGGGTATGACAGTGGCGCACACCAAGAAGGCCACAAAATGAAATGGTTATTATTTCGACAAGGAATGTACTGGCCAACAATGTTGAAAGATTGTGTCGAATTTGCAAAAGGGTGTCAGGAATTCCAAGTGCATGCAGGTATACCACATGTCCCTGCAAGTGAGTTGCATTCAATTATAAAACCTTGGCCATTCAGAGGTTGGGCTTTGGATTTAATTGGTGAAATTCGACCAGTTTCTTCAAAAGGGCAAAAGTACATTTTAGTTGGAATAGATTATTTCACTAAGTGAATTGAAGCTATACCACTGGTAAATGTGGATCAAGAGACAGTTATAGAGTTTATCCAGAAACATATAATTTACAGATTTGGGATACCAGAAACAATAACTACTGATCAGGGATCTGTGTTTACTGGAAAAAACATGCAAGTGTTTGCAAAAGACACAGGTTTTAAACTCTTAACTTCGACACCTTATTATGCCCAGGCAAATGGACAAGTCGAAGCAGCAAATAAGGTTGTGATAAATTTGATCAAAAAGCACGTGGGTAGAAAACCTAGAAACTGGCATAAGACTTTGGATCAAATTTTATGGGCTTGTCGAACGTCTCCTAAGGAAGTGACAAATTCTACTCCATTCAAATTGACTTATGGACATGATGCAGTTTTACCAGTTGAGATTTATTTACAGTCGATTCGAATTCAGAGGCATCATGAAATTCCATCAGACATATATGGAATATGATGATGGACGAGTTAGTCGATTTGGACGAAGAAAGATTAAATGCGTTGGATTTATTGAGAAGGCCAAAAGAAAGAGTCGAAAAGTTTTACAATAAGAAAGTGAAATTTAAGACCCTTTCAGTGGGGGATCTTGTTTGGAAAGTAATTCTTCCTATGGATCGAAAAGATAGATTAATGGGAAAATGGTCTCCTAAGTGGGAAGGACCTTTCCAAATTTTAAAAGTTTTTTCAAATGGCGCATATGAGGTTGAAGAGATAGATAAAGATAAAAGAATACTAAAGATAAATGGCAAGTATTTGAAAAAATATAAGCCAACACTGCAAGAAATTAAAATAGCAGTTGAATAATTGTAGAAAGAAAAGAAATATGGCGGATAAAAATCTTCTCGCCAAATAATACAGATCCATTGTCATTACAGAAAGGGGCTTTAAAAGCCAAACAAAAATTACAAATATTCAAACGGGAAAAGATGCTTTTAGCTTCTCAAATTTCGACTTCTGGATTTGAAGGCGTCGCTCACAAAGTGTCTTATTTTTAGAAATCTCCTCGCCAAGCTTATGGGCCCTGTCGACATGGTGCACACCAACTTCAAGCTCTTTGCGGATTTCTTCCTGGTCATTCTTCTGTAGTTCTGCTTGACGTTTTTCCGCTTGTGAAATTTTGCCTTGGAGGACAGCAATTTCGTTTTTCCAATTTAGAATGTTTTCGCCACACAAAGCTACTTCCTGCTTATTTTGCTCAGAAACTTGCTCCATTTCAGTTACCTTGTTGGACGAATTTGACGCAGCTTCCCACTCAGCAAGTTGGGTATCTATTTTGTTTTCAAGCTTCTTGGAGTACTCTCGAAGTCGATTAAAGTCAGTTGCCACAAGATCTATCAAGGTAGTAAGGTCCAGCACCACATCAGTGACTTCAGGAGGAGCCTCCAGGACGTTGACTTTCTTTAGGATTTTCTTCAAGTCGAATTGAGCAGAGGAGTCATTCTCCAGAAGTTGAAATAAGTCAATATCAAGGACCTTCTGTCAAATGTTTGCAAGTGATTCGTCCATTGATTTGGCATCAGAAGTAGTTCCTGAGGTGGTTGAACTACTGATGGTAGTATCAGCAAAGTTGTAGCGGGAACTGAGCATGGTCTTTAGGTACTCAAAAGGCCTTTGCACCTTCATACTTTCTAGCTCCTCATGAGAGAACTGGGTCGAAGTCGTCCCGGTCGAAGCAGCTTTAGCTGTTTACCAAGATTTTCTTCGACGTTTTCTGTCTTATCGTCAGTATCAGCAGCAGGAGTCGGTGTCCTTTCATGTTCTTTTTCTTCTTCTTCTTCGGCATCACTTGCAGCCTCCTCATCTTTCTCTTCATCAGCAAATTCTGAATGGGGGGGAGATTGATCTTCAGCTTCATTTCTAGTAGCAGCCGCTGCAGTAGGCATCACGATATCCCCATCAGTTTTGACGAAGTCTTCAGTATCAGGACCAGTCTCTTCTTCCACTACTTTTGGAATTCGTATAGAAATGGCAACGGGTTGATCTACTTCGGTGGCTGATTCCTTAGCTGAATTCTTGGGAGAGGATTTGGAGGCGCTGGTTGTGTTATAAGTAGGATCACTGCTAGTCTTGGGAAGAACTTGGACCATAGGTTGTCCATGAATATCGACAGGTACCTGAAGGATAAATAGGTCAAAGAAGCGAATACAAGTAAAACAACTTGTTAGCATCGAAAGGAAAAGAAAAATCATACCTTTGGAATTTTGGTCTTCAGGCTAGAACTTTCACTTTTCGCTGGAGCAGGAGTGATTTCCTCATCTGGTTCCTTTGATAGAATTCTCTCTAAAACTTTGGGAGTAGGAGGTTTCTGTGGGAGAGGTTTGGTTGCCTTTTTCTTCTTTTTGGTGGGTTTTACCTGATCTGGTGACTCATCACCATCATCAATTTCATCAGCTTTGACTGCTTTTGCTTTTCTTTTCTTTGGCGTTGGTGGGGGTCTTCGACTGCCCTGTGGATCAAAGAAAATTTCATTAGTTAGTTCAAGAAAATGAAACACTTGGACTAAAGAGAAAAAGAAAGTAAATTGATACCTTCGCCAAAGGTGTCTTGGCAGTATCTTTCTGAGGCTCTGCTTCTCCTGCGGTTGTTGCTTCGACTGTGGCAGGTTTCTTGGTTGGAATCTTAGTAGCTAGAAAAGAAGAAAAGGGAAAGAGTCAAACATAAAAACATATATTCGAATAAATAAAAAGTGAGATTGAACTGCTTCCCATTTTCCACACCTTCATATATAGGGGTTTCCACGCGAACGTGTTCTAGGCCAATATGAAGGTGACCTTTGAAATTGTCCAGGGTGTACTTAGTCGGAACCACGCGCTTGGCACGTTTTTGGTTGTCCTGGCGAAGAACTTTTAAATGCTCCCCACAAATGAACCAATCTGGGAATGGAGGGCTAAAAGCCACGCCAAATGCAGCAGATGGTAGAGGGGGAAATTTTGGGCGATAAAGTTTAAAGGCTACCTCATAACGTTGTTCTGGTCGAACATACGAGGGTAGTTTTAACTCATCAAGTTTTTCTGTAAACATTCATTTCAAAGTAACTGCTGCTTCGCGTATGGTTCGACTAAGATCATCAGGCCTGTAGGCAGTTTCAAAGTATTTCTGGAAAGCTTGGATTTCTTTGATGTGTCGAGAAGTACCTTTCTTGGTCCTGTCCTGCACAAGAGCGAAGGCTTTAGTCAGTTGAGTGGTAAAAGATTCCACGTTGAACATTTGAGACTCATAGTAAGCCCTCCACCATTCATCAAACTCTTGAGTGCAGAGGAAGATAGGTCGAAAGACCACTGGTTGGATTTCGACCAGGTTAGAATAGTTTGCTAACAACTCAGAACATTCGTCTTCAGTATGGGTCATGTTGTAATGAATCAGAGAGCCTTTCTTGGAGAAAAGAGGCTTTGGTACTATCTGTATCAACCCAAATTGTCGAGAAACCAATTTGGGTTGATAGTTAACAAGGGAAACTTTGAGTTTTGAAGGGCCAAGTTTAGATACTAAAAGTCTTGGAGTAAGGAAGGATTCCCAGACGTTAAGAAATTCATCTTCCAGCGATTTCGATTCTAGGGGAAGTTTTCTGGTGAACCATGAGGGTCCAACTTTCCTTTCAGCAAAAGGAGCCATGTTGGGTGTAAAACTATAACGTTTCGCAAACATCATGACATAGCTAGTAAAGGTTTGTTGTAGACTCAGGCCTTCGTCATGAGGTGTCAGCTGCGCCAAACGAAGACCTTCGACGCGTTTGTCCCCTAGAACGGATGGGTCCACAGTGGATTTGTTGGGAAGAGAAGCTTCGAAAATGGCATTGAGCCACAATTGTAAAAGCCAAAAAGGCCCTGATAGCAGCAAAGTCTTCTTTTCCTTGATGTTCTTTAAAGTGGTGACTCCTTCGCCAAGGGATTCATATAGATTCGCCAAGATCATCTCGCTAAGACATAGCTTGTGCCCAGCGTGAAGCTGATTCGCTATGGTGATATAGCGCTTCGCCACCTGGAGAGATCTGGAGCAGAAAACGCACCTCGACAGCCAAAGGGCCAGGAAAGCTACATGTTCTTGGTCAGAAACTTCCTTGGTTTCCTTGTCATGGTAATTGGCAATATAAGCTGTGAAGGTGGCCTTATTGGTGTTGAAACCTATTGAATCGTCAGCAAGCAAGTTGGGATCATAATCAACTCCTAGGGGGCTTAATCCAGTAATAGCAGCTATGTCGAAAAGCGTAGGAGTGATCATCCCACAGGGAATATGGAAGTTGTTGTAGGTACTATCCCAGAAATAGAGAGAGGCCAAAAGCATGGAAGGGCAATATCCTGGCCCTACCTTCGATAATTGAATAAGATCGTAAATACCCATGGCTTTCCAATCATTGCTCTTAACCCTTTCTACCTTTTCCAACCATGCCAAATAGTCAGAGGGATCCTTTGACAGAGGACAGGACCTAAAAATCCTAAAATTGTTCATGTATTCTAGGTTTATTATTTCGTCAGAAGGAGTCCCTTGGCCATCTATTTTGGATTTTTCATCTATAATCTTCTCCTTATCTGTCCTAGGCCTAACACCATTCGCTATGGGTTTGTAGAGATGGTAGGTGGGAAAAAATTCTCGCACCTTAACTGGGTCTAACGTTAAGTCTGGTAGCGGTCCTAAAATTGCATGAGATTTTCCAGAAATTAAAATGGGAATAAGTACCTGAGATTGGTAAATGGAGCACTTTTCTTCTTCATAATGAGGTTCTGGAACGTACTCGTGATTCCCCACCACTTTGGGCCCAAGAATCCTCTCCATTGGTGCTAGACTGTTGGACTTCTGAGAGTCTTTGCCGGTGATCTTTTGAGAAGTGGAGGAAGCCATTGCTGGTTACAGAGAAAATGGAAAAGGAAATAAGGAAGATAAGTTTTTTGAAAGAACTCTTGGAAAGAAAATGAGGAAGATGAAGTTTGAAGAAATAACGTAAAAGGGGGAAAAATGAAATTCCCAACTTATATATAAGGTATGAAAAAGAAACGGTTGGTATTCTGAAAGTGAAAATGGAAAAGTAGTGGGAAAGTTATGGGACACGTGGTAAATACGAAGTGGGTAATGCTAGCGGTGGTAGTTAGGGTTTGACCCACGATGTGATAGGAGTAGAGTAGGAATGATGAGAGCTCAAAAACGTGGGCTGAAATGACGTTTTGGAAAAAGCGCAATGATGGTTCTGACATTTCTAATGTCTAAATCATATGAACAGTTTCCAGTCGAACAGTCCATGGCGTCGAAAGGCACTGGAAAAAAAATGTTTTTCTCCCTTAGTCGAAAACGCATTTTTTGGGGGGCAATTTGTAGACATATATTTTCGACACCATGTCTTGGTAAGTAAAATGATGTCCTCTAACTAAGAAAATGACTATAGATGAAGAAGAAAGAAAATGAAGGTGTTCAGGAGAAGTTTTTCGACACTTCGACAAGAACAGAGTCTTGACATTTCGACAGAAACATTAGGAAGTTTTCATCAGACAAGGTTTGAGGGACATTTACTACTTTTCGACAATTCGACAAGGTGAAGAGGCGCAATGTTTCGACACAAAGGGAAAATTCAAATTCAAGAGTTATAACGTTTGGCAGAAGATGCATGGAAGCTTTAGAAGAAAAGAAGACATGCAGAAGGCCAAGTGTCAAAGATTTAGAATTTTTCCGTTATTAGGCAGTTATTGTATTTGTATATAAATAGGATAGTTGTTGTAGAATTTTAGTGTGTGAAAACTTGTACTAAATTCCTGTAAATACTCAAAGTACCCGTGTGAGAGAAAAGAGTTTATTATCTGGAAATGTACGTGTGAAACACCATCCTTTTAAGTTTATAGAAATTCAAAGTCTTTTATAAATTGCCTTTACTTTTCCCAGTCATTTATCCTTTGTCATTTACTTTATGCAAGTTTTAATTTCATTCAATTTATCTTTTCGCCAGAAGTTGTTATTTAATTCTTTAACCAAACCATTCATACATAAAAGATATAACAAACCAAACCATTAAAACACCATTATCCTAAGAGTTAGATAAATTTGCGCATGTATCCCAGGATTTGTGTGGTTGGTCCTGCAAGTAACCCAATTTTATAAGATATTGGTAAACCAGAGGTTGTTCGCCAAAATCAACAGCGAACAGTGAGCTTGAAATGTTTTTTCCTCCCTCATTTTTTGACATAATGGTACTTCTAGTTGTTCATCTTGTGAAAGAGACACAATTGTGTGGACAACCTTATATGAGATGGATGTACCCTGCTGAACGGTATATGAAAATATTAAAAGTGTATGTGAAAAATCGAAGTTGACCAGAGGGTTGTATTGTTGAACGATACATTGTTGAAGAGGCAATTGAGTTTTGTACTGAATATTTGTCCAATGTTCAATCCATTGGACTCCCCAAATCTCACATTGTTGGAAAAAAATAAGGAAAAAAGTTAATTGGAAATAAAATTGTGACCATATCAAGGGCTAAACGAGAGAAAGTGCATTTGTATGTTCTGCACATTGACAATGAGGTTGAGCCGTATGTTAAAATGCACAAGGATTTTCTCTAAGGTTTAAATCCGAATAGAAATGAAAATTGAATAGTACGAGAACACAATCAAAGTTTCATACCATGGTTTAAGGATCATATTTATTCAAAGTTTTATGTAGATCCCGCTTCAATAACAGAAAGGTTGAGATGTTTAGCATATGGTCCAAGTTTGCATGCGTTTTCTTATACCGCATACGCAATTAATGGATACACATTTTATACCAAAGAACAAGATTATAAAAGTACAATGCAAAATAGTGGTGTCACCTTGGTTGCAGAATCAATGCACATTTCAAGTGTCAAGGACTTAAACCCCAAATATGCAAATATGTCATATTTTGGGGTTATTGAGCGCATTTGGGTGTTTCATTATGAGAAGTTTCAGATTCCTATCTTTGTTTGCAAGTGGGTTGAAAATTATAGTGGCATACGAAGGGATAAGTCAGGATTTTTGTAAGTGGATCTTAATAGGGTGGGGTACAAAGATGAGCCTTTTATTCTAGTCTCTCAAGCTAGACAAGTGTTCTATGTCACTGATCAGACAAGTACGAAATGGTCTATAGTGCTTTTATCTAACAAAGTAATTGATAATAACATTGGAGATCAAGGTGATATTGATTTTGATAATGAATCATATATTATAAGTGATCAAGATGAGAATGTTGTAGCGAATGAATCATATATTAGAAATTATCATAATGAGGGAATTTGGATCAATCCATCCATCCGTGTTGTTAAGAGACAAGTAGATCATCTTCCTACCCGGAAAAGAAAGAGATGTTAATAAAGAGGTAATAGTAAAATTATATATTCTGTCATGTATTTTTCATATTTTAGAATGATTATGGATTATGGATTATGGATTATAGATTTATATGTTTGTCATGTGTTTGTCATTTCATGGATTATGGATTATGGATTATGAATTATGGATTATGGATTATGGATTATGGATTATGGATTATAGATTTATATGGATTATGGATTTATATGTGTTTATATGGATTCTGGATTATGGATTTATATGTGTTTGTCATTTATATGTGCTTATATGGATTATATGTGTTTGTCATTTATATGTGTTTATATGGATTATGGATTATAGATTTATATGGATTATAGATTTATATGTTTGTCATGTGTTTGTCATTTCATGGATTATGGATTATAGATTTATATGGATTATGGATTATGGATTATAGATTATAGATTTATATTTATATGTGTTTTTCTTTATTACAGGTCAAATGGCTACTAATGAGGAGAACTCGCACGATACTTCCAAGAATGAAGCAAAAGAATCAATTCATGATGTGGAAGGAGATATTTCAAGAGGAATAACAAATATGAAAGGAATAATTCGTGCTAGAGACAAGGGAATAAAATACGACGTTCATTGGAGTGAAACGGGTCAACTAATTGGGCCTAATGGCGCAATGTTGACAAGTTACATTGGTGCACTTGTCCATTCACAAGTTCCTATTACTTGTGACAATTGGAGAAATCCACAGTTGAAACCCGCCAAAGATGAAATATGGAGTGAGATACAGGTACTATATGTGATGTTATTTGTTATTTTTGACGATTATATCTTTAAATTAATTATACTAACACACTTTATGTATATTTTTTTGTAGAGATATTTTAACATTGGTGACGACCGGCAAAAATATTGTCGTCAATTAGATGGAAAAAGACTTAGAGGGTTTCGAGCATTTTTAACCAACAAGTTTCTTAAGGATGACCAAGGAAACTTTGTTGAAGCAGAACGTCCAAAGAAGTATGCGGACTTGAATGCACCCGAAGAATGGGACACTTTTGTCGCCAAACGAAGAACTCAAAAATTCCACGTAATCTTAATTTCATTTATCATGAACATTGTAGTATATTCATGTAGTTATTACATGTGTTCTGATATGACTTAAAATTGTTTATGCAGGTTGTGAGTGATGTAAATCGTCAAAGAGACTCAAAACCCGTGTATCCATACAAGAAAGGGCGTTTGGGATATGCACGCTTGGAACAAAAAATAGTAAGTATATATAATTGCTATGATATTTTTGTATTATTATTCATCTTAATACTTGACTTAATGTGTAACTTGAAGAGGAGAAAAGTGAAGAAATATATCTTCCGGAGCATGTTTTGTGGAAGGCTGCCCGTGTGGGAAAGGATGGAGTTTTTACTGAAGGTGTTCAACAAGTTTTTGAACAATGTGTAAGTATAAAATTATTTGTTTAATTAAATAAAAAGTTCTTGTTTATCTAAAATATTTATGCTTAACTCTAATATTGAATTTCAGGAGACTCTATCTCAGTCCTTAACTCTAACAGAAGACCAGGATTGCAGGAGCATACTGAGTCGAGTATTAAATGTTCCTGAGTATTCTGGTCGCGTGAGGGGTAAGGGATTTGGAGTCACTCCATCTGCCTTGTATAAGCGTCCAAAGACCAAAAATCCTAGCAATAGAGAGGTGATGGAAACGTTGGAATAATTGAGAGCTCAAGTTTGTGAACTGCAACAGGATAAAGAAAGATATATGTCGGAAAGGTGCGATTCAGAATTTAAAGATACTAGTGACAAGGATAGTATCAATTTTCAACAAAAAATTCTGGAGGTAATTATATTTATTAAATTAGCACAATTTTTTATATTGACATATATGCACAATAACAATTTCATATTATTTTTTTTTTGGTGTAGGGTATTTCACCTTGTCAGCTATATTTATCGGCACCGACAAATCGCCTGGTTGGCAAGGGAAAAGTGCATTACACTTTGGGAGACGTACTTCACCATAGACCGCGCCCTATTGATTTTTTGAAGGTTTCAATTGATATTGATTTAGAGCGGGAAGCGTTACTACCTATACCTGATGACGTTTCAGATGCAACATTGGTGGGGGACGCAATATGGTCGTATGTTGCATGGCCGTCAAACCTCATTGTCATAGATGACTCGGTATGTTGAAAACCATTATTAACATTTTAGTTTTCAAATATTTTACTTGCATATAAGTTATGTTATGCTTACTTTTACGTACATTTTATTTACATGGTATTGTTAGACTCCTACAAAATCCAAATCAAAAGATACAGGGATTGTGCGGCAAACCGAATCAGTTGCATCAAAAAAAGAGGTACATTGATATATATGCATTGAAAATGTTGATTCTATGATCCGAATTCAAAATCTTCATGATTTTATACTTTATGACTTATATGATTTTTAGATTCCTACACAAGAGGTGCAACAAGGGAGTAAGAACAAGAAGCCAGAATTAGCCAAGCCAAAAAAAGCTTCTATTCCTCGATTTCGGTAGTGCCTTGAAACAATTGTAGGCACAACGGATTTGATGGAAGGTGGTATCCATGAAATACCTATGGAAAAACGTATTTTTAGGGTTGCCTATTCAGAAACAATTAGGCATTGGTGTTATGAATTCATACATCAGGTAATCCATCAATTTTATTTAATTAATTGATCAATTTATTTACTTATTTCAATGAATATTCGAATGTTGATTATGTTTTTATTTCAGGTTCTTGTTTGAAAAATTGATGCTCCCGTGTCAATTGATAGAAAGATTCTCTTTCTTGTCTCCCAGCTGTGTCAACACAAATTTAATTGAGCGAACTGCAAGTTCGGTCAGAGATCACTTAGTAGATGCATTTATGCCCAACAAAGATACAGAGAAGTTGTATCTTTTAACATATAATACTGGCCATGAGTTAGATTTTCATTCTAACTTCCTTTATTATAATCTTTCGCATTTTTACGTTGTGTATAACATTTCCATCTAAACTTTTGTTTTATTTTACAGTGGACACTGGTTGTTGCTTGCGATTAATCCGATAAAAGAAATAGTCTATTATCTGGATTCGCTAGATGGTGATCAAACAAAATACCCGGAGATGAAGAAGATGATTGATACGTAAGTGATACGAGTGTTCTAAATATTCACGTGTGTATTTATTTATTTATGTGAGATTGTTCTAAATATTCGTTTACATTATTATAGAGCCATACACATATTTCGGTCACAACGACAAGCTAGAGTTCCAAAGAGCAAAGCAAACAACATTATATGGATAAGAGTGCAGGTATATTTTCACATTTCTTATTATAATAGTGATGCTACTTGATAACACAAGTTATACTATATATCCTGATACATATGCATACTTTTTTTCTATGTGTAGTGTCCTCGGCAGCGTAATGGTATAGATTGTGGTTATTTTGTATTGAGATTCATGAAAGAGATTATTCATTTGGACCAAATAGAGATTCCAATCATGGTATGGATTTATAAGTTATGATTTATTTTAAGACTTATTATCGGATATTTCATCTAAGTAATTACTTTTAACTAAATCATGCATATTATGTTATATTATGTAGTACTTTGATGAATTAAAGTGTGCCACTTACATGAAAGATAAATTGGAATAAATAAAGGAGGAATGGTGTCAATACATGGTTGAAATGAGAATTATATGAGGTATATTATTGTTTTTTTTTTGTGTTAGGTTTATGGAAGGTGTTGTATAGTTTTAGAAATTATTGAATAGTTTTGGAAGTTGATGTATAGGTGATGGAAATGGTGTATAAGGTTTAGAATTGGTGCATGTTTAGGATGTTTGGTGTAATTAGTTTTGGAAGTTGTAATTAGAATTTTGGATGTCTGTCATACCCCAAATTTTGACCACTAAGATTTTCCATCATTGTGCAAATCATCATCATAATATGGATGTACTTTCATGTCTCATCAATCTCCTCAAGGAATTATTGAGCATTCACTACTAACAAGCATTAGGGTTTAGGCACTCTTGGAGCTTAGACAAAGGATCAATCAAGAAATGACATGATATTCAACTTGTCTAAACTCTCAAACACCCATAAAGGATCAAGAGGACTCCCACATCAAGAATCAAGCACAAGGTTGCAGCATTCCAAGTGGATTAAGCCTTAAGATCGCCAGTGTCACCAAATTAGGGTTTTTCGTCGACCAAGGCCTCCAGATGGAAATTTTCATCTGGGCATGAGCCAATGCTTCAAAGAACAACCCAAGATACTCTAAGGGACCTCATAAACCCAATCATCAAGTCAATTTGACCTCAGGAGAGGCAGTCATCAAAAATCAGGAACTGGGGTTTCTTGACCTAATTCACCCCTAAGTTGACTTTTGGGACAAAACACGAGCCAAGACCTTAAGACATGATTTGAGGGTCTCTAACACACTACATTGATCCATTTATAACAATGAATTGATCCAAGAAGCTTGATCCACAAGCTTCAATTTCATCAGGACCACAGTTAGGGTTTCGCGGAAAAAGTCAACTGTACCTTTGACTTTTGACCAAGACATGCTCCCAAACCTTGGGAAATGATTCAAAACACCCTATAACACCTATGGAACATGTCCATCAAGTTTGATTTAGGTCAAGGACTTGGTTTCACAAAGGATTGCACAGTTTGGAATTCATCTGATAAAAAGTCAACTGTGCACAAAAGTCAAGTTTGACTTTTTGAGATTTTTCACAACTATGGTTCTTTGACCCTAAAATGATGTTAATGTGTGATTGTAATCATCATTCATCAAGAAAAAACAAAGAAAGTGGGGTAACTTGTAAAAGGGGTAACCATAAAAACTTAGAATTTTTCTAAGTTATGGAACAAAGTGGCTAGGGTACCAACTTCCAAGGATCATACACTACTACAAAACGCCCAAACAACAACGTGAGGTTTACAACGACATCCTATACACCGTTCTTATAGTGCGTACTGGATGCGCGCACATTATTTTAATTATAAATCTCAAGGGTATAATAACGGTTGTTATGGAAACCGTGGTGATACAATCTAGCTATCATGGGTTCGAACCTCATCGCCCTCAAATAGTTTATCCCTTTGACGTAAATGCTCCCTTTTTAAGTTTATTAATATTTAACTAAAAAATAATAATGATATCACGACGGCTTTTTCTTTAAACCGTTTTTACAAACTGTTATGTATTTTAAACACCAAGTATATATAAATTTATCTATTGAAAAAAGAAACAAGACGAAACAACCCTAACACCAACGCCATCACCATTGTCGAGAATAATACAACAACAACAAGAAAGTGTTCTACTTTAAGGTGTTGCAATGTCACATTTGACGACAAAATCATCCAAAGGTGTTTCTACGTCTTCTTACAGTGTAAAATATCGATCTGAAAATTTTTGTGGTTGTGATGGTCATATGGTTTCGTATCAATGCAAGAAGGGACAAAATAAAGAAAGGCTTTTTTGGAGATGTCCATTTTGGAGGAGCGATGAAACATGTAATTTGTTCATATGGGATGAAGACGTGGGAGAAAGAGATGGAAATGACGATGAGAGCATTATGAAGTCAGAGTTGGAAGTTGTGGGCTATCTGAAGGTTATGTATGAGGATTTAGAGAAAAAGAACAAGAATTTGAAGAACAAACTAAAATCAAAGATATTTTCTGGAAATATCAAGATGTTATGTTTTCTTGTCTCCTTTATGCTTAATGTTTACTTTGTCATGAAATGTAATAGTTGAATTAGGGTTTGAATTACATTGTTGATGTTTAAACTGCAGATCCATTGTGAATTACATTGTTAATGTTTAAACTGCAGATTCATTAAGTGAGAAGTTAAGGTGCACCTTTTCTTTTCTATTTATTTTAAATTTCATAAATAAAAGGGTTATCACTACGGTTCTCCTGGTCAACCGTAGTGATATATTTATAATAAATAAATACCTATCTATAGGGTTTTTATTTATTTTAAAATTCACAGATAAAAGGGTTATCACTACGGTTATTCTAGTTAACCATAATGATATATTTATAATAAATAAATACCTATCTATACGGTTGTTATTGCTAACGGTTGTGAAATAGTTTACCCATATATAAGCAAAATAACTTTCACTTAATTGACACTAACGCCGTTGCCTTCAAAGTGAAACCCTAGAACCCATTTTTTCTCTTCGTTTTCACCATTAGCCGTGAATCATACATTAAGGTATTCTTATTCTTCCATCTATTGTTGATATTTCCCATTATCTCCTTTGTTGCATGTTGTTTTTGTTGATTGTTCTCATTTTTTCATATTCGTTTTCACTACCCTAACAAAGACCATACTTTGGAAACTTCATAATGTTTGTGTTGCTATGGAAAAATGCATAAGAATCATGAAACTATGATGGAAACTTCATCCACCTTATACTTTTTTTTCATAGCATCACGAACAAGATGCTAGTAAATGAAGAAACAACAGTGTAAGCAAACTTTATCTAGTTTTAGAAGCAATGAAAAGAAATATAAGAAGTATGAAGCTTTTGAGTAAGCTTCTTCCTCCTTATATTTCTTTTTCATAGCTTCCCAAACTAGTTCAACATCATAATTGATTCCTATTTAGCGATTAGTTTCATTAAAAGGTGCGTTATTCCGGTTCCTCTCTTTACTCATCACTGGATTACGGCTTTAGGGTTTGTTTTCAACTGAGGATGCTCATTTTTGAAGTTTGCTTTGTTTCCTTTCAGGTTAAGGGGATGATACTGGGTGATGAGGTTGGTGGAAGCAAGCGTATTATATCAGTTTATAATTTCTGGATCTGGTATAGAATGTTGTTTGAGTTTATCATATTCTATTTACATTGTTTGTTTAACTAACCCTCACTTAAAGTTTGCTGGTGGTAGCAAGCGTATTATATGAGTTTATAATATATGGATCTGGTATAGAATGTTGTTTGAGTTTATTATATTCTATGTAGATTGTTTGTTTCACTAACCCTCACTTAAAATACATTCAGTTAATTTGACATAGATACTTATAATCTGCAAATTAAGTTGTATTTGAAAACCAACTTAAACAAACCATTGTTGTTTTCTGATTGCAACCCTCTCATTATTTATCTCACGTTCTTTTATATATAGATTATGGAAATTTAACTATAATCGAATATAGCGATATATTGAAGGAGTCAGATCAATAAACCATAATATATGTAAAAGAGCGTGAAATGCACGATCAGACGAATGCAATCAGAAAACAAAATTGGTTTGTTTAAGATGGTTTTCAAGAACAGTTTAATTTGTAGATTATAGACATCTTCATCAAATTGAATCCATGTATATTTATTTAGTGAGGTGTTTGGAAAACAAGCAATCTACATTTAATATAATAAACTTAGGGTACTTACAACAACGGTTATCTATTGTAACCGATATCATAAGTAATTTATGTTTTATATAATTTCGTTGTTGATGGGTTTCGAACCCAGAACCTAAGTGTATGTATCACAACGGTTTATTATCATAATCGTTGTGACATATGGCTCACGCCCTACCTTTCAATAATGGTTTCCAGCCCGTTGTAGAAACAACTAACTTACAACGACAATCTACATAACAACGCCTTCGCCCGCGTCATTATATGTCATTTCCAACCATTGTTAAATGGGTTTTTCGTAGTAGTGATAACTTGAGATCCAAGCAACCATTTTGGATGGTTCAAAGATGGATTTGTAGCTCTCATGGCATACTTTAAAAGTGTCAACTACACCTCATTCCAATTCCTCATAGATTTCAAGTTATGATTGGATCAAAATCACTAAAAACATGAAAATACATCTTTTCCAACACTTAGACAAAATTCTGTCCAAGACAAATTTTGTTGAAAACACCAAAACTTGGGGTATTTTTTCACATAGTTGCAAGCTGAATCAATTCAAGATATAAACATCAAAGTTGTTGTACATATTGCCTACAATCCAAGGAACTCATTGGCATGAAACAACTCAGCTTGAGCCAAGAGTTATGGCTGCTGCAAAACACCATGGCAAGGATGTCATGAAAAAATCAATTTGTATGTTTTCTTGCCTTACATGATTTTTGAGTCAAAGCCAATGATCACTATGCCAAATTCATCCAATCTGATCACAATCCATCTGATCCAACCAACAAACTTGGACTGAAATGCCAAATGCTTGTCCTTGAGAATTGATGAGTTTTGGCATATATGCATTGGATTCAAAGGGAATTAATGTGGAATAGTGCACTTTCAAGATTCTCACTCTCCTCAGTCAAGTTCTCTGATTAAATTATAATTAAAATGACTGAAGAATGTGGAATCAGTTAATACATATCTGATCTATTTGGGATAACTGTTACACCTAGTGCAACAGGCATTTATGCCAAGCCAAATCCATTTGAATGTGATCTCATCCAGCAGCCATTCACTATTCCTCTAAGACAAGAGTTGATCCACTATAAATAGAGGTCCTAACTGATCATTCAAACTACACCAAAGCATCTTACAACATTCCTTTCTCTCATTTCCTTCTTAAACTCCAAATTTCATTGTTCTTGAGAAAGCACTATCGGGTTTTGAGTTGGAGGCCAATGCAACTCAAACCAATGGTTCACACACATCACATATAACATATAGAAGGTGTCTGAACACTCACCTCCCATCTGTAACATCAAAATCACCAAATGGCCATCCAGTTGCACAAAACTCATGACTTGCTGCAGAAGGAATCAGGTTGATCAATCCAGAGGTTTTCCAATCAACCTAAGCATTCAAACACATCCATTGAGGTACAAGGAAGCTATCCAAATCGTTGGAACTCATCTGTAACACCTCCAAATCAAAATTCGATTCTCACTTGCAGAGGTAAAACTTGAACTCTCAAACTCAATGAATCATGCATCATAAACATGTTTTCTTGTTACCATTGTGTTTGTGGATGTTTGTAAATCATTTCTCCTCAATCAATTGTTATTTACAATTTGTGTAGAGGATTTCATTGAGTTCATGCCAATTTTAGGGTTCTTCAGGTTTTATTAGATTATGTTTTGATTCACTTGATTTCAATAAAATTGGGTATTGCCAATGTGTTCTCATCTGAAAACGCATGATTTTCATATTTGGATCGTGTGAAATGGTTGAGAGATGAATGAGATGTGGGCCTTCACGTATCTGAGCTTGAGGTTAAAGATGGCCATGGTGCCATGCTTCAGAAATTGAACTTGTTTTACTATATAATTTTCCTTTGCCATATATTAAATGAATTTGCATTTGGCCCCAATGGTTGATCAGCTGGTTTGTGAGTATTGGCAAGCGAGAGGTATGGGATTCGAATCCCCCTCGCCCCAGACCTCTTTTTTATCACTTATTTGATTTTTATTATATTTCATATTATTTTTTAAATGATTTGGAAAATTAATAACTCTCTCAATTTTAATCATTTTTCATAGGTTCTTTTTGTAAAAAAATACAAAAATGTTGACATATTTTATTCCACAAAAAAATCAGATTTATGTTATTTATTTAATATAGTTGGTATTTTTGTAAATAAATTCATTTTTATTGTTTTTAAACCTTTTAAAAATGAATATTCATCTTAAAAATCAAAATCAAATGAGTCCTAAATCATCTTGTGATTAAAACCTCATTTTTCAAACCTTAACCAAAAATCACAAGTAGTTTATTTAGACTTATTTGGTATTTTTAACATTTTATTCATTTTTATTAAAAATATTACTTTTAAAAGAAAATGAAATTAGGGTTTCTTTGATTTTCACCCTAACAAATCTTTTTCAAACACTTTGGGCCTCTAATAGAGTGTAAGAACCAACCCCTTTTGAAAACCAAAATAATTTGGGCATCGGTCATCGTATAAGACCCACTGTGTTTTCAAACCTCGGCGCGATCGCCATTTTTAAAATAAAACAATTGGGCCTCTCCTTGAGCTATAAGTCTTATTCCTTTTCTTAAAAAACACTTTTGGGCCTCTAATAGAGTGTAAGTCTCACCCCTTTGTAAATAATACCTTTTTGGGCCTCACACATTGTATAAGTCCCTCTGTATATTTTCAAACGTTCGGCGCGATCGTCGGATTTTTAACAAAATCAACTGGGCTTCTCCTTGAGCTATAAGACCCATCTTTATTCATTTTCAAACTCTTTGGGCCACTAATAGAGTGTAAGACCCAATCCCCTTTTGACCAAAACTTATTGGGCCTCAGTCGTTGTATAAGTCTAGATACGATGTCCAAAACAACAGTACAATCACTGTTCAAACCTTGGGCCTCTCCTTGAGTATAAGCCCCGACAATTTTTTCACAAATAACTCCCTTTTGATTTAGGTTAAAATATACAGTTGTTATCAAAACTTTCTTTAATTTCTCTTAACAACTAACAATACAGCATGGAAGCTCGCTCACCTGTAAGTTTTAACAACTTTCATTTACTCGCTTTAATATATATAACTGTATTGTGGGAAGCGGGGCATGGTTAGTCTTCTTTCATTCTTTTAAATACATTTCAGATATATATATATATATAACTGTATTGTTGGAAGCTGCGCATGGTTAGTCTTCTTTCATATCCTTTTAAATACTTGTCATATATCAACTGTATATATACTAGTATAGTTATTTAGAGTTTTCCCCGACAACTAGGTCTAGAACCAGGTAAAGCCCTGTTGGTCACTCTTTAAATAAAAACAAAACTAGATCCCCATAGGATTTCTAGATACAGTCTTTCCTTCTCTTGGGGTTAAACAATATGGAACAAAGAGAAAGGTAGTATTCTCGGTGAACCTTTTCTTAGACTGTCACCCTTAGAAATTGTCAAAGAAATTCTACTCCTCGGAGTTGATCTATTCTCTGTGAATAACATCTCTTGAGTCTCTTCCAAGCCCTCTAACTTTCCTGGAATGATCTCTTCTCTGAGAATTGCATATCTTGAACTTCTCTTGGTTTGGGGACCCACAGGCTTCCTAAAAGTATCCCCGCCTCTTCTTGGACTTTGTACAATGACCCTTCGGCTTCTTAGAAGTTCTCATGCCTTCTCTTGGGCTTAATACAAGGACCCTAAAGTCCTCTTAAAGGTATAAGACAGAACTTAGTCATCCTTTGCTAGAGCAGTCTTTCCAGTGTCAAATCACAGACCAATTTAGGGTTGATTCCCATCCCTTAAAAACACCCGCCTCCTCCTGGGCATCGTACAAAAGATAAAACTCTTCAACACCAATAGACTTGGACAGTCTAATCCCCTGGAGTCTCAAAGACATTCTCAAGTTCCTTACAACCATAGAAAGAAACCCCGGGCATTCTGGATCGATCTCTAGCAGAAACCCATCCTCTCTCATGAGAGTTCCCCGACCAGGGTCACCACTATCTCAAATCAGAACCTCAGGGTATCTGACATCTCAACTCTTATGTAACCCTCAGCAAGAGTTGATTCCCCACTTGGACCTTCCTAAGGATCTCAATTATCCCTGGGAAATGATAGCCTCCTCTTAGGCTTTGTATAAGGATCTTTCCTCAGCGGAAAGCTAGCCTCCTCTTAGGCTTCGTATAATGATCCTTCCGCAGCGAAGTCAGCCTCCTTTTGGGCTTTGTACAAATGATTCTCCCCAGTGGAGCTAACCTTTCGAGACTCTCTTGTTGAGTCAAGACCCTTTTTTCCTCAATCTCGGGCTTCGTACGAGACATCAAATCAATCTCTTGTTGAGTATAAAAGACTCTCTTGTTGAGTCAGTCACTTTTCAGACTCTCTTGTTGAGTCGAGCATTCTCTTGTTGAGTCAATCCCTTTTAGCCTCTATCTCGGGCTTCGTACGTGACAAATAAAAACTCTCTTGTTGAGTCAGAACCCCTTTAGCCTCTATCTTGGGCTTTGTACAGGACATAAATCTCCCTCTTTTGAGCTTGGGACATATATCTTCTCTAGCTGAGTCATTTCCTCCTAGCCTTCCTCTAGGCTTTGAGGAATGATTTCCCCAAGCAGAGTCAAGCTCTTTTAGCCTTAATCTTGGGCTTTGTACAAGACAAATAATACTCTCCAGCAGAGTTAAACCCTTTTAGCCTCCGTCTCGGGCTTTGTACAAGACACATAAAATATCCTCACCAGGGTCAGATAAATTTCCCATTTTCAGCCTCCGTCTTGGGCTTTGTACAAGACACATACAAATTCTCCCCAATGGAGTCAAAAAGCTCTGTATAAGCATTTCCCCAACGGAGTCCATTCTTCTTAGCTTCCTTTAAAGCTTTGAGAATTGAATTCCCTTTAAGCAGAGTCAAAACCCTTTTAGCCTCAATCTTGGGCTTTGTACAAGACAGACAAAATATTTCCCCGGAGAAGTCAAACTTTTAGCCTCCTCTTAGGCTTTGTATAATGATATCCCCAAAGAGTCAGTCTCTTTTTTAGCCTCGATATTGGACTTTGTACAAGACAGATAAAACACTCTCTCGTTGATTCGGTCTTATCTAGCCTCCTCTTAGGCTTTGTATAAAGAAATCCACTGGCCAAATCAATTAACCTTTTAGCATCAACCTTGTGCTTTGATCAAGGCACACAAAAATCAACAATCCTTCTTTAGAGATGACAAATTCTCTCTCAGTCATAAATTTTTACCTTCAATCTTGAGCTTTGAACAAGACACCAAAACATCTGTTTCCTCCCTTAGAATATGAGGAACTATGATTGCTCTGATTTCCCTATTTCATTTAAATGGGAATACGTAGGCATAAGATTGCGAAATCTTAGCGAGCACATTAATAAAAAACTCTAGGTCCAGTACCTTCATATCAATCAAAACTTAGGTCTAGTACCTTACCAAAACAATCGGGAGTAACCCGAACTCAAATCAAAATCTCACTCACTCTCTAATCTTTCCCAAGAAACTTTCCCAACCCCATCAGCAGATAAACACTATCAATTACAAAGCGAGACCTAAAAGCTAACATCCTGTGGATAACCACATATAGGATGGGTAATTGATAACTACCCATTGTATAACCTGACCCCGGACCCTCCAATCTCTTTTAAGCGTTTGTTCAGTTAAACATTCGCGTGCAAGGTTAGTTTTAAATACCTTTCCTTTCCCTTCCAGCTTCACGGGACAAATAGGAAATCAGAAAGTAGCACCCTTTCTCCTTGAGGAGGAAAACCCAAACTTCAGCGATAAGGTGGTCGCGTCACCGACAAAAATCTCTCGCTGCAATGTCTACTTGGATGTATGAGATATGTATTGAGTTATATATATATAACGGTTATTTTGGTGAATGAGGTTTGTGTTGAAATATATATAATGGTTATTACAGTTTATGTGTTGAATTTTAATCGTATACAAGGCCTATTGTTGAATTATAATGGTATACAAGGCCTATGTGTTGAATTATAATGGTATAAAAGGCCGTGTGTTGAAATAAATGCTTGTGTTGAATTATACAGGTTTATTATACAGGTTTGGGTATAAAAAAGATGACTTATGGAAAAATACACAGTAGACATCACTTTAGCATATAAAATGCTCCAAAATAATTGATTTTTAAAAAAATGCTTTTAAAAAGCACTTTTATAAAAGACATCGCTTTTTAAAAAAAGCGCTGCCTAAAGGGGGTCATAACGTATACATAAGACAACGCTTTTAAAAGCGTTGCTAAAAGAGGCCTACGAAAGCTCTTTTCCTTGAAAGGCGCTTTTAAAAGCGCTGCTGAAGGGGGTCATACGAGAGTGCTTTACTTCGAAAAAGCACTGCTATATGGGGGTCCTTCGAAAGCGCTTTTAAAAGCGCTGCTAAAGGGGGTCCTAAGGGGGACCTAAGACAGCGTTTTTCAAAAGAAAAAAACGCTACCTTTACCTACAGCAGCGCCACCTTTGGCAGCGCTTTTAAGAGCTGCTAAAGGCCAAAATAAGGGCTGCTAAAGTCTTTTTTGGCATAGTGGATCCCCAAAAAAAATGGGGCATATGCGCGAAGAAGGGGTACTGTAAGCACAATATATTTATCGGTGTTTTTTGGATCAAAGTGTAGCGTCGACAACAGTAGCTTCATGATTCAAAAAAGGTTTAGCATGTATTGGAAGTTTGTTCACATGTTGATCCTGCATGTTGAAGTCAAAGTATGCTCAAGTATGCAGTAGTCGGAATGCTAGGATTCTGAGAATGTCGGTCGAATTGGGCCTTTTTTGTAAGCCTAGTTGTTAAGTTATCTTGTAGCCTAAGTTAGCTTAGTATTTTATAAATACACTAGTTCTCTTAGGTTGTTGAGAGAGGTTAATTATTGTTATTTACTTGTAATATTTAAACCCTTATTGTGTTTGTTCAAAAAAGTCAATCTTTGTCATATTTTGGTTTGTTCTTAACGACATCAATTCACAACATTAACTTATCAATCCCTTTAATTTAGACTAAGATCTTGCGACTCTTTGATGCTCATGCATTTTTAGGGAAATTTGAGGATTAGGCCATGGTTCTTCCTGGTCTGAATGATCGAATTTACAGACAATTTCCTTTATGTCGGTTTCCAGTCTATGATACCCACTTTGAGTGCCATTTGTTGTCGATCTTGATGTTGGCTCCTTCGATAACATTTCCCCCTTATTTGAATCACATTAGAGCATTTAAATATCTTGTGTGACTTCCTTAAGATAAATCATCGCACTTCGGCGTTCTACTCCATATTCCATGTTACTTTGGATTTTACTTGTAATAAGCATGGTTTAGTGATTTTTAGTTGATCTTTCTCTATATTCTAGTCATTTCCTCTACCTATCATTTTATGGTTTTCTATGTGAAGTCTCAAGCTTCCCATTAGTCTTCATGTCCTGTTAATGGCTCTTTCCAACCATATTTTTTCAATTACAGGTTGAATGACCATTTCACGATTTAACAAAAGGAGTTTCACTTTGGCCTTGATAAAATGAACGATGGAGACTTGATTCTTTGAGCGAAGGGGTTCCCATATGGCTCATTGACTCTATATCCTTGATTTTTGATGCAAGATACCATACTTGGGTTGATTTTGATGTATTTTTTTGGAGTTCTTTATTTATACCAGTACTAATTCTTTTATTGATGCATTTTTCGCTAGCACGTACATGAAGATGGTTGGTTTATACCCGAGTGAATCGCACACTCAAAGATAACACAGAGTTGCCACCGAACTTTATTTAGTCCCAAAGGACAGGGAAAATATCGATAAAACCAAAGGGGAAAAGAAACAAGAACGAGGGTCGGTTATGTGAAAGGAAGGTACTAGCACCTAATGCATCTGTCGTACTCGACGGGAACCATTTCATTTACTTCTAGGATTGGATGGGTTATCTATCTAAAGGCTTCTAGCTAAAAAACAAGAGGAGAGAGAAGAGAAGAGAAGAAGGAAAGAAAGTGCTCATGGAGGATTGGGGCCCTCGTGCCTACGTACCCTCAATGAGGAAATCAGAGCGTCGTAGTTCAGAGGAACCAGGGAAAAGAAAGGAGAAATGGAAGAAAGAAGGGTGGAAGAGTGGAAGTGTGCTCGCCAAGATCATCGCGATCTCGTGCCTACGTATCATACATTCGAAAGAATGTAGAATCAGAGCTTCCGTAGTTCGGGGAACTAAGACGGAAAAAGAAAAAAAGAAAGGAAAGTGGTGTCAAAACCAAGAACAAAAGAAAGAGAGAAAACTTCGACGGGGAAGTAGAAGAATGGTGTCAAGGAAAAGATAGTAACTGAGCTGAGGATAACGTGCAAGAATGGTGTAGAAACCACAAAGATAAAAGAGCAAAAAGAAAAGAAGGGACTCCACTGGGGAGCAAGAGAATAGAGTGCCAGTGCTAGGGATAAAGTGCAAGAATGGTGTCGAAACCAAGAAGATAAAAGAGCAACCGAAAGATAGAGACTCCACTAGGGAGTGAGTAAAAGGTGTGGTACTGAAACCTAGACAACGGGTGTAGGACCAAGCGAAGGTTGTGACCCAAAGGACGGGTGTGGGACCAAGTGAAGGTCGTGACCCAAAGGACGGGTGTGGGACCAAGCGAAGGTCTTGACCTAAAGGACGAGTGTGGTACCAAGCGAAGGTCGTGACCCAAAGGATGGGTGTGGGACCAAGCAAATGTCGTGACCCAAAGGAGTTCGGTTACGCTGACTAAACAAACAGTACTCAAACGAAGAAAGGGTATTTGAACCAAAAGAAGGTTACTAACCCAAGGGTGCAAGTATTCGAACCAAGAGAAGGTTGCTAACTGCTGGGGATTTGGTTTTAACAGAAGAACTGTGATTAACCAAAAAGAAACGAGTGATTAACCAAGGGAAGGTGATTAACTCAAAAGAAGTTCAATATATTAATAGAGTGGGTGCGGTTAACTGAAAAGAAATACATGGGTGATTAACTAAGAGAAGGTGATTAACCCAAGAGGAAACTCAGTGTGTTAACAGATAGACTGTGATTAACTGAGAAGACGTGCAAATTGGTGTTTTAATTGACAGGTAGTGGTTAACTAATCAAAGGGAGAAGAATCAAGAGCAAAAGATTGCGAACTCCGCTAGAGTTTCGGTGTTTAACAGGAAGACTGTGTTTAACTGAAGGAAATATGATTGTTGGGGGAAGAAGAGCAATGATGTTAACAACATGACTGTGATTAACCAAGGATGCAAATGATCAAGACTCCGATGGGGAGTCAATGAATTAGGATCAAGTACATGAATTTGTGCACAAAAATTACATGAATTAGGATCAATTAATCATCAATTAATCATCAATTGAAAGCATGAACATGTATATCAAAGATCAAACAATCACATATCTAATCGAAACAAAAAATGTTGAAACTATATCGTAAACGTACAAAAAGTGAACGAAACGATAAGTTAAGTGAGAGTTGACCAACCTACAAGCCGGAGGTTTGGCTTGGTGATTGTTGCAAGTGAAATGTGATGAATATAAGTGAAGAAAACTAGAGAAAACTAGAGAATCCAACGCTTGCACTTTGAACCTTAGCGAAACCGAGCAAATTTCGACGAAAACTTCGAAATGAGAATTATCACCGAAGAAGCTTGAATTAATCACTTGAGATGAATCCAAAAGCTACTGAAGCTCCACAAAATCCAGTAGAATGGAAAGATGATGAAGGTTAAGCTCAAGAAAAAGCATTTTCAAGGTGAAAGTAGCTTTTCTTCAATGCTGAGTTAAGAGCTTTAGTGTGGTTTGGTGAAGATGAAGTAGAATGTATAGAAGTTGCAGCAAAATGGAGAGAGAAATAAGAGAATTGAGAGTGAAGAAAGTGTGAATTTGTGTGAATGATTGTGGAGGAGTTGCAAAATGGTGAAGCTTTGTTTTTATAGAGTTTTGGTTCGGAGTGTGAGAGGTTTGGAATTAGGCTAGGAGCTAGCTCTGGGTGGTTTGGAATTAGGCTGGGAGTTAGTTACACTTGAATCATCGATTCAAGGTGGTTAACTCGGTTAGTTGGGATCAACTCGGTAACAATCCCAATGTGAGCTCCAACATCCAAAGGTTGATATGCTTGGAAATCAAGGAACATGGTGCACTTAATTTAAAGTGAGGCATTAGAATAAATGTAAGTGGAGTGTCTTGAATAGTCTTGAAATGTCTAGAGATGTCTAGAATATTCCACATGGTGCTAGAACACTATAGAATCAAAGACCAAAGAGTGTGCATAGTTGCGGTCCCAAAAATGCAGCAGAATTTGTAAACTGACACAGGGTAATCGATTATCCTATTTGAGTAATCGATTACTCTAGCCAATTTTGCTTGAAAAATGGTGTTGTGGCCCCGGTTTCGATTTTGCACCTCTTGTTTTGATAAATAGGCATGGAAATCATTATTTTGTGCTCATTTTGATGATTTGATGACCTTGTGAGGATGTGATTAATCGGGCTTGGAAACCTGAATATACCTGCAACCTAAAACATAGAGAAAAAGTGTGAATGTGTATGCCAGCGATGCGGATGCATATGCTTATGCAAAAGGAAAAAAGGGAGGTCAAATTTTGGGTTACGACAGCTGTGCCTATTTAATCCACTTGGACATGAATGTACGAATTGCGCTAGCGTTTCAATGATTCAGGGTAAAAGGGGATTAATTAAAAGAGTAGCTCAAAAATTTGGCCGACGGCGACAAAAGAGAGTTGTGAGTGTGAAAAGAGTGTTTGAAGTTTGGCTGAAGAATCTGCTGTGGAGATGAATCAGGCCAAAAGAAAGGGAGCATGCTTGATGCATATGCTATGCATGCGTTCTACATGATACTTGATATCATGTCATGTGACAACAAAGGTTAAAGTAAAGTGTGGTGTAAGTTTACAGGTTCTAGACGGTTTTGGACGGACCAAAGAATTGAAAAGGTTCCGGAAAGGTTTTCCAGCCGAGGAATGGACTTTGAAAAAGTTTTCCAGAAGAGAAATAGTCTTTGGAAAAGTTTACCAGACGAGAACTGGGGTTTAGAAAAATGCGCCAGACGAGAATTGGATGATTTAGACGGGAACTGACTACCAGACGAGAACTGGAGTTTGAAGAAGTTGGCCAGACGAGAACTGGATGTTGCAAAGGTTGCTAGACGAGCACTAGATTTTCGTAAAAGTAGGTCAGACGAGCATTGACTACCAGACGAGGACTGGGTTTTGAAAAAAGTCTGTCTGACAAGAACTGGAAAAGTTTGAATAAATAAGATGAGAACTGACTGGATTTTGTAAAGATTGGTCAGACGAGAACTAACTACCAGACGAGAACTGGGCTTCGCAAAGATAAGCCAGACGGGAACTGACTATGAGGACTGGATTTTTTTTTTAAGGGACATTGTCAAACGAGAATTGACTACCAGACGAGAACTGGATTTGAAAGAAACAGGTTAAACGAGTATTGACTACCAGACGAGAACTGGATATTAAAGGGAAAGGTCAGACGGGAACTGACTACCAGACGAGAACAGGATTTTGATATGACAAGTCAGACGAGAACTGATTACCTGACGAGAACTGGATTTTGATGAGACAAAGTCAAACTAGAATTGACTACCAGACGAGAACTGGATTTGAAAGAGACAAGTCAGCCGAGAACTGACTACCAGACGAGAACTGGATTTGAAAGAGACAATTCAAACGAGAATTGACTACCAGACGAGAACTGGATTTGAAAGAAATAAGTCAAATGAGAATTGACTACTAGACGACACCTGGGTTTTGATTGGGATGTGCGTTTGAACCTGTATGGCATAATGCTCCATCTTGATGAATATGCTATGCGTTTGAAAATGCAATGCTATACGATGATGATTGCAGAATGTCAGTGATCGGGTTTTTGAAGTGATGTCAAGTATGACTGTGCTTATGTCAAGGCTTCATGCTATACCGATGAATGCTATACAACAGTGAAGCGACATGATTAATGCATGAGACCGGCCTGTGCAACAATTCTAGTGTTTTTGTTGTGAGAGGGGAAAGAGTTGAGGTTAGGGTGCAGCCATAAAGACGTGATTCCTCGACACCTAGTTCAGGATCATCAGTTGTTGACGCACCGCTGCTCTTGCCTCAAAATAAGGAGAGAACATACATCTTGGTAGCCTGTCTCTGCTTCAGTCTGTTGGGTATCTACATGGATTGCCCCAGTCACACGTTGACTTGCCCCCGTGTAACAGAACAGTATGCCCCTAATTAACCGTCTCTTTGGAGAGGTTGATTTCTTGTGCTCTTGAGATGGTTTACCCCAGTATGAGCTCTGAAGTGCTTTTACCCCTGGCTGATCGGTCTTTGGAGGAATGCCCCTGACTAACTGATCGTTGAGATTTGTCGAGTCTTGACGTGATTAGCCCGGATTGACTGAATCCTGAGGTGGCTAGGCCCTTTTTGCTCAACAGAGTTTTTAGGCGTTTTGCCCCTTGAGGTGATCCCAATTTCCCTTGTGGAAACTTTATTGATGTCAAGTGCTTGTTCGCAAGTAAAAAGTGTTTGTTTTGAAAATGATAATGCTAATTCCATGAATATGTTAGTTTTGAAATCCAAGTGTGTTCACTAAGATTATGACATATAGTGACAGGGTCACCGTTTAAAATGTCATGTCAATACCAGCACAAGTGATAAGCCAATCTTTGGGAGTCAGTTTTAACATGATTTTACTGTCGTGTGCTTTTGAAATAAACCCTGCTTCAGTTAGGTCTTTTAAGGGTTGTAATGTGGCCTGGTTTTGGTTTAAGAAAGAAAGGATATAAGGCTCAAATTTTATTTTAACCCACCCATTCTCCTTGATGTTCTCCAATCCTACATTCAACTAGTTTGACACAAGCGTTCACCTTTCAAAAAGGGTTTTGAATGATGGAAGTGACGGTAAAGGAACCGACCAGAGTTTTGGAGAGGCAGTCACTCACCTTTGTTTTTGTCACATTTGATCACACGAACTTGTTCTTGCTGGTGATTTTTCTTTTTTGATTCTCTGTTTTGTTCTTTTTGTTTTCCCTAAGGTTTGCGTAGGCTAACTATTTTGAATTTACAATCTACCGGGATGCCCTAATTTTTGCCTAAGTCATTTGTTTTTGACTTAGCGGGCTTTTTGTTTTTGTTTTTGTTCTCCTTATTTTTGTGATTTTGATTTTTTTTTTTGAACAAATCGTGTGACATGTATGTGTTTGATTTGTAAGGGTGGGTTGTGACTGCCTCGCTCCTTTGATCGGTGAGGGACAACCAATGTAGATTTGTGATTTTTCCGACCTCTTGCGAGGGATAGGACGTGGTTGATCCTCAAAATGGGGTACTCCTCTTTTTTTAAATTTGAACGCTTGGTCAAACTAACTGAAGACTACCCTGCCCCTGGTTAAGATTGAGGGTTTTATGTGTATAGAAAGAAACTCCTACTTCAAGGCCCAAAGATGTTGACTAGGGATTATCTTCCTTATACATTCGGTGTTTGGGAATTTGAACAAATGCCTTACATCATCAGCAAGGTTTTATTCAAAAGCATACAGACAATGATCTCATGTCTTTTTGATTTCATCATTCTCTTTTTGATTTTGCTTGATCAAATATGTGATACAGATGAAAAGTATGAGTGAACACGAATGAATTTATTCAAAACATGCATATTCATTTCATTATTGTCATCATTCGAAAACACACAAGTTTTAGAAGTGAACAATGTTTGACAAAAAGATTACAAAATGGAAATGATGGAATGTCACAATGATTGCCAATATTGAAGAAGTTCTCTCAGGCTTAATCAATTATTTCAAGGGATGTTTTTGGAGTCTTGGCCTCTACACAGACAAGGGATTTCTATTCACCCACAGTTTCTCACCTTGAATAGTTAAAAGCTTCTTATCGATCAACTGTTGTACTTTAGCTTTGAAAGCGTTGTAATCCTCAGTCAAATGCCCAGCCGACCCAGCATGATATCCACATTGCACATTGGGATCATAACCAGGTGGGAATGGTTTTGGTGGAGACTTCAGAGCTTTGGGAACCACCAGCGAGTTCTGAACCAGATATGGGAGAAGTAGATTGTATGTCAGAGGAATTAGATATAAAGGAGCATTCCTTCGTTCTAGATTGTTTCGGGGTTTGCGCGGGTTCTGGCGCTCTCGGCCTGGGGCTTGCTGATTATGTGCCTGAGGAGGCTGTTGATATTGGGTTGCAGCAACATGCGAGAATGAATAGTACGACGTAAGAGCCAGAGGTGCTTGAGGATGAATCTGCGGAGTAGCATATTGCGGGAACACTTGAGCAGGGTGCATTAATCTAGTATTAACCGTATGATTAAAAGTCTGACCAAATGGGATCTAACATGGAGCATAGGGTGCCCCAGGATAAGCAACTGGAGGTGAAACAGCAGAGGGTGCCCTATAATAGGTAAAAGACATTCCAGAGTTAGCTGACTGAAAACCTTGGTAAGGGTATTGCCCAACAGGTTGAACAGCTGGAGGAATCTGCACATGAACAGGAGGACATTTATTCTAAAATTTTGCAGATGTTTAGGCAATCCCAGATGCAGACTTCTGACAAGACTTCTCAGTAAAGCAAAGCAACTTCTGATCGAGGAGCTCTTGGACTTTGTTCTTACATACAACACAGGCTTATGTAGAATGCCCCACATATCCAGCATGGTATCCACACGTGGCATTATGATCATGCTTAGGATGATAAGGGAACTTGGCTGGCTCGATCCCTTTAGGAACAATTGCCCCAGCATGAACCAGAATAGGCAATATATGCCTGTAAGTTACGGGAATTAGATCAAGACGGGGACATCTCCTCCCTTGATTTTCATTCCCATTGCTCACTTGCTTATGCCTCTGTTTCTGATTGCCTTTAGTGGTCTTCTGATTAGGCAAGGGGTGAACCGGCAGGTTGCTTGCATCCACATTCATGGTCTTATCCACCTTTGGTCCATTCTAGGCTTGCTCATCCTTTAGAACCTGATCCGAGGAGTTCAATATCATACTGTCCAAAAGTAGTTCCACAACCATGTCAACCTTACCTTCCTTGTGCATTGTATTCTCATATCCAACATGTCGGTGAATCGTTGTCTTTGGGCTGATGAAGGGAAGAAATTGAGCTTTCTCTGGTTTGGATGTATGCAATGCAAATGTATGTATGCACATGTTGTTTAAGCAGGTGGAATGCAAATGAGATATGCAACACCCAATGATGCAAAGGGTTAGATGATGCAACAATACCACATACACATGGTGATGCAATAACTCAAGTTCAAAATTTAAGCATACATGATGATGCAATAACATTATGCAATAATGTAAGTTAGAGATGCAACATCTTCTGGATAATCTGCATATGTAACTCTGTGTTGGTGCGAAGATCTAACGTGCGTGAGAGAAAAAAGGTATGAAGTGGCTTGTTTTCCTGCAAAAACACCCATCCCCCTCACAGGTGTGATCTAGACACAACAAGGTGGTCCCTAGAAAAGGTCGCCCAAACCATAGGACTCAGAGTGAAAACACCCTGCCGTAGTGAATTCTCACAGGACGGAAGTATTCTCAAGCGAATCACAATCTAGGATGTGGCTCTCGTGGTAACCCAACGCGCAAAACGCAGGCCTCACGACTATCCACGTTGTAGCCTATGTGTATACTAAGCCCGGTGTTAGGACTTTTCTCTCCAATAATATCTACCCATCTGTCATACCCAAAATTTTGACCACTAAGATTTCCCATCATTGTCCCAATCCTCATCACAAAATGGAGATACTTTCATGATTTGAGGGTCTCTAACACACTATATTGACCCATTTTCTACAATGGATTGATCCAAGAAGCTTGACTCACAAGTTTCATTTTCATCAGGACCACAATTAGGGTTTCGAGGAAAAAGTCAACTGTACCTTTGACTTTAGACCCAGACATGCTCCCAAACCTTGGGACATGATTCAAGACACCCTATAAAACCTATGGAATGTATCCGTTAAGTTTTATTTAGGTCAAGGACTTAATTTCAACAAGGATCGCACAGTTTGGAATTCATCCGATAAAAAGTCAATTGTGCACAAAAGACAAGTTTGACTTTTTGAGATTTTTCAAAATTATGGTTCCTTGACCCTAAAATGATGTTAATGTGTGATTGGAATCATCATTCATCAAGAAAAATCAAAGAAAGTGAGTTAACTTGTAAAAGGGGTAACCATAAAAAATACTTAGAATTTTTCTAAGTTATGGAACAAAGTGGCTAGGGTACCAACTTCCAAGGACCATAACTTGAGATCCAAGCAACCATTTTGGATGGTCCAAAGCTGGATTTGTAGATCTCATGGCATACTTTAAAAATGTCAACTACAGCTCATTTCAATTCCTCATGGATTTTTAGTTATGGAGTGATCAAAATGGCGGAAAACACAAAAGTGACATTTTTCCAACACTTAGTGAAATTTTCACTAAGTCAGAATCTGCCTTATTTTTTTCCAAATGTAGAGGCATTTTTCATTATAATTCCGGTTGACTCAAAACTAAATTTGGACATCATGTTGAAATAGGATATGTCAGCTTTCCAAAATTTCCACGAACTCCATCAAAATCCATCTGAGCTAGGAGTTATGACAGCTGCAACATGCCTTGCTGCAAACTATCTTGGCAAGGAAAATTTGTGCATTAGTGCTCGAATTACTCAAATTGTGCACGTTCAAGCATGGTTATCCATCTGCACACCTCAAGGGGGAACAACTAAGGGACAAGCACTGGTCCATAAGCCTCCCATGTCTTTGGAACTACATATAGGTTTGGCACCCCTAAAAGCTAAAGATGCCTTAAGACTCCAATTTTGTTTTGAGGCATTCCATGGATGCTTAGAGGTGGCATGTATCAGAGAAAAGATGAAAACTTTAGTCAAGCCTTATCCTTGAATCATAGAACTATAGGCCCGTGCTGTAATCTCAAGTCAATGGCTAGTGGAGACTTGAGATTCCATTTGATCCACATTGGCCAAAGGCCTGCTGTAGTTGCCATTCCCTATTCCTTGCAAAACAAACTTGACACACTATAAATAGACCTCATTTCTGATCAGTTTGAGTACACCAAAGCACCCAAACTGATGCTTTCCTCAAAATTACCTCTTTCACTCCAAATTTGCCTTCTAACTCAAGTCACACACACACCTCACATATAACATATAGAAGTTATCCAAACTCTCACATAACATCTGAACACCAATTTCACAAAATTACCAGCCATCTGCACAAGCTTTTGACAGATTTGCAGTTGAGGTGCCAAATCAAGTTCCAGCTCAATTCAATCCACTTCAAGCATTCAGACACGCTTCATAGCACCTAGGAAAGCTGTCCACATCATTGGAACCAAGCTGTAACACCTCCAACCTAGAACTCGGTCGCCAGCTGCAAGAGGTAAGCCTCAAGTTGGTCATCTCATGATTCATGCATATTTCCTCGCACAATAATTTTGCCATATGTTCATAATCATGTATAGAGTGTTTCCCCTCAATTAATTGCTTTGTATGAATCATGTATGGAATTTCTTAGCCTTCATGCAGAAATTAGGGTTCTTGAGGTTTCTCTTTGATTTCTTATTCCATGCTTAAAATAAATGAAATTAAAGACCATAGACATGATCGTGAGGTGAAAACGAGTAGATTGATATATGGATGTGTGATTTCATCAAGTATTCAGTGATATTGGCGAGAAAATGCAAATCTGGGCAAAACAGAGCACGCGGGCAAAACCAAGGTGTTCTTGGCGCCCTTTTTCAAACTTTCAAATATTTGAATTTTGTGATTTTATTTAATTGATTCAAAAATTAATTTCTCTCTGAATTTTAATGATTTTGAGTTGATCCTTTTTTTAATAATTCACAAAAATGTTAAAATATTTTATTTTACAAAAATTTCCCAAAAATATTATTTATTTCATATACTTGGTATTTTTGAAAAGAATTAATTTTTATTTGTTTTTAACATTTAATATATTTTTTCCTTCTTGATTTTCCAAACTTAAATGGTTTTCAATCATTTTGTGGATAAAAACATGATTTTTGAAACATTGATCCAAGATCACCACTCATTTTTCACATGTTTTCAATAATTTTTATTAATTTTTAAACAAAATTATTTCCATTTTTAAACAAAATTAGGGTTTTGATTGATTCCACCCTCATCAAATCTTTTTCAAACACTCATGGGCCTCTAATAGAGTGTAAGTCCCATCCCTTTGTAAATAATACATTTTTGGGCCTCACACATTGTATAAGTCCCTCTGTATATTTTCAAAAGTTCGGCGCGATCGTCGCCTTTTTACAAAATCAAATGTGCTTCTCCTTGAGCTATAAGACCCATCTTTATTCATTTTCAAACTTTTTGGGCCTCTAATAGAGTGTAAGACCCAATCCCTTTTTAACCAAAACCATTTTGGGGCCCCAGACATTGTATAAGTCCCTCTGCGTTAAAAAAATGTAGGCGCGATCGCCATTTCGAAACGAAAAATCATCTGGGCCTACCCTCGTGTTGTAAGTCCCATTTCTTTTCTTTTAAAACACCTTTTGGGCTTCTCCTTGAGTTGTAAGACCCAACCCTTTTGTAAATAAACCTTTTTGGGCCTTAGACATTGTATAAGTCCCGATTCGGTATTCAAAACAACGTTGCGATCACTGTTAAAACCTTGGGCCTCTCCTTGAGTATAAGACCCACCAATCTTTTCAAAATAATTCCCTTTTGATTTAGATTCAAATATATATCTTGTTATCAAAACTTTCTTTAATTTCTTTGAACAACTAACAATACCGCATGGAAGCTTGCTCGCCTGTAAGTTTTATCAGCTTTCCTTTACATGTTTTGATATATATAACTGTATTGTGGGAAGCTGCGCATGGTTAGTCTTCTTTCATACCCTTTTAAAATACTTTTCATATATCAACTGTATATATACTAGTATAGTTATTTAGAGTTTTCCCCGACAACTAGGTCTAGAACTAGGTAAAGCCCCGTTGGTCGCTCTTAAATACAAACAAAACTAGATCCCCATAGGATTTCCAGATACAGTCTTGCCTTCTCTTGGGCTTAAACAATATGGAACAAAGAGAAAGACAGTATTCTTCGTGAACCTTTTCTCAGACTATCACCGGTAGCGGAAAAATCGTGAGTGTAAGCTATTGATTAACTTAACTCGAAAAGCAAGAGTCGCCACCGCACATTTATTTTATCCAAAAGGAAAGGAAAAAGAGTGAACAAAACCTACACAAGCACTAAAAACAAGAACAAGTGAACAGAGACTGGGTAAGGGGGGTTGGTTATGCAGAGGGAAGATTTTACGCACCCAAAACATATGTGGAACTCCACGGGAACCCTTTGAAATATCTACGCATTTTGGTCTGAAAATGTTTGTTTGAAAAGTGATTGAGGAGATGAAAAGAGAAATTGTTTTTTAATATTTTTGTGTTTGGAGAGACTTATCGCCTCATGCCTATGTACCCACGATGTGCAATGTAGGATCAAAACCCCGTAGTTCGTGGTACAAAAAATGAAATTTGTTTGCTTGGTTGATTTTAAAATGTAAAGACAAGTCGTTATTTCCAAGCGAAGAATTCCGCTTAAAGAAATGAATCATGTCTAAACTTATGAAAAAGTTTTAAAGGAAAAGTGCACAATGGCACAAAAGAGGTTTGAATGAGTTTGGTGTTTTTTAAAGTCTTTTGAAAAAAAGCGTCAATATGCTTATGTAGTTTAGCATTTGTTAAGAAATGAAAGGAAAAGAGTAAAATCACTTGACAAAGTCAAGGTTTGATTATGAAAGAGGTGATGGTTTGAAATCAAGAAGTTTTTAAAAAAGGGAGAAAGTTTTGAAAATTGAAGAATGGGTGGAGAAGAAGTGACTATCCTAAAGCATAAAGTAAAAGCTAAGGATAAGAAAGATCTAACCACAAATGTAGTTGTTTTCACAATAAACCAAGTAAAAGCACAAGGCTTCAAAGTCTTCGAACCATAATTCCAAAGCAAAGGGAAAAAGTCCTAGTTCTAAGTCCAAGGGTCCAAGAATAGCATTGGATGTCCAAGTTCTAAGTCCAAGGATTCAAGAATATCATTAAAGTCCAAGGTCTAGGTGCAAAATTCTATGTCCATTGCAAAGGATAGTAACCATAGTCCAAGATTAGAAGCACAAGTTTTTTAGAGGTTTTGGCCTTTATTAATGTTTTTGGTCCAAGTGGACAAAGAGAAAAAGGCATAAGCATAAACATGTCTCCAACGGACAAAGGAAAAATTACAGAAACATAAACATGTGTCCAACGGAAAAAGGAAAAATATGCGGAAACATAAACATGTGTCCAACGGACAAAGGAAAAATTGCATAAAAGTAAAAGAGAGATAGGGAGCGAGAAGGAATTGTAAAGAAGTTAGAAGTTAGTAATTAGTAGTTAGTTGTTAGAGTAAGTGATCAATAATGATTGAATAATGTACTTAGGTCAAGGTTAATGAATACTTGTTAGAAGATTGATAGAATCAAAGCGTCTACAACAACAAGCTTCATAGGTTTTGAACCTAATACAAAAGATCAATCAACATTGAGTTGTTTTCCGATAAGGAACATAATGTTGCGCTATGTTAAGCAATCGCCGAGTAATTTACGGAGTAATTACCCTACAATGAGGCCGGTCAATATCTCTTTGTGCTAATGCATGCTAGATGAACGATATGTAGATCGTCATCCGAAAGCAATACCGCACGAAAAAAAAAGAAGGTAGCGATCTAGTCTTGATCAAATTTCAACAATGGATTCTATGATCCATAAGACTTTCATAGATCAAAAGAAAATGGAAATAGATGAAGAGAAAGCCAAATTAAACCACATAATTATGTGATCTAAGGCTAAGAACAAAAGGAAAGGGAAGAAAAATGGAAAAGGAACCAAAACAGTCCCAAAAACAAGCCAAAATGTGCATTCTGTTTCGAAGTAACCGGTTATAGCATATCTGCTAACCGGTTACTTAGTTCAAAATAGTGCAGTTTTTTCAAAATTAACACAGAGTAACCGGTTACTGCATATCTGCTAATCGGTAACTCTGCACCAGAATGCAGAAAATTATGCAAAATTCAGCATGATCCATTTTCAAAACTTTTTACAAACACCTTATGATCATGGAACTGAAATTGCACGAAATTTAAAGTAAAATAATAGCAAAAACCAGCAATTACACAGAATTACAAGATCCAAAAGATCAAGTAACAAAGATCTCCAAAGATCTACATTATGGAAGATGAAAATGGAGCTTCAACAATGGTGAAAGATGAATTACCACTTCAAATCTGAAAATTGCTTCAAATTGCTTCAAGATCCAAACACCAAAGCCTTGATCTATGAGAATTGACGAAGAAAACAAGTTTGGATGAAGGTTTAGCTCAAAGTTGAACAAGATTCAACGTGAATTCTTGTTAACTTTCAAAAGAAGAAAAGTGAGCTTTGGTGAATTTTGTGGTTGGGGAGAGAAATTGCAAGAGGTTTGTTGGCTATCAAAAGCTTGTGAAATGAATGAAATGAGCCCTCTATTTATAGAATTTAGGCTTGGGAATTTGGTGGTTTGGAATTTGAATTTGGAGGGAAATTCATAAAAGAGTGGTGATTAGTGAAGGTGTATGGTAGGAATTAATTATGATGATGTATGGAATTAAAATAACACGGTCTAGAATATTCCAAATGTGATCAAAATGATGAGAATTGGTGTGAAAATTGCTGAATTTGAATTTGCTAATTTTTTTTCAAATTTCCACGAGGGTAGCCGGTTATGGACTATATGATAACCGGTTACTTAGTGCAAAATTTGAGAAAATACTCCTTTTGAATGCACTGCTGTGGTTCGGCTTGATTCTTTTGCTCGTCAAAGAAGGCATGGAAGTAAACACATGAACCTTGGAATTCCTTGAATAATGACCCATTAAATCTTGGAAACTCTTGATCAGATAAATTTGACATGATTGCGGATCAACTTTGACTTTTCTCAGATAAAATTCATCCGAGTTGTGGGACTGTTATTTTGGCATTTTTAACCTGTTCTTCCCCTGAAAATGTCAATAAAGAGAAAACAAAATATTTTTGGATTTTGGTTAAGGTTAGTAAAATATACACAAATAAACCAATAAAGTGAATAAGAAACACACAGATGCTCGGTGAACCCTGCAAGGTGAAGATGGCTGGTTTCTACCTGAGTGAATCGCACACTCAATGATACAACAGATTCGCCACCGGACTTTATTTAGTCCCAAAGGACAGGGAAAATATCGATAAAACCCAAGGGGAAGAGAAACGGGAATGGGGGGTCGTTTATGCGAAATGAAGGTATTAGCACCTAACGCATCCGTCGTACTCGACGGGAACCATTTCGCTTGCTTCTAGGCTTGGATGGGTTATCTATCTAAAGGCTTTAAGCTAAAAGAAAGGAGAGAGAGAAGAGAAAGGGGAAAGAAAAAAAAACAAAAAGAAAGTGCTCGCGGAGGATTGGGGCCCTCGTGCCTACGTACCCTCATAGTGCAATGGGGAAATCAGAGCGTCGTAGTTCATGGAACCAGGGGACAGAAAGGAAGGAAGAAAAGGAGAAGGAAGGAAAGGTGGAAGACGGTGGAAGTGTGCTCGCCGAGATCATTGCGATCTCATGCCTACGTATCATACATTCAAAAGAATGCAGAATCAGAGCTTCCGTAGTTCGTGGAACTGAACGGAAAAGAAAAGGAAAGGAAAGCGGTGTCAAAACCAAGGACAAAAGAAAGAAGAAAATTCCACTGGGGATTCCAAAGAGAATTGGTGTCGAAACCAAGAGGAGATTCGGTATATTAACTGGCTGACAGTGGTTAACCGAAGAAAGAGAGTAGAACCCTGGTAGGGAAAAGAAGCTGGTGTCAACAGACGGACTGTGATAAACCAAGAGAGAGAGTGCTGAACCGAGAGAAGGTGTTTGACTCTGAAGGGGCCTCGGTATATTAACTGACTGGTAGTGGTTAACCAAGGAAGAAAAGACTGCAACTCTGTGGGAATAGAGAAACATTGGTTTTAACAGAGAAAACTGTTATTAACCAGAAGCACGGGTGCAGGACCTAGCAAAGGTCGTGACCCAAAGGGGTTCGGTAAACTGACTGAACAAATAGTACATAACCGAAGAAAGGGTATTTGAACCAAAGAAAGGTTACTAACTCAAGTGTGCAAGTATTCGAACTAAGAGGAGGTTGCCAACTGTGGGTGATTCGGTGTTTACAGACGGACTGTGATTAATCGAAGAGAGCAGCGAGTGATTAACCAAGAAAAGGTGATTAACTCGAAAGGGTTCATTATTTTAACAGCCAAACTGTGGTTAATTGAAGAGACGGTTAATTAACCAAGGAGAGGTGATTAACCCAAGAGGTGCTCAGTGATTAACAGACGGACTGTGATTAACTGAAGAGACGGTTGATTAACCAAGAATAGGTGATTAACCCAAGAAGTGCTTAGTGATTAACAGACAGACTATGATTAACTGAAGAGACGGGTGATTAACCAAGAATAGGTGATTAACCCAACAAAGGAGAAGAACCAAAAGAAGGTTGCGAACTTCAGGGGAAAACTGGTCGTGACAGGAAAACTGTGTTGGACTAAAGAGAGAGAATTAAAACCCTTCAGGGGAATCAAAAAGTAATGATTGATCGCAAGAAAAGCATAGGGTATTGAAACGAAGAAAGCTTGCTAACCAAAGGAACAAAGGATCGTAACCAAGAAGGGGATTGATCAAGAGAGAGATTGAAAGAAATAAGAGTGATCAAGGATCGAAAGAGATCGCAAGGAGAGAAGAGTGATCAAGGATCAACTCGATTGGGGAAAGAAAGCACATTACCGCCTGGAGATAGAGATGACTAAGCCAAGCACAGGGTCATTCGTCCCCTACCTGAAGTAGTCAGAATGAGAGTAGGAATTCTCCCTTCTCATCCCTTCCCTAACACACACAGGGTGTAATGCGGAAGTTGAACTGGACGGCCCAACAGCTCCAAGTGGTACAGTGCTCCTGCGTAGAGAAACGGACAGCATAACAGCGTCAATTTGTACAGTGCTTCGATGCAAGGCGCAGCGCGAAACTCCAACTCCACGGGGGGAATGAGAGAGAAAGCTCTAAAGGAGGACTAAAGAGAGGAAAAGAGAAGATCAATTAATAGAAACAAAGTCTCGATCAATTAATCAAGGGATAAACATGATAACAACTTTCCAAAGAGGATGAAAAGTCATTAAAGCACAAAGGAGTGAATTATTGATTACACAAGATTAAGTTTATCCATGAAGAATAAACTTAATGCAAACTGAAATGGAAAGTGCAAAACAGTGCCAAATGATCATCAAAATGCCACACAAAATCATGTATCATGTGAACAAAGATAGTGCAAGAATTACTATGTTCATACAATGCTAAGAACACGAAACAAATGAATAATAAAAAATGTGCATTGATAGTTCATGAACATGCTTCAACCAGAAGTGAAATGACATTAAAAACATCCATAAAATCAAGCATGACAATCTATGGAAGTTGAAATGAAGAAAGCATGGCAAACATACTTGAAAATGCAAGAAAATGGCCTTCTGGTTCAGTGTTAATCGATTAACACAATTGCACTGCAATGTGTTAATCGATTAACACGTGAAAAAGTGCAAAAAAACACTGGTTAATCAATTAACACAATTTCACTACAATGTGTTAATCGATTAACACTGTACAGGGGGCAAAAAATCAGTTTTGAAAAGTGCTTTTGGCCAACTTTTTGATTGTGCAATCACTCCAATGCTAGGGCAAACAATTATGCACGAAAAATCAAGTTTAAAAACAACAAATAATTAACAATAGAATCAATTAACCATCAAGATTATGGATCTATCAAAAGTGTAATTAATTCACAAGCAAGAATATCAAAATTACGCCGCGAACGATACGAAAACGATCGAAATGATAAAATGAATGAAATCCACCAACCTACAAGGCTGAGATGTGCCTTGGTAAATGTTGCAATGTGATCTTGGTGCAGAAGATTAAACAAAACCAGAGGATCCTTGAATTGTAGACGAAACGCGTCGAAACCGATCAAAATCGCGAAAATGCACCAAAATCAAACTTGCACCAAAATAAATGGTGTGAAACCCTTGGATTGAAGTAGAATGGGATGTAATTCCAGAAATCCAACCAAAGAATGCCAAATGATGAAGGTTAAGCTCAAGAATTAATCACTTTCAATGTGAAAAGTGATTATCCTTCAAGAATAAGAGCTTTTGGTGAGGTTTGATGGAGAAGAATTGAGATGAAGATGAAGAATGAGTAGAGAAATCAGAGAAAAAGTGAGAGAATTGAGAGTGAAATGTGAGAAGCTTGGTGAAAAATGGTAGAGAATGGTTGAGGAATTGAAAAGTGAGTGGAGGTGTGTTTATATAGGCTTTAGGTTTGGAATATGAGATGGTTTGGAATTTGGTTTGGAATTAGCTTTGGGTTTGGAGCTAGGTTAGGAGTTAGTTGGACTTGACTCACCGAGTCAAGGCGGTTAACTCGGTTAGTTAGAACCAACTCGGTAACCATCCCAAGGTGAATTCCAACATCCAAAGATCCACATTTCTTGGAGAACAAGGAACATGGTGCACTTGATTTGAAGTGAAGTATCATAGCAAATGCACTTGGAATAAATTAAGTAGCTTGGAAATTTTTAGAGGTGTCTAGAATATTTCATATGCTGCTAGAATCCAAGACCAAAATGTGTGCAAAGGTGTTGTCATGAAAAAGCAGCAAATTGTGCCCATTTTGCATGTGTTAATCGATTAACACAATTGCACTGCAAATGGTTAATCGATTAACCAGACCAAAATATGCCCAATTTGCCTAAAAAAGGGTGTTGTGGTCCCGACTTCGATTTTCCACCACTTGTATTGAGGAATAGGTATGGAAACCTTCATTTTGTGCTTGTTTTGATGAGGTGATGACCTTGTGAGGATATGATTAATCGGGCTTGGAAAACCTGAATATCCTGCAATCAAAACACCAGAGGAAAAAATGCCAACGCGTATGCCAGCGATGTGAATTCTTATGCTTATGCAAAAGGCAAAAGAGGGAAGTCAAATTTTGGGTTACGACAGCTGCCCCTATTTAATCCGCTTGGATCTGAATGTACGAATTGCGCTAGCTTTTCGATGATTCGTGGTAAAAGGGGATTAAATAAAATAGTAGCTCGAGAATTTGGCCGATGGCGACAAAATAAGAGTTGACAGTGTTTGAAGGTTGATATGTGCAAGGATAGCTGAAAATCTGTTGGGAGATAAGTCAGGCAAAAAAGAGAGGGAGTATGATCGATGCATATGCTATGTATGAGTTTATACATGATGCTTGCTATCATGCAATGCAAAGACTCAAGATGAGGTACAATGTGAAGTGATTAGGTAGAAACCGTAGCAAAATGACTTCGACATCCTCGACCGGGGAGAGGACCTGCAGATAAAAACAAACTCTGCTGGAGAAGAGAGTTCACAAAGGATGATGATCCTGCCGGGGAAATAAACCGAGGACATCTCAGGTTTCTAAATCACCATGGGTGTCTCTGTTGGGGATGAAAGAATTAAATCAATCATTCCTACCAAGATTGGCCCTACGTGGGGAAAAGAGATTCCCGAATCATGTTGACTCAGCTGAGGAGAAACCATTGCTGCTAGTGACAGATAGTTCCTAATCATAAGCGATGATGCACAACCCTTGCTGGGGAACAAAGCGTCTATGCTGGGGAACACCTTGGCAACCTGCTGGGGAGAATGATGACTCTGCTGAGGAACTGTTGAGGAGACAACAACTTCTTCATAGAATCATCCCCTTGTCGGCCAGGCGTTAGGCTTACCAAGGGATAATACCGATTATCCTACAGGAGTTACTAGTAACACATGCGTAGCATAATGCTTTCTCGGTGAATTTAGCTTTTTATTGTTCTCAATGTTTTTTAGTATTATGTGATCACAAATAATTGTTTATTTTGCAAACAAAATACTGGAATGAAAACAAATTGAGATAACAAAGAATGAATTTTATTGAATGTGAAAATTTTTGTACATAAAGTGTGTACAAGGATGCGAAATACTTGATGAGGAAGTTTGCAATAAAATTGAAAAACAAATGTAAATGGCAAAGGGAAATCATGCTTTGCATTGATTACAAAATTGACCACCATCCATAGTAAGTCTAGGTTCCAACGCCTTGCACCAGTCGATGATGATTGGAGTGTTCTGTTACCGTCTAAGGTATAGCCATGAGGAAAAGAGGCTCAAGTGTTCACAGTCAATGCCTTTATCCCTAAATTTTGCCTGGACATATTTTCACACATTTTTTTCGTCCACCGGGATGCCCATTTTTGCCTAAGTCGCCCTTTCGGGTTTTCAACTTAGCGGACTATTATTGTTTTTTCATTGTCCCTAACTTTTGCATGGACATTTCTTTTTTTGGTCCATCGGGATGTCCATTTTTGCGTAGATTGTCCTTGCGGATGTCAATCTAGCGGACTCTTATCCATTTTTTTCAGGCATAATATTTTTTGACTTTATCGGAGTTCACGAGCGATGGCAACTCCTCCCCATCCATTGTGGTGAGGATCAGGGCTCCGCCTGAGAAGGCCTTCTTGACAACAAAAGGTCCTTCGTAATTGGGAGTCCATTTGCCTCGTGGATCCGAGTGAACAGGTGAATATCTCTTGAGCACGAGTTCGCCTTCACAGAATGTTCGAGGAAGAACTTTCTTGTCAAAAGCTCGCTTGAGGCGTCTCTGATACAATTGACAATGACAAACGGCTGCAAGACGCTTCTCTTCGATGAGATTCAGCTGGTCGTATCTGGACTGAACCCATTCGGCTTCATCAAGATCTGCTTCCATGATGACTCTGAGCGAAGGAATTTCGACTTCAATGGGCAGAACAACATCCATACCATACACAAGCGATACGGAGTTGCCCCAGTATAAGTGCGAACTGAAGTTTTGTAGCCATGCATTGCAAAGGGAAGCATTTCATGCCAATCCTTGTAAGTCTTGACCATTTTCTGGACAATCCTCTTGATGTTTTTGTTTGCTGCTTCAATGGTGCCATTCATCTTGGGCCGATATGGTGAAGAGTTCTGGTGCTCTATCTTAAATTCTTGACACAACTCCTTCATCATATTGTTGTTCAGGTTGCTTGCATTGTCCGTGATAATGTTGCTAGAAATGCCATAGCGACAGATTATCTCTTTCTTGATAAATCTGGCAACCAGTTGTCGTGTAACGTTCGCATAAGAAGCAGCTTCAATCCACTTGGTGAAGTAATCGATAGCAACCAGAATAAATCGATGACCGTTGGAAGCCTTCGGCTCGATCATTCCAATCATATCAATACCCCACATAGAAAATAGCCAAGGTGAAGTCAAAACATTCAATAGAGTTGGAGGCACATGGATCTAGTCTCCGTAGATTTGACACTTGTGACATCTTTTGGCAAAGTTGTAACAATCTACCTCCATTGTTGTCTAGTAATACCCAGCCCGAAGGATCTTCTTAGCCATAGCATGACCTTTAGCATGTACACCCTTGCAGCCCTCATGTATGGACCTTATGATCGTGTTTGCTTCGTGTCTATCCACGCATCTGAGCAACACGGAATCATAATTCCTCTTGTACAGTACACCACCACTTAAGAAGAATTTGGCGCAAAGCCGTCTAAGAGCCTTCTTGTCAGTGATAGTGATACCCTCAGGATATTCCTATTTTTCTAGATATCTTTTGATGTCGTAGAACCAAGGCTTGTCATCAGACTCATCCTCGATTGCTAAACAGTGTGCTGGTTCGTTCAAGTGATCAATGCGGATATGAGGAGCTTCATTCTTCAACTTGACCTTGAACATGGATGCTAAAGTGGCAAGAGCATCAGCTAGTTGATTTTCCTCTCTAGGAATATGATGAAAAGTGATCTCCTCAAAGTAAGGAATCAACTTCGCTATGTGTTGTTGGTACGGAACCAGCTTGGAATCCAGAGTCACAAAATTCCCTCTGACTTGACCGATGACCAAGGCAGAATCTCCATAGACCTCAAGAATCTCGATTCTCATGTCAATAGCCGCTTTAATACCGTAGATACATGCTTTGTATTTAGCCATATTGTTGGTACATGCAAAGCATAATCTGGCAGTGAAGGGAAGGTGAAAACCTGTTGGCGAGATGAGGATAGCACCGATTCCACGACCTTTAGAATTGGAGGCATCGTCGAACACGAGCGTCCAGCGCGCCCTTGGTTCGGGTCATATATCAGGGTCTGGAGTCTCATAATCTCTGATAAATAGAACATCCTCATCGGGAAATTCAAACTTCATTTGTTGATAACCCTCTACAGGTTGGTGAGCAAGGTAGTCAGAAAAGACGCTCCCTTTTATTGCTTTCTGGGTAACATGCTGGATATCATACTCAGTTAACAGCATCTTCCACCAAGCAATCCTTCCAGAAACAGCAGGATTTTCGAATATGTATTTTATTGGATCCATCTTGGATATCAATAAAGTAGTATGGAAAATCATGTATTGTCATAGGCGTCGAGCAGCCCAGACCAGAGCACAACAAGTTTTCTCCAAGAGTGAGTATCTGGTCTCACAATCAGTGAACTTTTTGCTCAGATAGTAAATTGCATGTTCTTTTCTACCAGTGTCATCAAGTTGACCCAATACACATCCCATCGATTCATCAAGAACGGTGAGATACATGATTAAAGGCCTACCAGGAACCGGTGGTACTAAGATCGGTGGTTCTTGCAAGTATTGTTTGATTTTGTCAAATGCTTCCTGACAATCATTATTCCATTCAACCGATTGATTTTTTCTTAGTAACTTGAACATTGGTTCACAGTTAGCCGTCAAATGAGAAATGAATCTTGAGATGTAATTAAGTTTGCCCAGAAAGCCGCGGACTTCTTTTTCTGTTTTGGGAGGCGGCATGTTCTGAATTGCCCGAACCTTATCAGGATCAACTTCAATGCCTTTCTGAATCACAATAAAGCCCAACAGTTTACCAGATCAAACTCCGAAGGTGCACTTCGCAGGATTGAACCGCAATCTAAACTTCTGGAGTCTGTCAAACAGTTTCTTCAGATGAACCAAGTGATCATCTTCAGTTTTGGACTTGGCAATCATATCGTCCACGTAAACCTCAATCTCTTTATGAATCATATCGTGAAAGAGGGTTGTCAGGGCACGTTGGTATGTTGCCCCTGCATTCTTTAGACCGAATGGCATGACTTTATAGCAATATGTACCCCATGGCGTGATAAATGTAGTCTTCTCCATATCAGTTGGGGACATCTTGATCTGATTATATCCTAAAAAACCGTCCATGAAGGAAAAGACAGAGAACTACGCTGTGTTGTCTACCAAGACATCGATATGAGGCAAAGGAAAATCATCCTTCGGGCTTTCCTTGTTGAGATCTCGATAATCCACACACATTCTGACTTTTCTGTCCTTCTTGGGAACCAGGACAATGTTGGCAATCCATTCAGGATATTCGGAAGTGGCTAGGAACCCAGCGTCAAGCTGCTTCTTTACCTCTTCTCTGATTTTGAGTGCCATGTCGGGTCTAGTCTTCCTGAGCTTCTGCTTGACAGGAGGACATCTGGGCTTGAGTGGCAAGTGATGTTCAACGATGTTGGTATCCAATCCAGGCATATCTTGATAGGACCGGGCGAAGATATCAACATACTCTTTCAATAACTTGACCAACTCGGAGTGTACATGCTCTGCGAGGGATGCGCCAACCTTGACTTCTCTCCTGACCTCATTAGTACCAAGATTAACAATTTCCACTGGCTCTTTGTGTGGCTGAATCTCTCTATGCTGGTGCTCAAGGAGCCTTGCCAGTTCAGCCGATAATTCACAATCTCCCTTACCATCTTCTTCAGCTTGGTTAATTGGAATTCCAGAATTACAATGGATGTTTGTCATGTTGTTATCAATGCTTTTATTAGTTCTGCATGTTTATGAATATGTTTAGAATGAGCTATTTAAAAAGTGAAAAAGAAAAGAAACTTTTGCCATTTGTTTTGTGAAAAAGTAAAATAAAGAAAGAAAATAGAGCATGATTTTGAATGCAAAAACTTTTATTTATTGATCACATAATATTACAAAAGCGAGAGGCCGTTTACAAGCTATCCACTCATCTCGGGCGAGGACGAGGGAACGAGAAAGCAAAATGCATTACATGTTATATGGGATAACCACATGAATCACGGTAGATGTCCAATTGTTGAGCATGAAACCCGACAGACATTTGTGCACGAAGCTTGAAATCTGATTACTGGGACCAGCATCATCAGCAGCTGCCACGATGTCACCCTGCTGGAAACCCGCGCTATGGAACTTGACAAAGTTGCATTGCTTCTGATCAGAGGAACTAGATTGACGACCAGGGTGATACCCCAATCCAAAATGATTATGCTTCTCAACCACATCAATCACGTGCCCCTAGCCTGGCAAAGCACCTATATCGATGGTCTCTTTAGCACTCTTAGCAGATGCTAAAGTCAATTGTGGTGATCTACTTTGACTAGTTGAAGCAGAGCTAACATCTTCGAACTCGAGACACTGCAACGACACCTCAGCTATGCCTTCTTCGGTCTCGACGTATCGAAAGGACGATAACTCGCTTACAATCAAATCCTCTTCACCACAGATAATGACAAGCTGATCGTCAAACATGAATTTCAACTTCTGATGTAAAGTGGATGTAACTGCCCCTGCCGCGTGGATCCATGGACGACCCAATAGGAAACTGTACCCTAGATTGATATCCATCACTTGGAAAGTAATGGTAAACAGATGCGGCCCAATGTTGATGGGTAAATCCACTTTTCCAATGACCTGTCTTCGAGAACCGTCAAAGGCTCTGACACCTAAGGCACTTGGTCTCATCTCGATTCCCTCCACTGGTAATTGACTCAACATGCCCTTAGGCATCACATTGAGAGAAGAACCGGTATCCACTAGAACATGAGATAATAGGATGTATGTGCAGGTTACAGATATGTGTAACGCTTTATTGTGGGCAGTTCCTTCAGGAGGTAATTCTGATTCATTGAAACCCAAATACTGACTTGCAGATATGTTGGCCACAACATCATCGAATTCGATGACGGATATATCTTGTATGACATGGGCACTGCTCAACACTTTCAATAAAGTTGATCTGTGCGCAGGCGAGCTCATGAGTAAGGATAAAATTGAGATCCTCGAGGGAGTCTGACCCAGCTGATCCACATTTTAAAGTCACTTTTCTTGATCACCTTAAGGAACTCTTGATCATTAAGGGTCTCTTTGCTCTTTGAAATATCCTCAAATAGAATAATCGGTACTGGAACGGTAGTAGATGCCCCTTGTTGGACAACAGGGGTCGCGAATGCAGGTGTCTCCTTGGGAGAAACAACAATTGGAATTTGCACAGGCTTCGTAGTGACCTTCGGGGCTAACGCTCGTCCACTATGAGTCATACCTCCACCGGCTGTAACATTCACGGTCTCGGACTCAGCGAACCTTATCTCTTGACCTCCAAAAAACACAGTAGACCCATACTTCCATGGTACCTCTTTAGAATTCTGATATGGAAACGGTTTCGGCGGACAAACCACGATGGGTTGCACCTTCTTCTGCTTAGGGGATTCAACTGGAACCTTCCTATAGATGATGGTGAACGGCTCAATATCAGCAACTTTCTCGACAGGTTTAGATCTGGCAAATTACACTTCGCCATGGTTCATCAGAATCTGGACACAACCCTTCAGCCTTTGACACTGGTTGGGATTATCGTCACAAATCTGACACTTACCATGCAACCCTTTCAACAGCCCATGTTCGTTCAATCTCTTGAAAACCACTGCCATCGGGGTCTTTACTTCGTCGACATCCATGATCAATTCAGCCCTGGAATTATCCCCAATCATGTTAACTGCAGGCCCACCGTGATTCGGTAATGGATTACTCAGAATGTTGGGTCCTTCCACAGCAAATGTTAGAACCTTCTTATCAATGAGTTCCTGAACCTTGGTTTTGAAAACAAAGCAATCCTCTGTTGCATGTCTTATGTATCCAGCATGATAAGCACATGATGCATTTGGGTTATGCTTCGGGCCAAATGGAGGAATCGCAGGTGCAATCTGCTTGGGGACAATTGCCCCTTGGTGAACCAAGTAAGGAAACAGTTCCGTGTATGACACGAGAATTCTATCAAAATTCGGACGCTTATGGTTTCCTTGACTGTTGTTGTTCTGACGGTTTTGATTCTGCTGATTTTTGTTGTTCTGTTGATTCGGTTGCTGATTCTGAGCATTCTGAACTGGTTGTTGCGGATGATACTAATATGGAGGTTATTAATACTGTGCAACAGAAATGTGCGGATACGAATAGTACGGCAAGGGAGCCATGGGAGCTTGATACTGAGGAGAAACTTGAGCTGTCACAGCGTTGGCTTCACCTTCCTTTTTCTTGGAATGACTGTTCTGAGACTTCCTAGTGGCCGGCTGCTGGGAAGCAGCTCCAGGAATCTTTCCAGTCTTCAAACCATTCTCAATCCTTTCACCAATGGTTACAATATCAGCAAAACTCGATGAAGAACTACCCACCATTTTCTCATAGTAAGATCCTTGCAATGTACCCATAAAGATGTCAACCAACTCATTGTCAGAGAGAGTCGGTCGCACACGAGATACCATCTCACGCCATCTTTGTGCATACTCCTTGAATGTTTCAGCTGAGCGCTGAGGCTGATTCTGCAATTGCAATCTAGTTGACGCCAGATCAAGATTATACTTGTATTGTCTCACAAACGCTTCAGACAAATCCCTCTAAGTATGGATTTTGCTGCGCTCCAGGCCCATGTTCCAATCCAATGAAGCACCAGACAAAATATCTTGAAAACAATGAACTAGAAATTCATCATTATCAATATGGGATGCCATTTTCCTGCAGTACATAGTGATGTGACTACGCGGGTAGCTCAAGCCTTTATACTTTGGCAAATCAGGTATCTTGAATTTCTACGGCAGCACAACATTTGGAACCAGACACAAGTCTTTGGCTTCCATACCAAAAGCAGAGAACCCTTCGATAGCTCTGATACGATCTTCCAACAACTTGTAGTCAACCGATCTATTCTGATTAGTGGGCCTGACAAGGATCTGAGGATTTGGCAGCTAAGAAGCGGCAGGAGCATTCACTTGCGAAGTAGTAAACTGAGAAGGATACAGCAAACCCGGATTAACCATCTAACCAGCATTCTGACCCATCGGAACACCATACGGATAAATCGGAGGAGGAATCATAGCAGCTGAGAAAGATGCCCCAGGATGAGCATTCAGAACAGCGGTTTGAGCAACTTGAGACGGAACCAGAACATGAATAGAGGACCCCTATACAGATGCTCTTCATCATCAAGAGTTTCAGTGTCAACTAATCCGACAGTTTGATGAGTTTGAGCCTGAAGATTCTCATGATCATCATTCACCACTGGAGGCGGGACTGGGGTAGGCATGACCCATGGATATGTGGCAGCATTCCTGTTAGGCATGGATGCAACAAAAGGCTGATATGGCATGAAGGCACTACCATTATTTGCAATTTGAGGAGTGTAATTCGGAGGCATGCCCCAAGGGAAACCAACGGGCATCTGGTTCAAACTGGGTTGAACGGCAGGCTGATTCACAGGCTCAACTGGCACTTCAACTCTAGCAGGAGAAGGAACAACAACAACAGGAATAGCTGTAACAACAGGTGGAGTGGTCACAATAGGAGTGACAACAGTTGCATCAGCAGTAGTTACAACAACAGTAGTAGTAGCAGCGACATCCCTCTGAGCACGAAGGAGTTCCATAATGGCATCCATGTTTGTCTGAAACTGATCCATCCGACCTTGGAATTGAGCCATATTTTCCCTATAAGCAGCGTTCTCAGCTTCGAAGTCAGCCATGATCCTAGATTTGTTAGAGCGAGTAAAATACCGATGTCTAGTCGTCGTCTTGCTACAAGGAATGCGGACAAGGATGAGCAACAGGTTCGGATGAAGGGACGTGCATATGTGTGCAGATGAATGTATGATATGCATGCAAAAATAAAGTTTTAAATTCCAGGAATTCTTAAACTTATCTTTGTTGACAATATCATAAAGCATACAAGTAAAGGCCTAAAAGATAGAGTGAGCAAGCATCTTCATTCATTCATTCAATAGAGGAAAGAAGTACAAGTCAAATATCTGCCTTTTGGACTACAACAGAATCCGCACGAATCCTATCAAATACCACCCTACACACAGACAAGAAATGGAAAACAGCCCAAGGATGCTGGTGTGGTAACACATCAGCATATGCAACCCTCAACAGCCCCTATAGGTCCTCCAATGCATGCTCAGCAAATCTAGCTAGACGACCATGCCTCTCACTCCAGTACTTCGCATCCTTCATGAGGTTGTGCAACAAAGAATGATTAGGTCCCTGAAGCATATCCTGAAGATGGCCTCTTTCTGATCCAGGAGGTTCTGTAAATGACGACTTTGATGCTCTGAATGAGTACTCTCTTTGTTGAGCTGGCTAATCTGCTATTGGCTTTGATGTGCTTGATATTGCAGCTTCTGAATCTCACTGAAGACTTTGTCGAGCTTAGCTTGACATTGGGAAAAGTCCTTTGCTAACTGATTAGCATGGTCTTGTTCACTTTGCCACTTTGTCTTGAACTCGGATAACTTCCCTCAAAGCTCTTCAAGTTGCTTGTTGTCGCTCAGCTCCTCTTTGTAGGCCTGATAATGAGCATCGGCGAGTTGTCTCTTCTTTGAAGCAAGTCCCTCATAGGTGCTCTTCAAAGCATCACCCACCTTCCTACGCTTGTTCTGTTCAACCTCCACCTCTTTGAGCATGCGCTTGCGCTTCTGATGGAGCTCAATCTGTAGGCTATCCTTCTCGGAAGTGACTCTATCAAGGTTGAGACGAAGATTAACATTCTCCTTCTTCAACTTCTCAACAATCAACTTGAGTTGATCGACCTCAGATGGAGGAACAATGGCAAGTTCAGGAGGCTTGGCATTCATGGAAGGCTCAGGAGAGAATGGCAACAAGATCTCTTTGACGCACTCTTTGACCCAAAGTGTGTAAGCTTCCTTGGCTACGCAATTCTTCTTACACAAATTGGCTCTTCCTTCGAGATGAATCTGAGTCCAAGTAGCACTAAACCTCTTCAGCAAACCCATGTCATCAGCCCCTTCATGAAAGATGAACTCTTCCACTACCTCAGGATCAGGTTTGTCCACCATAGGGTATCCCAACTGTCGGAAGGCCATTCTCGAATTGTAGTTAATTCCACCCTTTGTACCCAAGAGAGGCACATTGGAGAATTTTCCATAATGAAGAATAATCGGAATGTCGTCGAAGACTCGAGAATACCAAGAAATATCACCAGCGGTAAGAGACATGATTCGTTGAGACCACTTGAGATTATCCTTATTCTCAGCAAAGGGACCCTTCTGTGGAAGGTGAGACATGAACCATTGGTACAACAAAGGAGCACAACAGACAATGGTGCCTTTCTTCTTTTCATTCCTGGAATGAATAGAATGGTAGGTATCAGCAAGAAGCGTCGGAACAGGGTTCTTGGACAAGAATATGTTGATGGCAGCCTGATCTATGAAATCCTCCATGATCAGAAACAAGACAATCCCATATACCAGTAAAGCGAGAACGGCGTTGAAAGCCTTCCAGTTTCCATCCTTAACAATAGTGGTGGCCTTGTCAACCAAGAACTTCGAAGCAAACCCTCGAATACCTTTCCCTTTGGTCTTGAGATTATCCTCCACATCTTTCTTACTAATGCAAAGCGCATCAGCAATAAGATGAAACTTCGGACAACCACTAGTGTAAACATAAGGAACCTGCTTCTTGATCTCAACCCCTAGAATATAAGCATACTCCTCAAGTGTAGGTGCTAGCTGATAATCCTGAAATGTGAAGCACCTATATGGCGGGTCGTAGAACTGAACCAGAGTATGAATAGCAGTGATGGTGACTTCAGTGTTGAGGATGGTCAACAGATTACCATAAGTACCTATGAAAATCCCTCTGTGATCTCCAACCAACAAAGATGTCGAACCTCTCAAAACACCCAGCTTAGGCTCCATAAACTTGTAACTGAAGATGCCACGACAACCAGTACTCATCTCTATGATAATGTCAACAAAAGATAAGCCCTCGAAAACCTGGAAATGCACATGCAAAAAATTAATTTACATGATGAAATGATATGCAACACAGCAACAAGAAGCCAACACCGCCCGAATAATCAAATCTGAACAATCTGGATATCTCCATATAATCTGTGTCAGTGCAACATAATCTGATGTGTCGATGAGGAAATCTGGCATGTGTGAGAACAATGGTATGAAGTGGCTTGTTTTCCTGCAAAAACCCATCCCCCTCACAGGTGTGATCTAGACACAACAAGGTGGTCCCTAGAAAAGGTCTCCCAAACCATAGGACTCAGGATGAAAATCTCCCGCCGTAGTGAATTCTCACAGGACAGAGGTATTCTCAAACGAATCACGATCTGGGATGTGGGTCTCGTGATATCCCAACGCGCAAAACGCAGGCCTCACGACTATCCACATTCTAACTTATGTGTATACTAGGCCCGGTGTTAGGACCTTTCTATCCAATAATATCTACCCATCCCAACAACAACAGGATATCCAGAATATGCAGCATATGAATATTCAAAGCAGTAAAGAAATGCGATAAATAAACATCAAGCTAAAGCAAGTAATAAAGCGAGTAAAGTGCGAAAGTAAACACCCAAACAAGCAAGAGAAAGCAAACAAAAATAGGCGAGACCCCGCAATGGATGGACCAGCAAGAGGTCAATCTTTCCCCAGGAGAGTCGCCAGCTGAAGATGGTTGGTTTCTACCTGAGTGAATCGCACACTTAAAGATACAACAGAGTCGCCACCGAACTTTATTTAGTCCCAAAGGATAGGGAAAATATCGATAAAACCCAAGGGGAAGAGAAACGGGAACGGGGGGTCAGCTATGCGAAAGAAAGGTATTAGCACCTAACGCATCTGTCGTACTCGACGGGAACCATTTCGCTTGCTTCTAGGCTTGGATGGGTTATCTATCTAAAGGCTTCTAGCTAAAAGAAAGGAGAGAGAGAGCAGAGAAAGGGGAAAGAAAAAAAAAGAACGAAAAAGAAAGTGCTCGCGGAGGATTGGGGCCCTCGTGCCTACGTACCCTCATAGTACAATGAGGAAATCAGAGCGTCGTAGTTCATGGAACCAGGGGACAGAAAGGAAGGAAGAATAGGAGAATGAAGGAAAGGTGGAAGACGGTGGAAGTGTCCTCGCCGAGATCATTGCGATCTCATGCCTACGTATCATACATTCAAAAGAATGCAAAATCAGAGCTTCCGTAGTTCGTGAAATTGAACGGAAAAGAAAAGGAAAGGAAAGCGGTGTCAAAACCAAGGACAAAAGAAATAAGGAAATTCCACTGGGGATTCCAAAGAGAATTGGTGTCGAAACCAAGAGGAGATTCTGTATATTAACTGGCTGGCAGTGGTTAACCGAAGAAAGAGAGTAGAACCCTGGCGGGGAAAAGAAGCTGGTGTCAACAGACAGACTGTGATAAACTAAAAGAGAGAGTGCTGAATCGAGAGAAGGTGTTTGACTCTGAAGGGGCCTCGGTATATTAACTGACTGGCAGTGGTTAACCGAAGAGAGCAGCGAGTGATTAACCAAGAAAAGGTGATTAACTCAAAAGGGTTCAGTATTTTAACAGTCGGGTTGTGGTTAACTGAAGAGACAGTTGATTAACCAAGAAGAGGTGATTAACCCAAGAGGTGCTCAGTGATTAATAGACAGACTGTGATTAACTGAAGAGACGGGTAATTAACCAAGAATAGGTGATTAACCCAAGAAGTGCTCAGTGATTAACAGACGGACTGTGATTAACTGAAGAGATGGGTGATTAACCAAGAATAGGTGATTAACCCAACAAAGGAGAAGAACCAAGAGAAGGTTGCGAACTCCAGGGGAAAACTGGTCGTGATAGGAAAACTGTGTTGGACTAAAGAGAGAGAATTGAAACCCTTCAGGGGAATCAAAAAGCAATGATTGATCGCAAGGAACAAAGGATCGTAACCAAGAAGGCGATTGATCAAGAGAGAGATTGAAAGAGATAAGAGTGATCAAGGATCGAAAGAGATCGCAAAGAGAAAAGAGTGATCAAGGATCAACTCGATTGGGGAAAGAAAGCACATTACCTCCTGGAGATAAAGATGACTAAGCCAAGCACAGGGTCATTAGTTCCCTACCTGAAGTAGTCAGAATGAGAGTAGGAATTCTCCCTTCTCATCCCTTCCCTAACACACACAGGGTGTAATGCGGAAGTTGAACCGGACAGCCCAACCGCCCCAAGTTGTACAGTGCTCCTACGTAGATAAACGGACAGCATAACGGCGTTAATTTGTACAGTGCTCCGATGCAAGGTGCAGCGCGAAACTAAAACTCCACAGGGGGAATGAGAGAGAAAGCTCTAAATGAGGCCTAAAGAGAGGAAAAGAGAAGATCGATTAATCGAAACAAAGTCTCAATCAATTAATCAAGGGATAAACATGCTAACAACTTTCCAAAGAGGATGAAAAGTCATTAAAGCACAAAGGAGTGAATTATTGATTACACAAGATTAAGTTTATCCATGAAGAATAAATTAATGCAAACTGAAATGGAAAGTACAAAATAGTGTCAAATGATCATCAAAATGCCACACAAAATCATGTATCATGTGAACAAAGATAGTGCAAGAATTACTATGTTCATACAATGCTAAGCACACGAAACAAATGTATAATCGAAAATGTGCATTGATAGTTCATGAACATGCTTCAACCAGAAGTGAAATGACATAAAAATATCCATAAAATCAAGCATGACAATCTATGGAAGTTAAAATGAAGAAAGCATGGCAAACATACTTGAAAATGCAAGAAAATAGCCTTCTGGTTCAGTGTTAATCAATTAACACAATTGCACTGCAATGTGTTAATCGATGAACACGTGAAAAAGTGCAAAAAAACACTGGTTAATCGATTAATACAATTGCACTGCAATGTGTTAATCGATTAACACTGTACAGGGAGCAGAAAATCAGTTTTGAAAAGTGCTTTTGGCTAACTTTTTGATTGTGCAATCACTCCAATGATAGGGCAAACAATTATGCATGAAAAATCAAGTTTAAAAACAAAAAATGATCAACAATAGAATCAATTAACCATCAAGATTATGGATCTATCAAAAGTGTAATTAATTCATATGCAAGAATATTAAAATTACATCGCGAACGATACGAAAAAGATCGAAATGATAAAATGAATGAAATCCACCAACCTACAAGGCTGAGATGTGCCTTGGTAAATGTTACAATGTGATCTTGGTGCATAAAATTAAAGAAAACCAGAGGATCCTTGAATTGTAGACGAAACGCGTCGAAACCGATCAAAATCGCGAAAATGTACCGAAATCGAACTTGCACCAAAATAAATGGTGTGAAACCCTTGGACTGAAGTAGAATGGGATGTGTCGCTCCCAGGATTTTCATCCAGGTACAAAGGCGAGAGTGGCGCGAAAAACAGAGTCGTCAGCCGTGTAAATTTATCCCAAGAGAGGGAAAGGGAACACCGCATAAACCTGAGGAAGAGGGAGAGGAATGGTCATCGCAACCATAGCCATGGGTTCAGGAGTCGGTTAAGTGAGGGGAAGGTGCTAGCACCCCACGCGTCCATCATACTCGATGGGATCCATGCTTGTTGTCTAATCTAAGGGTGAGTTATCCTATCATCTATGGCTGTACTAAGACGGGGGAAGGGAAAAACAAAGACAGACTCGGTAGGACGTCGACGCCCTAGGCCTACGTACTCCCTTTGTGCAATGCAAAATTCAGAGTCAACGTAGTTCGGACCAAGTTCTTTTTGTGTTTTTTATGAGCGACGTTAAGTTCGCGTCCGGCAGTTAGGGTCGATGCCTGTTTGCGACTCAGACGGAAAGTAACGTGCCCTTTTTGAAAATAGCCTTTAGTTTGACAATCCCGAAGGACAAAAAGGTTTGAAATTCGTTTGTATTTTTTAGGACAGAAGTGACTTGAGTTAATTCATAACTTGCATTGCACCAAAGTCTAGGGCACTGGGACGAATACTTAACGAATCGTCCCAAGACAGGACGCTCGCTAAGCACTCTAGAAAGATGAGAGGAAGCCCCTCATTTCTCATTCCCCACGCTTAAGGCTCATGCGCAATACACTTTATCTTTATTATGTGTTTTCAAAACGTTTTGAGATGAGAAGCGAGAAGACACAAAGGAAACTCTAAAGGGGAACTAAAAGTCCTAATGTTATCATGCATGGGTGACCTACGGTTAGTGAGGTTTGACGACAACCTAAGCCCAAAGAAAAGAAAATATGAGGGACAGAAAGAGTGAGAGTGGACATGGATAACTATCCACACCCTCAAATAACTTACCTCTGCCCCTGCATAAAAGGTTAGTACAAAACAGACGTAAATAACAATAAGGCTAATGAAACCCAAGCAATGACATATGATGGTAACCAAGTGACCAATAAAAATTCAAACACGGTTCAAGAAGTCAAATACACAATCCCAAAACAATGGCACAAGTGCCTTCTCAAACAAGCAGTCAGACATAGTCAAGGATATGCATACAAGTAGTCCTCAAACAAAGAGCAAACATATAATTAGCAAAACATCTTTTAAAATCATCAAATTAATTATCAACATATCTCAACTAGAAGCAAACATCATGTCCAAAACTCATGCCAAAATTCAAAATAAAAGTCACTCAAACAATCATGCAAAGTCAGATGAGAAACATGGCTCAATATGCAAAAAAGGAGGACTAAAATGTAATATGAAATGATTTTAAAAATTAGAGAAAAATATTTTAATGCAATTCAGTGTGTTGATGAATGAATGCAAAAGGAATGTGCTCTAAATGTTATGTATATTGCGAGAGCAAAATTCTGCAATGCAACATGTGCAAAATAAAACAAATTCAAAAAAGAAATTAAACAATTAAGTAATTCAGCCACTAAAAATAAAATAAAAATGAAAAATAAAATTTGGGAAAATTTTATAAAATTATAAATATGGTTCATGAATTTTTTGGGAATTTTTTAAAGCAATTAATTATTTTTAAAAAATTAAAATGAAATGCAAACAATTAAATAAAATAACATAGAAAGAAAATGAGTGGGGTGTATTCAGTAAATAATTCACGTTGAAAGTGATAATGGGCTGAAAAAGGCGTGTGTGAATAGCAAGCCCAAGCATTAAGTCCATCAGAAAAAAAATAAAATAAAAAAGGAGGCATGCGTGGACCTCAGTCAACCCAGTGGACTCATCCTCACTTTCAGATAAATCTGACGCGCCCTATTAAGTCAACGTAATCACAAAATAACCAAGATCAAAGGCCATGATCACACGGTACACCACAACCAACATGCACACACGCACACCAAAGTATTCAGACTATCCTATACTCCCACGTGCTAGGCACATGGTTATTTTAATGTGTTGGCACACATCTGACCACACAATTCATCAGACGTACGTAAACAAGTCAACAAAAGAAAAAGTAATTAAAATGAGGGAAATTGATTAGGTGCACACGGTAACAACCCTGGGGTAATGAACACCCAAACACTAAATAAAAATCAGAAAAAAAAAATAAACGTGGCAAGCTTTGGACCGTGAGATCTGGGCAACGGACGACCATGATTATCTCTCTTACCTTCAGCCCCTTCACCGGCCGGAACCCTCACCAGTCGCCGGAGCTAGGGTTCCGGCCACCTTCTCCGACCACCTGCAATTAAAAACTCCCCAAAAAATGCAAACCAATATACTACCTTAACCAGAATTCCACGAGGATCTCAAATATGCAATCAAAATTCACAAATAACCAATGCATAATGAAAAACGAAGAGAACAAGCTAGGGTTCAAAAACTTTAAACACACGATACCATCAAACCACACGTCCAATTTCAAAAATAAATATATCAGAATGATCAGTGGGCATCACACATCAATATGCACGTCAAAAGTTTAAGTTTTATGATCATCAAAAATATCACTAACCTGAGATGGTGCAACACGTATCTTCACTGTTAGCTTCAAAGGATGGTTGGTTTGTGCCCTGTGGATCCCCAGAAAGAAGGTTGTGGAAGAACTTTTTGAAAAACCCTTGTGGATTGTGAGTTATGAAGAAATCAAGAATTACAGTTGAAACTTGAACTCTCCCCCAAAATCACGTGTCATCCTCTAACCCTAGCATGAGTTAGCTTAAATAGGCTAGGTTAATCCACTGATCAGCATTTGGGCCTTGGTAATTCTTTGTTTAATGAGTTTTGGATGATTTTAGAAAATTTCACTATGTGAGATACACACTCTTCCATGCATGTATATCCAAACATTCTATGATGGATCACTTAATTTTCAATTGCTAATTACACCTGAATTGAATTTGGGCCTTGAGATGTATTGGTTCATGAGTTTTCAATACTTTGGCAATTTTGCATAATGAAAGATAAGTAATGAATAAGTCATGGAATTTCATGATTCAAAGGCCCACAATGATCCCTAAGGAATGTTCTTTGATGTTAGAATGTGACATGAGGCAATGGAATTAATTATAGGTCACTATGCCCCAAAATGCAAAAGTTGTGAAAATGGAACCATAAAAACCACTTTGCCTTTTTTTGATCATAACTTGAGTTTCACAAATGATATGGAGACCCACTAGTACTTGTTGGAAAGAGGAGAAAAATATATTCAACTTTCATGTTTGAGGAAAAATCATTGGAAGCTTTCTTGATGATGAAAATTCAAGTTGAATGTAGTGTAAGAACTTGCCCAAAAAGGAAACTTTCAAATTATAGGTCATTTCCATATTTAGTAACTTTTGTGCCAACCCTTGATTCTTGATAAATGGTGTGAAACTTGACTCTTGAAGACCATACAAGGATGTGAGACCTTGAAAACCTTAAAGAGAACCTCAAGCTTTCACAGTTTACTCCCCTCTCACTGTTGACTTTTCTCCTGATTCTCCTGATTCCCAATCCATTGGCCAATTGAACTTCTCATGAACCAAACTGATGGACAATCTCCCATTCCTAGATACTTAGGGACCCAAGGAATACCATGGAATCAAGTATTGCCTAAAAAATCAGAAATAAACTGACTTTATAGCAAACCCTAATTTTGGTATCCTTAGTCTAGGAGGAAATAGCACAGTCTCCAAATCCCAATTCCTCTGAATATGATGTGTATCCTCTCCAAGAAAGATAAGATATGCCATTTGGTGATGATAAAAACCCAAGAAGCTTGCCCATTGGAGCAATAAACCCAAGATTCTCAAAACCCTAATTTCTGCACTAGTTAGGGAAGAGTGATCCACAATACAAGGACTCTTGCTTGACCCTTTGAAGAACATCTTCTCCTCTTGAACTTGTCTCAGGCACCTTGACCCCATGCTAAGAACCAAGGATATGCACACATGATAATGCAAAGAATGAAGTGAAACATAAGCCAGCTAGTACTAAAGCAAGGAGAGCAAATTTTGGGGTGCAACAGCTGCCCCTATTCAATCAACTTGGTCCTGAAGGTATGATAGCGACGACTCTCAGACATTCTGGGATACACGGGGATTAAATACCGAAAGAGCCCTGGAAATTTGCTAATGGTGAGAATAACGAAATGGAGCGTGCTGAAGAGTAAGGAATAAGACCTCAACCATACCCTAAAAAATAAGACGAATACGACCTCAATCGCACCCACAAAGGAAATACGAATACGACCTCAACTGTATCCACAAAAAACGAATACAACCTCAATTGTACCCTCAAAGGGAGACTGACCTCAATCACTCCACCCACAAAGAAAAGGACGAATACGACCTCAATCGTACCCACAAAACGAATACACCCTCAATTATACCCTCAAAGGAAGACTGACCTCAATCACTCTACTCACAAAGAAAATACGAATACGACCGCAATCGCACCCACAAAATGAATACAACCTCAATTGTACCCTCAAAGGAAGACTGACCTCAATCACTCTACCCACAAAGAAAACAAGAATACGACCTCAATTGCACCCGTAAAACGAATACAACCTCAATTGTACCCGAAAAGGAAGACTGGCCTCAATCACTCTACCCACAAACAAAACACGAATACGACCTCAATCGCACCCATAAAATGAATACAACCTCAATTGTACCCACAAAGGAAGACTGACCTCAATCACTCTACCCACAAAGAAAACACGAATACGGCCTCAATCGCACCCATAAAACGAATACAACCTCAATTGTACCCACAAAGGAAGACTGACCTCAACCACTCTACCCACAAGGAAAATATGAATACGACCTCGATCGCACCCACAAAACGAATACAACCTCAATTATACCCGAAAAGGAAGACTGACCTCAATCAATCTACCCCCAAGGAAAATATGAATACGACCTCAATCGCACCCACAAAACGAATACAACCTCAATTGTACCAGCAAAGGAAGACTGACCTCAATCACTCTACCCACAAAGAAAATACGAATACGACCTCAATCGCACCCACAAAACGAATACAACCTCAAGTACCCGAAAAGGAAGACTGACCTCAATCACTCTACCCACAAAGAAAACACGAATACGACCTCAATCGCACCCGTAAAACGAATACAACCTCAATTGTAACCACAAAGGAAGACTGACCTCAATCACTCTACCCACATAGAAAACACGAATACGACCTCAATCGCACCCATAAAACGAATACAACCTCAATTGTACCCACAAAGGAAGACTGACCTCAATCACTCTACCCACAAAGAAAATACGAATAAGACCTCAATCGCACCCACAAAACGAATACAACCTCAATTGCACCTTCAAAGGATAACCAACATAAAGTGGACCTTGCTGGGGATAACGTGAAACAAAACTTCTGGTTCATACTACCCCTACTGAGAAAATATGTCAAGTGAGAACTGACTACCAGGAGAGAACTGGATTTCACAAAAGAAAAGGCCAAACTAAGGCAAACTTCTAACGGACTCACGATCCACAGATAAGATGACTCCGCTAGGGAAAGGAGAAGTCTAAATAAAAGATTCTTCCAGGGAGCACAAGTATGAGGAACGCATCCCTCCAAAATCTCCTGAGTTATGCCATCTCTGCTGGGAAAGAGAACTGGCAAGGAAAGCAGCAACCCTGGCTTATGCTTCGAATGTAAATGTTTGAATTTTGCCGTAATGCTCCACACAAAGTGGAAATGCTACGCGTTTTGAGGATGCAATGCCAATGCTTATGATATGCAAAAGGGGTCCCTCCAACAAAATAAATGCTGGAGAGAAAAGACCAATTCAGCTGGGGATGACAAAAATAAATTGTCCTCTGAATCCAGGAACTCTGCTGAGAAGGGTCATACTGATCGACTCTTTGGATCAACAACTTCTGCTGGGGGTGAAATCCTAAAAGAACATCCATACCACCGGGGATTACACATGTCCTCTACTGAAGGTAACATCCAAAACCTGAGATTTCTCCTCTGCTGGGGAGTTAAGAGTGAATGCCAATAATGGAACCGAAAGTTCGTTGCTGAGGATTGCTAATAACCAATGGGCTTACGGCTTGCTGGGGATGCCAGCCCATAATACCACCCTGCTTGGGCAAAACAATCCATAATACCATCCTGCTTGGGGATACTGCTGAACTTAACCTGCTGATGAGGAGAATGACTTTACTCTCTCCTTGCTGGGGATTAGAACATAGCGTTGTCGGTGAAAGTGCGCTTCCTGCCTGGCTGGGGGAAGTGAAAACCCTGATTCTGTGGGGAGATAACGTCTTGATTCAGAGAAAATACTTTCCAGGTCTCCTGCTGGGGAAGGTCTGCTCTGCTGAGGAAAGTACAATCTCAATGCTGGGAAAGCAAACTGTTGGGGAAATACAATCCTGTTGCCCTGCAACCTGACCTGTCTTTATGGTCATAAACGGCTCTTTAAACTTTTCACTTGCCCCAGACCACCAGATCTAATGGAAGAAATCATCTCAAGAGGATTTTATAGAAGATCAGGCGTTCGCACTGCACCGGGGTCTTAAAACTCTTGGAGAGATTTATCATATCTCGACATAACTGCCCCAATCTTCATAATCCATGACGTTCCTTACCTCGGAAGGGATTGTGATGACTTGAAAATACTCTGCTTTAGTATCTTGAACCTTGAGGAGGTGTTTTCAATTAACCATTTTCAGGAGTGGACAATCCCCCACGCTCTAGAGGTGGCCTGCCCCAATATGAGCTTTGAAGTGACTTTGCCCCTGATCTTAGAATGAATGCTCCAGAATAACTAAATTTTGGAGAGTTGTCTCGACGTGACTGCCCCAGATTGGCTACATCCTAACACGACTTACTGGGGAGAGCCCACCCTACACTTAGTCTCTTGGCAGCATGCCCTTTGATATGATTGTCCTTCAGAATTTTCAAGCATCCCAACTTGGAAGGATCAAGCTTCTTGACTGACGTTCACTGTGTAAACTGCGTTGATGCTTAGGCACATGTATGCAAATAGAACAAGTTATTTAAGAGAATGATAATTCTAATGCAACAAATATGTTAACCTTGAAGTTTTATTGAAAATGTGTTGCCAAGCATTGTGAACAAATCACTAGCCGGGATGCGACCTTGATTTTTGAATGGAAAAACAATGCGCACATGCAATACTAACAAAAATCTTATTAGCACAACTCATAGGAGTCAGGAACGCTTTCTTGCTGGAGTGCGCTTTCTGAAAAACCCTGTTTCAATTAGAACTTTTAAGGGTTGTAACGTGGTCTGGTTCGCGGTTTCAGAAAAAGGATTTATGGCTCAAAATTTATCGGTGCCCACCCATTCCTCGTGATGTTCTCCCGTCCTATGTTCAGTCAATCTGACATAAACGCTCATCTCTCAAAAGGGTTACTATCTTTAAGGAACCCATACCACTAATGGTTTGACGCCTAAGGAAGTTTTGGAATGACAGTCACCCCTTTTTATCTTTTGTGTTTGTAATCACACAAATTTGTTCTTATCGGGGATTTTCCTTTGTAACGCCTTTCGCTTTTCTTTCTTTTGCTTTTTTTTTATCCCTACTTTTTGCCTGGACTGACTCTTTTGAGTTTTTCGATTTTGAAGTCCAGCGGGATGCCCTAACTTTTTCCTAAGTCACTTGTTTTCAAATTTCGACTTAGTGGACTTTCTTCTTTTTTTTATTCCCCTTTTTGAGCAAAGCGTGTGACACTGGTTGTCTTACTTGCTTGACGGGGTTGTGACTGCCTCACTCCCTAGTTGTTGACGACTAACCGTTGTGGTTTCTCATCTCTTGACCTCTTGACGGTGGGATAGAAGGTAATGGATCCTCAGATGCACAGTCTCCTTGAAATCTGAACGCTTGGTCAAACTAACTGACGCCTACCCTGCCCCTAGGTTAAATATGAGGACTTTTTTGTACGAAGGAAACTCCCACTTCAAGGCTCGAAGGGGTTAACGAGGGTCTATCTCCCTTATATCTCCAGTCTTTAGGGGTTTGAAACAATGCCTGTACATCCTCAACAGGGTTCTATCCTTGAACATACAACCAGAGATTTTGCGTTTTCGGCTCATCATCCTCCCTCAAGAGTTCTAAACAAGAAAATTGGTATTGCAGTGCATATAAACATTTAAGAGTGAACACGAATGGATTACTTCAAGAAAAACATACTCATTGCATTAATATCATCATAAAAAACAAACAAGTCTTACATGCATACGATGCTTTAACAAAAAATGAAAAACTACAAATGAAAATGCAGTAAAGAAGCTGAAGATTGCCATTGCTGAGGAAGCTTAATTCTGTCTGGACGTACTTGCAGACTGAGTGTTCATTTGAGAAAGGAGGCTTCCATTGATGTACATATCATCTTCAGTGAATACAATGATCTCTGCGTCTACCAGGTCTTGTACCTTATGCTTGAACACGTTGCAGCTTTCAATTGAATGACCCAGTGTGTCTGAGCGATATTCACATCAGGCATCCAGATCATAATCAGGAGGAATAGGGTCGGGAACAGGCTTGGCATCCCTTAGTTGAACCAAAGAACTTTCAAGTAGACGGGCAAGAACAAGGCTGTGAGGAACAGGAAGTGGATCAAACCTTCTCCCAGGCCTTCGTGATCTTGATTGTCTCCTTCCAGAGCAGTTCCCTTGTTGACTCTGATTCGAGCGCATAATCTTTTCAGGCACTTTTCTCTTCAGACTTAGTCGAGGCGTAGGCAACATTTGCGGATGTGGGGATTCTAAGACCAAGGACTGCAAGCAATGCCCTTGACCTGATGTAGCTTTGGGAGAAGCACCGGGGATACCCACTTCTTTTTCAACAGCTAGAGTGAGACCACCTTGTACGCTTACGCCGCTCGGCGTGAATTCAATTTTCCTCGAATCAATCAGATCCTAGACAGCGTGCTGAAGGGCCCTACATTTCTCCACAGTATGCCCTGGTGCCCCAGAATGGAAATCACAACGGGCCCTTGCATCGTAGCCTGGTGGGGGATTACCAGTGAGAGGAGCCAGAGTCCTCTTCTGTACCAGTTGCCACTGAAGGAGATGTTGCAATAGTTGAGAATATGGCATAGGGAGTGGATGAAAAACTATTTCAGGTTGCTTCGGTCCTTGGGCACACTGTTTATTCTTAGGCTTATCTTGGGAGATAAGACCTGGTTGCTGTTGGGAAAGTTCTGGAACTTTAGCTCGTGGAAGAGATTCACGAGGCAATCCACGATCAAATCCCAAAGAGATGGGAGGAGTAAGGGCCTCTGTTGTGGAAGCGAGCACATGCCTGTCTTCCTTCTTTAACACTGTTTTCAAAATTTCCATGACCAAACCCATCTGAGCCTTCGTCTGATTGACCTCATTCTTCAGCGTCTTCTGCTCCTGGGACATGACCAGCATGTCTTCCCCAAATTACCTCATCTGAACCTTCATTTCAAGCATCTCCGCACGGAGTTGTTCCATGGCTATCCTCTGGTTACCACAGACTGAGTAGAATACTGATGAACTGGCTGATCAATCCTGAACTGCGGAGGAGAACAAAGTAAGAACACCAGAGATAAACACCTGTCGTGCAAAATGATTATGCAAAATGATTATGAATATGCAAATGAACATGTTTGAATATTCGCAGGGCGATCCACCCCTTGATTCCAGTTTAACAACAAGATAGAACAGAACTTATGCTCATATATTAAGAAAACCAGAGGAAAACCAAATGTCAACAATCACAAATCCAAGATAATAAGTCTGAACACAATAATCATAGATCCCAACCAACAAGTCTGGCGGTGGTCCAAATAATGAAAGAAAATAGAAAACTATGGCATATCATCAAAGACCACAAGTGTCAATCCCCCCATCCATTATGCTTTTTGCTCCAGTCTTGAATTTCCTTGAACAGCTTTTTGGTGTCGGGATGCTTTGGTCTCTGAATTAGCTCTTGAATGAGAATGTCTCTTCTATGCATGATCCCCTCCAAGTATCGGCAATTCAACTCCCAAGCGTCTTCTCCAGAAACACCATCCATACTAGGTCCCTCATTTCTAGATCTCTTCACTTCAGCTTGGATCTTCAGTTCCTCTATGGAGGCTATGGCTTCATTGAGTCGACCCTCGACTGCTTGTCTCTGGAAATAACCCTGATAGGATCTCAGCGTCTTTCTTCTTGAGCTGCGACTTCAATTGATCAATCTGAGCTAGATAATCGTCTTCTTTTTGCTTATTCTCTGCCATTGCAGTTTCTCGGTGAGCATTGAACCTGTGAATTTTTAACAAAGCCTTGTCCAATTCCTCCTTCTTAGACTCGAGAACCTTACTGATACCATCTAGAGCTTGTTTCATCCTTTGTCTGGATGTAACCATGTCAGCTAGCTCTTTTTCTGCCTTAGCAAGAAGCTCTGTCTTCAACTTGGCGATATGAACAGCTTCACCCCGCTCATGTTTTAACTGATAAATCTCCCTTAGTATCTCACTGTTTTCTTCTTGCAGCTTTTCCTTTTCAGCCCACAACTTGTTAAACTTCTCTATCTCAACTGTGGTAGGAGGTTCAATCAGTAAGGGGTAAGATGGTGGTTCTACCGGGAAGGGAAGAAGCTTCTCTTCTGCTCTCTTCTTAATCCACTCTTTATAGGAAGGGAACGCCCGGTTGTTACATTTCCTGAATGAAGTTTTTCCCCTCTTGGTCTCCTGCTTCCAAGCATTCACAATCTTCCTTATCATCTCTTGATCCTCAGTACCATTGAAGAATAAGGACTCTCTGACATCTCGCTCTTCAGGTGGACCTTTCAAAGGATAACCAAACTGCCTGATAACTAGGGAAGGATTATAGTTAATTCCACATCTTCTCCCTATTAAGGGCACATTAGGGAATTCTCCGCACTTGCAAATAATCTCCATTCCTAGCAAGTCACGGTCGAACCAGACAATGTTGTCAGCAGTCAAGCCCATTAACCTCTTTGACCACTTCAGAGAATCTTTCGTATCAACGAAGGCGCCAGTTTCGAGGAGATGGCTCAGAAACCAAGTAGATAAGAGCGGTGGACAACAACTCACGGTTTTTCCCCGCCTATTTTCATTCTTGTAGTGGACTGAGTGATACACATCACCTAGCAAGGTAGGTATAGGATTCTTTGAAATAAAAATTCTGACAGCATGCATATCCACCAGATCAGGAACATTGGGAAACAGGACAATCCCATAGATGCACATAGCCAGAATAGCTTGGAAAACAGTCCAATTCTTCTCTTTAACATGTATGCATGCTTGATCAAACAAGAACTTCAATAAGAAACCCTTAGCTCCTTGTTTTTCCTCAATATTACTGCTCAGAATGGATTCACCAATATGAAGAGCAATAGCCATTTCTTTTATCCCAGGGTGTTCTTCAGAAAAGAATACTATGTCATGCCTGATGGGGATTCCCAAAATAAATGAGAACTCCTCCAACGTTGGGGCCAAGATGTAGTCTGGGAAAGTGAAGCAACGCAAAGACGGATCGTAAAACTGAAGAAGTGTATGAATGGCATCCTTCTCATACTTGGAGATATTGTAGACAAACTTCAGAAGTCTCCCATACCCTCCACTGAACTCTGTAGGAACTCCGGGACCAGCCATACTAATCAGCTTGTGAATCAACGTCAAGGTCGGATCTGGGAACGAATAGGCAACAGTCTTCTTTCTCTGGACATCCATGCCAAGGTAACCTCAGAAAACCGGAATCAAGAGTAAGATGCAAGCCCTGAAAAATGTCAAACATGTCAGAATGCAAGAAAAATGATATGCTCATGCAAACATGGGATCATGGTAACACTGCTGGATGTGTTGTGCTGTTAACTAAACGAGAACCACAACCCAGAAAACCAGAATTCCAAATACCGAACCACTGAGATAACCAGGAACCCAGACAATCAAACATTGATGAGAAATCCAGAAAAATCGGGTAGGTTGAAGGTTTTGGTTACCTGCAAACCTGCAAACACCCATCCCCTCTCACGTGTGGGTACTAGGATGTTCAGTATCCCGGGCTCTCAGGTCGAGAAATGATGATACGTTCACCATTTCTAGTTTGGCATCATCATCAATCAAGGAGGCCTCAACTGATTCTCCAAAACGGAAGGTCCTCAGCTTCTGGCACTGAGGTCGAGAAATAATAGTACATTCATCCCTCGGGGTACAGTACTATCGTCAATCGAGGAGTGCCTCCACTGATTCTCATCAAAAGATAGGGGTCATCCTATGCGAGTTCCAAAGTGGGCCCTCGGGTGCAAATGGGTTTGCCACAGAACGTGGTCTGCCACTAGCACCACTAAAGAGGGATGTTTCCACTAAGGTCCTCGATGATCGATCACCAGAGTCAACAGCTCTCTAGATCGACATCCTAACATGCGTAAGACACACACGTTAGAAGGCGTCCCAAGATAGCCTCGTCTAGTTGTGAATTTCGTGAACACACAAATGTACCAAGCGGGCACATAGGTCCCACTACTCTCCACTCTAGTCCTAGGGTGTACTCAAGCCTGGGTATTGGGCTTATCTCTCAGAACAACCCAACCTGCAAAATAGAAATAGCCAGCACAACGCAGCAATATCCAGTATGACAGTAATAAAAATGAAATTCAATGCAGTAAAAGCTGTAAGATGGTAACATACAACATAATATAGCACGGCAAATAAACACCCAACAAAAAACAAACAAGCGCTAGGATCGACACGCTAAAGGGGATGGACCAGCATAGGTCAACCAGAGTCCCCAGCAGAGTCGCCAGCTGTCGCTCCCAGGATTTTCATCCAGCTACAAACGCGAGAATGGCATAGAAAACAGAGTCGCCAGCCGTGTAAATTCATCCCAAGAGAGGGAAAGGGAACACCGCATAAACCTGAGGAAGAGGGAAAGGAATGGTCATCGCAACCATAGCTTGGATTCGGGAGTCGGTTACGCGAGGGGAAGGTGCTAGCACCCCACGCGTCCATCATACTCGATGGGATCCACGCTTGTTGTCTAATCTAAGGGTGAGTTATCCTATCATCTATGGCTGTACTAAGACGGGGGAAGGGAAAAACAAAGACAGACTCGGTAGGACGTCGACGCCCTAGGCCTACGTACTCCCTTTGTGCAATGGGAAATTCAGAGTCAACGTAGTTCGGACCAAGTTCTTTTTGTGTTTTTTATGAGCGACGTTAAGTTCGCGTCCGGCAGTTAGGGTCGATGCCTGTTTGCCACTTAGATGGAAAGTAACGTGCCCTTTTTGAAAATAGCCTTTAGTTTGACAATCCCGAAGGACAAAAAGGTTTGAAGTTCGTTTGTATTTTTTAGGACAGAAGTGACTTGAGTTAGTTCATAACTTGCATTGCACCAAAGTCTAGGGCACAGGGACGAATACTTAACGAATCGTCCCAAGACAGGACGCTCGCTAAGCACTCTAGAAAGATGAGAGGAAGCCCCTCATTTCTCATTCCCCACGCTTAAGGCTCGTTCGCAATACACTTTATCTTTATTAAGTGTTTTCAAGAAGTTTTGAGATGAGAAGCGAGAAGACACAAAGGAACCTCTAAAGGGGAACTAAAAGTCCTAATGTTATCATGCATGGGTGACCTACGGTTAGTGAGGTTTGACAACAACCTAAGCCTAAAGAAAAGAAAAGATGAGAGACAAAAAGAGTGAGAGTGGACATGGATAACTATCCACACCCTCAAATAACTTACCTCCGCCCCTACATAAAAGGTTAGTACAAAACAGACGTAAATAACAATAAGGCTAATGAAACCCAAGCAATAACATATGATGGTAACCAAGTGACCAATAACAATTCAAACATGGTTCAAGAAGTCAAAGACACAATCCCAAAACAATGGCACAAGTGCCTTCTCAAACAAGCAGTCAGACATAGTCAAGGATATGCATACAAGTAGGCCTCAAACAAAGAGCAATCACATAATTAGCAAAACATCTTTTAAAATCATCAAATTAATTATCAACATATCTCAACCAGAAGCAAACATCATGTCCAAAACTCATGCCAAAATTCAAAATAAAAGTCACTCAAACAATCATGCAAAGTCAGATGAGAAACATGGCTCAATATGCAAAAAAGGAGGACTAAAATGCAATATGAAATGATTTTAAAAATTAGAGAAAAATATTTTAATGCAATTCAGTGTGTTGATGAATGAATGCAAAAGGAATGAGCTCTAAATGTTATGTATAGTGTGAGAGCAAAATTCTGCAATGCAACATGTGCAAAATAAAAAAAAAATTTCAAAAAAGAAATTAAACAATTAATTACTTCAGCCACTAAAAATAAAATAAAAATGAAAAATAAAATTTGGGAAAATTTTATAAAATTATAAATATGGTTCATGAATTTTTTGGGAATTTTTTAATGCAATTAATTATTTTTAAAAAATTAATATGAAATGCAAACAATTAAATAAAATAAAATAGAAAGAAAATGAGTGGGGGGTGTATTCAGTAAATAATTCACGTTGAAAGTGATAATGGGCTGTAAAAGGCATGTGTGAATAGCAAGCCCAAGCATTAAGTCCATCAGAAAAAAAATAAAATAAAAAAGGAGGCACGCGTGGACCTCAGTCAACCCAGTGGACTCATCCTCACCTTCAGATCAATCTGACGCGCCCTATTAAGTCAACGTAATCACAAAATAACCAAGATCAAAGGCCATGATCACACGGTACACCACAACCAACATGCACACACACACCAAAGTATTCAGACTATCCTACACTCCCACGTGCTAGGCATATGGTTATTTTAATGTGTTGGCACACATCTGGCCACACAATTCATCAGACGTACGTAAACAAGTCAACAAAAGAAAAAGTAATTAAAATGAGGGAAATTGATTGGGTGCACACGGTAACAACCCTAGGGTAATGAACATCCAAACACTAAATAAAAATCAGAAAAAAAAATAAACGTGGCAAGCTTTGGACCGTGAGATCTGGGCAACGGACGGCCATGATTATCTCTCTTACCTTCAGCCCCTTCACCGGCCGGAACCCTCACCAGTCGCCGGAGCTAGGGTTCCGGCCACCTTCTCCGACCACCTGCAATTAAAAACTCCCCAGAAAACGCAAACCAACATACTACCTTGACCAGAATTCCACGAGGATCTCAAATATGCAATCAAAATTCACAAATAACCAATGCATAATGAAAAACGAAGAGAACAAGCTAGGGTTCAAAAACTTTAAACACACGATACCATCAAACCACACGTCCAATTTCAAAAATAAATATATCAGAATGATCAGTGAGCATCACACATGAATATGCACGTCAAAAGTTTGAGTTTTATAATCATCAAAAATATCACTAACCTGAGATGGTGCAACACGTATCTTCACTGTTAGCTTCAAAGGATGGTTGGTTTGTGCCCCGTGGATCCCCAGAAAGAATGTTGTGGAAGAACTTTTTGAAAAACCCTTGTGGATTGTGAGTTATGAAGAAATCAAGAATTAGGGTTGAAACTTGAACTCTCCTCCAAAATCACGTGTCATCCTCTAACCCTAGCATGAGTTAGCTTAAATAGGCTAGGTTAATCCACTGATCAGCATTTGGGCCTTGGTAATTCTTTGTTTAATGAGTTTTGGATGATTTTAGAAAATTGCACTATTTGAGATACACCCTCTTCCATGCATGTATATCCAAACATTCTATGATGGATCACTTAATTTCCAATTTCTAATTACACCTGAATTGAATTTGGGCCTTGAGATGTATTGGTTCATGAGTTTTCAATACTTTGGCAATTTTGCATAATGAAAGATAAGTAATGAATAAGTCATGGAATTTCTTGATTCAAAGGCCCACAATGATCCCTAAGGAATGTTCTTTGATGTTAGAATGTGACATGAAGCAATGGAATTAATTATAGGTCACTATGCCCCAAAATGCAAAAGTTGTGAAAATGGAACCCTAAAAACCACTTTGCCTTCTTTTAATCATAACTTGAGTTTCACAAATGATATGGAGACCCACTAGTACTTGTTGGAAAGAGGAGAAAAAGATATTCAACTTTCATGTTTGAGGAAGAATTATTTGAAGCATTATTGATGACGAAAAGTCAAGTTGAATGTAGTGTAAGAACTTGCCCAAAAAGGAAACTTTCAAATTATAGGTCATTTCCATATTTAGTAACTTTGTACCAACCCTTGATTCTTGATAAATGGTGTGAAACTTGACTCTTGAAGACCATAAGAGGATGTGAGACCTTGAAAACCTTGAAGAGAACCTCAAACTTTCACAGTTGACTCTCCTCTCACTGTTGACTTTTCTCCTGATTCTCCTGATTCCCAATCCATTGGCCAATTGAACTTCTCATGAACCAAACTGATGGACAATCTCCCATTCCTAGATACTTAGGGACCCAAGGAATACCATGGAATTAAGTCTTGCCTAAAAAATCAGAAATAAACTGACTTTATAGCAAACCCTAATTTTGGTACCCTTAGTCTAGGAGGAAATAACATAGTTTCCAAATCCCAATTCCTCTGAATATGATGTGTATCCTCTCCAACAAAGATAACATATGCCATTTGGTGATGATAAAAACCCAATAAGCTTGCCCATTGGAGCAATAAACTCAAGATTCTCAAAACCCTAATTTCTGCACTGGTTAGGGAAGAGTGATCCACAATACAAGGACTCTTGCTTGAGCTTTTGAAGAACATCTTCTCCTCTTGAACTTGTCTCAGGCACCTTGACCCCATGCTAAGAACCAATGATATGCACACATGATAATGCAAAGAATGAAGTGAAACATAAGCTAGTTAGTACTAAAGTAAGGAGAGCAAATTTTGGGGTGCAACAGGATGTAATTCCAGAAATCCAACCAAAGAATGCCAAATGATGAAGGTTAAGCTCAAGAATTAATCACTTTCAATGTGAAAAGTGATTATCCTTCAAGAATAAGAGCTTTTGGTGAGGTTTGATGGAGAAGAATTGAGATGAAGATGAAGAATGAGTAGAGAAATCAGAGAAAAAGTGAGAGAATTGAGAGTGAAATGTGAGAAGCTTGGTGAAAAATGGTAGAGAATGGCTGAGGAATTGAAAAGTGAGTGGAGGTATGTTTATATAGGCTTTAGGTTTGGAATATGAGATGGTTTGGAATTTGGTTTGGAATTAGCTTTGGGTTTGGAGCTAGGTTAGGAGTTAGTTGGACTTGACTCACCGAGTCAAGGCGGTTAACTCGGTTAGTTAGAACCAACTCGGTAACCATCCTAAGGTGAATTCCAACAACCAAAGATCCAAATTTCTTGGAGAACAAGGAACATGGTGCACTTGATTTGAAGTGAAGTATCATAGCAAATGCACTTGGAATGAATTGAGTAGCTTGGAAATGTTTAGAGGTGTCTAAAATATTCCATATGCTGCTAGAATCCGAGACCAAAATGTGTGCAAAGGTGCTGTCATGAAAAAGCAGCAAATTATGCCTATTTTGCCTGTGTTAATCGATTAACACAATTGCACTACAAATGGTTAATCAATTAACCATGCCAAAATATGCCCAATTTGCCTAAAAAAGGGTGTTGTGGTCCCGGCTTCGATTTTCCACCTCTTGTATTGAGGAATAGGTATGGAAACCTTCATTTTGTGCTTGTTTTGACGAGGTGATGACCTTGTGAGGATATGATTAATCGGGCTCCGAAAACTTGAATATCCTGTAATCAAAACACCAGAGGAAAAAATGCGAACGCGTATGCCAGCGATGCGAATGCTTATGCTTATGCAAAAGACAAAAGAGGGAGGTCAAATTTTGGATTACGACACAAGGCATAAACCCAAAGATGAGAGGGATAAGGGAAACAATGTGTGATCTTGTTTGTGGTAAAGATGCAAATGAAAATGTGAATGATATGTGGAATCTTAGGGGTCAAAAATTAGGGTCTTACAGCTGCCCCTATTTAAGTCTCTTCTATCGGGAAATATGAAGATACTTAAATACAAAAAGCTATATTTTTTAGCCCTAAGATGCCACAAGATGATATGAATGCAAAGGACGAAACAGACTGCGGGGAAACTTGAAACAAGAGATTTAGGGTAAATTAAGAGATGATATGAAAAGACACACTGGGAAACACAAGCTATTTCTGGAGATCTGTCCAGGTGACAAGAAGTATCCATCAATAGTTGGAAAGAGAGGGACAAGACCCTGGAAGACGAGTAGTGACATCCAAGAATGGCATTGGATTAAAACTACAAACGTGACAAAGGTATGTCAAAAGATGTCCAAGAACAACAGGAAAGTTTCTGGTTAAAACAGCAGTGTTATCCAAGAATAACATTGGATGGAGGTGAAAAACACTCTATTGGGGGTAAGATATCCAAGAATAGCATTGGATGAAAGGAACTACAACATTCAAGAATGGCATTGAATGGGGCAACATCAAACATCAGAGTCATCCAAGATTAGAAGCACAAGTTTTTTAGAGGTTTTGACCTTTATTAATGTTTTTGGTCCATGTGGACAAAGAGAAAAAGGCATAAGCATAAACATGTGTCCAACGGACAAAGGAAAAATAGTAGAAACATAAACATGTGTCCAACGAACAAAGGAAAATTATACGGAAACATAAACATATGTCCAATGGACAAAGGAAAAATTGTATAAAAGTAAAAGAGAGATAGGGAGCGAGAAGGAATTGTAAAGAAGTTAGAAGTTAGTAATTAGCAGTTAGTTGTTAGAGTAACTGATCAATAATGATTGAATAATGTACTTAGGTCAAGGTTAATGAAGACTTGTTAGAAGATTGATAGAATCAAAGCCTCTACAACAACAAGCTTCATAGGTTTTGAACCTAATATAAAAGATCAATCAACATCTAGCCTCCTCTTAGGCTTTGTATAATGATATCCCCAAAGAGTCCATCTCTTTTTTGCCTCAATATTGGGCTTTGTACAAGACACCAATATATACCCTCTCTTGTTGAGTTGGTCTTATCCAGCCTCCTCTTAGGCTTTGTATAAAGAAATCCCCTAGCGGATTCAATCAACCTCTTAGCTTCAACCTTGGGCTTTGATCAAGGCACACAAAAATCAACAATCCCTCTTTAGAGATGACAAGTTCCCACTCCGTCAATAAACCTTTTAGTTTCAATCTTGGGCTTTGAACAAGACACAAATAAACGTTTTAGCTTCAATCTTGGGCTTTGAACAAGACACCAAAACATCTTTTTCCTCCCTTAGAATAGGAGGAATTACGATTGCTCTGATTTCCCTGTTTCGTTTAAACGGGAATACGTAGGCATAAGATTGCAAAATCTTAGTGAGCATACCAATCAAAAACCCTATGTTCAGTACCTTCATACCAGTCAAACATTAGGTCTAGTACCTTACCAAAAACACCCAAACATCAACATCAACTCACTCACTCATACTTCCTAAGAAACTTTCCCAACCCATTAACAGATAAACACTATCAATTACAAAGCGAGACCTAAAGCTAATATCTTGTGGATAACCACATATAAGATGGGCAATTGACAACTCCCCATTGTATAACCTGACCCCGAACCTCCCAATCTCTTTTAAGCATTTGTTCAGTTAAACATTTGCATTCAAGGTTAGTTTTAGATAACATCCCTTTCCCTTCCAGCTTCACGGGATAAATAAGAAATCAGAAAAATCACCAGTACAATCTTTGGGGATGGGTAAAGCCATGACTTCATGACACCGAACCTTTGACCCTATGTTTTTCAATGTTTTTGTGTGCTGCATTCATGCATTCATTTCATTAAAAAAACATTAAAACATAGAAAAATTTTCTCTTCTAGTCTCTCTTTTTCAAATTAAACTAAGACAATGATTGCAAATATCAGAGGAAAAAGATTACATTATGGATTTCGGTAGAAGGAGAACTCACAAGTACACCTTCAAGGTTCCAAAATTAGAGGATTTGAGAGGGTTGGCAAGGATGATCACCAACCCTGATGCTTTTAGAGCTAAGTACGGAGGACTGCTGTCTCTGTTAAGGGTCCATATAATTGAAGGAATACTGGCTACGCTCATTCAATTCTACGATCCGGTTTATCATTGTTTTATATTCCCAGATTATCAGATTGCACCAACGCTGGAGGAGTACTCTCACCTGACTGATTTACCCATCACTGACCAAGCTCCCTTTTCTGGACTGGATGAAATTCCAAAGGATCAAACCATTGCAAGAGCAATCTATTTAGACGAGTCAGAAGTCAGGACTCACATGACCACTAAGGGTGGAATCCAAGGTTTGCCAGCTAAGTTTTTGATAAAGAAAGCTCTGTATTTTGCTAGTATAGCAAACGTGAATGCTTTCGATAGCGTCTTTGTTCTGCTCACTTACGTGCTATTTCTGTTTCCCAACATTGATGACTTTATTGATATTAATGCCATTAAGATTTTTCTGATTGGAAACCCTGTACTGACCTTGCTTGCAGATGCTTATCATTCTGTACACTTAAGTAATTTGTACAGTGGAGGAATGATCACATGTTGTGTACCCCTGCTATACAAATGGTTCAATTCCCATTTAACCAAGTCTGCTGCTTTTTGGGATCATAAGAGTACTTTACGTTGGTCGCAGAGAATCATGTCTCTTACCAACTCTGACATCGATTGGTACAATCGGATCTATGACGGGATCAGAATCATTGACCGTTGTGGAAACCTCCCTAATGTACCCCTCATAGGAACTAAAGAAGGAATCAATTATCATCCAGTTTTAGTTCGTCGTCAATTTGCATACCCGATGAGACATGTCCCGCGTAATGTTCATTTGGAAGGTCTTTTCTTCAAGGAAGGAGAAAATGACAGAGCACTAAAGACAAAAATAGTGCATGCTTGGAAACATGCTCACAGGAAAGGAAGAGAGTCTCTAGGAAAACCAGAATGTGTCTCTGTGCAACCTTATCTCCACTGGGTACAAACTAGAGCTCTCAAGCTGAGGATGCCTTATCCTTGTCAAGAAGTTCTTCCGTTAAAGGAATCTGTCCTTTATTTTATGTGTGATACGGAAAAGCTTCAGGTTACTCTCAACAAAGTTCAACAGGAGAAGAGGTCTTGGAAGAACAAGTACCGCATTCTCAACGTAGAGTGTAACAAAATACAGCAACTGTTAAAAGAAAAAGATGCTCAGATCGAGATTTTAGAGCAACATGCTGTAGAGAATCAAGAAGACCAAAGGAATTTGCTCGCTCTTTTCACTTGGCAAAGGAATGACAACACGACAACGGCTCAAGAGCCCCGGTCAAAGAAAATGAAAGTACCAGAACCAGCACCTGATCCCTCCTCAGAGAGGACTCAGGATCCATATGCTTAGACATTTCCTTTTACAGCACTATGTAAATTACTGTATTTCGATTTCAGCAATCTTTGAATTCAATAAAGCGGGGTTTCCCCAATGTTTGATATTTGCAATCTAATTGTTGAAGTTTCTTTTAATTAAACAAAAATAATAATTAATATAAATCATTGCATATCATTCATCATTCTCACGTAACGCATTATTCTTAGCTATGAATCTCACGTTGGTGTCTCGATTCTAGAGTCAAACTGTCTCATTCGTACAATACTCGGGCCAGTTAATAAAAGAAAATGGATAATCTCGAGGAAGAGAACAGAGAGTTGAGAGAAGAACTCGACGCTCTGAAAGAAGATCTGAGAAAGCTTCATAATTACATGCAAGCTCTGGCAGCAGCTCAAATTCAAAAGACTGTGATCTCAGAGATGACATCGACCCCCATAGTGGAAAAGTATGATCCTCGATATAACATGCCTAAAGATCGTCCCTGGGGCATGCCACTCAACTATATCCCAGAAGGATATATTTCGCCGATCACGGAAGATCCAGAAACTGCAGTAGGAACCACTGGGCCTGAAGGTTACAAACTTCAGGAAAGCGAAGACGCCAGGGGCATGGCAGTGACTCCTGAAGGTTACAAACTTCGGGAGAGGGAAACACCAAGAGTCACTGCTGTAATGACTATACCATCACCCGTGGTACCCGTTGTCCCGGAAGGGAAGATTCCACAGATACCTTATGGTGGAAACGAAAGTATGGACGACAGAATGAAGGAGTTCCAGGAACAGTTCTTGGAGATGCTGAAGGAACTGCAAGCCATTTGCGGTCAGGATTTATTTGGAAAGGATGCTGCAGACCTTTGTTTGGTCCCCAATGTGAAAGTTCTGCACAAATTCAAGGTGCCCGAATTTGAAAAGTACAAGGGTAACTCTTGCCCTCAAAGTCATTTGGTGATGTACGCTCAGAGGATGTCAACTCAGATAGAGAACCAACAGCTACTGATCCACTATTTCCAAGATAGTTTAACTGGTTCCGCACTCAAATGGTACATAGGTTTGAACCGCACTAAGATCGTCACTTTTAGAGATCTTGGCGTTGCCTTTGTTCAGCAATATAAGTATAACCTGGACATGGCACCAGACAGAGATCAACTTAGAGCCATGTCGCAGAAGGACAAGGAAACCTTCAAGGAATATGCTCAGAGATGGCGTGAAATTGCCACTCAGATTTGTCCACCTCTTGAGGAAAGAGAGATGACAAAGATCTTCTTAAAAACCTTGAGCTCATTTCACTACAACAGAATGGTCGCCTGTGCACCCAGCGATTTCGCTGAGATGGTAGGCATGGGAGTTCGTTTTGAAGAAGCAGTTCGAGAAGGACGTCTGGTCAAAGATGTCGGACCATCAAGCAATACCAAAAGATACGGTAGTGCCCTCCCTAAGAAAAAAGAGCAAGATATTGATAATATCTCTCTCGAAAAGCAAAGGCGACGGTACCAACCAGTAGCAGCTGTAACTCCTGCTATTAACCTTGCGCCTGTTCAAGCGTATAAACCTCCAGTTGCTCAGAGCCAACCGAATTAACAACAATATCAGGAAAGGACACAACAGCCTCTTTAGTAGGCTCATCCTCAGTACAACAACAACCGTACAATGCGACCACCAGGGTTTGACCCTATACCAGTGTTGTATGCAGAACTGTTTCCACTACTGCTGGTCAAGGGGCACGTCTAAACCAGGGCTCCTCTTCCAATACCAGAGAATCCTCCTTTTTGGTTCAAAGCGGATCAGACTTGCCCATATCATCAAGGAGGACCAGGGCATAACATAGAAAACTGTCTCAATTTCAAATCCGATGTACAAAAGCTTGTTAGGAGCGGGGTCTTATCCTTCAAAGATACAAATCCTAATGTTCAGACGATCCTACTGCCTCAACACGAGAAAGATGTGGTAAATTTCATAGAAGAAGAGGCTAAGCATAGCTATCAAATTCATGATGTACTCTTATTGGGAACCAACCTGGTCAAGATGCATTGCAGACAGGGTGGATATGGTCATGTACCATCTCACAATTATCACTAGTGTGATATCTTCTCTAAAAATAATCAATGATATTATATGGTGCAATTCGCTCTACAGAAACAGATGGATCTTGGATGGATCCAGGATCACCGAATTCATGAAGTCAACATGGCTTATATGAATTCCAACATCATTCAGAACCACGACATCCGTGCGATGAATGTTAACTTTGTGGCAATGCACTCAAGGCAAGGCCAACATCATGATCTACCACGGCACGATTATGATTCCTGTTCGGTCTGCCCGGTAAACAATCAGGGATGCTCTTTTGTACAAGAGGCCCTCCAGCGTCAGATGGATCTTGGATGGATTCAGGATTACCGCGATAGAAGTTATTATCAAGTGAATATGATTCAAATCTTTTATATTCATTTGATGAATACCAGCTTGGTGGAGTTACATGCTACACAAGTCCAGCTCGGTTTTGTGACTTTGCATAATTATCATAACTGTACAGTATGCCGTAAGAGTGACCAAAGATGTACTCTCGTTTAAAGAACTTTGCAACACTTGTTAAACCACTGATGGCTTCCGATCTATTTAGACGAAGACACACAACAAGTCAGCATGATTAATGGGAACCCCACTAGGCATCAGAGTCAGGATGTTCGATCAATGGAAACAGACCTAGTAAGGTTACACTGCATACAAAGCAGACATGGCCAGGTGCCGCCACACAACTATGAGGGCTGTAGAGTTTGCTCTGAAGATAATCAAAGATGTTACCTCGTGCGAACAGCCCTTTAAAGTCAGTTGGACCACAAAGAGATTTGACCGTGTCCAAGTTCTGGGTCAATCAACTTGATGCCCGACTATTTCACTGATCAGATCAGAGATGTTGTCATAATCTCTGATCATAAGAGGACCAAAGATGTTTGTACCATAATCCCTCTACTTGACGAATCAAGAATTCCTTTGGACAGTAGAAAAGTTTCCAACCAGGAACTGATTGAAATTACTTACAATGGTCAGAAAAACCAGAAGGCTCTTGTAGTTATCTATCTGCCGGGACCACTACCGTATGAATCAACTAAGGTTATCCCTTACAAGTATGGTGCAACAACAATTGAGAATGGAAAGGACACTCCATTACCCTCCGTCGTGAATATTGCAGACATCAGTCGAGTAACACTGAGTGGTTGAATCTTCAACCAAGGAGTTGAAGGACCCAACAAAGAAAAGGAACCTCAGGCAGAAGTTCCTGATCTACCAGTCGGTCCATCCTGTGATCCCGACCTTTCAAAGAACAACGATGAGATGCTGAAGCTCATCCAGAAGAGTGAATAGAACATAGTTGATCAACTATTGCAAACTCCTTCAAAAATATCAGTATTATTGCTTCTACTCAGTTCCGAAGCTCACAAGGAGGCTTTACCGAAAGTCTTAAAGCAAGCCTTTGTGGAATAGGATGTAACAATAAGACAATTCGACAGCATCATCTCCAAAATCACTTCCTGCAACAACTTGGGATTCAGTGATGAAGAATTGCCGGAAGAGGGCCAAAGTCATAACATGGCACTAAATATTACAGTCAACTGCCAGGACGATGCTTTAGCCAGCATACTGGTAGACACCAGATCAGCTCTAAATGTTATGCCAAAGTCTACGTTGATTTGATTATCGTACCAAGGATCTCCGATGAGAGGCAGTGAGGTCATCGTCAAAGCATTTGACGGATCTTGAAAAACAGTTATCGGTGAAGTCGACCTTCCCATAACTATCCATCCTCACACTTTTCTAGTCACTTTCTAGGTCATGGACATCCGGGCAGCATACAACTGTTTGTTAGGAAGACCTTGGATACACGAGGCAGGGGCAGTCACTTTGAAGCTTCACCAGAAACTGAAGTTTGTCAAGAACGACCAACTAGTCACAATCTACGGAGAGCAAGCCTTGATCGTGAGTAACTTATCGTCTCTACTTGCGTACAACCAGAGGAGGTTGTGGGAACCCAGTTCCAGGAACTTTTGGTGAGCCATGACAACCAATCAAAGAGAGGAACTTTTATTTCCTCGTATAAAGATGCTCTCGAAGCGATCAGAAGTAACAATACCAAAGGATGGGGACAACTTATCATTCCTACTGACAATAAGAAAAAGAAAGGTCTTGGGTTTTCTTCAAACTGTGCCCTGACAGGTTTCCTTCACCTAGTGCATCAAGAAGTACATACCATCAACGAGGTTGATTCCTCCGATACAGATGAAGAGTGGAAATCCTATCTTAACGAGGACGGTTATATGTCTAACGAAGAGGTGCCTACGTCATTTAGCTATCTCACACAGAGTCCGAGATATATACCAAGATCTGATGTCAAAATGATATACGGAGATTATGATCCGGAAGGATACCGTGCTCCACCAAACTCATTAGAGGAAGACACTCCGATGAAAGACAACTTTGACCATGACTATTATGGCCCAATGGATGGCCTGCCTATCTGGCAGCCGTACCCAGGAGACTCGGGGCAAAAGAGTCAGCCGAACGATGAATATCAGCTGAGCATCATTGAGAAAAACACATGCGATCCCACTGACTCATGGGATCATTGCTCAAGGCATTCAGAAAATATCCAGTACGACGATGAATTCGCAATGATTGTAGGACAACAGTTCATCAACTACTCTTTTCCTGAGGTCAGCGTCATCGAAAGGGATGACTCCTCCAGTTCCAAAGAAGTGTGGGACACCTTAGGACAACCAAGTGACAAATTCGACCTCCTGGTCAAGTACACCGCTCCTGAAAGCTCTTGTATCAGGCTCGAAGACATTCAGCCAACTGGATGGGGAGATCTACCTGAGAGCACAAACATTATGCAAGATACAGCTGAAGAATCCTCCTACAACAACTCTGCCTGGGAGACAGATTACAATGATCATGCTCCACCAGAAATCAATGTTATTTGTGAAGACAAGTCAAGAAGGAAAGTACCAGACTTTGTGATTCACCGAAGAGTTCGCCCCCAATGGGTTGCTGTCGATGTTCCGAAAGTCGTTCATAAGTCTAAGTAATTGTCATCTTTATCTTAACCTTTCACCCTGCCCAGGTGAAAGAGATATTTTTATAGGGCTCACTTTCTGTAAATGTACCTCTTCGCTTTGCCTGAAGCGACAGAGTTTTGTTTTATAGAGCTGTAGTTTCAAGAATCGACAAGATCATAAATAAAATAATGTCGTTCTGTAATTTCTGCATTTATTGCTGTTTTCTCTTTTCTCTTTTTCAGAAAATGGTAATCCTAAAAAAAAACTCAAATAATAAAAACAAGCAGTTTTTAGAAAATACACTGCACACAGTCTTGCATTCTCTCTATCTCTTCTAAAAACAATCATCATGTCATGCAGATTGCTTGTCTTAAACCCCATTGAAACATACGATCCAATGCCTTCTCCTAACTTTGAATTCCCGGTATTTGAGACTGAAGAAGAAAATGACGAAGAAATTCCAGGAGAGATCTCCCGATTACTCAAACAAGAGGAAAGGTCCATTAAACCTTACAAAGAGCCGTTGGAAATGGTCAACTTGGGCCAGAAGAAGAGAGAAAAGAAGTCAAGATTGGGGCACTGTCAGTCTAACTGTCAAAGAAGGTTTGATAAAGCTTCTCAAAGAATTTCCCGATGTATTCGCTTGGTCCTATCAGGATATGCCAGGGTTGGATGCCAGCATCATGGAACATCATCTACCGTTGAGATCAGAATGTCCGCCGGTAAAATAAAGACTAAGACGGACTCACCCAGACATGGCCATCAAAATTAAAGAGGAAGTACATAAACAGATTGACGTAGGTTTCCTCACCACATCAGAATATCCTCAATGGCTAGCCAACATAGTACCCGTTCCAAAAAAGGACGGAATTGTCAGAATGTGTGTAGACTACAGGGATCTGAACAAAGCAAGTCCAAAGGAAGACTTTCCCTTACCGCATATTGACATGCTGGTAGACAATACAACCAAGTTCAAGGTTTTCTCCTTCATGGATGGATTCTCGGGCTATAATCAAATCAAAATGGCGCATAAAGATATGGAGAAAACTTCATTCATCACTCCATGGGGCACTTTTTGTTACAAGGTAATTTTGTTCGGTTTGAAGAACGTCGGGGCAACCTATCAAAGGGACATGACTACTCTGTTTCATGACATGATACACAAAGAAATCGAAGTGTATGTTGAAGATATGATTGCCAAATCTAATACAGAAGAGGAGCATGTGACTCACCTGTCAAAGCTATTCGAGCGTCTGAGAAAATACAAGTTCCGCTTGAATCCCATTAAATGCACATTCGGTGTCCGTTCAGGGAAACTTTTAGGGTTCTTCGTCAGCCAGAAAGGAATTGAGCTTGATCCTGACAAAGTTAAGGCCATTCAAGAAATGCCTTCTCCAAAGACTGAGAAATAAGTCAAAGGATTCCTGGGACGTCTGAACTATATTTCTAGATTTATATTCCTCATGACCGCGACATGCGCGCCAATTTTCAAGTTACTCAAAAAGAATCAGGACTGCGTTTGGACAGAAGACTACCAAACTGCCTTCGACAGTATCAAGGAATACCTGTTAAACCCACCGATTCTATCACCTCCTGTAGAGGGGAGACCGTTGATTATCTACCTAACAGTCATGGAGGACTCAATGGGTTGTGTACTTGGCCAACAAGATGAAACCAAAAGGAAAGAGTCTGCCATCTACTATTTGAGCAAGAAATTTACCGACTGCGAGACTCGGTATACTATGCTTGAGAAAACTTGTTGTGCTCTGGCTTGGGCAGCCAAACGTCTTTGCCAGTACATGATTTGTCACACTACTTGGTTAATCTCTGAAATGGATGCGATCAAGTACGTCTTTGAAAAACCTGCTCTCACAGGAAGGATTGCCCGTTGGCAGATGTTGTTATCAGAATATGACATCGAGTACCATGCTTAGAAAGCTGTCAAAGGAAGTGTTTTAGTCGATCATTTGGCTCATCAGCCGATTGACGATCAAGAATCAATCAGATTTGACTTCCCAGACGAAGATGTCATGTACTTAAAAATGAAGGACTGCGATGAACAACTGCCCAGTGAAGGGCCGGAACTAGGTTCCCTGTGGGGACTTATTTTTGACGGAGCTGTCAATCATTATGGAAACGGAATTAGGGCAATCATCATAACACCGCAGGGTACCCACATTCCTTTCACTGCTCAATTGACATTCAAATGTACAAACAACGAGGCCGAATACGAAGCTTGTATCATGGGTCTCGAAGAAGCGATTTACTTGAGAATCAAGAACTTGGATGTATATGGCGACTCAGCCCTGGTTATCAATCAGATCAAAGGAGATTGGAACACATACCAATCAGGATTGATTCCTTACAAAGATTACGCGAGAAGGTTGTTACCCTTCTTCAACAGAATCGAGTTTCATCACATCCCTCGTGAAGAGAATCACATGGCTGATGCATTAGCCACTCTCTCTTCCATGACTAGTGTAGGTCAATGGAATGACATACCTAAGATTGACATAATTCTCCTAGAAAGGCACGCTTACATCTTCACGATCGAAGTAGTCATAGACAACAAACCTTGGTATCACGATATCAAATGCTTCCTTCAAAAATAAGAGTACCCACCTGGGGCATCCAGAAAACACAAAAAGACCCTCAGGAGGCTAGCAGGTAGCTTCTTCCTGAGCGGTGATACACTCTATAAGAGGAACTTCGACATGGTCTTGCTCCGATGCGTAGACATACCAGAAGCAAACATGCTGATAAAAGAAATTCATGAAGGATCTTTTGGCACTCATGCCAACGGACACACAATGGCGAGAAATATTTTAAGAGCAGGGTACTATTGGTTGACAATGGAATTTGATTGCTACAAGTACATGAGGAGATGTCACAAGTGTCAGATATACTCAGACAGAATCCATGTACCGCCAACGCATCTCAAAGCTCTTTCTTCCCCATGGCCTTTTTCCATATGTGGAATCGACATGATTGGCATGATCGAACCCAAAGCTTCAAACGGACATTGGTTCATCCTGGTCGCCATTGACTACGTCACCAAGTGGGTCGAAGCAGCGTAATTCGCCAATGCAACCTGATAAGTCGTGATCCGCTTTATCAAAAATAATCTCATCTGCCGTTACGGTGTTCCTAGCCAGATCATTACTGATAATGGATCCAACTTGAACAACAAGATGATGAAGGAGTTGTGTGCTGAGTTCAAGATCGAACACCATAACTCATCTCCCTACCGACCTCAGATGAATGGAGCGGTAGAAGCAGCTAATAAGAACATCAAGAAGAGCATTCAGAAGATGCTACCCTTTGCCCTTCATGGTTATCGCACATCTGTCCGCACTTCAACAGGGGCAATCCCTTTCTCTCTAGTATATGGCATGGAGGCAGTACTTCCCATGGAAATAGAGATCCCATCAATCCAGGTATTGATGGAAGTTAAGCTAACAGAGGCTGAATGGGGTCAAAGTCGACACGAAGAACTGAATCTAATCGAAGAGAAGCGAATAACGGCACTATGCCATGGTCAGTTGTATCAGCAAAGAATGAAGAAGGTGTTTGACAAAAAGGTCTGACCTCGCATCTTTAGGAAAGGAGACCTCGTGCTAAAGAAGATACAATCATTCCTCACTGATTCTCGGGGAAAATGGACTCCGAATTATGACGGACCTTATGTGGTCAAGAAAGCTTTCTCAGGCGGCGCCTTGAAACTCGCAACCATGGATAGAGAGGAATTTGCCTACCCTACAAATGTTGATGTAGTCCAGAAATACTTCGCCTAAATAAAAAAAATGTATCGATGGATTGAAAACCCGAAAGGGTGGTCCAGGAAAAAATTAGAGACATGATCAAAAATCATCCCGATGGATTGGAAATATCAAAGTACAATCCTGGAAAAAATTAGGGATTAATGGCAAGTAACTACGTCTAACAAAGGGGCAAGTCCCTCAACGGCAGTCATGCCATCCATCAGAGAAAACTCCAGTCAAGGTCATCTTCGACAGAAGCTCAGGATGTCCCAAATTCAAATTTGGTAGAAGGATAGCGGTCATTATGTTTCAATGTAGCCCTTTTCCCTTAAATTATCATTTTCTAAACTTTGTAAATACTCTATAGAATCACGCACTTGGCGGATTTCCATCCTATCAATGAAATTTGAGCCCTAGTTCTTTTGTTTGCAATTCTCATTTGTTTTAGCTTTACAAAACGACATTTTAGTATGATTAACGATTCTTGAAATAAAACAAAAATGAATTTACTTGTCAAACATTTTCTGCTTTTAAAGTAAAGATGGCAATTTCTTTTTCTGCTTTCAAAGTGCAGAATCAAAGTACTCCTTCTAAAGACAGTGCGCCTGAATGAAGGATCAACTGTGTCAGAGGCCATGTTATATATGACACCCCCGGCAGAGTTCTTATCTCCTAAACCCGACCAACGGTTTTCCCCACAGGTACTATCTCTCCTAAGCAAGGCAGAATTGCTATCTTGAACCCGTGATACTTTTCATCCCCCGCAGTGGTCGAGTATCCAGTCGTGTTCATCTATTAATCTATATGTCGCATCAGTTTTGTCAGCATAAACATACATACATCATGCTTAATTAATTCACATGCATATTCATATTGCATCACTATCACTCTGGTCAGTCTTGTCCCCAAGTGATAAAAGTACTCTTATCAATCGAGTTGTCAGTTCTTTCCTCGTTAGGAAATGTTGCGTCTGAACAAGCTCTCCTTCAGTTTATTTCTGGATTGGAGCCGATCCTCGACCACTTTGATAACTTGAACCTCTGAAAAGCAAGAGGACCATCGACAAACGTCATTCTTCACCATTGAAGATGATATATTCGCTTTCCCGGATTAAGGAAAATCCCCAGAGAAAGCCTCGTAATCAAAGATTCGGCAGTACAGCAGTTTTTCTCCAAAAAATTTGCTGACGAAAAGGTCATGAGCACCTCAAAATTGGGTTACATCACATCGTGTTTCTCCGAGAAGATCTCGAGGGAAGGTATGATGTAATATCCCCAAACAGGAAGCAGTCTCTCAAGAGTCTCGTTTTCCCCAGTAGAGTCGACAAATGGCGTCTCCAAAACAGAGAAGTTTGAATACCTCTACCGCTCAGACAGATGGGTTTCCCCAGCAAGTCTGACATCAAAACTTTTTCCCATCAAATGGCATCTCCGCCTGAAAATTCGGCGAGAATTTTGAGGAAAACCGCTACAAATAGCGTCCCTTGTCAAGAAAGTTTCTTGACAAAAGAAATGGAGACTAGTTCCTTGGTAGGAAACCAGGATCGAGGGGAAGTTTATGTCAGAAACTGAGACCAGTTCCTTGGTAGGAAACCAGGATCGAGGGGAAGTTTATATCAGAAACTTAGACCAGTTCCTTGGTAGGAAATCAGGATTGAGGGGAAGTTTATATCAGAAACTTAGACTAGTTCCTTGGTAGGAAACCAAGATCGAGGGGAAGTTTACCTTTTCTAAGCATCATTGCTTAGCAAAAGAAGATAGATGAGCAAGCTTCCATTCATACCCACCATCAAAATTTTGGGTATTCCGATATTTAATCCTCTTGTACCCCGAATGCCCGAATACCTTCGCCATTCACACCTTCGGGTCCAAGAAGATTAAATAGGGGCATCTGCCATACTCTAAATTTTGACCACTAAGATTTCCCATCATTGTGCCAATCCTCATCACAAAATGTAGATACTTTCATGTCTCATCAATCTCCTCAAGGAATTGTTGAGCATTCACTACTAACAAGAATTAGGGTTTTAGGCCCTCTCAGGGAACTTAGACAAAAGGTCAATCAAGAAATGACATGATCTTCAACTTTTATGACATCTCAAACATCCACAAAGGATCAAGAGGGCTCCCACATCAAGAATCAAGCACAAAGTTGCAGCATTCCAAGTGGATCAAACCTCAAGATCGACAGTGTCACCAAATTAGGGTTTTGGTCGACAGAGGCCTCCAGATGGAAATTTTCTTCTGGGCATGAGCCAATACTTCAAAGCACAACCCAAGATACTACAAGGGACCTCATGAACCTAATCATCAAGTCAATTTTACCTCAAGGGATGCATCCATAAAAGAATAAGGAATTATGGTTTCTTGACCTAATTCACCCCTAAGTTGACTTTTGGGACAAAATATGAGCCAAGACCTCAAGGCATGATTTGAGGTCTCTAACACACTATATTGATCCATTTTCAACAATGGATTGATCCAAGAAGCTTGACTTACAAGTTTCATCTTCATCAGGACCATAATTAGGGTTTCGAGGAAAAAGTCAATTGTACCTTTGACTTTTGACCCAGACATGCTCCTAAATCTTGGGACATGATTCAATACACCCTATAACACCTATGGAATGTATCCATTAGGTTTGATTTAGGTCAAGGACTTGATTTCAACAAGGATCGCACAGTTTAGAATTCATCCGATAAAAAGTCAACTGTGCACAAAAGTCAAGTTTGACTTTTTGAAAATTTTCACAATTATGGTTCCTTGACCCTTAAATGATGTTAATGTGTGATTGGAATCATCATTCATCAAGAAAAATCAAAGAAAGTAAGTTAACTTGTAAAAGGGGAAACCATAAAAAAAACTTTGAATTTTTCTAAGTTATGGAACAAAGTGGCTAGGGTACCAACTTCCAAGGACCATAACTTGAGATCCAAGCAACCATTTTGGATGTTCTAAAGCTGGATTTGTAGATCTCATGGCATACTTTAAAAGTATCAACTACAGCTCATTCCAATTCCTCATGGATTTTTAGTTATGGAGTGATCAAAATGGCTGAAAACACAAAAGTGACATTTTTCCAACACTTAGTGAAATTTTCACTAAGTCAGAATCTGCCTTATTTTTTTCCAAATGTAGAGGCATTTTTCATTTTAATTCAGATTGACTCAAAACCAAAGTTGGACATCATGTTGAAATAGGATATGCCAGCTTTCCAAAATGTCCAAGAACTCCACCAAAATCCATCTGAGCTAGGAGTTATGACAGCTGCAACATGCCTTGCTGCAAACTGTCTTGGCAAAGCAAATTTGTGCATTAGTGTTCGAATTGCTCAAATTGTGCAACTTCAAGCTTGGTTATCCATCTGCACACCTCAAGGGGGAATAACCAAGGGACAAACACTGATCCATAAGCCTCCCAAGTCTTTGGAACTACATATAGGTTTGGCACCCCTAAAAGCTAAAGATGCCTCAAGACTCCAATTTTGTTTTGAGGCATTCAATGGATGCTTAGAGGTGGCATGTATCAGAGCAAAGATAAACACTTCAGTCAAGCCTTATCCTTGAATCAGAGAACCATGGGAGACTTGAGATTCCATTTGATCCACATTGGCCAAAGGCCTGCTGCAGTTGCCATTCCTTATTCCTTGCAAAACAAACTTGACACACTATAAATAGACCTCATTTTTTATCAGTTTGAGTACACCAAAGCACCCAAACTGATACTTTCCTCAAAATCACCTCTTTCACTCCAAATTTGCCTTCTAACTCAAGTCACTATCGGGTTTTGAGTTTGAGAGCAATTCCAACCAAACCAATCACACACACACCTCACATATAACATATAGAAGTGATCCAAACTCTCACATAACATCTGGAACACCAATTTCACAAAATCACCACCCATCTGCACAAGTTTTTGATTGATTTGCACACTATTACAAAATGCTAAAACAACAACGCCAGGCTTACAACGCATCCTTTTATGCCGTTGTAATAGGTTAAAAATTTCGTGCCCATGTAAAAGCTGAGTCATTTAATGACGGTTGAATGAAACCACCGTAGTAATAAATAAAATGTATCAAGCTTCGATTCCCTGCATCTACATTTTTTCCATTTTTTAGAGTACATTTAGCGTGTGTCAATTTAGTCCATTATTTAAAAAATAAATTGTAAATTATTTTACAACGGTTTAGACGAACAACCATAGTAATAAATGAAATTTTACAAGCTTCGATTCCCTGCAACTACATTTTTTCCATTTTTTAGAGTACATTTAGCGTGTGTCACTTAAGTCCATTATTTAAAAAATATATTGTAAATTATTTTACAATGGTTAAGATGAACAATCGTAGTAATAAATGAAATGTAACAAGCTTCGATTCCCTGCTGTTGCTCCCGGGATTTTCATCCTAGTACAAACGCGAAAGTGGCACCGAAACAGAGTCGCCAGCAATGTGTATTTATCCCATGAGAGGGAAAGGAAACACCGCATAAACCTGAAGGGAAGGAAAAACATGGTCTTGCGACCAAGAGAACTGGGTTCGGGAGTCAGTTACGCGAAGGGAAGGTATTAGCACCCCCACGCATCCATCGTACCCAATGGGATCCACGCTTGCTGTTCGATCAAAGGGTGTCGTCGACTGGAGCTCCGCTGCTACTAGAAAGGAAAAGGAACGGGAACGGAAAAGAACGGAGAAACGAAAAAGAAAAGAAAAAGAAGTGACTTGATAGGACATTATCGTTGTCCTAGGCCTACGTATTCCCTCAGTGCAATGGGAAAGTCAGAGTCAATGTAGTTCGACGTACTATGGGGAAGGTTGCTCGTCGAGACATCGCTGTCTCGTGCCTACGTATCTTCAATCATCGCTGTAGGGAGACTTAGGCGTTACCTGTTTGCGGTAGACCGGACTTGACGAGTCCTTAAGGAAGGAGTGAAAGAGATGAGAAAAGAATTATTTGTTTGTTTTTGTCTTTTAAGGAAGAAGTGTTTTGATTACTTTGTGTTTTGTAACGCTCATTGTATTTAAGTCCTTCATGTAGGATCGAATGCCTCGCATATCGACCCAAGACAGGACGTACGCTAAACATTCTAAGAAAATGAGAGAAGACCCCTTACCTCCTCATTCTCACATGAAAGGCTCAAATACAATGCACACTATGCCTTTTATTAAGTGTTTTTTATTATGTTTTAAGGTGAGAAGAAGAGACTCAAAAGGAGGAGTAAAGATGAAAACTAAAGAGGGAGACTAAGACTCAATCTTAATGTTATCATACATGGTGGTCTTATGGTTAATGAGGTTTAAGAAAACCTAATCCTAAGAAAAAGGAGAAGAGAAAGAAAGAAAACATCTTACTTCCAAGATGGAAGTTAAGTTGTTTCTAAGAGGGAAGAAAGAAGATTATGAAAGCAAAGCATTATAAAATGCTTAAACAACACAAATTGAATGATTAAAAGATGAGGGAAGAAATTAGAATGTGGATGCATATCCACACTCAAGTGACTTACCATTGGCCCCTGAAATGGTTAGTGCAAACATTTACAAATGAAGAAACCAATTAAGATGAACAATTAAGGCTTACACAAATTCAATAACCAAAGTAAAAGCATCTTAAAGGTCAAGGAAAGCATAAGGTCAGAATGCACATCATAAGAATGTTCTCCAATGATATGAGAGCAAACACAAATCAAATACGCACAAACAATGCCTTAAACCACAAAGAAATGCATTATGAAAGAAATAGATGAAGAATGAGTGGATATGCAAAGTGATCATGCAATAATGCTTCAAGTAATGTCAAAGTCAGAATGTGGATGACCTAAACATGTGCCTAAACATGATGTACAAATGTCATATGAGGCATACAATCAAGTATCCAAGCGTTAAGAGTGATTAGGAAAAGAAGTGAGAAGATATGAACATGAATTTAACATGGAAAGAAGTTACTTAAGGCATAAGTCAAACCTAAAAAAGTTCAAGATGAAACTAGAGTATCAAAGTCAGAAGTGATATGACATGTTAGGATGAAGATAAGATGCACAAACCAATCACTTTCAAGCAATTACAAGTCATTTAGAAGCTAGAAAAAAAAAACATGCATTTGGATGAAACATGTTCAAGTATGCAAAGTAAGACATGAATGGCATATGGGATGAATGCAATGCTTTAAAGTCAGAGGCATACATCATATGAAATGCAAATGGATGGTATGGCATGACATAAACAAACCAAATACAAGTCAAGTTGGAACTTAGATGAAAAAGGATGAGGAATTAGGTCAAAAGGAGACATGTGAAACAAGTATTGAACATGTACACAAAGAAAACATCAACTTCTAACCAATGACCTATAACTTCATTCAAAAGACCTATAACTTCAAAACATGGCTCAAGAAGTCAAAAAAGTGATCTCATACAATGGCACAAGTGCCTTCTCAAGTAAGTAAACAAAACATGATCAAAGAAGTTCACAAAAAGGGACCTCAAACAAGAGTCATCAAACAAATACCAAACATGATTCAAAAATCAAAAAAATAGGTCTTAAGATACCTCAACCAGAGGCAAATATCATACCAAAAGCTCATGCAAAGAATAACAAAGAAACTCAATCAAACAAGCATGGCAACGTAATTAGGGTTTCACATGATCATGCACAAAGAAATGGCTCAAAGAGGATGAAAAGATGATCTTAAAAATATGAAAAAAAATGTTTTTAAATGCTTCAAAGTGTCCTCTAAAATATACAAAAATAATGAGGATCAAACTATGTACCAATGATGAGAAATAAAATCAGCAATGCAAATTGTTCACAATTGAAACATTTCAAAAAGAAATTCAAACAACAATTAATTCAGATGCAAAAAATAATATAAAAATGGAAAATAAAATTTTTAAAAATTTTATAAAACTATGAAGATGATTCATGATTTTTTTTATGATTTTTAAATGCATTAAACTAATTTTAAAAATTAACAAAGAAAATGATATGCAAAATAAAAATAAAATGACATAGCATGGGCCAGGGGTGCAGACAAAGTAATTCTCACATTCAAAATGAGCATTGGGCTCAGTATGGGGGTACAAAAAGCAATGAAATCCAGCCCAATCCAAAGCGTAGGTCAACATATTCATCTTGACTCACACACACCCTCAGATTGATCCAGCGTATGATATTCAGTCAATCACAACACAAAGTAAGCAATATCAATGGTCAGGATCACGCGCACACCATAACACACATAGGGAGGCACACAAACAGATTAAAATGGAAAAAACAAGGCATGTGAGAGGCACCCTCTCATTTTAATGTGTTGGCACAATAACAGCCATCAGATCAAAACCACGAACGGTCATGATTTCATCTTCTTAAAAAACTCAGATCACCTGCAACAAAACCAGACGCCGGAGCCCTAGCTCCGGTCGTCTTCTCCGGTAGATCCAAACGGAGATCCAACAATAATTTTCCAAAAATCAAAATCAAGACCACTATTCTACTCAGAATTCAATGCTGAATCCAAATATCACATCAATTTCATCATAACATGTATAATTTGTGCAAATCGAAGACAAAAAGCTTGGATCTAAAAAATTCAGTTCCACAATACTCTCATGTTACACGTCCAAATTTAAATCTAAACATATCAGCACACAGAGAACACAATGCACACAAGAAAATCAAATTATAGGAGCATGAAAAGTGGACCAACCTGAGACTTGCAGAGCTCAAATTACACCAAGAAAACCTTCTAGAAGCTGCAGATCAACTCCTTGGAACCTTTAATTGCAAAATAAATGCAATTAGAGCTTGGAATCGTGCTAGATCTTAAGATTTGAAATGGAGCTTTCCAAAATTGGATCTGATGAAATCCTTTGTATGAGCTTCAAACAATGGATGATTTGTGTTCTATGAAGTTCACTGATCAAGAAAATGTGAAGAGAACTCAATGAAACCCTAAGAGAGTGGAGTTTCGAAGAGAAGAAAGTTGAGAGAAAAATTTTAAATCTGAGCAAATAAGAGTGCATGAGCCTGAAATGAACGTGTCAAGCCTCTTATATATCCTTGGTTATCATTCTGATCATGGTTAGGGTTTTGTTAAACCCTTGGTTAAGGCTCTTGGAGGTGTTTTGTAAATTTGCAACTTGGTGTGTACACTCTCATCCACACGTGTAAGGGTCATGAAATGAGCATGCTTCACTCTCATTTTCCTTGCTGAATGCGTGTGTGATCCCATCTTGGAGGGAAAGTTAAGGGATTTTGAGTTTTGAACCATCTTGCACATTTGCATTTTGTGAAAATAGTGAGAAATACTTCATGTTATGACATGATTCCAAGACCAATTCTGCACTAAATGAAGTATACTTTGAGTTTATGAACTGAATTTGTCAACTTGAAACCAATACAAGTCATTTGGAAGCTTTTTGCACAAAGTGGAAAAATAGAACCATGTGAAAACCCTAAAAACCACCCTTGAGTCTTTCGATCATAACTTGAGCTTCACACATGTTATGGAGATGATCCAGTACTTTTTGGAAATGGGGGAGAGAGATCTTCAACTTTCATATTTGAGTTAAAACTTCCTTGATGATGAAAAGTCAAGTTGAAGATGGTTTGAAAAGTTGCCAAAAATGGAAATTTCACATTATAGGTAATTTTCCAAAAATAGTAACTTTTGCCCTACTTCTTGATTCTTGACGAATGACATGAATCTTAACATTTGAGGACCATATGAAGGTCTATGGACTTGGGAGTCATGATTTGAACCTTTGAAAACCCACGGTGGACTTTCCTTTTGAACTGTTGACTTTTTCCCCAATTTCTTGATTATCAATCAACTGATCAATTGAACCTCTTCTGAAATGAATCAATGGCCAATATTCCATCCTTAGACACTTAATATCATGTAGGAAACAATGAGATCAAGTTTGAATAAAAATTTCATCAGGAAACCACTTGAATCCAAAACCCTAATTTTGACTGTTTTTTGTGATAGGAGGTGATGCATTGTCCAAACTTCTTGATGAGCTAGCATCTTTCAATGACTTGTGAGATCAAATGGGGATGATATATGATGTAAGAAACCTTTGAGGCTTGTGAGAAACCCTTGGCTCTTATTCTCTTGCTTTGGATGATCCACACCTTTGAGGAGCAACTGATCACGTGCCCTTGTGCAAGATGCAATGCTAAATGTTTAATGTTTTATTTTTCTATGCTTGAATGCAATGCAATGCAATGCAATGAAAGCTCATGCTAAATGATATGAAGAAAAGAGAGGGCGAATTTTGGGGTATTACAATTGCCCCTATTCAATCACTGTAGACCTGAATGGATAATAGCGATGCTGTCAGACTTTCAAGGTATGGAGGGATTGAATACCAAAAATAACCAGAAAATTTGCACTCTGTAGAGGAGAAGAAAAGGGATATAAACCCAACCAAGTGAACTCTGCTTGAAGAAAACTCTGATGGGAAGAATAAGATCGAAGACATGTCTTTTTAAACAATGCCAGACGACTATTGGCTTGCCACACTACGGGTGGACTTTAACAATGTCTTTTAGCACAACGCCAGACGACTACTAGCTTACCACACTGCAGGTGGACTTTAGCAACGTCTTTTAGCACAACGCCAGACGACTAGTGGCCTGCCACACTACGGGTGGACTTTAACAATGTCTTTTGTACAACGCCAGATGACTACTTGCTTGCCACACTACTTGTGGACTTCAACAATGTCTTTTAGCACAACGCCAGACGACTACTGGCTTGCCACACTGCAGGTGGACTTTAGCAACGTCTTTTAACACAACGCCAGACGACTATTGGCCTGCCACACTACGGGTGGACTTTAATAATGTCTTTTGTACAACGCCAGACGACTACTGGCTTGCCACACTACGGGTGGACTTCAACAATGTCTTTTAGCACAACGCCAGATGACTACTGGCCTCCCACACTACGGGTGTACTTGAACAATGTCTTTTTGAATGGAGTCAGACGGCTACTGACTTACCACACTGCGGGTGGGCTTTCGCCAATCTACGGTTGGACTTTGCAGCTGAATTGCCACATTGCGGGTGGACTTTTGCCAATCCACTGTTGGACTTGCTGATGATTTGCCACCCTAAGATGGACTTTTGCCAATCTACGGTTGGACTTAGATGCTGTTTTTTAAATGGAGTCAGACGACTAATGACTTGCCACACTGTGGGTGGATTTTCGCCAATCTATGGTTGGACTTTGCCTTGCTTTGCCACCCTTGGATGGACTTTTGCCAATCTACGGTTGGACTTTGATAATGTCTTTTAAACAACGCCAGACGACTACTGGCTTGCCACACTACGGGTGGACTTTAGCAATGTCTTTTGTACAACGCCATACGACTACTAGCTTGCCACACTGCGAGTGGACTTTAGCAATTCCAATACTGGATTACACTCTACATGCATATCAGACATCCCGGCTGACTCTGCTGAGGGAGAGTGATCAATAATTTGACCTTAGAGACTCCTGGAAGGATGGTATCTCTGTTGGATAATGAATGAATAATCCATCTGCTTCGAATTGTCACGCTTGCCAAAAATGAATTGGACTGTGAAATATCAAAGAGTGGTGACTCTGCCAGAAATTACTTCATCTTCCTGGGGACAAATTCTGGTCATAGCAACTCCGCTGGGGATGAGAATTTTCTAACTTGGCTGGGGAAAGAATGTACTAACACTCTGCTGAAGAAGACAGGTCATTAAAACTCTGCTTGGGGATCTATCAAATCCAAGGAAAATATGCTAACACTTTGCTGAGGAAAAGATTCTGTTGGCCTGCTAAACTTCTGCGGGGAAGAAAAACAACTCAACTGGAGAGTATTATTGATAAGGTTCAATGCCGAACTCCGTGGGGATATAACTACCAGAGATACAATCTTACTGGGGACCAGAACTACTCCGTCAGGGATACACAAATCCTGGTTAGAAAACCTTCTGTCGTGACTAGCTGGGAAAAAGTCCTTAGATCTGCTAGGAGAACACACAGGAAATTCATTGTAATCTGTTGAGGAACAAAGCTGTCAAGCTTAGAATAAGAGCCACAATGTCCCAAACCTTCTGCTTGACGTCTCCACTGGGGATAATGAGTTGACAACAAACTCTGCTGGGAAGAATCGCTTCAAAGCGTCTCGCTGGGGAATGTTCCTTATGAAGATTTTATAGAAGACAACACATCTTCAGACTCTAGGGCAGAATGCTGAGACTTGAGAGGTTACTCTACTGGAGATAATAGATCTGGAACGCATTCCGCTGGGGAATTTTATGATGACCCACGCTTGGGAGTGTCACCAACTCACTTTTGCCCCAAATCGCACGGTGTATATGAAGAAAATGTCCCAAGAGGATTTTACAGAAGATTCGGCGTCTTCAAACTCCTGGACACTCGTTGAGTCTTGAACATTAACTGCGAGATCTGCGAATCAACTCTACTGGGGAATTCACAACCGTTATCGACACAAAAAAGCTTGTAGCCGTTGGAAATACTGAATAGGAGAATCGACTTAATAAGATACCACGATACCCAGTGGCAATTAACTTGTCGATATCAAACCGTCGTGAACGACCGGCGGCCGAAGATGGACTCAATCAGTAAACGTTGTGACAAAAAGTGACGTGGGGACCCTTCTTGAACTTGACTGCCCCGGTATTCTATATGGAAATAAGTGATTCCTCGTCATGATCCCTGCTCTTGGAATACTTGTACCTGTTACCTGCAACAAAAGAATATGCACACGTGCCCCAGGATGTTGCGTGGTTTGAATCCACCATCCAGGATTATTCAATATTCAAGATGATTTTAAATGTTTTTCTGCGCATGTTATTTGTAAGGCCACGATGTTTTCAAATGCAGTGTTTTATCAAAAATTAGGACGTTTTTGCAAACAAAACAATAAAAATAAAATAAGAAGCTATTGAACGAAATTCAATTTATTGATTGAAAAGCCCAGAATAGGCAAGTACAATTGGGAAGCAAACCCTGGAAAGAGGAGATTACTGTAAATTGAGAAAAGAAACTATCCTAATGGCAATGTGAAAACGGCATTCCACTGAGTTTCAATTCTGCTATGGCCAGTATGTCTTCAAGACTCCCCGACTTTGCCTTCTGAGGAATGATCAGACTGATTCCTACCCTTTGGAAAGTCAGTTGCTGAAATGGTGATGGAGTATATATAACTCAGACCATAGTCATTAGCTTAAATCCCTCTTTTGCATGGATCGCTCTTTCGGGTTTTCAATCCATCGGGATACCCTTTTTTGCCTGAGTTGTCCTTGCGGATTTTCAACTCACCGGGTGTACAATTTTTATTTTATATCCCTAATTTTTGCCCGAACCTTTTTATTCTGTTTTTGTCGTTCGCCGGGATGCCCTTTTTTGCCTGGACTTTTCTTTTTTTGTCCAGCGGGTCTATTTATGCGAAGTATTTTTTGACTACGTCTGAGTTGACAGGGGATGAAAAGTCTTCGCCGTCCATGGTTATAAGTAATAAGGCTCCGCCCGAGAAGACCTTCTTAACCACGAATGAACCTTCATAGTTGGGAGTCCATTTGTCCCTGTGATTTGTACTAGGAGGAAGAATCCTTTTAAGTACCACATCTCCCACTTTGTAAACCCGAGGACGCACCTTTTGATCAAATACCTGCTTCATCCTCCGCTGGTATAACTGCCCATGACACACAGCTGCCAGTCATTTCTCCTCAATAAGGCTCAACTGATTAAATCTGGCATGAACCCATTCAGCTTCGTCTAACTTGACATCCATCATGACTCTTAGGGATGGAATCTCAACTTCAACCGGTAGTACTGCCTCCATACCGTATACAAGTGAGAATGGTGTTGCCCCAGTGGACGTGCGTACTGGCGTTCGGTACCCATGCAAGGCGAACGGTAACATCTCATGCCAATCTTTATATGTGACAACCATTTTCTGCACAATCTTCTTAATATTCTTGTTGGCCGCCTCCACAGCGCCATTCATCTTTGGGCGATACGGAGAAGAATTATGGTGTTCAATTTTGAAGTCCCGGCACAGCTCAGCCATCATTTTGTTATTCAGATTAGAACCATTATCAGTAATGATTCTCTCGGGCACTCCATAGCGACAAATGATATCCCATTTCAGAAAACGAGCTACCACCTGCTTAGTGACATTGGCATAAGATGCTGCTTCAACCCATTTAGTGAAGTAATCAATGGCGACCAAGTTGAAATGATGACCGTTTGAAGCAGTAGGCTCAATCTTTCCTATCATGTCAATTCCCCACATGGCAAAGGGCCACGGAGAGGACATGACACTCAACGGATTTGGAGGAACGTGCACTTTGTCTGCATAAATCTGGCATTTGTGACATTTACGGGCGTACTTACAACAATCTGCCTCCATTGTCATCCAATAATACTCCGATCTCAATAATTTCTTCGCCATTGCATGTCCTCCGGCATGGGTACCGAAAGAGCCTTCGTGTACTTCCTGCATTAACATGTCTGCTTTGTGTCTATCCACGCATCTGAGCAGAACCATGTCAAAATTCTGTTTGTACAGCACGTCATCCTGATTCAAGAAGAAGCTACCAGACAACCTTCTCAACGTCTTCTTATCTTTGGTGGATGCCCCAGGAGGGTACTCTTGACTTTTCAAGAAACACTTGATGTCATGAAACCATGGCTTGTCATCAGACGTTGCATCAATAGCAAACACAAATGCATGTCTGTCAAGACGAGACACTTCAATCTTAGGTACATGATTCCATCTTTGCACTTTGATCATGGGAGAAAAAGTGGCCAAGGCATCAACAAACTTATTCTCATCTCGAGGAACATGGTACAGCTTCACTGTTGTGAAAAATGTCAGCAATCTCCTTGTATAATCTCTATACGGAACCAGATTTGCTTGGTGCGTGTACCAACTCCCTTTCACTTGATTGATTACCAAAGCTAAATCACCGGAAATATAGAGGGTTTTAATTCACAAATTAATCGCCTCCTCAATCCCCATTATACAAGCTTCATATTCTGCTTCATTGTTGGTGCATCCGAAAGTTACTCAGGCAGTGAAAGGCATATGAACACCTTCCGGCGTGATAAGAACTGCTCCAACTCCGCATCCATTCATGTTGACAGCCCCATCAAACAAACTCCATTTAGATTCAGGGTCCGGCCCCTCCTCCGGGAGTGGTTCCTCGTAGTCTTTAGCTTTGAGAAACATGATGTCCTCATCAGGGAAATCAAATTTCATGGGTTGGTAATCATCAATCGGCTGTTGCGCAAGATAGTCTGACAAGATACTTCCTTTGATGGCCTTTTGAGAAGTATACTGGATATCATATTCTGTCAAAACCATTTGCCACCGTGCAACTCTGCCTGTTAGCGCTGGTTTCTCGAAAATGTATTTGATAGGATTCATTTTTGAAATCAACAAAGTTGTGTGCCTGATCATATACTACCTCAATCGCTTAGCAGCCCATGCAAGTGCACAACATGTCTTCTCAAGTATTGAGTACCGGGACTCACAGTCATTGAACTTTTTGCTCAGGTAGTAGATAGCATGCTCCTTCCTACCTGTCTCGTCGTGTTGACCGAGAACACAACCCATAGAACCCTCAAGCACTGTCAAATACATTATCAAAGGCCTTCCTGAAACTGGAGGCATGAGAATTGGAGGTTCCTGTAAGTATTCTTTTATTTTATCGAACGCCAATTGGCAATCGTCATTCAACCTGACCGTTTGATCTTTTCTTAGCAGTTTGAATATTGGTTCGCACGTGGCTGTTAGGTGAGATATGAACCTTGCAATGCAGTTCAATCTACCCAAAAAACCATGAACCTCTTTTTCTGTTCTCGGTTCAGGCATGTCTTGTATTGCTTTCACTTTGGCAAGATCAACCTCAATCCCCTTTTCGCTCACAATGAAACCCAGCAACTTTCTGGAACGCACCCCGAAAGTGCACTTGTTTGGATTCAACCTTAAACGGAACTTTCTCAACCTTTTAAACAACTTTTTCAAGTTAATCAGATGTTCTTCTTCCGTTCGCGACTTGGCAATCATGTCGTCCACATAACATTCAATCTCTTTGTGAATCAAGTCATGGAATAATGTTACCATTGCTCGCTGGTACGTTGCCCCTGCGTTTTTCAACCCAAAAGGCATCCCTTTATAACAATATGTACCCCATGGAGTAATGAACGTGGTCTTTTCCATATCCTCAGGTGCCATCTTAATCTGGTTGTACCCGGAGAAACCATCCATAAACGAGAACACTGAAAACTAAGCTGTATTGTCCACCAGTACATCAATGTGGGGTAGTGAAAAATCATATTTCGGACTAGCTTTGTTAAGATCTCGATAATCCACACACATTCTCACCTTTCCGTCTTTCTTTGGTACCGGCATGATGTTGGCTACCCAGGGAGGATAATTAGTCACAGTAAGAAACCCTGCGTCTCACTGCTTCTGAACTTCTTCTTTGATCTTTATGGCCATATCGGGATGAGTCCGACGAAGTTTCTGCTTAACTGGCAGGCATTCTTCTCTCAATGGCAGCTTGTGCACAACAATATCAGTATCCAACCCTGGCATGTCTTGATACGACCAGGCGAAGATATCAACATATTCACACAACATCTCAGTCAAAGCTTTCTTCACATCTATTCGCAGGCTGGCACCAATCTTGATCTCTTTCTTAGCATCCTCGGTACCAATATTGATGATCTTTATGGTCTCTTGATAAGGCTGGATGACCCTTTCCTCTTGTTTTAACAATTTGGCCAGTTCCTCAGGGAGTTCACAGCCTTTCTCATCCCCTTCTTCAGCTTGATAAATCGGTTTGTCAAAGTCATACATAGCCATAGCAAAACCATTATCAATAGAATCCGGAGGATCAAGTCTGCACGAACGGGTTCATGCTTTATTTTAGAATTTATTTTTAAAACAAAAAGAAACAAAACATTGCCATTTTATTAATTTTGGCAAAAATAAAAATGAAAGACAAGGAACAAAATTTGAGTGCAAAACGTCCTTTATTGATGATTAAAATTGCAAATGCAAACAGGGTGGCCCTACAAATGAATCTATACGCCTTGGGCAGAGCGCAAGATTTTAACATGCATTATGGTTAGAAAAATAAAGAAAATTACTCTGTTTGAAGAGTAACTCGGATGACTTCTTCAACGGGCCAATTCTGCAATGGCTGTCCCGGAGCACGTGGGCGTACCCAGTTGTCCAAGTCACAGTCACTGTCAACGCCATCTTCTGTAGCTGCACAAGACTGATCTGGGTAAATGATTCCCCCACTGCTGAAAGTGATGGGTCCACTATTCTCTGCAACTGAAGTCATAGAAGGATGATAGCCAATACCAAACTTATCCTCCTTCATTGGTGTCTCTATCAGCTTGCCCCAACCTTGGGCATTGCCTGCTCTGACAACCTCGACAGCTTGCTTATAGGACGAAATGGATGTACCGGCTCTATCTGGTGCAAGGGAAGATTCAAGCACGTTGTCAATATTTACCGCTTCAAACGACTGGCAAAGTATTTCGTGGATTTCCCCATCCATCTCAATATACTTGAACATGGATAAATGACTGACAAAAATGTCTTCTTCGCCACACACTGTCACAACTTGTCCCTCGAACTCGTATTTCAACTTCTGGTGTAAGGTGGATGTAACAGCCTCGGCCGCATGAATCCAAGGGCGACCTAATAAGCAGCTATAAGCAGGCTGTATATCCATCACGTGGAATGTAGATTTGAACACTTGCGGTCCGATTTGCACGGGTAATTCCCCTTCACCAAACACAGATCTTTTCGTTCCATCGAACGCTCGGACAACCAAATCACTTGGCCTTAAAATCAAACCATCAACTTCTAGCTTCATCAGCGCCTTCTTAGGAAAGAAATTGAGCGAGGAACCAGTGTCTACCAACACGTGAGACAACACTGCACCCCTACACTCCATTATAATGTGCAAAGCTTTGTTGTGGTTTCTTCCTTCAGAAGTCAGATCCCTACCTGTGAAACCCAATCCATGGCTGACATTGACGTTAGAAATTACAACCTCTAACTGATTGACAGTAATTTCTTGTGGAACGTAGGCTCTCTTCAACACTTTCAACAAAGCCTCTCAGTGTGCGTCAGAACACATCAACAATGACAAAATTGAAATCTTCGAGGGCGTCTAGTTCAGTTGATTGACAATCTTGTAATCACTTTTCTTTATTATCCTCATGAACTCTTCTACCTCATTGTCAAAGGTAATCTTTGTCTCTGTTTCAGGCACATGCACACTCTCAACCACCCGTTTTCTTTTAGCTTTTGCCGCGGCCTCAACTTCTTGATCACTGCGCAAAGTTTGGGGAGCAAATAACCTTCCGCTCCTAGTAAAGCCACCTACACCACCCACATTATCAATATTTGAACTGGCTGATGTCCCGACTTCCAGCTTTTTCCCTTCATAATACACGTCTGCCCCATAGTGCCATGGGATTACTTTTGTAGATGTAAACGGAACTGGTCCCGGCACCGTGATGGTAACAGAACTGGATCTTTCTTGCACAACACTTGCTACAAGAGCTATACTTCCAGGCACCTGAATTTCAGCGGGAGTATAATAGATGGTCACAGTTGACACCTCATCAGTATCTTTCAAAACTCGGTCAAACTGTAGATGGCCCTCGTCAATCAGACTTTGTAAACCAATTCTCAACTTATCGCAACCATTCTTTTGGCCCATACACTCAGAACAATCTTCATCACAACCCGGGAACACATGTCCTTTCAACAAACGATCCTTCACCACTAGCAATGAAGTCTTCACCTGACTGATATCTGCCACCAAGTTCAATTTCTTTCCGTCCTCAACAGTGTGCACATCTGCCACACCATGATTAGGTATGGGGTTCTGGATAACATTAGGAGGTAACGAGAAATTGATTGCTTTGGTATCGATCAAGTCTTGCACTTTATTCTGAAATGCCCAACACTTCTCAGTGGTATGCCCCTGAGCACCTGAGTGGAAATCACAGCGAGCGTTAACATCAAAATTAGGTGGCAAGTTGCCAGCGGCAGGAGATCTCATAGTATGAAGCTCAACCAACTTCAATTTGAGTAAGTGAGGTAACAACGCTGAATAAGTCATTGGGAGAGGGTCAATCTTACGGTCCCTCTGCCTAGACCTCTATTGGAAAGGAGATTGCTGCTGTTGCTGCTGAGCTTGCTGTTGTGGTTTTTGTTGCTGAACAGATGGTACTGGTATTGTCACTGCACCTACCTGGTGATAAACTTGAGAACGTCCTCTTCCTCGTCCTCTATACACAGCATTTGTATCACCTTCTCTCCTTTTCTGACCACTAGCAAATGGTTTCTTCGTTCCAGAAGAGCCAGCCCCACTTACATCTTGGATTTTCCCAAGTTTCAACAGACTCTCTATTCTTTCCCCAGCAATCACTATATCAGTAAATCCGGTTGATGGACACGCAACCAATCTTTCAAGAAATTCCCCTTGCAGGGTGCCCATAAACATATCTGCCATTTCCCTATCCAGCAAAGGAGGTTGAACCTGGGCAGCCATTTCCCTCCACCTTTGAGCGTACTCCTTGAAACTTTCTTTAGCATTCGGTAACAACCCTTGCAGTTGAGTGCGGTTGGGCGCCATGTCGATATTGCACTGATATTGCTTTAGAAATGCTTCTGCCAGATCTTTCCAACTTCTCACAGCAGCTCTGTTCAATTTCATATACCAGGTCAAAGAAGCTCCAGCTAGACTGTCTTGAAAGTAGTGCATCCATAACTTCTCATCATTAGTATGGGCTGAGATCCTCCCAAAATAAGCCTGAATATGTGTCTGGGGACACGTATTGCCATGATATTTGTCAAAATTGGGCGGCTTGAACTTTGGAGGAATTCTGACTCCTGGTACCAGCCCCAAACTAGTAACATCAATACCCATAGAATTCTTGCACTCTATAGCCCGGATCTTCTCAGCCAACTCATCATACCTTCTATCACCAGGATTACCCATATCAGCATCCAACAGGGTGAATTGGTCTTCCAGAACATCTTCTTGAATACCACCAACATTTTTGTCATTTCCATTACCCAGATTACCACCAGGAGGAGGATTGCCACCAGGAGGAGGAGTGACCCTTGTTTGTAAATTGTCCACTTGGTTACCTTCAGGCGTGGCCTCTGGACGCTCGACTAGAAGCCTCAATCTTTCTTGAGTCTGTGCCATAACAGTCATGAGAGTCATGAAATGATCCATGCGTGCCCTCATTTCAGCCAAATCATTCTGCATTTGATACATTATCCTCGCTTGATTTCTTCGAGTTGAGTATCGGTGAATGTGATTCTCAGCTATAATGCCTGAAACCAAATAAAGGTTAGAGACCCTGCAACGAGTACCTGAAAAAGCAAGCAAAGAATGCAAAATGATATGCAATGCAATGCAATGTTTATTCATTTTGGGGCATTCCTTCCTTCAATTCCAGTTTGACCGTAAGGGAACAATGCATACTCCTGAAACTGTTAACAGTGACAGAACATCCGAGGTGCATATTAATAATTTAGAATACCCATCATATACGGCCCAGTGAGTGTGTGAATCATTGTATAATTTGATGAAGAATCCACCTCAATAATACCAAACGAAACACCATTAGTATAAATGAAAACCCACAACCAGGTGTGGAACAGTCAAATACAAATTGGTTCTGAACAGATACAACCGAATAGCATGAATACAAGAAAAGGAAAACCCATCAACAAGCCTGATGGTGAATCTCCAAAATAACAATAACTCAGACACTGAGCCCATACAAATCCTCCCGGACCTCCTTAAGAAGTACTTCAGTGACTGGATCATTAGGACGCTCCGTAAGACTTCTGATCAGCTGACTTCTTATCTTGACAGCTTCCTCCAGCTTTCTGATTTGATCTTTAACGTCTAACTCTTTGACTCTCTTTATTTTGGCGCAGACTTTCAGATCTTCAATCTCTCGGTAGGCTGAACTAAGTTGTTGGAGGAATTCACCTTCTTTACTCTTCAAGTTCTTTCTCAACTCATCATTCTCAGCCCTGATTCTCGCTTCGATCTCCCTTCGACACTCGGAGAACTCATCCCATCTCTGCTGCCCTTTGGCAAGTGCATTTTCAGATTTTGACAAATGCTCGTTGATACGCTTGCACGCCTCTTTTAATGCCATCTCATTTTGGTTGACCTTGCGAATATAGATGGTGTCCTCGGAAATTCTTTTCTCATTAGCCTCATGACACTCAGTCAGCTTTTGCAGTTCATACTCAACATTTCACTTTTCACAAAGCGTCCTTCGGAGTCCTTCACTCAACTTCTCATTCATTTTGATTGTCTTATCCATCTCCGCCTTAAGCTTGTTATATTCAGCAACACTTATCATGGTCACCAGTTCCACAGCAACTGGATCTGACGGTCTTTCCTGAGAAAACGGCAAAAGAGTGATCTGATCTCTTCTTTTCAACCAGTCATCATATTGAGAAGAAGACACATTGTTACACTTGCCGAAGACGACTTTACCCTTCATTTGCAGATTGCCCCAAGCTCCAACCGCTTGCCTTACCAACAAAGAAATGTCTTTCACAGGGTAAAAGAAAGATTCTTCCAAATCATTGTCCTTCGGAGGCTCTATTAAAGCAAATCCTAACTGTCTCCTAAGAATAACAGGATTGTAATTGATGCAACCCTTTATTCCCAAGAGTGGCACATTAGGATGTCTTCCACAGCTACTGACAAAATCTCCACCCATCGTCCTTTGATTGAACCAACGAATGTCCTTTGCTGTCAACTGAATCATCCTCTTAGCCCAATTCTTTGCAGGATGAGGATCCAAAAAAGCCTCTGAATTTGGTAAATGACTCATGAGCCACTTATGGAACAGAGGTGCACAACATCTAACCAAACCTCCTCATTTCTTCTCATTTTTAAAATGCACAGAATAGTACAAATCACCTAGGAGTGTAGGTATGGGATTCTTCAGCACAAAAATATGGATTGCACTCATGTCCACAAACTTAGGTTCATCAGCAAATAGCATAATTCCATAGATGCTCAAAACCAGAATAGCACAAACGGTTTCCCACTGAGCCTTAGCAGTATACTCATCAGCTTTGGCAACCAAGTCCAAATGAAAACCAGATAAACCTCCTTTGGTGGCGAGGTTATTTTCTACCACAGGTACGCTCAGATGGAGGGCCTTAGCTATCTCTTCAGTCTTTGGAGGGCGCATCTCAGAGTTAAAAGGAATCTGGTACTTGAGAGGCAAACCTAGAAGATGGGCATACTCTTCTAGCATCGGGGCCAACTGAAAGTCCGAGAAAGTTAAGCACCTTAGCTATGGGTCATAAAACTGTAAGCAAGTATGGATGACACTCCTCTCTGAAGCATTCAAGTCATCAACCATGGTCAGAATCTCCCCATAAGCTTTTCGGAACAAACCCACATGATCTGGAGTAATAAGAGAAACCATCTTTTGTAACTGTCCCACCTTGGTGTCAAAGAAAGTATAATGCACATTGTTCTTCCTTGGAGCATCCATAACTGTAAAAGGGAACTGTCAACTGGAATCGAAAGGAAGTATACCCTGCAAATGAATAAACATGAAGGTTAAATGCAAGAATGCTAATGATGATATGTATGCAAGGGCATGTGATCAATTCTGCATAAATAATACTGAACCCACTGTACTGCAGTCTAAATTCGGTGAGATACACAAAACTAGGATAATAAGTTCAGTAACAAATCCAGAACAAATGTGAACCGATCAGGACCAAAGATTCAGTAACCAATCCAGAACAATAAGGAAACCGGGTATTCTGAAAGTCAAGGGTTCCTGCACACCTGTAAACAATCCCCCCAATCTCACATGTATGTACTAGAAAGTGAGGATCCTCAAATTCGAATCTCGGAATGAGAAGCAATAGCACATTCAGCCCGAAGGATACAATGCTACCGCCAAACAAAGAGATCGTCCTCTGATTCACCTCAAAATAAAGAGGGGTCATCCTAAAAGGTCATCCAGACTTAACAGCTCTTCCAGATAGCTCTACCATCGTGGAAGACCCACAACGCAGAATTCTCTAGAGAGAACCACATCCAGATTGTGTTTCATATTCCCTCCTCGAACCGAGATGGAACGCGAGAGGACATGAAACACACTAAGCATGAGTGCACTCAGGCCTGTGTATTGGGCCTATCTCTCAGAATACCCCATCCCACCAAACAAAAACAGCACAGTCCAGTATAACATAATATAGCATATGAAATGAAAATGCTAAAATGCAGTAAATACAGTAATACAGTAAATAACAATACAGTAAAATAGTAAATGCATTACAACAGTAAACACCCAATGAAAGAAAAATAGAGAAGCACTAGGATTGACTCGCAAAAGGGGATGGACCAGCAAGAGGTCAACCAGTCCCCAGCAGAGTCGCCAGCTGTCGCTCCCGGGATTTTCATCCTAGTACAAACGCGAAAGTGGCACCGAAACAGAGTCGCCAGAAATGTGTATTTATCCCATGAGAGGGAAAAGAAACACCGCATAAACCCGAAGGGAAGGAAAAGCATGGTCTTGCGACCAAGAGAACTGGGTTCGGGAGTCGGTTACGCGAAGGGAAGGTATTAGTACCCCCACGCGTCCATCCTACCCTATGGGATCCACGCTTGCTGTTCGATCAAAGGGTGTCGTCGACTGGAGCCCCGCTGCTACTGGAAAGGAAAAGGAACGGGAACGGAAAAGAATGGAGAAACGAAAAAGAAAAGAAAAAGAAGTGACTCGATAGGACATTATCGTTGTCCTAGGCCTACGTATTCCCTCGGTGCAATGGGAAAGTCAGAGTCAACGTAGTTCGACGTACTACGGGGAAGGTTGCTCGTCGAGACATCGTCGTCTCGTGCCTACGTATCTTCAATCAGACGAGAAAGAAGAATCAGAGAAAACGTAGTTCGGCCCAACAAGGGTTGCTTTGTTTGTGTTTTTAGTGGAAACGTCAAAGTGCGCGTCCCAGCAGTTAGGTGTTGCAGCTCGCTGCAGGGAGACTTAGGAGTTACCTGTTTACGGTAGACCGGAGTTGACGAGTCCTTAAGGAAGGAGTGAAAGAGATGAGAAAATAATTATTTGTTTGTTTTTGTCTTTTAAGGAAGAAGTGTTTTGATTACTTTGTGTTTTGTAACGCTCATTGTATTTAAGTCCTTCATGTAGGATCGAATGCCTCGCATATCGACCCAAGACGGGACGTACGCTAAACATTCTAAGAAAATGAGAGAAGACCCCTTACCTCCTCATTCCCACATGAAAGGCTCGAATACAATGCACACTACGCCTTTTATTAAGTGTTTTTTATTCTATTTTAAGGTGAGAAGAAAAGACTCAAAAGGAGGAGTAAAGGTGAAAACTAAAGAGGGAGACTAAGACTCAATCTTAATGTTATCATACATGGTGGTCTTATGGTTAATAAGGTTTAAGAAAACCTAATCCTAATAAAAAGGAGAAGAGAAAGAAAGAAAACAACTTACTTCCAAGATGGAAGTTAAGTTATTTCTAAGAGGGAAGAAAGAAGATTATGAAAGCAAAGCATTATAAAATGCCTAAACAACACAAATTGAATGATTAAAAGATGAGGGAAGAAATTAGAATGTGGATGCATATCCACACTCAAGTGACTTACCATTGGCCCCTGAAATGGTTAGTGCAAACATTTACAAATGAAGAAACCAATTAAGATGAACAATTAAGGCTTACACAAATTCAATAACCAAAGTAAAAGCATCTTAAAGGTCAAGGAAAGCATAAGGTCAGAATGCACATCATAAGAATGTTCTCCAATGATATGAGAGCAAACACAAATCAAATGCACACAAACAATGCCTTAAACCATAAAGAAATGCATTATGAAAGAAGTAGATGAAGAATGAGTGGATATGCAAAGTGATCATGCAATAATGCTTCAAGTAATGTCAAAGTCAGAATGTGGATATCCTAAACATGTGCCTAAACATGATGTACAAATGTCATATGAGGCATACAATTAAGTATCCAAGCGTTAAGAGTGATTAGGAAAAGAAGTGAGAAGATATGAACATGAATTTAACATGGAAAGAAGTTATTTAAGGCATAAGTCAAACCTAAAAAAGTTCAATATGAAACTCAAGTATCAAAGTCAGAAGTGATATGACATGTTAGAATGAAGATAAGATGCACAAACCAATCACTTTTAAGCAATTACAAGTCATTTAGAAGCTAGAAAAAAAAACATGCATTTGGATGAAACATGTTCAAGTATGCAAAGTAAGACATGAATGACATATGGGATGAATGCAATGCTTTAAAGTCAGAGGCATACATCATATGAAATGCAAATGGATGGTATGGCATGACATAAACAAACCAAATACAAGTCAAGTTGGAACTTAGATGAAAAAGGATGAGGAATTAGGTCAATAGGAGACATGTGAAACAAGTATTGAACATGTACACAAAGAAAACATCAACTTAGAACCAATGACCTATAACTTCATTCAAAAGACCTATAACTTCAAAACATGGCTCAAGAAGTCAAAAAAAGTGATCTCATATAATGGCACAAGTGCCTTCTCAAGCAAGTAAACAAAACATGATCCAAGAAGTTCACAAAAAGGGACCTCAAATAAGAGTCATCAAACAAATACCAAACATGATTCAAAAATAAACAAAATAGTTCTCAAGATACGTTAACCAGATGCAAATATCATACCAAAAGCTTATGCAAAGAATCACAAAGAAACTCAATCAAACAAGCATGACAAAGTAATTAGGGTTTCACATGATCATGCACAAAGAAATGGCTCAAAGAGGATGCAAAGATGATCTTAAAAATATGACAAAAATGTTTTTAAATGCTTCAAAGTGTCCTCTGAAATATGCAAAAAGAATGAGGATCAAACTATGTACCAATGATGAGAAATAAAATCAGCAATGCAAAGTGTTAACAAATGAAACATTTCAAAAAGAAATTCAAACAACAATTAATTCAGATGCAAAAAATAATATAAAAATGGAAAATAAAATTTTTATAAATTTTATAAAACTATGAAGATGATTCATGATTTTTTTTATGATTTTTAAATGCATTAAACTAATTTTAAAAATTAAAAAATAAAATGATATGCAAAATAAAAATAAAATGACATAGCATGGGCCAAGGGGTGCAGACAAAGTAATTCTCACGTTCAAAATGAGCATTGGGCTCAGTATGGGGGTACGAAAAGCAATGAAATCTAGCCCAATCTAAAGCGTAGGTCAACATATTCATCTAGACTCACACACACCCTCAGATTGATCCAGCGTATGATATTCAGTCAATCACAACACAAAGTAAGCAATATCAATGGTCAGGATCACGCGCACACCACAACACACAAAGGGAGGCGCGCAAACAGATTAAAATGGAAAAAACAAGGCACGTGAGAGGTACCCTCTCATTTTAATGTGTTGGCACAATAACAACCATCAGATCAAAACCACGAACGATCATGATTTCATCTTCCTAAAAAACTCAGATCACCTGCAACAAAACCAAACGCCGGAGCCCTAGCTCCGGTCGTCTTCTCCGGTAGATCCAAATGGAGATCCAACAATAATTTTCCAGAAATCAAAATCAAGACCACTATTCTACTCAGAATTCAATGCTGAATCCAAATATCACATCAATTTCATCATAACATGTATAATTTGTGCAAATCGAAGACAAAAAGCTTGGATCTAAAAAATTCAGATCCACAATACTCTCATGTTACATGTCCAAATTTAAATCTAAACATATCAGCATGATCACAAGCACACAGAGAACACAATGTACACAAGAAAATCAAGTTATAGAAGCACGAAAAGTGAACCAACCTGTGACTTGCAGAGCTCAAATTACACCAAGAAAACCTTCTGGAAGCTGCAGATCAACTCCTTGGAACCTCTAATTGCAAAATAAATGCAATTAGAGCTTGGAATCGTGCTAGATCTTAAGATTTGAAATGGAGCTTTCTAAAATTGGATCTGATGAAATCCTTTGTATGAGCTTCAAACAATGGATGATTTGTGTTCTATGAATTTCACTGATCAAGAAAATGTGAAGAGAACTCAATGAAACCCTAGGAGAGTGGAGTTTCGAAGAGAAGAAAGTTGAGAGCAAAATTTCAAATCTGAGCAAATGAGAGTGCATGAGCCTGAAATGAACGCGTGAAGCCTCTTATATATCCTCGATTATCATTCTAATCATGGTTAGGGTTTTGTTAAACCCTTGGTTAAGGCTCTTGGAGGTGTTTTGTAAATTTGTAACTTGGTGTGTACACCCTCATCCACACGTGCAAGGGTCATGAAATGAGCATGCTTCACTCTCATTTTCCTTGCTTAATACATGTGTGATCCCATCTTGGAGGGAAAGTCAAGGGATTTTGAGTTTTGAACCATCTTGCACATTTGCATTTTGTGAAAATAGTGAGAAATACTTCATGTAATCACATGATTCCAAGACCAATTCTGCACTAAATGAAGTGTACTTTGAGTTTATGAACTGAATTTGTCAACTTGAAACCAATACAAGTCATTTGGAAGCTTTTTGCACAAAGTGGAAAAAAAGAACCATGTGAAAACCCTAAAAACTACCCTTGAGTCTTTTGATCATAACTTGAGCTTCACACATGCTATGGAATTGATCTAGTACTTTTTGGAAAGGGGGGAGAGAGATCCTCAACTTTCATGTTTGAGTTAAAATCATTTGAAGCTTCCTTGATGATGAAAAGTCAAGTTGAAGATGGTTTGAAAAGTTGCCAAAAATGGAAATTTCACATTATAGGTCATTTTCCAAAAATAGTAACTTTTGCCCTACTTCTTGATTCTTGATGAATGACATGAATCTTAACATTTGAGGACCATATGAAGGTCTATGGACTTGGGAGTCATGATTTGAACCTTTGAAAACCAATGGTGGACTTTCCTTTTGAGCTGTTGACTTTTTCCCCAATTTCTTGATTATCAATCAACTGATCAATTGAACCTCTTCTGAAATGAATCAATGGCCAATCTTCCATCCTTAGACACTTAATATCATGTAGGAAACAATGAGATCAATTTTGAATCAAAATTTCATCAGGAAACCACTTGAATCCAAAACCCTAATTTTGACTATTTTTTGTGATAGGAGGTGTTGCACTGTCCAAACTTCTTGATGAGCTAGCATCTTCCAATGACTTGTGAAATCAAATGGGGATGATATATGATGTAAGAGACCTTTGAGGCTTGTGAGAAACCCTTGGCTCTTATTCTCTTACTTTGGATGATCCACACCTTTGAGGAGCAACTGATCACATGCCCTTGTGCAAGATGCAATGCTAAATGTTTAATGTTTTATTTTTCTATGCTTGAATGCAATGCAATGCAATGAAAGCTCATGCTAAATGATATGAAGAAAAGAGAGGGAAAATTTTGGGGTATTACACCTGCAACACATTTTTTCCTTTTTTTAGGATACATTTAGCACGTGTCACTTAAGATTCCACTACGGTTTATTTCTCCAACCGAGATTAAAAGGTTTACTGATAAATTAAAACAAAACTTATTATGTGTTTCTTTCATAAGACGCCCTAATTGAACAAGTGAGCCAGAGACACCCTAACCTTTACCCTCTTTGTATCCATTCATTTGGAGCTCAAATATTCCTCAAATAAGGTACTCTTCAAGATCTTCATTTCTTTTTTCTTGGTTTATGCTCAAATATTAAACGTCTTCATTCATTTGCTTCTTTAGCTTCGAAGTAAGGTACTCTTCAACATCTTCAATCCTTTTTTCTTGGTTTATGCTCAAATATTGACCGTCTTCATCATTCATTTTCTTCTTCAGCTTCGAAGTAAGGTTCTCTTCAACATCTTCATTCCTTTTTTCTTTGTTCATATTGTATATGCTCAAGTCAGAATGAGATGTTTCATATTCTTTACGTTTAGTATGAGAGTACATCTTCATTAATTTTTTCTTTGTTCATATTGTATATGCTCAAGTCAGAATGAGATGTTTCATATGCTTTACGTTTAGTATGAGAGTACATCTTCATTGATTTTTTCTTTGTTCGTATTGTATATGCATATGCTTGAGTTTTTGGATTAGATTTTGGTGTGTCATTCACATTATTATACATGTATAAATTTCAGAAGTTGTAATGGATCGTAGTTGGATGAAAGCCAATAGATTAGATCCGGTTTATGAGAACGGAGTTTGTGAATTCCTTGAATACGCTGATAAACATCTTCCCGACAATGATGGTATCTTTTATTGTCCTTGTGTTGTTTGCGCTAATATAAAAAAGGGTACAAAGAAAGAAATACACAATCACCTTTGTTGTGATGGTATATGTCAAAATTATATAATATGGACGTGGCATGGTGAGGTGGATAATAAGGAAAGTTGGGTGTCACAAAGTCAAAGAGTGGAGGAAGATAAATATATGGAAGATCACCTAGAGGATATGTTCCGTGATATTGGGGAATCTTCTTTTATGAATGCTCATATTTATGATAATTTATGTAGTGATAAAGACACCCCTTTATATAAGGGATGCACAGAGTTCACACGATTGTCGGCAGTGTTAAAGTTATTTAATCTGAAGGTAAAAAATGGATGGTTGGATAAAAGTTTCACGGAATTACTTGAATTGCTACAGCAAAAGTTACCAGAAGATAACAAATTGTCGGATTGTTGTTATGAGGCCAAGAAGATATTGTGTCCACTGGGTCTGGAGTATATCAAGATACATGCTTGCCCTAATGATTGTATATTATACTGGAAAAGTATGAAGACTTATTTCAATGTCTGAAATATGGTGTGTCGCGTTACAAGCTGATGGCTAGCAATGGTGATGACAATGATCATTATGACAATGTTAGTAGGAAGCATCCTCCTGCTAAAGTGTTATGGTACTTGCCAATACTTTCACGATTAAAGAGACTTTTTGCTAATCCGAATGATGCAAAGAATCTTAGATGGCATGCAGATGAAAGGATTCGTGATGGAAACATTCGCCATGTAGCTGATTCTTTGCAATGGAAGAAAATTGATTCCTTGTTTCTGGATTTTGGAGTCGAGCCAAGAAATCTTAGGCTTGGGCTTGCCACCGATGGAATGAACCCATTTGGTAATATGAGCATTAATCATACTTCGTGGCCTGTTCTTCTCACAATTTACAACCTATCTCCTTGGTTGTACATGAAGTGCAAGTATATACTGTTAAGTATGATGATTTCTGGACCACGACAACCTGGTAACGACATAGATGTTTATCTTAGTCCATTAATTGATGATTTACGACTCTTGTGGGATGAAGGCGTTGAAGTTGATGATGCATATTCTGGGGAAAATTTTAATATGCGTGCAATGTTATTTTGCGTAATTAACGACTTTTCGACTTACGGTAACTTGGCGGAATACAGTGTCAAAGGACATAAAGCGTGTCCTATATGTGAAGATGATACTTGTTATCACCAACTTGAGTTTGGAAAAAAGACCGTTTTCCTTGGGCATCGAAAATTTCTAAAACCGGGTTATCCTTATCGTAGATTGCTAAAGGCTTTTAATGGAGAGCAAGAGTTTGGTGAGGCTCCTAAACCTTTAACCGGGGATGAAGTTTATCAGCGGTAAGAATACATTAATGCTGTCCTTGGGAAGAGAGAAAAAGAAAAAGGTGGGCAGAGAGAAAAAGAAAAAGGTGGGAAGAGAGGAAAAGAAAAAGGGACAGTTGCGAAAAATATATGGAAAAAGAGGTCCATCTTCTTTGATCTTCCATATTAGTCAAGTCTTGATGTTAGACATTGTCTTGATGTGATGCACGTGGAGAAAAATGTGTGTGATAGTTTGATTGGCACACTTCTAAACATTTCGGGCAAGACTAAAGATATTAAGACTTCCCGTCTTGATATGGAGAAGATGGGAATACGAAAACAGTTGGCTCCAATAGAGAAAGGAAAAAGAACTTATCTGCCTCCAGCATGTCACACTCTATCTAAAAAGGAAAATAAGATGTTTTGCGAGTGTTTGCAAGGTATTAAAGTTCCGCAAGGTTACTCATCAAACATCAAGAAACTTGTATCAATGAAAGATCTCAAGTTAATTGGTTTAAAATCTCATGATTATCATGTATTGATGCAACAACTTCTACCAGTGGCTATCCGTGGGATCCTTCCAAAAAATGTGAGAGTAACTATAACGAGATTGTGTTTATTCTTCAATGCCATATGTAATAAAGTTCTTAATTTCAAAAAAATGGATGAATTAGAAGATGAGGCTGCCATAATCTTGTGTCAATTGGAGATGTATTTTCCGCCATCATTTTTTGACATTATGGTTCACTTACTTGTTCATCTCGAAAGAGAAATCAGAATTTGTGGTCCAGTTTATTTAAGGTGGATGTATCCAATAGAGCGATATATGAAGATCTTTAAAGGATATATGAAGAATCATCACCGACCGGAAGCTTCGATTGTTGAAAGGTACATCACAGAAGAAGCTGTTGAGTTTTGTACAAACTATTTGTCGGATACGGATTCTATAGGAATTCTAAAGCCTCGTCATGCTGACATAGACGGAAGAGGTATTTAAGGTTTAAATGTTAGGTCAATGGCTCGGGATGTAGCTATTCAATTACATTTCTATATATTGAATAATATAGATAAGGTTCAACCTTTCATAGATACTCACAAAAGACTTATGAAGAAAAATATCCCCGAATGAATGACAAGTTGTTATTGATAGAGCATAACAATAGATTCATGGATTGGTTTAATAAAAGTGTATCTAATGATCCTAGTGCATCCGAGATACTTAGATGGTTGTCGTACGGGCCAAAATTTTGTGTCATTACCTGGAGTGCATACGACATTGATCATTATACCTTTTATACAAAATCAAAAGATGATCGTAGTAAAATGCAAAATAGTGGGGTTATGGTTGAAGCCGAATCGATGTATTTCTCTAGTTCGAAAGATAAGAATCCGGTATTGGCAACTACCACGTTTTAGGGTGTCATTGATGAGATTTGGGAGGTTGATTATGTTATTTTCAAAGTGGCTTTATTTAAATGCAAGTGGGTTCCTAATAATAGTAATGGTGTAGACATTTATGACTTAGGATTCACCTGGGTCGACCTTGGCAAGGCATCTTTTAATACAGAGCCATTCATCATGGCTTCTCAAGCCAAACAAGTTTTCTATGTTTCCGATCCATCGGACAAATCGGGGAAATGGTCAATCGTTCTCCATGGGAAATACATTCCTCTTAGCGATGAAAGTCTTGATATTCCGTCCACACCTTCTTACACAACACAAGTTCCTACCTCATATGATGAAGTTGATGGAGATGTCGTGCATGCTATAATACTCGATCATGAAGAAGGCATATGGGAAAATTAACAAGTACGTAATTTATTATTTATTCATAATATATTAATTGTATGTTATAGTTTAGAAGTATTTTTACTAACAAGTATAATTATTTGAAATCATAGGTATTTTGAGTCCAGACACCAGTCCAGGAGACAAGACACCAAGAGACAAGATACCAATACACCAAGTTACAATTATGTGAAGTTATGTAATGTGTGTAAACTGTAATATGGTATATGTGATATTTTATTTATGTAGGTTGTTTATTCTGATAAACTGTAATCTGGTATATGTGATATTATGAATATGATACGATTAATATTATTATGAAAACTTTATCCCAAAATGTGAATTGTATTTTTCTGCAGTGCTGAGATATGGAGAACAATAATACAGGTAAAAAATGGGATTAATTATAAAAGCAAGATCATATTAGCTAATTTTGCAGAAACTTTAACGACGGTTATATTTCATAACCGTTATAATATCTGGCGCGCTGTCCAGGAAAAAATAAATATCAAAACTGCGCTGCTGGGAATCGAACCAATGACAATTATATTTATTACAACGGTGTATTGTAAAACCGTTGTGATAGTTAGCGCGCTTTCCTGTTTATTACAATGCCTACAAGGCCGTCGTTGTAAGTATCATATATATAACGACAATCTACATAACAACGCCCTCGCCCGCGTCATAATATGTAATTCCCAACCATTGTTAAATGGGTTTTTCATAGTAGTGGCAGTTGAGGTGCCAAATCAAGTTCCAGCTCAATTCAATCCGCTTCAAGCATTCAGACACACTCCATAGCACCTAGGGAAGCTGTCCACATCATTGGAACCAAGATGTAACACCTCCAACCTAGAACTCAATCACCAGCTGCAAGAGGTAAGCCTCAACTTGGTCATCTCATGATTCATGCAAATTTCCTCGCACAGTAATTTTGTCATATGTTCATAATCATGTATAGAGTGTTTCCCCTCAAATAATTGCTTTGTATGAATCATGTATGGAATTTCCTAGCCTTCATGCAGAAATTAGGGTTCTTGAGGTTTCACTTTGATTTCTTATTCCATGCTTAAAATAAATGAAATTAAAGACCATAGACATGATCGTGAGGTGAAAACGAGTAGATTGATATGTGAACTGTGTGATTTCATCAAGTATTCAGTGAGATTGATGAGAAAATGCAAATCTGGGCAAAACAGAGCACGCAGGCAAAGCCAAGGTGTTCTTGGCGCCCTTTTTCAAACTTTCAAATATTTGAATTTTGTGATTTTATTTAATTGATTCAAAAATTAAATTCTCTCTGAATTTTAATGATTTTGAGTTGATTCTTTTTTTAATAATTCACAAAAATGTTAAAATATTTTATTTTACAAAAATTTCCCAAAAATATTATTTATTTCATATACTTGATATTTTGGCAAAGAATTAATTTTTACTTGTTTTTAACATTTAAAATATTTTTTCCTTCTTGATTTTCCAAACTTAAATGGTTTTCAATCATTTTGTGGATAAAAACATGATTTTTGAAACATTGATCCAAGATCACCACTCATTTTTCACATATTTTCAATAATTTTTATTAATTTTTAAACAAAATTAATTCCATTTTAAAACCAAATTAGGGTTTTGACTGATTCCACCCTCATCAAATCTATTTCAAACACTCATGGGTCTCTAATAGAGTGTAAGTCCCACCCCTTTGTAAATAATACCTTTTTGGGCCTCACACATTTTATAATTCCCTCTGTATATTTTCAAAAGTTCCGCGCGATCATCGCCTTTTTAACAAAATCAACTGGGCTTCTGCTTGAGCTATAAGACCCATCTTTATTCATTTTCAAACTTTTTGGGCCTCTAATAGAGTGTAAGACCCAATCCCTTTTTAACCAAAACCATTTTGGGGCCTCATACATTGTATAAGTCTCTCTGCGTTAAAAAAATCTCGACGTGATCGCTATTTCAAAACGAAAAATCATCTGGGTCAACCCTCGTGTTATAAGTCCCATTTCTTTTCTTTTAAAACACCTTTTCGGCTTCTCCTTGAGTTGTAAGACCCAACCCTTTTGTAAATAAACCTTTCTGGGCCTCAGACATTGTATAAGTCCCGATACGGTATTCAAAACAATGGTGCGATCACTGTTAAAACCTTGGGCTTCTCCTTGAGTATAAGCCCCACCAATCTTTTCAAAACAATTCCCTTTTGATTTAGATTCAAATATATATCTTAATATCAAAACTTTCTTTAATTTCTTTGTACAACTAACAATACAGCATGGAAGCTTGCTCGGCTGTAAGTTTTATCAGCTTTCCTTTACATGCTTTGATATATATAACTGTATTGTGGGAAGTTGCGCATGGTTAGTCTTCTTTCATACCCTTTTAAAATACTTGTCATATATCAACTATATATATACTAGTATAGTTATTTAGAGTTTTCCTCGGCAACTAGGTCTAGAACTAGGTAAAGCCCAATTGGTCGCTCTTAAATACAAACAAAACTAGATCCTCATAGGATTTCCAGATACAATCTTGCCTTTTCTTGGGCTGAAACAATATGGAACAAAGAGAAAGGCAGTATTCTTCGTGAACTTTTTCTCAGACTGTCACCCCTAGAAATTGTCAAAGAAATTCTACTCCCCAGAGTTGATCTATTCTCGGTGAATAGCATCTCTTGAGTTTCTTCAAACCTCAGAACTTTCACTAAATGATCTATTCTCGGTGAATAGAATTTCTTGAACTTTTCTTGGTTTGGGACCCACGGGCTTCCTACAAGCATCCCCGCCTCCTCTTGGGCTTTGTACAAGGACCCTCCGACTTCTTAGAAGTTCTCATGCCTTCTCTTGGGCTTAATGCAAGGACCCTGACTACCTCTTAAAGGTATAAGACAGAACTTAGTCATCCTTTGCTAGGGCAGTCTCTCCAGGGTCAAACCTCAGGCCACTTTAGAGTTGATTCTCATCCCTTACTGCTCGTGCCTCCTCTTGGGCATCTTACAAAAGATAAAACTCTTCCACACCAGTAGACTTGGACAGTCTAATCCCCTTGAGTCTCAAAGACATAAGTTCCTTACAAATATAGGAAGAAACCCAGGGCTCTCTGGATCAATCTCCACCAGAAACCCAGCCTCTCTCTTGAGAGTTCCCCAACCAGGGTCAGCTTATCCAAATCAGAACCTCAAGGTCTCTGAAATCTCAACTCTTCTGTAATCCTCAGCAAGAGTTAATTCCCCATTTGGACCTGCCTCGGGATCTTAACAATCCTCGACAAAAGTTAGCCTCCTCTTAGGCTTTGTATAATGATCTTTACCTCAGCACAGCCAGCCTCCTCTTGGACTTTGTACAAAGATTCTCCCCAGCGGAGCTAAACCTTTTCAGACTCTCTTGTTGAGTCCATCACTTTTCCAGACTCTCTTGTTGAGTCAATCAACTTTCAGACTCTCTTGTTGAGTCAATCACCTTTTCAGACTCTCTTGTTGAGTCAATCACCTTTTCAGACTCTCTTGTTGAGTCAACTTTTTTAGCCTCAATCTTGGGCTTTGTACAAGACAGATAAAAGCACTCTCTTGTTGAGTCAAACCCTTTCAGCCTCAATCTTGGGCTTTGTACAAGACATAAATCTCCCTCTCTTGAGCTTAGGACAAATATCTTCCCTAACAGCCTTCTTCTAGACTTTGAGGAATGATGTTCCCCAAGAAGAGTCAAATTCATTTCAGCCTCAATCTTGGGATTTGTACAAGACACATAAAATATCCTCACCAGAGTCAGTTAAATTTCTCATTTCAGCCTCAATCTTGGGCTTTGTACAAGACACATACAAACCTCCCCGGCGGAGTCAAAATTCCTTTTAGCCTTAATCTTGGGCTTTGTACAAGACAGATAGAACATCTTCCCCCAAAAAAGTCAAACTTCTAGCTTCCTTTATATCCCCAAAGAGTCCGTCTCTTTTTTGCCTCAATCTTGGGCTTTGTACAAGACACCAATATATACACTCTCTTGTTGAGTCAGTCTTATCCAGCCTCCTCTTAGGCTTTGTATAAAGAAATCCCCTAGCGGAGTAAATCAACCTCTTAGCTTTAACCTTGGACTTTGATCAAGGTACACAAAAATCAACAATCCTTCTTTAGAGATGACAAGTTCTCTCTCAGTCAATAAACCTTTTAGCTTCAATATTGGGCTTTGAACAAGACACAAATAAACCTTTTAGCTTCAATCTTGGGCATTGAACATGACACCAAAACATATTTTTCCTCCCTTAGAATAGGAGGAACTACGATTGCTCTGATTTCCTTGTTTCGTTTAAACGGGAATACGTAGGCATAAGATTGCGAAATCTTAGCGAGCATACCAATCAAAAACCCTAGGTCCAATACCTTCATACCAATCAAACATTAGGTCTAGTACCTTACCAAAAACACCCAAACATCAACATCAACTTACTCGCGCATACTTCCCAAGAAACTTTCCCAACCCATTAACAGATAAACACTATCAATTACAAAGCGAGACCTAAAGCTAATATCATGTGGAAAACCACATATAGGATGGGTAATTGACAACTCCCCATTGTATAGCCTGACCCCGGACCCTCCAATCTCTTTTAAGCGTTTGTTCAGTTAAACATTCGGGTGCAAGGTTAGTTTTAGATAGCTTCCCTTTTCCTTCCAGCTTCACGTGATAAATAAGAAATCAGAAAGTAGCACCCCACTCCTCCTCATTGCGGTGAGGAGAAAACCCAGCGATAAGGTGGTCGTGTCACCGACAAAAATCGCTCGCTACACCATCCCAGCAACAGCACAAAATAGCAGATATCCAGAATATATAGCATATGAATATTCAAAGCAGTAAAGAAATGCAGTAAATAAACATAAAGCAAGTAAAGCGTAAAGATAAAGCGAGTAAAGCGAAAAAGATAAACACCCAAGCAAGCAAGAAAGCAAACAAAACTAGGCGAAACCCTAACTGCAAGCGCAAGGACTCCCCAGTAGAGTTGCCAGCTGAAGATGAGGAGTCCCACCTAGCTAGGAGACAAGCAAAGCGAGGTGAAGCTCAAGAGCAAGAACTCCCCAGCAGAGTCTCCAGCTGAAGATGGCTGGTTTATACCCAAGTGAATCGCACACTCAAAGATAACACAGAGCCGCCACCGAACTTTATTTAGTCCCAAGTGAAAATATCGATAAAACCCAAGGGGAATAGAAACGGGAACGGGGGTCGGTTATGCGAAGGGAAGGTACTGGCACCTAACGCATCCGTCATACTCGACAGGAACCATTTTGCTTGCTTCTAGGCTTGGATGGGTTATCTATCTAAAGGCTTCTAGCTAAAAAAAGAAGAGGAGAGAGAAGAGAAGAGAAGAAGGAAAGAAAGTGCTCGCGGAGGATTGGGGATCTCGTGCCTACGTACCCTCATAGTGCAATGAGGAAATCAGAGCGTCGTAGTTCAGAGGAACCAGGGAAAAGAAAGGAGAAATGGAAGAAAGAAGGGTGGAAGGGTGGAAGTGTGCTCGCCAATATCATCGCGGTCTCGTGCCTACGTATCATACATTCGAAAGAATGTAGAATCAGAGCTTCCGTAGTTCGGGGAACTAAGACGGAAAAAGAAAAAAAAAAGAAAGGAAAGTGGTGTCAAAACCAAGAACAAAAGAAAGAGAGAAAACTCCCCTGGGGAAGCAGAAGAATGGTGTCAAACCCAAGAAATAAGTGCAAAGGAAAAGATAGTAACTGAGCTGAGGATAACGTGCAAGAATGGTGTAGAAACCATGAAGATAAAAGAGCAAAAAGAAAAGAAGGGACTCCACTAGGGAGCAAGAGAATAGAGTGTGAGTGCTAGGGATAAAGTGCAAGAATGGTGTCGAAACCAAGAAGATAAAAGAGCAACCGAAAGATAGAGACTCCACTGGGGAGTGAGCAAAAGGGGTGGTGTTGAAACCTGGAGAACGGGTGTAGGACAAAGCGAAGGTCGTGACCCAAAGGACGGGTGTGGGACCAAGCGAAGGTCGTGACCCAAAGGACGGGTGTGGGACCAAGTGAAGGTCGTGACCCAAAGGACGGGTGTGGGACCAAGCAAAGGTCGTGACCCAAAGGATGGGTATGGGACCAAGAAAAGGTCGTGACCAAAAGGAGTTCAGTTATGCTGACTGAACAAACAATACTCAACCGAAGAAAGGGTATTTGAACCAAAAGAAGGTTACTAACCCAAGGGTGCAAGTATTCGAACCAAGAGAAGGTTGATAACTGCTGGGGATTTGGTTTTAATAGAAGAACTGTGATTAACCAAAAAAACAAGTGATTAACCGAGAGAAGGTGATTAACTCGAAAGAAATTCAGTATATTAACAGACTGGCTGGGGGTAACTGAAAAGAAACACATGGGTGATTAACCAAGAGAAGGTGATTAACCCAAGAGGAAACTCAGTGTGTTAACAGATAGACTGTGATTAACTGAGAAGACGTGCAAATTGGTGTTTTAACTGACAGGCAGTGATTAACCAATCAAAGGGAGAAGAATCAAGAGCAAAAGATTGCGAAATCTGCCACAGTTTCAGTGTTTAACAGGAAGACTGTGTTTAACCGAAGGAATTATGATTGTTGGGGGAAGAAGAGCAACGGTGTTAACAGCATGACTGTGATTAACCAAGGGTGCAAAAGATCATGACTCCGATGGGGAATCAATGAACAATGATTGATCAGAAGAGAGGTGTCGAACCAAAAGATGGTTGTTAACCCAAGAGACCAAGATCTTTAACCAAGAGAAAGGTGAATGATCAAGAAAGAGATTGAAAGGGGTTGGAGTGATCAAAGATCGGCTCGGCTAGGGATGAGAGGTACGCTACCGCCTGGAGATAGCGTGACAAAGCCAGGCACAGGGTCATTTGTCCCTGTAGTACCCTAAATTTTGACCAGTGGTTTGTTACTATTTTTGGATTTTTGCGCTACCAGAGGATGTCATTTAGATGTCCGTGGGCTCTTGAGATTGCTAGCACTTTTAGGCCCATTTTGGAATTGGTGTGGTATAAAGGGTTTTTTTATTATTATTTGTTTTATTTAAAGGGGGCTGTTTAATTTTAATAATTTGTTAGGATTTATTTTATTTTAGAGGCGATCATTTTAGAGTTAGTTAAGAAATTTGGGCTTTTTTAATTTAATAGTATAATAATCAGGATTTTATTTTAGAATTATTTATTTTTAATTTATTTTTGAATATTGTGATTGATTTATTTTAAAGAATTAAATATATCAGTGTTTATTTATTTTACTATTTTCTAAGGCTCATTAGAATTAATTAAATAGGTTTAAAAATTAAGTATATTATTTTTTAATTATTAATCAGGAATAATTTTTATTAAGTTTTAGAGATTAAGTATATTATTTTAAATTAATTATTGATTAGGGATAATTTGTATTTTTGGTTTTGGATGATATTAGGATTTACTAATTTAAAGAGACTGGTAGTTTATTTTATTTTAATTCATTATTATTTATTATTTATAATCATTACTTATTTTATTTATTTCATTTAGGGTCATTTTCTGTTATCATTAATTAAGGTTAGTGAGATTTAAACTTAATTGGGAGATGGGCCGATCAGTCGGAATTATGGTTATTAATTATTATTTATTTTGTTTTTATTTATTTATTAATATGGTTTTTTGTTATATTTATTATTTATTTTATTTTTACATGGTTATGGTTATATTAGTATATTTTTAATTATAATTTATTTTGAGAATCAATATGATTGATAAAGAATTATTATAAAATCAAAATCACAAAAATTGCATTTTCCATCTTCTTTAATTTAATTTTCGTATTTATTTATTAGGCATTTTTAAAAAATGTTAATTTTCACTTTTTTTACTTTTTACTCAAAAAAATATTTAAAAAATCATAAAATAAAAAGTATTGGAAAAGATTTTGTTCTTTTTATTTTTAGGATAATATTTAATTTTAGAAAAAAGTTAATATGATTGATAACAAAATTAAAAATCACATAAAATTGATTTATGGACTTTTGATTTTGTTGATGGATCAAATTTATTAATTTCCTTTTTTGTTTAACCTAATTTATCCTATAAGTAGAGTCTATTTCTTACAATTTGGAGGGAGGGAGGGGGGGGGGGGGGGGGGGGGGGGGGGGGATTTTACAAACCATACGATAAAAAGTTGTTGTTCTTCACATTGAAGAACAACAACAAATAAACCCTAAACCCTCAACAACACTAAAACCCTAAACCCTCAACAACAAATAAACCCTAAACCCTCAACAACACTAAAACCCTAAACCTTCAACAACATTAAAACCCTAAACCTTCAACATCCCTCCGAGTCAAAAAGGAAAAGGAAAGGAAAAGGAGATCTCACACCAAAGGAGAAACGGGATACAAAGAAATCACCACTAAGAGAAAAAGGAATACACAAAGAAATAAAAAAAAAAGGAAAGAAGGGAAAAAGGAAAAAGAAGGGGAAAAGGCACAAAGGCAAACGAAAGAAAAGAAGGATGAAGCAGCTTAAATTGGTCACGACAAGGGGAGGTAATTCGAATACTTAGCCTTTTTTTGTGTTGCTGTTGATCGATTGGGTTTTTAGGGATATTTCTAAAAAAGTTAGGGCTAGGGTTCTTGGTTCATACGAAAAGGGTTAGGGTTCTTGGGGAAAACGGTTAGGGTTCATATTGAACCCTTAGGGTTTTGATTAATTTAATTAAATTAAATCCTTAATGTAATTATTAATTGGGGTTAAGGAATTAATTAGGGGATTAGGGTTTATTATTATGGAAAAATATAATTAGGGATTTTAGAATTGTTATTTTATTTTCTAGGGATTTATTCAGGGTTTTAGGGTTTTAATAATTAAATTAATAACTTAATTAAATTATTTAATTAGGTTAATTTTTAATTAGGATCTAGAAATAGGATTTTAGGGTTTTTTGTATAATTAAATTAATAACTTAATTTAATTGTTTAATTGGGTTAAAATTTTAATTAGGATTTAGAGGTAGGGTTTTAGGGTTTTTAATAATTAAATTAATAACTTAATTTAATTATTTAATTAGGTTAATTTTTAATTAGGATTTATAAATAGGATTTATAAATAGGATTTTAGGGTTTTTTGTATAATTAAATTAATAACTTAATTTAATTGTTTAATTGGGTTAAAATTTTAATTAGGATTTAGAAGTTGGGTTTTAGGATTTTTAATAATTAAATTAATAACTTAATTTAATTATTTAATTAGGTTAATTTTTAATTAGGATTTAGAAATAGGATTTTAGGGTTTTTTGTATAATTAAATTAATAACTTAACTTAATTGTTTAATTGGGTTAAAATTTTAATTAGGATTTAGGAATAGGATTTTATGGTTTTTTTTGTATAATTAAATTAACAACTTAATTTAATTATTTAATTAGGTATTAACCGAGGTTTAGAAATAGGGTTTTTGGGTTTTTTATTAATTAAATTAATAACTTAGTTTAATTATTTAATTAGGTTTAGGATTTATTTTAAGTAAATTAGATTTTTATTTAATTTGGATTTAAATAAGGGATGGGGAATGAAAAAAAGTGAATTGTTGGGATTTAAATTCTTTTATGCTTGGGGACTTATCTTGATTTAATTTTTGGGATTAAAATTATTTTTGGGACTATCTGGAATTTGGAGATTATTTTTTATTTGGGATAATTTGGGGGATTAGTTTTGCTATTTTTAACATAAGGGCATTTTGGGTTTTATTATTAAATTCTTTGGGATTTTAGGAATTCATTTTTAACATAAGGGATGTAAAGGATTTATGGGATTTATAGGATTTAAGTTTGGGATTTAAGGGATAATTATAAAGAACTTAAGGGTTATAATAGGATTCTTTTAAGGATTTACAACTTGGGATAAAGCTCTTGGTCCGAGAGCCTAAATAAGGGATGGGATAAGGGATAAAACTCTTAGGTTCAAAGAGTATAAATAAAGGCCAAGGGATAAGGGATTAAGGGATAGAACTCTCCGTCCAAGAGTATAAATAATGGATAAGGGATAGAACTCTCCATCCGAGAGTATAAATAATGGATAAGGGATAGAACTCTCCATCCGAGAGTATAAATAATGGATAAGAGATATAACTCTCCATCCGAGAGTATAATGGATAAGAGATATAACTCTCCATCCGAGAGTATAAATAATGGATAAGGGATAGAACTCTTCATCCGAGAGTATAAATAATGGATAAGGGATAAAAGTCCTTAGCTAGGAGTATAAATAATAGATTAAGGGATAAAACTCCTTATCTAGGAGTATAAATAATGGATAAGGGATAAAACTCTCCATCCGAGAGTATAAATAATGGATAAGGGATAGAACTCTCCATCCGAGAGTATAAATAATGGATAAGGGATAGAACTCCATGTCTAGGAGTATAAATAATAGATTAAGGGATAGAACTCCTCATCTAGGAGTATAAATAATAGATTTAAGGGATAGAACTCTTTATCCAAGAGTATAAATAGTGGATTGGGTTTGGGATTAGGGTTAGGAATAGGATTAGGGGGTAGGAATAGGGGAGGTGAACTACGGTTACTCTGATCCTTCAAAATGAGGGTACGTAGGCATAGGGTTGTAAGCCCTAGCGAGTATAATTAATAAAAAACTTAGGACTCTTTTGTACATAAGTGAATTTGGACAAACAAACAAGCATACCCTAGAACCTAAGGAGGATCCCATTGAGTACAATGGAAGTGAGGGGTGCCTAACACCTTCCCCTCACTTAACCGACTCCCAAACCGTAGGAATTTCTGTCTTTGGGATTAAGGATTTTTAGGTTTATCATTTATTTTCCTTAAAAAATATGGTGGCGACTCGATAATTTTGCCTGCCGCGAAAGCTGGCGACTCTGCTGGGGACGCCTCCATAAAGAGAGTCCCTCCTAACCTTAGGTTTTAGGGTCCTTGTTTGTTTTGGGTGTTTATTGTTTTTATTTTTTATTTTTTTGTTATGATTTATTTTATGTTTTAATTTGTTTTATTTATTATATTTGTCTATAATATATTTTTTTTGTCATCATGCATTGGATTGGGGCAAATGATGTGTGAAGCTAAAGCCCAAGCTTGGAGTACAACCCTAGATTAGGTCGTGGAACGGAAATGTTTTTGGGGGGGATGCGACATCCCCAACAATTCATTGATGCCACACTCATAATAGATCCTTCCAAAGGTGTCCTCGTGAAAGGGCTATCCCTTAACGTAGAGGATGATTTGGATGTGGTCCGAGACTCTGAGAACTTTTAGCCTACCCCTTGCCAACTCATGGAGACCCTATGTATTCAACCCTCAAGGGCTGTTACTAGGATCCTACCCAGATGAGACTTATCCCGAAGGATTACCATAGGAAGGCTTGCTCCTTCTCATGGTAAAACAAGAGTATAGTCTGTACATTATAGGGCCGTTATGCTACCCAAAACTATATATCCTACATGTGAGGGGATTGGGTAGATAAGCTTTAGATCTAAACCTATTATAGGGAGCCTACCTAGTTAGGGTCATTCTTGAATTTTCGCTTTACCCTAACCAAGTACAAAAAAAACAAAATGTCCATGTCATCATGCATTTAAAAAACATTTTTTTGCATATATGCATTTTTTAGGGGAATTTCAAGATGTGTTGTAGGAATATTGGAAAGAGGGATTCAAGCGAAAGGGCTACCCTACGCATCAAAGTGCTAAGTGCTGATTCACAGAGTCTCAAAGACCTTTAAGACTTAATGCCAAAATCTGCTCAAAGGATGTTTATACATAAGTATGGAAGGATCCCCGATCTCTTAGGGATCCCTAGGAAGGTAGAGGCCATAATTGCTTTTGCACAATTTTATGATCCCCCTCTGTCTGACTTCCTCTTCAAGGATCTTCAACTAGCTCCTACGCTGGAACAATTTGAGCTATACTTGGATTTACAAGGAGAGGGAAAAACCTTACAAGGGACATGGGGACAAAAAATATATATATAAAAAAAAAGCAAAAAAAAAGGGAAAAGTGTCAAGCCTAAGGACTTAGCTGTACCTGTGGAAGATCTAAGAGGATAGGAAAATGCAAGGACTCAAGAAAGGATACTTGGAGGAGTTTAAAGCTCATTTGAAGAAAGCATTGGGAGCATCTTTTGTTTAGTTTACGCATTCTTAAGTTCAGGAGTATTTAGATTATTATGGACTATTCCCAAGGAATTGTTTTTATAAGTTTGGAAGTCATTTTGGATTTGGAATTGGCTAATTGATTTGAATTCTATAAAATAATTTTTATTCTATGTGTATAGGTTTCATCCTTTGAATATATTCATCTCTAACTACAATGGATTTTGGAGTTCCCCCCAAATAAATTTTTAAAATTATTTTGCATACCCATGCATTTTCATGCATTTGCATACATACACATACACTTGCATATCCTTTCCGCTTTCGCCCTTGTCCAATTACCAAGAGTTAAGAGGTTTCCCAATACTCATGAACAAACTTAAAGGATACCTCAAGAAGCTATGGAGGAATTCAAGAGGGGCAAGTACCATTGAGGAAAGAAGATAACCCTTCACCATGTCTGCCAGAGGAGTTCTTAGAGCCTCAAATGCAATAACCTTGGATGATGCCCATACAACAAAGGAAGTTTGGAAGGGAACTAGATCCTACACCAATATTTCAAGACTGGTGGATCAACAAGGAAGCTCACTTCTAGGATCAATATGCCTTTATCATTTCTAGTTGTATTTTCCTTTTTGCTAAGTGTTGTTTGTAATTAAAAGATGTACCTTTTCGGATATAATTTTAATGAAATAAGCATGCATGTTTTTGGAATTCATCCATTTGTTACACTCTCTTCTATACCATCACTTGCAAAAAAAAAATCACATCTTTTCTTTTCACTTCTCACCTATTGACAAACTTAGGAGGAGAAGGATGTAAATAAACAAACGAATATTGCTGATGTATGCTTTAATGGTATGACCTGGCTGAAGATGTAAGGCATTGTTTCACTCCCCAAACACTGGAGGAATAAGGATTTAAACCGTAGTCAACCCCCTCGAGCCAGAAGTTGGTGTTCTTTCTATTTGCAAAAAAAAACCTTAATCTTAACCAGGGGCAGGGTGGATTTCAATTAATTCAACATTGCGTCCTAATGCAAGGGAATCAGTACACCTAATCACAAGGATAAAAGTTTATGCACACATTCTTCCTCGCACCATTCAATATTGAGGAAGCAAAAGGGATAATAGCTCATGATATCTAATATGGCAGTCACGCCCCCTCCAAGTCAAAAGCAAGATCACTCAGGAATTGTTCCAAAAAAAAAGGAAAAAGGAAAAACCCGCTAAGTCAAAAAAAATTCGACTTTGACTTAAGAAAAAATTAGGGTACCCCGATGGACCACTAAATTCCAAAGAATTGGTCCATTCAAAAACAAGGGATTAAAAGAAAAGAAAAAGGGAAAATGGAACAATCTTATAAACATGAGTGAGTGATTGCACCTCAAAAGGATCTCATCGAGTGCTTAAACCAGTATAACTTCTAATCACCATGACTGAAAAGTTTCTCTTGCAGGATGAACGCATTTGTTGTGTTAATTGGATTTAGGAATGGAGAACAACAAGGAGAATGGGGTAGGTTAAATTTCAAATTTTGAGCCTTGTATCTTTGTTTTAAAAAAAAAAACTGTGAACCAGACCACGCTACAACATATAAAAGTCCTAATTAAAGCTAGGGGCACTATAAAAGCATACTCGGCAAAGTCGTTGTTAAGCTGACTCCGAATCTGAATGTTTGCTAAATCATCATTTTCCCATTCTCATTCGCGCCAACCTCATGGACGAATACCATCTGTCATACGCCTTGTATAAATTTTGGATTTCAAAACTTGCATGAACATGAAGTTATAATTACTTTTCAAAGGGAACATTTTTTTCTCATAAATCAATACTTAGCGTTAAGGAAATTTCAACAAAGGAGTGATCAGGGGCACAAGGATTCAAGAGATTTATGATAAGGGGGCGAATTACCAAAGAATCTTTCCAACCATGGGGCAAATCCTAATGATCATAGGAGCATATTATCTAGAAATCCGACTAACTAGGGGCAAAGCATCCCAAGATTTGACACACTGATGCTGAATCACCTCCATGACTCTAATGATAAGGGGTGGACCTTTCAAGAGGTTCACGCTAGGACATATCAACTCAAGGGTGCGTTGAGGCCAATCACTCTAAGAGTCAATATAATATGGGGCATATTTTCAAGGTTCAAATACTGGGGGCACATATAGAGGTATTCAAATCATTGTCATGCATTAATCATGTCGCTACGCTCTAGCGTATAATCAGGCGTATATATAACATAGCATCCCATGCATACATAAACATACATACATGCGCTCATATACACAAACATGCATACATGCATAAGGTTCATATTTACTCTTAGGGGTTTAATTCGCGACTGGGCAACATGGCCTTCATAAGGGATAGGTTTCATCAGGTATTTAAGGATTTTCATCAAGGGTTCCACTAAGGGTTTTTCAAGGGTTTTATTAGGAGTTTACCCTGAGATTTATCAAAGGGATTCCACCAAAGTGTGTTTCAGGGTTTCACATAAAGGGTACATCTAGGGGTTTCGTCAAGGAGTTTTATCAGGGGTTCAACCAGATTTATATTTAAGGGTTTGCCCCCAAGGGATTTTATCAAAGGGGTTCTATCAAAGGGTTTACATGGGAAAATTCTACACAGGGATTTACCAAAAGGGGTCTACCAGATTTTTTAGGGGTTCTACTGGATTTTGTTCTAGGGGTTCCATCTAGGGATTTTTCATCCAAAAGGGTTTTTGTTTAGAATTTAAAAAAAAAGGGTTCCATCTAGTGATATTCATCTAAAAGGGTTTTTTTAGAATTAAAAAAAAAGGGTTCTACCGGAATTTTGTCAAAAAAAGAGGGTTTATTGGGTTTGTCATCAGAGGATTCCACCTAGGGGTGTCACTGTTGTGTCAATAGGTTTTATCAAAAGGGGTTTCTCGAAAAGGTACTTATCAAGGGGTTTGATCGGGTATTTCGTCAAGGGTTTATTACTAGGGATCTTAGGATATCAATATAGCACCTATCGAGTTCTGCGGTCAAAATTAGGGTCCTTCTTGTATTTAATCGTCTCCTCCTCAGAAGGAGGAAGGCTCATCGACATCATCCTTCTGATTCGAAGACGATTAAATAGGGGCAGCTGTAGTACCCTAAATTTTGACCAGTGGTTTGTTACTATTTTTGGATTTTTGTGCTACCAGAGGGTGTCATTTAGATGTCCGTGGGCTCCTGAGATTGCTAGCACTTTTAGGCCCATTTTAGAATTGGTGTGGTATAAAGGGTTTTTTTTTATTATTTGTTTTATTTAAAGGGGGCTTGTTTAATTTTTATAATTTGTTAGGATTTATTTTATTTTAGAGGCAATCATTTTAGAGTTAGTTAGGAAGTTTGGGCTTTTTAATTTAATAGTATAATAATCAGGATTTTATTTCAGAATTATTTATTTTTAATTTATTTTTGAATATTATGCTTGATTTATTTTAAAGGATTAAATATATGAGTGTTTATTTATTTTACTATTTCTAAGGCTCATTAGAATTAATTAAATAGGTTTAAAGATTAAGTATATTATTTTTTAATTATTAATTAGGAATAATTTTTATTAAGTTTTAGAGATTAAGTATATTATTTTAAATTAATTATTGATTAGGGATAATTTGTATTTTTGGTTTTGGATGATATTAGGATTTACTAATTTAAAGAGACTGGTAGTTTATTTTATTTTAATTCATTATTATTTATTATTTATAATCATTACTTATTTTATTTATTTCATTAAGGGTCATTTTCTGTTATCATTAATTAAGGTTAGTGAGATTTAAACTTAATTGGGAGATGGGCCTATCAGTCGGAATTATGGTTATTAATTATTATTTATTTTGTTTTAATTTATTTATTAATATGGTTTTTTTTATATTTATTACTTATTTTATTTTTACATGGTTATGGTTATATTAGTATATTTTTAATTATTATTTATTTTGAGAATCAATATGATTGATAAAGAATTATTACAAAATCAAAATCACAAAAATTGCATTTTCCATCTTTTTTAATTTAATTTTCGTATTTATTTATTTGGCATTTTAAAAAAATATTAATTTTCACTTTTTTTACTTTTTACTCAAAAAATATTTAAAAAATCATAAAATAAAAAGTATTGGAAAAGATTTTGTTCTTTTTATTTTTAGGATAATATTTAATTTTAGAAAAAAGTTAATATGATTGATAACAAAATTAAAAATCACATAAAATTGAATTATGGACTTTTGATTTTGTTGATAGATCAAATTTATTAATTTCCTTTTTTGTTTAACCTAATTTGTTCTTTAAGTAGAGTCTATTTCTTATAATTTGGAGAGGGGGGGATTTTACAAACCATATGATAAAAAGTTGTTCTTCTTCACATTGAAGAACAACAACAAATAAACCCTAAACCCTCAACAACACTAAAACCCTAAACCCTCAACAACAAATAAACCCTAAACCCTCAACAACACTAAAACCCTAAACCCTCAACAACCCTAAACCTTCAACATCCCTCCGAGTCAAAAAGGAAAAGGAAAGGAAAAGGAGATCTCACACCAAAGGAGAAACGGGATACAAAGAAATCACCACCAAGAGAAAAAGGAATACACAAAGAAATAAAAAAAAAGGGAAAGAAGGGAAAAAGGAAAAAGAAGGGGAAAAGGCACAAAGGCAAAGCAAAGAAAAGAAGGGATGAAGCAGCTTAAATTGGTCACGGCAAGGGGAGGTAATTCGAATACTTAGCTTTTTTTTTTGTTGATTAATTGGGTTTTTAGGGATATTTCTGGAAAAGTTAGGGCTAGGGTTCTTAGTTCATACGAAAGGGTTAGGGTTCTTGGGGAAAAGGGTTAGGGTTCATATTGAACCCTTAGGGTTTTGATTAATTTAATAAAATTAAATCCTTAATTTAATTATTAATTGGGGTTAAGGGATTAATTAGGGGATTAGGGTTTATTATTATGGAAAAATATAATTAGGTATTTTAGAATTGTTATTTTATTTTCTAGGGATTTATTCAGGGTTTTAGGGTTTTAATAATTAAATTAATAACTTAATTTAATTATTTAATTAGGTTAATTTTTAATTAGGATCTAGAAATAGGATTTTAGGGTTTTTTGTATAATTAAATTAATAACTTAATTTAATTGTTTAATTGGGTTAAAATTTTAATTAGGATTTAGAGGTAGGGTTTTATGGTTTTTAATAATTAAATTAATAACTTAATTTAATTATTTAATTAGGTTAATTTTTAATTAGGATTTAGAAATAGGATTTTAGGATTTTTTGTATAATTAAATTAATAACTTAATTTAATTGTTTAATTGGGTTAAAATTTTAATTAGGATTTAGAAGTTGGGTTTTAGGGTTTTTAATAATTAAATTAATAACTTAATTTAATTATTTAATTAGGATTTAGAAATAGGATTTTAGGGTTTTTTGTATAATTAAATTAATAACTTAATTTAATTGTTTAATTGGGTTAAAATTTTAATTAGGCTTTAGGAATAGGATTTTATGGTTTTTTTGTATAATTAAATTAACAACTTAATTTAATTATTTAATTAGGTTTTAACCGGGATTTAGAAATAGGGTTTTTGGGTTTTTATTAATTAAATTAATAAATTAGTTTAATTATTTAATTAGGTTTAGGATTTATTTTAAGGAAATTAGATTTTTATTTAATTTGGATTTAACTAAGGGATGGGGAATGAAAAAAAGTTAATTGTTGGAATTTAAATTCTTTTATGCTTGGGGACTTATCTTGATTTAATTTTTGGGATTAAAATTATTTTTGGGACTATCTGGAATTTGGAGATTATTTTTTATTTGGGATAATTTGGGGGATTAATTTTGCTATTTTTAGCATAAGGGCATTTTGGGTTTTATTATTAAATTCTTTGGGATTTTAGGAATTCATTTTTAACATAAGGGATATAAAGGATTTATGGGATTTAAAGGATTTAAGTTTGGGATTTAAGGGATAATTATTAAGAACTTAAGGGTTATAATAGGATTCTTTTAAGGATTTACAACTTGGGATAAAGCTCTTGGTCCGAGAGCCTAAATAAGGGATGGGATAAGGGATAAAACTCTTAGGTTCAAAGAGTATAAATAAAGGCCAAGGGATAAGGGATTAAGGGATAGAACTCTCTGTCCGAGAGTATAAATAATGGATAAGGGATAGAACTCTCCATCCGAGAGTATAAATAATGGATAAGGGATAAAACTCTCCATCCGAGAGTATAAATAATGGATAAGGGATAAAACTCTCCATCCGAGAGTATAAATAATGGATAAGGGATAAAACTCTTCATCCGAGAGTATAAATAATGGATAAGGGATAAAACTCCTTATCTAGGAGTATAAATAATATATTAAGGGATAAAACTCCTTATCTAGGAGTATAAATAATGGATAAGGGATAAAACTCTCCATCCGAGAGTATAAATAATGGATAAGGGATAGAACTCCATGTCTAGGAGTATAAATAATAGATTAAGGGATAGAACTCCTCATCTAGGAGTATAAATAATAGATTTAAGGGATAGAACTCTTTATCCAAGAGTATAAATAGTGGACTGGGTTTGGGATTAGGGTTAGGAATAGGATTAGGGGGTAGGAATAGAGGAGGTGAACTACGGTTACTCTGATCCTTCAAAATGAGGGTACGTAGGCATAGGGTTGTAAATCCTAGCGAGTATAATTAATAAAAAACTTAGGACTCTTTTGTACATAAGTGAATTTGGACAAACAAACAAGTATATCCTAGAACCTAATGAGGATACCATTGAGTACAATGGAAGTGAGGGGTGCCTAACACCTTCCCCTCACTTAACCGACTCCCGAACCGTAGGAATCTCTGTCCTTGGGATTAAGGATTTTAGGTTTATCATTTATTTTTCTTAAAAAATATGGTGGCGACTCGATATTTTTGCCGGCCGCGACAGACCCCTACCTGAAGCGGTCAGAATGAGAGTAGGAATTATCCCTTCTCATTCCTTCTCTAACATACAGGGTGTATTGCAGAAGTTGAAACTGACAATGTAACAACTCCGAGTTGTATAGTGCTCCAGTGCGTCATGTGAATCTCCGACTCAGCAAAGGGGGAAAAAGAGAGAAATCCCTAAAGGAAGCCTAAAGTGATGAGCAATGGAAATATCAACCAATCGAAACAAGGTTTCGATTAATTGATCAAGGGGAATTGATATGCTAACAATTTTACAAAGAGAATGGAAAACCCTTAAAGCAAAAGGTGTAAATTATTGATTATGCATGATTAAATTTTCTCAATATAGAACAAACGTAATGTGATTATGAAATAAAAGTGCAAAACAGTGCCATATAAATATTATCATGTATCACACATCATGTGTCAAGTGATCAAAGATTGTGCAAGAATTAGCATGTTCAAACAAAAATCAAGAACACACATAATTGCAAGAATTGATAAATCAATCATTGAATTAATGTAAATATGCTTTAAACAGAGGTTAACGGCATTAAAAACATCCATAAATATCAAGTATGTCAATCTATGGAAGTTAGAGGAAGAAAGAATGTCAAACAAGTTTGAGAAGACTCAAAAATGGCACTCTATTACCGTAGTAATCGATTACCCTAATCAGGTAATCGGTTACTTGCTTGAAAACAGCAAATCTGGAAAAAATTATACTGAGTAACCGGTTAACCTATTTGAGTAATCTGTTACTCAGTTGAAAAAAACAGCAAATCTGGCAAAATTGTACTGAGTAACCGATTACCCTATTTGAGTAATCTGTTACTCAGTTGAAAAACAGCAAATCTGGCAAAAATTGTACTGAGTAACCGGTTACCCTATTTGAGTAATCTGTTACTTAGTTGAAAAAACAGTGCTGATGCAAATTTGTGAAGAGTAACCAGTTACTCTATTTGAGTAATCGGTTACCACGGTAACAGTGGCAAAAATAGCTTTTCAAAAAGCACTTTCAACACCTAAATCACTTGTCTAAGCTACCACATGCTAGGGTATAAATTTGTGCACAAAAATTACATGAATTAGGATCAATTAATCATCAATTGAAAGCGTGAACATATATATCAAAGATCAAACAATCACATAATTAATCGAAACAAAAAATGTCGAAACTACATCGTAAACGCGCAAAAAGTGAACGGAACGATAAGTTAAGTGAGAGTTGACCAACCTACAAGCCAGAGGTTTGGCTTGGTGATTGTTGCAAGTGAAATGTGATGAAGATAAGTGAAGAAAACCAGAGAAAACCAGAGAATCCTACGCTTGCACTTCGAACCTTAGCGAAATCGAGCAAATTTGGACGAAAACTCCGAAATGAGAATTATCACCGAAGAAGCTTGAATTAATCACTTGGGATGAATCCAAAAGCTACTGAAGCTCCACAAAATCCAGTAGAATGGAAAGATGATGAAGGTTAAGCTCAAGAAAAAGCACTTTCAAGGTGAAAGTAGCTTTTCTTCAATGGTGAGTTAAGAGCTTCAGTGTAGTTTGGTGAAGAAGATGAAGTAGAATGTATAGAAGTTGCAGCAAAATGGAGAGAGAAACGAGAGAATTGAGAGTGAAGAAAGTGTGAATTTGTGTGAATGATTGTGGAGGAGTTTCAAAATGGTGATGCTTTGTTTATATAGAGTTTTTATTCTGAGTGTGAGAGGTTTGGAATTAGGCTAGGAGCTAGCTTTGAGTGGTTTGGAATTATGCTAGGAGTTAGTTACACTTGGCTCACCGAGTCAAGGTGGTTAACTCGGTTAGTTAGGATCAACTCGGTAACAATCCCAATGTGAGCTCCAACATCCAAAGGTTGATATGCTTGGAAATCAAGGAACATGGTGCACTTAATTTAAAATGAGGCATTGGAATAAATGTAAGTGGATTGTCTTGAATAGTCTTGAAATGTCTAGAGATGTCTAGAATATTCCACATGGTGCTAGAACACTATAGAATCAAAGACCAAAGAGTGTGCATAGCTGCTGTCCCAAAAATGCCGCAGAATTTGCAAACTGACACAGGGTAATCGATTACCCTATTTGAGTAATCGATTACTCTAGCCAATTTTGCCCAATTTTCCTTGAAAAATGGTGTTGTGGCCCCGGTTTCGATTTTCCACCTCTTGTTTTGATAAATAGGCATGGAAATCATTATTTTGTGCTCATTTTGATGATGTGATGACCTTGTGAGGATGCGATTAATCGGGCTTGGAAACCTGAATATTCCTGCAACCAAAAACATAGAGAAAAAGTGTGAATGCGTATGCCAGCGATGCGGATGCATATGCTTATGCAAAAGGAAAAAAGGGAGGTCAAATTTTGGGTTACGACAGCTATCCCTATTTAATCCACTTGGACCTGAATATACGAATTGCACTAGCGTTTTGATGATTCGGGGTAAAAGGGGATTAAATAAAATAGTAGCTCAAAAATTTGGCCGACGGCGACAAAAGAGAGTTGTGAGTGTGAAAAGAGTGTTTGAAGTTTGGCTGAAAATATGTTGGGGAGATGAATCAGGCCAAAAGAAAGGGAGCATGCTTGATGCATATGTTATGTATGCGTTTTACAAGATGCTTGATATCATGTCATGCGACAACAAAGGTTAAAGTAAAGTGTGGTGTAAGTTTGCAGGTTTTGGACAGTTTTGGACGGACCAAAGAATTGAAAAGGTTCCGGAAAGGTTTGCCAGCCGAGGACTGGACTTTGAAAAATTTCTTAGACGAGAACTGGTCTTTGGAAAAGTTTGCCAGACGAGAACTGGGTATTGGAAAAATGCGCCAGACGAGAATTGGATGATTTAGACAGGAACTGACTACCAGACGAGAACTGGAGTTTAAAGAAGTTGGCCAGACGAGAACTGGATGTTGTAAAGGTTGCCAGACGAGCACTGGATTTTCGTAAAGGTAGGTCAGATGAGCATTGACTACCAGACGAGGACTGGGTTTTGAAAAAAGTGCATCAGACGAGAATTGGAAAAGTTTGAATAAATCAGACGAGAACTGACTGGATTTTGTAAAGATTGGTCAGACGAGAAGTGACTACTAGACGAGAACTGGGCTTCGAAAAGATAAGCCAGACGGGAACTGACTATGAGGACTGGATATTTTTTGAAGGGACAATGTCAAACGAGAATTGACTACCAGACGAGAACTGGATTTGAAAGAAACAGGTTAAATGAGCATTGACTACCAGACGAGAACTGGATATTAAAGGGAAACGTCAGACGGGAACTGACTACCAGACGAGAACTAGATTTTGATATGACAAGTCAGACAAGAACTGACTACCAGACGTGAACTGGATTTTGATGAGACAAAGTCAAACGAGAATTGACTACCAGACGAGAACTGGATTTGAAAGAGACAAGTCAGACGAGAACTGACTACCAGACGAGAACTGGATTCGAAAGAGACAAGTCAAACGAGAATTGACTACCAGACGAGAACTGGATTTGAAAGAAACAAGTCAAACGAGAATTGACTACCAGACGAGACCAGGGTTTTGATTAGGACGTGCATTTGAACCTGTATGGCGTAATGCTCCATCTTGATGAATATGCTATGCGTTTGAAATTGCAATGCTATGCGATGATGATTGTAGAATGTCAGTGATCGGGTTTTTGAAGAGATGTTAAGTATGATCGTGCTTATGTCAAGGCTTCATGATATACCAATGAATGCTATGCAAGAGTGAAGCGGCATGATTAATGCATGAGACCGGTCTGTGCAATAGTTCTAGTGTTTTTGTTGTGAGAGGTGAAAAAGTTAAGGTTAGGGTGTAGCCATAAAGACGTGATTCCCCGACACCTAGTTCAGGATCATCAGTTGTTGATGCACCACTGCTCTTGCCTCAAAATAAGGAGATAACTTGTATCTCGGTAGCCTGTCTCTGCTCCAGTATGTTGGGTGTCTCCATGGATTGCCCCAGTCACATGTTTGACTTGCCCCTAGTGTAACAGAACAGTATGCCCCTGATTAACTGTCTCTTTGGAGAGGTTGATTTCTTGTGCTCTTGAGATGGTTTGCCCCAGTATGAGCTCTGAAGTGCTTTTACCCCTGGCTGATCGGTCTTTGGAGGAATGCCCCTGACTAACTGATCTTTGAGATTTGTTGAGTCTTGGCGTGATTAGCCCGGATTGACTGAATCCTGAGGTGGCTAGGCCCTTTTTGCTCAACAGAGTTTTCAGATGTTTTGTCCCTTGAGGTGATCCCAATTTCGCTTGTGGAAACTTTATTGATGTCAAGTGCTTGTTCGCAAGTAAAAAGTGTTTGTTTTGAAAATGATAATGCTAATGCCATGGATATGTCAGTTTTGAAATCCAAGTGTGTTCACTAAGATTATGACATATAGTGACAGGGTCACCATTTAAAATGCCATGTCAATACCTGCACAAATGATAAGCCATTCTTTGGGAGTCAGTTTTGACACGATTTTACTGTCGTATGCTTTTAAAATAAACCATGCTTCAGTTAGGTCTTTTAAGGGTTGTAACGTGGCCTGGTTTTGGTTTAAGAAAGAAAGGATATAAGGCTCAAATTTTATTTTAACCCACCCATTCTCCTTGATATTCTCCAGTTCTACGTTCAACTAGTTTGACACAAGTGTTCACCTTTCAAAAAGGGTTTTGAATGATGGAAGTGACGGTAAAGGAACCAACCAGAGTTTTGGAGCTGCAGTCACTCACCTTTGTTTTTGTCACATGTGATCACACGAACTTGTTCTTGCTTGTGATTTTTCTCTTTTGATTCTCTGTTTTGTTCTTTTTGTTTTCCCAAATTTTTGTGTAGACTAACTATTTTGAATTTGCAGTCTACCGTGATGCCCTAATTTTTGCCTAAGTCATTTGTTTTTTACTTAGCGGGCTTTTTGTTTTGTTTTTGTTTTCCTTTTTTTTGTGATTTTGATTTTTTTTTGGAACAAATCGAGTGACATGTATGTGTTTGATTTGTAAGGGTGAGTTGTGACTGCCTCGCTCCTTTGATTGGTGAGGGACAACCATGTGGATTTGTGATTTTTCCGACCTCTTACGAGGGATAGGATGTGGTTGATCCTCAAAATGGGGTACTCCTCTTTTTTGAAATTTGAACGCTTGGTCAAACTAACTGAAGACTACCCTGCCCCTGGTTAAGATTGAGGGTTTTATGTGTATAGAAAGAAACTCCTACTTCAAGGCCCAAAGATGTTGACTAGGGATTATCTTCCTTATACATTCGGTGTTTGGGAATTTGAACAAATGCCTTACATCGACAACAAGGTTTTATTCAAAAGCATACAGACAGTGATCTCATGTCTTTTTTATTTCATCATTCTCTTTTTGATTTTGCTTGATCAAATGTGTGATACAGATGAAAAGTATGAGTGAACATGAATGAATTTATTCAAAACATGCATATCATTTCATTATTGTCATCATTCGAAAACACACAAGTTTTACAAGTGAACAATGCTTGACAAAAAGATTACAAAATGGAAATGATGGAATGTCACAATGATTGCCGATATTGAGGAAGTGCTCTCAGGCTTAATCAATTATTTCAAGGGATGTTTTTACAGTCTTGTCCTCTACACAGACAAGGGATTTCTGTTCACCCACAGTTTCTCACCTTGAATAGCTAAGAGCTTCTTGTCGATCAACTATTGTACTTTAGCTTTGAAAGTGTTGCAATCCTCAGTCCAATGCCCAGCCGACCTAACATGATATTCGCATTGCACATTGGGATCATAACCAGGTGGGAATGGTTTTGGTGGAGACTTCGGAGCTTTGGGAACCACCAGTGAGTTCTGAACCAGATATGGGAGAAGTTGAATGTATGTCATAGGAATTGGATCTAGAGGAGCATTCCTTCGTTCTAGATTGTTCTGGGGTTTGCGCCGGTTCTAGCGCTCTCGGCCTAGGGCTTGCTGATTATGTGTCTGAGGAGGCTGCTGAATATGGGTTGCAGCAACATGTGAGAATGAATAGTATGGCATAAGAGCCAGATGTGTTTGAGGATGAATCTGCTGAGTAGCATATTGCGGGAACACTTGAGCATGGTGCATCAATCCAGTATTAACCGTCTGATTAAAAGTCTACCCAAATGGGATCCCACATGGAGCATAGGGTGCCCCAGGATAAGCAACTGGAGGTGCAACAACAGAGGGTGCCCTATAATAGGCAAAAGATATTCCAGAGTTAGCTGACTGAAAACCTTGGTAAGGGTATTGCCCAACAGGTTGAACCGCTGGAGGAATCTGCACATGAACAGGAGGACCTTTATTCTCAACTTTAGCAGATGTTTTGGCAATCCCAGATGCAGACTTCTAACAAGGATTCTCTGTAAAGCAAATCAACTTATGATCGAGGAGCTCTTGGACTTTGTTCTTAAAGACAACACATGCTTCTGTAGAATGCCCCACATATCCAGCATGGTATCCACATGTGGCATTATGATCATGCTTAGGATGATAAGGGAACTTGGCTGGCTCGATCTCTTTAGGAACAATTGCCCTAGCATGAACCAGAATAGGCAATAGATGCGTGTAAGTTATGGGAATTGGATCAAGACGGGGACATCTCCTCCCTTGATTGTCGTTCCCTTTGCTGACTTGGTTATGCCTCTGTTTCTTATTGCCTTTAGTGGTCTTCTGATTAGGAAAAGGGTGAACCGACAGGTTGCTTGCATCCACATTCATGGTCTTATCCACCATTGGTCCATTCTGGGCTTGCTCATCCTTCAGAACCTGATCCGAGGAGTTCAATATCATACTTTCCAGAAGTAGTTCCAGAACCATGTCAACCTTGCCTTCCTTGCGCATTGTATTCTCATATCCAATCTGTGCCATGATCCTTTGGCTATCGGCATCGGAGAATCGTTGTCTTTGGGCTGACGAAGGGAAGAAAGTGAGCTTTCTCTGGTTTGGATGTATGCAATGCAAATGTATGTATGCACATGTTGTTTATGCAGGTGGAATGCAAATGAGATATGCAGCACCCAATGATGCAAACGGTTAGATGATGCAACAGTACCACATACACATGGTGATGCAATAACTCAAGTTCAAAATTTAAGCATACATGATGATGCAATAACATTATGCAATAACATTATGCAATAACATTATGCAATAATGTAAGTTAGAGATGCAACATCTTCTGGATAATCTGCATATGTAACTTTGTGTTGGTGCGAAGATCTAACGTGCGTGAGAGAACAAAGGTATGAAGTGGCTTGTTTTCCAGCAAAAAATAAAAACCCATCCCCCTCACAGGTGTGATTTAGACACAACATGGTGGTCCCTAGAAAAGGTCGCCCAAACCATAGGACTCATAGTGAAAACACCCCGCCGTAGTGAATTCTCACAGGACGGAAGTATTCTCAAGCGAATCACGATCTGGGATGTGGCTCTCGTGGTAACCCAACATGCGAAACGCAGGCCTCACGACTATCCACGTTCTAGCCTATGTGTAAACTAAGGTCGGTGTTATGACTTTTCTCTCCAATAATATCTACCCATCCCAACAACAGCAGAAAATAGCAGATATCCAGAATATATAGCATATGAATATTCAAAGCAGTAAAGAAATGCAGTAAATAAACATAAGGTAAGTAAAGCGTAAAGATAAAGCGAGTAAAGCGCAAAAGATAAACACCCAAGCAAGCAAGAAAGCAAACAAAACTAGGCGAGACCCCAACTGCAAGTGCAAGGACTCCCCAGCAGAGTCGCTAGCTGAAGATGGGGAGTCCCACCTAGCTAGGACACAAGCAAAGCTAGGCGAAGCTCAAGAGCAAAAACTCCCCAGCAGAGGCGCCAGCTGAAGATGGCTGGTTTATACCCGAGTGAATCGCACACTCAAAGATAACACAGGGTCGCCACCGAACTTTATTTAGTCCCAAAGGACAGTGAATATATCGATAAAACCCAAGGGGAAGAGAAACAAGAATGGGGGTCGGTTATGCGAAAGGAAGGTACTAGCACCTAACGCATCTGTCGTACTCGACGGGAACCATTTTTCTTGCTTATAGGCTTGGATGAGTTATCTATCTAAAGGCTTCTAGCTAACAAAAGAAGAGGAGAGAGGAGAGAAGAGAAGAGAAGAAGGAAAGAAAGTGCTCACGGAGGATTGGGGCCCTCGTGCCTACGTGCCCTCATAGTGCAATGAGGAAATCAGAGCGTCGTAGTTCAGAGGAACCAGGGAAAAGAAAGGAGAAATGGAAGAAAGAATGGTGGAAGGGTGGAAGTGTGCTCGCCAAGATCATCGTGATCTCGTGCCTACGTGTCATACATTCGAAAGAATGTAGAATCAGAGCTTCCGTAGTTCGGGGAACTAAGACGGAAAAAGAAAAAAAGAAAGGAAAGTGGTGTCAAAACCAAGAACAAAAGAAAGAGAGAAAACTCTGCTGGGGAAGCAGAAGAATGGTGTCAAAACCAAGAAATAAGTGCAAAGGAAAAGATAGTAACTGAGTTGAGGATAACGTACAAGAATGGTGTAGAAACCACGCAGATAAAAGAGCAAAACGAAAAGAAGGGACTCCACTGGGGAGCAAGAGAATAGAGTGCCAGTGCTAGGGATAAAGTGCAAGAATGGTGTCGAAACCAAGAAGATAAAAGTGCAACCGAAAGATAGAGACTCCACTGGGGAATGAGCAAAAGGGGTGGTGCTGAAACCTGGAGAACGGGTGTAGGACAAAGTGAAGGTCGTGACCCAAAGGACGGGTGTGGGACCAAGCGAAGGTCGTGACCCAAAGGACGGGTGTGGGACCAAGTGAAGGTTGTGACCCAAAGGACGGGTGTGGGACCAAGCGAAGGTCGTGACCAAAAGGACGGGTGTGGGACCAAGCAAAGGTCGTGACCCAAAGGAGTTCGGTTACGCTGACTGAACAAACAGTACTCAACCGAAGAAAGGGTATTTGAACCAAAAGAGGTTACTAAACCAAGGGTGCAAGTATTCGAACCAAGAGAAGGTTGTTAACTGCTGGGGGTTTGGTTTTAACAGAAGAAATGTGACTAACCAAAAAGAAATTAGTGATTAACTGAGAGAAGGTGATTAACTCGAAAGATGTTCAGTATATTAACAGACTTGCTGTGGTTAACTGAAAAGAAACACATGGGTGATTAACCAAGAGAAGGTTATTAACCCAAGAGGAAACTTAGTGTGTTAACAGATAGACTGTGATTAACTGAGAAGATGTGCAAATTGGTGTTTTAACTGACAAGCAGTGGTTAACCAATCAAAGGGAGAAGAATCAAGAGCAAAAGATTGCGAACTTTTCCAGAGTTTCGGTGTTTAACAGGAAGACTGTGTTTAACCGAAGGAATTATGATTGTTGGGGGAAGAAGAGCAACGGTGTTAACAACATGACTGTGATTAACCAAGGATGCAAACGATCATGACTCCGATGGGAAATTAATGAACAATGATTGATCAGAAGAGAGGTGTCGAACCAAAAGATGGTTGTTAACCCAATAGACCAAGATCTTTAACCAAGAGAAAGGTGATTGATTAAGAAAGAGATTGAAAGGGGTTGGAGTGATCAAAGATCGACTCGACTAGGGATGAGAGGTACGCTACCGCCTAAAGATAGAAATGACAAAACCAGGCACATGGTCATTCGTCCCTACCTGAAATGGTCAGAATGAGAGTAGGAATTCACCCTTCTCTTTCCTTCTCTCACACACGGGGAATAGTGCAGAAGTTGAAATTGACAGTGTAACAGCTCCAAGTTGTATAGTGCTCCAGTGCGTCGTGTGAATCTCTGAATCAACAAAGGGGAAAGGGAGAGAAAGCCCTAAAGGAAGCCTAATGAGATGAGCAATGGAAGGATCAACCAATCGAAACAAGGTTTCGATTAATTGATCAAGGGGAATTGATATGCTAACAATTTTTTGAAGAGAATGGAAAACCAATAAAGCAAAAGGTGTAAATTATTGATTATGCATGATTAAATTTGATCAATATAGGACAAAATTAATGTGATTACGAAATGAAAGTGCAAAACAGTGCCATACAAATATTAACATGTATCACACATCATGTGTCAAGTGATCAAAGATTGTGCAAGAATTAGCATGTTCAAACAAAAATCAAGAACACACATAATTGCAAGAATTGATAAATCAATCATTGAATTAATGTAAATATGCTTTAAACAGAGGTTAACAGCATTAAAAACATCCATAAATATCAAGTATGTCAATCTATGGAAGTTAGAGGAAGAAAGAATGTCAAACAAGCTTGAGAAGACTAAAAAATGGCACTCTGTTACAGTGGTAATCGATTACCTTAATCAGGTAATCGGTTACTTTCTTGAAAACAGAAAATTTGGAAAATTTGTATTGAGTAACCGGTTACCCTATTTGAGTAATCTGTTACTCAGTTGAAAAAAACAGCAAATCTAGCAAAATTGTACTGAGTAACCGGTTACCCTATTTGAGTAATCTGTTACTCAGTTGAAAAATAGCAAATCTGGAAAAAATTGTACTGAGTAACCGGTTACCCTATTTGAGTAATCTGTTACTCAGTTGAAAAAACAGCACTGATGCAAATTTGTGAAGAGTAACCGGTTACTCTATTTGAGTAATCGGTTACCACGGTAACAGTAGCAAAAATAGCTTTTCAAAAAGCACTTTCAACACCTAAATCACTTGTCTAAACTACCACATGCTAGGGTATGAATTTGTGCACGAAAATTATATGAATTAGGATTAATTAATCATCAATTGAAAGCATGAACATGTATATCAAAGAACAAACAATCACATAATTAATCAAAACAAAAAATGTCGAAACTACATCGTAAACGCGCAAATAAGTGAACGAAACAATAAGTTAAGTGAGAGTTGAGCAACCTACAAGCCGGAGGTTTGGCTTGGTGATTGTTGCAAGTGAAATGTGATGAAGATAAGTGAAGAAAATCAGAGAATCCTACGCTTGCACTTCGAACCTTAGCGAAACCGAGCAAATTTCGAAGAAAACTCCGAAATGAGACTTATCATCGAAGAAGCTTGAATTAATCACTTGAGATGAATCCAAAAGCTACTGAAGCTCCACAAAATCCAATAGAATGGAGAGATGATGAAGGTTAAGCTCAAGAAAAAGCGCTTTCAAGGTAAAAGTAGCTTTTCTTCAATGGTGAGTTAATAGCTTAAGTGTGGTTTGGTGAAGAAGATGAAGTAGAATGTATAGAAGTTGCAGCAAAATGGAGAGAGAAATGAGAGAATTGAGAGTGAAGAAAGTGTGAATTTGTGTGAATGATTGTGGAGGAGTTGCAAAATGGTGAAGCTTTGTTTATATAGAGTTTTGGTTCGGAGTGTGAGAGGCTTGGAATTAGGCTAGGAGCTAGCTTTAGGTGGTTTGGAATTAGGCTAGGAGTTAGTTACAATTGACTCACTAAGTCAAGGTGGTTAACTCGGTTAGTTAGGATCAACTCGGTAACAATCCCAATGTGAGCTCCAACATCCAAAGGTTGATATGCTTGGAAATCAAGGAACATGGTGCACTTAATTTAAAGTGAGACATTGGAATAAATGTAAGTGGAGTGTCTTGAATAGTCTTGATATGTCTAGAGATGTCTAGAATATTCCACATAGTGCTAGAACACAATAGAATCAAAGACCAAAGAGTGTGCATAGTTGCTGTCCCAAAAATGCAGCAGAATTTGCAAACTGAGATAGGGTAATCGATTACCCTATTTGAGTAATCGATTACTCTAGCCAATTTTGCTTGAAAAATGGTGTTGTGGCCCCGGTTTCGATTTTCCACCTCTTGTTTTGATAAATAGGCATGGAAATCCTTATTTTGTGCTCATTTTGATGATGTGATGACCTTGTGAGGATGCGATTAATCGGGCTTGGAAACCTAAATATTCCTGCAACCAAAAACATAGAGAAAAAGTGTGAATGCGTATGCCAGCGATGCGGATGCATATGCTTATGCAAAAGGAAAAAAGGGAGGTAAAATGAACTATGGAGACTTGATTCTTTGAGCGAAGGGGTTCCTATATGGCTCATTGACTCTATATCCTTGATTTTTTATGCAAGATACCATACTTGGGTTGATTCTGATGTATTTTTTTGGAGTTCTTTATTTATACCAGTACTAATTCTTTTATTTATGCATTTTTCGCTAGCACGTACATAGGAGGAACTTTTTTCCTAGGTCTGATGATGCACGAATTTTCTTCTCCAAGTTCTCACTACTACAAAATACACCTTCGGTAACATAATAATACTACGGTTATGCTTCCAAATGTTATAATATTATAAACTCGATGCACCATATGTTTATTTATTTTTTTGAAAGTTATTTAATCATGGTTGAGATAAGCAACTATGGTGATAAAGTAAGAGTTATAAAGTTTGAATCCTAGCGACTATATTTTTTCCATTTTTCCTATTATAAAAAGTGCGTGTCACTTAAGTTTATAAATAAATAAAAAATTGAAAATTATTTAACCACGGTGTTAATATTCAATCATCGTAATATGATTTGTACAACCTTTGCTCTTACCAAAAGAGAGAAACAACTATAAGTCACAAGTCATTCAAGAATATCAACCATTAGATGTAATCATTGCAAGCATTAAATCATCAGATGTTTTATCTCCAACCTCTTCTATAAACGCACACTTTCATATAATGAATTTCCACTTATTCAAACTATACTTCTTAAATTACTATAGCAACATGAGTTCTCCATCTGAGAAAGCTAAGAGAAATATCTCAACATAAGTCACTGTTTAGAACAAAACAATCACCACAATACAACACCATCAGCATTCAACTGAGTAGGTCCAGCCATCTGGGTCAACTGCTGTCAGGGATACACTGAGGGAGAGGAAGGCCAAGAAGAAGAAGAAGATGCTGAAGAAGAAAAAGAGAAAGGTGTCGAGGAAGACTTTTTACTATGACTCAGATGAGGGTAGTGAGGAGCGAGTCATAGATTAGGAAGATTCCTCAAGTGCTAGGGGATGTTGTTCTGATCTGAACAAAATTATGTAATGAAAAAATTATGTTTGATGTACTCTTTCCTTGTGGGCCTCTTAATAGAACTTTTTTATTATTGTTTTATATACTCTTTCCTTTATATACTATTTCCTCTTTACAAAAAAAATTGTACACAACCAACAAATACAACAACAACAATAACAACAATAATGAAGAATAAAAATAACAACATTAAAAATCTCTCTCACCATTAAGTTCATAAATAAATAAAAAATTGAAAGTTATTTAACCACAGTTTTACTATTCAACTGTTGTAAAATTTGAAAATTGCATCCCGGTTTTTCTTTCCCAACCATGATCAAAAGTGATTTTTTAGTATATAAGCGAAAGTATCTATCGTTCAGTACATAACAATTATTTCTCTCTAAAGAAAACCCTAACATATTTCACTCTTCTCTCTCATAACATAACCCTAACATCCATGTCACTATTTAAACATACCTCAACCTTCAGATTCGTCTTCACCAATCGCTACCTTGAGGCTTGAGGTTCGTTCATTAAACTTATGTTTCAATTTTGTTTACGCTTCTTATTAAAAATGGGTTCTCATTTTTTCATTTGGTGAATGTTCTCATTTTTTCAGATTCGTCTTCACCACCATAACAAAGCACATACTTTGGTTATCGTACATATGATTTGTGTTGCTATGAAGAAAAAATACAAGAAGTATGAAGCTATTGTGTAATCTTCATTCACCTTGTACTTTTTCTTCATAGCATCATAAACTAGATGAACTTCATAATTTGTTCCAGTTCCACAATTAGTTTCAAAAAAGGTGTGTTCTTGAAACATTTTATTATGTCTTGTGTTGTTGTATGCTATTGTTCTATGTAGTTGTTGATTAATTTTCTCAGAACCTCATAATTTGTTGTTGTTTTTGTTTATTATATCTTGAGTTCTTGAGCCTTATATTTTTTTGTATATTGTTGTGTTGTTGATAAATGTTGTTGTATGTTGTATTTGATTAATGTTTTCAGAAGAAGAACGAGACATTGCTAAGTTACAAGAAAGAAGTTTCTTGTGACTTAACAATGTTTTGTTATTTAAATTCTTAGGCAGGTTGTACAGTAGATGAAGTTGAGTTTATTATTTGATATGTAGATTGTTTATTTTACTAACCCTTCACTGAAAATACATTTCATTTAAATTAACATAGAAACTTATAATTTGAAAATGAAGTTGTATTTGAAAACCAACTTATATCAATCAATGTTTTCCGAATTGCATTTGTCTCATCGTTCATCTCACGCTATTTAACTTATAGAATGTGGTTCAATGACCTGGTTCCTTCGTTACATCCATATCTTCTCTTATAGTTTAATTTGAATAACAACAATTTATTGATATTATTCAAAATAAACTAGAATAGAAGGAATCGATGTCATGAAGGGCTTAGACCATTGAACCACATTCTATAAGTTAAAAAGCGGGAAATGAATAATGAGATGCATGCAATTTGGAAAACAGACGTTTGTTTAAGTTGGTTTTCAAAAATAGTTTATTTTTCAGATTATATACTTCTTCATCAATTTGAATGGTTGTATATTGCTGTGAGGTTTATTGAAACACAAGCAATCTATATACTTTATAATAAACTCTGGGCACTTTCAACAACAGTTATTTATTTTATTCGTAATGAAATGTCATTTACCTAAATGTATATACCACAACGATTGATACAAGTAACCGTTGTAATAGCTAGCCTGCGTCCTGCCTTACTATCACGGTCTTGCGACAGTGGTGAAAAACACAAGACATATAATCACTCCTTACCTCACAACGGTTGGTCAGACGTTGTGGTATCCCCTTTTAAACCAATGTGGCATGGCTTTTCCGTAGTAGTGTCTGGTCTCGATGTCACACGATTTGCGTCGCCTCCTTTTTAATAAAAGAGGGAGAATGTGCTGCAATATGCTTAGGCAGGGGGATATTCTCCCCCTCCAAAGTAGATCAAGGCAAACTTTCTCATAAGTGCTGAAGAAAGTTTTGACTCGACCTTTTTTATGACAAGATTGCTTGTCGATTCCTTTCTCCATTTGCAACTTATCTCCCTTTGTACCAGTCTATGATTTGTGATTTGGTTCTGGAAGTAGATTCAAAATATAACCAGTTTAAGATTTATGAAGATAGTAAAAAAGAAAGTGAAATGCACCCATGATCTTTGTCGTTCTCGTAGGGGAAAGAAAAGGATGTTGTGAAACATCAATCAATCGAGAAGTATCTTAGAAATTAAATCCAATTCTTGGACGAAGAAAGGAATTGGAGGTTCTGATGGCAATCAATATTAAAGAGAATAAAATTATATAGGTGTTATCGAAAGTGACTAATTTAATAGGGTGAACAGATCCCAAAAAAATTTCTTTATTAAAATTTTTTTCATTTTAAAAATCAATAAATAGTTATATTTTTTATTTAAGGAAAAAATTAGAGATATTTGAACAAAAAATATATGGTGTATGAGTGTGACTTTGAAGCAAATAATTTTTACTTCTAAAAATATTAATAAATATATGTGAAGAGTCATTGTCACCTATTTTCTTGATGATAGTTGATACGTTTAACAAAAAAAAAAAAGACAAGGAAAACTATACACTTGCAGTAATCCTGTTGTCACTTTTCCAGATATTAAATAAATTGATGAGTTATAATATATGCCTCTATCTTTTTAAATCTTCTTTCTCTACTTTATGGGTATTTATATTATATTTATATTTCAATTTAGTATAGTGGGTAGTCGTGTAGTATGAGTTAAATTATTATCATATGTGAATTAAATTAAATAGAAAACAAAAAGAAAAAGATATGCATTAAATAACACTACTTTTAATTAGTTGTGTGATATGGCTGATGATAAATTTTTATCAATGTCAATGTTAAATTATTTTACATTGTCAATGTACTAACTTTAATCTAATTAAATTATTATTTAATACATAAATAAAAAAATACGTTTTAATTCTCAAAGTAGTTACCAATGAGTACTATATAAAGAAGTTGAACATTGTTATGCATATTCCAAGAACAAAAGAAAATAGAATTGTAAGAAAATCTTCAAAGAAAAATGGCAAAGCTCATTTGTCAATCTCTTCTTTTGGGGCTTTTTTGCACTGCGTTGGCCATGGCTTCAGGTAAGAAAATTAACAAAAACAATTTTGCTCTTAATGGAAAATATTTTAGTTTTCATTTTTCATTGTTAAGATGTAAATATATAGTGTAAAAAAAGAGTATTTTAATTTTTGGAAGCAGGAGCAACACCGGATTTCATCGGTCCAGTTGAATGCCTTGCGGTTTGCAATAATGCTTGTATGCTAACGTGCAAGATTAATGGATTTTCTACTGGAGCTTGTGTTGGAAAGTTATGTTGTTGTGGAATGTAGAATTATGTAATCAAGAGCAATGGAGCATTCGATCAGTCTCAAATAAATAGCATGTATGAGAAGCTAAAATATATAAGCGATTATGCAATAATAAATTGGGAGTAAGAGTTGTTTCCACTTGAATATTATGTATTGTACTAGTAGTGAATAAGAGTTAATTGTATGTCTAAAAAGTGAAATATCAATAAAGTGGTGAACATATATGAGAGTTATTTTTTTATAAGTAAAAATTCAATAAAAGGCGATTAAGGGGATCTCCTACCCCCAATGAATACAAAAGCAACTCCAAGAGACCCAAAGCTTATCAAAGAAAAATCTTTAGAAGACACAATCTAGACACCCCACCCTTACATAAATGAGAGTTTGTATTCATATTAGACCAAGTACTCCCTCCAATTCTTTTTTATAAAAGACACTTTAATTTTTTAAATTAATTAAATAATTAATATACTTAGTGTGTATTATAGATCAGATGTATTAATTATTTAATGAATCTAAACATATAATTTTAATGTGAATTAAATAAATATGAAAGAATTCAATATTGAGAAAAGTGTGTTTAATAGCAATAATTTAAATTAAAAAAAAAAAACTACTAAATATTGGTGTCAAAATTAGGGATGGCCAAATAGATTGTCTGTCTCGACTCGCCCCGTCACGTGTTAAGTGCGCGCCAAAAAAGGGGTGGGCAGACAACCCCACCAAGTAAAATTGGGCCTAAAAATCTAGCCCGTCTCGCCAAGGTGACGGGTTGGCGGGCGACGCTCTTACCCACCTATTTAATTATTTATTTTTTCAATTTTTAAATACATTAATAGTTTTTTTTTTTACATTTAAATTTGATTTTTTAGAACAATTTTTTATAATTAGAAAACTCTTGAATTAGACTTGAATAAGATTTGATTTATGAAATTGTCGACTAAGAAAAACTCTTAAATTAGGCTTGGATATGGTTTGTTTTATGAAATTTAGATTTTTTAATATGTAATTACATGTTATTTATCTTAATTATACTTATAATATTTGTTTATCTATAGTGACCAATTAGTTGGATTTGTCATTGTCAACTAGCTCTCGAGTAGGATACATGATGATTGTGAATTTCTACGCAGCATTAACAAAGTGGCCACTCACAAAACTATATTTACAATATTGAGTCAACACATCATTACTGTAACACATCATTGAGTAAGCTTTTTATTTTGTCTCTACTAATTTTATTATTGAGTATTTAAATACATCATTAAATATCTTATACTTTATGGATAGCATAAATTATCACTACTAAAAATTTCTCGTTTAGTAACCAAAAAAACTAAAAAATCGGTCACTATATAGTTTAGCGACCTATAAAGCTATAATAAAAACAAAATATGTAGTTAGGTGGGATTGAAATTGAGTATTTTGAATTTCAAATCAAGCACATGCATTACCACTAGGACACATGAACATTATTGTTAATTATATATGGGCGTCCATATATAATATGAAGAAAATTGATATTTCAAATATTATTGACAATTATTTTCATTTAAATAACATGTTTTAGTAAAATTAAAAGAATTATGCTATAATTTTTTATATATAACTATATATTCTATTTTTTTAAAATAATAAAATATAAAATTTAAATAAAAAATAAAAGTTAGAAAGAAAAAATATTCAAAAAAGAAAGTAGAAAATTTAAAGTGATTAAATTAATAAAGAAAACATATATTAGTGACTGAAATTTCGGTATATATATATATATATATATATATATATATATATATATATATATATATATATATATATATATTTTAGAGACTATATATTTTGTTTACAAAATTGCAGTCACTAATTTGGTTATAATTTTAATTAGTGATCGATTTAAGGACTCTTAAAATTTTACTAACATAATGTAAAATTCGGTCTTTGGAGTGGCCAAAATTTTTGTCACATGGTTAGAAATACAAGGATTACCTGCGGATTTTGTTGCGGAAACTAAGTCGCATATACATTTTAGCTGCAAATTTATATTGTGAAATAATGTCTCCTGCGAAATATATGGTAGCAGCAAATTCTACTAGAATTCCTGAGGCTTTACCTGTGATTTTTTATTTTAAACTTATATATCAATTTTCCTGCAGATTTTACTTCTATTTCTTTCGCACGAAAGAGTTATCCATTGAAATCTCGAATTCGTCGGAAAATTCTATAGGAATTGCTGCAAATTTTTCTACAAGATTTGCTGTGAACTTTACTGCGAGTTTTGTTGCACAATTTTTAGTACTAATTATTTTAAAAATGATTTTTATTTGTATTATTAATAAATAAAAGTATAAAATATAATTGACATATTGATTCAAAAGATGTATTTTTGAGATTTTTTTTTTAATTTTATGGTTTAGGCCCACGCTTTCTAAAGACTTGCTAGTATGCAGCTTATAAATTGATTTTGCATGGTTGATTTAGGCAAAAGCCCAATTTCTAAGATATCTAAGGAAAACAGGTTGACAACTCATTATCTTGAGTTGTTTTCTGTCTGATCACTTCTGTTCAAGCAGTGATACACTTAATGAGAAATTAACCTTTTAAATCCGAATGCTTTCCCTGTATTACCAATTTATTCTCAACTGTTGTATGTAACACCCTTTTCTACCCCATGGATAATCACGGCAAAATATACAATTTATTAGAGTAAACATCAGAACAACCTCAAAGGGTGCACATTTCTCAAAAATCACATAACATATTTTTGCTCCGTAAACAACGGGTTTTCATCAAAATAACTCAAAAAGCCTTCATATGGCAGCAGAACTCAATAATTCAAAATAAAAAGGTTTTCAATAAAAGCCATCAAAATAGGCAGCAGATCCACCATAACCACAAACACTCAAAATAAAACCATATCATCAAATAACAACAAAATAACGAAATCAACATGGTTCGACTCGACGACCAAACCCGATGTTACACTATCAGAGCAAGACCCTCTACATCGACCAAAAGCAAATAAACTTCAAAAGTCCTCGAAGGCATCCACAGCCAAACCTGATCACCTGCACGTTACCCACGTGGAGGCAACATTCAAACATGCACGTGAGTAATCACAATTCATTATAATCAATATAAAAATACGATATACATAAAATGGCATCATCATCATATACAACATCTTCAGGGTCATCATAAGGAAAACATCAAAATCACATCATCATAAATCAAATCAATGCCAATTAAATGTAATGCACAACAAGACTCGTGCATGTGGTACCAATCGTCATAATCGATGGACATTAGGCCATCACCCCTCCAAAGATCCCCGTCAATAGGATTGGTTCCACACAAGAACCGGAGCACATCATAATTACCTGATATCCGCACAATGGAAATGAAGTATCGTCACAGAGTATGCATATGAATGTATGATACACAACGTCAATAATCATCATCATGAAATAAACATCATTATGTGCATCATCATTCATCAATTCTCATACAAATCATGTCATCATATTTTCGTCAAATAATCACTAAATCATCATCTCATAATCATCAGTAACATCATGGTAAATCATCATAAAAATCAGAAACACCTGAAACTTCATCTGTCATCCTCGCTACTACATTCGTTGTGCGAACCCATTCGCTGGGCGATTCACTTTGCGAAGTAAGAGTTCGTTCCAATCCCAGTCCAGTATCCCAAAAACACAATCATCGCGCATTCGCTGCGCTACTCGCTTTGTGAGTCTTGGCGAATGTTCGTCGTGCGAAGGATTGGTTCGCTTTGTGAACCTGCGATTACAGCAAACCGCTGCTATGCACCAGATGTACTCGTCCCAAATTAACCCAAAAACATCCCTACAATATTCCTAATGCATCACGGAAATTACAGGCACAAAACCTACGTCTATTAGGTCAATTCGGGACACTACAGGAAACCTTAAATCCCTAAACCTTCACAAACTCTCAAGCTTCCCATAAACCCCATACCACAAGGTCGAAACAACATCGACAAGGAAATCAGCCCCAAGGTCTATTTTACCGATTCCACTCAACATTATTAATCGATTCACAAAATACCCCAAAATCATCAATTCATCATAAAAGCCCATAAACCTTCATAAATCCCAAAATCCACTTCAAATACATCGAATTCCTATATTGAAAACAATGAAAGGCAATACTCCTCATACCTTAGATTGTCGATTCGAAGCTTTTCTCGATTGAGCCTTTGAAAACCTTCACGAATCCTCGCCTTTTCCTTTTTCCTCAGAGGTCTCCGTTCTTTCCTTCTTTTCACGTTCTAACCAAAATGAACCCTATTCTCAAATTCTCCTTTATATATAACCTAACACTTGGGCCTCAAAATTGGGCTTTCTCCATAATGTCCTCACTAATCCTCCTCAAAAGTCCATCTTACCCTTAATTCCTCTAATATTATTTAAAATAAATAATAATACATTATATCCCATAATATATACTATTATTTAATTAAATAACCAAAACTTCACAAAATCACCGACATCAACACAAAACACCAAAATTCACAGAAATTCACGAAGATAATATTTAAATAAATGAAATAAATATTCTTACGAAATTCGGGGTGTTACAAATCTCCCCCACTTAAAGAATTTTCGCCCTCGAAAATTACCTCAAGGAAATAGAGTCGGATGTGACTCTCTCATCTGATTTTCACGTTCCTAAGTCCAACTCTCGCAAGCTGGTCCACCCCACAACACCTTCACCAGAGCTATGTCTTTACCCCGCAATTGCTTCATTTTTCGACCATCGACACGCACAGGCAATGCTTCTACCGCCAGATTATCCCGCACTAGCACATTCCAAATATGAATCACATGCGACGGATCCGGAATGTACTTCCTCATCTGAGACACATGGAACACGTCATGCAAATTCGCAAGTGTCAGCGGTAAAGCAATTCGATAGGCTACCTCCCCTATCCTCTGTAGAATTTGATATGGACCAACAAAACATGGAGTGATCTTTCTAGACTTCAAAGCGCGACCCACACCAGTCACTAGCGTCACCCTCAAAAACACGTGATCTCCCTCTTGGAATTCAAGTGTCTTCCTTCTCTTATCATGGTAGCTCTTCTGACGATTCTGCGAAGCTTTCATTCTTTCTTCTATCATCTTAATCTTCTTAGTCGCCTTTTGCATAATCTCAGGTCCGAGTACAGCACTTTCGCCCAATTCATACCAACACAAAGGAGTCCTACACCTCCTCCCTTACAAAGCTTCATAGGGCGTCATCCGAATACTAGCATGAAAACTATCATTGTACGTGAATTCAATCAACGGTAAATGGCTATCCCAAGATCATCCATGATCCAACACACATGCCCTCAACAAATCCTCTAAAGATTAGATAGTCCTTTCTGTCTGACCGTCCGTCTGCGGATGGTAGGCAAAACTAATCCTCAACTCAGTACCCAAGGCATCTTGTAAACTCTTCCAGAACCTCGATGTAAATCTCAGATCTCTATCCAACACAGTACTTAAAGGTATCCCATGCAACTTCACAATCTCCTCAATGTACATCTCGGCTAACTTCTGCATAGAATGATTAATCTTCATAGGCAAGAAATGAGCCGACTTAGTTAATCTATCCACGATCACCCAAATTGAATCATTTCCTTTAGCAGTTCTCGGCAATCCCGACACAAAATCCATGGAAATACTATCCCACTTCCATTCTGGAATACTTAACGGCTGCATCATACCTAAAGGCTTTTGATGCTCAATCTTCGTCTTCTGGCACGTCAAGCACGCATAAACGAACTCTGCAATATCCTTTTTCATACCCGGCCAGCAAAACAACTTCTTCAAATCCGGGTACATCTTCGTAGCACCCAGATGAATACTCAGTCTACCTCGATTTCCTTCTTCTAAAATACTCTTCTTGATTTCTGGAACATCTGGAACACACACTCTATCTCGAAACCTCATCACACCACTCTCATCAATCCGAAAGTCACCTCCGTTATCTTGGTTAATCAAAGTCAATTAGTCAACCAACTTTAAATCAGATTGTTGTCCCACTCTGATCTCTTCTAGATTGCCACTAGTTAACTTCAACATTCCCAACTTCACACTGTCAGAGGTATCTCCATATACCAAACTAAAATCTCAGAATTGCTTAATTAATTCCAACTCTTTCACCATAAGCATCGACACATGCAATGACTTTTTGCTCAATGTATCGGCCACCACATTTTATTTGCCCGAATGGTAACTCAAATCAAAATCAAAATCCTTCAACAGCTCTAACCACCTCCCATGCCTCATATTTAATTCCTTCTGATCGAATAAGTACTTTAGACTTTTATGATCACTGAACATTTCAAATTTAGAGCCAAATAGATAATGTTTCCAAATCTTCAACACAAACACCACAGCGGCCAACTCTAAGTCATGTGTAGGATAATTCCTCTCATGAACTCGCAATTGTCTCGAAGCATAGGCAACCACTTGTCCATTCTGCATCTAAACTCCACCAAGACCCATCTTCGACGCATCACAATACACCACAAAGGATTCGCTCGGATTAGGCAAAATCATAACTGGATCGGTCGTCAACCTCTTCTTCAATTCCATAAAACTATCTTCACAAGCTACATCCCACACAAAAGCTTGACCCTTTCGAGTCAACTGAGTCAAAGGTAATGCCAACTTAGAAAAGCCTTCAATAAACTTGCGGTAATAACCCGCCAATCCCAGAAAACTTCGTATCTCAGTAGCAGACTTCAGAGTCTCCCACTGTAACACAGCATCAATCTTAGAAGGATCAACAATAATCCCACCGCTTGAAATCACATGGCCAAGAAAACTCACTTCCTTCAACCAGAACTCACACTTCGGCAGCTTTGCATACAACTTCTTAACTTTCAGTACTTGCAACACAGTTCACAAATGCTCCGCATGTTCTTCTTCAGATATAGAATATATCAAGATATCATCGATAAACACCACCACAAACTTATCCAGATACTCATGAAAGATCCGAGTCATGTACTCCATGAACACACCAGGTGCATTAGATACACCAAACGACATCACAGTGTATTCATAGTGTCTATACCTCATCTTGAAAGCTGTCTTCAGAATATCGTCATGCTTAACTCGAATCTGATGATAACCCAACCTCAAATTAATCTTGCTAAACACACAAGCACCTATTAGTTGATCCATCAAATTGTCGATTCTCAGAAGTGGATACTTATTCTTGATGGTCATTTTATTCAACTGCCGATAATCAACACACAACCTCATGCTACCATCCTTCTTCTTCACTAACAGCACATGGGCACCCCACAGAGGAACACTTGGTCGAACAAACTTCTTCTCGAGCAACTCTTCCAACTGTTTCTTCAATTCACTTAACTCAGAAGCTGACATCCGATAAGGAGCCATCGACACTAGACTCGTACCTGGTATTAAGTCCACTGCAAACTCTACTTCACGCTCTGGAGGAAAATCACTGATGTCGTCTGGAAACACATCTGGAAATTCGCAGACAACAGGCAACTCCACACTGGCAGCTTCACGATCAATTTGCAACGATGCAAACATTGCAAACACCAAGGCTTCGTCTTCCATGAGTTCGTCAACTTGCTTAGCAGACAAGAACATCAACTCCCCCGTATAATCAAACTCGGGAAACTCTACAGTCTTGTTATAACAGTTGATATGAACACGGTTGAACTCCAACCTGTTCATTCCAAAGATTACATCGATGTGGTACAAGGGTAGGCACACCAAATCCACCACAAAGTTTTTCTCAAAAATCATCACAGGACATCTCAAACACACAAAGGTAGTAGTAACAGAACCATTAGTTGAAGTTTCTATTACCATATTACCATTCATAACAGATAACTTCAAACCCAATCTATTAGCACATTTAAGACAGATAAAAGAATGAGTAGCACCAGTATCAATAATAGCAACCAACTCAAATCAGGTTGTCCTTCTCAGGCACTTCTGCGGCACTCAAAGCAAACACTCTGCCACTAGTCTGAGCAGCAGTCGTAGTCTTCTTCGGCTTCTGACATTGAGTACTGATATGACCTTTCTCACCACAATTGAAATAGGTCGGGCCCACATCCTTGCAATAAGTAGCTCTACGACCCTTCTTGGCACATTTGTAGCACCTCAGCACATTATTGGTATACACATCAGCACGATGACCTTGCTCGCCACACTTATGACACTTTCCAGAAGCGGGAGCTACTCCCCCACTTGTCTTTTTCCCATCTGAAGTCGTCTGCTTCCCTTTGTCAGCTAAAGTCGTATAAGGGTTCCCCCTATACTGCCCTTTCTTCTCACTCAATTGCTTATAGTGAGCAGATCGAGCTCGGCTGTCCTCATCGTAGATTCTACTCTTATCAACCAACTCAGCATACTTGCGGATCTGTTGATACCCAACACCCTGCTTAATCTCTGGTCTCAGCCCATCGTCGAACTTGAGACACTTAGACATCTCAGCATCAACACGATTGTAGTGCGGACATAAGTTCACCAAAGCCTCGAACTTTGCAGCATACTCTACCACAGTCATGTCTCCTTGCTTCAGCTCAAGGAATTCCATTTTTCTCTTGCCACGAGCATCCTTTGGAAACTACTTTCCCAGAAAATCCTGGTTAAACACAGCCCAAGTTATCACAGTGCCAACATCTGCGAGTCTCTGACGGGTGTTATCCCACCAATCCTCAGCCTCTTCTTCCAGCATATGCGTTCCAAACTGAACTTACTGCTCATCAGTACACCCCATCACCCGGAAGATCTTCTCGATCGCCTTCAGCCACTAGTGTGCACTTGCTGGATCATGCGTACCCATAAAAGTCGGTGGATTATTCTTCTGAAACTTTCCCAAAGCACGAAACTCATCTGGAGCTCCACCATTTGGATTCAGCTGGGCCACCACATTAGCAACTGATTCCAACGCATCAGCAATTGCACGATCATTTCTTCCAGCCATCCTGCACACCACCAGCTAGGTTAAAAGAACTAAAACATCGAAAGTGTACACGTACTCGTCGACTAACAGGGGACTGACATCACGTAAAAACCTGGCCGGACGGACCGACCTGCTCTGATACCACTAATGTAGCACCCTTTTCTACCCCACAGTTAATCACGGCAAAATATACAATTTATCAGAGTAAAAATCAGAACCACGTCAACGGGTGCACATTTCTCAAAATTCACATAACACATTTTTGCTCCGTAAACAACGGGTTTTCATCAAAATAAATCAAAAAGCCTTCATATGGCAGTGGAACTCAATAATTCAAAATAAAAATGTTTTCAATAAAAGCCATCAAAATAGGCAGTAGATCCACCATAACCACAAACACTCAAAATAAAACCATATCATCAAATAACAACAAAATAACGAAATCAACATGGTTCGACTCGATGACCCAACCCGATGTTACACTATCAGAGTAAGACCCTCTACATCGACCAAAAGCAAATAAACTTCAAAAGTCCTCGAAGGCATCCACAGCTAAACCTGATCACGTGCACGTTACCCACGTGGAGGCAACATTCAAACAGGCAGGGTGAGTAATCACAATTCATTATAATCAATATAAAAATAAGATATACATAAAATGGAGTCATCATCATATACAACATCTTCAGGATCATCACAAGGAAAACATCAAAATCACATCATCATAAATCAAATCAATGCCAATTAAATGTAATGCACAACAAGACTCATGCATGTGGTACCAATCATCATAATCGATGGACACTAGGCCATCACCCCTCCAAAGATCCCCGTCAATAGGATTGGTTCCACATAAGAACCGGAGCACGTCATAATTACCTTATATCCGCACAATGGGAATAAAGTATCATCACAGAGTATGCATATGAATGTATGATACACAACGTCAATAATCATCATCATCACATAAACATCATTATGTGCAACATCATTCATCAATTCTCATACAAATCATGTCATCATATATTCGTCAAATAGTCACCAAATCATCATCTCATAATCATCAGTAACATCATGGTAAATCATCATAAAAATCACAGTATCAAAACAACAAAACAGCACAGAAACATAAACAGAATTTCGCGAACAGCAGACGTTCGCTGCACAGTTCGGTGTGCGAACATGCTCGCTAGGACGTTCGCTTTGCGAACTCCAGCGAGTCCTCTAATTCCCACACAGAAACATCAGAACCTTCACCTATCATCCTCGCTACTACATTCGCTGTGCGAACCTATTCGCTGGCCTATTGCTTTGCGAACTAAGAGTCCGTTCCAATCCCAGTCCAGTATCCCAAAAACACAATCATCGCGCATTCGGTGCACTACCCGCTTTGCGAGTCTTGGAGAATGTTCGCCGTGCGAAGGATTGGTTCGCTTTGCGAACCTGCGATTACTCCAAATCGCCGCTACACACTAGTAGCACCACAGCTGCAAAAGTCCCTACAATTTCGTCCCCAATTAACCCAAAAACATCCCTACAACATTCCTAATGCATCACGGAAATTACAGGCACAAAACCTACGTCTATTAGGTCGATTCGGGACACTACGGGAAACTCGAATCCTTAAACCTTCACAAACTCTCAAGCTTCCCATAAACCCCATAAATCCCTTTCACCATAAGGTCGAAACAACATCAACAAGGAAATCAGCCCCAAGGTCTATTTTACCGATTCCATTCAACATTATTAATCGATTCAATCACAAAAACCCATAAACCTTCATAAATATCAAAATCCACTTCAAATACATCGAATTCCTATATTGAAAACAATGAAAGGCAATACTCCCCATACCTTAGATTGTCGATTCGAAACTTTTCTCGATTGAGCCTTTGGAAACCTTCATGAATCCTCGCCTTTTCCTTTTTCCTCAGAGCTCTCCCTTCTTTCCTTCTTTTCACGTTCTAACCAAAATGAACCCTACTCTCAAATTCTCCTTTATATACAACCTAACCCTTGTGCCTCAAAATTGGGATTTCTCCATAATACCCTTACTAATCCTCCTCAAAAGTCCATCTTACCCTTAATTCCTCTAATATTATTTAAAATAAATAATAATACATTATATCCCAAAATATATACTAGGGTTAAATATGTATAAGATCCCTACAAATATCCCAACTTTTAGGTTTGGTCCCTCCAAAATTTTCCTTCAAACAATGATCCTCTGAAAGTTTTCTGTCCCTAACTTTAGTCCCTCCCGTTAGTTTCCACTAACGGTGGCTTATGTGGCATGCCATATGGAAATTTTTTGATGACGTGCCTTACATGTGGCAATGTCAACGTGGCAAAATTGCTGACATGTATGCCACGTGGCAATTGTTTTCATTTTAATTTTTTTATATTAATATCATATTTGAATCCAGAAATGGTAGCTAATCTGCAGCTAATTCCTAGCTAATTTAAACACACCATTTTTGTAGCTAATTCATAGCTAATTTCTAGCTAATTTAAACACACCATTTTTGTAACATGTTTGAGTCAATTTCTTGATACTTTATTTTATTTTAGTTTGTTTAAACATTTCTAACATAATCATCAATGATATTTTCTCGCCAGTACCGATAAAAAAATCATTTTCTTTTACAATAATAACATATTGTTAGTAAGTTTTATTAAGGTGCTTGGGTTTCAAGTAAAGTGGATGGGTGGTATTGGTTATGGTTTCACAAAGGCATAGTCAATCAAAAGAACTACCAACAGGCGAGTCCCGTTAGGACCCGGCAAAAACGTGACACATTTTTCAAAAGACAAAATCGTGAAAAAAATTCTGTAAAGATCTAAGAAAACAATACCCCATAAACACTCTATAAATAATACGTCTTCAAAATTGATTTTAGTTAAATACTAATGTCACTTATGATAAACCTGCTATATGTTTGATGTCCTATAAACAAGACTCTAGTCATATATATAACTTATTTATAATAATTATGCGGTGCAAGTGGTATATATATATATATATATATATATATATATATATATATATATATATATATATATATATATATATATATATATATATATATATGTTGGGTGCAGGATAACACCCATAAAAATTTCTAAAATCTATCAAAGAAACAATCTATGCAACCTCCTTATTAAAGAATCTAATTTTGTCTTTACACGAAATGAAAGTTGTGGGCAATTATCAACCTTATGCATCACAATAATCCTGATTGAATATGCTAAGAGACATCTCCACAATACCAGCTTAGAGTTTACTAAATTTATAACTACTAGGATGTCAACCATTTTTCTTTTGTTTATTTATAGTAATATTTATTATCCATTGTCAACACTCATTATTGTTGTCTACTAATATTTGGGAGTGAATTCTTCCTGCAGCTGGACCAATATTCAGCCACCAGCTTAGAGAATGAAGAGTTCGTATCCATTAGCTTTGAAGGCTTGTCATATTCTATCAGTTTTCCTTTGAAAATAACCAGCAAAAGATAGTACTAAAAAAACAGAAACAGTAGCATGTATAATAAGGTAATAACGGTAATAGCATACCATAAGATAAAACCATAATCATGTCACTGTCTATTACGTACAGTTGGAACTCTGTGAGCCACAGTTATGACTGTGCATTCTTCAAATTTCTGTCTGATTACTCTTAGTAATATGGCATCTGTAGCAGAGTCAATGGAGGCAGTAGCTTCATCTAGAACAAGAATTCTTCTTTAAAAGTGATTAATTATAATGAATGATTAATGATGCCTCATTAGTTTGAGTAAGTTTTATGTTGGTTCTTTGATGATTTCCTCAGGAGTATGTGAGTGTTTTGGATGAATATGTGTGTAATTATTATTGTAGAATTTATTGTTTTGGATAAATATGATTTGACTCTATATATGAAAACAAAAAAAAACTTCTGTGATATTATGACAACATATGCAACCGTAAGGTGATTACTTGTGGATGCAGCCTTTCTACTTATGGGGTGTGGACACCTGACCTTTCCAATGCTCCCACAACATTTGAAGTAGATGCAATATGATGTAATTGGACTAACTACAAACAGAGGATAATGAAGATTGTAAGTATTCAGTTTTATCGACTTCTGAAGTAGATGCTAAGTTATATGGAACACAAAATAATCTTACTTGGACACACATTTCATAATCCTCTCGGCTCAACAAGGTTCTAATAAGCCTAACTCAAGTCCAAAGGGAAGGGAAAAATGACTTTGAGTACACACACTATATGGAAACATGTCATGAGTTCATCAACTCACAATATCACTAATCGGTAACTATGCCAAGGCATCCCCTATTCCCGTCCTCTTCTACGTCTAGAAGTCGACCCGGGTCATGGATCCTTGCAACCTACTTGACATACGAATGGATTCGGGTTCTACGGGCCATAAACCGTTATGAACCGTCACTTCACACGGGCCATTAACCGTCACAAGCATACGCTCCCAGAGCGCCATTCGTACTACACGCGGGAATCAAACCTGCCAAGTAGTCATGCAAATGTTTCAGAGGAGCTCGAGACCCATGAAACGCAACTCACAGAACCGGTTACGATTACGTGATCACACACACCAACGTGATTGTATTCGACAATCACAAGGCCATAATGCCTTCTCACAAACCACAAAGGTTCACACACATGTTCCATACTAGTGTCTCTCTCTCCTCTAGACCATTACTCGGCAAGGATGCACATCTACATCGAATGCACGAGCATCGCCATCTAGATTAATTATCAAACCTAGTCACAACTTAGAATCATATCCTTAGGTTTTAGGGTAAGATTTCCTCACTTTTCCTAATTTGTCTTAAGCATGCATATTCTCTCATTCATACTTAACAACACTTATATAGACATGGTATAACACAAAAATTACAAGTAAATACATATAATCACACATCACATAAAACATCACTTTCCTTCATTTTCCACTAAATGAAGTATCCCACATCATACCATACCCAAGATTTTCACTTTTTATCAGATAGAGGGTCGTCATAGCTTTCTAATGACACCAAGAACGTCCCGATCCGAGTTACGGATCAAAAGTTATGACAGAAACAAGTTGGGTGATCTGTCATGTTCGCAGTGCGAAGAAGCCAGCGAGTGCTCGCTACTCATTCGCAGTGCGAACCTCTCAGTGAATGCCTAGCCAACACCGGTTCGCTGCACCATTCGCAGTGCGAACGTCTGGCGAACAGTGGCAGAACCAAAACAAGCTAAGGTTCGTAGTGTGAACCCCTGGCGAATGCCTGGCGAACGTTCGCCTTCGCATTCGCAGTGCGAACTGCCAGCAAGTCCACGATTTCCCCCTTCGCTGGGGGATTCGCAGTGTGAACCTGGGAATTTCAGAAACTTCATCAGCGTAACAGCTGATCTCCCATGGTTCTAAAACCCCACCAAAACGTATCCCAACATCATACAATCAAAAAATAAATGATTCTACACTCCTATAACCCATACTACTCAGTTTATAACACATTTTAACCGTAAATTTCCAAGATTTGCAATTTATCCAATTTCCTTAAAATTCTAACCTAAGTCTTAGAATCTAAGAGAGTCTAAAACAAAAGCATCTAACTAGAACCCACCTTGAAGAGATGAAGGTGGTGAAGATTTGAAGATGATTGGATGAAGATTTGATGATGTTCTTGATGATTTTGATCTTGAACTTTTCTCCTCTTTTTCTCTTCCTTTCCTTCTCTTTTCTTTCTTTCCAAAATCCTTTCTATCTTCTTCTTTGGAAAATGAAAGGAAAGAAAAATAATATAAGGAAAAATATCATCAATTAGCAACACTACTAGTTGTCCAAAAAGTCTCTAAAGTCCAAATATTTAAATACCTCTGAGTCAGATAATATTAATTGGATTTACTCTAACTCCGACAGTTACCCTAATTACCTCTGCAGATAATTTATCAGAGTGTACTGGGACTCAGTTGATCACAACTAATATTATCTAGAGCAAAATAATTTACGGGGTATTACATCCCCCCCCCCCCCCCTTAAATAGAAATTCGCCCACGAATTTAAGACAATTACCTGAAAAGATGAGGATAGACCTCCCGCATCTCCGATTCCAATTCCCAAGTTGCATCACCCGGATGCGTCTCATCCCACTGGACCTTAACAAGAGAAATCTCTTTACTCCTTAACACTTTAGTTTCTCTTCCGGTGATACGACTCGGTTGAGGCTCAAATGTCAAATCTTCTTCTACCTCAATTGTATCCGGTAAAATTGGCTGAAGAGGATCTGGGACGAATTTCCGAAGCTGAGATACATGAAAAACGTCGTGCATCTCTGACAGAGAAGGCGGTAAAGCTAATCTGTAGGCTACTTCACCAATTCTTTCCAAAATTTGATAGGGTCCCACATATCTCGGACCTAACTTTCGCGACTTAAATGGTTCTTTCAACCGCAATCTCGGAGTAACTTTCAAAAACACGTGATCGCCTTCTTCAAATTCTAAAGGTCTTCTACGGTTATCTGCATAACTCTTCTGACGATCTTGGGCTTGTTTGATCTTGTCACGGATCGTCTTAATTTTCTTCGTAGTTTCATGAATAATCTCGGGTCCCAACATACTATCTTCCCCCACTTCTGTCCAACACAACGGTGTCCTACACTTTCTCCCATATAATGCCTCATATGGAGCCATACCAATACTTGCATGATAACTGTTATTATAAGAGAACTCAATCAATGGCAAAAGTTTTATCCAATTTCCGCCACTTTCTAATACACAAGCTCTCAACATATCCTCTATGGTCTGTATTGTTCGTTCCGTCTGACCATCCGTTTGTGGATGATTCGACGTGCTTAAACACAACTTCGCTCCCATCGCATGTTGAAAAGATCTCCAAAATCTCGAAGTGAACTTCGGATCTCTATCCGAAACGATACTAGTAGGAATACCATGTAACCTTACTATCTCCGAAATAAACAACCTTGCGAGATGACTCACCTTATAAGTAGTCTTTACGGCCAAGAAATGAGCCGACTTCGTCAATCGATCCACAATCACCCAAATTGAATCATAACCACCTTGCGCACGGGGTAACCCCACCGCAAAGTCCATCAAAATACTATCCCATTTCCACACCGGAATTTCTAAAGGTTGCAACAAACCATCCGGCCTTTGGTGTTCGATCTTCACTTGTTGACACACTACACATTCCGACACATAAACTGCGACATCTCTTTTCATCCCGGACCACCAATAGTCTCTCTTTAGGTCTCGGTACATCTTTGAAGATCCCGGATGTATAGTAAAAGCACCCTTATGCGCTTCATCCAAAATCTTCCTTTTTAACTCCGTGTTATCCGGAATACAAATCCTTCGGTTAAATACAATAACTCCCTCGGTATCCCGTACAAAACCCGGTTGCAGTAACATTTCTTGCAACTTCTCATCTAACTCTTGTTCTTGTTGGATTTCTTCCCTAAGAGTAGAATTAATATCCAAATTCCCCATAATTACACAATTAGGAGTCCAATTAAACTGAAGATTTAGATCTCGGAATTTCTCCAATAAGGTATATTCTAGCATCATTAAGTCGGCACTGTGCAACACTTTCCTACTTAAAGCATTCGCCACCTTATTCGCTTTACCCAGATGGTATTTTAGTTCCAAGTCATAATCTTTCAAATATTCCATCCACCTCCGTTGACGCATGTTCAACTCCTTCTGATTAAAGAGGTATTGTAAGCTCTTGTGGTCACTAAACATCTCAAAACGCACACCGTACAAATAGTGACGCCACACCTTCAAGGTAAATACAACCGCCGCCAATTCTAAATCATGCGTTGGATAATTCTCTTCATGGAATTTTAATTGTCGTGAAGCATAAGCCACTACATGTCCATCTTGCATTAGCACCCCTCCTAATCCCATCTTCGATGCATCACAATATACCTCATACGACTTGCTAGGATCAGGAATGACCAAAACAGGAGCGGTCGTCAACCTTTCCTTCAAACTCATAAAACTTTGCTCACAAGCCGAATCCCATTCATAAGAACAATCTTTCCGAGTAAGTCTCGTCATCGGTAAAGCTAGTTGGGAAAAGCCTTTAATAAACCTTCTATAATACCCTGCTAGCCCCAAAAAGCTTCTAACTTCAGGCACATTCTTCGGTCTCTCCCAATTTATCACTGCTTCAACTTTGTATGGATCGACCGCTACACCCCCTTGAGATATGACATGTCCAAGGAAATTCACCTCCGACATCCAAAATTCACACTTACTTAGCTTGGCAAAAAGTTGTCTTTCTTGCAAAATGGATAAAACGATTCTTAGGTGTTCTCCGTGCTCTTGAAGGTCACGGGAATAGATAAGAATGTCATCAATGAAAATCACCACAAATTGGTCCAAGTAAGGTTGAAATATCCGATTCATGTAATCCATGAAAACTGCTGGAGCATTCGTCACACCGAAAGGCATCACCAAAAAATCATAATGACCATAACGGGTTCTAAATGCAGTCTTTGGTATGTCTGAACTCTTCACCCGAATCTGATGATAACCCGACCGTAAATCAAACTTCGAGAACACACAGGCTCCTTTCAATTGATCTAACAGATCATTTATCCTTGGTAATGGGTATTTATTCTTGATGGTGACCTTATTCAATTGACGGTAATCAATACACAACCGCATTCCACCATCCTTCTTCTTTACCAACAACACTGGAGCTCCCCAGGGCGAAACACTTGGTCGAACAAAATGTTTAGCCAACAACTCTTCCAATTGATCCTTTAATTCTCTTAATTCAAGTGGTGCCATCCGATATGGAGAAACGGATATTGGAGTCGTTCCTGGTATCAGGTCAATAGAGAATTCCACTTCCCGTTCCGGAGGAAGAGAAGTGATATCCTCGGGGAAAACCGCAGGAAAGTCACAAACTACCGGAATACTCCCAACTTGACGGTGACTAGCCTCCTCCTTAGTAAGAATCAAAAGAATAGATTTTTCCTCTTCAAACAAGAAATTAATCATTCCAACCGTACCTTCTAAAATAGTAGTTAACACATCCTTCGAAGTAGCTTCAGCAGAGGGAATAATGATTAACTTCTCCTCACAACCGATAAAAACCGAATTAGGTGAAAGCCAATCCATTCCCAGAACAACATCCACTTTCTTAAGCGGTAAGCAAATCAAATCAATCTAGAAGACTCTTTCGTTCACCGACAAAACACAATTTTCACACATCAACGGTGTTTCAACAATTTCATCCATGGCAGTAGTAACTACCATGGGTGGAGACAAAGGAACAGCTTGCAACCCAAGTCGCTTAACGCACCGCGTGGACACAAAAGAATGTGTTGCCCCACAATCAAATAAAACGAAACAAGGATTTCCATTCACAAAACACGTACCAGCTATCAAAGAGTTGTCACCCTTTGTTTTCCTTGCATCCAAGGTATACACTCGCCCGGTATTCTTCTTGTGAAGACAGTTTCTCGCCAAATGGCCCATTTTCTAACACTGATAACACCTCACACCTTTGACACCACACCTCCCCTGATGATTTCTACCACAAGTACGGCATACCGGAGGCACGCTAGTCCTGGAACTCTGAACTTGTTTCCCTTTAAAAGGTTGTTGTCTCGGTCTAAATTGTTGATTCGATCACCCACGATCACTTTGATTCACCCTACTTAACTCTCCTTCTGCTTGTACCTTTTTCAAACTATGCTCCGCCACATAACACTGTCGTAACAATTCAGTATAGCTAGTAAATTCTCTCTGAGACACACTATGTGAAATTTTTGCCCTTAAACCAAATAGAAACTGATCAATCTTCCACCTTTCATCGGGAGCATACATGGCTTGTCTAGAATAAGCAGCCATATCTTCAAACTTTTCCGCATAAGAAGCCACTGTCAAGTTACCTTGCCTCAGCTGTTGAAATTCGAATTCTTTTTGAGACCTTAAGGAACTTGGGAAATACTTCTCCATAAAATTTATCTTAAACTGCTCCCACACTTTCGGTACCTCTTGAATTGTCATCAAGGCTGAAGCGCTTTCCCACCATCTCATAGCAGGACCCTTTAACAAGTAGGAAGCAAAGACAACCTTATTCTCTTGACTACACTGGACAATCAAGAAAATCCGCTCCATACCGGATATCTATTCAATGGCCTTTACTGGATCTAACCCTCCCAGAAACTCCGGAGGATTCATACGAATAAAATCCCTAAAGGTTTCCCCTGCAGCTTCCGGAACAACCACTGGAGGATGCACACCACCAGCCATTTGCTATACCATTTGCTGCACAAACTGATTTTGTTGTTGGTGCATCTGCTGCATGAATTGATACAGAGGGGCATTTCCTTCGTCCCCTGGCGGATTTGTCCCTGCTGGAGTAGTTCTCGGTCTACCACGGTTGTTTTTGCGTCGGTCGGCCATGTTCCTGAATGTCATACAGATAGGATTAAGTTGATCATGCTCAATACCATAAATATAACACGTAAGACCAATGGCGACACAACACATATGAAACGGAAAGAAACACTTATACTATTTCATGGCTAGGTCGAGAATACGACCTGCTCTGATACCAACTGTAACGCCCACATATACATACATACATCAAAGCATATATCATACATGAATAATACGTTTGGTACTGAAATATATATATGTACAAGTTCCTAGTTAACACATTGTATACATTAAATGCCCTAAAATACAATGTTCTAAAGTCTACGGCATAACATACACAAGATGTCCAAAAACACTAAGAACTAGATCAGTATAATGATCTCAAAAATAAAGTGCCATAGCGGAAGCCATGCCCTCTCAAAAGCTACGATCCGTAAGGAAAAGTCAACCCACCTTATCCTTACCCTTCGTCGAACCTACAGAACCTGTGATGTAAACAACAACAGTGGGGTGAGATACATCAAATCTCAGTGAGTTCACTATCTTATAGTCCTCTCGGCTCAACAAGGTTCTAATAAGCCTAACTCAAGTCCAAAGGGAAGGGAAAAATGACTTTGAGTACACACACTATATGGAAACATGTCATGAGTTCATCAACTCACAATATCACTAATCGGTAACCATGCCAAGGCATCCCCTATTCCCGTCCTCTTCTACGTCTAGAAGTCGACCCGGGTCATGGATCCTTCCAACCTACTTGACATACGAATGGATTCGGGTTCTACGGGCCATAAACCGTTATGAACCGTCACTTCACACGGGCCATTAACCGTCACAAGCATACGCTCCCAGAGCACCATTCGTACTGCACGCGGGAATCAAACCTGCCAAGTAGTCATGCATATGTTTCAGAGGAGCTCGAGACCCATGAAACGCAACTCACAGAACCGGTTATGATTACGTGATCACACACACCAACGTGATTGTATTCGACAATCACAAGGCCATAATGCCTTCTCACAAACCACAAAGGTTCACACACATGTTCCATACTAGTGTCTCTCTCTCCTCTAGACCATTACTCGGCAAGGATGCACATCTACATCGAATGCACGAGCATCGCCATCTAGATTAATTATCAAACCTAGTCACAACTTAGAATCATATCCTTAGGTTTTGGGGTAAGATTTCCTCACTCTTCCTAATTTGTCTTAAGCATGCATATTCTCTCATTCATACTTAACAACACTTATATAGACATGGTATAACACAAAAATTACAAGTAAATACATATAATCACACATCACATAAAACATCACTTTCCTTCATTTTCCACTAAATGAAGTATCCCACATCATACCATACCCAATATTTTCACTTTTTATCAGATAGAGGGTCGTCATAGCTTTCTAATGACACCAAGAACGTCCCGATCCGAGTTACGGATCAAAAGTTAGGACAGAAACAAGTTGGGTGATCTGTCATGTTCGCAGTGCGAAGAAGCCAGCGAATGCTCGCTACTCATTCGCAGTGCGAACCTCTCAGCGAATGCCTAGCCAACACCGGTTCGCTGCATCATTCGCAGTGCGAACTTTTGGCGAATAGTGGCAGAACCAAAACAAGCTAAGGTTCGCAGTGCGAACCACTGGCGAATGCCTGGCGAACGTTCGCCTTCGCATTCGCAGTGCGAACTGCCAGCGAGTCCACGATTTCCCCCTTCACTGGGGGATTCGCAGTGCGAACCTGGGAATTTCAGAAACTCCATCAGCGTAACAGCTGATCTCCCATGGTTCCAAAACCCCACCAAAACATATCCCAACATCATACAATAAAAAAATAAATGATTCTACACTCCTATAACCCATACTACTCAGTTTATAACACATTTTAACCGTAAATTTCCAAGATTTGCAATTTATCCAATTTCCTTAAAATTCTAACCTAAGTCTTAGAATCTAAGAGAGTCTAAAACAAAAGCATCTAACTAGAACCCACCTTGAAGAGATGAAGGTGGTGAAGATTTGAAGATGATTGGATGAAGATTTGATGATGTTCTTGATGATTTTGATCTTGAACTTTTCTCCTCTTTTTCTCTTCCTTTCCTTCTCTTTTCTTTCTTTCCAAAATCCTTTCTATCTTCTTCTTTGGAAAATGAAAGGAAAGAAAAATAATATAAGGAAAAATATCATCAATTAGCAACACTACTAGTTGTCCAAAAAGTCTCTAAAGTCCAAATATTTAAATACCTCTGAGTCAGATAATATTAATTGGATTTACTCTAACTCCGACAGTTACCCTAATTACCTTTGCTGATAATTTATCAGAGTGTACTGGGACTCAGTTGATCACAACTAATATTATCTAGAGCAAAATAATTTACGGGGTATTACAGTAACTCTCAAGAGGCTGATGATTTGAGAAGTCAAGTCCATTCTCTCAATGCATCATTACAAAGACAAGAACAAGAGAAGTTGGAGATGAAGCAACAATTGCAACGACAGGAAAAAGAGATGATTGAAATGAACAATAAACTTTCATTGTTAACGAATCATTTAGGATTTGTTGCATCTTCTTCTCATCCACCCCAAGCCAATAATGAAATTGATCACCCGGATGAAGATGGTGTTGATGAATCAGATGAAGACATTAATGAACATATTAGTGGTGAATTTTGATTTGGATTATTTTTTCTTGTTAATTTTTCTGAAATTTGAATTATTTTTTCTTATTAACTTGGTTGGATAAGTGATAATTAGTAGCTTGGTTGTGTCATTTTTAGTAATGTAACTCTAGAAGTACTTCCTATTGACTTTATAGTAATATTTAACAACTTGGTTGCTTTAAAAATTTGAACGTGGATAGTTTTGAATTGTCTTATTCAAATTAGATTTTTATTTTTATATTATTGTTACTTTGATATTTAACATTAATTGTAATGTTTTAAAAATGAATTAACATAATTAATAATTTGAGAAAGAAATTACCTATAGATTTACCTGCGGGTTTTTAATTTGCTGCAACTTTTCCTGCCAAAAAATCAATTATATGTGGTCTAATCTACGTATTTACCTGGGATTTGAGGTTTTTCATGCAGATATTTTCTGCGGATTTACCTGTGATTCTTTCCTGCGGTTTTACCTGCTAAAATAAATACCCTCGAAGGTTTAGCTGGGAACACAGAACGTCAGAAAAAATTGCAGGTAACACGTTTTACTACGGAAATTTTGTGAAAATCCGTAGGAAAATAAACTATTCTAGTCGTGTCACTAATTCGGTCAATAAATGCATATTTTGAATGACTTCTTTTGACGTGACAAACTTAAATTATCAACCTAACTATATCATTGCATTGATGCTACATGCATTTTAGGTGAGTGAGAGGTTAAAATTAGGGGTGGTAAAACGAGCTGTGGCCCGCGGACCATCCCAACGGGTTTGCAGGGCAGGCTGTTGCGGGTGTGCGGGTGTGCGGGTGCGTAGGGTAGACTGTGGCAGATGGGCGGGTCCAAAATTCTAACTTAATACGACATTTCTTGGCAGGTGCGCGAGCCGGCCTGGCGGGCCACTTCCCATGATTTGCCACCCCTACTCTAAATATAATTATTTTTTCTTTTATTGACTTTTTATTTTTTTATAATATTTCATAATAGAAAAGTAAAAACCAAAAAAAGAACCACAAAAATTTCATCGAGAATTCGCCAAGAGAACATCAAAATTGTATGATTGGTAAAGATGTATGTTAGTATTGATGAAAAGGCATGTAATAATGATCAAACTTTCTAAATATTATAGGAGAAGCTACTTAGGGATGCTCATGGACAGTTAATTTTCATAACCAATCCATAACCATAAATAATCCATATGTCATAACCGGTTATTAAAACCAATTGTCATAACCGATTTTCATTTTTGTAAAATGGTTATAAACCAGTTAATAACCGGTTATATCCATAACCAATTTTATAATTAGTTTTGATTTAATTTTATTTTAAAATCATTTTTTTGCAACAATTTTTAAAAAAAAGATATTTATGTTCAAAAATAAAAAATAGTTTTTAAAAATTTTTGGAAAAAATATATATTTTAATTATAAAAGAAATACTTTTTTAATTTTTTGAAAAAAAAAATTTTTAGAAAAAAAATTTTCGAAAAAAATAAAAAAATATATTTTATTTTGAAAAAAAAATTTTTGGAATTTTTTTTAAAAAAAAATTATATTTTATTTGAAAAAATTTTCAAAGTTTTTTTTTTTTTAATAAAAGAATTGACTAATTTGGTTTTTATTTTGAATATGGATGTCCAAATTATGGATTTGGTTAAACTCATATTAAAAATATAATCAAAATAAGGATTTGGTTAAAAATCATACTAATAATTAACCGGATTTGAATATAGATATGGATTATTTAAATAACCGGTTTTTTTGAGCACCCCAAAAACTACTTTGTAGTCAATTCATTAGATAATTTTTATAAAATATAAAAGAATTATTTCTTTAATTAATATTGTATTATTCATAATTGAATTAAATGCAGATTTAAAGAAAGTTCTTGAATATCACTTTTGATGGCATATTTAAAGATAATTAATGACATGAAGTCATGTTTGTTGTCGAATATGTTAACATGATGAATTGAAAAAAAATTATTTGAAATTAGCTTAATATTAATCATTTGTACATTCTATAATGTGAATATTGTTACCATGTATCTTTGAGTTAAATGAAAAATACTTTACACATTATATTATGTTAAATTTACGATATCTCACATTCAGAGAAAAATGTTTGTACAAATAGATTAGTCAATACAAATTTTTTTTTTGTTCATTATGACATTTGAAGGACTCACTTCCAATTTTGTTTTTTTTTTTATTTTTTTTTTAGAGAAAGGTTAAACATGTCTAACTTTTATTTTCGTTTGTTGTTTGATGAATTAGGTTTTATGATTCTCGTCCTTTATGGTTTTCTTTTTTATTTAAAAATTTTTCTTTAATAAAAAAAAATTGTTTATTTTTATATTGTTTCATTGGATCAAATATTTACTTTTAAGTGGTGCATATTAATTTAAGGATTTTATAGAGAGATAAATTAATGGTAGAAAGAGGTTGAATTGTAGTTTTAGGAAGTTCTTTTTGAAAAAAATAATTTAAAAACGCTATTTTAAAATTCAAGTGTAAACACTTAAAGTATATAAAATAAAATTTTGAAATTATTTTATGTAATTTATATAACAAGGAGTAAGTAATAGTATAAGAATAACATAGAATTCACTTTAAGTTACCTTAGATCTAAATTCATTGCTTTCGACTTCAGTTTATTTTTTGTCTTATGGCTTTTTCTTGAGCTTTCTTACAATGAACTCTTTATTTTTTTGCATTTACTTGTTTGATGGGCGTGCTTTTTAATCCTTTTATTATATCTCTATTCGACAAAATGTACCCCCATTTCCATGATAAGGCTAAAAAAAATTTCCCACCAACAACAACTACAGAGCTAAGCTATACAAATGATCCATACACAAGTCAAAGTAGTTCATGTTGGAATGCGAAATATCTCCTATGATCGCCCACTTCCAAACCAAATATTTAACGAATCAAACTATATTATCCAACTCACACTTTAAATTGTTGAAGATAATGTCGTTCAGCAATTTCTACAATCCCCAAACTTCCGCCCACCAAATAATATACTTTAAATTGTTCAAGATAATGTTGTTCCGTGATTTCCACTAATCATACTCTGAATTATCCTTTTCTTTGAACATGTAATCATGGGTAATTCTTTATAATTTTCTCGTAGTAGATTCATCATCCTAAAAATGAAATGGGGCATATGGGGGTGGGATATTATAACGGTTGTGTAATATAACCGTTGTTAAAGCATAAGATATTATTACGGTTATCATGTATAACCGTTGTTACATATTCTGCAGAATTAAGAAAAAGATTATTGATTTTATAATTAATCCATTTTTTAATATGTATTATTGTTCACCATATCACAACAGAAAATACAACTAACATTTGTGATAAAGTAATCATAATAATGTTAATTGTATCATATTCATAATATCACATAACTGTATCAAATGCAATTGGAACAAATATCTTACAATATATCAGAACAAACAACCAGCAGTTTACACATTACATAACATCACATAATTGTATCATATTCAATTGTAACAAACATCTTATAATTTATCAGAACAAACAACCTACCGTTCACATATTACATAACATCACATAATTGTATCATATTCAATTGTAACAAATATCTTACAATTTATCAGAACATACAACCTACAGTTTACACATTACATAACATCACATAATTGTAACTTGGTGTTTTGGTTTCTTGTCTCTTGGTGTCTTGACTCTAAAGACCTATGATTTTAAATAATTATACTTGTTAGTAAAAATATTTAGAAACTATAATATACAATTAATATATTATGAATAACCAGTAAATTACATAATTGTTAATTTTCTCATATGCCTTCTTCATGATCGATTCGAACAGTGTGCACGACATCTCCATCAACTTCATCATATGAGGTAGGGACTTGTGTTGCGTCAGAAGGTGTGGACAGAACACCAAAACTTCCATCACTAAGAGGAATGTGTTTTCCTTGGAGAATGATTGACCATTTCCCCGATATGTCCGATGGGTCGGTAACATAGAAAACTTGTTTTGCTTGAGAAGCCATGATGAATGGTTCGGTCATAAAAGATGCCTTGCCAAGGTCGATCCGTGTGAATCCTAAGTCATCAATGTGTACACCATTATTATTATTTGGAACCCATTTGCATTTAAATAAAGCCACTTTGAAAATAACATAATCAATCTCCCAAATCTCATCAATGACACCATAAAATGCAGTAGTTGCCAATACAAGATTCTTATCTTTCGAACTAGAGAAATACATCGATTCGGCTTCAACCATAACCCCACTATTTTGCATTGTACTACGATCATTTTTTGATTTTGTATAAAAGGTATAATGACCAATGTCGTATGCGGTCCAAGTAATGACACAAAACTTTGGCTCGTACGACAACCATTTAAGTATCTCGGATGCACTACAATAATTAGATACAATTTTATTAAACCATTCTATGAATCTCTTGTTATGATCTATCAACAACAACTTGTCACTCATTCGGGGATGTTTTTTCCTCAAAAGTCCTTTATGAGTATCTATGAAAGGTTGAACTTCATCTCAAAAGTTTTTGATGTTTGATGAGTAACCTTGCGTAACTTTAATACCTTGCAAACGCTCGCAGAAAATTTTCTTTCCCTTTTTAAAAAGAGTGTGACATGCTGGAGGAAGATAAGTTATTTTTCCTTTCTCTATTTGAGCCAACTGTTTTCTTATACCCATCTTCTCCATATCAAGACGGGAAGTCTTACTATCTTTAGTTTTGCCTGGAATGTTTAGAAGTATCCCAATCAAACTATCACACACATTTTTCTCCACGTACATCACATCAAGACTTGACCAATACGGAAGATAAAAGAAGATGAACCTCTTTTTCCAAATATTTTTCGCAACTACTCCTTTTTCTTTTTTTCTCTTCCCAAAGACAACATTAATGTCTTCCTGCTGTTGATAAACTTCTTCCCCGGTTAAAGGTTCAGGTGCCTCATTAAACTCTTGCTCTCCATTAAGAGCCTTCCGCAATCTACGATAAGGATAGTCGAGTTTTAGAAATTTTCAATGCCCAAGGAAAACAGTCTTTTTTCCAAACTCAAGTTAGTGATAACAAGTATCATCTTAACATATAGGACATGCTCTATGTCCTTTGGCACTATATCCAGCCAAGTTACCGTAACCAGGAAAATTGTTAATTGTGCAAAATAACATTGCACGCATCTTAAACTTTTCCCCAGAATATGCATCATTAACTTCAACGCCTTCATCCCACAAGAGTCGTAAATCATCAATTAATGGACTTAGATAAACATCTATGTCGTTACCAGGTTGTCGTGGTCCAGAAATCATCATACTTAACAGTATATACTTGCGCTTCATACTCAACCAAGGAGATAGGTTGTAAATAGTGATAAGAATAGGCCACGAAGTATGATTAGTGCTCATATTACCAAAGGAGTTCATTGGCAAGTCCAAGCCTAAGATTTCTTGGCTCAACTCCAAAATTCAGAAACAACGAATCAATTTTCTTCCATTGCAATGAATCAGCAACATGGCGAATGTTTCCATCACAAGTCCTTTCATCTACATGCCATCTAAGATTCTTTGTGTCATTCGAATTAGCAAAACGTCTCTTAAATCGTGAAATTATTGGCATGTATTATAACACTTTAGTAGGAGGATGCTTCGTACTAACATTTTCATAGTCATTGTCATCACCACTGTTGGCCTTCAGCTTGTAACGCGAGACACCACATTTCGGACATTGATACAAGTCTTCATACTCTTTCCGGTATAATATGCAATCATTAGGGCAATCATGTATTTTGGTATACTCCAGACCCATTGGACACAATATCTTCTTGGCCTCATAACAACGATCCGATAATTTGTTATCTTTTGGTAACATTTCCTTTAGCAGTTCAAGTAATTCCGTGAAACTTTTATCTGACCATCCATTTTTTGCCTTCAGATTAAACAACTTTAACATCGCCGACAATCGTGTAAAATATGTGTATCCCTTAAATAAAGGGGTGTCTTTATCACTACATAAAGTATCATAAACATGAGCATTCTTAAAAGAAGATTCCCCAATATCACGTAACATATCATCTAGTTAATCTTCCATATATTCATCTTCCTCGATTATTTGACTTTGTGACGCACGACTTTTCTCCACATCACCATGCCACGTCCATATTATATAATTTTGACATATACCATCACAACAAAGGTGATGAAATATTTCATCATTTCTACACTTTTTGATATTTGCGCAAAGAACACAAGAACTCCTTTCTCATAAACCAGACCTAATCTATCGGCTTTCATCCAACTACGATCCATAACAACTTCTGAAATTTATACATATATAATAACGTGAATGACACACCAAAATGTAATCCGAAATCTTAATGTATTTGCAAATCTAAACCTAAAGCATATAAAATATTTACTCTAATACTGACTTGAGCATAAACAACATAAACATACTGACTTGAGCATATAAACAAAGAAAAAAGGAATGAAGATGTTGAAGAATACCGTACTTCGAAGCTGAAGAATCAAATGAACGAAGAAGGTGTAAAGATTTGAGCTACGAAGAGGGGAAAGTTTACGCCGCCGCTGTCGTCTCTGGTGGATCCCTTGTTCAACTAGGGCGTCTTTTGAAAGAAATAATACAGAATAAGTTTTGTTTTAATTTATCAGTGAACCCTTTAATTACGGTTAGGAAACACAACCGAAGTGGAATTGAAGACCTCTTACAACGGTTTTTTACTTCACCGTTGTAAACTATTTTACAATTTATTTTTAAAGTAATGGAGTTAAGTTCTATAACAACGGATGGTTTAAAAAACCGTTGTAAAATCATTTACAATTTATTTTATAAATAATGGACTTAAGTGACAAACGCTTAATATACTCTAAAAAATGGAAAAAGTGTAACTGCAGGGAATCGAAGCTTGCTACACAAGATTTATTACTACGGTCTTTTAGCACAACCGTCATTATTTTTTGTTTATACGTACGGCTAGTTACTGGGCGCGAAAATTTTAACCTATTACAACGGTTTAGATGAATCCGTTGTAAATCTGGCGTTGTTGTTTGCGCGTTTTTTAGTAGTGGCACTTTGGTGTTTTTTTTTAATATTCCAGGTTACTTTGGTAATTACTTGTAGTAAACACAGTTTTTTGATTTTTAGTTGATATTTTTGACAGCGCCCAAACTCATCCGGTATGACTGCAAGGCATTTTTTGAAATATTTTTTAGAATAAATAAAATTTAAAAATGTGTGTATGCGTGAGGGTGGGCGTGCATGTGTGTGGGTGTATGTGTGCGGGCGCGCGCATGTATGTTTATTATATGACAAATATCAATATAAATTTCTAACTTTCATATCGTTTCATGCTAGTTATATAATCGAATAAATGTACAACAATTGAGAATAGTTATATTTTTCAATTTAAAAATAAACAAAATAGTTATATTTTTTATTTAAGGGAAAAAAAATATACGGTGTATGACTGTGACTTTTTTAAGTCAATTTTTTTTCTGTAGCAAATAATTTTAACTTCTAAAGAAAATTAATAAATATATGTGAAGAGTCATTGTCACCTATTTTCTTGATGATAGTTGATACGTTTAAAAAAAAAAGGAAAACTATACACTTGCAGTAATCGTCTTGTCACTTTTTCATATATTAAATAAATTTGATGAGTTACAATATATGCCTCTATCTTTTTCAATCTTCTTTCTCTACTTTTTGGGTATTTGTATTATATGTATATTTCAAATTAGTATAGTGGGTAGCGTGTAATATAAGAGTTAAATTATTATGATATGTTTATTAAATTAGAAAGAAATATGCAGGTGTAAAATAATTTTATACTGTAAACTAATTTTTATTATATTTTTTATTAAATAATATTGATATTTTAAAGTTAGTTTTGTGAAATGGTTGATGATAAATCCCTATTGATGACCATATAAAACTATTACACTACCTTTAATCTAATTAAATTATTACTTAATACATAAATAAAAAATATGTTTTAATTTAAAACTTTGTTACCAAATGAGTACTATATAAAGAAGTTGAACATTGTTATGCATATTCATGAACAAAAGAAAATAGAGTTGTAAGAAAATCTTCAAAGAAAAATGGGAAAGCTCATTTGCCAATCTCTTCTCTTGGGACTTTTTTGCATTGCGTTGGCCATGGCTTCAGGTAAGAAAATTAACAAAAGTTTTTTGTTCTTAATGGAAAATATTTTATTTTTTATTTTTCGTTGTTAAGATGTAAATCTATAATGTAAAAAAGAATATTTTAATTTGTGAATTTAATTTTTGGAAGCAGGAGCAACACAGGATACCATCACTCCAGTTCAATGCCCTACAGAGTGCAATTATAATTGTTTCCACACGTGCAAGGGTAATGGATTTCCTACTGGAGTTTGTATTGGATTGTTATGTTGTTGTGGATTCTAGAATTATGTAATCAAGAGCAATGGAGAATTCGATCAGTCTCAAATAAATAGAATCTATGGGAAGCTAAAATAAATTAGCGATTATACAATAATGAATTGGGATTTGGGAGTAAGAGTTGTTTCCACTTGAATACTATGCATTGTACTGGCTGTACTGAATAAGAGTTAATTTTAATTGTATGTCTCTAAACATTGAAATATCAATAAAGTGGTGAACAGTTTGTATTCAGATTAGAACACGTATTGACGATCAATTTTAATGCGAATTAAATAAGGGTTTAATGGTAGTACACTGTCAGTGTAAAAAAGTATTACACATACATCCAATCAAAATATTTTAAAGTGCCAAATTATTTAAATAATTTAAAATTTACAAGCTGACTTAGCGGGATACATAATTGTCATTAGTTGACAGTGTAAATCAGTGCACCATCCCTTTTCTTATTAAATAAAGTTGTCTTCTATAGAAGAATTCAATATTGAAAAAAGTGTGTTTAATAACATTAATTAAAAAAAAATATTGGTCCCCCAATATAGTTATTTTTCACATAGGAGGGCCATTTGCCTTTTAATAGAGCTTAAATTTTTATTTAGCATATTATACATAATAGTATTTGATACTTCCAGTAAGGAATCATGCTGTGAAACTAGTTGATTATAGGCAACTTTGGAAAGTAATGTTGTATGTGACATGTCGTCTTAGAGGAGAGTGATATTTGTAAATACTTCGACTTCTAAATAATATCGAGTGTGACAGGTATTTAGATCAGAATAATGTAGATATCTTAATTTGACGTTTGTGGTCTCTTTTACATAAGGTTTTCTAGGATTTAAGAAGGTTTTTAATCTTTTAATGTAAAATCATTGTTAAAATAGACAAATTTAAGAGCGTAATTCGTCATGTCATATGAAGATCATTCTTCAATGATTTGCTCAGATCAGGTACTGTTCTAGGTCAAATCCACGCTTGTTCTCGATGCACTAAAACCTTCCTTCGACACAATTTATGGATAGGGTATATTTTTCATGAGCCATTGATTTAATGTTGTGAAATATTGGATCAAACTCTAGGTTAGCATGCTGTCGAAGTTTGCTCACATGTTGTTGCCGAAGACCTACATGCTGTAGTCGAATTGTATTCTAGTATGTAGTTGTCGAATTGGGCCTTGTGTTAAGGATCCAATTGTTTAAGTTAGCTTGTACCCTAAGTTAACTTGTAATGGGTAATTGTTAAAAAGCACATTAGTTTAGTATGTTAGGTTTTATTATAAATAGCATACTAGTCTCTCATCTTAAGTGTGGTGTGGCAAATCCTAATTAGGGTGAGAGGGTTATTTGTTATTCTTAAGTACTTGTAATCTAATTTGAAGAGAAAGTAAAGAATAGCAGTCATAACCAATTCTTGTGGTTTTTCCTTTTTTTTCCTTGTTAACCCTAACCCTTGTGTGTTTCTTGCCTATAAAGAAACCGAGTATATTTTGTTTTAAGGCATCCTAATTCACAACAAATTGGTGCGGTGAGCGTGCAGAAGATGCCTTCAACAAAGTATTAGAATTAAATGTTCACCGGAGGGAACGATTTCGTTTTGTGGTGCTTGAAGATGAAAGCACTACCGGTTCAGCAGGGGTGTTTAGAAGCGTTGAAGGGAGAGGAAGCCATGGACACTACGTTAACGGAAAAAGAAAAGACGGCCATGATAGGGAAAACTCACAGCGCAATATTGTTAAGCCTTTTGGTGATATGGTTCTTCGACGGGTATCAAAGGAGATTACGGCATCGGTGTTATGGTTGAAACTTGAAAGTTTGTACATGACCAAATCTCTGGTGAATCGACTCTACCTGAAGCAAACTTTGTATTCATTCAAGATGAGTGAAGATAAAGTGCTGGCTAAGCAGTTGGATATGTTCAACAAGATGATTCTTGATCTTGAAAATAATGATGTGAAGATCGATGATGAAGATCAAGCACTGTTGTTGTTGTGCGTTATTCCCAGAACACATGCTCACTTCAAAGAAACTCTCTTGTACGAAAGGGAGTCCCTGAGCTTTGAAGAAGTTCAATTAGCCTTGTATTCCAAGGACCTGAACGAACGAAATGAGCATAAACCTTCGACGGTTGGTGAAGGTTTGGCCGTTAAGGGAAAATTCTTGCGAAAGGATGGTAAGTTCGACAAGAAGAAAGGTAAAAGCCAGTAGAAGTCTTATAGTGGCGAGGCATCTAGTATTCGATGCTATCACTATAAGAATGAGGGTCACACAAGAAAGGTGTTCCCTGAACGCCTGAAAGATCATGGAGGTAAGGATAATGGCAACTGATAGGTTTCAAATATAGATTAGTTTTCGTATCAATTTGCGCATTTTTAAGCTCTTTTCCATGTTTCTGATAATGAAATAGCTTATTTAATAAGTGATTCTTGCATAAGTGTACATATTTGGTAGTTTTAATGTGTTTGCTAGTTTTTCAGCATTTTTTGACAAAAGGGTGCGGTGAAATTCGGGAGAAAAACCGAAGAATCGAAGAAATGCGCGTATCAGAGAAAATATGAAATTCCAGTAGCTACTAGAATTGATTCTCTGGCAGATTCGCCAGGCAAACATGAAGTGAAAAGGATTCGCCCGGCGAAGCTCTATCTCACCTGGCGAATGTAGATATTTTCCTCAACTTACTGGCACTGTAGCTGTCACGTGGCTTGTTTTAATGGTTTCGCACGACGAAGCTTATAGCTCGCCCGACAAATTTGCCTGGACAGAAAGTGTATATTTTTGAACTTGTTGATATTTTGAAACAACTACTTGCTTTTCATAGATTTTGTATAACCTAGAAAACACTTGTGTGGAGAAAAAAAGTGATCTTCTTTATTTTTACCTAGAAATCAAAGCTTGTAGGCTTAAATCTTTGTTCCTTTCAAGTTTGATGTTCCAAAAGCTTTGTTTTTTTGCTTGTTGCTCAAGCTACCATGGTTATAGGTAGCTAAATCTCTCCTTGTGTCAAGATTAGAGGTAGATAATCCTCACTTTTGTATGTATTTCTCTTGATATTTTGTATGTGAACAAGTTAATGATGAATATATGGTGAAAAACCTTGTTTTTATGGTTTATATTTGTGTTGGATCATTATTGAGAAATATGTTTCAACTCTTGACCTCGATTTTTCATCTTTCAACAAACAAAGTTTAGAGATAGTTTTGTGAGTTGATATTCACTAATATCAATCCTTTAATGTTATCATATTGATAGTTAGGTTGAGAGATCATCTAAGGATCAATATGATAAAACTCACAATTTATTTTAGAGATGAAACATCTTGAGAGGATATGTCATTATATTGATTGTTAATAAGCTCACATGCTTTACTAAGAAAATACGCACGAAATGGATTATCGAGCCCTAATTTTGAAATGCTTTTAACAATCGTTTTAAAACCAAAACTCTTTTACCATTTCTTGTCACTTTTTATGCGATCGTTACGTTACGAAACAAAAGCAAACATCTTTTATGTTCTATGTTTAAAATAATTCCAACTGTAGAACGAAGGTAGTATCAACTAATCCATGTGGAAACGATAACAAAAACCCCTAATAATACTATTACAACGAAATGGCGCCGTTGTCGAGGATTGTTGTTTGATATTGCAAGCATTGCAATAGTTGATAAGTTTTAAACTTTGTTTACCTCAATTCCTTTTTCTTGTACTTCTTAATTTGGAAAAATGCAACTTTATGTTTACGGAAGGAATTGTGCTTGGCTACAAAGTCTTCTCCAAAGGCCTCGAAGTTGATCAAGTAAAGATTGAAGTCATAGAAAAGTTACCACCACCAACAAATATGAAGGGAATCCGGAGTTTCCTTGGTCAAGCGGGATTTTACCGGAGATTCATCAAAAACTTGTCAAAAATAGCAAGACCTTTGAGCAATTTGCTCAACAAAGATAAGTCATTTCTCTTTGATGATGATTTTTTAAATGCTTTTAAAATTTTGAAAGAAAAATTGATCATCGTACCCATAATCATAGCTCCAAATTGAAATCTCAATTTTGAATTAATGTGTGACCCAAGTGATTATGCGGTTGGTGAGGTGCTTGACCAAAGGAAGACAAAATATTTTCATGCCATACACTATGCGAGTAAAGTTTTAAATAAAGCTCAAGTGAATTATGCAACAACTGAAAAAGAGCTACTTGCAATAGTGTGTACTCTTGAGAAATTTTGGTCTAACCTTATTGGTTCGAAGGTCCATGTGTACATTGACCATTCAGCGGTTAAGTATCTTCTCACCAAACCAGATTCAAAGCAAAGACTTATCCGGTGGATTCTTTTGTTGCAAGAATTTGATTTAGAAATTCACTATAAAAAGGGTTCTGAAAACTTGGTGGCGGATCACTTATCCCGCTTGGTCAATGTGGAAGTGACAAATCAAAAAAATGAAGTAAGAGAAGAATTTTCAGATGAAAAACTGTTTATGGTCCAAGTTAGACCTTAGTTTGCTGATTTTGCCAACCACAAGGCAACCGGATTAATACTGGAAGATCTAACTTTGAACCAAAAGAGGAAATTCTTGTCGGATGCAAATTTTTATGTGTGGGATGAACTTTATCTTTTTAAACTTGGTAGTGATAATCTCTTAAGAAGGTGTGTTACAAATGAGGAAGCTAAAAGCATTCTTTGGCACTGTCACAATTCGCCGTATGGAGGTCATTATAATGGTTTGAGGACGGCAACGAAAGTCCTCCAATCGGGCTTTTATTGGTCGTCTCTGTTTAAAAATGCAAACCTACATGCGAAGAATTGTGATATTTGACAAAGAAGTGGAGGAATTGGAAAACGAGATGAGATGCCCTTACAGAGTATGTTGGAAGTTGAAGTTTTTAATTGTTGGGGTATAGATTATGTTGAACCATTTCCTCCATCTTTTTCCAATGAATACATTCTGGTAGCGGTTGATTATGTTTCGAAGTGGGTGGAAGCAATAGCTTCACAAAAGGCTGATGGCAAAAAGGTAATTAAATTTTTAAAGAAAAACAACTTTTCCAGTTTTGGCACGCCTCGAGTTTTAATGAGTGATGGCGGTTCGCACTTTTATAATGCACCACTTGAAAAAGTTTTGGAACATTATGGTGTAAAGCATAAAGTGGTAACCCCATACCACCCACAAACGAATGGTCAAGTCGAGGCGTCGAATAGAGAAGTGAAGAGAATTCTTGAAAAAACCGTTTCAAGTTCGAAAAAGGATTGGTCTCAAAAGCTTGGTGAAGCTTTGTGGGCATACCGTACCGCTTACAAAGCTCCCATTGTTTTAACTCCGTTTCAAATAATTTACGGAAAAACTTGTCATTTACCGGTTGAAATGGAGCATAAAGCTCTTTGGGCTCTAAAATTTTTGATTTTTTATCCTAACTTGGCCGGAGAGAAAAGAAAATACCAAATTCATGAATTGGAGGAAATGAGACACAATGCATATCATTCAAGCAAGCTTTACAAAGAAAAGGTCAAAGTTTATCATGACAAGAAAGTCCGTAAAAAAAATTTCAAGTTGGCCAAACGGTGCGTCTTTTCAATTCCCGGTTAAAGCTTTTCCTGGGAAAGTTGAAATTCAAATGGTCGGGACCATTCTTGATCAAGGAAGTAAAGCATTATGGCACAATTGTGTTAGAGGATCCAAAGACAAAAGAAAGTCGGACTGTTAATGGACAAAGGTTAAAAATCTACCTTGGAGGCGAAGTTAATCGCGAAATTTGCGTTGTTTTCCTTAGTGATCCGTGAAGTCACCATGGACCGTCGAGCTCAAACGAAGTTAAACAAAGCGCTTGTTGGGAGGCACCCCAACGTTGTAAGTTTTTTGTTTATGTTTTTTTAAGTCTTTAATTGTGTGGAAAAATTGTTTGAATCGGTTAAAAACAAAAAAGGGACAGCCCTTGCAGCAGCCTGTTTTTCTGTTTCGGGTGTAATTCGCCGGGCGGATTTTGCTTCGCTGGCCTTTCGCGTCAGCTTTGCCAGGCGAAGAGTGCGTGGGCACTTAAAAGAGGTCTGCTAAATTTTTGCTGAAATAGGAAAAAAAGAGTTTGTTTTATTATTTGGGTCCACTTTGGCCCATCTCTTTTGACCCAATTTTTTTATATGTCATTCTCAAAACCCTTTTTCCATCTTTTTCTCATTTTGTCAACACAAGCACAAACCCTAACTCTTGTTCTCTCTCACTCATTTCAAATTTCTCACTCTCAATCCAAGGTATGTCTTTTGTTAATTTCTCTTTAAGTTCATCGTTAGAAACTCTGAGAATAGTATTAGATGCATGTGGTTAGGGTTGATGACTAGCAACATTAGCATTAGGACTGTTTATTCTAGGAATTTTTGCTGTTTTGGTTGTGGTTTGGGAGTTATGAGAATTGTTTTTAAAATGGGTTTGTGAATTATGACCTGTGTTCTAAATTCTTCCTGGGTTTCGTGTGTTTCGCCCGGCGACTGAGAGGCAAAGCATTGCTCCAGCTTCGTCGGGCGAGCTAGGGACAAAAGTGAAAAATTCTTGTTTCTCCAGTTTCTGTTTTTTTAATTGTTGTTGACAATTATGTATGCTTCTGTGTATTGTTGTTGTGTCCTTTTTGTACAGATGACTCCAAAGACAAAGGCTACTGGTTTGAAAAAACAAAAGACAACTGTCGGTAGTAGCTCCGGCCAGCCAAGGGAGTTCGATCCGAGTCATTTCATCAGTGAGGATCATGCAGCCAGGTACAACATGCTGGAGGATACACAAATTATCTCAGAGCGAATGATCATTATCAATCCTTAAGGCACGTACAGGAAATTTGCAGGAATTTTCAGAGCAAGAAATGGGGACATCTGATTAACCCGGTTGAAAGGATAAGTTATGAGTTAAGGGAATTTTAAGTGAATGCTTTGCAGCCCGAGGGGGAAGTTTTTAGGTATAAAACTTTTGTGTCGCTTCGGTGAGTACTTTTTGTTGTTAGAATTTTGGCGCTTCGGCGAGTACTTTTTGGGTGTGTTTACACCAAGACAATGATTATGATAAATTTTAGTTTGGTTTATGATTAAATTTTAGTTTTTTAGTATGTTTAAGTTTATGTTTGTACAAAGAATTATTTTGGTTAGTTTTGTGTTTGTGATTGTCCTTGATATTGAAAACAGAAATTATGCTAGCACAAGAAGTCTTATAAGAGCGCTTTTTCAACTCTAAAATGTGATGTTGATGATAAAAATCTTGTTGATGTGCACAATCAAGGTGTTAAATAATTGCTTTGTAGAATTATAGCATGATTGTGAAGTTAGTGCTTTATGTAAAATTGTGATAATGCATTATTTTGAAAACACTTGTTCATGTTTGAATCAATTAGGACAAAACCATAAAAGTAAGGAGCTTTCCATTGTTCACCAAAAGTAGAAGAATTCAAGTAATTGTTGTCTAACTCATATAGTTCATGTTTAATCTTGCGAGCTTGTTTTAAAATTTGGAAACTTAGAAATGATCAAGGCAATTTTTGTGTACTATGAGAATAAGCACCATTCTAAAAAGATTTCAATTCACCTTGTTAGTGTGCGCGCATTAGTAACCCCTCTTGAGCCTTACAAAGAATTTTTTTTAGAATGAATCAATCAAGATCCCAACAAATTATTAACCTTGTGTGAAGAGCATTTTTGCCTAAAGAGAAAGAAATGTTGAAAGTTGGGGAGTGTTGTTTCATTGGAAAAAAGAGGAAAAAGAATAAGTGGTATAATGCATTCTATGAAAAGAACACAAAAAGAAAGAAGGAATCAAGAAAAAGAAAGGAAAGAATGCATTGTAAGAAAAGAAATCAAAGGATGGAAAAGAATGTGAGGATTGAGCAAGAATAAATTTTTGAAAAATTGAAATGCTCTTCATATTTTTACCTGTTTTTGTTCAATGGCCTTGTATATATTATCCTTTGTTGTTAACCTAAGCCAGGTTACATCCATAAAAGCCCTTAGTGATCTTTGTTCCCATGATTTTATAATAGCTTTATGAATGCATGAATTATTCGGGATGTGGCACGATTACTTGTGAGCGTGTTTTGTCCATTGTAAATATGTGTACATAGTGCTCATGTATGTGATAATGAGTGAATTAGGTGATTCAACTTGAACTTGTGGGTATTTGATTTTCTATTGTGTGATGTTTGTGTTTAGAACTTAATTCATAATCATGTTTTGATTCTATGCAAGTGATTGAAAATGTCTTGTGCGCGCGATTGTCGAGTTTGAACCATGCATGTTTTCCGGTTGATTTGGTGTTTTGAATGTTTTCTTGTGGATTTTGAAATTTACCTTTGATTGAGGGTAAACAAAGATGCAAGTTGGGGAGAGTTTGATAGGTGTCAAATATAGATTAGATTTTGTATCCATTTGAGACACTTTTAAGCTCTTTTCCACGCTTCTGGTAATGAAATAGCTTATTTAATAAGTGATTCTTGCATCAATGTACATATTTGGTAGTTTTAATGTGTTTGCTAGTTTTTCAGCATTTTTTGACAAAAGGGTGCAACGAAAGTCGGGAGAAAACTGAACAATCGAAGAAATTCATGTGTTAGAGAAAAGATGATCTTCTCCTGGCGAAGAAGAAGCGAAGGAAGGGATTCACCCAGCGAAGGAAAGGCAAAGCACCAGGCGAAAGAAAGTTGAAATTCCAGTAGCTACTGGAATTGGTTCGCTGGCGGATTCGCCAGGCAAAAGTGAAGCGAAAAGGATCGCCCGACGAAGCTTTGTCTCACCTGGCGAATGTATATATTTTCCTCAGCCTACTGGCACTATAGTTGTCACGTGGCTTATTTTAATGGTTTCTCCCGGCGAAGCTTATAGCTCGCCCGACGAATTTACCTGGACGGAAAGTGTATATTTTAGTACTTGTCGATATTTTGAAACAACTTCTTGCTTTTCATAGATTTTGTATAACCTAAAAAACACTTGTGTGGAGAAAAAAGTGATCTTCTTCATTTTTACCTAGAAATCAAAGCTTTTAAGCTTCAATCTTTGATCCTTTCAAGTATGACGCCCCAAATGCTTTGTTTGTTATTTGTTGATCAAGCTACCATGGTTATGGGTAGCTAAATCTCTCCTTGTGTCAGGATTAGAGGTAGATAATCCTCACTTTTGTATGTGTTTCTCTTGATATTTTGTATGTGAACAAGTTGATGATGAATATATGGGGGAAAACCTTGTTTTTATGGTTTATATTTGTGTTGGATCATTATTGAGAAATATTTTTCAATCTTGGCCTAGATTTTTCATCTTTTAACAAACAAAGTTTAGAGATAGTCTGGTGAGTTAATATTCACTAATATAAATCGTTTAATGTTATCATATTGATAGTTAGCTTGAGAGATCATCTAAGGATTAATATGATAAAACTCCCAATTTGTTTTAGTGGTGAAACATCTTGAGAGGATATGTGATTATATTGATTGTTAATAAGTTCACGTGCTTTATTAAGAAAATACGCAGAAAATGATTATCGAGCCCTAATCTTGACATGCTTTTAACAATCGTTTTAAAACCAAAACTCTTTTACCGTTGCTTATCACTTTTTATGCGATGGTTACGTTACGAAACAAAAACAAACATCTTTTATGTTCTATGTTTAAAAAAATTCCAACTGTAGAACGACAATAGTCTCAACCAATCCCTGTGGAAATGATAACAAAAACCCTCACTAATACTATTTCAACAGCAACGTAACCATTGTTCAAGATGACTTCGAATCATCTGATGTTCTTGTGGTTTCAAGCGGCGACTCAAGAAAAGAGTGGATTATGGATTCAGGTTGCACTTGGCACATAACTCCAAACAGTGAATTATTCAAGGAGCTATGTGATCAAGATGGTGGATCAGTGCTGCTGGGAAACCACAAAGCTTGAAGAATTGCAGGTATTTAATCTGAAAGATTCACGCTCCATGATGAGTCAATAAGGTTATTGACTGAAGTCAGGTATGTATCAGATTTGAAGATAAATTTGATTTCTCTTGGTGAATTCGACAAGAAGGGATATGTTTTTCAAGGAAAGAAAAGTATCCTAAGAGTCATGAAGGGGTCGAAGGAAGTCTTGAAAATCGTGAGGAAACAAGGCTTGTATACCCTTGAGGCTGAATTTGTAAGTTGTTCGACAAATGTTGCATCCACGAAACCATTGTTAAAAACAAAAATTTGGCACATGAGATTGGGTCATGTCAGCCGAATTGGGGAAACAAAATCTTCTTGGAGGAGACAAAGTCGAAAAGCTGAAATTTTGTGAACCCAGTGTACTTGGAAAATATTGCAGAGTGAAGTTCAGCGAAGGCAAACAAAGAACTCGAGGATCCATTTATTACATCCATGCTGATCTTTGGGGCCTGCAAGGTGTCCATCACATTAAGGAGCAAGGTATTTTCTATCCATAGTCGATGATTATTCCAGAAAGTTATGGGTCTTCATCTAGAAGACTAAGGATGATACTTTTGAGAATTTCAAAGGTTAGAAGACTCTGGGTGAAAATCAGACTAGTAGGAAGGTCAAGAGGTTAAGAACCGACATTGGCCTTGAATTTAGCAATGAGGCATTCGAGAGTTTTTTTGTTGCCTCAGGTATTGTAAGGCACAAAAATACTGCAGGTACTGCAAAACAAAATAGTTTGGCAGAAGGTTTAATCGAACTATTTTGGAAAGAGTTAGATGTATGTTGAATAGTGCTGGATTAAAGAAGGTGTTTTGGGCTAAGGCTGTTTCGACAACAACATATATGATAAATAGATGTCCTTCAACTATGTTGGATATGAAGACACCTGAAGAAGTTTGGTCGAGACATCCACCTAGTCTCGACAGACTGAGATATTTTGCTGTGTGGCCTATGCTCACATTAGGCAAGATAAGGTCGAACCTAGAGCTCTAAAATGCATGTTTATGGGATACCCTGAAGGAGTCAAAGCTTATAGGCTATGGTTCCTAGAGCCATGTCACAGGAGGTGTATCACCAGTAGAGATATAGTTTTCAATGAAGCTGATATGACCTTCAAGAAAACTGACGATGCTGATGAAGAGCTGGAACAGGGAGAGATTCTTGTTGAGGTGGAGCATGTTGATGCTGAATTGTGTATCCCAGATGAAGTTGAAGAAGAAACAGAAATTGTTGTCGAAGATGAGGAGACTGATAATGACTACTTTTTAGCAAAAGACAGGTTAAGGAGAGTCATCAAGCCACCTAAGAGACTTGGGTATGCAGATCTTATAGCTTATGCCTTAATCTCTGCAAGTGAGGTTCTCGACGAAGAACCTATAGACAATAAGGAATTTATGAGGAGTCGAAATAGGACTGATTGGCTAAAGGCCATGGATGATGAGATGAAATCTCTTCATGATAACAACACATGGGAACTGATCAAGAAACCTGCTGGAGCCACGTTAGTCAGCTGTAAATGGATTTTCAAAGTTAAGGAATAAATCGAAGGAGTGGCATCGAAGAGATACAAAGCAAGATTGGTCGCTAGGGGGTTTACTCAGAAAGAAGGTGTTGACTTCAATGATGTGTCCTCTCCTATTATGAAGCACATATCCATTCGAATGTTGCTTGCCATGGTGGCACAGTTCGACCTTGAACTAGAACAGATGAATGTGAAGACTGCGTTCTTTTATGGTGATTTAAATGAAATAATCCTAATGAGGCAACCTGAAGGGTGTGTCGAAAGGGGGAAGGAAGATTATGTGTCCAAACTGAAGAGATCTTTATATGGACTGAAACAATCTCCTCGATAGTGGATAGGAGATTCGACAAGATAATGACACGCATAAGTTTTATTAGAAGTTAGTTCGACCATTGTGTTTACTTCAGATTTCAACCTGGTAATTCATTTATTATGTTTATTTATGTGGATGACATTTTAATAGCAAGCAAGAATGTCGAAGATGTAATGAGGGTGAAGGTTGAACTCAATAAGGAGTTCGACATGAAGGATATGGGAGTTGCATCTAGGATTCTTGGGATTGACACCCGAAGAGATAGAAAGCAATCGAAATTATGCTTATATCAAGAGACATACCTATAGAAGATTCTCGAAAAAATATGGTATGTCGAATTCAAAGCCTATTGTGACTCTGACAAACTCTCAATTCAAGCTGAGTATAGATCAGTGTCCTGTTACTAATGTCAAAAGAGCTTATATGAATAGCATTCCATATGCTAATATAGTGGGTTCTTTGATGTATGATATAGTCTGTACTAGACCTGACATAACATATGCAGTAAGTCTTATAAGCAGGTACATGGCGAATCCTAAAAATGATCACTAGCAAGCATTAAAGAGGATTCTAAGGTACATAAATGGGTCTCTGAGAAGAGTCTTAATTTATGGTGGAGCCTTGGGTGAAGATAGTAAAGTAAGAATCGAAGGATATGTTGACTCTGATTATGCAGGTTGAATGCATTATGGAAAATCTATTTCTGGATATGTGTTCACTATGTTTTGCACAACAATCAGTTGGAAAGAAACTCTTCAGAAGGTTGTTGCCTTATCAACCACTGAAGCGGAATATATTCACCTAACTGAAGCTGTAAAGGAAGCATTGTGGCTTAAAGGTTTTGCAAAGGAGCTGAAACTTCAAGGTCGAGTTTTCACTGTTAAATGTGATAGTCAAATTGCAATACTCCTTTTGAAGAATTCAACCTATCATGAGCGAACCAAGCACATTGACGTGAGTCTGCATTTCGTCGGAGGGGTAATCGAGCGTGGTGAAGTCCAAGGGCTGAAGGTTTCGGAAGATAATAATGCTGCTGATATGATCACCAAGATGTTGTCCAGTTGCAAGTTTCTCCGTTGTATGCAGTTGATAAAGTTGCATGAAGAAAATTAGTTTTCTTCTTGATGTTAGAGTTAGATCCAAGGTGGAGATTTGTGAAATATTGGATCGAACTCTAGGTTAGCATGTCGTAGAAGTTTGCTCACATGATGTTGTCGAAGACCTACATGTTGTAGTCGAATTGTGTTCTAGTATGCAGTTGTCGAATTGGGTCTTGTGTTAAGGATCCAATTGTTTAATTTAGCTTGTACCCTAAGTTAGCTTGTAATGGGTAATAGTTTAAAATCCCATTAGTTTAGTATGTTTGGTTTTATTATAAATAGCATACTAGTCTCTCATCTTAAGTGTGGTGTGGAATATTCTAATTAGGGTGTGAGGGTTATTTGTTATTCTTGAGTACTTGTAATCTGATTTGAAGAGAAAGTAAAGAACAAAACAATCACCACAATACAACACCATCAGCAGTCAACTGAGTAGGTCCAGGCTTCTGGGTCAATTGCTGTCACGGATACACTGAGGGAGAGGAAGGCCAAGAAGAAGAAGAAGATGCTGAAGAAGAAAAAGAGAAAGGTGTCGAGGAAGACTTTTTACTATGACTCAGATGAGGGTAGTAAGGAGCGAGTCATAGATTAGGAAGATTCCTCAAGTGCTAGGGGATGTTGTTCTGATCTGAACAAAATTATGTAATGAAAAAATTATGTTTGATGTACTCTTTCCTTGTGGGCCTCTTAATAGAACTTTTTTATTATTGTTTTATATACTCTTTCCTTTATATACTATTTCCTCTTTACAAAAAAAATTGTACATAACCAACAAATACAACAACAACAATAACAACAATAATGAAGAATAAAAATAACAACATTAAAAATCTCTCTCACCATTAAGTTCATAAATAAATAAAAAATTGAAAGTTATTTAACCACAGTTTTACTATTCAACCGTTGTAAAATTTGAAAATTGCATCATGGTTTTTCTTTCCCAACCATGATCAAAAGTGATTTTTTAGTATATAAGCGAAAGTATCTATCGTTCAGTACCTAACAATTATTTCTCTCTAAAGAAAACCCTAACATATTTCACTCTTCTCTCTCATAACATAACCCTAACATCCATGTCACTATTTAAACATACCTCAACCTTCATATTCATCTTCACCAATCGCTACCTTGAGGCTTGAGGTTCGTTCATTAAACTTATGTTTCAATTTTATTTACGCTTCTTATTAAAATTGGGTTCTCATTTTTTCATTTGATGAATGTTCTCATTTTTTCAGATTCGTCTTCACCACCATAACAAAGCACATATTTTGGTTATCATACATATGATTTGTGTTGCTATGAAGAAAAAATACAAGAAGTATGAAGCTATTGTGTAATCTTCATTCACCTTGTACTTTTTCTTCATAGCATCATAAACTAGATGAACTTCATAATTTGTTCCAGTTCCACAATTAGTTTCAAAAAAGGTGTGTTCTTGAAACATTTTATTATGTCTTGTGTTGTTGTATGCTATTGTTCTATGTAGTTGTTGATTAATTTTCTCAGAACCTCATAATTTGTTGTTGTTTTTGTTTATTATATCTTGAGTTCTTGAGCCTTATATTTTTTTGTATATTGTTGTGTTGTTGATAAATGTTGTTGTATGTTGTATTTGATTAATGTTTTCAGAAGAAGAACGAGACATTGCTAAGTTACAAGAAAGAAGTTTCTTGTGACTTAACAATGTTTTGTTATTTAAATTCTTAGGCAGGTTGTACAGTAGATGAAGTTGAGTTTATTATTTGATATGTAGATTGTTTGTTTTACTAACCCTTCACTGAAAATACATTTCATTTAAATTAACATAGAAACTTATAATTTGAAAATGAAGTTGTATTTGAAAACCAACTTATATCAATCAATATTTTCCGAACTGCATTTGTCTCATCGTTCATCTCACGCTATTTAACTTATAGAATGTGGTTCAATGACCTGGTTCCTTCGTTACATCCATATCTTCTCTTATAGTTTAATTGGAATAACAATAATTTATTGATATTATTCAAAATAAACTAGAATAGAAGGAATCGATGTCATGAAGGGCTTAGACCATTGAACCACATTCTATAAGTTAAAAAGCGGGAAATGAATAATGAGATGCATGCAATTTGGAAAACAGACGTTTGTTTAAGTTGGTTTTCAAAAATAGTTTATTTTTCAGATTATATACTTCTTCATCAATTTGAATGGTTGTATGTTGCTGTGAGGTTTATTGAAACACAAGCAATCTATATATTTTATAATAAACTCTGGGCACTTTCAACAATGGTTAGTTATTTTATTCGTAATGAAATATCATTTACCTAAATGTATATACCACAACGATTGATACAAGTAACCGTTGTAATAGCTAGCGTGCGTCCTGCCTTACTATCACGGTCTTGCGACAGTGGTGAAAAACACAAGCATACAATCACTCCTTACCTCACAACGGTTGGTCAGACGTTGTGGTATCCCCTTTTAAACCAATGTGGCATGGCTTTTCCGTAGTAATGTCTGGTCTCGATGTCACACGATTTGCGTCGCCTCCTTTTTAATAAAAGAGGGAGAATGTGCTACAATATGCTTAGGCAGGGGGATATTCTCCACCTCCAAAGTAGATCAAGGCAAACTTTCTCATAAGTGCTGAAGAAAGTTTTGACCCGACCTTTTTTATGACAAGATTGCTTGTCGATTCCTTTCTCCATTTGCAACTTATCCCCCTTTGTACCATTCTATGATTTGTGATTTGGTTCTGGAAGTAGATTCAAAATATAACCAGTTTAAGATTTATGAAGATAGTAAAAAAGAAAGTGAAATGTAACCATGATCTTTGTCGTTCTCGTAGGGGAAAGAAAAGGATGTTGTGAAACATCAATCAATCGAGAAGTATCTTAGAAATTAATCCAATTCTTGGACGAAGAAAGGAATTGGAGGTTCTGATGGCAATCAATATTAAAGAGAATAAAATTATATAGGTGTTATCGAAAGTGACTTATTTAATAGGGGTGAACAGATCCCAAAAAAATTTATTTATTAAAAATTTTTTCATTTTAAAAATCAATAAATAGTTATATTTTTTATTTAAAAATCAATAAATAGTTGTATTTTTTATTTAAGGAAAAAATTAGAGATATTTGAACAAAAAATATATGGTGTATGAGTGTGACTTTGAAGCAAATAATTTTTACTTCTAAAAAAATTAATAAATATATGTGAAGAGTTATTGTCACCTATTTTCTTGATGATAGTTGATACGTTTAACAAAAAAAAAAAAAGACAAGGAAAACTATACACTTGCAGTAATCCTGTTGTCACTTTTCCAGATATTAAATAAATTGATGAGTTAAACTATATGCCTCTATCTTTTTAAATCTTCTTTCTCTACTTTATGGGTATTTATATTATATTTATATTTCAATTTAGTATAGTGGGTAGTCGTGTAGTATAAGAGTTAAATTATTATCATATGTGAATTAAATTAAATAGAAAACAAAAAGAAAAAGATATGCACCTAGTGTGAACCAATCACCATCATATATTCTATTAAATAACACTACTTTTAATTAGTTGTGTGATATGGCTGATGATAAATTTTTATCAATGTCAATGTTAAATTATTTTACATTGTCAATGTACTAACTTTAATCTAATTAAATTATTATTTAATACATAAATAAAAAAATACGTTTTAATTCTCAAAGTAGTTACCAATGAGTACTATATAAAGAAGTTGAACATTGTTATGCATATTCCAAGAACAAAAGAAAATAGAATTGTAAGAAAATCTTCAAAGAAAAATGGCAAAGCTCATTTGTCAATCTCTTCTTTTGGGGCTTTTTTGCACTGCGTTGGCCATGGCTTCAGGTAAGAAAATTAACAAAAACAATTTTGCTCTTAATGGAAAATATTTTAGTTTTCATTTTTCATTGTTAAGATGTAAATATATAGTGTAAAAAAAGAGTATTTTAATTTTTGGAAGCAGGAGCAACACCGGATTTCATCGGTCCAGTTGAATGCCTTGCGGTTTGCAATAATGCTTGTATGCTAACGTGCAAGATTAATGGATTTTCTACTGGAGCTTGTGTTGGAAAGTTATGTTGTTGTGGAATGTAGAATTATGTAATCAAGAGCAATGGAGCATTCGATCAGTCTCAAATAAATAGCATGTATGAGAAGCTAAAATATATAAGCGATTATACAATAATAAATTGGGAGTAAGAGTTGTTTCCACTTGAATATTATGTATTGTACTAGTAGTGAATAAGAGTTAATTGTATGTCTAAAAAGTGAAATATCAATAAAGTGGTGAACATATATGAGAGTTATTTTTTTATAAGTAAAAATTCAATAAAAGGCGATTAAGGGAATCTCCTACCTCAATGAATACAAAAGCAACTCCAAGAGGCCCAAAGCTTATCAAAGAAAAATCTCTAGAAGGCACAATCTAGACACCCCACCCTTACATAAATGAGAGTTTGTATTCATATTAGACCAAGTACTCCCTCCAATTCTTTTTTATAAAAGACACTTCAATTTTTTAAATTAATTAAATAATTAATATACTTAGTGTGTATCATAGATCAGATGTATTAATTATTTAATAAATCTAAAAATATAACTTTAATGTGAATTAAATAAAGTTGTCTTCTATGAAAGAATTCAATATAGAGAAAAGTGTGTTTAATAGCAATAATTTAAATTAAAAAAAAAACTACTAAATATTGGTGTCAAAATTAGGGATGGCCAAACAGATTGTTCGTCCCGACTCGCCCCGTCACGTGTTAAGTACGCCAAAAAAGGGGTGGGGCAGACAACCCCACCAAGTAAAATTGGGCCTAAAAATCTAGTCCGTCACCTTGGCGGGCGACGCTCTTACCCACCTATTTATTTATTTATTTTTTCAATTTTTAAATACATTAATAGTTTTCTTTTTACATTTAAATTTGATTTTTTAGAACAATTTTTTATAATTAGAATATTCTTGAATTAGACTTGAACAAGATTTGTTTTATGAAATTGTCGACTAAGGAAAACTCTTGAATTAGGCTTGGATATGGTTTGTTTTATCAAATTTGGATTTTTTTAATATGTGATTACATGTTATTTATCTTAATTATACTTATAATATTTGTTTATCTATAGTAACCAATTAGTTGGATTTGTCATTGTCAACTAGCTCTCGAGTAGGATACTCTCGATTAGGATACATGATGATTGTTAATTTCTACGCAGAATTAACAAAGTGGCCACTCACAAAACTATATTTACAATATTGAGTCAACACATCATTACTGTAACACATCATTGAATAAGCTTTTTATTTTGTCTCTACTAGTTTCATTATTGAGTATTTTAAATGCATCATCAAATATCTTATACTTTATGAATAGCATAAATTATCACTACTAAAAATTTCTCCTATATTTACAATATTGAGTCAACACATCATTACTGTAACACATCATTGAGTAAGCTTTTTATTTTGTCTCTACTAGTTTCATTATTGAGTATTTTAAATGCATCATCAAATATCTTATACTTTATGGATAGCATAAATTATCACTAGTAAAAATTTCTCGTTTAGTAATCGAAAAAACTAAAAAATCGGTCACTATATAGTTTAGCGACCAATAAGGCTATAATAAAACAAAATATGTGGTTAGGTAGGATTGAACTCAAGTATTTTGAATTTTAAATCAAGCACACGCATTACTGCTAGGACACATGAACATTATTGTTAATTATATATGGGCGGCCATATATAATATGAAGAAAATTGATATTTCAAATATTATTGACAATTATTTTCATTAAAATCACATTTTTTAGTAAAATTAAAAGAATTATGCTATAATTTTTTATATATAAATATATATTCTATTTTTTTAAAATAATAAAATATAAAATTTAAATAAAAAATAAAAGTTAGAAAGAAAAAATATTCAAAAAAGAAAGTAGAAAATTTAAAGTGATTAAATTAATAAAGAAAACATATATTAGTGACTGAAATTTTGGTATATATATATATATATATATATATATATATATATATATATATATATATATATATATATATATATATATATATATATATTTTAGAGACTATGTATTTTGTTTAAAAAATTTCAGTCACTAATTTGGTTATAATTTTAATTAGTGATCGATTTTAGGACTCTTAAAATTTTACTAACATAATGTAAAATTCGGTCTTTGGAGTGGCCAAATTTTTTGTCACACGGTTAGAAATACATGTATTACCTGCGGATTTTGTTGCGGAAACTAAGTCGCATATACATTTTAGCTGCAAATTTATATTGTGAAACAATGTCTCCCGCGAAATATAAGGTAGTAGCAAATTTCACTAGAATTCCTGAGGCTTTACCTGTGATTTTTTATTTTAAAATTATATATCAATTTTCCTGCAGATTTTACTTCTATTTCTTTCGCACGAAAGAGTTATCCATTGAAATCTTGAATTCGTCTGAAAATTTTATAGGAATTGCTGCAAATTTTACTACAGGATTTGCTGTGAACTTTACTGCTAGTTTTGTTGCGCAATTTTTAGTACTAATTTTTTTAAAAATGATTTTTATTTGTATTATTCATAAATAAAATTATAAAATATAATTGACATATTGATTCAAAAGATGTATTTTTGATTTTTTTTTTTAATTTTATGGTTTAGTCCCACGCTTTCTAAAGATTTGCTAGTATGCAGCTTATAAATTGATTTTGCGCGGTTGATTTAGGAAAAAGTTCAATTTCTAAGATATCTAAGGAAAACATGTTGACAACTCATTATCTGGAGTTATTTTCCGTCTGATCACTTCTGTTCAAGCAGTGATACACTTAATGAGAAATTTACCTTTAAATCTGAATGCTTTCCCTGTATTACCAATTTATTCTCAACTGTTGTATGTAACACCCTTTTCTACCCCATGGATAATCACGGCAAAATATACAATTTATCAGAGTAAACATCAGAACAACCTCAAAGGGTGCACATTTCCCAAAATTCACATAACACATTTTTGCTCCGTAAACAATGGGTTTTCATCAAAATAACTCAAAAAGCCTTCATATGGCAGCGGAACTCAATAATTCAAAATAAAAAGGTTTTCAATAAAAGCCATCAAAATAGGCAGCAGATCCACCATAACCACAAACACTCAAAATAAAACCATATCATCAAATAACAACAAAATAACGAAATCAACATGGTTCGACTCGACGACCCAACCCGATGTTACACAATCAGAACAAGACCCTCTACATCGACCAAAAGCAAATAAACTTCAAAAGTCCTCGAAGGCATCCACAGCCAAACCTGATCACCTACACGTTACCCACGTGGAGGCAACATTCAAACAGGCATGGTGAGTAATCACAATTCATTATAATCAATATAAAAATACGATATACATAAAATGGCGTCATCATCATATACAACATCTTCAGGGTCATCACAAGGAAAACATCAAAATCACATCATCATAAATCAAATCAATGCCAATTAAATGTAATGCACAACAAGACTCGTGCATGTGGTACCAATCGTCATAATCGATGGACACTAGGCCATCACCCCTACAAAGATCCCCGTCAATAGGATTGGTTCCACACAAGAACTGGAGCACATCATAATTACCTCATATCCGCACAATGGGAATGAATTATCGACGCAGAGTATGCATATGAATGTATGATACACAACGTCAATAATCATCATCATGAAATAAACATCATTATGTGCATCATCATTCATCAATTCTCATACAAATCATGTCATCATATTTTCGTCAAATAATCACCAAATCATCATCTCATAATCATCAGTAACATCATGGTAAATCATCATAAAAACCAGAAACACCAAAAACTTCATCTGTCATCCTCGCTACTACATTTGTTGTGCTAGCCCATTCGCTGGGCGATTCACTTTGCGAAGTAAGAGTCCGTTCCAATCCCAGTCGAGTATCCCAAAAACATAATCATCGCGCATTCGCTGCGCTACTCGCTTTGCGAGTCTTGGCGAATGTTCGCCGTGCAAAGGATTGGTTCGCTTTGTGAACCTGCGATTACAGCAAACCGCTGTTATGCACCAGTTGCACTCGTCCCCAATTAACCCAAAAACATCCCTACAACATTCCTAATGCATCACGGAAATTACAGGCACAAAACCTACGTCTATTAGGTCAATTCGGGACACTACAGGAAACCTCAAATCCCTATACCTTCACAAACTCTCAAGCTTACCATAAACCCCATATCACAAGGTCGAAACAACATCGACAAGGAAATCGGCCCCAAGGTCTATTTTACCGATTCCATTCAACATTATTAATCGATTCACAAAATACCCCAAAATCATCAATTCATCATAAAAGCCCATAAAACTTCATAAATCCCAAAATCCACTTCAAATACATCGAATTCCTATATTGAAAACAATGAAAGGCAATACTCCCCATACCTTAGATTGTCGATTCGAAGCTTTTCTCGATTGAGCCTTTGAAAACCTTCACGAATCCTCGCCTTTTCCTTTTTCCTCAGAGCTCTCCCTTCTTTCCTTCTTTTCACGTTCTAACCAAAATGAACCCTATTCTCAAATTCTCCTTTATATACAACCTAACCCTTGGGCCTCAAAATTGGGCTTTCTCCATAATGTCCTCCCTAGTCCTCCTCAAAAGTCCATCTTACCCTTAATTCCTCTAATATTATTTAAAATAAATAATAATACATTATATCCCATAATATATACTATTATTTAATTAAATAACTAAAACTTCACAAAATCACCGACATCAACACAAAACACCAAAATTCACAAAATTCATGAATATAATATTTAAATAAATGAAATAAACATTCTTACGAAATTCAGGGTGTTACAACTCTCCCCCACTTAAAGAATTTTCGCCCTCGAAAATTACCTCAAGGAAATAGAGTCAGATGCGACTCCCTCATCTGATTTTCACGTTCCCAAGTCCAACTCTCGCCAGCTGGTCCACCCCACAACACCTTCACCAGAGTTATGTCTTTACCCCTCAAATGCTTCATTTCTCGACCATCGACACGCACAGGCAATATTTCTACCGCCAGATTATCCCGTACTAGCACATTCCAAATATGAATCACAAATGACGGATCCGGAATGTACTTCCTCATCTGAGACACATGGAACACGTCATGCAAATTCGCTAGTGTCAGCGGTAAAGCAATTCGATAGGCTACCTCCCATATCCTCTGCAGAATTTGATATGGACCAACAAAACATGGAGTGAGCTTTCTAGACTTCAAAGAGCGACCCACACCAGTCACTGGCGTCACCCTCAAAAACACGTAATCTCCCTCTTGGAATTCAAGTGTCTTTCTTCTCTTATCATGGTAGCTCTTCTGACGACTCTGCGAAGCTTTCATTCTTTCTTCTATCATCTTAATCTTCTCAGTCGTCTCTTGCACAATCTCAGGTCCTAGTACAGCACTTTTGCCTAATTCATACCAACACAAAGGAGTCCTACACCTCCTCCCATACAAAGCGCATAGGGCGTCATCCCAATACTAGCATGAAAACTATCATTGTACGTGAATTCAATCAACGGTAAATGGCTATCCCAAGATCCTCCATGATCCAACACACACGCCCTCAACAAATCCTCTAAAGATTGGATAGTCCTTTCTGTCTGACCGTCCATCTGCGAATGGTAGGAAAAACTCATCCTCAACTTAGTACCCAAGGCATCTTGTAAAATCTTCAAGAACCTCGATGTAAATCTCGGATCTCTATCCGACACAATACTCAAAGGTATCCCATGCAACTTCATAATCTCCTCAATGTACATCTCGGCTAACTTCTGCATAGAATGATTAATCAGTAAGAAATGAGCCGACTTAGTTAATCTATCCACGATCACCCAAATTGAATCATTTCCTTTAGCAGTTCTCGGCAATCCTGACACAAAATCCATTGAAATACTATCCCACTTCCATTCTAGAATACTCAACGGCTGCATCATACCTGAAGGCTTTTGATGCTCAATCTTTATCTTCTGGCATGTCAAGCACGCATGAACGAACTCTGCAATATCCTTTTTCATACCCGGCCACCAAAACAACTTCTTCAAATCCGGGTACATCTTCGTAGCTCCCAGATGAATACTCAGTCTACTTCGATGTCCTTCTTCTAAAATACTCTTCTTAATTTCTGGAACATCTGGAACACACACTCTATCTCGAAACCTCATCACACCACTTTCATCAATCCGAAAGTCACCTCTGTTATCTTGGTTAATCAAAGTCAATTGGTCAACCAACTTTAAATCAGATTGTTGTCCAACTCTGATCTCTTCCATAATGCCACTAGTCAACTTCAACATTCCCAACTTTACACTGTCAGAGGTCTCTTCATATACCAAACTAAAATCTCAGAATTGCTTAATTAATTCCAACTCTTTCACCATAAGCATCGACATATGCAATGACTTTCTGCTCAATGCATCGGCCACCACATTTTCTTTGCCCGAATGGTAACTCAAATCAAAATCAAAATCCTTCAACAGCTCTAACCACCCCTCTGCCTCATATTCAATTCCTTCTGATCGAATAAGTACTTCAGACTTTTATGATCACTGAACACTTCAAATTTAGAGCCAAATAGATAATGTTTCCAAATCTTCAGCACAAACACCATAGCGGCCAACTCTAAGTCATGTGTAGGATAATTCCTCTCATGAACTCGCAATTGTCTCAAAGCATAGGCAACCACTTGTCCATTCTGCATCTAAACTCCACCAAGACCCATCTTCGACGCATCACAATACACCACAAAGGATTTACTCAGATTAGGCAAAATCAAAACTGGATCGGTCGTCAACCTTTTCTTCAATTCCATAAAACTATCTTCACAAGCTACATCCCACACAAAAGCTTGACCCTTTCGAGTCAACTGAGTCAAAGGTAATGCCAACTTAGAAAAGCCTTCAATAAACTTGCGATAATAACCCGCCAATCCCAGAAAACTTCGTATCTCAGTAGCAGACTTCGGAGTCTCCCACTGTAACAAAGCATTAATCTTAGAAGGATCAACAATAATCCCACCGCTTGAAATCACATGGCCAAGAAAACTCACTTCCTTCAACCAGAACTCACACTTCGACAACTTTGCATACAACTTCTTAACTTTCAGTACTTACAACACAGTTCTCAAATGCTCTGCATGTTCTTCTTCAGATATAGAATATATCAAGATATCATTGATAAACACCACCACAAACTTATCCAGATACTCATGAAAGATCCGAGTCATGTACTCCATGAACACACCAGGTGCAGTGTATTCATAGTGTCTATACCTTGTCCTGAAAGTTGTCTTCAGAATATCGTCAAGCTTAACTCGAATCTGATGATAACCCAACCTCAAATCAATCTTGCTAAACACACAAGCACCTATTACCCGATCCATCAAATTGTCGATTCTCGGAAGTGGATACTTATTCTTGATGGTCATTTTATTCAACTGCCGATAATCAACACACAGCCCCATGCTACCATCCTTCTTCTTCACAAATAGCACGTGGGCACCCCACAGAGAAACACTTGGTCGAACAAACCTCTTCTCGAGCAACTCTTCCAACTGTTTCTTCAATTCACTTAACTCAGAAGCTGACATCCGATAAGGAGCCATCGACACTAGACTCGTACCTGGTATTAAGTCCACTGCAAACTCTACTTCACGCTCTGGAGGAAAATCACTGATGTCGTCTGGAAACACATCTGGAAATTCGCAGACAACAGGAAACTCCACACTCGCAGCTTCACGATCAATTTGCAACGATGCAAACAATGCAAACACCAAGGCTTCGTCTTCCATGAGTTCGTCAACTTGTTTAGCAGACAAGATCATCAACTCCCCCGTATCATCAAACTCGGGAAACTCTACACTCTTGTTATAATAGTTGATATGAACATGATTGAACTCCAACCTGTTCATTCCAAAGATTACATCGATGTGGTGCAAGGGTAGGCACACCAAATCCCCCACAAAGTTTTTCTCAAAAATCATCACAGGACATCTCAAACACACAAAGGTAGTAGTAACAGAACCATTAGCTGGAGTTTCTATTACCATATTACCATTCATATCAGATAACTTCAAACCCAATCTATTAGCACATTCAAGAGACATAAAAGAATGAGTAGCACCAGTATCAATAATAGCAACCAACTCGTTATTATTAATAAAATAAGTACCTCAAATCAGGTTGTCCTTCTCTGGCACTTCTGCGCCACTCAAAGTAAACACTCTGCCACTGGTCTGAGCAGCAGTCGCAGTCTTCTTCAGCTTCTGACATTGAGTACTGATATGAACTTTCTCACCACAATTGAAACAGGTCGGACCCTCATCCTTGAAATCAGTAGCTCTATGACCCTTCTTGGCACATTTGTAGCACCTCAACACATTATTGGTACACACATCAGTACGGTGACCTTGGTCACCACACTTATGACACTTTCCAGAAGTGGGAGCTGCTCCCCCACTTGTCTTTTTCCCATCTGAAGCCGTCTGCTTCCCTTTGTTAGCTGAAGTCGTATAAGGCTTCCCCCTATACTGCTCTTTCTTCTCACTCAATTGCTTATAGTGAGCAGATCGATCTCGGCTGTCCTCATCGTAGATTCTACTCTTATCAACCAACTCAGCATACCTGCGGATCTTTTGATACCCAACACCCTGCTTAATCTCTGGTCTCAGCCCATCCTCGAACTTGAGACACTTAGACATCTCAGCATCAACACGATTGTAGTGCGGGCAGAACTTCACCAAAGCCTCGAACTTTGCAGCATACTCTGCCACAGTCATGTCTCCTTGCTTCAGCTCAAGGAATTCCATTTCTCTCTTGCCACGAGCATCCTCTGGAAAATACTTTCCCAGAAACTCCTGGTTAAACACAACCCAAGTTATCACAGTGCCAACATCTGCGAGTCTCTGACAGGTGTTATCCCACCAATCCTCAGCTTCTTCTTCCAGCATATGCGTTCCAAACTGAACTTGCTGCTCATCAGTACACCCCATCACCCGGAAGATCTTCTCGATCGCCTTCAGCCACTAGTGTGCACTTGCAGGATCATGCGTACCCATAAAAGTCAGTGGATTGTTTCTCTGAAACTTTCCCAAAGCACGAAACTCATCTGGAGCTCCACCATTCGGATTCAGCTGCGCCACCACATTAGCAACTGATTCCAACGCATCAGCAATTCCACGATCATTTCTTCCAGCCATCCTGCACACCACCAACAAGGTTAGAAGAACTAAAACATCGACAGTGTACATGCACTCGTCGACTAACAGGTGACTGACATCACGTAAAAACCTGGCTGGACGGACCGACCTGCTCTGATACCACTAATGTAGCACCCTTTTCTACCCCACAGATAATCACGGAAAAATATACAATTTATCAGAGTAAAAATCAGAACCACGTCAAAGGGTGCACATTTCTCAAAATTCACATAACACATTTTTGCTCCGTAAACAACGGGTTTTCATCAAAATAACTCAAAAAGCCTTCATATGGCAGTGGAACTCAATAATTCAAAATAAAAATGTTTTCAATAAAAGCCATCAAAATAGGCAGTAGATCCACCATAACCACAAACACTCAAAATAAAACCATATCATCAAATAACAACAAAATAACGAAATCAACATGGTTCGACTCGACGACCCAACCCAATGTTACACTATCAGAGTAAGACCCTCTACATCGACTAAAAGCAAATAAACTTCAAAAGTCCTCGAAGGCATTCACAGCTAAACCTGATCACGTGCACGTTACCCACGTGGAGGCAATATTCAAACAGGCAGGGTGGGTAATCACAATTCATTATAATCAATTTAAAAATAAGATATACATAAAATGGCGTCATCATCATATACAACATCTTCAGGGTCATTACAAGGAAAACATCAAAATCACATCATCATAAATCAAATTAATGCCAATTAAATGTAATGCACAACAAGACTCATGCATGTGGTACCAATCATCATAATCGATGGACACTAGGCCATCACCCCTCCAAAGATCCCCGTCAATAGGATTGGTTCCACATAAGAACCGGAGCACGTCATAATTACCTCATATCCGCACAATGGGAATGAAGTATCGTCATAGAGTATGCATATGAATGTATGATACACAACGTCAATAATCATCATCATCAAATAAACATCATTATGTGCAACATCATTCATCAATTCTCATACAAATCATGTCATCATATATTCGTCAAATAGTCACCAAATCATCATCTCATAATCATCAGTAACATGATGGTAAATCATCATAAAAATCACAGCATCAAAACATCAAAACATCACAGAAACATAAATAGAGTTTCACGAACAGCAGACGTTCGCTGCACAGTTCGTTGTGCGAACATGCTCGCTAGGACGTTCCCTTTGTGAACTCCAGCGAGTCCCCTAATTCCCACACAGAAACATCAGAACCTTCACCTGTCATCCTCGCTACTACATTCGCTGTGCGAACCCATTCGCTGGCCTATTGCTTTGCGAACTAAGAGTCCGTTCCAATCCCAGTCCAGTATCCCAAAAACACAATCATCGCGCATTCGGTGCGCTACTCGCTTTGCGAGTCTTGGCGAATGTTCGCCGTGCGAAGGATTGGTTCGCTTTCCGAACCTGCGATTACTCCAAATCGCCGCTACGCACCAGTAGCACCACAGCTGTAAAAGTCCCTACAATTTCGTCCCCAATTAACCCAAAAACATCCCTACAACATTCCTAATGCATCACGGAATTTACAGGCACAAAACCTACGTCTATTAGGTCGATTCGGGACTCTACAGGAAACCTCAAATCCTTAAACCTTCAGAAACTCTCAAGCTTCCCATAAACCCCATAAATCCCTTTCACCATAAGGTCGAAACAATATCGACAAGGAAATCAGCCCCATGGTCTATTTTACCGATTCCATTCAACATTATTAATCGATTCACAAAATATCCCAAAATCATCAATTCATCACAAAAACCCATAAACCTTCATAAATATCAAAATCCACTTCAAATACATCGAATTCCTATATTGAAAACAATGAAAGGCAATACTCCCCATACCTTAGATTGTCGATTCGAAGCTTTTCTCGATTGAGCCTTTGGAAACCTTCACGAATCCTCGCCTTTTTCTTTTTCCTCAGAGCTCTCCCTTCTTTCCTTCTTTTCACGTTCTAACCAAAATGAACCCTACTCTCAAATTCTCCTTTATATACAACCTAACCCTTGGGCCTCAAAATTGGGCTTTCTCCATAATACCCTCACTAATCCTCCTTAACAGTCCATCTTACCTTTAATTCCTCTAATATTATTTAAAATAAATAATAATACATTATATCCCATAATATATACTATTATTTAATTAAATAACCAGAACTTCACAAAATCACCGACATCAACACAAAACACCAAAATTCACAGAAATTCACGAATATAATATTTTAATAAATTAAATAAATATTTTTACGAAATTCGGGGTGTTACATTATACATGTAAAAGTAGAATAGATGAATTTTTTAAATTTATATATAAGAATGATTCTAGTGTAGGGGAATGCAGTTTAAACATTAGAATTTTGTTAATTGCGCTAACTCTTTTTCAGTTGATGGATTTCTCCTTTTTTAATCACCTCTGTTGAAGTAGTGATGCACTTCATGAGTAATAAAATCTTAGAATTTTTTTAATTAGAGCCTTAGCATTTCTCACTGCAATATACTTAAAAAGTTATCAAATGCCTTCTATTAATGGCAATGATTCCAGTACCTTGTCAATAGAGCTTGAATTTTTCTTTAATGCGCTGACATAGTTCAATTTAATTGTGTAATGTAAATATGTAACATTGTCCTATGGCTGAATGGTGTAACTGGTTGTTCACGATTTAATAATTAAAAGGTAAATATATCAGAAAGAAATCTAAAGAAGGATCCAGTTGTTCTATGGCTGAATGGTGTACCTGGTTGTTCAAGTTTTAATGACTTTGTTTATGAACATAGTATAGTATAGTACTACTCTTAATATTTATGTTACTGTCATGTAAATTTATTAATTTTTCGATTACATGGCACATATAATATTTTGCTTTGGTAGCTCATGATGTTTGCCATATTTCATTAGTTGGGTTTCCTTTTGCATGGAAATTTGGCTAGTTTTTGTGTGTTTTGAGATGTTTTTTTATTCAAATGAGATGAAGTTTATTGTTATGTCAGGAAAATTTTAATTCATTGTTATATTTTTTATATTTTTTAGGATGAATTTGAATGGAAAAAGTTGGAGATTTCTTCTCAAAGTCTAAAAACTGATAGTAAACTTACTGTTGAAATGTCGTCTGATTTGGATATATGGATGGAGTCGTTTGGAATGAAGAAAGGGAAGGTATTTGGTCTTGGAATCGTTTCCAAGACTTTGGTTCCATTATAAACCCAACCAAGTCTTTAGAGTAACTCTCAAGAGGCTGATGATTTGAGAAGTCAAGTCTATTCTCTCAATGCATCATTACAAAGACAAGAACAAGAGAAGTTGGAGATGAAGCAACAATTGCAACGACAAGAAAAAGAGAAGATTGAAACGAACAATAAACTTTCATTGTTAACAAATCATTTAGGATTTGGTGCATCTTCTTCACATCCACCCCAGCCAATAATGAAATTGATCACCCGAATGAAGATGGTGTTGATGAATCAGATGAAGACATTAATGAACATATTAGTGGTGAATTTTGATTTGGATTGTTTTTTCTTGTTAATTTTTCTGAAATTTGAATTATTTTTTCTTATTAACTTGGTTGGATAAGTGATAATTAGTAGCTTGGTTGTGTCATTTTTAGTAATGTAACTCTAGAAGTACTTCCTATTGCCTTTATAGTAATATTTAACAACTTGGTTGCTTTAAAAATTTGAACGTGGATAGTTTTGAATTGTCTTATTCAAATTAGATTTTTATTTTTATATTATTGTTACTTTGATATTTAACATTAATTGTAATGTTTTAAAAAAGAATTAAACACAATTAATAATTTGAGAAAGAAATTACCTATGGATTTACCTGCGGGTTTTTAATTTGCTGCAACTTTTCCTGCCAAAAAATCAATTATATGTGGTCTAATCTACGTATTTACCTGGGATTTGAGGTTTTTCATGCAGATATTTTCTGCGGATTTACCTGTGATTCTTTCCTGCGGTTTTACCTGCTAAAATAAGTACCCTCGAAGGTTTTAGCTAGGAACACAGAACGGCAGAAAAAATTGCAGGTAACACGTTTTACTAAGGAAATTTTGTGAAAATTCGTAGGAAAATAAAGTATTTCTAGTCGCGTCACTAATTCGGTCAATAAATGCATGTTTTGAATGATTTCTTTTGACGTGACAAACTTAAATTATCAACCTAACTATATTATTGCATTGATGCTACATGCATTTTAGGTGAGTGAGAGGTTAAAATTAGGGGTGGTAAAACGAGCTGTGGCCCGCGGACCGTCCCAACAGGTTTGCAGGGCAGGCTGTTGCGGGTGTGCGGGTGCGTAGGGTAGACTGCGGCAGATGGGCGGGTCCAAAATTCTAACTTAATACGACATTTCTTGGCAGGTGCACGAGCCGGCCTGGCGGGCCACTTCACATGTTTTGCCACCCCTACTCTAAATATAATTATTTTTTCTTTTATTGACTTTTTATTTTTTTATAATATTTCATAATAGAAAAGTAAAAACCAAAAAAAGAACCACAAAAATTTCATCGAGAATTCGCCAAGAGAACATCAAAATTGTATGATTGGTAAAGATGTATGTTAGTATTGATGAAAAGGCATGTAATAGTGATCAAACTTTCTAAATATTATAGGAGAAACTACTTAGAGATGCTCATGGACGATTAATTTTCATAACCAATCCATAACCATAAATAATCCATATGTCATAATCGGTTATTAAAACCAATTGTCATAATCGGTTTTCATTTTTGTAAAATGGTTATAAACCGGTTATATCCATAACCAATTTTATAATTATTTTTGATTTAATTTTATTTTAAAATCATTTTTTTGCAACAATTTTTTAAAAAAAGATATTTATGTTCAAAAATAAAAAATAGTTTTTTTTTAAATTTTTGGAAAAAATATATTTTTTAATTATAAAAAAAATACATTTTTAGTTTTTTGAAAAACAAAAATATTTTTAGAAAAAAAATTTTCGAAAAAAATAAAACAAAAAAATTTTATTTTGAAAAAAAAATTTTTGGAATTTTTAAAAAAAAAATTATAGTTTTTTTGAAAAAATTTTCAAAGATTTTTTTTTTTATAAAAAAATTGACTAATTTGGTTTTTATTTTGGATATGGATGTCCAAATTATGGATTTGGTTAAAACTATATTAAAAATATAACTAAAATATGAATTTGGTTAAAATCATACTAATAATTAACCGGTTTTTAATAACCGGATTTGAATATGGATATGGATTATTTAAATAATCGGTTTTTTTGAGCACCCCTAAAGCTACTTTGTAGTCAATTCATTAGATAATTTTTATAAAATATAAAAGAATTATTTCTTTAATTAATATTGTGTTATTCATAATTGAATTAAATGTAAATTTAAAGAAAGTTCTTGAATATCAATTTTGATGGCATATTTAAAGATAATTAATGACATGAAGTCATGTTTGTTGTCGAATATGTTAACATGATGAATTGAAAAAAAATTATTTGAAATTAGCTTAATATTAATCATTTGTACATTCTATAATGTGAATATTGTTACCATGTATCTTTGAGTTAAATGAAAAATACTTTACACGTTATATTCTGTTAAATTTAAGATATCTCACATTCAGAGAAAAATGTATGTACAAATAGATTAGTCAATACAATTTATTTCTTGTTCATTATGACATTTGAAGGACTCACTTCCAATTTTGTTTTTTATTTATTTATTTTTTTTTAGAGAAAGGTTAAACATGTCTAACTTTTATTTTCGTTTGTTGTTTGATGAGTTAGGTTTTATGATTTTCGTCCTTTATGGTTTTCCTTTTTATTTAAAAATTTTTCTTTAATAAAAAAAGAATTGTTTATTTTTATATTGTTTCATTGGATCAAATATTTACTTTTAAGTGGTGCATATTAATTTAAGGATTTTATAAAGAGATAAATTAATAGTAGAAAGAGGTTGAATTGTAGTTTTAGGAAGTTCTTTTTGAAAAAAATAATTTAAAAACGCTATTTTAAAATTCAAGTGTAAACACTTAAAGTATATAAAATAAAATTTTGAAATTATTTTATGTATTTTATATAACAAGAAGTAAGTAATAGTATAAGAATAACATAGAATTCACTTTAAGTTACCTTAGATCTAAATTCATTGCTTTCGACTTCAGTCTATTTTTTGTCTTATGGCTTTTTCTTGAGCTTTCTTACAATGAACTCTTTATTTTTTTGCATTTACTTGTTTGATGGGCGTGCTTTTTAATCCTTTTATTATATCTCTATTCGACAAAATGTACCCCCATTTCCATGATAACGCTAAAAAAAATTTCCCACCAACAACAACTACAGAGCTAAGCTATACAAATGATCCATACACAAGTCAAAGTAGTTCATGTTGGAATGCGAAATATCTCGTATGATCGCCCACTTCCAAACCAAATATTTAACGAATCAAACTATATTATCCAACTCACACTTTAAATTGTTGAAGATAATGTCGTTCAGCGATTTCTACAATCCCCAAACTTACCGCCCACCAAATAATATACTTTAAATTGTTCAAGATAATGTTGTTCCGTGATTTCCACTAATCATACTCTGAATTATCCTTTTCTTTGAACATGTAATCATGGGTAATTCTTTATAATTTTCTCGTAGTAGATTCATCATCCTAAAAATGAAATGGGGCATATGGGGGTGGGGGGTAGTGTAAGCAAAATATACTTAGCTTGTCAATCTCTTTATTCTAGCCTGAGATCTTGCGGCTATTGATGCTCATGCATTTTTAGGAAAACCTGAGGATTAAGCCATGGTTCTTTCCACTCGAAATGATCAAATTTATGGACATTCCTTTATGTCAGGTTTACATGTATGATACCCACTTTGAGTGCAATTTTTAGTCGAGCTTGATGTTAGGAACCTCAAAAATATCCCCCTTTTTTGAATAACATCTGAGCATTTCAACATTTTATGTGATTTCCTTAAGACAAATCATCGCACACTACTACGGAAAATCCATTTAACAACGGTTGGGAAAGGTATGTAATCACGCGTGCACAGACGTTGTTATGTAGAGTGTCGTTGTATATATGATACGTACAATCACGAACCAGTAATCGTTGTATTAAACTGGATAGAGCGCTACCTATCACAGCTGTTGATACAAACAACCGTTGTGATAAAGCAATTGTCCTATGTTTGATTCCCAGCTGCGCTGTTTTGATTTTTTTTTCTAGACAGCGCGCGAGATATTTTAACGGTTGTGTAATATAACCATTGTTAAAGCATAAGATATTATTACGGTTATCATGTATAACCGTTGTTACATATTCTGCAGAATTAAGAAAAAGATTATTGATTTTATAATTAATCCCTTTTTTTAACCTGTATTATTGTTCACCATATCACAACAGAAAATACAACTAACATTTGTGATAAAGTAATCATAATAATGTTAATTGTATCATATTCATAATATCACATAACTGTATCAAATGCAATTGTAACAAATATCTTACAATATATCAGAACAAACAACCAGCAGTTTACACATTACATAACATCACATAATTGTATCATATTCAATTGTAACAAATATCTTATAATTTATCAGAACAAACAACCTACCGTTCACATATTACATAACATCACATAATTGTATCATATTCAATTGTAACAAATATCTTACAATTTATCAGAACATACAACCTACAGTTTACACATTACATAACATCACATAATTGTAACTTGGTGTTTTGGTTTCTTGTCTCTTGGTGTCTTGACTCTAAAGACCTATGATTTTAAATAATTATACTTGTTAGTAAAAATATTTAGAAACTATAATATACAATTAATATATTATGAATAACCAGTAAATTACATAATTGTTAATTTTCTCATATGCCTTCTTCATGATTGATTCGAACAGCGTGCACGACATCTCCATCAACTTCATCATATGAGGTAGGGACTTGTGTTGCGTCAGAAGGTGTGGACGGAACACCAAAACTTCCATCACTAAGAGGAATGTGTTTTCCTTGGAGAATTATTGACCATTTCCCCGATATATCCGATGGGTCGGTAACATAGAAAACTTGTTTTGCTTGAGAAGCCATGATGAATGGTTCAGTCATAAAAGATGCCTTGCCAAGGTCGATCCGTGTGAATCCTAAGTCATCAAAGTGTACACCATTACTATTATTTGGAACCCATTTGCATTTAAATAAAGCCACTTTGAAAATAACATAATCAATCTCCTAAATCTCATCAATGACACCATAAAATGCAGTAGTTGCCAATACAAGATTCTTATCTTTTGAACTAGAGAAATACATCGATTCGGCTTCAACCATAACCCCACTATTTTGCATTGTACTACAATCATTTTTTGATTTTGTATAAAAGGTATAATGACCAATGTCGTATGCGGTCCAAGTAATGACACAATTTTGGCTCGTACGACAACCATTTAAGTATCTCGGATGCACTACAATCATTAGATACAATTTTATTAAACCATTATATGAATCTCTTGTTATGATCTATCAACAACAACTTGTCACTCATTCGGGGATGTTTTTTCCTCAAAAGTCCTTTATGAGTATCTATGAAAGGTTGAACTTCATCTCAAAAGTTCTTGATGTTTGATGAGTAACCTTGCGGAACTTTAATACCTTGCAAACGCCGCAGAAAATTTTCTTTTCCTTTTTAAAAAGAGTGTGACATGCTGGAGGCAGATAAGTTATTTTTCCTTTCTCTATTGGAGCCAACTGTTTTCTTATACCCATCTTCTCCATATCAAGTCTTACTATCTTTAGTTTTTCCTGGAATGTTTAGAAGTGTCCCAATCAAACTATCACACATATTTTTCTCCACGTGCGTCACATCAAGACTTGACCAATACGGAAGATCAAAGAAGATGGACCTCTTTTTCCAAATATTTTTCGCAACTGTGCCTTTTTCTTTTTTTCTCTTCCCAAAGACAACATTAATGTCTTCCTGCCATTGATAAACTTCTTCCCCGGTTAAAGGTTCAGGTGCCTCATCAAACTCTTGCTCTCCATTAAAAGCCTTCCGCAATCTACGATAAGGATGATCGGGTTTTAGAAATTTTCAATGCCCAAGGAAAACAGTCTTTTTTCCAAACTCAAGTTGGTGATAACAAATATCATCTTAACATATAGGACATGCTCTATGTCCTTTGGCACTATATCCAGCCAAGTTATCGTAACCAGGAAAATTGTTAATTGTGCAAAATAACATTGCACGCATCTTAAACTTTTCCCCAAAATATGCATCATTAACTTCAACGCCTTCATCCTGCAAGAGTCGTAAATCCTCAATTAATGGACTTAGATAAACATCTATGTCGTTACTAGGTTGTCGTGGTCTAGAAATCATCATACTTAACAGTATATACTTGCGCTTCATACTCAACCAAGGAGATAGGTTGTAAATAGTGATAAGAATAGGCCACGAAGTATGATTAGTGCTCATATTATCAAAGGAGTTCATTGGCAAGTCCAAGCCTAAGATTTCTTGGCTCAACTCCAAAATTCGGAAACAACGAATCAATTTTCTTCCATTGCAATGAATCAGCAACATGGCGAATGTTTCCATCACAAGTCCTTTCATCTGCATGCCATCTAAGATTCTTTGTGTCATTCGAATTAGCAAAAAGTCTCTTAAATCGTGAAATTATTGGCATGTATTATAACACTTTAGCAGGAGGATGCTTTGTACTAACATTTTCATAGTCATTGTCATTACCACTGTTGGCCTTCAACTTGTAACGCGAGACACCATATTTCAGACATTGATACAAGTCTTCATACTCTTTCTGGTATAATATGCAATCATTAGGGCAATCATGTATTTTGGTATACTCCAGACCCATTGGACACAATATCTTCTTGGCCTCATAACAACGATCCGACAATTTGTTATCTTTTGGTAACATTTCCTTTAGCAGTTCAAGTAATTCCGTGAAACTTTTATCTGACCATCCATTTTTTGCCTTCAGATTAAACAACTTTAACATCGCCGACAATCGTGTAAAATATGTGCTTCCCTTATATAAAGGGGTGTCTTTATCACTACATAAAGTATCATAAACATGAGCATTCTTAAAAAAAGATTCCCCAATATCACGTAACATATCATCTAGTTAATCTTCCATATATTCATCTTCCTCGACTATTTGACTTTGTGATGCACGACTTTAATCCACATCACTATGTCACGTCCATATTATATAATTTTGACATATACCATCACAACAAAGGTGATGAAATATTTCATCATTTCTACACTTTTTGATATTCGTGCAAAGAACACAAGAACTCCTTTCTCATAAACCAGACCTAATCTATCGGCTTTCATCCAACTACGATCCATAACAACTTCTGAAATTTATACATATATAATAACGTGAATGACACACCAAAATGTAATCCGAAATCTTAATGTATTTGCAAATCTAAACCTAAAGCATATAAAATATTTACTCTAATACTGACTTGAGCATAAACAACATAAACATACTGACTTGAGCATATAAACAAAGAAAAAAGTAATGAAGATGTTGAAGAATACCGTACTTCGAAGCTGAAGAATCAAATGAACGAAGAGGGTGTAAAGATTTGAGCTACGAAGAGGGGAAAGTTTATGCCGCCACTGTCGTCTCTGGTGGCTCCCTTGTTCAACTAGGGCGTCTTTTGAAAGAAATAATATAGAATAAATTTTGTTTTAATTTATCAGTGAACCCTTTAATTACGGTTGGGAAACACAACCGTAGTGGAATTGAAGTAATGGAGTTAAGTTCTATAACACAACCGTAGTGGAATAATACAGCGGTTTTTTACTTCACCGTTGTAAACTATTTTATAATTTATTTTTAAAGTAATGGAGTTAAGTTCTATAACAACGGCTGGTTTAAAAAAAAGAAAAACTATACACTTGCAGTAATCGTCTTGTCACTTTTCCATATATTAAATAAATTTGATGAGTTATAATATATGCCTCTATCTTTTTCAATCTTCTTTCTCTACTTTTTGGGTATTTGTATTATATGTATATTTCAAATTAGTATAGTGGGTAGCGTGTAATATAAGAGTTAAATTATTATGATATGTATATTAAATTAGAAAGAAAAATGCAGGTGTAAAATAATTTTATACTGTAAACAAATTTTTATTATATTTTTTATTAAATAATATTGATATTTTAAAGTTAGTTGTGTGAAATGGTTGATGATAAATCCCTATTGATGACCATATAAAACTATTACACTACCTTTAATCTAATTAAATTATTACTTAATACATAAATAAAAAATATGTTTTAATTTAAAACTTTGTTACCAAATGAGTACTATATAAAGAAGTTGAACATTGTTATGCATATTCATGAACAAAAGAAAATAGAGTTGTAAGAAAATCTTCAAAGAAAAATGGGAAAGCTCATTCGCCAATCTCTTCTCTTGGGACTTTTTTGCATTGCGTTGACCATGGCTTCAGGTAAGAAAATTAACAAAAGTTTTTTGTTCTTAATGGAAAATATTTTATTTTTTATTTTTCGTTGTTAAGATGTAAATCTATAATGTAAAAAAGAATATTTTAATTTGTGAATTTAATTTTTGGAAGCAGGAGCAACACAGGATACCATCACTCCAGTTCAATGCCCCACAGAGTGCAATTATAATTGTTTCCACACGTGCAAGGGTAATGGATTTCCTACTGGAGTTTGTATTGGATTGTTATGTTGTTGTGGATTCTAGAATTATGTAATCAAGAGCAATGGAGAATTCGATCAGTCTCAAATAAATAGAATCTATGGGAAGCTAAAATAAATTAGCGATTATACAATAATGAATTGGGAGTAAGAGTTGTTTCCACTTAAATATTATGCATTGTACTGGCTGTAGTGAATAAGAGTTAATTGTATGTCTAAAAATTGAAATATCAATAAAGTGGTGAACAGTTTGTATTCAGCTTAGAACACGTATTTACGATCAATTTTAATGCGAATTAAATAAAGTTGTCTTCTATAGAAGAATTCAATATTGAGAAAAGTGTGTTTAATAACATTAATTAAAAAAAAATATTGGTCTCCTAATATAATTATTTTTCACATAGGAGGGCCATCTGCCTTTTAATAGAGCTTAAATTTTTTTTTAGCATATTATACATAATAATATTTGATACTTCCAGTAAGGAATCATGCTGTGAAACTAGTTGATTATAGGCAACTCCGGAAAGTAATGTTGTATGTGACATGTCGTCTTAGAGGAGAGTGATATTTGTAAATACTTCGACATCTAAATAATATCGAGTGTGAGAGGTATTTAGATCAGAATAATGTACATATCTTAATTTGACGTTTGTGGTCTCTTTTACATAAGGTTTTCTAGGATTTAAAAAGGTCTTTAATCTTCTAATGTAAAATCATCATCAAAATAGACAAATGTAAGAACATAATTCGTCATGTCATATGAAGATCATTCTTCAATGATTTGCTCAGATCAGGTTTTGTTCTAGGTCAAATCCACGCTTGTTCTCGATGCACTAAAACCTTCCTTCGACACAATTTATGGATAGGGTATATTTCTCATGAGCCATTGATTTAATGTTGTGAAATATTGGATCAAACTCTAGGTTAGCATGCCGTTGAAGTTTGCTCACATGTTGTTGTCGAAGACCTACATGTTGGAGTCGAATTGTGTTCTAGTATGTAGTTGTCGAATTGGGCCTTGTGTTAAGGATCCAATTGTTTAAGTTAGCTTGTACTCTAAGTTAACTTGTAATGGGTAATTGTTAAACAACACATTAGTTAAGTATGTTAGGTTTTATTATAAATATTATACTAGTCTCTCATCTTAAGTGTGGTGTGGCAAATCCTAATTAGGGTGAGAGGGTTATTTGTTATTCTTGAGTACTTGTAATCTGATTTGAAGAGAAAGTAAAGAATTGCAGCCATAACCAATTCTTGTGGTTTTTCCTTGTTTTTCCTTGTTAACCCTAACCCTTGTGTGTTTCTTGCCTACAAAGAAACCGAGTATATTTTGTTTTAAGGCATCCTAATTCACAACAAATTGGTGCGGTGAGCGTGGAGAAGATGCCTTCAACAAAGTATTAGAATGAAAAGTTCACCGGAGTGAACGATTTCATTTTGTGGTGCTTGAAGATGAAAGAACTACTGGTTCAGCAAGGGTGTTTGGAAGCGTTGAAGGGAGAGGAAGCCATGGACGCTGCGTTAACGGAAAAAGAAAAGACGACCATGATAGAGAAAGCTCACAGCGCAATATTGTTAAGCCTTGGTGATAAGGTTCTTCGACGGGTATCAAAGGAGATTACGGCATCGGTGTTATGGTAGAAACTTGAAAGTTTGTAGATGACCAAACCTCTGGTGAATCGACTCTACCTGAAGCAAGCTTTGTATTCATTTAAGATGAGTGAAGAGAAAGTGTTGGCTAAGCAGTTGGATATATTCAACAAGATGATTCTTGATCTTGAAAATATTGATGTGAAGATCGATGATGAAGATCAAGCACTGTTGTTGTGGTGCGTTTTTCCCAGAACACATGTTCACTTCAAAGAAACTCTCTTGTATGAAATGGAGTCCCTGAGTTTTGAAGAAGTTCAATCAGCCTTGTATTCCAAGGACCTGAACGAACAAAAGGAGCATAAACCTTCGACGGTTGGTGAAGGTTTGGCCGTTAAGGGAAAATTCTTGCAAAAGGATGGTAAGTTCGACATGAAGAAAGGTAAAAGCCAACAGAAGTCTTATAGTGGCGAGGCATCTGGTATTCGATGCTATCACTATTAGAAGGAGGGTCACAAAAAAAAGGTGTTCCCTGAACGCCTGAAAGACCATGGAGGTAAGGATAATGGCAACTGATAGGTTTCAAATATAGATTAGTTTTCGTATCAATTTGCGACACTTTTAAGTTCTTTTCCATGTTTCTGATAATGAAATAGCTTATTTTATAAGTAATTCTTGCATCAATGTACATATTTGGTAGTTTTAATGTGTTTGCTAGTTTTTCATCATTTTATGACGAAAAGGTGCGGCGAAAGTCAGGAGAAAAACCGAAGAATCGAAGAAACTCGCGTGTCAGAGAAAATATGAAATTCCAATAGCTACTGGAATTGATTCTCTGGAAGATTCGCCAGGAAAACGTGAAACGAAAAGGATTCTCCCGGCGAAGCTTTGTCTCGCCTGGCGAATGTAGATATTTTCCTCAGCTTACTAGCACTGTAGCTGTCACGTGGCTTGTTTTAATGGTTTCGCCTGACGAAGCTTATAGCTCGGCCGACAAATTTGCCTGGACAGAAAGTGTATATTTTAGAACTTGTTGATATTTTGAAACAACTTCTTGCTTTTCATAGATTTTGTATAACCTAGAAAACACTTGTGTGGAGAAAAAAAGTGATCTTCTTCATTTTTACCTAGAAATCAAAGCTTTTAGGCTTAAATCTTTGTTCCTTTCAAGTTTGATGTTCCAAAAGCTTTGTTTTTTACTTGTTGCTCAAGCTACCATGGTTATAGGTAGCTAAATCTCTTCTTGTGTCAAGATTAGAGGTAGATAATCCTCACTTTTGTATGTATTTCTCTTGATATTTTGTATGTGAACAAGTTAATGATGAATATATGGTGAAAACCCTTGTTTTTATGGTTTATATTTGTGATGGATCATTATTGAGAAATATGTTTCAACTCTTGACCTTGATTTTTCATCTTTCAACAAACAAAGTTTAGAGATAGTTTTGTGAGTTGATATTCACTAATATCAATCCTTTAATGTTATCATATTGATAGTTAGGTTGAGAGATCATCTAAGGATCAATATGATAAAACTCACAATTTATTTTAGAGATGAAACATCTTGAGAGGATATGTGATTATATTGATTGTTAGTAAGTTCACATGCTTTATTAAGAAAATACGCACGAAATGGATTATCGAGCCCTAATCTTGACATGCTTTTAACAATCGTTTTAAAACCAAAACTCTTTTACCATTTCTTATCACTTTTTATGCGATCGTTACGTTACGAAACAAAAGCAAACATCTTTTATGTTCTATGTTTAAAACAATTCCAACTGTAGAACGAAGGTAGTATTAACTAATCCATGTGGAAACGATAACAAAAACCCCCAATAATACTATTACAACAAAATGGCGTCGTTGTCGAGGATTGTTGTTTGATATTGCAAGCATTGCAATAGTTGATAAGTTTTAAACTTTGTTTACCTCAGTTCCTTTTTCTTGTACTTCTTAATTTGGAAAAATGCAACTTTATGGTTACGGAAGGAATTGTGCTCGCCTACAAAGTCTCCTCCAAAGGCCTCGAAGTTGATCAAGTAAAGATTGAAGTCATAGAAAAGTTACCACCACCAACAAATATGAAGGGAATCTGGAGTTTCCTTGGTCACGCAGGATTCTACCGGAGATTCATCAAAAACTTGTCAAAAATAGCAAGACCTTTGAGCAATTTGCTCAACAAAGATAAGCCTTTTCTCTTTGATGATGATTTTTTCAATTTCTTTTAAAATTTTGAAAGAAAAATTGATCACCGCACCTATTATCATAGCTCCAAATTGAACTCTCAATTATGAATTAATGTGTGACCCAGGTGATTATGCGGTTGGTGAGGTGCTTGGCCAAAGGAAGACAAAATATTTTCATGCCATACACTATGCGAGTAAAGTTTTAAATGAAGCTCAAGTGAATTATGCAACAACTGAAAAAGATCTACTTGCAATAGTGTGTACTCTTGAGAAATTTTGGTCTAACCTTATTGGTTAGAAGGTCCATGTGTACACTGACCATTCGGCGGTTAAGTATCTTCTCACCAAACCAGATTCAAAGCAAAGACTTATCTGGTGGATTCTTTTGTTGCAAGAATTTGATTTAGAAATTTGCGGTAAAAAAGGGTTCTAAAAACTTGGTGGCGGATCACTTATCCCGCTTGGTCAATGTGGAAGTGACAAATCAAAAAAGTGAAGTAAGAAAAGAATTTCCCGATGAAAAACTGTTTATGGTCCAAGTTAGACCTTGGTTTGCTGATTTTTCCAACCACAAGGCAACCAGATTAATACCGGAAGATCTAACTTTGAACCAAAAGAGGAAATTCTTGTCGGATTCAAATTTTTATTTGTGGGATGAACCTTATCTTTTTAAACTTGGTAGTGATAATCTCTTGAGAAGGTGTGTTACAAGTGAGGAAGCTACATGCGAAGATGCAAACCTACATGCGAAGAATTGTGATATTTGCCAAAGAAGTGGCGGAATTGGAAAACGATATGAGATGCCCTTACAGAGTATGTTGGAAGTTGAAGTTTTTTATTGTTGGGGTATAGATTATGTTGGACCATTTCCTCCGTCTTTTTCCAATGAATACATTCGGGTAGCGGTTGATTATGTTTCGAAGTGGGTGGAAGCAATAACTTGACAAAAGGATGGTGGCAAAACGGTAATTAAATTTTTAAAGAAAAATAGCTTTTCCAGTTTTGGCACCCCTCGAGTTTTAATAAGTGATGGCGGTTCGCACTTTTGCAATGCACCACTTGAAAAAGTTTTGGAACATTATGGTGTAAAGCATAAAGTGGCAACCCCATACCACCCACAAACGAATGGTCAAGTCGAGGTGTCAAATAGAGAAGTGAAGAGAATTCATGAAAAAACCGTTTCAAGTTCAAAAAAGGATTGGTCTCAAAAGCTTGATGAAGCTTTTTAGGTATACCGTACCGCTTACAAAGCTCCCATTGTTTTAACTCCGTTTCAAATAGTTTATGGAAAAACTTGTCATTTACCGGTTGAAATGGAGCATAAAGCTCTTTGGGCTCTAAAATTGTTGATTTTTTATCCAAACTTGGCCGGAGGGAAAAGAAAAGTCCAAATTCATGAATGGGAGGAAATGAGACACAATGCATATCATTCAAGAAAGCTTTACAAAGAAAAGGTCAAAGTTTATCATGACAAGAAAGTCCGTAAAAAATATTTCAAGTTGTCCAAACGGGCTTCTTTTCAATTCCCGATTAAAGCTTTTTCTGGGAAAGTTGAAATTCAAATGGTCGGGACCATTCTCGATCAAGGAAGTAAAGCATTATGGTACAATTGTGTTAGAGGATCCAAAGATAAAAGAAAGTCGGACTGTTAATGGACAAAGGTTAAAAATCTACCTTGGAGGCGAAGTTAATCGCGAAATTTGCGTTGTTTTCCTTGGTGATCCGCGAAGTCACCATGGACCGTCGAGCTCAAACAAAGTTAAAAAAAGCACTTGTTGGGAGGCACCCCAACGTTGTAAGTATTTTGTTTATGTTTTTTTAAGTCTTTAATCGTGTGGAAAAATCGTTTGAATCGGTTGAAAAACAAAAAAGAGGCAGCCCTTGCAGCAGCCTGTTTTTTTGTTTCAGTTGTAATTCGCCGGGTGGATTTTGCTTCGCTGGCCTTTCGCGTCAGCTTTTCCAGGCGAAGAGTGTGTGGGCACTTAAAAGAGGTCTGCTAAATTTTTGCTGAAAAAGGAAAAAAAAAAGAATTTGTTTTATTATTTGGGTCCACTTTGGCCCATCTCTTTTGACCCAATTTTTTATATGTCATTCTCAAAACCCTTTTTCCATCTTTTTCTCATTTTGTCAACACAAGCACAAACCCTAACTCTTGTTCTCTCTCACTCATTTCAAATTTCTCAGTCTCAATTCAAGGTATGTCTTTTGTTAATTTCTCTTTATGTTCATCATTAGAAACTCTGAGAATAGTATTAGATGCATGTGGTTAGGGTTGATGACTAGCAACATTAGCATTAGGACTGTTTATTCTAGGAATTTTTGTTGTTTTGGTTGTGGTTTGGGAGTTGTGAGCATTGTTTTTAAAATGGGTTTGTGAATTATGACCTGTGTTCTAAATTCTTTATGGGTTTCGTGTGTTTCGCCCGGTGACTGAGAGGCAAAGCTTTGTTCCAACTTCGTCGGGCGAGCTAGGGATAAAAGTGAAAAATTCTTGTTTCTACAGTTTCTGTTTTTTTAATTGTTGTTGACAATCATGTATGCTTTTGTGTGTTGTTGTTGTGTCCTTTTTGTACAGATGACTCCAAAGACAAAGGCTACCGGTTTGAAAAAACAAAAGACAACTGTCGGAAGTAGCTCCGGCCAGCCAAGGGAGTTCGATCCGATTCGTTTCATCAGTGAGGATCATGCAGCCAGGTACAACATGCTGGAGGATAGGCAAATTATCTCAGAGCGAAGGATCATTATCAATCCTTAAGGCATGTACAGGAAATTTGCAGGAATTTTTTAGAGCAAGAAATGGGGACATCTGATTAACCCAGTTGAAAGGATAAGTTATGAGTTGGTAAGGGAATTTTAAGCGAATGCTCTGCAGCCCGAGGGGGAAGTTTTTAGGTATAAAACTTTTGTCCGAGGGAAAAAATTGAGATTTGACCTTGAAGCCATAAATGACCTTTTTGGTAAGCCTAGTTCTATGGCCGTTCTTGAGAAATATGAGTACACAAAGGAGCTTGGTACGCATCTTGATCACGTGAAAATAGAAAAATCAATTCTGTTTGAAGGAAAAAGTGTGGAGCTGAACAATGTGGGGGAGGCGATCAGATATCGAAGAGAAGATGTGCCATCGGAAGTTAAATTCGTACTTCTTTTGATCTCATACAACGTCAAGCCAAAGATGCATAGATCCATAGTTCTGCTTGACATTGTTTTACTCTTTTATTACATCATGGAAGACAAAGAGGTGGATGTGGCTCGGGTCATTGCGAATGAGATGAAGTTGTTCATTGAAAACAACCGACGACCTAAGGTACATTCTAGTGCTCCAATCATTTTTCCTTGTCTTGTTACCGCTTTGTCTCTCAAAAAGTGGGTTCTCATGTCGGATGTGATCAATGAGAAAGTGAGGGGGATAATTAATGATGACTACATAGAAAGATATTGTAAAGGAAAGTTGAGTCAGAAGAAGAAAAATGCAAGTGGTGGTGAATCGTCTCATGCAAATGCAAGTGAACCATCTGAGGCTCTCGATTTCTCTACTTAAGACCCGAGGATGAGTGCGGAGTTCAACTACTCCTGGGATATGTATAAAGCTTACCAAAGGTCTTCCGAGTTTAATTTTGATTGTATGCATAAATTGTACCATTATCAGATGGCTCCACTGGAAGTCACTTAGTTTCCTACTTGTGAGGACTACGATAACTATGCTAATTGGCCTATGGGTAGGTGTCATTTCTTTTCAGAGGAGGCAGCAGCTGGAGCGGGTGGTGATGGTGATGAGGAGATGCATGATGATATGCAAGATTAGGGGCTGAAGTTTTGTTTGCTACAAAGTGAAGAATATTTTTATTTTGGTCATTTATTTTTAGTATTTTATTTCAGTTTATTTAGTATTGGTTAAGTACTTTTGTGTCGCTTCGGTGATTACTTTTTGTTGTTAGAATTTTGGCGCTTCGGCGAGTACTTTTTGGGTGTGTTTACACCAAGACAATGATTATGATAAATTTTAGTTTGGTTTATGATTAAATTTTAGTTTTTTAGTATGTTTAAGTTTATGTTTGTACAAAGAAAATATTTTGGTTAGTTTTGTGATTGTGTTTGTCCTTGATATTGAAAACAGAAATTATGCTAGCACAAGAAGTCTTATAAGAGCGCTTTTTCAACTCTAAAATGTGATGCTGATGATAAAAATCTTGTTGATGTGCACAATCAAGGTGTTAAATAATTGTTTTGTAGAATTATAGCATGATTGTGAAGTTAGTGCTTTATGTAAAATTGTGATAATGCATTATTTTGAAAACACTTGTTCATGTTTGAATCAATTAGGACAAAACCACAAAAGTAAGGTGCTTTCCATTGTTCACCAAAAGTAGAAGAATTCAAGTAATGGTTGTTTAACTCGTATAGTTCATGTTTAATCTTGCAAGCTTGTTTTAAAATTTGGAAACTTAGAAAGGATCAAGGCAATTTTTGTGTACTTTGAGAATAACCACCATTCCAAAAAGACTTCAATTCACCTTGTTAGTGTGCGCGCATTAGTAGCCCCTCTTGAGCCTTACAAAGAATTTTTTTTAGAATGAATCAATCAAGATCCCAACAAATTATTAACCTTGTGTGAAGAGCATTTTTGCCTAAAAAGAAATAAATTTTGAAAGTTGGGGAGTGTTGTTTCATTGGAAAAAAGAGGAAAAAGAATAGGTGGTACAATGCATTCTTTGAAAAGAACACAAAAAGAAAGAAAGAATCAAGAAAAAGAAAGGAAAGAATGCATTGTAAGAAAAGAAATCAAAGGATGGAAAAGAATGTGAGGATTGAGCAAGAATAAATTTTTGAAAAATTGAAATGCTCTTCATGATTTTTACTTGTTTTTATTCAATGGACTTGTATATATTATCCTTTGTTGTTAACCTAAGCCAAGTTACATCCATAAAAGCCCTTAGTGATCTTTGTTTCCATGATTTTATAATAGCTTTATGAATGTATGAATTATTCTGGATGTGGCACGATTACTCGTGAACGTGTTTTGTCCCTTGTAAATATGTGTACATAGTGCTCATGTATGTGATAATGAGTGAATTAGGTGATTCAACTTGAACTTGTGGGTATTTGATTTTCCATTGTTTGATGTTTGTGTTTAGAACTTAATTCATAATCATGTTTTGATTCTATGCAAGTGATTGAAAATGTCTTGTGCGTGCGATTGTTGAGTTTGAACCATGCATGTTTTCCAGTTGATTTGGTGTTTTGAATGTTTTCTTGTGGATTTTGAAATTTACCTTTGATTGAGGGCAAACAAAGATGCAAGTTGGGGAGAGTTTGATAGGTATCAAATATAGATTAGATTTTGTATCCATTTGCGACACTTTTAAGCTCTTTTCCATGCTTCTGGTAATGAAATAGCTTATATAATAAGTGATTCTTGCATCATTGTACATATTTGGTAGTTTTAATGTGTTTGCTAGTTTTTCAGCATTTTATGACAAAAGGATGCAATGAAAGTCGGGAGAAAACTGAAGAATCGAAGAAATTCATGTGTTAGAGAAAATATGATCTTCTCCTGGCGAAGAAGAAGCGAAGGAAGGGATTCACTCGGCGAAGGAAAGGCGAAGCACCAGGCGAAAGAAAGTTGAAATTCTAGTAGCTACTGGAATTGGTTCGCTGGCGGATTCGCCAGGCGAAAGTGAAGCGAAAAGGATTCGTCCAACGAAGCTTTGTCTCGCCTGGCGAATGTATATATTTTCCTCAGCCTACTGGCACTATAGCTGTCACATGGCTTGTTTTAATGGTTTCTCCCGACGAAGCTTACAGCTCACCCGACGAATTTACCTGGACGGAAAATGTATATTTTAGCACTTGTTGATATTTTGAAACAACTTCTTGCTTTTCATAGATTTTGTATAACCTAAAAAACACTTGTGTGGAGAAAAAAGTGATCTTCTTCATTTTTACCTAGAAATCAAAGCTTTTAAGCTTCAATCTTTGATCCTTTCAAGTGTGACGCCCCAAAGGCTTTGTTTGTTACTTTTTGCTCAAGCTACCATGGTTATGGGTAGCTAAATCTCTCCTTGTGTCAAGATTAGAGGTAGATAATCCTCACTTTTGTATGTGTTTCTCTTGATATTTTGTATGTGAACAAGTTGATGATGAATGTATGGGGAAAAACCTTGTTTTTATGGTTTATATTTGTGTTGGATCATTATTGAGAAATATTTTTCAATCTTGGCCTAGATTTTTCATCTTTCAACAAACAAAGTTTAGAGATAGTCTGGTGAGTTGATATTTGTAACACCCCCAATCTATCCCCCAATTAATTAAAGTGATAACAAATCATCAGAGTATAATTAAAACATTCATGGCATAGACGGAGGCGTCACATCAATTGCAATGAAATTATAACAACCTTCTCATATAGATATGCAACAATTAGGTAGCAACATAAACAGAGGAACTCAGTTCCTAACACCCACAATTCAGATATAGAATAAAAGCGGAAAATCTGCAACTAAATCTCATATATATATAACATAAAAGTTTGTCTACCATATACAGAGTCACACATGTACAATCCAAAAGAACATATACATATATACATAATCACATAACGATCTCCCCGACTACCCGGTGCTACATATCAGAGCCTACCGATAAAAGAATGAAGACCTAATCTTCACAAAAAGAACTCCAGCATCTAATCTGCAATGCCTCATAGAGCATTCAAAATAGCAGAAGGGTGAGAAACACAATTATAATATAATTGCATACGATTATATAATAACACAAAATACACATGTAAAACATTCTCACCACAACATATAATTCAAATACAAAACAACATAATTCATATCTCATACATCCATCACAAAGGCATATCAATCATGCTCAATACATTTATCACCAACATATATATATATATATATATATATATATATATATATATATATATCAACTCATCAATTCCATTCACAATTCCACACATAATCAATCCCTTCATGATTTTCCACACATAATCAATCCATTCGTGATTTTCCACACATAATCAATCCATTCATGATTTATGCAAATGCACAGAGACCGACACAACGACTCTATGCAATGCAATGCGGTACCATTCCATCCATCATTCTCATCATTAATTCACTCAGGAATTATTGAAATCATCGCTTGTTACTTAGTGTAACTCCCTGTCGGGCAAACGATGTTCCCCGTCGCTTTAGGTCCTCTTGGTATAAGGCTCGCGACGTTTATGGATCGCTTTTGGTCCTCTTTGTATAAGGCTCACGATCCGATCGCTTTAGGTCCTCTTTGTATAAGGCTCACGATCGTCTATAACATTGCTTAAGGTCCTCTTTGTATAAGGCTCACGACCGTTACAGCAGATTCCCTCTGGAGTCGTTTCGTCGCTCAAACCCACTAGGGCACACGACATCACAAGAATGCATATCATGATGCTTGGCATACAATGACTCATGACAATCAAATGCATACATGTACACATCCATGTGAACCATTCCAACATCCATAATCATGCATATACAATCAAACACAACACAATGCATTTACTTGTCCTTAGGCCACAAACCATCATCACAACATTTCATCACATGCATTCACATATACAACAGTACACAAGTCATACGTTATATATCAAAAGCATATTGCATGATAACACATCAAATACACACAGTTAAGACGGTAAAAGTCGACAAAATGACACATTTCCAAATTCCCGACATAATTAAATCGGCCACCTATTCCAAAACCATTTTAATAAGAAAGAACATCTCATAAGCATTCCAACGCATCCGACCTCGCCTCAATCCGAGTTACGAATCAAAAGTTATGAAGGAAACAAAACGGAACAATCTGTCATGTTCGCTATGCGAAGCTCCTAGCGAGCATTCGCTTTCCTCATTTGCCGTACGAAGCTCCAGCGAACCATGGCAGAAGAAAAAGGGCACAAAGTTCGCTTTGCAAACTACTGGCGAACATTCGCCTACCCATTCGCACTGCGGAGCTCTGGCGAGCCTTCGCTTTCCTCGTCGCTATTGTTCGCAGTGCGAACATGCGAATTCTGGGATTCGCAGCAACGCTGTTACTCACCCTAAATCAACATTTTCCCCACCAAAACACTTCCAAACCATAACATAACAACCAGAACATATTCCAATCATAACAGCAAGTATTCTACTGCATTTACATCGCATTTCAACCGCGAAAACATTGATTCCTATCGTTTTTCCTCATTCAACCTAGAATTGAAAAACTATGAAAAAACCAACAAACATTCCAACACACACATACATAATCATACACAAGCATAGCATAACCGAGTTTCACACCCTTACCCGATTAATCGTGGTTTGAAATGTCGGTTGAATCGAATTCTTAAACTTCAAGTTTTTCCTCTTTTTCTTCTCTTCCCATTTCTCTTTCTCTCTATTTTCTCTTTTCTTTCTTTTTCGATCTATGTTTCTATTATAAGGAAAATAATAATAATATCTAACCAAGCAAAATGACCAAAATACCCCTACACTCAATTTCTTCGCAACACTCTCAAAACGCGATAAAACATAATAACGATGAAAAATAATATATTGCCAAATAAAAGTCAAGAATAAAATAATATAAAAACAAAAATAATTAAATCGACTCAATTAAATAAATCTAACAAAAACTGGGGCGTTACAACTCTCCCCCATGTAGAAATTTTCGTCCTCGAAAATGTTACCTGAGACTAACAACTCCGGATACGACTCCCTCATCCGACTCTCCAACTCCCAAGTCAAATTGCCTTCAGCAGCGCCTCCCCACGCTACTTTCACAAGCGCGATATCCTTGCCTCTTAACCGCTTCAACTCGCGATCCAAAACTCTCACCGGTAATGCCTCAACCGTAAGGTTCTCCCTTACCTCAACCTCATCCATTGGAATCACATGCGATGGATCCGGAACATACTTCGGAAGCTGTGAAACATGGAACACATCATGCAAATTCGAAAGATTCGGAGGCAACGCCACCCGATAAGCCACAACACCCACTCTCGCGGATATCTGATAAGGACCAATAAACCGAGAAGTAAGCTTCTTCGACTTCAATGCCCTTCCATCAACCGTCACTGGTGTAACTCTCAAAATACATGATCGCCTTCTCAAAACTCAAGATCTTTCCTCCTTCGATCATGATAACTCTTTTTCCTACTCTGAGAAGCCTTCATTTTCTCACGAATAAGTTTCACCTTATCCGTAGTCTGTTGAACTAACTCCGGTCCAACCACCGAACTCTCACCAGATTCATGCCAACACAAAGGCATTCAACATCTTCTCCCGTACAACGCTTCAAAAGGTGCCATTCCAATACTTGAATGGAAACTGTTGTTATACGTGAATTCCACCAACAAAAGATAACTATCCCAAGCACCACCTTGCTCAAGAACACAAGCTCCCAACAAATCTTCCAATGATTGAATAGTTCTCTCGGCCTGACCATCCATCTGAGGATGATAAGCAGAACTCAATCTCAACTTGGAACCTAACGCCTTTTGCAAACTTTCCCAAAATCTAGAAGAAAACCTCGGATCTCGATCTGAAACAATACACAATGGAACAGCATGTAATTTCACAATCACACGAATATAAATCTCAGCCAACCTCTCCAAAGAAAAACTGATGTCAATCGGAATGAAATGCGCCGATTTAGTCAGCCTATCCATAACCACCCAAATGGCATTATGTCCCCTCTGTGTATTCGGCAACCCCGTCACAAAATCCATAGAAATGTTGTCCCATTTCCACTCGGGAATATCCAAAGGTTGCAATAATCCACTAGGCTTCTGATGTTCTACCTTTGACTTCTGACACGTCAAACACGCATAGACAAACTGAACCATATCCCTTTTCAATCCGGACCACCAAAAGATCTTCTTCAAATCTTGATACATCTTATTAGCTCCCGGATGTATACTCAAATTACTCCGGTGTCCTTCCTCTAAAATCATCTTTTTCAATTCCGAATCATCAAGAATACAAATTCTACCCCGGAATCTCAAAACACCCATATCGTCCACTTTAAATTCACCATTCACACCTTTACCTCCAACCGTCATCAAATCAACAAATTTCACATCCAGCCTCTGTTTCTCGCTAACGGTCAACAGAAAATCATTAGTGACCTTTAACATACCAAGTCTCACGCTATCAGATGTCAATTCGCACACTAAAATCAAATCTCTAAATGCTTCCAAAAGTTCCCACTCTTTAACCATCAAAGCAGACATGTGCAAAGATTTCCGGCTTAATGCATCGGCTACCACATTAGCTTTACCAGGATGGTAATTCAAGCTAAAATCGTAGTCCTTCAAAAATTCCAACCATCTCCATTGCCTCATATTCAACTCTTTCTGATCAAACAAGTATCTCAAACTCGTATGATCACTAAAGACTTCGAATCTTGCACCGTATAGATAATGCCTCCAAATTTTCAATACAAAAACCACCGCAGCTAATTTCAAATCATGCGTAGGATAATTCTTCTCATGAATCCTCAATTACCTTGAAGCATAAGCCACAACCTTACCTTCTTGCATCAACACTCCATCTAAACCAATCAACGACGCATCGCAATACACTACAAACGGTTTATTAGGATTTGGTAAGATCAAAATCGGAGCTGTAGTCAACCTTCTCTTCAGCTCACTAAAACTTTCCTCACACTGAAAATCCCATATAAACGCCTTACCTTTACAAGTCAGTTGGGTCAAAGGAAGTGCTAACTTGGAAAAGCCTTCAATGAATCTTCGATAATATCCAGCTAAACCCAAAAAGCTTCTAATTTCAGTAACAGATCTAGGAGCCTCCCATTGTAGAACTGCATCTAATTTGGATGGATCCACAACAATACCATTACCTGAAATCACATGCCCAAGAAAACTCACTTCTGACAACCAGAACTCACACTTGGACAACTTGGCATAAAGTCTCTTTTCCTTCAAAATTTGCAATGCAATACACAAATGTTCCGCATGATCCTCCCGGGACTTAGAATAAATCAAGATGTCATCAATAAACACAACAACAAATCGATCCAACTGCTCATGGAAGATGCGATTCATATACTCCATAAATACTCCAGGTGCATTAGAAACCCCGAACGGCATCACGGAATATTTGTAATGTCTGTATCGTGTCCTAAAAGCTGTCTTCTCAATATCTTCCTCTTTCACCCTAATCTGATGATATCCAGACCTCAAATCAATTTTACTAAACACACACGCACCTACCAACTGGTCCATCGGATCATCAATTCTCGGAAGAGGATACTTATTCTTAATCGTCACCTTATTCAGCTGGCGATAATCAAAACACAATCACATACTTCCATCTTTCTTCTTCACCAATAAAACTGGAGCACCCCAAGGCGATACACTCGGCCTCACAAACCTCTTTTCTAACAATTCATTCAACTTCTTCTTCAACTCAACCAACTCAGATGCCGACATACGATAAGGTGCCATAGATACAGGTCTAGTACCCGGAACTAGATCTATAGAAAACTCCACCTCTCTTTCTGGCGGCACATCTGAAATATCCTCCAGAAACACCTCTGGAAAATCACACACGACTGGAAACACCTAAGTTGCAACTTGGCTATCCACAGTCAACGTGCAAACAACCCGAACAACTGAGCTTCTTCCAGAAAAAGTTTCTTCAACTCTTTGGTAGATAAGAAACTCGATTCCTCGCCTTCTTCAAGAGAAGGAAATCTTACCAACTTATGATAACAATCGATATGAACCCGATTGAACTGCAACCAATTCATTCCCAGAACCACGTCTAAACCCTCCAACGACAGATACACCAAATCCATCTCAAAATCCTTACCATAAATTTTCAAAGGACAACTTAAACAAACCAGAGAAGTAGTTACCGACCCCATTGCTGGAGTATCAATAACCATATCTCCACCCATCAACGACAACAAAAGATTCAAACGCTGCGCACACTCAGACGAAATAAACGAATGAGTCACTCCGGTATTAATAATAGCAACTAAAGGCGTACTATTAATAAAATAAGTACCTCTGATTAGACGATCTGCACTAGTAGTCTGAGTTCTTGCCAATGCAAATACTTTCCCTCCAGCTTGAGCTTGCTTTGGTTTCGGACACCTCGTACTAATATGACCAGCTTCACCACAGTTGAAACACTTCACCACACTCTTCTTGCACTCAGCTGTTACATGTCCTAAACCTCCACAATTGGAACACTTCCTCATATCCTTTCTACATTCAAACTGACGATGTCCTAAGTCACCACACCTAAAACATCTCAGAGGATTATATATTCCTCCCCCACTTGGCCTTTTATCAAAATTAGCCCGTTGTTTTCCCTTGTCTGCTGGTGACACATAAGGACCACCACGAAATGGTTGCTTCCCTTTCCTTTCGTTCACACTCTTATAATGAGTAGAATGAGCTTTGCTATCCTCCTCATAAATTCTACAACAATCCACAAAATCTGAAAACCTTCTAATCCTTTGATAACCAATTTCCTGCTTGATCTCGGGACGCAACCCGTTCTCAAACTTCACACATTTGGAAAACTCTGCAGTTGCTTCAGCATAATGTGGATAAAACCGAACAAGCTCCACAAACTTAGCAGTGTAATCAACAACAGACATGTTACCCTGTTTCAACTCCAAGAAATCTATTTCTTTCTTTCCTCTAACATCTTCAGGAAAATACTTCCTCAAAAACTCAGTGTTAAACAACGCCCAAGTGACAACTTCACTTGCAGCTTCCCACACTTGACGCTTACTAACCCACCAATCATCAGCCTCTTCCTACAACATATGAGTACCCAGTCTAACCTTCTGTTCCTCAGCACAGTCCATCACTCGAAAGATTCTATCAATCTCCTTAAACCAAATATGCGCACCATCAGGGTCATGTCTCCCTTTGAAGACAGGCGGTTTGTTCTTCCTGAACTCATCATTCCCACCAGCATTAGGTGCACCCCGCACAACCTGGGCCATTGCTTGCATAGAAGCATCAAGAGCAACGTCATTCCTACCAGCCATATTCTGTTCATATCCAATAACAAGAACTATCGTTAAACAATCAACTCACCAGAACACAACTTCCGCACAACAACCACTTAGTCAAAATGACCGACACGGACTGACACGAACGTAAACTGACACAAATTGGATCTGATACCACTTGATGTAACACCCCCAATCTATCCCCCAATTAATTAAAGTGATAACAAATCATCAGAGTATAATTAAAACATTCATGGCATAGACGGAGGCATCACATCAATTGCAATGAAATTATAACAACCTGCTCATATGGATATGCAACAATTAGGAAGCAACATAAACAGAGGAACTCAGTTCCTAACACCCACAATTCAGATACAGAATAAAAGTGGAAAATCTGCAACTGAATCTCATATATATATAACATAAAAGTTTATCTGTCATATACAGAGTCATACATGTACAATCCAAAAGAACATATACATATACACATAATTACATAACGATCTCCCCGACTACCCGGTGCTATATATCAGAGCCGATCGACAAAAGAATGAAGACCTAATATTCACAAAAAGACCTCCAGCATCTAATCTGCAATGCCTCATAGAGCATTTAAAATAGCAGAAGGGTGAGAAACACAATTATAATATAATTGCATACGATTATATAATAACACAAAATACACATGTAAAACATTCTCACCACAACTTACACCATAATTCAAATACAAAACAACACAATTCATATCTCATATATCAACTCATCAATTCCATTCACAATTCCACAAATAATCAATCCATTCATGATTTTCCACACATAATCAATCCATTCATGATTTTCCACACATAATCAATCCATTCATTATTTATGCAAATGCACAAAGACCGACACAACGACTCTATGCAATGCAATGCGGTACCATTCCATCCATCATTCTCATCATTAATTCACTCAGGAATTATTGGAATCATCGCTTGTTACTTAGTGTAACTCCCCGTCGGGCACACGATGTTCCCCTTTGCTTTAGGTCCTCTTGGTATAAGGCTCACGATCTGATCGCTTTAGGTCCTCTTTGTATAAGGCTCACGATCGTCTATAATGTCGCTTTAGGTCCTCTTTGTATAAGGCTCACAACCGTTAAAGTAGATTCCCTCTGGAATCGTTTCGTCGCTCACACCCACTAGGGCACACGACATCACAAGAATGCATATCATGATGCTTGGCATACAATGACTCATGACAATCAAATGCATACATATAGACATCCATATGAACCATTCCAACATCCATAATCATGCATATACAATCAAACACAACACAATGCATTTACTTGCCCTTAGGCCAAAAACCATCATCACAACATTTCATCACATGCATTCACATCATACAACAGTACACAAGTCATACGTTATATATCAAAAGCATATTGCATGATAACACATCAAATACACACAATTAAGTCGGTAAAAATCGGCAAAACGACACATTTGCAAATTCCCGACATAATTAAATTGGCCACCAATCCCAAAACCATTTTAATAAGAAAGAACATCTCATAAGCTTTCCAACGCGTCCGACCCCGCCTCAATCCGAGTTACGAATCAAAAGTTATGAAGGAAACAAAACGGAACAATCTGTCATGTTCGCTATGCGAAGCTCCTAGCGAGCATTCGCTTTCCTCATTTGCCGTGCGAAGCTCCAGCGAACCATGGCAGAAGAAAAAGGGCATAAAGTTTGCTTTGCGAACTGCTGGCGAACATTCGGCTACCCATTCGCACTGCGAAGCTCTGGCGAGCCTTCGCTTTCCTCTTCGCTGCTGTTCGCAGTGCGAACCTGTGAATTCTGGGATTCGCAACAGCGCTGTTACTCACCCCAAATCAACATTTTCCCCACCAAAACTCTTCCAAACCATAACATAACAACCAGAACATATTCCAATCATAATAGCAAGTATTCTACCGCATTTACATCGCGTTTCAACCGCGAAAACATCGATTCCTATCGTTTTTCCTCATTCAACCTAGAATTGAAAAACTATGAAAAAAACCAACAAACATTCCAACACACACATACATAATCATACACAAGCATAGCATAACCGAGTTTCGCACCCTTACCCGATTAATCATGCTTTGAAATGTCGGTTGAATTGATTTCTTAAACTTCAAGTTTTTCCTCTTTTTCTTCTCTTCCCACTTCTCTTTCTCTCTATTTTCTCTTTTCTTTCTTTTCTCTCTATGTTTCTATTATAAGGAAAATAATAATAATATCTAACCAAGTAAAATGACCAAAATACCCCTACACTCAATTTCTTCGCAACGCTCTCAAAACGCGATAAAACATAATAACGATGAAAAATAATATATTGCCAAATAAAAGTCAATAATAAAATAATATAAAAAAAATATATTTAAATCGACTCAATTAAATAAATCTAACAAAAACTGAGGCGTTACAATATTCACTAATATAAATCATTTAATGTTATCATATTGATAATTGGCTTGAGAGATCATCTAAGGATTAATATGATAAAACTCCCAATTTGTTTTAGTGGTGAAACATCTTGAGAGGATATGTGATTATATTGATTGTTAATAAGTTCACGTGCTTTATTAAGAAAATACGCACGAAATGGATTTTCGAGCCCTAATCTTGACATGCTTTTAACCATCGTTTTAAAACCAAAACTCTTTTACCGTTGCTTATCACTTTTTATGCGATCGTTACGTTACGAAACAAAAACAAACATATTTTATTTTCTATGTTTAAAAAAATTCCAACTGTAGAACGACAATAGTATCAACCAATCCCTGTGGAAATGATAACAAAAACCCCCACTAATACTATTTCAACAGCAATACAACCATTGTTCAAGATGACTTTGAATCATCTGATGTTCTTATGGTTTCAAGCGACGACTCAAGAAAAGAGTGGATTATGGATTCAGGTTGCACTTGGAACATGACTCCAAACATAGAATTATTCGAGGAGCTATCTGATTAAGATGGTGGATAAGTGTTGCTGGGAAACCAGAAAGCTTGAAGTATTTCAGGTATTTAATCTGTGAGATTCAAGCTCCATGATGAGTCAATAAGGTTATTGACTGAAGTCATGTATGTACCTGATTTGAAGATAAATTTAATTTCTCTTGGTGAATTCGACAAGAAGGGATATATTTTTCAAGGAAAGAAAAGTATCCTAAGAGTCATGAAGGGGTCGAAGGAAGTCTTGAAAATCGTAAAGAAACAAGGCTTGTATACCCTTGAGGCTGAAGTTGTAAGTTGTTCGACAAATGTTGCATCCACGAAACCATTGTCGAAAACAGAAATTTGGCACATGAGATTGGGTCATGTCAGTCGAATTGGGGAACAAAATCTTGTTGGAGGAGACAAAGTCGAAAAGCTAAAATTTTGTGAACCCTGTGTACTTGGAAAATCCTGCAGAGTGAAGTTCAGCGAAGGCAAACAAAGAACTCGAGGATCCATTGATTACATCCATGTTGATCTTTGGGGCCTGCAAGGTGCCCATCACATTAAGGAGCAAGGTATTTTCTATCCATAGTCGATGATTATTCCAGAAAGTTATGGGTATTCATCTAGAAGACTAAGGATGATACTTTTGAGAATTTCAAAGGTTGGAAGACTCTGGTCGAAAATCAGACTAGCAGAAAGGTCAAGAAGTTAAGAACCGACATTAGCCTTGAATTTAGCAATGAGGCGTTCGACAGTTTTTTTGCTGCCTTAGGTATTGCAAGGCACAAAAATACTGCAGGTACTGCAAAACAAAATAGTTTGGCAGAAGGTTTAATCGAACTATTTTGGAAAAAGTTAGATGTATATTGAATAATGCTGGATTAAAGAAGGTGTTTTGGGCTAAGGCTGTTTCGACAACAACATATCTGATAAATAGATGTCCTTCAACTACGTTAGATATGAAGACACCTGAAGAAGTTTGGTCGAGACATCCACCTAGTCTCGACAGACTGAGAGTATTTTACTATGTGGCCTATGCTCATATTAGGCAAGATAAGGTCGAACCTAGAGCTCTAAAATGCATGTTCATGGGATACCTTGAAGGAGTCAAAGCTTATAGGCTATGGTTCCTAGAGCCATGTCATAGGAGGTGTATCACCAGTCGAGATATAGTTTTCAATGAAGCTGAGATGGCCTTCAAGAAAACTGATGATGTTGACGAAAAGCTGGAACAGGGAGAGATTCCTGTTGAGGTGGAGCATGTTGATGCTGAATTGTGTATCCCAGATGAAGTTGAAGAAGAAGCAGAAATTGTTGTCGAAAATGAGGAGATTGATAATGACTACTTGTTAGCAAGAGACGGGTTGAGGAGAGTCATCAAGCCACCTAAGAGACTTGGGTATGCAGATCTTATAGATTATGCCTTAATCTCTGCAAGTAAGGTTCTCGACGAAGAACCTATAGACAATAAGGAATTTATGAGGAGTCGAAATAAGACTGATTGGCTAAAGGCCATGGATGATGAGATGAAATCTCTTCATGATAACAAAACATGGGAACTGACCAAGAAAGCTGCTGGAGCCAGGTTTGTCAGCTGTAAATGGATATTCAAAGTTAAGAAATGAATCGAAGGAGTGGCATCGAAGAGATACAAAGCAAGATTGGTCGCTAGGGGGTTCACTTAGAAAGAAGGTGTAGACTTCAATGATGTGTCCTCTCCTGTTGTGAAGCACATATCCATTCGAATGTTGCTTGCCATGGTGGCACATTTCGACCTTGAACTAGAACAGATAGATGTGAAGACTGCGTTCTTTTATGGTGATTTGGATGAAATAATCCTAATGAGGAAACCTGAAGGGTGTGTCGAAAGGGGGAAGGAAGATTATGTGTGCAAACTGAAGAGATCTTTATATGGACTGAAACAATCTCCTCGACAGTGGAATAGGAGATTCGACAAGTTAATGACACGCATAAGTTTTATTAGAAGTTAGTTCGACCACTGTGTTTACTTCAGATTTCAACCTGGTAATTCATTTATTATGTTGCTTTATGTGGATGACATTCTAATAGCAAGCAAGAATGTCGAAGATTTAAGGGTGAAGGTTGAACTCAATAAGGAGTTCGACATGAAGGATCTGGGAGTTGCGTCCAGAATTCTTGGGATTGACATCCAAAGAGATAGAAAGCAATCGAAATTATGCTTATCTCAAGAGACATACCTATGGAAGATTCTCGAAAAAGTATGGTATATCGAATTCAAAGCCTGTTGTGACTCCGACAAACTCTCAATTCAAGTTAAGTATAGATCAGTGTCCTATTACTAATGTCGAAAGAGCTTAAATGAATAGCATTCCATATGCTAATATAGTGGGTTCTTTGATGTATGATATGGTATGTACTAGACCTGACATAGCATATGCAGTAAGTCTTATAAGCAGGTACATGGCGAATCCTGGAAATGCTCACTAGCAAGCATTAAAGAGGATTCTAATGTACATAAATGGGTCTCTGAGAAGAGTCCTAATATATGGTGGAGCCTTGGGTGAAGATAGTAAAGCAAGAATCGAAGGATATGTTGACTCTGATTATGCAGGTTGAATGCATTCTAGAAAATCTATTTCTGGACATGTGTTCACTATGTTTTGCACAAAAATCAGTTGGAAAGACACTCTTCAGAAGGTTGTTGCCTTATCAACCACTGAAGCAGAATATATTCACCTAAATGAAGTTGTAAAGGAAGCATTGTCGCTTAAAGGTTTTGCAAAGGAGCTGAAACTTCAAGGTCGAGTTTTCACTGTTAAATGTGATAGTCAAATTGCAATACACCTTTTGAAGAATTCAACCTATCATGAGCGAACCAAGCACATTGACGTGAGTCTGCATTTCGTCGGAGGGGTAATCGAGCATGGTGAAGTCCAAGTGCTGAAGGTTTTGAAAGATAATAATGCTGCTGATATGATCACCAAGATGTTGCCCAGTTGCAAGTTTTTCCGTTGTATGCAGTTGATAAAGTTGCATGAAGAAAACTAGTTTTCTTCTTGATGTTAGAGTTAGATCCAAGGTGGAGATTTGTGAAATATTGGATCAAACTCTAAGTTAGCATGCCGTCGAAGTTTGCTCACATGCTGTTGTCGAAGACCTACATGTTGTAGTCGAATTGTGTTCTAGTATGTAGTTGTCGAATTGGGTCTTGTGTTAAGGATCCAATTGTTTAATTTAGCTTGTACCCTAAGTTAGCTTGTAATGAGTAATTATTTAAAAGCCCATTAGTTTAGTGTGTTTGGTTTTATTTTAAATAGCATACTAGTCTCTCATCTTAAGTGTGGTGTGGAATATTCTAATTAGGGTGAGAGGGTTATTTGTTATTCTTGAGTACTTGTAATCTTATTTGAAAATAAAGTAAAGAATTGCAGTCATAACCAATCCTTATTGTTTTTCCTTGTTAACCCTAACCCTTGTGTGTTTCTTGCCTATAAAGAAACCGAGTATATTTTGTTTTAAGGCATCCTAATTCACAAGAAATGTCATCATGATCCTCCAATTGTAATATCTTCCTTCTTTTCATATCTCGTTATTTGGTTATACAATTATTGTTCCTCATATGTTGTTAGAGCATGATCATTGTCATAGTCCAAGATGGAACAGTGTCCCCCAAGTCTAGTCCGATATAGTCGAGGTGTGACTTTGGACCATCTTCGCATACACCCTCTTAGTCTTTGGGCCTCTGAGTATATTAGATTTCGAATTTATCTTCCAAGGTATAGAGTAACCGCCATCGATGGTTGGGCATATGGAGTAAACTCGTCTCTATACAATTTATCTAAAGTGTAATTGTTGTTACTTAGTCTTGGTTCATGAGATAAATCTCTATATATTTGATCTTTGAGTAAATTTTTGGTCTTTACCGAATCTTCATTTATGGGGATTTGAGAGGAAAGTCTCCATTTATTTTGAAGATCAATTTGGATTATTTATATGGCTTTTGTTGCTTTTCCTATGTAACTCTTTGTGTCACTAGAACTTAGGGGAATATTAATGAACATCTTCTTCCCTATAAGGTGGGTGTAATCATTGTGACATGGAAATATGTAGATGTACATGTTTTCTTGTGGAAAGTGTTGATCACTAATTTCCACCTTAAGCCTTGGGATCTTTTATGATTAAAACTTAACTTTGTCCATTTTGAATTATCATTCTCTTAGTTTTTGGAGTTCAACATTCTTTGCAACTCTCGCTATTACTTCTTCCATCTTTGATGTGAATCTTTTCCAGTGCATTTTCACTTATCTCTTGATGAATTCTTTTGATTTTTTTCTCTTCTCGATGTTTTCATGGTGCTTGTTGATGATTTTTTTTTTCTTTTTCCCCTTTTGTTATGTAGTTCATAAGAATTGGAATTTGTATGGTTCATAAATAGGATTTACAGGAAGCTATATAATTTGAGGATTTAAATTAAGGATTTTTCCAGAAAGTTAAAATTTGTAGGGTTTAAATATAATATTTTGCTAGAAGCTCTGAATTTGGTTGGTTTACACATTATATTTTTCTAAAAACATGGAATTATATATAGGGTTTTCGAGGGGAATATCTCTTTGATTTACATGTTTCTTTTAATAGGTATTCATGGGTGATTGTAGATTCATGATCCCGAAAAAAATGGGGCATGGGGGAGGGGAGGGATAATGTAAGCACAATATACTTAACCGTGTTATTTGGATAGAACTCTAGTGCCAACAAGGGCTTCTTCATGGTTCGAAAAAGGTTTATCATGTAGTTAAAATTCATAAACATGTTGATCCTGCATGTGGTAGTCGAAGTTTGACCAAGCATGCAGTAGTCGAAATGCTAGGATTGTTAGCATGTCGAATTGGGTCTTGCTTGTAAGCCCAATTGTTAAGTTAGCTTGTAGCCTAAGTTAGCTTAATACTCTATAAATAGACTAGTTCTCTCAAATTGTTGAGAGAGGTTAATTGTTGTTAATCACTTGTAATCTTTAAACTCTTATTGATTAAGTGAATAGTAAAGTAGTTTTAACCAATTCTGATTCTTCTTCATCCTTCTTCTCTCTCTTTCGTAAAACCTAATAAGGTTTTTTATGTTTATTCAAGAAAGTCGATCTTTCTCATTTTTAGTTTATTCTTAACGACATCAATTTACAAAATTAACTTATCAATCCCTTTAATTTAGACTGAGATCTTGCGACTGTTTGATGCTTATACGCTTTTAGGAAAACCTGAAGATTAGGACATGGTTCTTCCCGGTCTGAATGATCGAATTTATGGACGACTTCCTTTTATGTCAGTTTTCAATCTATGATACCCACTTTGAGTGCCATTTATTTTCGAGCTTGATGTTGGATCCCTCAAAAATATTTCCCCCTTCTTTGAATCACATTAGAGCACTTCAATATCTTGTGTGACGTCCTTAAGATGAATCACCGTACTTCGGTGTTCTGTTCCATATTCCATGTTACTTTGGATTTTACTTGTAATAAGCATGGTTTAGTGTATCTTAGTTGATCTTTCTCTATATTCTAGTCATTGCCTCTGCCTGTTATTTTGTGGTTTTCTATGTAAATTCTCATGCTTCCGATGAGTCTTCATGTCTTGTTAATGGCTCTTTCCAACCATATTTTTTCCACTATAGGTTGAATAACCATTTCACGATATAACACAAGGAATTTCGCTTTGGCCTTGAGAAAATGAAAGATGGAGACACTATTCTTTGAGTGAAGGGGTTCTCATATGACTCATTTGTTAGGAAAAAACAAACAAAGCATAGAGAAAAAATAGGAACATAATCGCAACACAAGAACATAACTTGGAAACTCTAAAACCAGATAATAAATCACAATCGTTGTCAAATGACAACCATAGAATAACACTATGTGAAAATTGTTACAACACATAATATACCCTCAACTAACCATGGCCCCCAGTGCACCCACTCCCTCCAAAAAAAATATTTAACTACATCTCACTCCAATACAAGTGTATAAGAGAACAAATAAAGTCAAATACAAGCTTAAAGTGATTTGGACTGATCTATCTTGGAATGAAGAACTTGGATCGTATATATAGCCTTGGACTCACTCTTCATTCAAAAAACTAAGCGATATGAGACTTCAAAGAACTTGTATCCTATATATATATATCCTTGAACTCTCTCTTCATTCATAATACTAAGGAATGTGGGACTTCTGCAACATGTATATTTTCAACCAACCCCAACAATCTTTACCTTGTGAAAATAATACATAAGCTTTCATTGTCTTCACCAACAATCATACTCCACCATAAATAGTATCAACATGTATATTTTCAACCAACCCCAATAATCTCCACCTTAAATGAAAAGAATAAATAAACTTTCATTATCTATATCGACAATCATACTCCACCATAAAAAGTATAGTCACTTTAAGCTACACCACTCCAAGAATTTTCACACTGTCTTCACCGACAATCATAGTTTTAAAAACTATCATACTATCTCATGAAGAATATATTTCCATTGAAGCTAAACCATTTCAAGTTTTTCACATTGTCATCACCGACAATCATATTTATCATTAAGAATAAATTTCAATTGAAGTTAAACCACTTCAAGAATTTCACACTGTATTCAACGACAATCATAGTTTTAAAAAACTACCATACTCCACCTAAAGAAGAGTATACTTCACTTGAAGCTAAACCATGTCAAGAATTTTCACATGTCGAAAACCAGGTTGAAACATTATGGTGCAACTTCCTTGTTGGCAGGAAGCTCTTTAATCACCGACATAATATTACACCTTGTGTAATCTTGATTGTATCAACACATCTTTGACTTGAATTTTCCACAAGTCAAAAAAATTCTTCCATCAATTTTCTCAAGCCCAAAATACACAGCGGAATTTGTGACTGCAGCTCAACAACTCTTTCACAACACTACTCTTCTTTTCTAACGTGGAAGATCGGACCAAACTGCAACCATAGAGCATACTAAGAACACTTTTCCTGGATCGAATCAAGCTCTGATACCAGTTGTTAGGAAAAAAAATAAAGAAAGCATAGAGAAAAATAGGAACACAATCACAACATAAGAACATAACGTGGAAACTCCAAAATCGGAGAAACTACCACGGCCGTTGCCAAATGATAACCAGAGAATAACACTATGTGAAAATTGTTACAACGCATAATATACCCTCAACTAACCCTGGACCCCAGTACACCCACACCCTCCAAAACAAATATCTAACTACATCTCACTCCAATACAAGAGTATAAGTGAACAAAGAAAGTCAAATACAAGTAAAGTGCTTTTGATTGGTGTATTTTGGAATGAAGAACTTCGATCCTATATAAAGCCTTGGACTCACTCTTCCTTCACAAAACTAAGCGATGTGGGACTTCAAAGAACTTATATCCTATATATATATCCTTGAACTCTCTCTTCATTCACAAAACTAAGCGATGTGCGACTTCTTCAACATGTATATTTTCCACCAACCCCAACAATCTCCACCGTGATTGAAAATAATACATAAGCTTTAATTATCTTCACCGACAATCATAATCTACCATAAAGAGTATTAACATGTATATTTTCAACCATCCCTAACATCATTGACTCTATATCCTTGACTTTTGATGCGAGATACCATACTTGGGTTGATTCTGATGTATTTTTAGGAACTTGTGGCTTTATGTAACACCCCGATTCTTCTAGTAGATGTTTTGATGTTTTATTTGTTGAATATGCATTTTCATGATGTTTTTTTATTATTGTATGATAGTGGGTTATGTGTCATTAAGTTATGAGTGAAGAGAAATATTAGAGGAGGATAGATTAATTGGCTAATATGTGGAAATTGATAGTTTAGGGGGAATATGATGTTAATAATAGTTTTATACTATTATTCAATTGAAATAATAAGAAAAATAAAATAATTAGAAGTGTAGAGATTTAAAGGGCATTGAGGTAATTGTATGAGGATAACTGAGAGCATATGAGGGAAAATATAGAAAGGGTCTAGTGTTACTAGATAAGAAGGGAAGATAGAGAGAAGTGGGATATTATTCTATTAGTACGTGAAAAGTTGAGAGAAAGAAGAAAAGAAGTTATGGCAAGGAGAAAGCAAGAGAGCATGCATCCATAGACTTGGGAGAAAATAAATTTCTAGAAGAATTCTAAGGTAAGGGTGAGTAATGGTTTTCAATTGTGATTGACATGAGGGGAGAGTATAATAGGTTTTAGTTTTGCTTTTGGTTGATAATGTTGAATATACATGTTTGATGATGAATGGTAGTGATAAGTGATTAAATTGTTATTGTGTTCTTGAATTGGGTTGAATATTCAAGATAATGGTAGTGATAAGTGATTACGAGTCGTAGCCGCTGCTATGCGCGGCAGTAGTAGATCCCTGGAATTGGAATTGCAAAATTGTTCCGCCATAACTTTGTAACCGTAAGTCCAAATCGAGTGTCGTTCGAAGCGTTGGAAAGCTAACGTGAATTATTATCAAATGAAGTTACTTCCCGAGGCTGATCATAATAATTAGATGATGCTTTTGATAATTGAAAGAAATGCTTGAACTCGAAACTCGTTTATCTCTCGACAATTTTTGTTATATCTTTTTAATCATATATCCAAGTGATGAGCTGTTTGAAGTGTTAGAAAGCTAACACTCAGAGCTACAACATAGTTGTAATAGGTGAAATGTTTAAATATTATTTTTATTCCTAATGTATTGGTGAAGTGTTAGTTTACATGTTCGGATAATGAATCATTGTATTGTTGTGCTAATGTTATGTGATAATGATGTTTCTATGTTGATTCTATTATGATAATGTTGTTAAGATGTTGAGTTGATGAAGTTTGATGTTATTGTTATGATGTGATGTTGATGATGTTGATAAGATGTGATGTTAATGATGTTGTTATGATGTTATGTAGATGACGTTGTTATGATAATGTTGTTAATGATATGCATGTTCAATTATATACATGATGTGTTTATGATGATTATGTTGATGGTGGCATACACGGTCAGAAGAGGGGCCAATGTGTATGTGTTGTTGTTGCATGTTGAGAGTCCATGCACTCATGTTGTCGGAACTTAGTTCTTTTTGGTGAGCCTCGATCCTATGGTGATGGATCGGGTGCGAGTAGCTAATTCCTATTATGGGGAATTAGTGAAGCATTACATATGGTGATGGTAGAGATTTTGATATGCTTTGGTTCCAAGAGGAAATCGATCAATGGTGGGGATCATGAAGTGAAATAAACCTAAGTGTTCCTAATTTGGTACCACATGCATTGAGTCAATGATGTTGCATTAGCATTCTATGTGGCATTGCATAATTTAGTTGGTGTTATATGAGGTGGTGATACTTGTGAATGTTATGTGATTATAAGTGAGCCTTGTGATGGAAGTTGTATATGAGTTACTTATGATGTTTGGGGTGTGAGTTTATGATATGTTGATGTTGTTGACTCGTTGCATAGAATTGTTGCAATTTATTCTTTCTTATATCTATTATAATTAATTATGTTTACCTACCCCTTATGTTTGAATGTTTCCTCTACGTGGGTAAGGAGTAGATTCTGTGGAAGTAAGTGGAAGCTAGCCATTGGAGCTTGCCTTTAGTTTATCATTTTCTTTTGTAGTGGAATTTTACTCTGATCATGTAACACGGGGTTGGGGTTGACGTTTGTCTTCTTAATTTCTTATGTTGTTTATTTCGAAGTATTTGCTAATAATTTCATGGTGATATTCTTTTTGGGATTTAAGAGGGATTTTTCAAAATTTTAACCTCTTAGCCGAACAATTCCGATGAACGGATCTTTATTAAACCATTAATCACAAATCATACATAAAATAAGGATTCCGAATTACCTCTTGAAACGTGCTTTAACTTTGATCACGAACGTGGAAAATACCATCGTCTCTACAAAGTCCACGCGAGTACAAAATGGAACGCGGTGCTAGCCGTCTTTTGTTCTAAGAAAATTGACAATTAGGATTAGTAGGGAAAAGAGCTCCTCTATTTATAGAGAGCTTCTAAAACCCTAATGCTCTTATTTTGGGCTTTTCCATAATAAGTCCAATCTTATTTAATTAAAGGCAAAACAGCACCAGAGGTCCTTTAAGTTATTTAATGCTACCACTTAAGTCCTTTAAGATTTTTTTTTAACGGTTGGGTCCTTAACGTTTTAAAAAGTTTACACCGTCACCCTTTTTTGAAATTTTCATTAAAAAAAGGCATATGTGGCAAAAACGAAGCTTATGTGGCATTTATGTGGCATTTTATTTTATTATTTATTTATTTATTTATTCCACGTGGATTTTAATTTTATTTTTATTTTCTTTTAATTTTTTTAATTTTTTTTTTTAATTTTTTTAAAATTTTATTTTAAAATTTTATTTTAAAATTTTTTTTATAATTTTTTTTTATAATTTTTTTTTATAATTTTTTTATAATTTTTATTTATTTCTACATCAGTTAAGACTGGAAGGACCTAATTGTTGCATTTTAAAAACATATGGGACGTGAGTGTTACACTATTTTTTTTAATGCAAGTTACAAAATGTGATGACATTATAAAAACCAGTTTGAAGCAGCGGAAAATCCATCCCTCCTTGTACCATATTATTGTGCATATGGTAAATTTATTATTAATAGAGAATTTTATTTTATTGTAAATGACCAACTCAATCTTCTGCTATAGAAATAAATTAAAATAGTATAGATATATTAAATTGAGAATCCAAAGTGTATTATGTTCAGAGAATAGAAATAGTATAGATATATTAAATTGAGAATCCTAAGTTGATTCATTGTGCTCAGAATATCAATTAATATTAGAAAATTGCTTTATGTTACGAAACGAAAATTATACGAATGACATGGCAATCATTTAAACCTCTTTTTATGCCACCACCACCCATGAATGCCATAGAATCCAGAAGATCAATTCATTCCAAGATTAAAACTACTCTACTAATGGTGAATCCAAAGAGGATAGTAACATTTACTAAAATACAAAGTAATTATGAATCATTGATTTACTTTTTTAGCAAAAGGTTAAAAATATTCATAGCTTTCATTCATGTAATGTAACATAATTTTCAATGGAAAGTTATTCCTAGTTATGAAGTTTGGAATTATGTTGGTTTATGGAACAAGTACTGTATATCCTTTTATGGGGCAAAATATATACTACTAGGAACAAACGAATAGTGAGATGATGCGTCAATTTATCAATGCTAGGATTATCTAGTGAGTTGCAGAATCTTTTCCAACCACTGAAGTCGTTTATTCTCATCACATTTTATAACTTGCATTAACAAAAATAGTGTAACACTCACGTCCCATATGTTTTTAAAATGTAATAATCAGCTCCTTCCAGTCTTAACTGGTGTAAAATTAAATAAAATTTTAAAAAAAATTTATAAAAAAATTTATAAAAAAATTTATAAAAAAATTTAAAAAAAAAATTTTAAAATTTTTAAAAAAAAAATTAAAAAAAATAAGAAGAAAAATAAAAAAATTAAAAATTAAATTAAAATCCACGTGGAATTAATAAATAAATATAAAATAAAATAAAATGCCACATAACTGCCACCTAAGCTTCGTTTTTGCCACATATGCATTTTTTTAATGAAAATTCCAAAAAATGGTGACGGTGCAAACTTTTTTAAACGTTAAGGACCCAACCGTTACAAAAAATTCTTAAAGGACTTAAGTGGTAACATTAAATAACTTAAAGGACTAAAAGTGCTGTTTTGCCTTAATTAAACTATTTTAACTAAATAAATTATTATTATATTTAGCTAAACACTTTTAATTAAATAAAATAAATATCAATTAAATTAAATCATATTTAACTTAATTAACTGTCAATTTTTATTGATTTAATTAAATCAAATTTAATCAAATAAATTATATATGTGTGCTAATTTATTAAACAATTTAAATAATATTAACACATAATTAAATTAAATCATATTTAATTTAATCGTCAATTCCACTATCAGTACTCTATGCGTGTGACCCTATAGGTTCTCTTAACAATGACAATAATATTAAATTACCTATTTAATATTATAAACAGTGAGCGGTATCTAGCAACACATCACTACTACCCAAGTGACGAGAATGTCGTGTGATTTGACATAACCTTTCTGTGATAATGATCATGTGTATAATTACCCTTTTGCCCTTATATCTATATTGAACACAAGGCATAGAATGTGTCACCTGTAACACCCCCAATCTATACTCCCAAATAATAAAGCAGTAAAAGAAAATTCAAAATTTCGTCAGAGTATATTTAAATTATCATGGCATAGACCGAGGGGTCACATCAATTTGAAACAATACATACAACACCTGCTCATAAAGACATGCAACAGTGGGGTAGCAATCAACAGAGGAACTCAGTTCCTTACACCCACATTTCAGAATTTAGAATAAAAGCGGAAAATCTAAAACTGAATAACATATATATATATATATATATATATATATATATATATATATATATATATCACATAAAGGTTTGTCATACATCAAGTTATACATGCTCAAGCCAAAAGATATATATATATACATAATACACCAATAATCACTAGCGGCCTCCCTAACTACCCGGTGTCACATATCAGAGCCGACCGACAAAACAATGAAGACGCAAAGCTTCACAAAAATACCTCCAACAACTCTAATCTGCAATGCCTCATAGAGCATTATAAAACAGCAGAAGGGTGAGAAAAACAACCATAATATAATTGCATACAATTATATATATAACACAAAAATACACAATTATACGATTCTCACCACAACTCACGCCATAATTCAAACACAAGGCATTACAAGGCATAATACATATTTCCATCACCAACACATATATATACAATTCTATCCACAATTCCACATATCAAATAATCATAATGATTTATGCAATGTAAGAGACCGATACAATGACTCTATGCATATGCACATGCGGTACCCGACTTCCATTGTTTCTCATCACTAGTTCACTCAGGAACTCTACTGGAATCATCGCTCGTTACATCACGGTAACTCCCCGTCGGGCCTACGATGTTCCCCACCGCTCACACCCCACACGGGCACACGGTGTTTATGGATCGCTCACACCCCCACACGGGCACACGACCCGATCGCTCACACCCCCACATGGGAACACGATCGTCTATAATCATCGCTCACACCCCACATGGGCACACGAAGTTATAGCGAATTCCTTCGGGAATCCAAATCGTCACTCAGGACGTCTCAACAATGCATATCATGATGCTTGGCATACAATGACCCATGACATTTAATATGCACACATAAATACATTCATTTACATCGACAAAAATCACACTTTGCACTTATGCCCAAAACAATGCATTTAATTTCCATACAGCCACAATTCATCACACACCATCTAAACACATACATTTACGTCATATAACAACACCTTGCATAATACACATCAATTACGCATCAATACAACGACAAAAGTCGACAGCCGACACTATTCATGATTTTCCGACATAATTAAATTGGCTAACAATTTCAAAATCATCATAATAAGAAAGTACAGCTCAATAGCTACGCAACGATACCAAGAATGTAAAAATCGGACAAACGAAACTCAAGTTACGAAAGAAAACGAAAAGCGATATTTTGAAAAGTCCCATTTTGCAATTGTCCTATCCATACGCGTATCACCATGATCCATACGCGTATGAGCAGAGACTCATTTTTCCCCAATTCCACGTTAAAGTGTCCGTACGCGTAATGACCAAAACCATACGCGTAATGCCCTGAAATGCTACGCGTATCATACGCAAATGGGCAGATAGCCGAGAAAATTGAAGACCCATACGCGTATTGGCCCATGGCTCGCCCACCATACGCGTATTGCCAAGGTCCATACGCGTATGAACATGCCCCATACGCGTATGACCTGGAAAAACCAGAAAAATTTCTGTAGAACGTGGTTCTGCGTTTTCTCACCCAAATCACTCCAAATTTCACCTACACCCAGAAAAATTACCAATATAATGCATAGCAACATGTATCTATCATATACCAACATTAAGGAACACTAAAGACATGATTTCCTACACATTTGATCAATTTCTCCAAAAATGGGTTTTACTAATTTCTTCATTTCAATCCAACAAACATCACAAATACACATACATAATCATACACAATCATACAATAATTGAGTTTCGCATCCTTACCCGATTAAATCGATTCTAGGAGTTGATTTCTTTGATTTTTCCCAAGTTTCCTCACTATTTCTCTTCTTCTTCTCTTTTCTCCTCTTTTTCTTTCTTTTCCTTTTCTTTCTTTCACTTTTTCTCTCTTCCTAATTCCCTTTCTATTCTAACTTAACAAAATATTGTGAAATGTCCAAAATACCCCCACACTCAAATATCTCACAAACGATCCCAAAACCCGATAAAATACCACAACATTGAAAAATAACATATTTTCAGATAAAAATCGGAAAGAAAATAAAATAATAATAAAATAATCAAACTACTCGATTAAATAAGACTCACACAAAAACTGGGTCGTTACAACTCTCCCCCACTTATAAATTTTCGTCCTCGAAAATATTACCTGAGACGAACAACTGCCGATACGACTCCCGCATCCGACTCTCCAACTCCCAAGTCAAATTGCCCTCAGCAGCGCCTCCCCACGCCACTTTCACAAGTGCAATATCCTTGCCTCTCAACTGCTTCACCTCGCGATCCAAAATCCTAACTGGTACTGCCTCAACCGTAAGGTTCTCCCTTACTTCCACCTCATCCATCGGAATCACATGCGACGGATCCGGAACATACTTCCGAAGCTGTGAAACATGAAACACATCGTGCAAATTTGACAGATTCGGCGGCAACGCCACCCATAAGCCACAACACCCACTCTCGCGGATATCTGGTAAGGACCAATAAACCGAGAAGTAAGTTTCTTCGATTTCAATGCACGACCCACACCTGTTACCTGCGTAACCCTAAAAAATACATGATCGCCCTCTTGAAACTCAAGATCCTTCCATCTTCGATCATGATAACTCTTTTGTCTACTCTGAGAAGCTTTCATCTTCTCACGAATAAACTTCACTTTCTCCGTCGTCTGTTGCACCAATTCTGGTCCAACCACCACTCTCTCACCAGATTCGTGCCAACACAACCGTGTCCGACACCTTTGTCCATACAATGCTTCAAACGGTACTATTCCTATACTAGAATGGAAACTGTTATTATACGTAAACTCAATCAAAGCAAGATAACTATCCCACACACCACCTTGTTCCAAAACACAAGCTCTCAACAAATCCTCCAAAGAGTGAATCGTCCTCTCCGTCTGACCATCCGTTTGCGGATGATAAGCCGAACTCAATCTCAATCTAGAACCCAAAGCCTTCTGTAAACTTTCCCAGAATCTCGAGGTAAATCTAGGATCTCGATCAGAAACAATACTCAATGGAACTCCATGTATCTTCACAATCACACTGATGTAAATCTCAGCTAACCGCTCCAAAGTAAAACTGATGTCAATCGGAATAAAATGAGCCGATTTAGTCAGCCTATCAACAACCACCCAAATAACATTATGCCCTCGCTGAGTATTCGGTAACCCTGTTACAAAATCCATGGAAATACTATTCCATTTCCATTCCAGAATATCCAACGGTTGCAACAAACCACTAGGCCTCAGATGTTCCACCTTCGATTTCTGACAAGTCAAACATGCATAAACAAACTGAGCCACATCTCTTTTCAATCTTGACCACCAGAAAATCTTCTTCAAATCTTGGTACATATTATTCGCTCCCGGATGTATACTCAAATTACTCTGGTGTCCTTCCTCCAAAATCATCTTTTTCAACTCCGCATCATCTGGAATACATATCCTACCTCGAAATCTCAAAACACCATTAATATCCACTTGAAAATCACTATTCGCATCTTTTCCTCCAACCAACATCAAATCCACAAATTTCACATCCAGCTTCTGTTTCTCACAAACAGTCATCAGAAAATCATTAGTAATCGTTAGCATACCAAGCCTAACGCTATCCGACGTCACTTCACAAACCAAACTCAAGTCTCTAAACGATTCCAAAAGTTCCCACTCCTTAACCATTAAAGCGGACATATGTAACGATTTCCGGCTCAATGCATCGGCTACCACGTTAGCTTTACCAGGATGGTAATTCAAGCCAAAGTCGTAGTCCTTCAAGAATTCCAACCATCTACGTTGCCTCATTTTTAGTTCTTTCTGATCAAACAAATATTTCAAACTTTTATGATCACTAAAGACTTCAAACCTTGCACCGTAGAGATAATGCCTCCAAATCTTCAACACAAAAACCACAGCCGCTAACTCAAGATCATGAGTAGGGTAATTCTTCTCATGAACTCTTAACTGCCTTGAAGCATAAGCCACCACCTTACCTTCTTGCATCAGAACACCACCTAGACCAATCAACGAAGCATCACAATAAACCACAAATGGTTCATTAGGATTCGGCAAAATCAAGATCGGAGCTATCGTCAATCTTCTCTTCAGCTCATTAAAACTCTCTTCACACCGAATATCCCAAATGAACGCTTGCCCTTTACAAGTCAACTGGGTCAAAGGAAGTGCTAGCTTAGAAAAACCTTCAATGAATCTGCGATAATAACCAGCCAAACCCAAAAAGCTTTGAATTTCAGTAACGGATCTTGGAGCCTCCCATTGTAGAACTGCTTCTACTTTAGATGGATCCACAACAATACCATTACCTGAAATTACGTGTCCAAGAAAACTCACCTCCGACAACCAGAATTCACACTTGGACAATTTAGCAAAAAGCATCCTCTCCTTCAAAACCTGCAAAACAATACGCAAATGTTCTGCATGCTCCTCCCGAGACTTAGAATAAATCAAAATGTCATCAATAAACACCACCACAAAATGATCCAGATGCTCGTGAAAAATACGATTCATGTATTCCATAAACACACCTGGCGCATTAGAAACCCCGAACGACATCACAGAATATTCATAATGACCGTATCGTGTCCTAAAAGCCGTCTTCTGAATGTCTTCCTCCTTCACCCTTATCTGATGATACCCCGACCTCAAGTCAATCTTACTGAACACACAAGCATCAACTAACTGATCCATCAGGTCATCAATCCTTGGAAGAGGATACTTATTCTTGATCGTCACCTTATTCAACTGGCGATAATCAATACATAATCGCATACTGCCATCCTTCTTTTTCACCAATAAAACTGGAGCACCCCAAGGAGAAACACTTGGTCTCACAAACCTCTTCTCCAACAACTCATTCAACTGTTTCTTTAACTCCACTAATTCAGATGCCGACATACGATAAGGTGCCATAGAAACAGGTCTAGTACCAGGAACTAGATCTATAGAAAACTCCACCTCTCTCTCTGGCGACAAGTCTGAAATATCCTCAGGAAACACTTCTGGAAACTCACACACCACAGGAAACACATCCAGTGAAACTTGACTATCCACAGTCAACGATGCAAATAATCCAAACAACTGAGCTTCCTCCGCCAAAAGTTTCTTCAACTCTTTGGTAGATAAGAAACTTGAGTCTTCATCTTCCTCAAGAGAAGGAAACCTTACCAGCTTATGATAACAATCGATGTGAACCCTATTGAATTGCAACCAATTCATACCCAGAACCACATCTAAACCCTCCAACGGTAAACACACCAAATCCATCTCAAAGTCTTTACCATAAATGGTCAAAGGACATCTTAGACAAACCAAAGACGTAGTTACTGACCCCATTGCTGGAGTATCAATAACCATTTCACCACCCATCACAGACAACTCAAGATTCAAATGCTTCGCGCACTCAGACGAAATAAATGAATGAGTCGCTCCAGTATCTATAATAGCAATCAAAGGAGTACTATTAATAAAACAAGTACCTCGAATCAGACGATCTGCACTTGAAGTCTGAGTCCCCGATAATGCAAACACTTTTCCACCAGCTGGGTTTCAGACACTTTGTACTAATATGCCGAGGTTCACCACAGTTGTAATATTTCACCACATTCTTCCTTGCACAATCAGCTGCAACATGTCCTACACCTCCACAATTAGTACACTTCCTCAAATCTTTCCTGCACTCAAACTGACGATGCCCCAACTCACCACATTTATAACACCTCAGTGGACCATACATTCCTCCTCCACTTGACCTTTTCTCAAAATTCCCTCTTTGTTTACCTTTATCAGCTGGTGTCACATACGGACCACCACGGAACTGTTGCTTCCCTTTCCTCTCGCTCACACTCTTGTAATGAGTAGAACGAGCCTTACTGTCCTCTTCCTAAATCCTACAACAATCTACCAAATCAGAAAACCTCTGAATCCTCTGATATCCAATTGCCTGCTTTATCTCAGGACGCAAGCCATTCTCATACTTCACACACTTAGAGAATTTAGCAGTCGCTTCAGCATAATGAGGATAAAACTGTACAAGTTCTACAAACTTAGTAGTATAATCAACTACATACATATTACCTTGCTTTAGCTCCAAGAACTCAATTTCCTTCTTCCCTCTCACATCTTCAGGAAAATACCTCCTCAAGAACTCCCGACTAAAAACTTCCCAAGTAATTTCTTCCTCTTCTGCAGCTTCCAACACACGTCGAGTACTAACCCACCAATCATCAGCTTCTTCCAATAACATGTGAGTACCCAGTCTCACCTTCTGGTCTTCATCACAATCCATCACTCGGAAAATCCTTTCCATCTCTTTCAGCCAAATCTGTGCACCATCCGGATCATATCTTCCCTTGAAGACAGGCGGTTTGTTCTTCCTGAACTCATCATTACCCGCTGCATTAGGTGCACCCTGCACAGCACGAGCCATAGCTTGCATAGCCGCAGCCAAAGCAGCATCATTCCTACCAGCCATATTCTGTTCATTTCCAATAACAGAAACTATGGTTAAACAAACAACTCATCCAACCATAATGACCAACAAGGACTAACACAACTGACACGGATTGACACAAACTGGCTCTGATACCACTTAATGTAACACCCCCAATCTATACTCCCAAATAATAAAGCAGTAAAAGAAAATTCAAAATTTCGTCAGAGTATATTTAAATTATCATGGCATAGACCGAGGGGTCACATCAATTTGAAACAATACATACAACACCTGCTCATAAAGACATGCAACAGTGGGGTAGCAATCAACAGAGGAACTCAGTTCCTTACACCCACATTTTAGAATTTAGAATAAAAGCAGAAAATCTAAAACTGAATAACATATATATATATATATATATATATATATATATATATATATATATATCACATAAAGGTTTGTCATACATGCTCAAGCCAAAAGATATATATATACATAATACACCAATAATCACTAACGACCTCCCTAACTACCCGGTGTCATATATCAGAGCCAACCGACAAAAGAATGAATACGCAAAGCTTCACAAAAATACCTCTAGCAACTCTAATCTGCAATGCCTCATAGAGCATTATAAAACAGCAGAAGGGTGAGAAAAACAACCATAATATAATTGCATACAATTATATATATAACACAAAAATACACAATTATACGATTCTCACCACAACTCACGCCATAATTCAAACACAAGGCATTACAAGGCATAATACATATTTCCATCACCAACACATATATATACAATTCTATCCACAATTCCACACATCAAACAATCATAATGATTTATGCAATGCAAGAGACCGACACAACGACTCTATGCATATGCACATGCGGGTACCGACTTCCATTGTTTCTCATCACTAGTTCACTCAGGAACTCTGCTGGAATCATCGCTCGTTACATCACTGTAACTCCCCGTCGGGCCTATGATGTTCTCCACTGCTCACACCCCACACGGGTAACGGTGTTTATGGATCACTCACACCCCACACGGGCACACGACCCGATCGCTCACACCCCACATGGGCACACGATCGTCTATAATCATCGTTCACACCCCACATGGGCACACGAAGTTATAGAGAATTCCCTCTAGAATCCAAACCGTCACTCAGGACATCTCAATAATGCATATCAAGATGCTTGGCATACAGTGACCCATGACATTTAATATGCACACATAAACACATTCATTTACATCGACAAAAAATCACACTTTGCACTTATGCCCAAAATAATGCATTTAATTTCCATACGACCACAATTCATCACACACCATCTAAATACATACATTTACGTCATACAACAGCACGTTGCATAATACACATCAATTACGCATCAATACAACGACAAAAGTCAACAGCCGACACTATTCCCGATTTTCCGACATAATTAATTCGGCTAACAATTTCAAAATCATCATAATAAGAAAGTACAGCTCAATAGCTACGCAACGATACCAAGAATGTAAAAATCGGACAAACGGAACTCAAGTTACGAAAGAAAACGAAAAACGATATTTTGAAAAGTCCCATTTTGCAATTGTCCTGTCCATACGCGTATCACCATGATCCATACGCGTATGAGCAGAGACTCATTTTTCCCCAATTCCACGTTAAAGTGTCCGTACGCGTAATGACCAAAACCATACGCGTAATGCCCTGAAATGCTACGCGTATCATACGCAAATGGGCAGATGGCCGAGAAAATTGAAGACCCATACGCGTATTGGCCCATGGCTCGCCCACCATACGCGTATTGCCAAGGTCCATACGCGTATGAACATGCCCCATACGCGTATGACCTGGAAAAACCAAAAAAATTTCTGCAGAACGTGGTTCTGCATTTTCTCACCCAAATCACTCCAAATTTCACCTACACCCAGAAAAATTACCAATACAATGCATAGCAACATGTATCTATCATATACCGACATTAAGGAACACTAAAGGCATGATTTCCAACACATTTGATCAATTTCTAATCAATTTTACCAAAAATGGGTTTTACTAATTTCTTCATTTCAATCCAACAAACATCACAAATACACATACATAATCATACACAATCATACAATATTTGAGTTTCGCACCCTTACCCGATTAAATCGATTCTAGGAGTTGATTTCTTTGATTTTTCCCAAGTTTCCTCACTATTTCTCTTCTTCTTCTCTTTTCTCCTCTTTTTCTTTCTTTTCCTTTTCTTTCTTTCTCTTTTTCTCTCTTCCTAATTCCCTTTCTATTCTAACTTAACAAAATATTGTGAAATGTCCAAAATACCCCCACACTCAAATATCTCACAAACGATTCCAAAACCCGATAAAATACCACAACATTGAAAAATAACATATTTTCAGATAAAAATCGGAAAGAAAATAAAATAATAATAAAATAATCAAACGACTCGATTAAATAAGACTCACACAAAAACTGGGTCGTTACATCACCCTTGTATAGTCCAATATTTTATTCCTTGATCCCCGAGTATACTTGATAATAACAAATAAGCGAAATATCTGATATCGACTTATTTGAGCACGACCATGCATTTTACAGTCATACTCTATCAAGGGGCCCATAGATATTACTCCCGTATATGTTGGAGGGACAAATCCCATCTAGGTCACTCATGTCCTTCAACATGATTTGTAAAGTACCCATCAACCATCTTTATGGTCATCCTATTATGGACAATATTTGATTGGTAATAAAATACTCGACTCCTCATCTAGGGTCCATAGTGGTTTCAGGTCAAAGGGTGGTATACACCATTATCACTATGAGAATAACTTATGACACTTATATAACAAACTATGTAGTATTTTCATGGTGGGTCAATCCAGTATAAATATTACTCCTAATATTTATACCTGCGTGAAGACTTGATATCTCATATCTATGACCTGTGAAATACAATCATCAATCTACTCACATAATAGTCTCTATGCATTACTGTTGTCCTATTTGACAGTAAAGCTTGACTACGGCTAATTTAAGAATTACTTCCTTATGTTTAATGAGGTCTCACGATTAAGTCACACTTAATAGGTCATTAATAGACTAACTAGTAACAGACCCGTGCGTTCGCACAGGTGTTTGTTGATATGTTTAATAAGGAAAAATATAAATTGAGAAATATTAAATAATTAAGAATTTGATATTTTAGTGATGTAAATGAGATAGAAATTCAAAATCTAAATAAAAACAGGAATTAAAAAAATGATAATTTAATAAGCATTGGAAATGCCTTTTAGTAGAGAAAAGGTTATTTAAAAAATGAGTTAGGTAAAAAAAATCATAAAAAAGAAGAAATAAAAAATATTGGTAGTGAAGGGATTGTTATTTGACGTATTAATTAGAATAACAATGTTAATATAATAGGAAATTGTGACCAATAGAAAAATAGTTATAGGCCCATAAATAAGTGAAACAAAGTGTAGGTAGTAAGGAAGTAAAGTATTGTGGTTTACCTTCATAGTGCGTGTTTCGTTTTCTCAGCCATACCAAAACCTATGTGAAGAACATGCAATGGAGAAAAGCATGGAACCAGAAACAGAAAGGGGATGTGTAATGAGGTAATGATAAATGCTTATATTTGACTGTGGAAAATTTTCTAAATCATACGTAGTTAGATATAATACTGTGGGCGAATGGGTTGTTTTTTGGTAAGACGGTTCGATCGGTTATAAAAGGAATGATGCATGTTAAGTTTGTGTTTGGATCGGGACAAGTTATAAATGATCTTTGATGTTAAACGATTTTTGGCTGATGTTAATACGGTGTTTCTGATTTAATGCATGTTGTTGATTTATCCTAAACCTTGTTTTAGAAGAAGTAGTGGAAGTTCTGTAAACACATGATGTTTTTTGAATTTGTTCGACTATATGGAATCTCCATTAAAGCGATGTATGGTTGTTGTGTATGTATTTAATGTTGTTTCTAAACGTTGGGTAGAAGAGGTAGTTGAAAGTTGTATCATTTTACTGGTGTATGTTTTGTGAAGTTTCGTTTGGCATTGATATGAAGTTTATGTTGTTTTAGTGCTGCTGAAAGAGCTGAGAAGTGGTTAGAACTGCAGAATGAATTAAGGAATTGGGAGAAAGAAGAGGTTGGTGATTCCAAAAGAAGGAAAACCAGAGTCATATGCTTTGAAGAAAATCCAAAAGAGTAAGGAAAAACATACTGTAAAATATTTGAAATGAAAAAAATAGTTAGGTCAAATATTCATTGATTCTTAACAACTTAAAGTGGTTCATATATTTGAGATGTTAACAATTTTGCAGATCTTCTGATGGTGGAAGAATAGATACATTTGGTGAAACATCTCAAGAACCCATTATTGCAGACATTGATAGGTATTACAACATATTGTTCCCAACCATTTCATTTTGTTATTGAAAAATAGAAATAAATTGAAAGTTATTGGTCTTAAACTGTAGTATGTAGGATGATATGTATAGATAAATTGATAGTTTATTTTATTCAGTCTTGATGATGCGGTATTGAGGCCAGGAAAGTTCTACGTTTGGAAAAGTGTCATTCGTTTTGGAAAGAGAAATGTTTTAGTAAGTGTTATAGGTGATGTCAAGTGTTTAAGGTATACAACCATAGTAATTTTAGTTTGTTGTGTAAAAATGAAATTGTGCATTAGTCTTAGTGTTAATTTATGTTGTAGTTCTGATGAAGAGGTTTGTGCTACGGTTATGGGTAGCCGTCGAAAGTATTATGTATGGAAGAGGAAGATTCATTCTGTGAAGACGGTGCGGAAAAACGTTATGGTAATTTGTGACAGTACTTTGAAATGCAATTGGTAGATGGAGATATGAGGAAAAGCTATGAATGCGAGCTTCACCGTTCAGAGAGGAAGTACCATACAGAAATGTTCATTGGTCGTGGATGGTATGAATTTATCCAGAACAGACGTCTAAGAAATGGTGATAGGCTTGCATTTATTCTTCGGGTTCCCCATGCCAACAAAATTGTTGTGAAAAGGTTGTTGGAATAAAGAAATGGCAGCCTGTATGAAGTTAGTTGACAATGGAGTGGTGGGTGTGAACGTATAATTTTATCGGTTTTTTGATACTGGCTGATGAAATTACATGGAAAGTATTTTGTAACAAAATGTTAAGTTTATTTTATGTATTATGAATGAAGTTTGAAGACAGTGTTAGTTTGTTTCTAAAAAATTTAGTGTTGACAATTTACACGTTTTAAAGGAAGTGTGTTGTTATATTCAGTGTTGTTCTTTTAATATGTATAACAATATATGGTTGTGATTTTATGTAATGATGTAGAGTAATTTTATAGTAAATATGAAAGGAGTAACTTTACATAAATGGTTGTAATTAAAAGTTGGAAAAGATAAGGCCAACGTAAATTAAATAATTAAAAGTTGGACATGCAAAGAAATCTATAATAGTAGGTACAATGTCATACAATGAAAATTTAAAGCTTAGTGTACATAAAGAAATGATAAAAGAGGTATACATGAAATGGCTATAGCAGTCACTCGGATAATTAAAAGAGCCATGTGCATAAAAATGTAGTTTAGTGCCAGTAAGCTTCCATAGGAAATGTTCTTGCCAACTACTAATCCTGAAACGAAACAACCAAGTAAAAAAAAATTTTAAGTACACATGATAGTCTTCCATAGTTCCAATATGTAAATAAACTAAAATAGAAAGGTGTTGCATACCTATACAACGTTGTGAAAAACTTCTTTGAAGACTACATTAGTTGTATGGTTTAAAGGATTGTTGTCTTTGTCATGAATAAGGATTTTCAAACCAGCCTTACTTTTTATTCGCGACATAGCAACGTATAGTTGTCCGTGACTGAAAAATCCTTTGGCAAATATAGACCAACGTAGTCTAAAGATTGACCTTGAGATTTGTTTATTGTCATTGCAAATGAGACAATGATGGGAAATTGCCTCCGAATAAGTTTGAATGGCCAGGGAGATTGGGAAGGAGACAAAGACATGCGAGGAATGAAAATAGTGTTACCTAAATGTGTACTAGAAATAATCTTTGCTTCAATGACATGATTCCCAAGCCTTGTGACTGTAAGGCGTGTGCCATTGTAAAGTCCTTCTGATTGGTCTAAATTCCGAATTAACATGACAGTTGTTCCAATCTTTAGTTTCAAAGAATGGTTTGGAAATCCAGATGTTATTAAACAACTCAAGAACTCAGGTGTCAAATGTTCGAAAGCATCATTGTCATTTGCTTATGATCTGTCAATGGAATCGCTACTCAAAAACTCCCTTGCATCAGCTATTTAAAAAAATAGGTTATTAGTGTAACGTAATGAAAAAAAATAATAAATAAAAGTAATTAACTGAGAAAGGTACCTGGAATGTGATTTGTAATGTAATCATTTATTTGATCAACTATTTCAATTGTTGAAGCTAAAATAGCTCTACTTCTAAGGAAAGATGTATCTGTGTAGTTTTCCAAGAAATTCAGATATGTACTTGTAACAATTTTCTCAATTGGATCCACAAAGTCTGTTAGAAGTAACTCGGGTGGGAATGTAATATCCGCATATCCATCATTTGGTTCATTTATTTTTCCATCTCCAACATCTAAAATCCATTTAGAGAAAATTTCAATTTCCTCTGCGTTGTTCGAAGTAGACCCAAATTGCAAACACATGTTTTTTGTAAGCGTCAAAACCTTGCAATGTTCCCAAATGTAGGAGGAATTAATTGTTGAATGAACAATATCGGACCTAGTTCCTCTTGGTATAACAGGTAGAATTTGTCTGAAATCCCCACCAAAAACAACCACTTTCCCTCCAAACATTTTCTTGCATGGTTCTTTACCATTACCCATGATATCTTTCAAGGTCTTGTCTAGAGCCTCAAAACAAAATTTGTTTGCCATTGGCGCCTCATCCCAGATTATCAACTTTGTGACTTGCAATAGGCCAGCCAGATCGGATTTTTTTTCGATGTCACAAATGGATGCTTCCAAACATGGAACAGGTATTTTGAATCTAGAATGAGCAGTTCTTCCTCCTGGTAAGAGTAGACTTGCGATTCCACCTGAAGCAACATTCAAAACAATATCACGTTTTGAACGTAATGTTGCTAAAAGTGTATTCCACATGAATGTTTTTCCACTTCCACCGTATCCATATAAGAAAAAAATGCCTCCATTCTGCTCATTTACTGCTTCCATGATCTCATCAAAAATGTGGTGTTGCTCATCTACGTGGAATAAACATACAGTTAAAAACAACTTTCAATGTATACACAGTATAGAATGAAAATCCAATATGAGAAATTGTATTTTAAATAAACCTATTATTGATATAAAAAGGTATAAATGTATTGTGAATCAAGAACTGTATAATGTAAATTACGATGATGAAGAAGTTATATATTATTATTTTTATAACATTAAATCAGTCTGCTACTTGTAGAAAGATTTGCCAGTTGTGTATTAAAACAATAAACAATTTAATGTATATGGCACATTTGAAAGGAAAAAATGAGAAAAGGCAGTGTATTAAACGCATGCAGAAAACTAACATTTAATTCCAACAACTCTCACATAAATAGAACAGGGTGCATTAATGAGTTGCACCTAAAAATTGCTATTGTTCGGTTATATATATACAACTATTTGGTTCCATATCTAAGATATTCACAAGTGATTTTGACAACAATTTAAAATGTCCGGATGTTATAATGAAGTTTCCAGCAAAACCAGGTAAAGTTTTCATATGTTTTATTGTTAGTTTATTTCCATGAAGCTATCATGGCTTGCAACAAATGTTTTTTCCGTTGTTAGTTTATCACAAACTGAATTAGACAGTTCCTCGACCATTGATGGGCACGCCACTAAATTAATTGACGATGGCTACAACAGCGCTGGAAATTACACGTGGCAAGTGAAAATCAAATCCGGAAAAATCGCAAAGAAAAATGTCTTAGTAAGTTTAACATATTAATTTGCATGCAAGGAAATACACTTATAAAGAATGTAATCTGAAGATGTTATGTTTATGTTATATTATTCAACATTTTCCAAGGAAAGCATCAGAAGAATGTCTCCTATGGAATCAAACCTGCATTAAAATGTTTGATTTGGACACTGGGACTATATATGATTGCGAAATAATTAGTGCAAAACGCAATGTTTTTGAAAAATACATCGGGAGGGCATGGTATGATTTAGCTCGATCAAGAAGACTCAAGAAATGTGATATGTTATTCTTCACTCTCATGAACCCTCCTGATAGGTTGTATGTGAAAATAGTAAACAAAGCATGAAAGAACTCCCCGTTTTAATGTCACGGCACGAAGTTGGCGGCGATTGTGTTGTGTCCATGACAAAAAGTGTTTTCATTTTGATTGATATTGTTTGCTCTAAGGAATGTGTTTTGACTATGAAACTGTAGAGTCTATAAAATTAATATTAAAAGCATCTAACACAGTAAATAAAATAATGACATACCTGTCAACGATTGTAACATTTCTTGGTATTTTACAGTCTGATGAGCAATATCGGACTGTCGTTCATCGTATATTAGTCTATTTCCAAGGAAGTCTAGCACGTAATCTTTGGGATATGGCATTAGCTTAAACCCATTCAAACTCCTCCTATTTTTCTGTAACTGCTTCTCAATCTCTATCAAAGTCAGTTGTTGTGCTTCTTCATCACTCAGCTCCAAATCTACAATAAATAGGGAAAACTTAAATCCTAATAAATTATAATAATACAGTGTTTAAGAGATTACATTGCACTAACTAATCTGAAGAGTTGTTTAAGAAATTACCAGGAATCATCGACAATCGTCTTTGTTCATAAAGAATTCCATCTGATAAGTATTTCCATGTGTTGCGCTAAACATGGTCTGGACGATTCATAGAAGCAGATAACAACATAGTAACAAAAAGCTTTCGCAGAAATACACCAGAACCCCAGTTATAAGCCTCCTTTATACCGTCGATGAATTATTTATCATCTTGCAAAAATCGCATAGCAAAACAGGCTTCCCTAAAACTTGAATGTTTAAAACCCTCAACAGTTTTGAGATCATCATAACTCGTTGGACCTTTTTTCACAGTTAACAACATTCTCATGTAATATAATTCACCAGTTGATGGAGGCACCCAAATTAAATGTCCAATTGTGTAACCGCGCATCCTGGGTTTCCAAGTTCTTGTTTTCTTGACATATACAAATTTTGACACAAATTATTTGTATATCAATAAACTTGCTTCCTCGTACTTTGAATTTGCCACAAACCATGAAGTAAACATTGACTCGGTTACACTTGCCTTTAGTAGGACATTCCCAATCTGTTCAAAGTCTTTATAATAAATGGAATGTTCACCTTCCATGAGAAAAAACGGTCTTTCAACAGCGGGTTTCCTGCCATGGATAAAATAAGAAAATATTCTCCAACATGCTTCACTGGGGGGTATACGTATCTGCAATCAAGGCATTGTTTGATTTCATCAACGTCACCGTCACGAGTATTAGTTGGAACTATGACCGCCGAAATTCTATCAGAACCCTTGTTGATGTACCTAAACAGATACTTGATCGAAGTGCTTTGATTGCACCACTCCATATTGATGTGTGCTTGATATTTCAGCAATAAACTTGGGTTGTGGGGAACAACATGCCTGCTGTTGAGCTGTATGCCATTCTTTTCGATAGTATATCCATTATCTCTTCTTCAATAAACTGGGTAACCATCTTGATCCACTATGGTGACATCTTGAAATTTCTTTGGGTAATACTTTGAACACCTACCATCCTTTATGCACAAACATTTTTGATTTGCCAAACCACATGGCCCATGTACCATGTGGTTTTTCACCAAATTATATAATTTTGGGTCCGGCACCTCAGCAGATATAATTTTATCAATATCATCAGGTGTTGGATATTTATTGGATGGATGCAAGAAGATAAGAATGTGGGCATGTCGCAAACCTCTCTTTTAAAATTCGATTGTGTACATATCTGAAATGTAATGGTTTTATAGAAACAAAATTAAAACTTACATAAGACATAATAAATTATAGTCAATGATAATCTAAAAATTTCAATTTACATACAAGCAAGAACCTTCCCAAGGACACCATTTTTTGTAACGTCAGCTAAGATGTTCTCAAACTTCATTTTGAAAATCCTTGCAACTATGTCGGGTCTATCATGAGCCTTCAAGTTAAGGGGATGCAATGCTCTTTGAATCTCAGGCCAGTTAGGGTTGCAAGTGAATGTAATAAATAGGTCTGGAAATCCCACTTTACTACAAATTAACATTCCATCATAGTACAGCTGATCCATAAATCTTCGACTTCCGACATATGATGATCGTAAAATAACTCTCTTTCATGTGCTTGAACCAGGTGTTTCACTATGAGATTCATCTTGATTCAGGTTGTTATACTTTGACACCCTAAGCTTTGATTGACTATTTCTTAGCCATCTCAACCGTTCACCTTCAAGCATTGTGTAACCATCAACCAAAAATTGTTGAAACAACCTCCTGGATAATAAAAGTGTCTAACCCTCATGAGACCTTTTTTGAATACGAAATGCAAGCCATTCACGAATAGTTAGTCTGTTCCTTGGATTTTCATCAAAAATGTCAAGATCACGGTGAGCAACATTAGGTCTATAACCATCTTCTCCATATGGAAATATCAAAGGATATTGGAAAGCCATATATCTAGCATGAAACTCATCAATACGCTTTAGTTTTCCTCCCTGCTTTTGCATAATTATATCTCTTTCCTCAGCCGTGTCAATGTCACCAACAATTAATGCAGTAACCTCAGAAACATTTGGTTGGTTGTACAGTCTTCCATCCGTAGCTCTACTTGCGATTAATCCGAGTTTCAAGTTTTGGACGTTTCCTTCGTTTAGTCTTTGTCTTGCCATGAGGAAACTCTTTGCATGTGTATTATGCATGTACAACATATCAGATAGTGATTTGATAATCAAAGGATCAATGTTGTTTTTTTCCCTATAGGTGGCACACAAATAACTCAGTTCTAAAGTTTTAAGAATAAGGTATGGATGGCATTCCTGTTACAAAAATGAAACGATGTTAAAGCAAGATAGGTAAGATGAGAGAGTTACCGTAGCCCATCCATTCTATTGGTGATTTCATTTTCTGTGTCAAATATGTATAGTTGTGCAAATTTGGGTGGTTGTCCTTCAGGTGGCAATAAACTCCCAATTCGATGACAAGCCTGACCTTGTATGCGTATGGTAGGGGGACCCCGTCGATTATTAAATCTGTTATCTAACTTTGCTCCAGATGAAGTGAATGCAAACATCATGTTGTAGGTTCGTATGTTTTCCTGTAATTTCGTACTGTATTTTGCATCTTTATTAAATAACAGATGTGATAATAGTTGGGGTGGCTTTTTCAGAAAAGCCAGTTCTACCTTGCCATTTCCACAACATAATGTGAATTTGGGGTTTGTTGAATGTCTATGTTTATCCATTCGTTCTTGGTACCACATCAACGCAGAACAATGCAGACACTCAATCATGGGATCACCCAAATCCAAGTATTCTGTGCAAATTGAATAAGGAGTAAGGAACACATTGTAAAGCATTTGACATAAAAGCAAGGATTATATTATATAGGAAAACCTTGGTTATTTAAATCAGGTTGGTTGGCATTAGAAAATGATGGATGCATGTCATCATTTTCCAAGCTGGTATCATCATCAGATTGTTGAGCTTTATAATTGAAAAATCAAAATTAGGAATTGAAATAGAAATTTTTGCGTAAAGATGGATTGTATGGGTTACGTACTTAAGAACGATCGAAGTCTGAGTCATCATCATCATCACTTGCGAAATCCATGTTGACAGTAGGCTTAAAAATTTTGTCGGTAACAATTTGTCTGGATGATTTTTCAGATGATAGAATTTGATCTGGAGTCGGAACTTCGTGTGGAAAGGTGTTTCCAATAGGCCTTGAAAATATAAGAAAGTTATATAATTGTGGGAACTTCATGTGCACAAAAGACAACAATAAATATATAAACTTACAGTGATGTAGATGCATGTTGGGTGGAATAGGAAGTAGTGTTGCTGAACATATTCTGTTGACAATTTTTTCTGGGACGCCCTTTACGTCATTTTAGTTGTTCAGGCTGTAGAGCATTGGTTGGCAACTCAGCAGTGGGTGATGGGCTTTCAATCAGGCTTTAGACATAGTTAGAGATGTAAGTTCCATGTATTATGATTACACAATAATTTTGCCGGAATATGTATTGTATACTAAATGCTTACATATTAGGAGTGGGTTGCTTCTTTTGCAAGACATTGGGAATGACACTATTTTGATCGTTACGCATTAAATTCTTCGCTCTTTCTAAAAAACGAAGATCCTTATTAGGATGCCCTCTGCCCCTTTTGAGTTGTAAAGTACTTTTAGGTTCCCTAATTGGACAATGGATGGAAAATATCAATTGCAAAGTATAATAATTTACTACACGAAATATATGTTTCAAGAGAAGAAATATGACTTACAAAATTGAAGTCCTAGAAAAATGTTGAAAGTTTGAATGAAGTTGTCTGCAGTCTGGCTGCAGTAGATTGGGTGGATTATGATTTTCATCATGTATGTTGTTTTAGACACTGGAATTGGAGGTTTAAAACAATGTTTTGATTGAGTAGGCTGAGTATGTGGATAAGGGGAATTGTAAGTTCGATTTAGAGTTCTGTGTGATATATCTGATAAGGGAATCCTATTAGTGGAAGGCGTAGTTGTGATGACCGGAGTATCATGTTTAAATCGTCTAAATTTCTTCTGTTTTAGGATATGAAATCTACGAAATCTTGAACGCTTGGATGTATACTGCTTCCAGCAAGTAGCATCACCAATTATAGAATCAATGTTGCTTTCCCTACATGGATCAAATAATATAATTGCAGTATGTAAAATAGGTTATGGACTTTAATAGAAATAGACCAAATTGTCATAAATGTAAGGATATTTTAGCACGTCAAAATTCTGAAATAATAGTTATATTGTTCTCATAGTCTCCATAACAGTATAGCAATGAATGATACGTAGAATGAAAATACCATGCATGACAGAAGCATCATTAATGGAAATTGTATGAGTCGAATCAATAAAATATTCTGAAACATACCTTTTTTTTACCAATGGATTCATGAAGATGAAGATATTAAGAATACAATGCTTGATAACCTGGCTGAGTAATAGCAGCAACAACAGAAAATGGTAGTCATAACAATGAAGTGGCTAAGTAAGGAAAGAAACACATTTAAGATTGGCAATGCAATTTCTCGACTACGAAATGAGAAGTTAATGCAGAAGGGAAACAAATGCAGTAGCTAAAAAAATTCATATGAACCATAAATATGAGTAAGGGATAATATGTTTAAAAGAAATGAATTACCTATGTTCGATGATGAAGTTGGTGAAATTGTATGAGTCCTATGTCTCGTAGCAATATTACTGCATTGTGTTTGGAAAGATAAAATCTTTTAAAATTCAAATGTAGTTTATTTTATATGGTTCTCAAAAATATAGTATTTGTTAAATATAAAATAACTAAATAAAAAATGTTTGTCGTTAATATAGTTACTTGTGTATATATATAGAGTTACTATCTTTCAAAATGTAATCAATTTAGTTAGATAGTAGTAAGTTTATATAGCATCATTTTAGCAGTACTTTACAAAAGGTTTAATAAGAAATAACTCTGCATGCTATTGTAAAAATGTAAACATGGGACCTGAAAATAGTACCGCATTCGCAGTGTAAAACATAATGGTGCAGTCTCAAAAATTAGAAAGCTGGCAAAGAGTGTAGAACTAAACAAATAAAAATCAGCTCTGCACACATTTATCATGACTCTGCACGCAATTTAAGCAAAACAAAGTATTGAAAAGGCAACAAAAGTCCAATCAACATTAATTGTGCTGATTTCAAAAAGAAACTTTATAATTTGTATTATCAAATAAATGGCATTTTCTGTCAAATTCATTAAATTGATTGTCCATTGCATTAAGTTATTTAATATTAAAGTAATAATAATTGATTGGGTTAAGCTATGATGCTAGAAATAAGCCTCACAGAAAATTTTGAGATCCAAATATTGCAATGGAAACTAATTTTAAACTAATATAGTATTAAAGAAAAACTCTTGAAAATAACAGTGCATGTAGTTATATAATATTAAAGTAAATGTTTTCAAATAACTTAGTTATGCGTTTGGTATTACAATAGGAAAGCGAAATTGTGTTTTGGGATTCATCTATTAAAAGATGCACTAAAACCAATTTAATACTTTAGTGCTGTATGGATAATGCTACTATGGTAGACATATAGTGGGCATAAGTTTGAATGCAATGTGTTAAAGAACCAGAAAGATAGCACAGTTTTTTTAATGTCCTTTTCTGCATGGTATACCACTCACGTATGCAAAGGTTGAAGTTTGAGATGTCGAAATACTGATGTTTGTATCTTATTTTAAATAGCACCAGCATATAGTTAGTTCTGTACATATATGAAGTATAAACATATAAAGAGAGTGTTCAAAACACAAGTATTATATTTGATGGCTTAGGAAGCAAGACTTGTTTCAAGGTCAGTGGTTGTTCATTACAAAACATAGATGTTTTCGATAATTAGCATTTTCCCACAACAACAGTGGTCAAAAGATAGGTTGCAAGATTAAATACGCATAAAATATAACAAAACAACTTAAAATATCATGTTGAAGACAACTATTTGTTCTTGTTGACTCTGGCACTTTTGGATCTTGCACCCTTTGTGGCAGAGAGTTTTGGTGGTAAAATGTCTGGGATATCTGCCTCTTAAGTTAAGACATCGGGTGACAATCTTTTTGAAGGCGTGTTGTTGTGGCATGGTTCAGGGCTCCAATTCTGGGCAGCAGAAGCATTACTCTGGAAACGCAAAATATAAATGTTAAAAAAAAGACAACGAATTGTTCTTGTATGTAAAACATGGATCACCACTTACCGTGGTATTTGAAGTTTGAGTCAATCTGTTGTTTTGGTTGTCATCATCTTCTATGACAGGGGCTTTTCCCTTGCGATCAACAACATGTACGGGGGTGAAAGCGGTATCCTAAATAAAGTTGACATGGTTATTTAGTGAATTTGTTGTTGGGAATTCATAATATGGCGACCATATAAAAATATCAGAACATACCGTGGAAGGAAGCAGGACATCTTCAATTTGTTGTCGGACCTCTTTATCTTGAGTAAGTTTCACGAAAGAGGCCTGTTTGTAGAATGGTTGGCATTTAACACGAAAGGCAAACTTCTTTTCAAGCAAATTGTCAAGGTGTTGAGGATAAATCAAGGGATGGTCTTCATTAGTCTATGAGGAACAATGACAAGCAGTTACCGGCAGATACATATGGTTTAATAGATAATGTATATTTATAAACTATGAGAAGGATATTGTAAGTCGAGTCGTAATATTTTATGCAATGATATACCAATGTTAGCATTCATCATTTAGGGATAGATTAATGTAATATATATTGCTTGTTGACTATTCATATATGAACTGAGTAAATGTGTACAGGCAGATACGTATGGTTTAATAGAGAATGTATATTTATAAACTATAAGAAGTATATTGTAAGATGAGTCATAATAACTTATGAGATTATACTACAAAGTTAGCATTAACAATTTATAAATAGAAATATGTAATATATACTGCTTGTTGAATATTCATATATGAAGTGAGTAAATTTTTTTATGAACCAGTTAATTACGAATAGTCGTTAAACAGTGGTGATGCGTATTAATAATATGCAGATCCGGCTGGATATTAAAAATAGAGATGTTGTTATTTATATAAGAAAATGGACATTATAGGAATCGTTCAGCAATACAGTTGGCAAAACCATGAGGTTCAAGTCCAATCCATTTGGTTGGTACTATGAAGTTTGTTCCTAGTGCAACAAGACTAACCAGTGTTGTCAGCACAGACACACTGGTTAGTCTTGTTGCACTGGGAACAAACTTCATAGTACCAACCAAATGGATTGGACTTGAACCTCATGGTTTTGCCAACTGTATTGCAGAACGATTCCTACATGAAAGAATAAACAATTTTGAAAACATGCTTACATTTTGAGAAGGAAACAATTAATGGGCCAGGAAAAAATGGTTGCAAAAAGAAAGTTACATTGCGCAGAGTAAGCATGTCTCTAATGCTCCTGACATCCTTTGTAAATGAAAAAGATCTATCATCAAATGTGCCTTGAGAGCATGAGTTAAGTGATCTACTCTGAGATGCCTCAAGAGTCGCACTTCCGTCTCCATATCTAAGTTGTAAACCAAACTATGACTGTCAGGAAAACTAAGAAACAAATCATAAATCAAACGTACATATGTTTCTTATGTCGTTAAGTCAATAAATAGAATTTTCATATCTAAAATTTTACCTTGTCTTGAATTCGACAACTTGAGGATGGTCAAAATTAAGAAGTAGTTTGGAACCATTCCAAGCATTTGAGAGGTTTAATTTTCCAGAGGCTGCAGCGGATGGAAAGAAATTCAAGAGTTATATGTGAAAAAATAATATATTTCTAATCGACATACAATAAAAGAATTAGTGGAATTATATGAGCTTTGACGACACCAAGCATGTGTTTGCATGAGAATCAGTTCTCCGTTGTCCACATTGTACGTCATGAATTGCGTCGCATATGACTCCCAAAGAGTCATATCCATCTCCGTTCCACTGTGAAAACACCATTAAAAATCATTATGTTAAATATGATTAAGCAAAAGTATGACGAAACATTAAGTGAAATGGTTATTTTTAAATAACCTTTCATCTGAGATAGTTAAATTGACACAAGCCTTTTTGCCAGCTCCTTGTTGTTGGGTCCTAACCACTTGCTGAACAACACCAATAACATCTGTTTATGGATGTTTTTCAAGGTTAATAGAGTTTTCAACTAAAACACATAATTATACAGGGAACAGAAAACAGAAGTTACCATATAATCAATCAACAACGAAGTCACCATTTAGAAAATCCCTAAAGCATTTAAAGTTGAATGTGTGTAGTGGAATGTTTGGGATTTCTATGGCAGTAATAGCTGTAGCACGATTCCTAAAAAGTTTGTACTCGTTGTCACATACTTTCAACGGTAGGTCGTTGATCAAAGGCTCACCATTATAAACCAAGTACGTATTATCTTCTTCTATCGCCTTGTCCCAAATCTCAAATTCACGTGAACGTGTGACTATATGAATCTGGTCACCCTGAGTAATGATAAACACATTAACATATGACATTAACAATTTATAAAGTCTTAAAATTAAAGATTCAAAAAACATAAGTAAATGCAACACCTTAGCATCTTGTATTACAGCTTCAACATGTTTCTGTCCATTACGCTCTTTGACACACCAAATGTCGACGACACGAACTGCCATTTTCCAGACGTTTTGGTCAGGCTTCAAGTCTTTGAAAAAAATCGTTGGTCTTGACATGATCCTTCACAACAGATGAAAAAAAAACAATGAACACACTTGAAAATTTTGCAATTTTGTGAAATGCTTAATGACAACGAAAACACATCAAAATTTCCTTCCTCTTTTTCATATATTTTCTAGTTTTGCATTAAATAATGAAAACAACTCCATGTTAAAAAAAAAAACACAACCTGTATGCCTGCATGCTAAGATTTAACATACATAAATAAGAAACACTAAAAATGGTCTTCCAGTTTCAACTTCAAATGCATTTTTGAGTTACACTTGTGAATAAAACTCAAACTTCAGCCGGATGTAAATAAATCACAAACGCCATACTTGGAAGATAAGACTTGGAACCAATAACATATAAAAAAGGGAGACGAGATAGTCACAACCAGGGGATGCTAGAAGCAGAAAAACACAAACATACCTTGGTTGATGAAACAGTCACAGTTGATAGCGGCCTCCGAAAGCTCAACCCGCGGTGGATGTTTTATCGCCGGTTATGTTGTAGTGAGGAGGAGGGAAGAGAAATGAAATGACAAGGTGTATTGGAAATGTTTAAGTATGGGATATTTTTTGTAGGGGGGAGTGGAAAAGCTTCAGCATTTGAAAAAATGTTAGCCAAGTGTACAAAACATGAGTTTTCATTGGTTGTGATTGAATTAATATGTAAATTACTAAAAAGGGAAAATGTTAGTGTAATGGTAAGAAGCAAAGAAGGGTATATTAGGGAGATCATTAGCATGTCCCAATCTTAGTTAGGAAGTTGATTATTCTAAGGACTTTATTATGTCATATACATATAACATAATGAATACAATGCCTAATAAGTATATATATATTAACAAACAAATATATATATATATATATCAAGGTCAAGATAGAAAAGCATATTAAGCCAGTGTTGATCGGCTATTAAGGCTTACTTCAACAATCTCCCACTAGCACTAAAGCCAATCATATATTAATTTAACATCTGTCTGCTTTTTGTGTGCGTCAAGCATCATCTAAGTATGATACTTTATTAGGGTATAAGGAACTCTTTCCTATGTTGGTAATATACAACTCTTTCAATTTCAACTTTTGATCTTCTATCGAAGAGAAAAGGAAGTGTCAAAATATACGTACATGGATCGCTAGTGAGATCTAGTTTACTGAACTTGCAAGATTAACCCATTATCATCGTGAATTAGATCAATAGGATCTGAAATACAAGAAACACAACTTTCTCCCCAAGAATTGGCAAAGCGATCCAAATCATATATTTGACCTTTGTATAAGAAACGACAAGTGTCTGAAACCTTTTTCAACTTATACAATTGTCATCCAAGTATAACATTTAATCTATACTGTGATATGAATATATAGTTCATAAGTTTTGGAATAAAATTTTTGTAACTCCCTTACAATGATTATTCTCATATACTCTCAAGAAAAGGAACATCATGTATTTTAAAGATATTTGTAGACCTTCTTGCTAGTGATCTAGTGATGAACACTTCAATCATTTTGGTACTTATTGTTTATGCTCATAACATATGGTGCATCTAGTGTCGTACATATCATGGTGTCCTTTTTCGCATCAAATGAGGTAAGACATTGTCCATTAGACAATACATCATGATCCACATGCAATAATCTTAATGTGATATTATGCATATTAAGTGTCTCAACACTTCGTTGGAATATGTACTTATGCTAGGATTAAGATTCATCGACTATCTATCTCTATAGATTATGATTCCTAACCTTTTAGGAAACCTCACCTAAGCATTTCATCAAAACCATTTCCTTAACCATGTCCTACATTGGTGTTGTAGGGAATTTGTTTTGATGATCAGTATGTCTCCTACATATTGTACTAGATTAATGCAAATACTCTCACTAACCTTCTTGTGTGCACAAGATTTAAACTTGACATTTATTAATCCAAGTTTTTATAAAAATTCATTAATAAAAAATATTCATCTCCAAGAAGTTTTCTCTAATCCATAATTGAATTTAAACAACTTATTCTTCTTTTAGAATCACGATCATTTATGATCTTTTCTAGATCTTGTGCTACATGAACCAAATGATCCAAGAACAATTCCCTTGTTGAATTGGTTCATATTCCATTCTCATGTATGTATTTTCTGGTGCTTGTATTTCTTCAAGTTCTATATCACTCCCACTTGTTCCTTTAGATACATAATGTCTCTAAAGGAAGACTCCAGTTCTATCGATAAAACAATTTTTGTCCCATAACGTGTTATAGAATATGTGTCCCTTATTTCCATTGGGATACATCCATAAATACATCTTCATCTATATTGTAATCAAGTTTACTTAATAAACCTTACAATCTAGATGATCATAAAGACAAACTAGGTACTCTTACCACAATATTAAATATGGTGTCTCTATGACTACTTTAAATGGAATTTGTTATGGATAGATATAATTGTATGTAAAATAATTTATAAAAGAGTCACAAAGATATAATTGAACTATCTTAAATCGATCAATGTCAAACATGATAAGATATAAATGGTCATTATATTCTTTATATAGGTATTTACCATAGCGAACAATTGTATGACCTTAATACCTTTTGAGTTGTTTTCTTCTACTTCACACTTGAACTCTTCTCAAAAGAATTCTAACTCGTGTCAAATATGTAAGTTTCAAATCTTATTTGATCCATCCCATATTTATTATAGATGAGCTTATCAAGATTGTAGAATTCAAAATCTACTATTTGATTAAGTATTGAAACCATTGTTTGGATAATCATGACAACACTTGTCCATTATCAAAACATGCACTCCTCATCTTGTTAATACAAGACTTAGAATTAATGTTTCTTTTACTAAATGAAACTTAATAACAATTATTTGATTTCATTCCAAGCTCTAATTTAAGTTTAATCATAAGCTCTTATAGTCAATGAAACACATTGTTCCATTCTAGACGTAAGCTGACTCGAATTATAATCAATATCCTACTTCTTAAGAGACTCCTCACATTCTTATAAATGTGAGATCAACATCTAGTATTACATACTCAAGATGTAGAAGTAGATAATTTGATTTTCTATAATAAATCGTATGAAGAAAAAGTCTTACTTCTTTCTTCTACTTTGACTCTTTTGATAACCATTAACAGTTTTCTTCTTTCAACACATGAAATCAATGTCTTCCTTTATAACCGTGTTTTTCTGCCAAAATTCAAAGGAATATAAAATGAATTGCATTCCTTTTATAATTCATCTATTTAGCATCATAAACTACTTTCTTTTTCTTTTCAACAAGATGTGGTGGATATATTTAAAAGTCATTCATAATGAATCTAATATACCAATTCGAGACAATCTCAAATAACACTTGTGACCAACTATTTGGTCTATGAGGAAATCCAAATTTTAAATCTCAAAACCATTTTAGATCCATTTGGATTCTTAACTTGTATAGAAAAGACCTTGGAAAGCTTTTACATTTCTCATATCTTGTATTTCTTATTTAATAGAAAATGTTTGAGGTTAATGATCATATCATTCACCGTGACGACTACAATTATGAGATATGTTATATCTAGATATTCAAATTGTTCCTTCTCATAAGTATCGTTCTTAAAATCTAGTTATATTCGGTTGTTAGGAATTGGTTGTTTGAGAACATACAATTTTTCTCATGCTTGAGAACAATTCTCAATTTATGTACTAGTTCAGAAACTCCTTTCTGATCGTTATATCCTTCATAAGGATATTTCACAGTAAAATATAAAATAAAATGCAAAAGAAATTCTAAATACAAAACGTGTAAAAAGATTGTATCAAAATTATTTTAATAAGGACTTTTATTAAAATGTTCCCACTATTTTTATTTAAACCAAATGACCCTCAACATTTGATTCGGAAAATCCCGTTGGAAGATTTTCTAGCGGGTCGAGATCCATATTTCACTTTGTTTTAAGTCCGCCTGGGCGAATTACACAAAACTCCGTTATTTAGGTAGGAACTCTTTCCAATTGTATCTAATACAACTCTCGAATTTTATCAGTTGAGTGAATAACTCCTTATTCTAATCCATCTTATGGATTGTTCTCAACTCTTGCTTCTAAAAATATATAATCATATTATAATTAGTTTAGTTAAGTCAAACCAAAAAATTTAGCAGTTGAATATTACATTTATCCCACCGCACCTTACTAATATAAAACATGCACCTCGCGTTAGGCGAAACCTACATTATTTGATACTAGTCTTGATGAGTGCTAAATTTTGGAAAGCAATTAACTTAATATTTAATTGAAGGGATTTTAATTAAATTTGATCTCACTAGTTTGTGTATCTCATACACTCACATGATCGTGTATCTTATACACACGCATACATTTCACGCATCACATACATAAAATAAAAGTTGGTAATACGATTATTACCACCTAAAGTGCAAGAATTAAATAAACTACTTTATTACAATTCTTTGACCCACGGGCAAGCTTCTCAAGCTTCTCCACCGGCGTCATCGTTTGGCGTTGTCTTCTCTACAACTCTTGAACTCGAACAATTTATAATATTTAAATAAATAAAATAATAATTAAATGGCAGGACACGCAGGTCGTATTTAATTACAATAAACCACGACACGCAGGCCGTATTTAAATAAAATAAATCACGACACGCAGGTCGTATTTAAAATAAACAAACACCAAAATCTAAGGTCATAACCGTTTACCAATTTATTTAATAATAAATAATTAAATAATAAATAATAATAGATTATCCAATTATAAATATTGATGCATAAACACTTGGCGCCTTTTGCGAACCCTAAAGGCACAACTCTTGCGCCGTCACAAAACTTAATGCAAAAGTGTTCATACCATCAAAACGTAATGATCGACAATTCAATATGATTGATCAAAATGTCATTGCTTCACCATACAAATGTCAGATTCCGATGTAGAATGCACATTGATCTTTCCAATGTATAACAATCATTACACTAATTAACGGAAGAAACAAAATAGCGTATCAAATACACGAACTTTGCATCAGAAATATTTATATCATATATAAATTTCAATTATATTTGTATCACTTATGAATGATCGAAGTATCGCTGCTTCACCATACTAATGTCGGATTCCGAAACATAGTCAACAACGAACATCCAAATTATATAAAATTTGATGTCAATATTAAATATTAAATAATAAACACTTTATTATCAACAATAATAAACTCTTTTACTATTATAATTATTTTCATTATTATTATTATTATTATTATTATTATTATTATTATTATTATAAAATAAGAAATTAATTATAATAATAAAATCATAACTCTCGCATGCATCCAACTTAAGAGTTAAAACCTATAAATTCAAATAGGCCAACAAATATGCACGTAAGCAATTGTTTATATGCGGCAAGCATACACGCGCATGACTAGCGTACGGCAATTATATTCCACGCTGACATTTAAATTAGGGTTAAGTATGTTTTTGGTCCTTATAAATATAACCATTTTCACTTTTAGTCCCTTAAAAAATTTCCTTCAAAGAATGATTCTCATAATATTTTCCATCCACACTTTTGGTCCCTCCAGTTAACTGCCGTTAACTGAAGCTGACATGGCATTGCCACATGGAATTTTTTGATGACTGGACATACATGTGTCAGTGCCACTGTGGCAAAGATGCTGACGTGGCATTCCACATGTCTAAGGTCAACACTATACTTCAATCCATAAAATTTCGTAGCTAATTAGTAGCTAAATTGTAGCTAATCTGTAGCTATTTGGAAACATTTTGTTCTTATGAAAAATAACTTTTTATGCATAACCCATGAACCATTAGACCTTTTATCACCATATTGATCTTAGTCGATGGCAATCAGCATGATATTTCTCAACATTCTTCCTTTCTTACCATTACTAACAAAATCTCTAAAACCAAGAGGATGATATAAGTGTTCATTCAGTTTGCAAAAAAAATATAAGCTATCTATATTATATGGTATTTAATAATATGTATTCAGCTTCTGAGAGGTTTCTCAAACATCCATTTTTCAAGTAAAGTACACTTGTTTAGTAACAATAAAACTCTAATTTAAGCAAGCACAAGTAGCACTGAATCAATCACGTAAAACATAAAATAACTTAAATATAGAAGTGGTATCCTAGTGTTTCAATTTTGAAGTATTTGCACCATAAATACAATTGTGTTCTTCATTTTCTATTCAACATTTTATTTTCAACAATCATAATCCTGCCTCTTTAGATCCTTTCTTTTCTCTTACCAGCATCCAAGAATGTATTATCTTCTTTTCGCTTTCCATTTTATTTTCCTTTCATTTCCATTGTCTATTTTTCTTTCAGCATTTAAACAAAATATAAGTAACAGTTTTAACCAAGTGTAAATTTGGAAATTGATCAGGTTTGTGATTGAAAAAAACTAAGTCATACTATAGATACTGGTATTACCAAGATGATCTTATCAGCAGAGAGAAGAGATATGCCTAAAAAATAGGCATTTGTGATATCTTAGAAACATAAAATATATTATTTATTATTTGTTTCAAATGTTACAATCTAATAAAAAATTGTTTTTGATTCTTTAAGGCATTCCCTTACATTTGGTTAGCAAGTGTCTGACCTTGTTACTTACATAAGCTTAAACTATGGCGACACTATAGTTCATGCTTAGATGACTGAAATTGATTTTTTTTTTTTTAAATTTTGAGATATTATTATACCTTTGTTGTTTATCAACTGATGAATTAGTTTAGAGCCTTTACTCGGTTGATATTTCACACCAGCACCACTCTTTGATTAATATTAGATTTAGATTAATTGATTGTGACATTGGTAAAACATAATTGTATTGTATGATATATCATATGTTTGTTAAGGTGTCTTTCTTATGTGGCGTTCATTGCAGAGGGACATTGCGGGACATTGCAAAAGAAATGGAGTAAATTAATCTATCATCATAAAGTCAGAATTCAATATATTAAAGGTTCTTTTGTATAAGTTTCATTTTGTTAGGATAAATTTATTAATTTTAAAAAAATTTCATTGTCTAAAGATAGAGAACACATAAAACTGATCCTACTAACTACTGGATGAAAGTCAGAACCAGTGTTTAAGTTGTGGATTTGTTTTGTTGTTTTGTTGATGAAGAGAATGTGGTGTCTCACTTTAATGCTATGAGAGTTGATGATGTGTATCCAAATGATGTTACATTTATAGGATTATTGCATGGTATAAGCAGTTATACGGTGATAAAAGGTCTAATGGTTCATAGGTTGTTTTTCATAAGAACAAAATGTTTCCAAATAGCTACAGATTAGTTACAATTTAGCTACCAATTAGCTACAAAATTTTATGAATTGAAGTATAATGTTGACCTTAGACAAGTGTCATGCCACGTCAGCATCTTTGCCACGCTGGCACTGACAAATGTATGTCCAGTCATCAAAAAATTCCATGTGGCAATGCCATGTCAGCTTCAGTTAACGGCAGTTGATTGGAGGGACCAAATGTGTAATACCCCGTAAATTATTTTTACTCTGGATAATATTAGTTATGATCAACTGAGTCCCAGTGTACTTTGAGAAATTATCTGCAAAGATAATTAGAGTAACTGTTGAACTTTAGAGACTTTTTGGGCAATTAGTAGTGTTGCAATTGATGATATTTTTCCTATATCATTTCTTTTCTTTCATTTTCCAAAGAAGAAGACATTTGGAGTAAGAGAAAGAAAAGAGAAGGAAAGGAAGAGAAAAAGAGGAAAAAAGTCCAAGAGCACAAGATCATCAACCATCACTCATTCTTCATCAAATCATCCCCCAATCTTCATCATCATCATCTATACAAGGTGGGCTATAGAAAGAACCTTTTGTTTTAGATTTTCTTGAGGTCTAGAATCTAGGTTAGAATTGTGAGAAAATGAATAATCTTGACTTTAACGGTTGAAATGCGGTATAATCTGTGTAGTATAATCCCTAGCCATGTAAGATCATCTGTTAATATATGTTTTGCATGTTGGTGAAGTTTTGGGATGAGAAATTGGCCACAAAGCTCTGTTTTCACGCTGCTGGAAAACCCAGAATTCGCAGGTTCGCACTGCAAGTCCCCTAGCGAAGGGAAAGTGAGCGTTCGCTGGACATTCGCACGACGAGTGTGAAGGCGAACATTCGCCAGAGGTGCGCACTGCGAACTTTACGTTGTTTTGGTTCTACCTTGGTTCGCCAAACGTTCGCACTGCGAATGGGGCAGTGAACCAGTGTTGGCTAGGCATTCGTTAGGAGCTTCGCACTGCGAATGAGGAAGCGAGCATTCGCTGGCTGCTTCGCATTGCGAACATGACAGATCCTCTAACTTGTTTCTTTCATAACTTTTGACTCATTTATCCGATGTGAGTATTCTTGGTATCGTTGTGAAGCTAGGAACATATTCTAGCTAATGGAAGTGAGAAATATCTGTTATTTGCCCGATTAAATAAATCAGAGGGAACCGTGAATTGGTGAAATGTGTGGTATGTTGAATTATGTGTTTCCATTATGTGATTGATGACTATATGCCTATGCTCTTATTGTTAAACATGTTTGAATATGTATATATGTTAAAATACAAAATAGGTAGAGTGAGGAATATTACCGTAAACAATTCTCAGAAAGTGTGGAAATGACATAGTGACAACGCTCGTGCATGAGAGGCCGAGGCGTGTGTCTAGTAATCATAACCAGTTTATCTTAAGGTGTAGTTTCATGAGACTCGAGCTCCTCCTCTGAAACGTATGCACAATTACTTGGTAGGTTTGATTCCCTACGTGTAGTACGATTGGAGCCTATGCTATGGGTCGAGACCTGTGATGGTTAACAGGCCATGAGAAGTGACAGTTCACGGTTAGCAGGCCGATGATCCCGAATCCAATTCGTATGCCAAGTAACTACAAGGATCCATGACTCGGGTCATCTTCTAGACGTAGAAGCAGACGGGAAGAGGGGATGCCTTGGTATGGTTATTGATTAGCGAGATTCTTGAGTTAACAGGCTCAGGACTTACCTTTGTGATAGTGTGGGTTAACAGACTCACAAGTTTGGATACATATATGGTGTGTGTACTCAAAGTCACTTCCCTTCCCTTTTGACTTGAGTTAGGTTTGGTAGAACCTTGTAAAGCCGAGAGGACTTTAAGATAGATAGCTCACTGAGATTTGATGTATCTCACCCCATGTTGTTGTTTACATCACAGGTACTACAGGTTCGGCGAAGGGTAAGGACAAAGTTGTTTGACTTTCCTTACGGATCGTAGCTTTTGTGTGGCAAGGCTTCCGTTGTGGAGATTTTGAGATCATTAGTTGATCTAGTTCTTAGTTTTATCTTTTGGAACATCTTATATATATATCATGCCATAGTTGTTGTATTAGGCTTTTGGGCATTTATATGTATACTGTGTTACTAGGAACTTGTATATTCCAGTACCAAACGTATTATTCATGTATAATATATGTTTTGATGTATGTTGTTATATATGGGTGTTACAGTTGGTATCAAAGCAGGTCGTATCCTCGACCTAGCCATGAAATAGTATGAGTATTTTCTTTCCGTTTCATATGTGTTGTGTCGCCATTGGTCTTACGTATTATATTTATGGTATTGAGCCTGATCAACTTAATCCTATCTGTATGACATTTAGGAACATGGCCGACAGACGTAAAAATAACCGAGGTAGACCGAGAACCACTCCAGCCAGGACAAATCCACCAGGTGGTGAGGAGAATGCCCCTTTATATCAATTCATGCAACAGATGCAGCAGCAACAAAATCAGTTTGTCCAACAAATGGTACAGCAAATGGCTGGCGGCCTGCATCCTCCAGTGGTTGTTCCTGAAGCTGCAGGGGGAACCTTTAGGGAGTTCATTCGTATGAATCCTCCGGAGTTTCAGGGAGGATTAGATCCGGTAAAGGCGCATGAATGGATATCCGGTATGGAGCAGATTTTCTTGATAGTTCCGTGCAGTGAGGAAAACAAAGTGGTATTCGCTTCTCACTTGTTAAAGGGTCCTTCCATGAGATGGTGGGAAAGCGCTTCAGCCTTAATGACAATTCAGGAGGTACCGAAGGTATGGTAACAGTTTAAGATAACTTTTTTGGAGAAGTATTTTCCAAGTTCTTTAAGGTCTCAAAAGGAATTCGAGTTTCAGTAGCTGAGACAAGGCAACTTGGCTGTGGCTTCTTATGCGGAGAAATTTGAGACTATGGCTGCTTATTCTAGACAAGCCATGTATGCTCCTGATGAGAGGTGAAAGATCGATCAGTTTCTTTTTGGGTTGAGGGATGAAATTTCATATAGTGTGTCGCAGATGGAATTCACTAATTATGTTGAATTGTTACGACAGTGTTATGTGGCAGAGCATAGCCTAAAGAAGGTGCAAGCAGAAGGAGAGTTGAGTAGGATGAATCAAAGTGATCGTGGAAGATTGAATCAACAGTTTAGACCGAGACAACAAATGTTTAAAGGGAAATAAGTTCAGAGTTCCAGGGCTAGTGCGCCTCCGGTATGCCGTACTTGTGGTAAGAATCATCATGGTAGGTGCAATTTGGAGGGAATAAGGTGTTATCAGTGTAACAAGGTGGGCCATATGGCGAAGGATTGTCCTCAAAATAGGAATCGAATGCAAGAGAAGAATACCGGGCGAGTGTATACCTTGGATGCAAGAAAAACTAAGGGTGACAATTCTTTAATTGTTGGTACGTGTTTCGTTAATGGACATCCTTGTTTTGTGTTATTTGATTGTGGAGCAACACATTCTTTTGTATCGATACAATGTATGAAGCGACTGGGGTTGCAAGCGGTTCCTTTGTCTCCACCCATGGTGGTTACTACTGTCATGGATGAGATTGTTGAAACACCGTTGATGTGTGAAAATTGTGTATTATCGGTGGATGGAAGAGTTTTTCAAATAGATCTTATTTGCTTGCCGCTTAAGAAAGTGGATGTTGTTTTGGGAATGGATTGGATTTCTGCTAATTCGGTTTTTATCGGTTGTGAGGAAAAGTTAATTATTATTCCGTCCGTGGAGGCTACTCCGAAGGATGTGTTAACTACTATTTTAGAAGGTACGGTGGGAATGATTAATTTCTTGTTTAAGAATGAAAAATCTGTTCTTTTGGTTCTCACTAAGGAGGAGAACGAAAACCTTCAGGTTCTGAGTATTCCAGTAGTCTGCGAGTTTTTTTCCGGAATTTTTTCCCGAGGATATCACTTATCTTCCTCCGGAGAGGGAAGTGGAATTCTCTAATGACCTGATACCGGGAACGGCTCCAATATCCGTTTCTCCGTATCGGATGGCACCACTCGAGTTAAGAGAATTAAAGGATCAATTGGAAGAATTGATGGCTAAGCATTTTGATCGACCAAGTGTTTCTCCCTGGGGAGCTCCGGTGTTGTTGGTAAAGAAGAAGGATGGTGGAATGCGGTTGTGTATTGATTACCGTCAATTGAATAAGGTCACCATCAAGAATAAATACCCATTACCAAGGATATATGATTTGTTAGATCAATTGAAATGAGCCTGTGTGTTCTCGAAGATTGACTTACGGTCGGGTTATCATCAGATTCGGGTGAAGAGTTCAGATGTACCAAAACTGCGTTTAGGACCCGTTATGGTCATTATGAATTCCTAGTAATGCCTTTCGGTGTGACTAATGCTCCAGCAGTTTTTATGGATTATATGAATCGGATATTTCAACCTTACTTGGACCAATTTGTGGTGATCTTTATTGATGACATTCTTATCTATTCTCGTGATTCTCAAGAGCATGGGGAACACCTAAGAATCGTTTTATCCATCTTACTAGAGAGACAGCTTTTTGCCAAGCTAAGTAAGTGTGAGTTTTGGATGTCGGAGGTAAATTTTCTTGGGCATGCCATATCTCAAGGAGGTGTGGCAGTGGATCCATCAAAAGTAGAGGCGGTGATTAATTGGGAGAGACCGAAGAACATTGCCGAAGTTAGGAGTTTCTTGGGATTAGCAGGTTATTATAGAAGGTTTATTAAAGGCTTTTCCCAACTGGCTTTACCGATGACGAGACTTACTCGAAAGGATTGTTCGTATGAATAGGATTCGGCTTGTGAAAGAAGTTTTATGAGTTTGAAGGAGAGATTGACGACCGCTCCTGTTTTGGTTATTCCTGATCCTAGCAAGTCGTATGAGGTATATTGTGATGCATCGAAAAAGGGATTAGGCGGTGTGTTAATGCAAGATGGACATGGGGTAGCTTATGCTTCTAGACAGTTGAAAGTCCATGAAGAGGATTATCCAACGCATGATTTAGAATTGGCGGTAGTTGTGTTTACCTTGAAATTGTGGCGTCACTATTTATATGGTGTATGTTTTGAGATGTTCAGTGATCACAAGAGTTTAAAGTACCTCTTTGATCAGAAAGAGTTGAACATGCGTCAAAGGAGGTGGATGGAGTATTTGAAGGTTTATGATTTGGACCTAAAGTACCATCCAGGTAAAGCGAATAAAGTAGTGAATGCACTGAGCAGGAAAGTGTTGCATAGTACCGACTTGATGATGTTAGAGTATGCCTTAATGGAAAAGTTTAGAGATCTAAATCTTCAATTAAATTGGACTCCTAATTGTGTGATTATGGGAAATTTAAATATCAGTTCTACTCTTAGGGAAGAAATCCAACAAGGACAAGGGTTAGATGGGAAGTTGCAAGAAGTGTAAGTACAACCGAGTTTTGTACGAGCTACCGACGGGATCATTTTGTTTAACCAAAGGATTTGTGTTCCGGACGATGCGATGTTGAAAAGAAGGATTTTGGAAGAAGTGCATAAGGGTGCCTTTATTATACATCCGGGGTCTTCGAAGATGTATCAAGATTTAAAGAGAGACTATTGGTGGTCCGGGATGAAAAAGGATGTTGCGGTATATGTATCGGAATGTGCGATATGCCAACAAGTGAAGATTGAACACCAAAGGTCGGGTGGCTTGTTGCAACCTTTAGAAATTCCGGTGTGGAAATGGGATAGTATTTCGATGGACTTCGCAGTGGGATTACCCCGTGCGCAAGGAGGTTATGATTCGATTTGGGTAATTGTAGATCGGTTGACGAAGTCTGCTCATTTCTTGGCCGTAAAGACTACTTATAAGGCGAGTCATCTCGCAAAGTTGTTCATTTAGGAAATTATGAGATTACAATGTGTTCCTTCTAATATTGTTTCGAATAGAGATCCAAAGTTTACTTCAAAATTTTGGAGAGCTTTTCAACAAGCTATGGGAACGAAGTTGTGTTTGAGCACGTCGAATCATCCGCAAACGGATGGTCATACGGAACGGACAATACAAACCATGGAAGATATGTTGAGAGCTTGTGTACTTGAAAGTGGAGGAAATTGGATAGAACTTTTGTTGTTGATTAAATTTTCGTATAACAATAGTTATCACGCAAGTATTGGTATGGCTCCTTATGAGGCATTGTATGGAAGGAAGTGTAGGACGCCATTGTGTTGGGCGGAGGTTGGCGAAGATAGAATGTTGGGACCTGAGATTATTCAAGAAACTACAGAGAAGATTAGGATGATTTGTGATAAGGTCAAACAAGCCCAAGATCGTCAGAAGAGTTATGCGGATAACCGTAGAAGACCTTTAGAATTTGAAGAAGGCGATCACATGTTTTTGAAAGTCACTCCGAGATTGCGGTTGAAAGGACCGTTTCGGTCGCGGAAGTTAAGTCCAAGATACGTGGGACCGTATCAAATCTTAGGAAGAATTGGAGAAGTAGCTTACAGATTAGCCTTACCGCCTTCTCTGTCAGAGATGCACGATGTCTTTCATGTGTCTCAGCTTTGAAAGTTTGTTCCAGATCCTCTTCAGCCAATTTTACCCGATACTATTGAGATAGAAGCAGATTTAACGTTTGAGCCTCGACCGAGTCATATCACGGGAAGAGAAACTAAGGTGTTAAGAAATAAGGAGATTCCTCTGGTTAAGGTTCAGTGGGATGAGACACATCTGGGAGATGCAACGTGGGAACTAGAATCAGAGATGCGAGGCGCTTATCCTCATCTTTTCAGGTAACTACTTTAAATTCGTGGGTGAATTTCTATTCAAGGGGGGGAGGATGTAATACCCCGTAAATTATTTTTACTCTGGATAATATTAGTTGTGATCAACTGAGTCCCAGTGTACTCTGAGAAATTATCTGCAAAGATAATTAGAGTAACTGTTGAACTTAGAGTAAATCCAATTAATATTATCTGACTCTGAGATATTTAAGTATTGGAACTTTAGAGACTTTTTGGGCAATTAGTAGTGTTGCAATTGATGATATTTTTCCTATATCATTTCTTTTCTTTCATTTTCCAAAGAAGAAGACATTTGGAGTAAGAGAAAGAAAAGAGAAGGAAAGGAAGAGAAAAAGAGGAAAAAAGTCCAAGAGCACAAGATCATCAACCATCACTCATTCTTCATCAAATCATCTCCCAATCTTCATCATCATCATCTATACAAGGTGGGCTATAGATAGAACCTTTTGTTTTAGATTTTCTTGAGGTCTAGAATCTAGGTTAGAATTGTGAGAAAATGAATAATCTTGACTTTAACGGTTGAAATTCGGTATAATCTGTGTAGTATAATCCCTAGCCATGTAAGATCATCTGTTAATATATGTTTTGCATGTTGGTGAAGTTTTGGGATGAGAAATTGGCCACAAAGCTCTGTTTCCAAGCTGCTGGAAAACCCAGAATTCGCAGGTTCGCACTGTGAGTCCCCTAGCGAAGGGAAAGCAAGCGTTCGCTGGACATTCGCACGACGAGTGTGAAGGCGAAAATTCGCCAGAGGTTCACACTGCGAACTTTACCTTGTTTTGGTTCTACCTTGGTTCGCCAGACGTTTGCATTGCAAATTGGGCAGCGAACCAGTGTTGGCTAGGCATTCGCTGGGAGCTTCGCACTATGAATGAGGAAGCGAGCATTCGCTGGCTGCTTCGTATTGCGAACATGACAGATCCTCTAACTTGTTTCTTTCATAACTTTTGACTCGTTTATCCGATGTGAGTATTCTTGGTATCTGTTTATTGCCCGATTAAATAAATCGGAGGGAACCGTGAATTGGTGTAATGTGTGGTATGTTGAATTAGGTGTTTCCATTATGTGATTGATGACTATATGCCTATGCTCTTATTGTTAAACATGTTTGAATATGTATGCATGTTAAAATACGAAATAGGTAGAGTGAGGAATATTACCGTAAACAATTCTCAGAAAGTGTGGAAATGACATAGTGACCACGCTCGTGCATGAGAGGCCGAGGCGTGTGTCTAGTAATCATAACCAATTTATCTTACGATGTAGTTTCATGAGACTCGAGCTCCTCCTCTGAAACGTATGCATAATTACTTGGTAGGTTTGATTCCCTACGTGTAGTACGATTGGAGCCTATACTATGGGTCGAGACTTGTGATGGTTAACAGGCCATGAGAAGTGACAGTTCATAGTTAACAGGCCGATGATCTCGAATCCATTTCGTAGGCCAAGTAACTACAAGGATCCATGACTTAGGTCGTCTTCTAGACGAAGAAGCGGACAGGAAGAGGGGATGCCTTGGTATGGTTATTGATTAGCGAGATTCTTGAGTTAACAGGCTCAGGACTTACCTTTGTGATAGTGTGGGTTAACAGACTCACGAGTGTGGATCCGTATATGGTGTGTGTTTACTCAAAGTCACTTCCCTTCCCTTTTGACTTGAGGTAGGTTTGTTAGAACCTTGTAAAGCTGAGAGGACTTTAAGATAGATAGCTCACTGAGATTTGATGTATCTCACCCCATGTTGTTGTTTACATCACAGGTACTACAAGTTCGGCGAAGGGTAAGGACAAAGTTGTTTGACTTTCCTTACGGATCGTAGCTTTTGTGTGGCAAGGCTTCCGTTGTGGAGATTTTGAGATCATTAGTTAATCTAGTTCTTAGTTTTATCTTTTGGAACATCTTATATATATATCATGCCATAGTTGTTGTATTAGGCTTTTGGGCATTTATATGTATACTGTGTTACTAGAAACTTGTATATTTCAGTACCAAACGTATTATTCATGTATAATACATACTTTGATGCATGTTGTTATATATGGGTGTTACAAAAAGTGTGGACGAAAAATATTTTGAGGATCATTCTTTGAAGGAAATTTTTTAAGGGGCTAAAAGTGAAAATGGTCATATTTATAAGGACAAAAAACATATTTAACCCTTTAAATTATACAAAAAGTACTACGTGCATATGAATATAATAACTAGCATAAGTTTCTATTCAAAGTGTATCCTAAAGCAAAACACTTACAACAACAAACAAGTTGCCGAAATAGAATATAAGAAACATGACTTTTATTTCACGATGCTAGATCATTTACGATAATCTCATTTTAAAATTAAAACCAAAATAAGATTTGAATAAAACACAATCGCAAAAACATATCAATCCGAAGCAATGATTAAACACTTTAATCAAAAATCATTTACGACATTCAAAAGTGAATAACAATTATTCATATATAGGATTAATGATTTAATCATAACCGAAGCTCAAACACCACTGTTGGGATTTAAGAGTGATTTTTCAAAATTTTAACCTATTAGCGGAACAATCCCGATGAATGGATCTTGATTAAACCTGTTCTGGACTGGACCAATGGCTGGACATGGCCAAATCCGCTTCTGCTCCAGAGCGGCCCAAATCGCCTAAGTCCAACCCACAAGGGGGCAAAAGTTACATTTTTGCCCCTCCAAACGAGCAAGGAATGCATCGTTCCTCCCCGGAATTACTGCCCGTTACGCACGACTCCATTGCTCCCCGAACAGTCAAGGGCAGGTGCCCGAAACCATGTATGTGCCCGACATAACAGCTAGTTTCGGGCACTCTTCCCGACATAACGGCTAGTTTGGGTAGTTACCTATTCTTTGGGGAAACAGTTATTTCGCCCCGAAAATAGGACCGTTGGCCACGCGCTGGGGGCTCTATATAAACCCTCTCGCTTGAGAGGGTCAGGTATCCAATATTCACCCTACGAAATAACACTTTGTACTTTCCCTTCTTCTCTGACCCTTTCTTACATGAGCGTCGGAGTGCCTTACAGGTACACCCCCTCCTCTCCATACGACCAACATCCCAGACGCACTTGGTGGCCCACTTCTACAGGATCTGATCCAGCCTTCACGATCAAAACCATTAATCACAAATCATACATAAAATAAGGATTCCGAATTACCCTTTGAAGCGTGCTTTAACTTTGATCACGAACGTAGAAAATACCATCGTCTCTACGAAGTCCACGTGAATACAAAATGGAACGCAGTGCTAGCCGTCTTTTGTTCTAAGAAAATTGACAATTAGGATTGGTAGGGAAAAAAGTTCCTCTATTTATAGAGAGCTTCTAAAACCCTAATGCTCTTATTTTGGGCTTTTCCAAAATAAGCCCAATCTTATTTAATTAAACTATTTTAATTAAATAAATTATTATTATATTTAACTAAACACTTTTAATTAAATAAAATAAATATCAATTAAATTAAATCATATTTAACTTAATTAACTGTCAATTTTTATTTATTTAATTAAATCAAATTTAATCAAATAAATTATATATGTGTGCTAATTTATTAAACAATTTAAATAATATTAACACATAATTAAATTAAATCATATTTAATTTAATCGTCAATTCCACTATCAGTACTCTATGCGTGTGACCCTATAGGTTCTCATAACGTTGGCAATAATATTAAATTACCTATTTAATATTATAAACAGTGAGCGGTATCTAGCAACACATCACTGCTACACAAGTGACGAGAATGTCGTGTGATCTGACATAACCTTTCTATGATACTGATCATGTGTACAATTACCCTTTTGCCCTTATATCTAAATTGAACACAAGGCATAGAATATGTCACCCTTGTATAGTGCAATATTTTATTCCTTGATCCCCAAGTATACTTGATAATAACAAATAAGCTAAATATCTGATATCGACTTATTTGAGCACGGCCATGCATTTTACAGTCATACTTTATCAAGGGGCCCATAGATATTACTCCAATATATGTTGGAGGGCCAAATCCCATCTAGGTCACTCATGTCCCTCAGCATGATTTGTAAAGTACCCATCAACCATCTTTATGGTCATCCTATTACGGACAACGTTTGATTGGTAATAAAGTACTCGACTCCTCATCTAGGGTCCATAGTGGTTTCAGGTCGAAGGGTGGTATACACCATTATCACTATGAGAATAACTTATGACACTTACATAACAAACTATGTAGTATTCTCATGATGGGTCAATCCAGTATAAATATTACTCCTAATATTTATACCTATGTGAAGACTTGATATCTCATATCTATGACCTGTGAGATACAATCATCAATCTACTCACATAATAGTCTCTATGCATTATTGTTGTCCTATTTGACAGTAAAGCTTGACTACGGATAATTTAAGAATAACGTCCTTATGTTTAATGAGGTCTCGCGATTAAGTCACACTTAATAGGTCATTAATAGACTAATTATTCTAAGGACTTTATTATGTCATATACATATAACATAATAAATACAATGCCTAATAAGTATATATATTAACAAACAAATATATATATATATATATATATATATATCAAGGTCAATATACAAAAGCATATTAAGCCAATATTGATTGGCTATTAGGGCTTACTCCAACAATTCTAAGATGTTGAATTAAGTGTTGACGAAACTTATCCTTTGTTGACGTGATGGATGTTGGAGTTTAAGACTCAATTTTAGTTGTAGAAACATAATTGAATTTCTTTATGTTGAATTCGCTGCGTTGTTTTTAAAAGAACTTGACGTCGTAAAAACCTCATAAATGAGTATGTTCGAATTAATGAATGTTTTTGTGTAACCCGGGTTGTAACACTCCCAATCTAACACCCAATTAATTAAAGCGGTAACAAAACATCAGAGTATAATAAAAACATTCACGGTATAGACGGAGGCGTCACATCAATTGAAACGAAATACAACAACAAATGCTCATATAGATATGCAACAATTAGGTAGCAACATAAACAAAGGAACTCAGTTCCTAACACCCACAATTCAGATACAGAATAAAAGCGGAAAATCTGCAACTGAAATCTCATATATATATATATATAACATAAAAGTTTGTCTGTCATATGCAGAGTCATACAAGTACAATCCAAAGAAAGATATATACATATACACATAACCACATAACGATCTACCCGACTACCCGGTGCTACATATCAGAGCCGACCGACAAAAGAATGAAGACCTAATCTTCACAAACAGACCTCCAACATCTAATCTACAATGCCTCATAGAGCATTCAAAACAGCAGAAGGGTGAGAAACACAATTATAATATGATTGCATACAATTATATAATAACATAAAATATACATGTAAAACATTCTCACCACAACTCACGCCATAATTCAAATACAAAGCAACACGATTCTTATCTCATACATCCATCACAAAGGCATATCAATCATGCACAATACATTTATCACCAACATAAATATATATATATCAACTCATCAATTCCATTCACAATTCCACACATAATCAATCCATTCATGATTTATGCAAATGCACAGAGACCGACACAACGACACTATGCAATGCAATGCGGTACTGTTCCATCTATCATTCTCATCATTAATTCACTCAGGAATTATTGGAATCATTGCTTGTTACTTAGTGTAACTCCCCGTCGGGCAAACGATGTTCCCCGTCGCTCACACCTCTTTGTATAAGGCACACGATGTTTATGGATCACTTTAGGTCCTCTTTGTATAAGGCACAGGACCCGATCGCTTTAGGTCCTCTTTGTATAAGGCACACGATCGTCTATAACGTCGCTTTAGGTCCTCTTTGTATAAGGCACACGACCGTTACAGCAAATTCTCTCGGGAATCGTTTCGTCGCTCACACCCACTAGGGCACACGACATCATAAGAATGCATATCATGATGCTTGGCATACAATGACTCACGACAATCAAATGCATACATATACACATCCATGTGAACCATTTCAACATCCATAATCATGCATATACAATCTAACACAATCACAATGCATTTACTTGCCCTTAGGCCACAAACCATCGTCACAACATTTCATCACGTGAATTCACCTCATACAACATTACACAAGTCATACGTTATATATCAAAAGCATACTGCATGATAACACATCAAATACACACAATTACGACGGTAAAAGTCGACAAAACGACACATTCCCAAATTCCCGACACAATTAAATCGGCCATAAATATCAAACCCATTTTAATAAGAAAGAACATCTCATTAGCTTTCCAACGGTATAAAGAACGTTCAAAACGGATCATCGGGTCACGAGTTATGGAATTTTAAGAGGAAATGGAACTTTTGAAAAGTCCCAGCAGCGCCCGGCGCTACCCCAGGACCGCCCGGCGGTGGCCCTTCGCCTCTACTCCGCCCGGCGAAGCAGGGGCGTAAAACCTCCAACCAAAACTTAAAAGAGTCAGCAGCGTGACAAGCTGCGCCTTCTAGGTATCGCCCAGCGGAGCAGCGGTGCAACCCATGCGTCGCCCGGCGCTCAAAGCACCGCCCGGCTGTCTACACCAGAACCAGAAAATTCTGCTGCGTTTTACACGGTTCCAAAACCCCAAAAATCCCATTTTTCCATCCCAAATCAATTCCAACAGCAAAACAAGTATCAACGATTGTTCATAAACACAGTGTGATCATACAACGCAATTTATATCGATTTTCGACCGTGAAAACATCGATTTCGATTCATTTTCTCATTTCGACCTATAATAAAAAAACTATGGAAAGGCAAGAGAACATTCAAACACACACATACATATTCATACACAAGCATAGCATAACCGAGTTTCGCACCCTTACCCGATTAATCGTGCTTCGAAATGTCGGTTGAATCGATTTCTTACTCTCTAAGTTTTTCTTCTTTTTCTTCTTTTCTCTTCTCTTTTCCTTCTTCTCTTCTTTTCTCTCTATTTTTTTCTCTGTTCTATTTTAAAAGAAAAACACAATATTTACCCAAGCAAAAGACCAAAATACCCCTACACTCAACTATCTCGCAAACGCTCTCAAAACGCAATAAAACATAATCACGATGAAAAATAATATATTGCCAAATAAAAGTCAAGAATAAAATAATAAAAATAAAAATAATTTAATCGACTCGATTAAATAAATCTAACAAAAATCGGGGTGTTACACAGGTTATGGAGCAGGATAATTGTGATGTTTTATGAAGTGTGACACCCTTATGGTTGTGTTTATATGATTAAATTAATCGTTATTTTTGTGGGGGTTTTTAGAAGGATGTTATACTTTATCTATAAGACTCAAGATTTGGTTCCGGAAGTTGATTCAGAATAAGACCAGTTTAAGATTGATGAAGATAGTAAAAATGCTAGTGAAATGCAATCATGATCTTTGTCATTCTCATGGGAGAAGGAAAAAGATGTTGTGAAACACCAATCAATCGAGAAGTATCTCAGAAATCAAATCCAATTCTTAGACGAAGAAAGAAATCAATCGGAGGTTCTGATGGCAATCAATATTGAAGAGAATAAAATCATAGAGGTGTTAGACGAAGGCGATAGTAGGTGGGGTGAATAGATCCTAAAAAAGAATTTTTTTTACCAAAGTTATTTTCGTTTTAAAAATCAATAAATAGTTATATAATCTTTTTAAATATCAATAAATAGTTATACTTTTTATTTAAGGGAAAAGTTAGAGATATTTGAACAAAAAATATACGGTGTATGAGTGTGACATTTTTATCTCAATTTTTTTCTGTAGCAAATAAATTTTACTTCTAAAGAAAATTAATAAATATATGTGAAGAGTCATTGTCACCTATTTTCTTGATGATAGTTGATAGGTTTAACAACAACAAAAATAAAATAAAAAAGGAAAACTATACACTTGCAGTAATCCTCAATTTAATATAGTGGGTAGTCGTGTAGTATAAGAGTTAAATTATTATCATATGTATATTAATTTAGAGAGAAAAAATACAAAATGTAAAATAATTTTATACAGTCAACTAATCATCATTATATTTTTTATTAAATAATATTGTCAATACACTTCCTTTAATCTAATTAAATTATTAGTGAATACATAGATAAAAAATACGTGTTAATTCTCAAAGTTGTTACCAAATGAGTACTATTTAAAGAACTTGAACATTGTTATGCATATTCATAGAACAAAAGAAAATAGAGTTGTAAGAAAATCTTCAAACAAAAATGGCAAAGCTCATTCTTCTATTGGGACTTTTTTGCATTGCGTTTGGTCATTGTTTCAGGTAACAAAATTAACAAAAGTTTTTTGTTCTTAATGGAAAATATTTTGTTTTACATTTTTCATTGTTAAGACGCGTATTTTAATTTGTGAATTTAAGTTTTGAAAGCAAGAGCAACACAGGATTCCATCACGTACTCCAGTTGAATGCTTTGCGGTGCCGGTGTGCAAAAATGATTTTTTTTCAATAAGCAATAAAATAAAGCGGCATAAGGGGTGTACGAACTCAAAATTACAACACAAAACAGTTACAACTTCTTTATATACTCAAGAGGCGCAGTGTACTAATCATAAAACAAACAACTAAAATAAACATTTCCTACAAATAACCATCTCTAAGTAAAAAATTTGATTGAGTTTATAGTGTCATCAACCAACTTGAACATGTCCTTAAGGATAAGTTGTTCCTGCTATCCCACAAAAACCACACAGTTGTAGCCCAGACGATATTCTCCAAAGAGTTACCTGAAGCTATTTTTGATGTACAATTAAATGGAGCAAAAGAATCTAAACAACTTCCTCCCCTTTCCACACTTTTCCTGCATAATCACATTCCAAGAAAACATGATTGATATTCTCATCAAATCTCCCACAAGCCAGACATAACAGAGACCCCCCCTCCAACCCCTATACTCCTTCTAGCCAGCTGATCCTTGGTCGCTATGCGGTCTCTAAATAACCTCCAAACAAAAACCTTCTATAATATCTTCCGCAATTTCGCTCACCACCCGGTCTTGAAACAAACTATCATAGCAGGACGAAACATAAAAAGAAGAACTCATATGAGGTTCCAAAATGAAGCAATTTTCCTCTTCTACTATAGGTCGCACATTCTGCAAAATATCCAACATATCCTCCTTCTCCCTTTCCATAACCGAACCAGAAGGGTATCCATTGAAACATAACTTCCACTCCTAATCTGCCCCCTCCACACTCCCATATTAGCTACAGAACCACAAGGATTAAGAGAGAAAAGAAATAAGTTAGGAAAAATAACATTAAAAGGTTCGCTGATAATCAACTTGCAATTCCAGAATGCCGCCTTCTTCCCGTTACCCAACGAACACTTCAAACTATCTATGAACAAATTTGATCCAACGCTGTTGTCGTTACTCAGCGCCATGTGATCACGCCACCAAATAGATTCAGAACTATTTCGTTTTGAACCATCATAACCCATAATAGCCAGGCCTAATCCATTCTTCGCGTATCTGTTCTCGATAATACCCTTCCAAATCATCCCTATGGAGTTCAAGCACCTCCATTTCCACTTAAGAAGAGACCTATTGAAATACAAAATATCCTTGATGCCCAAACCTCCTTTCACTTTCAGCAAGAACAGCCACCCCATGGGAAGTTACTTTGAATGCTCTAAAGAATCTTAATAACACCTGTAGGAGCTTTATAGAAAGACAAATAATACAAAGGTATCGCGTTAAGAACAACGTTGATTAACACTACCTTACCTCCAATAGAAAGATTCTTTCCTTTCCAATCTGCTAATCTACGCCTCACAAGGTTAATAACATCCTTTCACATATGAATCTTCCTCATGTTATTTCTTATAACCACCCCAAGAAACCTGCAAGGGAGCTTCTAAACATCACAATGGAGGAAATCTGAGGAGCCCTCCAAGAAATCTGCACTAAGATTCACACCACCAATTCTACTCTTAAAGAAATTGACTTTGAGCCTCGACACCAATTTGAAATCGCGAAGCACCGCTTTAATGCACCCTAAGTTGTCCCAATTTGCATCCCCTATCAAAAGAGTGTTATTGTCAAATTGAACCAAGTTGTACGAAGTTTCTGAGCTAACCTTGAACCCCTTGTACAAACCAATTGGCGCAGTTTTATTTAACATTTGGAATAGTCCTTCCATAACAATAATGAAGAGAAACGGAGAGAGAGGGTCGCCTTGACGGAGACCTTTTCTAACCGAGAATTATTTTGTAGCTCTACCGATAACCATAATAGAAATTGATCCTTTAAAGACCAATGAATCAATCCACTTAAGCCACCTTTCCCCGAAATTCATCTTCTCGAGCAAAGACTGCAGAAACACCTAAGACACACAATCATACGCCCTCTCGAAATCAATTTTCATCACCATACATTCCCGTTTTCTTCTCTTAGCCATATAAATTACTTTGTTAGCAACCAACACTCCATCAAGGATATATCTACCGGGGACAAATGCGGATTATTCGACCGAAACTATGCTACCCACTACCTTCTTCAGATGGCTAGCCAAGATTTTAGAGAGAATTTTCTGATTACAATTCCCTAAACAAATTAGTCTGTAGTTCACTAGATGTTGAGGATTTTTAATTTTAGCCACCAAGGTGATGAAAGAAGCAGAAACAACCTTAGTGAGAATAGGATTGCAGAAGAAGTCTTTAACGAACCTAACAACATTAACCTTAACAGTATTCTAACACTCTTGAAAGGAACCAAAAGTAAATACGTCTGGACCTATGTGTTTTCCTCCATTACACTCCCATATCGCTTCTTTAATCGCGAACTCAGAAACATCTTCCTCCAGACTACACTTAACAGTTACAGGCAACCTCTTCAATTCTAAGCCTTCAAAAGTAGGACGACCATTAGAGCATTCACTAAAATTCTCTTTGAAAAATTTACTCACCTCAAGTTTGATGTCTGCCACATTCTCTTTACTCCCGCTTGGAGTATTAACAAACCATATAGTATTACTTCTGCGTCTGCTCTTCAAAACCTTGTGGAAGAAACTAGAATAATGATTGTATGGTAACGTGCAAGAATAATGGATTTCCTGCTGGAGCTTTTTTTCAAGTTAAGGCATGTAGAATTATGTAATCAAGAGCAATGGAGCATTCAGTCAGTCTCAAATAAATAGAATCTATGGGAAGCTAAAATAAATAAGCGATTATGAAATAATAAATTGGGAGTAAGAGTTGTTTCCACTTGAATACTATGTATCGTACTAACACTTGTTTGTCTCTTGTCCCATAATTCTAAAAGTTTGGAGGGCTGTTGGTAATTGGGTTGACTCATTATATCCCATTGAAGTTCCCATGACGTAGTAAGAGTGTCAATGATGCTACAATTGTATATGGATGAAAAAGCTTTCTTTTGAAAGATAGTATAATGCATTGACTCACACTAGAGATAGAGAGAGATTATTGTGATACAAGTGTGAGTTGAAAGTACCACAGTGTTGAAAAGTGGTTGTTGAGCACTTTATAAGTGAGATTATTCATATACCTAATGCCTTAAGATTTTGGGTGAATAGGCGGTGTCTCTTTTACTTAGTGGTTTCTCTTGACCTAATGTGGATGATCCTCTCATGAGCCATTAGAAACTATTCTTTCTCTTGCTTTCCTTCTTGTTACTACTCATTTTGTTAATGATGAATTAGTAAAGAAACCAAGTTATGCGTGGGCCTGTCATACCCTAGTTTGTATCCATAAGATCTCACCTCTTTTTGCATCATCTGCATAGCCTATCTTGTCTTTCATCACGCATAATGCCCAATTTATCAGCCAGAATAAACATGTCGATTTAAAGCCGAATTGGTCAAATTAAAAGTCAACTGTCGTAAAATCAGTGGATGAAAAGTTTTAAAATCGAGCTTGCAAACGTCATTGATGTTAATTTGTGTTTCCCGTAGTTTAACCTGTCGTTCTTGTTTTAATTTTTCGACTGCTTTTCGGTCGCTTTTTGATCAGTTTGAGCCTTTTAACCAGGTAAAATTTATTTCGAAATTTGACCAAACGCTGTATTTTTCCAGTACGTTTATTTCGTGTTAATCATTTTGGTGCGTTCATTTTCATTTTTCGAGCCCTTTGATACTTGGTTGTTTATTTATTTTTGACCTCTTTTTATTTTAATTTTTTTAGTTAATTAATTGTTTTAATTTAATTTAGATTTATTTTAGTTTAAATTTATTTTAATTATATGATTTAATTTCTTTTTAAATATTTCAAGTATTTTTTTTATTTGTTTTTAGAAAACTTGTTTAGTAAGTTTTGAAAAGTTGCTTTTACTTTTACTTGATATTAGTAAACATATACAACGTACACACTGCATGTTATTCACCCGACTAGCGCGAATACCCTCTCTCCTATATTTGCACCGCCTGGTTATTAAAAAACGGACAACAACAACATAGCATACTCCCTGCTGCACGCATAAAAAAGGAGATACCTCACAAGAAACCACACGTATCACACTAAGTATCTGTACTTTGAATACTTTGTCTATACCATGATGTTATGTCATGTGTACTGTATATCTCTATTTTTATCATGATGCTTTGCCACGTATCTTTGTTGCTTTATTATTCGTGATGCTTTGCCACACATCTTTGTTGATTAATATCCATGATGCTTTGCCACATATCTTTGTCGCTTTATGCTACACGATGCTTTGCCATGTATTGTTGTTGATTTTTTACTTGTTGATTCACATGATGTTTTACCGTGAGTCTGTGGACTTTATATGTGTGTTTGTTGATTTCATCTACTGTTTATCATGATGCTTTTCCGTGTATTTTCTATTTGTTGATATCATTGTGCTTGATTCACATGATACTTTTCCATGTGTGCTTTATTGATTACATGATGATTTTCCATGAACCTGTTACTTTCCTACATGATATTTATGCCATGTATGATTATTGATTCCATTTATCGTTTTATGCTACATGATGCTTTGCCATGTACTGTTGTTGATTTTATCTTTTGATTTACAATATGTTTTACCATGTGTTTGTGGATTTAACATGATGTTTTGCCATGTATCATTGTCAATTTCAATTGTTGTTTCACTACAAGAATTTTGTTGATTTGCGACACTTGGATTGCGACAGTTATATAAAAACTGCCCTTATTTAACACCTGTGACAGTTGCCACGACGGTTATAAACAACCTCCTCAAAGAACCTTAAAAAAAATAGAAAATCCTATTAAAAAATTAGGTCCACGACAGTTTTGGAACTACCCTCAACCACTTTCACTAAAAAATAGTGTTCTTGCAAAATTGAAAATAAAAGCTGAGAGCACACACGTTAATGACTCACTCTCTTCATCCACGAAAAACCACACCGCGACTCACCACCATCGTCGATCTGAACCCTTTCGCCGGCGATCTATCTCTTTCCTCCACACTCCCTCTGATCTTCACCACCCTCTGCCGCAATCTGAAACTCCCACGACCTTACCACCATTATCAATCGCACACCGCCACCGACATTCTCCATCTATCGAGTCTGAAGGCATTGTTCATCTCCATGGAAACAGTTCTTCCTCCGATCCTCCATCTCTATTACAAAGCAAAAACATTTCTTCTTCTCTACGAGAGCATGTACAGAGCCAAAACAGTTTCACTTCAACTCTCTCATGGAAACAATGTTAATCGCTTTCTTCCTCAAAATCTTAGAGTCGTCGCACCTTCTCCTTTATCTCTCCATCTTCTGTCTCACACTTCTCCTTTTCAAAAATGTTGAACCCTAGAAAATCAATATCTCTAATTCTTCCCCAAATTTCAATAATAATCTATCATCGGGTTTTGATCTGAACACTGAAATTAGGGTTCAAGTAAAGAAGCCATGGATGTCTGTTGTGATGTTTGGGCTGAGCCATTGAAATGGATTGCGTACGGACCCTGTTTGCACTGTGAGGTATGTTCTACCTGTGTCGCGAGACTCCGTTTCAGTTGTTGCATCTTTAAGACCGATTGCAATCTCATCTCTGTTACCAAGGTATGCCCGATGCTGCTTATCGTTGTTCATCGATTTAATGAAATTATTTTGTGGAGTTGAAGAGTCTTTTTATATTATTTTTTTTGGATTGAAGGTTTGCTTCATGTTTCACGCTAATAAAATTTTGCGTGCACAATCAACATGATGATTAGCTATAGTTAACTAGTTCAATGATCAAAATCATTTTTCTACATAAGAAAGAGTTCTTAGATGTTATTGCTAAATCTTAGATCAACATCAATGGACTGTGATCAATTGGAGTATTGTAGTTTCTCTAGATTATTAGAAAATGACAAAATCAGGAGCATTTGTTATTTATTATTTATGATGCATATAAAATGATATCCGAGTTGATTGATTTGTAATTGGAAATAGTGTTATTTTGTGTATAAATACCATGTAGAGGTCTTCTTGTTTGAATCTTGACTTGTGAGTCAGGGTATCGGGCATCCCAAGGGTTATGAACACTTTGTGTAATACCCTATATTATCTAATTGCTCAATTGGATATCAGATGAGATCAGATGAGTATCTATGTGCTCTATCTTTGGTATATTGGATTAATGGAATCCTCTAAGTACTTTAAGTATCGACATTTGGGATCAATAGAGCAACTGATGAACTCTGAAGAGATCAATTATTTAAATTCGAGAAAGGATTTTAAGATAACTCAAATAATTAATCTATTGGGTTGAGACGACAAAATATCAATTGGAGATATTTTACCCTATTGGATTTATATTATATAATAATAGTATAATATATGTATATATTTGGAAAGAGAAAGAAAAAGAGAAAAAAGAAGAAGTTAGTAAAGAAGAAGAAGAAAAGGAAAAGGAAAGAAGAGAAAGAGAGAAAATGGAGAAGATGAAGAAGAGAAACCCATGGATCATCAGCATCTTCTTCAAACTCCTCTTCGATTATCAGGTGGGTTCTAGTTAGACACTCTAAGTGCTAGAAACTCCGGAATTGGAATTAGGTTAAATTGAGAGAAAATGAGTTATAATCTGAGTAATATGGTTAATATCTATATGTAATCATCTCTCAATGCTTACTTGGGTGTTTGATCATGTTTTGGATGAGATAATTGGTGGAAATGAACTGCTATACGTTACTGCGAAATTCTGGGTTTTCGCAGGTTCGTACTGCGAATCCCCTAGTGAAGGGGAAATCGAACATTTGCTGGTTGTTCGCATGGTGAAGGTGAAGGCGAGCATTCCCCAGAGATTCGCCAGAGGTTCGCACTGCGAACATTACCCTGTTTTGGTTCTGCCACGGTTCGCCAGACGTTCGCACTGCGAATGGGACAGCAAACCCAGTGTATTTAGGCATTCGCTGGGAGCTTCGCACTGCGAATGAGAAAGCGAGCATTCGCCGGCTGCTTCGCATTGCGAACATAGCAGATCCTCCAACTTTTTTCCTTCATAACTTTTGATCCGTAACTCGGATCGGGACGTTCTTGGTGTCATTAGAAAGCTATGATGTGGGATAAATTATTTAGTGGAAAATGAAGGAAAGTAATGTTTTGTGGAATGTTGGAATTGACATCTTTTGGATCATAAGTCTGATTGCGGCATAATTATAGCCGATGTTGAGCTATGAAAATATCCTACGGGATAAGAGTGAGAAATATTAATTGATACCCCGGTTAAATGAATAGGAGGGAACCCGAAAGTGATGTTTTATGTGATGAATCATTATATGAAATTCTAAATGTGAAATTGTAATATGCTTTGCCTAAATTGTTGTTAAATATGATTGAGGGAATATGCATGCTTAAAATGAATTAGGTAGAGTGAGGAAACTTTACCCCATAACAACTTGATAGTGGAACCTAGTGATGGCTAGGAATTGATAGAAACTCTGTATGGCGACGCTCGTGCATTCGATGTAGAAAGGTGCATCCTTGACTAGTTCTGGCCTAGAGTAGATAACCTAAATAGCGATGCTCGGGCACTTGATGTATAACGGTGCATTCGTGACGAGTATTGGTCTAGGAGAGAGTGAACACTGGTATGGAACACGTGTACTTATTATGTTTAAATTGATAAAGGCTAATGTGGCCTAGAAATGTTGAATATAATTATGGTTGTATGTGAAATCACGAAATCGTAACCATTATTCTATTATGTGTCGTCTATTGAGTAACAAGGTCCTCTGGAATGATGCACGATTTCTTGGTAGGTTTGATTCCCAATGTTATAGTACGAATGGAGCCTACGGGTAAAGAGACTTGTGACGGTGTACGGGCCGTGTGAAGTGATGGATCACGGTGTACGGGCCGATGATCCCGAATCCATTTCGTATGCCAAGAAATCTACGAGGGTCCATGACTCGTTCCTACTTCTAGACATAGAAGAGGTCGGGAGAGAGGGGATGCCTTGACACGGTTATCGATTAGTGATATACTTTTGAGTAACGAGCTCAATAACGTGTTTCCATATAGTGTGAGATTGTGAGATTGTGTACTCAAGGTCTTTTCCCTTCCCCTTGACTTGAGTTAGGATTGATAGAACCTTGTAAAGACGAGAGGACTTATAAGATAGGGAACTCACTAAGATTCGATGTATCTGACCCCACTATAGTTGTTTTATTTCAGGTGCAGGTTTGGTTACAAGTGGAGTGATGCTAGGATGTTTCAAGAGAAGCTTAGTTAAGCTTATTTCCGCTGTGTATTTTATTGTTCTTGTACGATGAGGAATATTGTATAATGTTCTTAGTTTTTATTATTTTTGGCTAGTTTCCATGACTTGTGCCATGTAGTGTACTTATATTTAGAAATGGACAAGTATGTGAACTATGTCATTAGGCACTTATGATGGCGTCAGTACCAAATTAATGCGTGTATTGTATTATTCTAGATATATATTATACAGGGCATTACAGTTGGTATCAGAGCAGGTCATGTCCTCGACCTAGCCTTGAAACATCATAAGTAAATCTATTCCTGCCTCTTAAGTGTGTCTTGCCATCATGAAACTTAATATCATATTATGTAGTGTTGGGTCTGATCAACCTAATACTATGTATGTGATAGGTAGAATCATGGTTGAGCGACCACGAGGACTCCGAAGTGTTGTGGGAACTTGTGCTATGAGGGTAGGCTCAAGCCAAGAGTTGTGGTAAGGAGTTTTGGTCAGCTCAGTTGAGGTCTTAGTAGAAGTTGTGATTTGGGTAGCATGGAATTAAAGAGTGAAATGTTGTTCAAGCAATCCTTTGGAAATGATGGAGTCTTAAGGTAAAGGATCTCTATTAGATGATTGGATAAGGATTTCAAGTAATCTCATTCCATGGAAAAAGAAAAGTTGTTTTGTGGAATGCGTGGCGTAGGGTCCGGAAGTGAGATAGTAATTGGTGCTTCAATTTCTAAGGTCATTAAGGTATCTTGAATGGACGAGAGTACCTTAAGGAATGTGTTCGGAACAGTATCTTCCGACTGGTTAAAAGTTGAGAGTTAAGGACATTCGGTTTCTATGGGAACTTAAAGTAGTAGAGAAGTGTGAGAAGGAACACAAGGATGTGTTTACATGCTTCAAGTGAAACAAGTATGTGCCAGACGAAGAGTGTGTGATGATTTGCGTATATTCAGTTATGTAGAGAGGTTAAGTTTGAAATATTGCATCGGGATTTTCTGTATTCGATGAGAGACCAATTTGGAATTTTGGAAATGTCAAGTTACCCAAGGAACTGTGTAAGGTGTTGTGTTGGGGAAAGAATGAATTTTTATTTAGTAACGGAAAGTGTAGCGATACAGATCGGAAGAAGTGAGTGTTAAGGAATAGAGTAAGTATCTTGGATTTAAGGAATGTATTGTGGACGAGTGTGCGATGGAATTTTTAAGGTGTTGATGAACCTATAGTTAAGGAAGTGTAATCACTGAGGGTTCACCTGTGAGGAGCCTGTTAGTATGATGTGGAAGGAGAAAGTTACACCTTGGTGCTTAGAACAAGCGTAGTAGTAGCACCGTAGTCGCGATGTACGTTGTCATACCCAAAATTTTGACCACTAAGATTTCCCATCATTGTGAAAATCATCATCACAATATGGGGGAACCATCTTGCCTCATTAGTCTCCCCAAAGATGGGTGAGCATCCACTGTAATCAAATTTAGGGTTTCAAGCCCTCTCAAAGCTTTTGACAAAGGATCAATCAAGGAATGACATGATCTTCAACTTGTCTAACTCCTCAAACATCCACAAGGGATCAAGAGGACTCCCACTTTAAGGATTAAGCACAAAGCTGATCCCTTCTAGGTGGATCAAGCCTTAAGATCGCCAGTGTCACTAAATTAGGGTTTTGGTCGACCAGGGCCTCCAGATGAAAATTTTCCTATGGGCATGAGCCAATGCTTCAAGGAATAACCTATGATGCTCCAAGGGACATCATAAACCCAATCATCAAGTCAATTTGACCTCAGGGGATGCATACCTCAAAAATCAGGAATTAGGGTTTCTTGACCTAATTCACCCTTAAGTTGACTTTTGGGACAAATCATAAGCCAAGACCTCAAGAAATGATTTTAGGGTCTCCAACATACTACATTGATCCATTTGCAACAATGGATTGATCCAAGAAGCTTGAGCAACAAGTCTAAATTTCATCTGCACCACAGTTAGGGTTTTAAGGGAAAAGTCAACTGTAACTTTGATTTTTGACCAAAACTTGCTCCCAAGCCTTAGGACATGAATCAATATACCCTATGACACCCATGGAACATGTCCATCAAGTTTGATTTAGGTCAAGGACATGATTTCCTAAAGAATTGCAGAGTTTGGAATTCATCTGATAAAAAGTCAACTGTGCACAAAAGTCAACTTTGACTTTTTGAGATTTTTCACCAAAATGGATTTTTAACCCTAAAATGATGTTAATGTATGATTTGAATCATCATTCATCAAGAAAAATCAAAGAAAGTGGGATAACTTGTAAAAGGGGTAACCATAAAAACTTAGAAAATTTTCTAAGTTATGGAAAAAGTGACTTTAATGTACCAACTTTGGAGGATCATAACTCCTAAACCACAAAGCCATTTTTTTCCATCCAAAGCTTGATTTGTAGATCTCATTGCCCTATACAAAAGCTTCATACTGACCTATGTCCAAATTCCTCATGGATTTTGAGTTATGGAGTGATCAAAATCAAGAAAAGTCACTTTGTTCCAACACTTGGTGAAAATTCCACTAAGTCAGAATTGACCTTACTTTTTTCCAAATGTAGGGGGATTTTTCACTTGGATTCAAAAGAGATTAAAACCAAACATGTTCAGACAGTTTTTGTATCATGTAAGGGCTTTCCAAAATGACCAAGAACATTACCAAATTCAATTTGAGCCATGAGATATGACATTGGCAAGTTGCCTTGCTGAAATCTTCCAAGGCAAGGCAGAATTTTGCACTTTTGGTCGATTTGCCAAAATCATCCAATTCCAAGCCTTGTCATCACTTTGGACACATCAGAGATTGAATCTAAAGGGGACAATCACTGAGTCAAGCCTCCAAAGTCCTTGGAACAAGAAGTAGCATGCCAAACCTAGAATTGCCTAAAAGAGGGACAAGACTCCAATTTTGGATTGAGGCATTTAATAGATGCTTAGAGGTGGCATGGACTGAGCCATTTGCAACTGAATTCAGTCAAGACTTATCCAAGACCAAGGGAACCAGCAGCCTGTGCCCTAACCTCTAGTCAATGGCTAGAGAAGACTTAGATTTTCATTTGCTAACATTGGCCAAACCTACTCAGCAGTTGCCATTCACTATTCCTTGCAAAACAAACTTGCTCTACTATAAATAGAGCCCAATTGTGATTAGTTTAAGTACACCAAAGCCATCAAACAGATGCTTTCCTCAAAATCTCTTCTTTCACTCCAATTTTGCCTTCTAAGGCAAGTCAATATCGGGTTTTGAGTTTGTGAGCTTTTCCAATGAAACCAATCACTCACACACCTCACATACATCATATAGAAGTAATCCAAACACTCATATAACATCTGGAACACTGATTTCATAAAATCACTAGCCAATTGCTCAAGTTCTTGACAGTTTTGCAGTTGAGGTGCCATCTTCAGCTCCAAACCATTCCAATCCATTCCAAGCATCCAGATACACTCCATGGCACCTAAGGGAGCTATCCAAATCATTGGAACCTAGCTGTAACACCTTCAACATAAAACACCATCACCAGCTGCAAGAGGTAAGCATGAGCTCTTCTAACTCTATGATCCATGCAATTTGTGCTGCACAATAATTTGGCCACATGTTCATAATCATGCATGGAATGTTTCCCCTCAATTAATTATTTTGTTTGAATCGTGTATCAAAAATCCCAGCCTTCATGCAGAATTTAGGTTTCTTGAGGATTTTTCGTGATTTCTTGTTTTGTGCTTAATTTAAATGAAATTAATTGTCATAAACATGATCGTGAGGTTGAGACGAGTAGATTGATATGTGGACTGCATGGTATAATCAAGTATTAAGTGAGATTGGAGAGAAAATGCAAATCTGGGCAAACCCAGAACACGCGCGTGTTCTTGGGTGTTCTTGGCGCCATTTTTTGAATATTTGAATTTTGTGATTTTATTTAATTGATTCTAAAATTAATTTCTCTCTGAGTTTTAATGATTTTGAGTTGTTTCTTTTTTTAATAATTCACAAAAATGTTAAAATATTTTTTTTTCCAAAAAAATCCCAAAAATATTATTTATTTCATATAATTGATATTTTTGCAAAGAATTAATATTTTAATTATTTTTGACATTTTGAATATTTTGTCCACCTTGATTTTGCAACTTTTAATGCCTTCTAATTATTTTGTAGGTCAATACTTAATATTTGAAGCATTAATCCAAGATCACAATTTGTTTTCCATATGTTAAACAATTTTGATCATTTTAATTGAATTTTTATTCAATTAAAATACATTTTGAAAACAAATTAGGGTTTTTGGATTAATTCAACCCTCATAAATCATTTTCAAAACTCACTTGGGCCTCTATTAGAGTGTAAGACCTAATCCTTTGTAAATACAAACCATTTTGGGCCTCACTTATGGTATAAGTCCCACTGTATTTTCAAAAACCTCGGCGCGATTGCCAATTCAAAATCAAATCAACTGGGCCTCTCCTTGAGCTATAAGACTCATTCAAAACTTTGGGCCTCTATTAGAGTGTAAGACCCAATCCCCTTTTAACCAAAACAATTTTTGGGCCTCACTTATTGTACAAGTCCCTTCGCGTTAAAAGAAAACCTCGGCGCGATCGCCATTTCTAACGAAAAATCAACTGGGCCTACCCTCGAGTAGTAAGACCCATTTCTAAAACTCTTTGGGCCTCTTGAGAGAGTGTAAGACCCATCCCTTTGTACAAAAAAAACCATTCTTTGGGCCTCAGTCACTTGTATAAGTCCCTTTGTACAAATTCAAGCAGTGCGCGCACTGATAAAACCCTAGGCCTCTCCTTGAGCTGTAAGCCCCAAATCTTTCTTTTTCAAAGCACTTTCTCCTTTGATTTTGACTATACTGTTGTTTTCAATCTTTCTTTGTTGAACAACTAACCAAACAACATGGAAGCTCTACAACCGAGTAAGTGTTTATACGCTTTCGTTTACTGCTTTCGTATATATATAACTGTATTGTGGGGCTGCTCACCGTAAGTCTCCTTTCATAAACTCATATCAAATGTGTAATAATAGTATAGATATTTAGAGTTTCCCCGGCAACTACGTCTAGCATTAAGCCCGTTGATCACTCTTAGAAATAGTCTAAACTAGATCCCCATAGGATTACCAGACACAGTCTTCCCTCCTCTTGGGGTTAAACAATATGGAGACATGAAAGGCAGCATTCTCGGTGAACCCTTTCATAGACTGTCACTCGTAGAAGTTGTCAAAGAAACTCTATTCCCCAGAGATGATCTTTTCCCCGTGAATGGCATCTCTTGAGTTTCTTCCAAATTCTCGAACTTTCCTGGCTTGATCTATTCCTCGTGAATAGCCTGTTTTGAATTTCTCGGGTTTTGGGGACCCACAGGCTTCTTAAAAGCACTTGTCAAGAAACTCTACTCCCTAGAGATGATCTTTTCTCTGTGAATGGCATCTCTTGAGTTTCTTCCAAATTCTCGAACTTTCCTAGTTTGATCTATTCCTCGTGAATAGCCTGTCTTGAATTTCTCGGGGTTTGGGGACCCATCATCTTCTTAAAAGCATCGGCCTTCTCTTGGGCATTGTTCAAGGACCCAAAGGCTTCCTAAAAGCATCTCCGCCTCCTCTTGGACGTTGTACAAGAACCCGTCGGCTTCTTAGAAGTATTCACGCCTTCTCTTAGGCTTCGTATAAGGATTCTTCCTCCGGGAATGATAGCCTCCTCTTGGGCTTCATACAAGGACCACTCAGCTTCTTAAAAGTTTCCAGCCTCCTCTTGGGCTTTGTACAAATTGTCCTGACGACCTCTTAGAGGTATAGGAACAGAAATCAGTCATCTTAATAGAGCAGTCTTTCTAAGAGTCTATTATTGTTTCTCAAAGCATAGTACAAAAGATGACACTCTAGACTTGGACAGTCTAATTTCCTTGAGTCTCCAAGACATTCTCAAGCACCCTTTAAGAATAAGAAGGAACCCCTTAGACTCAGACAGTCTCAATACCCTTTGGATTTCCCATTTCCTTAAAGAACAGGAAATAACCTTGATCCTCGAATCAAAATCCCTGAGTGCAAACATTACTCATATAAGAACTGATTTTCTCTTTAAATCAGCATACTGGACCTGTCACTCAACTGAAACAGTCACCATAGCCTCCTCTTGGGCTTTGTACAATGATTCTCCCCAGCGGAGCTAACAAACTTTTAGCCTCCATCTCGGGCTTTATACGAGATACTAAGAGACTCCCTCGTTGAGTCAATCACCATCTTTAGCCTCCATCTCGGGCTTCGTACGAGATACAAAGACTCTCTTGTTGAGTCAAAAACTTTCAGCCTCTATCTCGGGCTTCGTACGAGATACAATGACTCCCTTGTTGGGTCAATCACTTTTAACCTCCGTTTTGGGCTTCGTACAAGACACATATAAAAGACTCCATCGTCGAGTCAAAACCTTTTAGCCTCTTTCTCGGGCTTTGTACGAGACATAAACTAGCCTCCTCTTAGGCTTTGTATAAGGAAACCCCGGTCGAGTCAATCAAGCTTTTAGCATCAAAGTCATGCCTCGTTCACAGTACACAAACATCAACAACTCCTTTCATCTAACTGCTGTAAGCGGCAAGCCTCTAGATCATCTACATCCACGTCACTGTCCCTCTTTTAGCATGAGAAATTCCTAAGGAAAGATGGCATTGCTCTACCCTGAGTTGAAGTCTTCTCCTTCAGGTTAAAACCCCCTATAAAGGAAATTATGGCATTACTAGGATCCGCGTATTCCGGTTAAAGTAATCCTCCTTTACAGTCAGTCACCCGACAGTTGTGACGAACAAACCCCCTTTAGAGATGAAAAATTCTCTCTAAAGTCAACCCCTTCAGCTTCACATCTTGGGCTTTGAACAAGATATATATCACCTTTCGCTTCATGTCTTGGGCTTTGAACAAGACACCAAAAACACCCATTTCCTCCCATAAAATATTAGGAACTACGAACGCTCTGATTTCCCTGTTTCGGAAAACGGGAATACGTAGGCATAAGATTGAAAGAAAAATCTTAGCGAGCACAATAAACCAAAAATTCAAATCCCATATCCTCAAGAATCCCAGACCTAAAATCCCACCAAAAGTCAACATTCTTTCAAAATAACCAGAGAGAGGCCCCCCAACATTGATAGCATCCGTAACCTAACAGACCGCTGTTTAAACTCAGTATGCAAGCAGGGTTAATTGGAGACATCTATTTCCCTTCCTTCATCAGCTCACAATAGGATAAAAAATGAATCGACCTGTAGTCACCTCCAAAGAGCGACAGCGCTTAATAACCGCGTCCAAAATCGCTCGCTACAGAAAAATGTCGCCCACCGTGGGGCTGGTCTTTCTTTCTTATAATTCCAATGAGTTAAGATTTGTTGACTTCACTAGGATCTTAGGTCAAAACCTTTAAATAGGGAAGGAACCACAAAATGGTGACTCCGCCGGGGAGCCATTTTTGTCAGGAACATAGGATTCATAGCTCTTTAAAGTCTAGGACTTTAGGACAAATATATATATTGCTTTTCCTAATTGCTATACTTGTTTACTTTTCTGCTAATGGGAATACGTGTGATGCCGCATGTGGAAAGATTGAGTATACCCCTAGGAAAAATCACCTTTTTTTGTAGTGCGGTGGCTATCGGGAATGGCTGTTACGCGTTAAACTACCCTCTTCTGAGATTTCTTTGAAAGGACACCACCTAGCACGGTTCCCGGCCCACTGGTGTTCTCAGGAATCAATGATTTTGAGTGACAGGTACAAAAAATCATCCGTAGAAAACTTTTGGGGATGGGTAGAGCTTTGACATCATGACAACGACCCTTTGACCCCATGTTTTTTCTGTGTTTTTGTGTGCTGCATTCATGCATTCATCTAAAAAAACATTAAAACAAAATTCAAAAAATTTCTCTTCTAGTCTCTCTGTTTTTCAAATTAAACTAAGACTGTGATTGCAAATGTCAGAGAAAAAGATTGCGCTCATGGATTTCGGTAGAAGGGGAACCCATAGGTACACCTTCAAGGTTCCAAAACTAGAAGATTTGAGAAGGTTAGGGAGAGTGATCACTAACCCTGAGGCTTTCAGAGCCAAGCACGGAGGTCTGCTACCATTGTTAAGAGTCCATGTGATTGAGGGAATCATGGATGCACTCGTCCAGTTTTACGATACAGTTTATCACTGTTTCACATTCTCGGATTACCAGCTCGCACCAACGCTGGAGGAGTATGCTCATCTGATTGATCTACACATTACTGATCAAGCTCCTTTTTCTGGACTGGAAGAAATTCAAAGGATCAGACCATTGCAAGAGCAATTTATTTGAATGAGTCGGAAATCAAGACTCACCTGACCACTAAGGGTGGCATCCAAGGTTTTCCAGCCCAGTACTTGACAAAGAAAGCCCTGTATTTTGCCAGTATAGGGAACGTGACCGCTTTTGAAAGCATCTTTGTCTTGCTCACCTACGGGTTATTTTTGTTTCCTAACATCAATAACTTTGTAGATATCAACGCCATTAAGGTTTTTCTCATTGGAAATCCTATGCTGACTTTGCTCGCAGATGCGTATCATTCTGTACACTTTGGAAATTTATACAGTGGAGGAATGATCACATGTTGTGTACCCCTGCTATATAAATGGTTTACTTCTCATTTGCCTAAGTCTGCTGCTTTTTGGGATCACAAGAGTGCCTTATGTTGGTTGCAGAAAATCATGTCCCTCACCAACTCTGACATTGATTAGTGTAATAGGATTTATGACGGAATCAGGATCATTGACCGTTGTGGAAACTTCCCCAACGTACCCCTCATAGGAACTAAAGGAGGAATCAACTACCATCCGGTATTAGTTCGTCGTCAATTTGGATACCCAATGAGGCATATCCCACGTAATGCTCATCTGGAAGGTCTTTTCTTCAAGGAAGGAGAAAACGACAGAGCACTAAAGATGGAAATAGTGCAAGCCTTGAAGCATGTTCATAAGAAAGGACGAGAGTCTATGGGAAAACCAGACTGTGTCTCGGTGGAGCCTTATCTCCATTGGGTACAAACTAGAGCTCTCAAGCTAAAAATGCCTTATCCGCGTCACGGAATTCTTCTGCCAAAGGAATTTGTCATATATTTCATGACGAAAACGGAAAAGCTTCAGGTTACTCTCAACAAAGTTCAAAAGGAGAGAAGGTCTTGGAAGAACAAGTACCGCACCCTCTGTTTAGAGTGTACCAAGATACAACAATTACTAAAGGATAAAGATGCTCTAATTGAGATTTTGGAGAAACATGCTGTGGAAAATCAAGATGACCAGAGGAATTTGCTCGCTCTTTTCACTTGGCAAAGGAATGACAACCCGACAATGGCCCAAGAGCCCCGGTCAAAGAAAAGGAAAGTACCAGAGTCCGCACCCGATTTCTCTTCAGAGAGGACTCGGGACCCATTAGCTTAGATTTCTATTTCCGCACCTTGTAATCTACTGTATTTCATTTCCGCAATCCTTTGAAATTCAATAAAAGGGGTTTCCCCACTGTTTGATATTTGCAATCTAATTGTCGAAGTTTATTTTGATTAAACCAAAAGAACAATTAATATAATCATTGCATTCATCATTCTCACGTAACGTATTCTCCTTCTCTACGAATCTCACGTTTGTGTCTCGATTCTAGAGTCAAACTGTCTCATTCGTACAATACTCGGGCCAATCGTCAGAAAAAGATGGATGATCTTGAGGAAGAAAACAGAGAGTTGAAGGAGGAGATCGACGCTCTGAGAGAGGATATGAGAAAGATTCGTAACGACATGCAAGCCATGGCAGAAGCTCAGCTACAAAGAACTGTGATCTCAGAGATCACCTCAACGCCCATAGTGGAAAAGATTGATCCTAGGTATCAAATGCCGAAAGATCATCCTTGGGGCATGCCTGTTAACTATATCCCGGAAGGATATGTTTCGCCGATCGTTGAAGATCAGGGAATCACAACAGAAGCCGTTGGGCCTGAAGGTTACAAACTTCGGGAAAGCGGAGATGCCAGGGGCATACTGAGGACTCCTGAAGGTTACAAACTTCGGGAAATGCCAAGATTAGCTGCCGTAGTCACGGTACCACCCCCTGTGGTGCAAACTGTCCCGGAAGGACAGATTCCGCCAATACCTTCTGGTAAGAAGGAAACTATGTTCGATAGAATGGATGAATTCCAGGAACAGTTCCTGGAAATGCAGAAGGAGCTGCAAGCCATTCGCGGTCAGGATTTATTTGGAAAGGACGCTGCAGATCTCTGCTTGGTCCCCAATTTGAAAGTCTCGCGCAAGTTCCAAGTGCCCGACTTTGAAAAGTACAAGGGTAACTCTTGCCCTCAAAGCCATCTGGTGATGTACGCTCGGTGGATGTCAGCTCAGACGGAGAATCAGGACCTACTGATTCACTACTTCTAGGATAGTTTAACCGGTACCGCATTAAAATGGTACATGGGTTTAAACCATGCCACGATCAGCACTTTCAGAGATCTTGGCACTGCCTTCGTCCAATAATACAAATACAATTTGGACATGGCACCCGACAGAGATCAACTCAGATCAATGTGGCAAAAGGACAAGGAAACCTTTAAGGAGTATGCTCAAAGGTGGCGTGAAATCGCCGCTCAAATTTGTCCACCTCTTGAGGAAAAAGAGATGACAAAGATCTTCTTAAAGACCTTAAGCTCATTTTATTATGACCGAATGGTTGCCAGTGCACCCAGCGACTTCACCGAAATGGTTGGCATGGGTGTACGTCTTGAGGAAGCCGTCCGAGAAGGACGTTTGGTAAAAGACACTGGATCGACCAGCGGTACTAAAAAATACGGTAGTGCTCTCCCTAAGAAAAAAGAGCAAGATATTGGGAATATCTCTCTCAGAAAGCAAAGGCGTCGATATTAACCAGTAGCAGCTGTAACTCCTGCTATCAACCCCACGCCTATGTATCAACCTCAGGTTGCGCAAAGCCAACCTGATCAGCAAAGGACACAACAGCCTCTTCAGCAGGCTCGTCCCCATTACAACAACAACCGTACAACACGGCCACCAGGATTTGATCCTATACCCGTATCGTACGCAGAGCTGTTTCCATTACTGCTAGCCAAGGGGCACATTCAGACTAAGTCCCCTCTTACAGTACCAGAAAATCTGCCTTTCTGGTTTAAGGTGGATCAAACTTGCCCTTACCACCAAGGAGGACCAGGGCATAACATTGAGACTTGTCTCAATTTCAAGTCCAACGTGCAAAAGCTTGTTAGGAGCGGGGTCTTATCCTTCAAGGATACAAATCCTAATGTTCTCACGAACCCGCTGCCTCAACATGACAAGGTTGCCGTCAACCTAATAGAAGGAGAGACTAACAATGTCTATCAAATTCACGATATACTCTTGTTAAAGACCAATCTGGTCAAGATGCATTGTAGACAGAGTGGATATGGCCATGTGCCACCTCATAACTATCACCAGTGTGATATCCACTCTAAAGACAACCAGGAATGTTCTATGGTGCAAGCAGCTCTACAGGAACAAATGGATCTCGGATGGATCCAAGAGCACCTAGTTCGTGGAGTTAACATGGTCTACACGAATTCCAACGTCATTCAAAACCATGACATCCGTGCGATGAATGTCAACTTAGTGGCAATGCACTCAAGGCAAAGCCAGTATCATAATCTGCCGCGGCATGATTACAGTTCTTGTCTGACTCGCTCGGTAGACAAACAGGGATGCTCTTTCATACAAGAGGCCCTCCAACGTCAAATGGATTTGGATGGATCTAAGACTACCATGATAGGAACCCTTATCAGATCAACATGGTTCAGATCTTTGATATTCGCGTGATGAATACCAACCTGGTAGAGTTACATGCTGAACAGGTCCGACTCGGATTCCTGGTATCACATAATTATCACAGCTGTAAGGTGGGTTGCAAAAACGACCGAGGTTGTACCCTTGTCCAGGAGGCACTTCAGCACTTGTTAAATCACTGGTGGATGCCAATCTATATGGATGAAGATACTCAGCAAATTAGTATCAGTAACAGGAATCCTACTCGGCGTCAGAGTCAGGATGTCCGATCAATGGAAGCTAACCTAGTGAGGTTACATTGTATTCAAAGTGGGCGTGGCCAGGTGCCACCACACAATTATGAATGTTGTAGCATCTGTTCGGAAAGTAACCAAGGGTGTTACCTTGTGAGAGCAGCTCTTCAGGGTCAGGTGGATCGTGGAGAGATTCGTCCATATCCGGGTTCTGGACCCATCAACTGGACGCCAAACTACCTTGCCAATCAAGTCGAGGACGTTGTGACAATCTCTGGTCATCATAGGACCAGGGATGTTTTTGCCATCATCCCTCTACTTGACGAATCTAAAGTTCCCAACCAAGAACAGATCGAGATTACTTACGATGGTCAGAAAAATCAGAAGGCTCCCGTAGTCATCTATCTGCCGGGACCATTACCGTATGAATCAACTAAGGCTATCCCTTACAAGTACGGTGCAACAACCATTGAAAATGGAAAGGAAATTCCATTACCCTCCGTCGTGAACATTGCAGACATATGTCGAGTAACACGGAGTGGTAGAATCTTCAACCGAGGGGTTGGGGAACCTAACAAAGAAAAGGAACTTCAGATGGAAGCTCCTGATCTACCAGTCGGTCAATCCAATAATCCCGACCTTTCGAAAAATGATGATGAGATGCTGAAGCTCATCCAAAGGAGTGAATACAACATTGTTGATCAGCTGTTACAAACTCTTTTAAAGATCTCTGTGTTATCACTGTTACTCAGTTCAGAAGCGCATAGGGAGGCTCTACAAAAATTTTTGGAGCAAGCCTTTGTGGAACAGGATGTAACAATTGGACAGTTCGATAGCATTATCTATAACATCACTTCCTACAACAATTTGGGATTTAGTGATGAGGAATTACCTGAAGAGGGTCATCGTCATAACATGGCGCTCAATATCACAGTTAACTGCCAGGACGATACGTTGGCCAGCGTACTGGTAGACACAGGGTCAGCCCTGAATGTTATGCTGAAGTCCACTTTGATGCAATTATCATTCAATGGCCCTCCGATGAGAATCAATGAGGTTGTCGTCAAAGCATTCGACGGATCCAGAAAAGCGGTTATCGGCGAAGTTGATCTTCCCATAACTATCGGTCCTCACACTTTCCAAGTCACTTTCCAGGTCATGGACATCTGGGCAACATACAGTTGTTTATTAGGAAGACCTTGGATACATCAGGCTGAAGCGGTCACCTCGACCCTCCACCAAAAGTTAAAGTTCGTCCAGAACAACTAACTTGTCACAGTTTGTGGGGAACAAGCCTTGCTTGTAAGCAACTTGTCATAATCTACTTGTGTAGAACCCGAGGAGGTTATTAGAACTCAGTTCCAAGCACTGTCGATAAGCAAGGATAATCAGTTCAAATAAGGAACTTCCATTTCTTCATACAACGATGCTATCAAAGCGGTCGAGAGTACCAATACAAAAGGATGGGGACAGCTTGTCATTCCTACTGGCAATACAACAAAGAAGGGTCTTGGTTTTTCTGCAACCTGTACCCAGAAAGCTGCCAACGATGAAAGTCTTCATCCCCTTCAAAACTTCTTCCACAGTGGAGGTTTCCTTCACCCAGTGTCTCAAGAAGTACACACTATCAATGAGGAGGATCCCTCTGACCCAGATATGGAATGGAAGTCCTACCTCAATGAGGACGGTTATATGTCTCAGGAAGTGGTGCCTACGCCATTTTTCTATCCTGCACAGAGTCTGAGATTTATACCACGGTCAGATGTCGAAATGATATACGGAAGTTGTGATCCGGAAGGATGTCGTGCTCCGCCAAATTCATTAGAGGAGGACACTCTGGTGAAATACCAATTTGACTACACCTACTATGGCCCGATGGATAGTCTGCCAATGTGGCAACCTTATCCAGGAGACTTGGGGCAAGAAAATCAGCCGAACAATGAAAATCAGCTGAGCAGCATTGAACAGAATACCTGTGTCCCCACCATGTCATGGGATCAACGCTCGGGTCATCCTGAAGCTACTCAACATGAAGATGAATTCGCAACATTTGCGGGACTTGAGTTCATCAACTATGCTTTTCCCGAGATCAACGTCATCGAGAGAGATGACTCCTCCAGTTCCAAAGCATTTTGGGACACTCTGGGAGAAACAAGTGGAAAATACGACTACATGATCAAATACACCTCTCCTGAAAGCTCTCGTATCAGGCTCGAAGACATTCAGCCAACTGGATGGGGAGATACAGCTGAGAGCACAATTACTCTGCATAATGCAACAGAGGAATACTCCTACGACAACTCTGCCTGGGAGACAGATTCCAATGATTCTGCTCTGCCAGAAATCAGAGTCATTTCTGTGGACAAGTCAAGGAAGGTTCCAGACTTTGTGATTCACTGAGGAGTTCGCCGCCAATGGGTTGCTATCGATGTTCCGAAGATTGTTCACAAGTCAAAGTAATTGCCATCTTTTAACCTTTCACCCTGCCCAGGTGGAATGGATGTTTTGATAGGGCTCACTTTCTATAAATTTCCCTCTTCGCTTTGCCCAAAGCAACAGAGTTTTGTTTTATAGGGCTGTAGTTTCAAGTTTTGACCTGTTCATAAATAAAAAATGTCGTTCTGTAATTTCTGCATTAATTGTTGTTTTCTCTTTTTGCTTTTTTCAGAAAATGGTAATCCTAAAAAACAAACCCAATAATAAAAACAAGCAGTAAAAGAAAAACACTGCACACACTCTTGCATTCTCTCTATCTCTTCTAAACACAAATTATCACGTCATGCAGATTCCTTGTTTTAAACCCCGTTTGAAACATACGATCCGCTGCCTTCTCCCAACTTTGAGTTCCCGGTATTCGAGGCTGAAGAAGAAAATGACGACAAAATTCCAGAAGAGATCTCCCGACTACTCAGACAAGAGGAAAGGTCCATTGAACCTCACAAAGAGTTTCTAGAAACAGTCAACTTGGGTTGAGAACAAGAGAGAAAAGAAATCAGGATTGGGGCACTGCTCAGTCCAACTACCAAAGAAGGTTTGACGAAGCTTCTCAGAGAATTCCCCGATCTGTTCGCTTGGTCCTATCAGGATATGCCAGGGTTGGATACCAGCATCGTGGAACACCATCTACCGTTGAGGTCGGAATGTCCGCCGGTAAAGCAGAGGTTGACACGGACTCACCCGGACATGGCCATCAAAATCAAAGAGGAGGTACAAAAACAGATTGATGCGGGTTTCCTCGCCACATTAGAATATCCTCAATGGTTAGCCAACATCGTACCCGTTCCCAAAAAGGACGGAAAGGTCAGAATATGTGTCGACTACAGGGATATGAACAAGGCAAGTCCAAAGGACGACTTTCCTTTACCACACATTGACATGCTGGTGGACAGTACAGCAAAGTTCAAAGTTTTCTCCTTCATGGATGGATTCTCGGGCTATAATCAAATCAAAATGGCGCCGAAAGACATGGAGAAAACTTCGTTCATCACCCCATGGGGCACCTTTTGTTACAAGGTAATGCCGTTCGGTTTGCGGAACGCCGGGGCAACCTATCAAAGGGCCATGACTACTCTATTTCATGACATGATACACAAAGAAATCGAGGTATATGTTGATGATATGATTGCAAAATCAAAAACAGAGAGTGAGCACGTTGAAAATTTGTCAAAATTGTTCGAACGTCTAAGAAAATTCAAGCTCCGCTTGAATCCTAACAAGTGCACCTTTGGTGTCCGTTCAGGGAAACTGCTAGGGTTCATCGTCATCCAGAAAGGAATCGAGGTTGATCCTGACAAGGTCAAGGCCATTCAAGAAATGCCTTCTCCGAAAACTGAAAAACAAGTCAGAGGATTCCTGGGACGTCTGAATTACATTTCCAGATTCATATTCCTCATGATCGTGACATGCGCGCCAATCTTCAAATTACTCAAAAAGAATCAGGACTGTGTTTGGACAGAGGACTGCCAATCCGCCTTCAACAGTATTAAGGAATACCTGTTGAACCCACCGATTCTATCACCTCCAGTGGAAGGAAGACCACTGATCATTTACCTCACAGTTCTAGAGGACTCAATGGGATGTGTACTTAGCCAATAAGACGAAACTAAAAGGAAAGAGTCTGCCATTTACTATTTGAGCAAGAAATTCACCGACTGCGAAACTCGGTACACGATGCTCGAGAAAACTTGCTGTGCTTTGGCTTGGGCAGCCAAACGTCTTCGCCAGTACATGATTCTTTATAATACTTGGTTGGTCTCCGAAATGGATCCAATCAAGTACGTTTTTGAAAAACCTGCTCTCACGGGAAGAATCGCCCGTTGGCAGATGTTGTTATCAGAATATGACATAGAGTACCATGCTCAGAAATCTGTTAAGGGAAGTATTTTAGCCGATCATTTGGCTCATCAACCGATTGACGATCAGGAATCAGTCGGGTTTAACTTCCCAGACGAAGATGTCATGTATCTAAAGATGAAAGACTGCGATGAACCGCTACCCAGTGAAGGGCCAGAACCAGGTTCCCAGTGGGGACTTATCTTTGACGGAGCAGTCAATCATTACGGAAATGGAATTGGGGCAATCATTGTTACCCCTCAGGGTACCCACATTCCTTTCACTGCTCGACTGACGTTCAAGTGTATAAATAACGAGGCCGAATACGAAGCATGTATCATGGGTCTCGAAGAAGCGATCGATTTAAGGATCAAGAACCTGGATGTCTATGGCGATTCAGCTCTGGTTATCAATCAGATCGCAGGAGATTAGAACACATACCAATCAGGATTGATTCCTTACAAAGACTACGCAAGAAGGTTGCTACCTTTCTTCAACAGAGTCGAGTTTCATCACATCCCTCGTGAGGAGAATCACATGGATGATGCATTAGCCACTATCTCTTCCATGATTAGTGTAGGTCAATGGAATGACATACCTAAGATCGACATCATGCGCCTTGAACGGCCCGCTTACATCTTCATGATTGGAGCAGTCATAGACGACAAACCTTGGTATTACAATATCAAATGTTTCCTTCAGAAACTGGAGTACACACCTGGGGCATCCAGGAAAGATAGAAAGGCCCTCAGAAGATTGGCTGGAAACTTCTTCCTGAGCAGTGACACTCTCTATAAGAGAAATTTTGACATGGTCTTGCTCCGATGCGTAGACAGACCAGAAGCAGAAATGCTAATGAAAGAAATTCATGAAGAATCCTTTGGCACTCATGCCAATGGACACACAATGGCGAGAAAAATTCTAAGAGCAGAGTACTATTAGTTGACAATGGAATCCGACTGCTACAAGTACATGAGGAGGTGTCACAAGTGTCAGATATACTCCGACAAAATCCATGTACCGCCAACGCATCTCAAAGTTCTCTCTTCCCTATGGCCATTCTCGATATGGGGAATTGACATGATTGGCATGATTGAGCCCAAGGCTTCAAACGGACATCGATTCATCCTAGTAGCCATTGACTACTTCACCAAGTGGGTCGAAGCAGCGTCATTCGCCAATGTAACCCGACAATTGGTGATCCACTTTATCAAAAACAATCTCATCTGCCGTTATGGTGTTCCAAGCGAGATCATTACTGATAATGGATCCAACTTGAACAACAATATGATAAAAGAGTTGTGTGCTGAGTTCAAGATCGAACACCATAACTCATCTCAAGACCGACCCAAGATGAACAGAGCGGTAGAAGCGGCCAATAAGAACATCAAGAAGATCGTTCAAAAGATGGTTGTAACCTACAAAGACTGGCACGAGATGCTACCCTTTGCTCTTCACGGTTATCGCACATCTGTCCGCACTTCAACAGGGGCAACCCCTTTCTCTCTAGTGTATGGCATAGAAGCAGTGCTCCCCATAGAAGTTGAGATCCCGTCAATCCGAGTATTGATGGAAGCTAAGCTTACAGAGGCTGAATGGTGTCAAAATCGACACGACGAACTGAATCTGATCGAAGAGAAGAGAATAACGGCACTATGCCACGATCAGTTATATCAATAAAGAATGAAGAGGGCGTTCGACAAAAAGGTTCGACCTCGCGTCTTCAAGAAAGGAGACCTCGTGCTCAAGAAGATACAATCATTTCTCACTGATTCGCGAGGTAAATGGACTCCGAATTATGATGGCCCCTACGTGGTCAAGAAAGCTTTCTCAGGCGGCACCTTGAGACTCACAACCATGAACGGAGAGGAATTTGCCTACCCCACAAATGTTGATGTAGTCAAGAAATACTTCGTCTAAAAAAAAACGTCTCGGTGGACTGAAAACCCAAAAGGGCGGTCCAGGAAAAAATTATAGACATGATCAATAATCATCCCAGTGGATTGGAAATCTCAAAGTACAATCAAGGCAAAAATTAGGGATAATGGCAAGTAACTATGTTCAACAGAGGCAAGTCCCTCAGCAACAGTTACATTATCCGTCAGAAAACTCCAGTCAAGGTCATCTTCGACAGAAGCTCAGGATGCCCCGAAGTCAAAGTTGGTAGAAGGATAGTGGTCGTTATGTTTCAACGTAGCCATTTTCCCTGTAAATTACCATTTTCTAACTTTGTAAATACTCAATGGAATCACGCTTTTGGCTGATCTCCATCTTATCAATAAAATTTGAGCCCTTGTGCTTTTGTTTGTAATTCTTATTTGTTTTAGCTTTACAGAACGACATTTTAACATGATCAACGATTCTTGAAATAAAACAAAAATGAATTTACTTGTTAAAACTTTTTCTGCTTTTAAAATAAAGTCGGCAATTTCTTTTGACTGCTGAACATCAGAAGAATCTCGATCGCTTCTCCAAAGGTGTTTGAACCTCGAAGTGTAGAATTAAAGTACTCCTTCTAAACCAGTACGCCTGAACGAAGGATCAGCTGTATCAGATGTGGCTTTCCTATCTGATACCCCTCGGCCGAGTTCTCATCTCCTAAGCGCGACCAACATAGCTCCCAACAGGGACTATCTCTCCTAAGCAAGGTGGAATTGCTATCTTGAACCAACGATATTTCTACACGCCCCGCGATGGTCGAGTATCCAGTCGTGTTCACCCGTCAGTTTGTATGTCGCGTCAGTTTTGTCAGCATATACATACATACATCATGCATTATAGATTTGCATTCACATTTCATATTGCATCACCATCACTCTAGCCGGTCTTGTCCCTTAGTGATAGGAGTCCTCTCAATCGAGTTGTCAGTTCTTGCCTCATCAGGAAATACTGTGTCTGAACAATCTCACCTCCAGTTTATTTCTGGATTGAAGTTGGCCCTTGACTACTTTGATAATTTGAACCTCTGAAGGACCATAGAATGTTCAACAAACATCACTCTTCGCCATTGAAGATGATATCCTTGCTTTCCCGGATTAAGGATAATCCACAGAGAAAGCCTCATAATCAGAGATTCGACAGCACGTCAGTTTCGCTCCGAAAAAAAACGCCGATGAAAAGGTCATCGGCACCTCAAAATTGGACCCCATCATATGGCATTTCTCCGGGAAGATCCCGAGAAAAGTATGATGTAAGATCCCAAGCAGAAGCAACCTCTCAAGAGACTCGCTTTCCCCAGTAGAAACAAATGGCGTCTCCAACAGAGAAGTTTGTGCAACTCTACAACTCAGACGGTTGGGTTCACCAGCAGGTCTGACATCAAATTTTTTGTTTTTCTCCATCAAATGGCATCTCCCCTAGAAAATTCGGCGAGAAGTTTGAGGAAAACCTCTACGAATAGTGTCCCTTGTCAATAAAGTTTATTGACAAAAGAAACTGAGACCAGTTCCTTGGTAGGAAACCAGGATCGAGGGGAAGTTTACACAAGAAACTAAGACCAGTTCCTTGGTAGGAAACCAGGATCGAGGGGAAGTTCAAAAATCAGAAACTAAGACCAGTTCCTTGGTAGAAAACCAGGATCGAGGGGAAGTTTGTTTCCGCAACTTAGACTAGTTCCTTGGTAGGAAACCAGGATCGAGGGGAAGTTTACCTTTTCTAAGCATCCTTGCTTAGCAAAAGAAGAAGAATGCGCAAGCTGCCATTCATAGCCGTCAAAATTTCGGATATTCCGATATTTAATCCTCTTGCACCCCGAATGCCCGAATTCTTTCGTCATTCACACCTTTGGGTCCAAGAAGATTAAATAGGGGCATCTGTCATACCCAAAATTTTGACCACTAAGATTTCCCATCATTGTGAAAATCATCATCACAATATGGGGGAACCATCTTGCCTCATTAGTCTCCCCAAAGATGGGTGAGCATCCACTGCAATCAAATTTAGGGTTTCAAGCCCTCTCAGGGCTTTTGACAAAGGATCAATAAAGGAATGACATGATCTTCAACTTGTCTAACTCCTCAAACATCCACAAGGGATCAAGAGGACTCCTACTTTAAGGATTAAGCACAAAGCTGCTCCCTTCTAGGTGGATCAAGCCTTAAGATCGCCAGTGTCACCAAATTAGGGTTTTGGTCGACCAGGGCCTCTAGATGGAAATTTTCCTATGGGCATGAGGCAATGCTTCAAGGTATAACCTATGATGCTCCAAGGGACATCATAAACCCAATCATCAAGTCAATTTGACCTCAGGGGATGCATACATCAAAAATCGGGAATTAGGGTTTCTTGACCTAATTCACCCTTTAGTTGACTTTTGGGACAAATCATAAGCCAAGACCTCAAGACATGATTTGAGGGTTTCCAACATACTACATTGATCTATTTCCAATAATGGATTGATCCAAGAAGCTTGAGCAACAAGTCTAAATTTCATCTGCACCACAGTTAGGGTTTTAAGGGAAAAGTCAACTATAACTTTGACTTTTGACCAAAACATGCTCTTGCCCTGGGACATGAATCAATATACCCTATGACACCCATGGAACATGTCCATCAAGTTTGATTTAGGTCAAGGACATGATTTCCTAAAGAATTGCACAGTTTGGAATTCATCTAATAAAAAGTCAACTGTGCATAAAAGTCAACTTTGACTTTTTGAGATTTTTCACCAAAATGGATTTTTAACCCTAAAATGATGTTAATGTATGATTTGAATCATCATTCATCAAGAAAAATCAAAGAAAGTGGGATAACTTGTAAAAGGGGTAACCATAAAAACATAGAAAATTTTCTAAGTTATGGAAAAAGTGACACAAATGTACCAACTTTGGAGGATCATAACTCCTAAACCACAAAGCCATTTTTTTCCATCCAAAGCTTGATTTGTAGATCTCATTGCCCTCTACAAAAGCTTCATACTGACCTATGTCCAAATTCCTCATGGATTTTGAGTTATGGAGTGATCAAAATCATGAAAAGTCACTTTGTTCCAACACTTAGTGAAAATTCCACTAAGTCAGAATTGGCCTTACTTTTTTCCAAATGTAGGGGGATTTTTCACTTGGATTCAAAAGAGATCAAAACTAAACATGTTCAAACAGTTGTTGTATCATGTAAGGGCTTTCCAAAATGACCAAGAACATTACCAAATTCAATTTGAGCCATGAGATATGACATTGGCAAGTTGCCTTGCTGAAATCTGCCAAGGCAAGGCAGAATTTTGCACTTTTGGTCGATTTGCCAAAATCAGCCAATTCCAAGCCTTGTCATCACTTTGGACACATCTGAGGATTGAATCTAAAGGGGACAATCACTGAGCCAAGCCTCCAAAGTCCTTGGAACAAGAAGTAGCATGCCAAACCTAGAATTACCTAAAAGAGGGACAAAACTCCAATTTTGGATTGAAGCATTTAATAGATGCTTAGAGGTGGCATGGACTGAGCCATTTGCAACTGAATTCAGTCAAGACTTATCCAAGACCAAGGGAACCAGCATCCTGTGCCTTAACCTCTAGTCAATGGCTAGAGAAGACTTGGATTTTCATTTGCCAACATTGGCCAAACCTACTCAGCAGTTGCCATTCACTATTCCTTGCAAAACAAACTTGCTCTACTATAAATAGAGCCCAATTGTGATCAGTTTAAGTACACCAAAGCCATCAAACAGATGCTTTCCTCAAAATCTCTTCTTTCACTCCAATTTTGCCTTCTAAACCAAGTCACTATCGGGTTTTGAGTTTGAGAGCTTTTCTAATCAAACCAATCACTCACACACCTCACATACATCATATAGAAGTAATCCAAACACTCACATAACATCTGGAACACTGATTTCACAAAATCACTAGCCAATTGCTCAAGTTCTTGACAGTTTTCCAGTTGAGGTACCATCTTCAGCTCCAAACCATTCCAATCCATTCCAAGCATCCAGATACACTCCATGGCACCTAGGGGAGCTATCCAAATCATTGGAACCTAGCTGTAACACCTCCAACATAAAACACGATCATCAGCTGCAAGAGGTAAGCATGAGCTCTTCTAACTCTATGATCCAGGCAATTTTTGCTGCACAATAATTTAACCACATGTTCATAATCATGCATGGAATGTTTCCCCTTAATTAATAGTTTTGTTTGAATCGTGTATCAAAAATCCCAGCCTTCATGTAGAATTTAGGGTTCTTGAGGATTTTTCGTGATTTCTTGTTTTGTGCTTAATTTAAATGAAATTAATTGTCATAAACATGATCGTGAGGTTGAGACGAGTAGATTGATATGTGGATTGCATGGTATAATCAAGTATTCAGTGAGATTGGAGAGAAAATGCAAATCTGGGCAAACCCAGAACACGCGCGTGTTCTTGGATGTTCTTGGTGCCATTTTTTGAATATTTGAATATTTGAATTTTGTGATTTTATTTAATTGATTCAAAAATTAATTTCTCTCTGAGTTTTAATGATTTTGAGTTGTTTCTGTTTTTAATAATTCACAAAAATGTTAAAATATTTGATTTTTCCAAAATATCCCAAAAATATTATTTATTTCATATAATTGATATTTTTGCAAAGAATTAATATTTTAATTGTTTTTGACATTTTGAATATTTTTTCCACCTTGAATTTGCAACTTTTAATGCCTTCTAATTATTTTGTAGGTCAATACTTAATTTTTGAAGCATTAATCCAAGATCACAATTTGTTTTCCATATGTTAAACAATTTTGATCATTTTAATTGAATTTGTATTCAATTAAAATACATTTTGAAAACAAATTAGAACCCTCATAAATCATTTTCAAAACTCACTTGGGCCTCTATTAGAGTGTAAGACCCAATCCTTTGTAAATACAAGCCATTTTGGGCCTCACTTATGGTATAAGTCCCACTGTATTTTCAAAAACCTCGGCGCGATCGCCAATTAAAAATCAAATCAACTGGGCCTCTCCTTGAGCTATAAGACCCATTCAAAACTTTGGGCCTCTATTAGAGTGTAAGACCCAATCCCCTTTTAACCAAAACAATTTTTGGGCCTCACTTATTGTACAAGTCCCTCTGCGTTAAAAGAAAACCTCGGCGCGATCGCCATTTCTAACGAAAAATCAACTGGGCCTACCCTCGAGTAGTAAGACCCATTTCTAAAACTCTTTGGGCCTCTTGAGAGAGTGTAAGACCCATCCCTTTGTACAAAAAAAAAATTCTTTGGGCCTCAGTCACTTGTATAAGTCCCCCTGTACAAATTCAAACAGTGCGCTCACTGATAAAATCCTGGGCCTCTCCTTGAGCTGTAATCCCCAAATCTTTCTTTTTCAAAGTACTTTCTCCTTTGATTTTGGCTATACTGTTGTTTTCAATCTTTCTTTGTTGAACAACAAACCAAACCGTATGGAAGCTCTACAACCGAGTAAGTGTTTATACGCTTTCGTTTACTGCTTTCGTATACATATAACTGTATTGTGGGGCTGCTCACTGTAAGTCTCCTTTCATAAACTCATATCAACCATGTAATAATAGTATAGATATTTAGAGTTTCTCCGGCAACTACGTCTAGCATTAAGCCCGTTGATCACTCTTAGAAATAGTCTAAACTAGATCCCCATAGGATTACCAGACACAGTCTTCCCTCCTCTTGGGGTTAAACAATATGGAGACATGAAAGGCAGCATTCTCGGTGAACCCTTTCATAGACTGTCACTCGTAGAAGTTGTCAAAGAAACTCTATTCCCCAGAGATGATATTTTCTCCGTGAATGGGATCTCTTGAGTTTCTTCCAAATTCTCGAACTTTCCTGGCTTGATCTATTCCTCGTGAATAGCCTGTTTTGAATTTCTCGGGGTTTGGGGACCCACAGGCTTCTTAAAAGCACTTGTCAAGAAACTCTACTCCCCAGAGATGATCTTTTCTCTGTGAATGGCATCTCTTGAGTTTCTTCCAAATTCTCGAACTTTCCTAGTTTGATCTATTCCTCGAGAATAGCCTGTCTTGAATTTCTCGGGGTTTGGGGACCCATCGGCTTCTTAAAAGCATGGGCCTCCTCTTGGGCATTGTTCAAGGACCCACAGGCTTCCTAAAAGCATCCCGCCTCCTCTTGGACATTGTACAAGGACCCGTAGGCTTCTTAAAAGTATTCACAGCCTCCTCTTAGGCTTCGTATAAGGATTCTTCCTCCAGAAATGATAGCCTCCTCTTGGGCTTCATACAAGGACCACTCGGCTTCTTAAAAGTTTCCAGCCTTCTCTTGGGCTTCGTACAAATTGTCCCGACGACCTCTTAGAGGTATAGGAACAGAAATCAGTCATCTTAATAGAGCAGTCTTTCTAAGAGTCTACTATTGTTTCTCAAAGTATAGTACAAAAGATGACACTCTAGACTTGGACATTCTAATTTCATTGAGTCTCCAAGACATTCTCAAGCACCCTTCATGAATAGAAAGGAACCCCGTGGACTCGGACAGTCTCAATACCCTTTGGATTTCCCATTTCCTTAAAGAACAGGAAATAACCTTGATCCTCGAATCAAAATCCCTGAGTACAAACATTACTCATATAAGAACTGATTTTCTCTTTAAATCAGCATACTGGACCTGTCACTCAACTGAAACAGTCACCATAGCCTCCTCTTGGGCTTTGTACAATGATTTTCCCCAGCGGAGCTAACAACCTTTTAGCCTCCATCTCGGGCTTTATACGAGATACTAAGAGACTCCCTCGTTGAGTCAATCACCATCTTTAGCCTCCATCTCGGGCTTCGTATGAGATACAAAAACTCTCTTGTTGAGTCAAAAACTTTCATCCTCTATCTAGGGCTTCGTACGAGATACAAAGACTCCCTTGTTGGGTCAATCACTTTTAGCCTTCGTCTTAGGCTTCGTACAAAACACATATAAAAGACTTCATCGTCGAGTCAAAACCTTTTAGCCTCTCTCTCGGGCCTTGTACGAGACATATACTAGCCTCCTCTTAGGCTTTGTATAAGGAAACCCCGGTCGAGTCAATCAAGCTTTTAGCATCAAAGTCGTGCCTCGTTCACAGTACACAAACATCAACAATTCCTTTCATCTAACTGCTGTAAGCGGCAAGCCTCTGGATCATCTACATCCACGCCACTGTCCCTCTTTTAGCATGAGAAATTCCTAAGGAAAGATGGCATTGATCTACACTGAGTTGAAGTCTTCTCCTTCAGGTTAAAACCCCTTATAAAGGAAATTATGGCATTACTAGGATCCACGTATCCCGGTTAAAGTAATCCTCCTTTACAGTCAGTCACCTAATAGTTGTGACAAACAGACCCCCTTTAGAGATGACAAATTCTCTCTAAAGTCAACCCCTTCAGCTTCACATCTTGGGCTTTGAACAAGATATATATCACCTTTCGCTTCATGTCTTGGGCTTTGAACAAGACACCAAAAACACCCATTTCCTCCCATAGAATAGGAGGAACTACGGACGCTCTGATTTCCCTGTTTCGGTAAACGGGAATACGTAGGCATAAGATTGAAAGAAAAATCTTAGCGAGCACAATAAACCAAAAATTCAAATCCCATATCCTCAAGAATCCCAGACCTAAAATCCCACCAAAAGTCAACATTCTTTCAAAATAACCAGAGAGAGGCCCCCCCACATTGATAGCATCCGTAACCTAACAGATCGCTATTTGAACTCAGTATGCAAGCGGGGTTAATTGGAGACATCTATTTCCCTTCCTTCATCAGCTCACAATAGGATAAAAAATGAATCGACCTGTAGTCACCTCCAAAGAGCGACATCGCTTAAGAACCGCGTCCAAAATCGCTCACTACATACGTGATGGATTCTTATTCTTGAGACAAGTGTGATGGGACGTACCTTGTGGAGCAGTGAATATTGTATTTTAAGAAGTAATATTGTGGTAAAACAACGAAGAGTAATTCAGGACTTATTACGGACTAAGTGTAAATCATGGAACGATTTATACCGGAAGGGTTTTGTTAATAGTTGATGAGAATTGTCGGTTGCGGATTTTTCGTTAAGTAATTTGGTGTAAGTGTGGTGTGTAATGGATAGTAAGGGTAAGAAATCCCGGTTAGTGTGTATGAAGTGATGGAAAGGTTCTTCAAGAGGATGCATTACCCCGATCTATTTTCAAGTATAAAGGACCTTCTGTAATTGTGAATAGTCAGAATATTCGGAATCTACCTTTTGTTGGACTAAGAACGTTGTAGTATTATTTCTCACCAAGGAGTTCAAGTGAGAGAATAAGGTGGTATGCTTGTTATGAGATGTCTGCCGCTTTGGTAGTATCATATAATGGTTTTGTGTTGGGTTTTCTTATGGACGAATCAAGTGAGAGTGGTGGCTAAGACCCTAGGATGTCGCCATTATTGACTTCCTGCTAGTATCGTTGTATGAACCGAGAGTGAATTGTTCCGCCGAAGTTTTATGGTGTGCCTGTGTCAGGATTGGGAATGTTGATTGTCACTTGGTTGGAGAGTGTCGTCTGCATGTTTTGACTTTGTCGGTATCATCTTGAGTTGATCATGGTTGGTGAATGTTACACAAGTTAAAAGCCACGAGTTAAGAATGATATTGTGGGTTAGGGCAAATTGGATTGATCGTTTGGGTAGGGATTGTTTTGAATTATGAGAAATTGGTTTTGGTTCAGTGTAACACCCCAATTCCCATCGCGAATACATAATACATAAATAAATCAGAGTGAATAAAAATTTATTTTTCCGACAGAAACAAGGATGCCACATTTAAATAAACAAAACACCATCCCTGCTCATAATTTGATACATAGCATAAAATAGAATACCCTCAAAGGGGAAAACTTTTTCCATATAAAGGAAATGTCAATTATGGAATAAAGCGGAAAGATCCATAACCGACTTATTTTACAAATAAATGGTTTTATAACATCAAAATATAAATACAAAAGTAATACAAAATATATTCAACAATTATATACATATATAACATAATCGTTCCCCGACTCCCTTGCTACGTATCAGAGCAGACACCAAGACCGACAACAGAACGAAGGACTAATCTCCACAAAAAGACCTCCAGCGACTCTAATCTGCAATGCCTCATAGAGCATTATAAAATAGCAGAAGGGTGAGAAATAACAACTAAATCAAGATTGCATAATAATATGCAAATACACATTCAAACATATATATAAATCATCTCACCCATACCATCACATACTAACACATATAGCATGCCACAAATACAAAACATATCACACATAATCCAACTACAAATATGACATATGGAACCACACCACCACATCACCACAAAATATAGCATATATCTACGTGTAAACATATTTCCCACAACCAATGCATTTATCACGTATGCACATCAAATTACCAATCCTATCACAATCGCAACACATAACCAATCAATGCACAATTTCCACACATAATCAATCAAATCATGATTTTCCACATATAACCAACGCCATCATAATTCATGCAGATGCAAAGAGACCGACACAACGACTCTATGCAAATGCATATGCGGTACCGACTCCATCAAATCTCATCACTAGTTCACTCAGGAACTCTGCTGGAACCATCGCTCGTTACATCACTGTAACTCCCCGTCGGGCCTACGATGTTCACCCGTCGCTTACAGTCCTCTTATTTTTAAGGCTATTCATACCTCTTATTTTTAAGGCTCACGACATTTATGGATTGCTTTCAGTCCTCTTTGTATAAGGCTCACAATCCGATCGCTTGCAGTCCTCTTTGCATAAGGCTCACGATCATCTATAACGTTTTCAGTCCTCTTTGCATAAGGCTCACGATGTTATAGCAGATTCTCTCAGGAATCAAACCGTCGCTCACACCCCACATGGGCACACGACATCACAAGATGCATATCATAACGCTTGACACTCAAGAACTCATGACAAACAATGATCTTTACACATATATGCAACCATAATCATGCATATACAACCAAATACAACACATTGCATTTATTTTCCTTTCGGCCACAATTCATCATCACAACATGTCAACATATGCATCATCATCACTCAACAGCATACAAGTCATACGACATCCCAATCAACAGCACATTGTACGTTACACATCAAATTCACACAATCAAAACGGCAAAAGTCGACAAAACGACACTATATCAAATATCATACATCCATCACCAATGCGGATCAATCATGCACAACATTTCATCACATATATTCACATCATATAACAGCACACAAGCTACACGTTACATATCAAAAGCATATAGCATGATAACACATCGATCTCATGCATTTAACACGATAAAAACCCGACAACCCGACTATTTTTCAAAACCACGAATCAATTAAATCATATTTTACCCTCCAAACCATTTTTAATAGAAAGAATATTTCATTAGCTTTCCAACGCTTCGAACGGGGGTCAAAACGGACTTACGGATCAAAAGTTATGAATTTTTGAAGTTTTGGAATTTTCATGTTTGTCCAGACCTGCGCGCTGAGCGCCCATACCTGCTGCAAGTTCAGCCTTCAAAACACCATTTTTAGACTTCCAAACATCCGTTTTCGATTCCGTAAAAAGCTGCGATCTCAGAATTCAACGTACTACAATATTTTCACTATTAAAAAGCCATCCAACACATTTTCCAGGGTTGAAATATTTTGAAACATAGTTTTATCATTGAATTCTAAATTCGAACTCGATCGAAATCGCGGGAAAACATGCAAACAACCATTCCCGATTAAATATCAACCTATACCAATGTTGCCAGACATATCCAAACACTTTTACTCGATCACAACATCAATTTGCACAAAAACATCGATATATATCAAAAACGCAAAAGTTATGAAATTAACTCAATTCAATCAAACGATCACGCTAAATTATGACCCACCATCACTCGACTCTACTACGCGAGTTATTACGACTTTCGTCCGTGAAAACATCGATTTCTAACCATTTCTACCATTTCGACCTAAAATGAAAACTAGAAGAAAATATCCAAAACAATCAAGAAAACATACACATATACATACACAAGCAAGATATAATTGAAACTTCTCACCCTTACCCGATTATTCGCGCTTGAAACGGAGTTATCCCGATTTTTCCTCTTTTCCTCTTCTCCCTTTTCTTTCCTCTCTTTTCTCTTCTCTTCTCTTTCTCTTCTTTCTTTTTCTTTCCTTACTATCTTTTCTCTCTTTTCTTTCTATTTATATAAAAACATAAACTTACCCAAGCAAAAGACCAAAATACCCCTCAGCTCAAATATCTCCCAAACGCTCTCAAAATGCGATAAAACATAAACATACCGATGAAATATATTTCAGGAAATAAAAGTTGAAAAGAAATTATAATTTAATACAATTATTTTATCTATCAGAGAAATTAACCAATTAACTCAATTAGCAGGTAACATACAATAAATTCACACATTTCACATAAATGAAATAAATAAATACCATTAAACAAATTGGGGCGTTACAACTCTCCCCCACTTAGACATTTTCGTCCTCGAAAATATAACTGAAACGAACAACTCGGAATACGACTCTCGCATCCGACCAACAAACCAACAGGCTAACTAAAGCACACCACGAATAACACAACTGACAAACCACCTCGCTAACAGCAACTACAACAACAAAACGATAACGACGACAACTACAACGACAAGATGCAAAGCCCATACAATGCACCTGACGACCAACTCACGACTCCAAGAATACACAAGTTACGAACACACAGGTTCACTCAGGAACCGAAACACAACAAGATCGTTACCCTCACCCTAGGTAACACTCCCCTAACTCCCCACACAGGAATTAGCAACTCGCACTCGAACCAACACGATGGAAACGAGGCAACAACACAAACAAGAACACAAAGTTCCACGACACCACATCGATTCAATAACCTCTACAAAACCAGAATACCAACATCCTTGTCACCCAACCCTACTACAACAATGCTACGATTCACCAATCGAACATATAACCAAAACATCCATCTACATAGTAGCCCATGGATAACATTTAAACCTTTCACCTAACACTTCCTTTCAGAAACGCCCAATGGTCTCATCATCCTACCGTTCAACCTTTGAAATCTTGCAAGTCACACACGCATATACGAATGATGCCATATCACACTTTCGCTGCGTACTCTGATTACTCGTAATCATCAAACTACCAATTCCACGTCCAAAGTCTAACTCTTTCTCATATTCACCAAAAATCACTGTTCACTTTTAATATTCCCCACTTCACACTATCAGATGTCAATTCACACACCAACCCAAATCTCTAAATTCTCCCAAAAGCTTCCACTCTTTAACCATCAAAACAGACATGTATAAAAACTTTTGACTTAACTCATCACGCACAACATTAACTTTACCAATAGGATAATTCCCACTAAAGTCATAACTCATTACAAATTCCAACCCTCCTCGTTGTCTCATACAACATTCCTTCAAGACAACCAAGTACTCTAACTCTTGTGGTTACCAAACACTTCGAATCTAGAACCAAAAATAATACCTCCAAATATTCTAACACAATACAACCGCAACCAATTCCAAATCCTGAATAGTATAGATCCTTTTATAAATCCTCAATTGTCGTAACGCATAAGAAATAACTTTACCCTCTTACATTAACACCCTGACTAAACTCATCATAAACACTTCACAAAACCTCACAAACGGTTGAACAGGATCGCACAGAATCAAAACTGAAACCGTAGACCATTTCTACTTCAGCTCACCCAAAACTTACTCACAACGAACATCCAAAGCAAACGACTCACCCTTTGCAAGCCAACCGAGAGAACAGAACTACGAACTTAGCAAAGTCTTCCATAACCTACAGTAACAACCAACTGAGCCCAAAACTTTCTAAGCACTTTAACCGACTTCGGAGCCTCTCATTGTAGAACTGCATCTACTTCCGATGGATCCATAACAATACCATCATCAGAAATAACATATCCAAGAAACTAACCTTTTCAACCAAAATTCTCACTTGAATAACCTAACATCAAACTTTGTCTCTTTTCAACACTTGTAATTCCAATCTCAAACACTTTACCTGTTCTTCCTCTGGATTTATAATAGATCCGAATATCCTCAATCAAAGCCATTACGAACTTATCCAAATTCATGACACAATCAAATCGGCCACTAAATCTCAACACCAATTTTTATAAGAAAGAACATCTCAATCCGGGTTACGAATCAAAAATTATGGATCTTAGAAAAAACCCAAGTTTTATCCTTGCTCCAAGTCGCGCTAAGCGGGCCCCGTCCCGCGCTGAGCGCCCTGCTCTTGGGTTGGAGAGGTTCAAAATTCTACAGACCGCGCTGAGCGGGCACTGCGATTTTCAGAAAAATAACCCTTCGACCTTCCTTCCCACAATTCACCATGTTCATCTCAAATCAATTCCAAACAGCAAAACAAGTATCAACAACCCAACAAAAGGAACTCTTAATATCAATATTACATCCACACATAAGGGTTTTCTCAAGATTTCCATTAATGTACTAAAATTCCAAAGACTCCAACCTCACCAGAACTCTAAGTTTCGCTTTCCAAAGTCTCAATACCATTATACACATCATGCTTGTTATTCCGTTCAATCATTCCTCCTTTTTGATTACTTACAGTGCTGGAGCTCTCCAAGACGACACACTTGGTCTCACAAATCCCTTTTCCAGTAAATCTTCCAACCGCTCTTTCCATCTGAGTTTCACTTCCTAAAAGTTCTTCTACTTACTTAGCAGATCCAAACCTCAAATCCTCACCTTCGCCCAATTTATGTTCACACTTTAATCTCTGAGAACAACCATTAACGATACCTAATCGTTCTCTCTCAAAGACTTCCCATTTGGATCCACATACCAAAACCTCTAATCTGCCTCACCTTCAGATATAAGAATCTTCATCGACTCAACAAAACAATCCGTAATCATTCCTTAATTCCAAACAATTCATTGCACATACTATCAAAGCCGAAAAGACATGTCTATTCCATCCAACATAATTCCGTCTACTATCAACAACAGATTAAGGGTGATCAGTTCCTCAATTTGTCAATAGATAGCCGACAATCATGATGGGGCATAAACCGTCTTTACCAAACTATAACAGTATTCCTTACCTCTCATGTACAAAACTACCTAAGGCACAAATCCTTAGTTAACATAAACCTTACCTCCGCATTCCCTCTGGAATCGGAAACCACACTGTCCAAAGAGCACTTACAATCTTGCAATTCACCACACACTGAGCCAACGTTCCACACCTGAAGCAACTGGGAGAAGTACCAGCTTCTCCCCCACTTATCTCAATATCACACCTGAAGACAAAAGATTAGAGAAACCAGAAAGCACTGACAGTGTTTCCCACACATATCACGTACTAAGGGACAAACAACAATGACAGTATTCAACTGTCACACCACTGACTCAACAACTTGGCCGGACGGACCGACCTGCTCTGATACCACTAATGTAACACCCCAATTCCCATCGCGAATACATAATACATAAATAAATCAGAGTGAATAAAAATTTATTTTTCCGACAGAAACAAGGATGCCACATTTAAATAAACAAAACATCATCCCTGCTCATAAATTTGATACATAGCATAAAATAGAATACCCTCAAAGGGGAAAACTTTTTCCATATAAAGGAAATGTCAATTATGGAATAAAGCGGAAAGATCCATAACCGACTTATTTTACAAATAAATGGTTTTATAACATCAAAATATAAATACAAAAGTAATACAAAATATATTCAACAATTATATACATATATAACATAATCGTTCCCCGACTCCCTTGCTACGTATCAGAGCAGACACCAAGACCGACAACAGAACGAAGGACTAATCTCCACAAAAAGACCTCCAGCGACTCTAATCTGCAATGCCTCATAGAGCATTATAAAACAGCAGAAGGGTGAGAAATAACAACTAAATCAAGATTGCATAATAATATGCAAATACACATTCAAACATATATATAAATCATCTCACCCATACCATCACATACTAACACATATAGCATGCCACAAATACAAAACATATCACACATAATCCAACTACAAATATGACATATGGAACCACACCACCACATCACCACAAAATATAGCATATATCTACGTATAAACATATTTCCCACAACCAATGCATTTATCACGTATGCACATCAAATTACCAATGCTATCACAATCGCAACACATAACCAATCAATGCACAATTTCCACACATAATCAATCAAATCATGATTTTCCACATATAACCAACGCCATCATAATTCATGCAGATGCAAAGAGACCGACACAACGACTCTATGCAAATGCATATGCGGTATCGACTCCATCAAATCTCATCACTAGTTCACTCAGGAACTCTGCTGGAACCATCGCTCGTTACATCACTGTAACTCCCCGTCGGGCCTACGATGTTCACCCGTCGCTTACAGTCCTCTTATTTTTAAGGCTATTCATACCTCTTATTTTTAAGGCTCACCACGTTTATGGATTGCTTTCAGTCCTCTTTGTATAAGGCTCCCAATCCGATCGCTTGCAGTCCTCTTTGCATAAGGCTCACGATCATCTATAACCACCGTTTTCAGTCCTCTTTGCATAATGCTCACGATGTTATAGCAGATTCTCTCAGGAATCAAACCGTCTCTCACACCCCACATGGGCACACGACATCACAAGATGCATATCATGACGCTTGACACTCAAGAACTCATGACAAACAATGCATCTTCACACATATATGCAACCATAATCATGCATATACAACCAAATACAACACATTGCATTTATTTGCCTTTCGGCCACAATTCATCATCACAACATGTCAACATATGCATCATCATCACTCAACAGCATACAAGTCATACGACATCCCAATCAACAGCACATTGTACGTTACACATCAAATTCACACAATCAAAACGGCAAAAGTCGACAAAACGACACTATATCAAATATCATACATCCGTCACCAATGCGGATCAATCATGCACAACATTTCATCATATATATTCACATCATATAACAGCACACAAGCTACACGTTACATATCAAAAGCATATAGCATGATAACACATCGATCTCACGCATTTAACACGATAAAAACCCGACAACCCGACTATTTTTCAAAACCACGAATCAATTAAATCATATTTTACCCTCCAAACCATTTTTAATAGAAAAAATATTTCATTAGCTTTCCAACGCTTCGAACGGGGGTCAAAACGGACTTACGGATCAAAAGTTATGAATTTTTGAAGTTTTCGAATTTTCATGTTTGTCCAGACCTGCGCGCTGAGCGCCCAGACCTGCGCGCTGAGCGCGAAACCTGCAGCAAGTTCAGCCTTCAAACCACCATTTTTAGACTTCCGAACATCCGTTTTCGATTCCGTAAAAAGCTGCGATCTCAGAATTCAACGTACTACAATATTTTCACTATTAAAAAGCCATCCAACACATTTTCCACGGTTGAAATATTTTGAAACATAGTTTTATCATTGAATTCTAAATTCGAACTCGATCGAAATCGTGGGAAAACATGCAAACAACCATTCCCGATTAAATATCAACCTATACCAATGTTGCCAGACATATCCAAACACTTTTACTCGATCACAACATCAATTTGCACAAAAACATCGATATATATCAAAAACGCAAAAGTTATGAAATTAACTCAATTCAATCAAACGATCACGCTAAATCATGACCCACCATCACTCGACTCTACTACGCGAGTTATTCTGACTTTCGTCCGTGAAAACATCGATTTCTAACCATTTCTACCATTTCGACCTAAAATGAAAACTAGAAGAAAATATCCAAAACAATCAAGAAAACATACACATATACATACACAAGCAAGATATAATTGAAACTTCTCACCCTTACCCGATTATTCACGCTTGAAACGGAGTTTTCCCGATTTTTCCTCTTTTCCTCTTCTCCCTTTTCTTTCCTCTCTTTTCTCTTCTCTTCTCTTTCTCTTCTTTCTTTTTCTTTCCTTACTATCTTTTCTCTCTTTTCTTTCTATTTATATAAAAACATAAACTTACCCAAGCAAAAGACCAAAATACCCCTCAGCTCAAATATCTCCCAAACGCTCTCAAAATACGATAAAACATAAACATACCGATGAAATATATTTCAGGAAATAAAAGTTGAAAAGAAATTATAATTTAATACAATTATTTTATCTATCAGAGAAATTAACCAATTAACTCAATTAGCAGGTAACATACAATAAATTCACACATTTCACATAAATGAAATAAATAAATACCATTAAACAAATCGGGGCGTTACATTCAGCAGCAGTGTTAACCGACTAACACAATGGGGTTAACCGTTTAACACGTGCGAGAATGGTGTGTTGCGCTGAATTTTGAAGAGTTAACCGATTAACCTCAGATGGGTAATCGATTAACATGTGTGTAAATTGTGAAATCCCTTAGGAACCATCATCGGTGTTTTGTTACCTTTGTTGCTCTAAGTGGAGAGTATTGTGTAAATGGAAAACGGGATGGTAAGTAAAGGAAAGACAAATTTATGTTTTGAAATCGGAACTTGTGGAATGGTGTTACTTAGTCGGTCATCTGTTTAGATGACAAAAGAATTTGACCTCGAGGAAGTAATCTTGTGAGGTTGTGTTGAGTATGAGAAAGTCTTGAGTGCGAAGTCAGAGAATATTCATGAGGTGTTGACCTCACAAGGAATATTGCGGTGTTGCATTATGGTGCTAGTAAGGTTCGAGTGATTGGTCAGAGTTTAGTAATCGTTAACTTCTGTGGGTTCACGGTATTGGATTTAGACTCCGTGAGAGTAGTACTAGTTGTGTGCAATTGTGTTTGACCCAGAGAAGGAATTTGAAAGTTATCCTTCCAAGTACGAGTAAGAATTGGACGTTCCGAAGTTAAGCATGTAACTTAGAATCGTTTGTGGAACGGAACGAATGAGAAAAGTGGATTCAATTGAGAACGTGGCATGTCCTTCGAGGGTGTGTGTACGTGTAGAGTGTTGTGTGTGGATTGGTGTGTAGTATGGAAACTCACAATTTCGCGTATGAATGAATTTTCATGATGGTGTTACGTGTTATTGGTTGAGACCTCGTGTTAACAAGGAACCTTGAGGGAGTCAGAACCCCGTAAGAAGAATCAATTTGGAATGTGGTAACCAGAGCCGGAGGTTGTTAAATTGTTTTGAATACATTATTTCGAGTTTAGAATGGATTGGAGTTGTGAATGTCATGGTTGTAGCAGTGTAACTCTTGCGTCTTTATCGTCTAGAGAGCGTTGGGCAGAGGTTAAGATATTGTGTGTTGGCAAAGAAATTGTTCTACCTTAGGACGCTAGTAAGTTTCTTGTACCATTGGTTAGTAAGGACCCCATTGGATAAGTGTGTTCTACATGGACTGTTAGCTACTTGGTGGTGCTTAAGAATTCGTGGTATTCCACTGTTAGTTTTGTTTTGGAATTACGCAGTGGAAGGTGACAGACGAAGGAGTTCAGTCAGAATTGGAGAGTTGAAAGTTGTTGCTTATAAGTGTGAGGATACGAAGATCTCGTTCTAAGTGTGTTACCTTTTGGTATGCCACAAAAGGAAAGGAATATTGGATTTAATGAGTACCTGGTACAGCATTAGACCAGATGGAACTGGTAAATAAGTCGTTGACTAATTATGAAGTGGTTTTGGATGTTGAAAGATTCATGAAAGGATAAGTTGTCATAAATTGCATGGGGATAAGGAATCACTAAATTACCTCGCGAAGATTTGTTGAGTGTTTGTCATCCTAACCAAGAGAAAGTGTTACAGGTTTGTTGTGACTCAGTAGAGGAGTATGAAATGGTATATTCCTTCCGAAGGTAGAATGCGACCAAGTGTTGTAGTATGGAACAACAGATGAACTATGGGAAAAAGCTAAGTTCAAAGTTAACCCAATATTGGAATAAGAGTGTGACTAAAGACGTGAAGTTTGATAATTCATGAAATTAAGGATTTTGGTCTGTGAAGTCAAGTTGGATTTTTGGATTATGTCAGAAATTCTAACGGAAGTAAAGTTGAGTGTGGAACTAAAACAATGATGCAAGTTGTGATTATGGGCGAATAGAGGAAATTCGGGGCCGAATTTCAATTTAAGGGGGGGAGAGTGTAATACCCCATATTATCTAATTGCTCAATTGGATATCAGATGAGATCAGATGAGTATCTATGTGCTCTATCTTTGGTATATTGGATTAATGGAATCCTCTAAGTACTTTAAGTATCGACATTTGGGATCAATAGAGCAACTGATGAACTCTGAAGAGATCAATTATTTAAATTCGAGAAAGGATTTTAAGATAACTCTAATAATTGATCTATTGGGTTGAGATGACAAAATATCAATTGGAGATATTTTACCCTATTGGATTTATATTATATAATAATAGTATAATATATGTATATATTTGGAAAGAGAAAGAAAAAGAGAAAAAAGAAGAAGTTAGTAAATAAGAAGAAGAAAAGGAAAAGGAAAGAAGAGAAAGAGAGAAAATGGAGAAGATGAAGAAGAGAAACCCATGGATCATCAGCATCTTCTTCAAACTCCTCTTCGATTATCAGGTGGGTTCTAGTTAGACACTCTAAGTGCTAGAAACTCCCGAATTAGAATTAGGTTAAATTGAGAGAAAATGAGTTATAATCTGAGTAATATGGTTAATATCTATATGTAATCATCTCTCAATGCTTACTTGGGTGTTTGATCATGTTTTGGATGAGATAATTGGTGGAAATGAACTGCTATACGTTACTGCAAAATTCTGGGTTTTCGCAGGTTCGCAATGCGAATCCCCTAGCGAAGGGGAAATCAAATATTCACTGGTTGTTCGCATGGCGAAGGTGAAGGCGAGCATTCGCCAGAGGTTCGCACTGCGAACATTACCCTATTTTGGTTCTGCCATGGTTCGCCAGACGTTCGCACTGCGAATGGGACAGCGAACCCAATGTATTTAGGCATTCGCTGGGAGCTTCGCACTGCAAATGAGAAAGCGAGCATTCGCTGGCAGCTTCACATTGCAAACATAGAAGATCCTCCAACTTCTTTCCTTCATAACTTTTGATCCGTAACTCGGATCGGGACGTTCTTGGTGTCATTAGAAAGCTATGATGTGGGATAAATTATTTAGTGGAAAATGAAGGAAAGTAATGTTTTGTGGAATGTTGGAATTGACATCATTTGGATCATAAGTCTGATTGCGGCGTAATTATAGCCAATGTAGAGCTGTGAAAATATCCTACGGGATAAGAGTGAGAAATATTAATTGATACCCGATTAAATGAATCGGAGGGAACCCGAAAGTGATGTTTTATGTGATGAACATTATATGAAATTCTAAAATGTGCAATTGTAATATGCTTTGCCTAAATTGTAGTTAAATATGATTAAGGGAATATGCATGCTTAAAATGAATTAGTTAGAGTGAGGAAACTTTACCCCATAACAACTTGATAGTGGAACCTAGTGATGGCTAGGAATTGATAGAAACTCTGTATGGCGACGTTCGTGCATTCGATGTAGAAAGGTGCATCCTTGACGAGTTCTGGCCTAGAGTAGATAACCTAAATGGCGATGCTCGAACACTTGATGTATAACGGTGCATCCATGACGAGTATTGGTCTAGGAGAGAGTGAACACTGGTATGGAACACGTGTACTTATTATGTTTAAATTGATAAAGGCTAATGTGGCCTAGAAATGTTGAATACAATTATGGTTGTATGTGAAATCACGAAATCGTAACCATTATTCTATTATGTGCCATCTATTGAGTAACAAGCTCCTCTGGAATAATGCACGATTTCTTGGTAGGTTTGATTCCCAATGTTATTGTACGAATGGAGCCTACGGGTAAAGAGACTTGTGACGGTGTACGGGCCGTGTGAAGTAACGGATCACGGTGTACAGGCCGATGATCTCGAATCCATTTTGTATGCCAAGAAATCTACGAGGGTCCATGACTCGTTCCTACTTCTAGACATAGAAGAGGTCGGGAGAGAGGGGATGCCTTGACACGGTTATCGATTAGTGATATACTTTTGAGTAACGAGCTCAATAACGTGTTTCCATATAGTGTGAGATTGTGAGATTGTGTACTCAAGGTCTTTTCCCTTCCCCTTGACTTGAGTTAGGATTGATAGAACCTTGTAAAACCGAGAGGACTTATAAGATAGGGAACTCACTGAGATTTGATGTATCTCACCCCACTATAGTTGTTTTATTTCAGGTGCAGGTTTGGTTACAAGTGAAGCGATGCTAGGATGTTTCAAGAGAAGCTTAGTTAAGCTTATTTCCGCTGTGTATTTTATTGTTCTTGTACAATGAGGAATATTGTATAATGTTCTTAGTTATTATTAATTTTGGCTAGTTTCCATGACTTGTGCCATGAAGTGTACTTATGTTTAGAAATGGACAAGTATGTGAACTATGTCATTAGGCACTTATGATGGTGTCAGTACCAAATTAATGCGTGTATTGTATTATTCTAGATATATATTATACAGGGCATTACACTTTGATAACGTTCTTATGGGTCTTCTCCATAGATTTTTGGATGATAATAAGGGTGTACAGGAGGCTGCTTGTTAAGCCTTTGCAACTCTGGAAGAGGTTCTGACTACAATTTCTGTTGATTTACCCTAAAAAAATTAGTTCAGTTTCTAAATTTCTTTTGAATATATCATTTTTTATATTTAATTTACTTATGATAGGAGGCTGCGGAAGATTTGGTACCGCGCTTGGAAATCATATTAAAGCACCTAATAGTTGCATTTTGGAAGTGTCAGGTGATTTCCTAACCTTAACACAATTCTGTTTATGTTTCATGTGAAATGAATCATATTTGAAAGAACACTAAATCTTTACTATTACATAATTTTATCCTTATCATCATATGTATGCTCAGAAATCTTTAATTGTTGTTTTTTTGTTCTAAAATTTAGAAGCAAACATCAGGATTGTATATGATGTTGTTGGAACTCTAGCTGAAGTTGTTGGTTGAGAGCTGAATCAGGTCTGCTTTCAAATTTCCTGGTTTGTACTACCTAAAGATGATTTTCTAGTTTATTATATGGTTGATTGTACCCTCATTATTTTTCTTGTTCGCAAGTTGCCCGAGTATTTGGACTATAACCAGGCAACAGTTGGGACCTCTATATGTTATTTTTCTTACTTCACTTTTGGTTCTAACAACAGCTGCACCCATATATTATGCACTATGGAAAAGTAGATCGTTTAACAAATTCATTGAAATTTTGTCTATCAAGACCATGCAGATCCGGAGAAGAATGCTGCTTAAGCTACGAGAACTTCTCTAGCTCTCATTTTATTACATTTTACGGTTTCTTACCTAAAGGAGACAACCCGTGTGATGTCATTCCTTTAGGTAACATTATTTCCCTATTTCTCTCTATCCATTCGTATCTCAATTCTCAAGTCTTTGGAGACAGTATTTTCAGGTAAGTTTCTTCTCGATTTTAAAGTTACTCTAGACACCTTCAGGATAATGAAGTTGATGCTTATCACCAGTTGTTCATTTTCTAGCATACAGAGATAGTGGAACAAATAGATCGAGATTTGCAGCGTACTCATCCAGGCATGCCTTTCTTTTCAGCAGAGGCATCTTTTAGTCGAAAAAATAGGGTAAATAAATACCCCCTGCTCCCTGTGTTAAGTAATAGTTTTTAGGGGGCTCACCTCTGATCGAATTTTTTATTGGTACTTTTGTCAATAGGAAGCAATGAAAAATATTCTTCTCATGTTTGCCAAGTCAAATCCTGCAATTTGTTATGTGCAAGGCATGAACGAGGTCTTGACACCTATATACTTTGTATTTAGTACCGATACTGACAAGCAAAATGCTGTAAGCACTTTCTTAGTAGAAACTTTTATCATGTCATATGCATCAGTCTCTTATTTTATTTCCATTGAATAGGGTGAATATATAGTTTGTTTAAAGATGAATACATATATAACAGAATATCAAAGTAAATTGTTAAAAGAGGGTCTAACTTGTGTTATGAAAATTTCAATTTGAGTGTGACATATCTTACCATTTTTCTTATGAAGCCATAAGCCTGAAAACTATACTGCTAGAAATTTTTGACTTTTAACTTCTGTTTTAGAGATGAATCAAAACTAACCAAACACGATTCAGTGTCTTTTATAATATGTTGACTGTTCTCCATTACACTTTATTGGTCAATGATATCCATTACAATGAACAATCACAAATTGCTTAACTTGCAGATGGGTTAGTAGGCCTGGTCATTTTTAAATTACATGTTGACATATAATAATTGTCATTCTTTCAAATCTCCCGTAACATATCTTTTTTCTTGGGGATTGCCTGCATAATCAGTTGGTATAAAGGAATAATTTTATCCTTTATATGATGATGAATTTTATTGTTTATTATTTACGTTTGCTTTATTTTATCTTTTAGGAGAATGCAGAAGCAGATAGTTTTTCTTGTTTTGTTCGAATCTTAGGCGACTCTATGGATCATTTCTCTCAACAATTGGAAAACAGTTCAAGTGGTATACTTGCTACTCTTTCTCGATTGTCAGATATACTTAAAGTAAATGATGAGCAATTATGGCATCATCTTGAATTTACATCAAAGGTAGAACCTTTCAACATTTTTAATTCAACAGCTCATACAGTAGTGAACTAAACCGGTCATAGTGAACCAGTGTATGAAAGCTTGTCCATGATGCCTCCGAAATTGATTGAACATGTTCTACCATGGTTTGTTGGATAATTAAATAAAGATGAAGCAGAGATGTTTCTGAAAAAATATAGAATTGGAAGGTTATATATCTACTTTGAATTATTTCTCACTAAACTAGTATTTTTGAAAAACTTACTTTATAGATTCTGACAACTTGCCTATCTATTCCAGCTCCAACAATAAATTCTACTTTAGTCACTCTCTTCTCTGGTTAGGCTTGCAAGGCTCATAAAATGGTTGGTGCTTATCTTTAAGTGCAACACATTTTTGTCCTGCTAATAAAATTGTTTGACCTTCCTATGCTTGTGCATTGTCTGGTAAAGATGGCTCAGTGAAGAGAAGCATATTGCAGTTGCACTTGCATATATGTTCCTGCAAACTGCCTCTCCCATTGGGCCAATGACGCAAGCATGCAACACATCTTCGCGGTTTCCTAGTGGACAAGGAGTGACAGAGGTCTATGTGGATAAAGAAAGAGTTGTGTTGACACAATTTAGAGATTTTCTCAATAGAATTATCACTATGGGAGAAATAAATGGTAATATTTTTATATATTCCAAATATTTTTGCTTTCCCTGTTAAAAATAAAAAAAAAATGCTTATTTTTATTTACAATTTCAGAGTGGCCAGGTAAAAGACAAATTTTGAAAATGTTAGCTTAACACAATCAAAATATATCACCTTTTGTTTATGACTTCTGTGTGCTAATGATAATTATAGGTTTTCATGCACATTTAAATACCTCAAACTGACTTCTTCCCGGATATGCATAGAACTTCGAGGTCACAGCTTATTTTCTTCTGCTCTGCAAACAATCTTACTCGCCATGCAGCAACAAGGAAACAATTGCAGCAAATTGTGGATTTCACCAGAGGGTCTTAAAGTAAGATTCTAGTTCCCTAAGAACCTGTATAACTTGTCAAAATTCCTATTTGTGCTTCATTTCAAGTTCAATTCCTATACTAATCTTGGGATGTCTTTGGAGAAATTCTTGAGAATACACACATAATTACAGTTCCAGGCAGTGGTTTTGGTCCAGGTGGTAAAGGGTATATAAGAATTAGTGCTTTTAGCCAGAGAGTCCATCATTGAAGCCTCGAAGAGACTCAAATACCTTCTCATATGAAGAACAGGTTCATATGTTATACCATCAAACTAACTATGTCAACAAATTCAATTTAGACATCAACTATTTTTTTTTATAAGCAAAATTATATTATAAAAATAGGACACAAATTAGTGTCCTACACAATTACACAGGCCAACTATCTACAATCAGACCTTACAAAAAATCGAGAGGTGCTTTCACCCACGTGTAATAGTTACAATGAGAAGCATTAGAACCCTTCTTTCCTATCCACCACCAAGATAACAAAACGATTCGATTAGTAATAGAATCGAGATCCCAAAATTCATCTCTAAATAAAATGTTATTCCTAAACATCCAAATAACCCAACAAACCAATATCCAAAGCCCTGCTGCATTCCCAATATTAAGTTTTTTCTTCACACAACCATCCATCCATGATGAAAAGTGATTAATGGTGTCCCCTAAAAGGAATTCCTCAATTCCTAACCATCTAAAAACAAATCTCCACACCATCACAGATTTATGACAGCAAAAGAATAAATGTTCAGAAACTTCCAACTGTAAGAAACAGAACGGACATACCATAGCATGTTGATTGGTTATAATGCCTCTATGAGCAAGTATCTCACGAGTCGGAAGAATATTGAGAAACAACCTCCAACCAAACACTCTGACTTTGTGAGGAACTTGAGCAGTCCAAACCAAGTTAAGCGCCGCTCTCAAATTCTCCCCACAACACCAGGGGTTCGAACCTTCGTGATTCTGCAGAAAAGAATATAAAGAAGAAACCAAAAAATGCCCATAATTTTCAAGCAACCAAATAGCATTATCCTTCTCGCCTTCAATCAGCGTAACATCGTTCAGCCCGACCATGATGGCATCAACTTGGTTTTGAACAACAACAGAGGCGCTGTCAAGGAAAAAACGTGGCTGCCACTTCCAAAAACCGTCTAAAAACGCTCCATTATCAGCAACCCAACTATCTTGATTTGAGACCGAGCTCCAAACATCAGGATATAAGGAGGCCAAAGTTGATGAACCTTGCCAACGAGCACTCCAAAACAGAACTGTAACACCACTGCCAACTTCATAAGACATCAAATTGGAGAGCTGTTGTCTGCTACAAAAACCTGCAATAATAAATAAATCTTTCCACCAAAGAGATGGCTGAAACTCATACTTGGATAACAAGCCAACATGAAAATCAAGAACAGAATGTTTATATCGACGGCGGATAAAATCGCTCCAAATGAATTCTTCCACTGAAACAATTTTCCACACCCATTTGAAAAGCAAGGCAGCATTGAAGAGCTTTAGATCTTTAATCTCGAGTCCTCCGTCTTCCTTGCTCTTGCAAACAACACTCCACCTGGCCCAAGACACACCTTTTTTGGCCATTGAACCATTCCAAAGAAAACGTTTTTGAATTGACGTAAGAATACGAATTACACGGCTAGGGAGTTTATAGAAGGACATATAATGAATTGGGAGATTTGCTAGAACTGAGTTGATTAAAGTGATTCTACCACCGATAGAAACAAACCGACCATTCCAAGAATTTAGCCTGCCTCTCACCTTATCAATCAATGGTTTCCAAAACGAGAGAAGTCTATGGTTACCACCGACAATAATTCCGAGAAACTTAAAAGGGCCAGCTGAGATTTTACAAGATAGATAATTTTCTGCTGCCAAAAGAAAAGATTCATCCAAATTAATTCCATACAGAGAACACTTACTGAAATTAATATCAAGTCCTGACACCAAATGGAATCCCTTCAGAATTGCCTTAACTGCCATTATATTCTTCCAAGAACCATCGCCCACCAACATAGAATCATCTGCATACTATAGAAGGTGAATTGGTGTATCAAGATGCGCCTTAAAACCGGAAAAGGATCCATTCTCCACAGCCCAGTGCAGTAACACCGCAAGGCCCTCAGCAGCAATAGTAAAAAGAAACGGAGCCAACGGGTCGCCTTGTCTGAGGCCACGAGAAACCTTGAAGTCCCTTGTGGGACTCCCGTTAACCAAGACCGAAGTGTAACAATTGAAGACTCCATTGTTCATCCACATCATCCATTTTTCTCCAAAGCCCATAATCTTCAAAACATCGCGCAAATAATTCCATTCGACACAATCATATGCTTTAGCAAAATCCACCTTAAGGAGCATTAACTCACTCTAAGATCTTCTAGCTAAATCGATGACTTCGTTTAACAATAGAACTCCGTCAAGAATATTTCTTCCTTCGATGAATGCCGATTGAGAATTTGAAATGATACTACCAATAACACCTTTGAGTCTATTAGCAAGGATTTTCGCCACAACTTTGTAAACTACACCAACTAATGAAATTGGTCTATAATCATCCAAATTCATCAAACTGTCATTTTTCGAGATAAGAACCATGAAAGAAGACGCAAGAACTTTAGGAAGCTTCTCGCCCTCAAAGAATTCAAGGATACATTTAGAAAAATCATGCCCAACTAATTCCCAACACCTTTTGATGAACTCAAAGGTAAAACCATCAGGCCCTGGACTCCGGTCTCCACCACAATCGAACATGGCTCATCTAATCTCAATAAATTCAACCTCTCTATCAAGCTCCACACTATAATGTACTGATAAACGTTTGAAACCGTTGCCTCCAATATGTGGAAGAGGCCTAGAGCAGCTGCAACTACTGAGCCTCTTTAGAAAATGATTTTTGACGGCTGTTTTAACCCCGTCCACATCTTCGATCAGCCTATCATCAATTGAAACAGAAGAAATTGAGTTCAAGTTAAGCCGAGATTTCAAGGCAGCGTGAAAATATTTGGTATTAAAGTCCCCATCACGCATCCACTTCGAGCGAGATTTTTGCCTTAAAATACTTTGCTTGATCCTCAGATTTTTCCATAAGTCGTCTTCGGCTTCATTCCTCTTAAGAATCTCTTGAGTAGCTAACTTATGTTTTTCACAATTTCTTGTTTTTCATAATTTCTTGTATAGTCTTTCACAATTTCTTGTTTTTCACAATTTCTCGTATATTCTTAGTAGAGTATTATTAAATAATAACTGAACTTTAGGTATAACTCTAATTTATATATGTAAAATATATAATTCTTTTCATTATTAATGAATGATTTATTTATGATTTATTAAATTATTTTATATAAATGTGTAATATATATTTTAGTTTATGAATTATTTTATAATTTTAATTAAGGATGTAATTTAGTTTTCATAAATATATATTTATTGAAATTTGTAAATAAAAGCATGTTAAATTTTTTTAAAAACAATTTCGTAAATTACGGCTCAGAACCTTAAATTTTTACGATTTATTTTCACAACGGTTCAGAACCGTCACAATTTTTCTTTGGAGGCAGTTTAATAACCGTCGCCACATGTTACGACAGTTGGAGCGGCAGTTATCTAAACTGTTACAAATCATGCTCGCGACGCCAAGTTCTATGACAGTTGCAAAACTGTCGTACTTGATACATTACGACAGTCAAAACCGCCGTAGTCCCCCCAAAAAAAACCGTCGTAATACACGAATTTTCTTGTAGTGTTTTTATGATGCATGATGTTTTGCCATGTACCTCTATGTGCATTGTTGTTTATCACCATAATGTTTTGCCATGTGTGTTATATTAATCTCTTTGTATCTGTTGTTTCTACATGATGTTCTTGCCATGTACTTGCTTTCACATGCATGATGCTTTTCCATTTGTACGTTGTTGATTTTATCAGTTACTTTCATACATGATGCCGTGCCATGTGGGCTTTTTGTTGATTTTATTTGTTGATACCACGATGCTTTGCCATGTGTATTTGGTTCATTCCATTTATTGTTTATACTACATGATGATTTTCCATGTGTATGTGTCTTCATTTGAATCTATTGATTACATGATGTTTTTCCATGTATCTGTTGCTTTCTTTCTTCACTTGTGACCTAATCTAAGTGAATGGATTGTATGTTGACTCATTATCATGTGCATGTTCCTTGTATATTCGTTGCTTTGCTTTGCCTATCTTTGTATTTCTTTCTTTGCCCATCTTTTATTCTTTAGCAAACCATTTTAGCCAAAACACAAATATTTCAAGAGGTTCTTGTAGGATACTGTAGATTCTTAGGGTGCTAGTATATTTTCTAAGTATAACCAACCCTCCACTACTACGGAAAACCCATTTAACAACGGTTGGAAAAAATATTTAATGACGCTGGCACATGCGTTGTTATGTAGAGTGTCGTTGTATATACGATACTTACAATCACGGCTCAGTAAGCGTTGTAATAAATTGGAAAGCACGCTACCTATAATGGCAGTTATCTTAAATACCCGTTGTTGTATGTCTTTTAATAAAATAAAAATTGCAGCATTAGAACTACATATAATGATGGTTATTTTAAAGAACCGTTGTTGTATACTACCTATAATGACGGATATTTTAAATACCCGTTGTTGTATGTCTTTTAATAAAATAAAAAAAGTTGCAGCATTAGAACAAGAACAACAGCAAGAAGAAGAACAATATCAAGAACAACAAGAATATCAAGAACAACAATAAGAATAACAACAACAACAACAACAATAACATCAATAACAACAACAACAATAACAAGAAGAACAAGAACAAGAACAAGAACAAGAACAAGAATAAGAACAAGAACAACAACAACAACAACAACAACAACAACAACAACAATAATAACAATAATAACAATAATATCAACAAGAACAACATTAATTAAAAGAACAACAAGAACAACAATAATAAAAAAGAAGAACAAGAACAACAATAATTAAAAAAGAACACCAACAACTAACATTTCTAACTCGAGTTCTGATATTTGTTCTCAAATTTGGTTTAGTGGAGAAATAGAGTATCGTAAATGAAAGATGATGTTTGGAGGTAGAAGATGTAGTTCGTCTAAGTTTTAGGTTTCACGCGGATCACTAATAGTAGTGTCTTGGCCGTTGATAATAACTAAATGGACGACCAAGATTTGTTTAAGGATAGTGAATAAACTCAATAAGCGCGCCACCTATAATGTTGGTAATGAGACATGAAAAAATAAGTAAAAAACTAAAAATGCTGGTGCTGGGACTTGAACCCATGAGAAGACGCTACCTATAATGACGGTTGGTTTAAATTACCCGTGGTGAAAGGTCCGTACCTATAATGACGGTTGGTTTAAATACTTGTGGTTAAAGGTCTGTCAGCATTTTGAAAAAATAGGAAAGAAGTAACATGATTAAAATAAATTTAGAAAAATCTAAAAACATGAAATTTAATCTAATTAGGTAAAATTAGAATTTTGAGATTTTTTTTGGAATTTTTGAGACTATGAAATCATTAAAAAACGTGAAACAAATCTCAAAACGGAGACGATTTTCCCTAAAACCGATTTTTTGAAGAGCAAGACCTAAAACTAAAATATAGGCTATAATGACGTTTTGGTAAATACCCGTGGTGAAAGGTTGTGGGCATTTTGAAAAAAATGTAAAAAACCATAAATGTTGGTGCTGCGAATTGAACTCATGACCAGACGCTACCTATAACGACAATTTTCTAAATACTCTTGGTGAAAGGCCTCACATTTCACCACGGTTAGAATATTAACCGTCATTAAAAGCCTTTTAATGAGATTAAAAAAAATGCACGCATCTATTACAATGGTGTATAGGTAAGCCGTTGTAAACCTGTCGTTGTTGTATATGCATTTTGTAGTAGTGCTCGTACCTTTGATCTCTTTTTGGTTAGCTTTAGGCCTTACTTTTTGATTTGTATGTTTACTTAGGGTTTTTGTTCGATCTTTTCTCCCTTCCCTTGGAAAAATAAAAGTTCGGTGGTGATATCTTATCTTTGCGAGTCAAGCTAATCAGATAACTTTGGTCTCCGATTCTCTCCGCGACAGGGCCATGAAAGATAAGAGAAAAATGCAACAAGGGTTTAAAATTATGTACTTTATGACAAGTGCATTAAGCAGTAGAGAGTACAATTATATTTATAACTACAACATTTTGAAAGAAATGTGGAACACTACTGAAATGATCTATGATGGATCTACCGATATCAAGAAAGAAAGTATGAACACATCTATCAAAGAAATTGAGACACCAAGTGAAAATGAAAATAATATTCAAGTATGGATTTCTTACATCTTAGAGATGCATTATCATCATCTATAAATCGGAGAATGTGGATCTATGTGTCGTGCTGATACAACCGGCAGTTGGTTTCGATGATGAAAATTAATGACAACTATAAAAAAACTTTTAAAGATGATAACTCTATAAGTCAAGTGGCTTTCGGTGTTGATAGCTCATTTAAAGAAATATTTGTGACAAGTGTCAAAGAGGGAGTTGATATCAATTGTCCAATGTTTTCTGATGTTGGCGTCTAAATAAGAAGAAATATATCAATGCATCTTACACAATCCCCGCTTCACATGCAACAGTTAGGGCTTAGGAAACAACTGTTTTGAGTTGGTCAACTGCTATTAGTCATTTATCATATATAAATTTTACCACACGCCATGAAAGGAATTATCTCATTCTCTCTTGCAACTTACTTCACTATTATCTCATTTACTTAGATAGATTATTATTCTTGCAGATCTACCTCACTCCACCGCACTAGAGATTCATGCCACCATAACATAAGTATTGTCTCCCTTCATTCAATCAATCTCTTGTACCGTGACCGAATCACAAGCCAACCAAATGGATAAAAGTTTCATTTTATTATGCGAAAATTATCACTAATTATCAAAAGAAGAAACGCTTCATCCAGCTAATATGACTCAATGAATTAACTTCCATTATATGACAAGTATAGATAGAAATTCATTATTATAGTCTAACTTCCATATATATCAACACATTTTTTTAGAGAGAGAATGTCCTCCTTCTCTCTAGTTTCTCTTTGGTGTACGGGAGAGTCTTCCAAAATACACATGGAAGGAAAGTGGACAAAGGTATCAAAGCGTAAGAAGTTCAAGAAAGCATATTGGGAAGCAGAGAACAACAGGGTAAAGAAGGTAGAAAAGAAAGATAAGGTTAGTGTTACTATCTTCTTCATTGAGTACCCGGAGTCATGGAGGGCTAAGGACCCTTTCAATCACTTTGAAGAGTTTGGGGTGATTGACGAGGTCGTTATTCTGGCAAAAAGGGATAAGTTTGGAAGGCAGTACGGTTTTGTCCATTTCTTTGATGTTATAGACGAGAGAAGTTTGGTATTAAAGTTAGACAACTTATGGTTGGATGGTAAGAAGCTTCACGCTAACATTCCCAGGTTTCAATGGGCGGTCAAGGCGGCATTCCCTGAGGACAAAGGCAGAGGTAATGAAAAGGCTCCAAGAGGGAAAGAGTTTCATAACGGTAGGGATAAAATGAACGGTCCTCAGGGCGGTGTGGAAAACAGGTTCTATGAGAGGGAAAGTCGTTTGGTGATGCGGTTAGTCAAAGAGGGGGCTTTACCTCTAAGGCTAATAAATTGTTGGAGTTTGAGGTGGATGACTCTAACCTGAAGAGGTTCGAAAAGGCGTATATGGGTAAGGTGCTAAACCCGAGTTCAACCTACAATATCTAAAGATTACTTTATGAGGAGGGTTACTTTACTTTGAAGGTTACTCCACTTGGGGCTAATTTGTGCCTACTTGAAGAAGATGATGACGGAGAATTGGAAGCGTTGGTGGAGGGTGCTACAGGGTGGTTAAGTCTGTGGTTTTCTGAAGTTAGGAAATGGAGAATGGACGACGTTGATACAGAGAGAATAACATGGTTACATGTTTATGGGAGTGTAGACTTTTTTGAATTTATTTCGTCTACGATTGGAAGATACATTTGTTGCGAAGTTTCAACCTCTGATTGTTCAAAAATGAATGTTGCCAGTTTGATGGTGAGGACCTCTTGTGGTTCTCTGATAAATGAAGTGCTTAACATTAAGATCAATGGTCTGGCTTTTAGGATTCATATGGTAGAGGAAACGCTTGGTCCTTCCTCAAGGGTTATTAAACAAGAGGAAACTGATGTCTCGGAGACGAAAACAGATGATAGTAATAGGAGCTCTTCGTCAAAAGCATTCTTGAGTGATGAAGATGAACTGTCTTTTTTTTATGAGGGTGGGTCCCAGGACTATAGGGGTACACAGCCCAATAAAGTTGGGATAACCAAAAAGGTTTATTCTGTCTATTTAGTGAAAAGGTATGATCAGATGATTCCTAGCAGTGGTAAGGAAGGCGCCGCGAGCTGTCCTATTGTCCCCAGTGCAGCTTTCGAGAAATGTGTAGCAGACGAAGAGATCAGTATTAAAGGTGGAAATCCCTCATGTAAAGGGACTGAGAATGTGGATAGGCTTGTTTTGGTAGATTTGGATTTGGGCTTTAACACAGAGTTAGTTTTTGATGAAGTCATTGAAGCCCATAAGGCCCAAGGTCTTGGGAAGGGTTTGGGTAAAACAAGTGGATCTCTAAACAGTCCAGTCTTGTTAAACAATGATTCCATCTTGGCTTGCTCTCAGAACCAAAACTTCATTAATGTGGAGGATCCAGGTGTGAATCAAGTTCTTATCCCTTTGTCGAAAGCCCGGATAAGTAGAAACACTTTTCTGTCTGAATCTAGTAAAGGCAGTAGTATATCTCTTTGTTGTTACAAGAATAAGAAAGGAGTGAAGAAGGTAAATTCATGTAATACCCCGTATTTTTAATTTGCTCTAGATAATATTAGTTGTGATCAACTGGGTTCCAGTGTACTCTGATAAATTTTCTATAATGATAATTAGAGTAACTGCTGAGCTTAGAGCAAATCCAATTAATATTATCTGACTCAGAGGTTATAAATTATTTGAGCTATAAATACTATTTGGACAATTAGTAGTGTTACTATTTAATGATATTTCTCTATATCATTTCTTTTCCACCCTTTTTCCATACATAGAAACAAAGAGAGAAAAAGATAGAAAGAAGTTAGAGAGAAGGAAGAGGAAAGGAAAGAAAAGAGGAAGAAAACCCTAAGAGCTCAAGATCAAGAATCATATCTCTTCTCCATCAATTCATCTCATCTCTTTCATCATCATCCTCTAATCCAGGTGGGTTCTAGATAGATGCTTTAGTTGTAGAGTTTCTTGAGTTCTAGAGCTAGATTAGATATTGTGAGAAAATGAGTAATCTTGCTAAAATCATGAATCTAACGATTGAAAATCGATATGAATTGTGTAGTATAGTCGTAATATGCATATGATCATTTGTTGATGCTTGTTTTGCTGATTTAAAATGATTTGGTGGGGAAAGGATGAGTTTTTAGAGGTTTGGAACCCTAAAAACGCAGCAGAGGAATTCGTATGTCAAGTAGGTTACAAGGATCTATGAATCGGGTCGCCTTCTAGACGTAGAAGCGGACGGGAAAAGGAGATGCCTTGGTAAGGTTATCGATTAGTGATATTTTGAGTTGATGAACTCAGCAACATGTTTCCATATAGTGTGAGATTATGAGATTGTGAACTCGAAGTCCTTTCCCTTTCCCTTGGACTTGAGTTAGGATTGGTTAGAACCTTGTAAAGCCGAGAGAATCCATAAGATAGGGAACTCACTGAGATTTGTTATCTCACCCCATGTTGTTGATTATATTACAGGTACCACAGGTTCCGCGAAGGGTAAGGATAAAGTCATTTGATTTTCCTTATTTTTCCTTAGCTTTTGGGATCGCAAGACTTCCGCTTTGAAGTTTTATTTTGATATCATTGTATTGATCTAGTTCTTAGTATTTTGGGACATCTTGTATATATTATGCTGTAGATTTTTAGTACTTTGTATTTTGGACATTTAATGTATGCAATGTGTTATCTAGGAACTTATGGTATTTCAGTACCAAAATTGGATTCATGTATAATATATATGCTTTGATGTATGTTGTTGTATATGGGTGTTACAGTTGGTATCAGAGCAAGTCGTATCCTCGACCTAGCAATGAAATAGTATAAGTATTTCTTTTTGTTTCATATGCGTTGTGTCACCATTGGTCTTAAGTGTTATATGTATGGCATTAAGCCTGATTAACTTAATCCTATCTGTATGACATTTAGGAACATGGCTTATGGATGTAGAAGTAATCGTGGTAGACCCGCAACTACTCCACCTGGGACGAATCCGCCAGGCGGTGAAGAGCATGTCCCATGGCCCCAGTTCTTACAACAGATGCAGCAGCAGCAGAACCAGTTCATGCAACAGATGGTACAACAGATGAATGGGGGTCTTCATCCTCAAGTGGTTGTTTCAGATGCTGTAAGTGGAAGCTTTCAAAATTTCATCCGCCTGAATCCTCCTGAATTTCATGGTGGACTAGATCCTGTGAAAGCTCATGAATGGGTGGCTGGCATGGAGATAATCTTCCTGATAGTTCAATGTAGTGAAGAGAACAAAGTGGTGTTTTCTTCTCACTTGTTGAAGGGTCCTGCTATGAGGTGGTGGGAAAGTGCTTCAGCTTTGATGACTATCCAAGAGGTTCCTAAAGTCTAGGAGCAATTTAAGATTACGTTTATGGAGAATTATTTCCCTGGTTCTTTGAGGACTCAAAAGGAGTTCGATTTCCAACAGTTGAGACAAGGTACTTTAACTGTGGCTGCTTATGCTGAGAAGTTTGAGGTTATGGCTGCTTACTCTAGGAAAACTATGTATGCTCGGGATGAAAAGTGGAAAATTGACCAATTCCTCTTTAGATTGAAAGCTGAGATTTCTCACAGTGTGTCTCAAAGAGAGTTCACTAGTTACGCTCAATTGCTAAGGCAATGTTATGTAGCTGAGAATAGTTTGAAGAGAGTTCAGGCAGAAGGAGATTTGCATAGGTCGAATTAGAATGATCGTGGAAGATCCAACCAACAGTTTAGGCCGAGGCAACAAGCTTTCAAGTGGAAGCAACTTCAGAATGCTAGAGCAAGTACGCCTCCTGTGTGTCGTACTTGTGGTAGGATGCATTTTGGAAGGTGTGGTATAGAAAGTGTGAAGTGCTTTTAGTGTTAGAAGATAGGCCATCTGAAGAGGGATTGTCCTCAGAATAAGGATCAAGCACAAGGAAAGAGGATCGGACGAGATTATACTTTGGATGCGAAGAAAGCAAAGGGCGATAACTCTTTGATTGCTGGTACGTGTTTCGTTAATGGGATTCCTTGTTTTGTATTATTTGATTGTGAAGCGACACACTCTTTTGTGTCAATGCAATGTGTGAAGCGACTTGGGTTACAAGCTATTGCGTTATCTCCTCCCATGGTGGTTACTACTGCCATGGATGAGATCATTGAAACGCCTTTAATGTGCGAGAATTGTGTTTTGTCTGTGGATGGGAGAGTTTTTCAGATTGATCTTATTTGTTTTCCGCTTAAGAAAGTAGATGTTGTTTTGGGAATGGATTGGCTTTCTACTAATTCGGTTTTCATCGGGTGTGAGGAAAAGCTAATCATCATTCCATCTACTGAAACTACTCTGAAGGATGTATTGACAACTATTTTAGAAGGTACAGTTGGAATGATAAATTTATTGTTTGAGAAGGAAAAATTTGTTCTTTTGGTTCTCACTTAGGAGGAGAGTAGTGACCTACAAGTTTTGGATATCCCTGTAGTCTGTGAGTTTTCAGAAGTTTTCCCCGAGGATGTCACTTCTCTTCCTCCGGAGAGGGAAGTGGAATTTTCTATTGACCAGATACCGGGAACGGCTCCTATATCCGTTTCTCCGTATCGGATGGCACCACTTAAATTAAGAGAATTGAAGGATCAATTGGAAGAGTTAATGGCTAAGCATTTTGTCTGACCCAGTGTTTCACCCCGGGGAGCTCCAGTGTTGTTGGTAAAGAAGAAAGATGGTGGAATACGGTTATGTATTGATTACCGACAGTTGAAAAAAGTCACCATCAAGAGCAAGTACCCGTTACCAAGGATAGACAATCTGTTAGATCAATTGAAAGGAGCCAGTGTGTTCTCGAAGATTGATTTACGGTCGGGTTATCATGAGATCCATGTGAAGAGTTTGGATGTATCGAAGACCGCGTTTAGAACCCATTATGGCCATTACGAGTTCTTAGTAATGCCTTTCGATGTGACAAATGCTCCGGAAGTCTTTATGGATTATATGAATCGGATATTTTAAGCTTACTTGGATCAATTCGTTGTGATCTTCATTGATGACATTCTTGTTTATTCTCGTACTTCACAAGAGCGCGAGGGACATTTAAGAATCGTTTTATCGATCTTACAACAGAAGCAACTTTTTGACAAGTTGAGCAAGTGTGAGTTTTGGATGTCGGAGGTTAGTTTTCTTGGTCACGTCATATCTCAGGGAGGTGTGGCGGTTGATCTATCAAAAGTTTAAGTGGTAATTAATTGGGAGAGACCAAAGAATGTCTCAAAAGTTAGAAGTTTCTTGGGACTGGCATGTTATTACAAAAGGTTTATCAAGGGCTTTTCTCAATTGGCGTTACCAATGACTAAACTTACCTGAAAGGATTGTCCTTATGAGTGGGATTCCATGTGTGAACAAAGTTATATGAGTTTGAAGGAAATATTGATGACTGCTCATGTTCTGATAATTCATGATCCTCGCAAGTCGTATGAGGTATTTTGTGATGCATCTAAGATGGGATTAGGAGGTGTTTTAATGAAAGATAGTCACGTGGTGGCTTATGATTCTCGACAGTTCAAAGTCCACGAGAAGAATTATCCAACGCATGATTTAGAATTGGTAGCAGTCGTGTTTACTCTGAAAGTGTGGCATCATTATTTGTATGGAGTACGTTTTGAAATGTATAGTGACCACAAGAGTTTAAAGTATCTTTTTGACCAAAAGGAGTTGAACATGTGTCAAAGGAGATGGATGGAATATCTGAAGGATTACGATTTGGAATTAAAGTACCATCTGGGTAAAGCAAATAAAGTGGTGGATGCACTGAGTAGAAGAGTGTTACGAAATGCCGAGATGATGATGTTAGAGTATGCCTTATTGGAAAAGTTTAGGGATCTTAATCTCCAATTTGTTTGGACTCCTAATGGTGTGATCATGGGAAAATTGAATGTTAATTCTACTCTTAGAGAGGAAATTCAACGAGGACAAGTGTTGGATGAGAAGTTACAAGAGGTGTTAGTACAATCGGGTTTTGTGCGAGCTACCGACGGAATTATTTTGTTTAACCAAAGGATTTGTGTTTTGGATAATGCAGTGATGAAAAGAAGGATTTTAGAGGAAGCGCATAAAGGTGCCTTTACTATACATCCAGGTTCTTCGAAGATGTATCAAGACTTAAAGAAGGACTATTGGTGGTCCGGTATGAAAAGAGATATTGCGGTGTATGTATCAGAGTGTGCGAGATGCCAGCAAGTAAAGATTGAGCATTAGAGACCGGGTGGATTATTACAACCTTTAGAAATTCCAATATGGAAGTGGAATAGTATTTCTATGGACTTCGCAGTTGGATTACCCCGATTGGGTGATTGTAGATCGGTTGACGAAATCAACGCATTTCTTAGCCGTGAAGACTACATACAAGGCAAGTTATCTTACAAGGTTGTTTATTTCGGAAATTGTGAGGTTGCATGGTATTCCCTCTAGTATTGTGTCCGATAGACATCCAAAGTTTACTTTGAGGTTTTGGAGAGCTTTTCAACAAGCTATGGGAACGAAGTTGTGGTTGAGTACGTCAAATCATCCACAAACGGATGGTCTGACGGAGCGGACGATACAAACAATGGAAGATATATTAAGAACTTGTGTGCTTGGTGTCATACCCCAAATTTTGACCACTAAGATCTCCCATCATTGTGCAAATCATCAGCACAATATGGATGTACCTTTGTACCTCATTAGTCTCCCCAAAGATGGGTGAGCATCCACTACAATCAAAATTAGGGTTTCAAGCCCTCTCTGAGCTTTAGACAAAGGCTCAATAAAGAAATGACTTAATTTTCAACTTGTCTAATCTCTCAAACATCCTTAAAGGATCAAAAGGACTCCTACTTCAAGGATTAAGCACAAGGTTGCTCCCTTCTAGGTGGATCAAGCCTCAAGATCGCCAGTGTCACCAAATTAGGGTTTTGATCACCCAGGGCCTCCAGATGAAAAGTTTCATCTGGGCACAAGCCATTGATCCAAAACACAACCTAATGTACTCCATGGAACCTCATGGACCCAATCATCAAGTTAATTTTGCCTCAGGGGATGCATACATCAAAAATCAGGAATTAGGGTTTCTTGACCTAATTCACCCCTAAGTTGACTTTTGGGGCAAATCAAGAGCCAAGACCTCAAGAGATGGTTTGAGGGTCTCTAATAAGCTATATTGATCCATTTGTAACAATGGATTAATCCAAGAAGATTGAACAACAAGTCTCAATTCCATCTGCACCACAATTAGGGTTTTAAGGGAAAAGTCAACTGTAACTTTGACTTTTGACCAAGACATGCTCCCAAACCCTAATACATGATTGAATATACCCTATGACACCCATGGAACATGTACATCAAGTTTGATTTAGGTCAAGGACATGATTTCCTGAAGAATTGCACAGTTTGGAATTCATCTGATAAAAAGTCAACTGTGCACAAAAGTCAACTTTGACTTTTTGAGATTTTTCACCAAAATGGATTTTTAACCCTAAAATGATGTTAATGTATGATTTGAATCATCATTCATCAAGAAAAATCAAGAAAATTGAGGTAACTTGTAAAAGGGGTAACCATAAAACTTAGAAATTTTTCTAAGTTAAAAATAAAGTGGCAAGGGTACCAACTTTGAAGGACCATAACTCCTAAACCACAAGGCCATTTTTTCTCATCCAAAGATGGATTTGTAGCCCTCATTATCACCTACAAAAACTTCAACTACAAGTCATTCCAATTCATTAAGGATTTTGAGTTATGGAGTGATCAAAGTGGCTGAAAAGTGAAAATGTCACTTTTTCCAACACTTAGTGAAATTTTCACTAAGTCAGATTCTGCCTCACTTTTTGCCAAATGTAGGGGGATTTTTCACTTGGAATCAAAAGAGATCAAAACCAAACTTGTTCAAACAGTTGTTGTATCATGTAAGAGCTTTCCAAAATGGCCAAGAACATTGTCAAATTCAACTTACACCATGAGATATGACATTGGCAAGTTGCCTTGCTAAAATCTGTCAAGGCAAGGCAGAATTTGCAACTTTGGTCGATTTGCCAAAATCAGCCAAATTCAATTACTCCTATCCACTTGGACACCTCAGAGGATTGAATCTAAAGGGGACAATCACTGAGCCAAGCCTCCAAAGTCCATGGAACAAGAAATAGCATGTTGAACCTAGAATGGCCAAAATAGGGACAAGACTTCAAATTTGGAATGAGGCATTCAATGGAACCATCAAGGTGGCATGGACTGAGCCATTCTCATCTAAAATCAGTCAAGACTTATCCAAGACCAAGGGGACCATAGCTCTGTGCCCCAACCTCTAGTCAATGGCTAGAGGAGACTTGCATTTCCATTGGCCAACATTGAGGAAACACCTGCTGCAGTTGCCATTCACTGTGGATCCCAAAACAAACTTGCTCTACTATAAATAGAGCTCAATTGTGGTCAGTTTGAGTACACCAAAGCCATCTAACAGATGCTTTCCTCAAAATCTCTTCTTTCACTCCAATTTTGCCTTCTAAGGCAAGTCACTATCGGGTTTTGAGTTTGAGAGTAATTCCAATCAAACCAATCACTCACACACCTCACATACATCACATATGAGCTGATCAAACACTTAGATTACTTCTGAAACATCAATTTCACAAAATCACCAGCTGGTTGCTCAAGGTTTTAACCAAAGTGCAGCTGAGGTACCACAAAATGATCCAGCCAATTTCAATCAAGTCCAACCATCCAAACACAATCCATAGGGTGTAGGGAAGCTGTTCAGATCATCACAACTCATCTGTAACACCTCCAAACCAAAAATCACTTTGAACTTGCTGTCACGACCTAGAGGTGAGCACATGCTTGGTCATCTCTCAATCTATGCATATTTCCTCGCACAATAATTTGGCCATATGTTCATAATCATGCATGGAATGTTTTCCCTCAATTAATTGCATTGTTTGAATTGTGTATCAAAAATCCTAGCCTTCATGCAGAAATTAGGGTTCTTGAGGTCTCTTCGTGATTTCTTGTTGTATGTTTAATTTAAATGAAATTAAAGTACATAGACATGATCGTGAGGTTGAGACGAGCATAATGATATATGGATTGCATGATATGATTACGTATTCATGGAGATTGGATAGAAAATGCAAATCTGAGAAACCAAGAACACGCGCGTGTTCTTCAGCTTGTTCTTGGCGCCATTTTTAGAAATTCAAATATTTGAATTTTGTGATTTTGTTTAATTGATTCAAAAATTAATTTCTCTCTGAGTTTTAATCATTTTGAGTTGATTCTTTTTTTAATAATTCACAAAAATGTTAAAATATTTTATTTTCCCAAAAAATCCCAAAAATATTATTTATTTCATATAATTGATATTTTTGTAAAGAATTAATATTTTGATTGTTTTTGGCATTTTAAATATTTTTTCTACATTGATTTTGCAACTTTTAATGCTTTCTAATTATTTTGTAGGTCAATACTTAATTTTTGAAGAATTAATCCAAGATCACAATTTGTTTTCCATGTGTTAAACAATTTTTGATCATTTTAATTGAATTTTTATTCAATTAAATACATTTTGAAAACAAATTAGGGTTTTGGATTAATTCAACCCTCATAAATCATTTTCAAAACCTTTTTGGGCCTCTTGAGAGAGTGTAAGACCCATCCCCCCTTGTACAAAAACTTTTTGGGCCTCACTCATTGTATAAGTCCCTCTGTACAAGTAAACGGCGCGATCGTCGCCTGTTTAAAAATTCAAAACACTTTGGGCCTCTATTAGAGTGTATGACCCAATCCCCCTTTTAACCAAATATCTTGGGCTTCACTTATTGTATAAGTCCCTCCGCGTTAAAAGAAAACCTCGGCGCGATCGCCATTTTTAAACGAAAAATCATTTGGGCCTACCCTCGTGTTATAAGCCCCACTCTTTTTCTTTAAACCTTTTTGGGCCTCTTGAGAGAGTGTAAGACCCATCCCTTTGTACAGAAAACCATTTTGGGCCTCAGTCACTTGTATAAGTCCCTCTGTACAAATTCAACATTGCGCTCACTGATAAAACCCTGGGCCTCTCCTTGAGTTGTAAGCCCCAAATCTTTCCTTTTCAAAGCACTTTCTCCTTTGATTTTGAATATACTGTTGTTTTCAATCTTTCTTTGTTGAACAACTAACCAAACAGCATGGAAGCACTACAACCGAGTAAGTGGTTATCGCTTTCGTTTACTGCTTTCATATTATAAACTGTATTGTGGGGCTGCTCACTGTAAGTCTCCTTTCATAAACTCATATCTATTGTGTAATAATAGTATAGATATTTCGAGTTTCCCCGGCAACTACGTCTAGAACTAGGTGACGCCGTTTCATTTATTCGTAGAAATAGACGCCTAGATCCCCAATAGGAGCACCAGATACAGTCTTCTCTTCGGCTGTCCTCCTTAGGAATCGTCAAAAAGCTCTACTCCCCAAGATGAATGTATTCTCCGTGAATGGCATCTTTGAGTTTCTTCCAAATTCTCGAACTTTCCTGACTTGATCTATTCCTTGTGGATAGCTTGCCTTGAATGTCTTGGGGTTTGGGTACCCACTATGGTCATAATCTTGGACCTTAACTAAGGAACCCTCTTTAAAAGCTAAAAGTCGCTGGATAGTAAACCTCGCACGTTTACCAGTGGTTTTTATCTTTAAAAGAGTTATCTCTCCTAATGGAAAGGAGATGATAGACCCACGGGCTTCTTAAAAGCATCGGCCTCCTCTTGGGCATTGTTCAAGGACCCACAGGCTTCCTAAAAGTAACCCTGCCTCCTCTTGGGCTTCGTTCAAGGACACTACGGCTTCTTAGAAGTATTCACAGCCTCCTCTTAGGCTTCGTATAATGATCTCTTCCTCCGGGAATGATAGCCTCCTCTTGGGCTTCGTACAAGGACTCGTCGGCTTCTTAAAAGTTTCCAGCCTCCTCTTGGGCTTCGTACAAATTGTCCCGACGACCTCCTAGAGGTATAGGAACAGAACCTAGTCATCCTCATAGAACAGTCCTTTCATAGAGTCTACTACTGTTTCTCAAAGCATAGTACAAAAGATAAAACTCTAGACACGGACAGTCTAATATCCTTGAGTCTCAAAGACATTCTCAAGTGACCCCTTCGTTAAATAGGAAGGAAGCCCGCAGACTCGGACAATCTCAATACCCTTTGGATTTCCCGCTTTCTCAAAGAAAAGGAAACAACCCCGATCCTCAGATCTAACCCACGAGTACAGTGATGCTCATATAAGAACTGATTTTCTCTTTCAAAATCAGTATACCGGACCTGTCACTTAACTGACATAGCCTCCTCTTGGGCTTTGTACAATGACTCTCCCTAGCGGAGTCAAACAACGTTTTAGCCTCTCTCTCAGGCTTTGTACGAGACACACAAAGACTCCCTCTTTGAGTCAAACAAACAATAACCTCCATCTCGGGCTTCGTACGAGACACAAAGACTCCATCGTCGGGTCAAAATCTTTTAGCCTCTCTCTCGGGCTTTGTACGGGACACAAAATAGCCTCCTCTTAGGCTTCGTATAATGATCTCTTCCTCCGGGAATGATAACCTCCTCTTAGGCTTTGTATAAGAAAACCACTGGTTGATCCAATCAACCTTTTAGCATCAAAGCTGTGCCTCGTTCACAGTACACAAACATCAACAACTCCTTCCCTTTCATCTAATCGCTGTAAGCGGCAAGCCTCTGGATCATCTACATCCATGCCACTGTCCCTCCTTTAGCATGAGAAATTCCTAAGGAAAGATGGCATTGCTCTACACTGAGTTAAAGTCTTCTCCTTCAGGTTAAAACCCTTTCTTCGGAAATTATGGCATTGCTCGGATCCGCGTATCCCAGTTAAAGTAATTCTCCTTCTCCCCTCTTTAGAGATGACAAATTCTCTCTAAAGTCGAGGTTTTTCAGCTTCACATCTTGGGCTTTGAACAAGATACAAATCACCTTTTGCTTCACGTCTTGGGCTTTGAACAAGACACCAAAACACCCATTTCCTCCCATAGAATAGGAGGAACTACGAACGCTCTGATTTCCCTGTTTCGGTAAACGGGAATACGTAGGCATAAGATCGAAAGAAAAGATCTTAGCGAGCACAATCAACAAAAAACCCAAATCCCATATCTACATCAATCAAAAAGCAGTAATTCAAAAGCATCATTCCTAACATCCTAATCCTTGTTCCCCGCCAGAAACCTTCTGCCTAGGTAAAAAAGAAAGAAAACAGTATTGGCGAAAATACAAATAACTAGTACAAAGGCCCCCCCACATTGATAGCATTCGTAACGTAACAAACCGCTGTTTAAACTCAGTATGCAAGCAGGTTTAATTGGAGACATCTATTTCCCTTCCTTATTCAGCTCATAATAGGATAAAAAATGAATCGACCTGTAGTCAAAGCTCAAACCGCAGAGAGCGACCAGCGCTTAAGAACCGCGTCCAAAATCGCTCGCTACAGAAAAGTGGCGCCCACCGTGGGGCCCGTTCTTTCTTTCTTACAATTTAAACCTTGGGTAAGTCATTTTCATGGCGGTGGCCGCCAACAAAAAAGTGGCGCCCACCATGGGGCCCGTTCTTTCTTTCTTACAATTTAAACCTTGGGTAAGTCATTTTCATGGCGGTGGCCGCCAATAGAAAAGTGGCGCCCACCGTGGGGCACTGTAAAAGTTAGATCTAGGCACGGTCTTCCTTTTCGCCTCTTGTGTGAAAAACTACAGAGGGGCTTCCGCCGGGGAACCCATTTCTGTCAGGAACTTAGGAATCTTTGCTTTATAAGTCTAGGATGATTAGAACAAATATATATACTGCTTTTCCTAATTGCTATACGTGTTTATTTTTCTGCTACTGGGAATGCGTGTGATGCCGCATGTGGTGAGAATGAGTATACACTTAAGATAAGTGATGGCGACGGGGTCAACCATCAACCTCAGTGGAGGCTGACCAACGCAACCCATTCACTCTTCTAGCCAATGGGCCGGTTGTTAAGTCTGAGAAGCTGAGGAGCCAAACCCTTTCGTAGTGCGGAAACTATCAGAAATAGTTGTTACGCGATACTACCCTCATTTGAGGCTGGTGATCTATTCTCGGTGAATGGCACTTACTCTAAGATTGCTTTACAACTCGCTGACGATCCGCTTGTTGTCTTGCTTTCCTGGGAGGAGCTGATGATAATGAGTACAGGTACAAAAATCACCCTAGTATAAACCTTTGGGGATGGGTAGAGCCTTGACTTCATGACAACGACCCTTTGACCCCATGTTTTTTCTATGTTTTTGTGTGCTGCATTCATGCATTCATTTAATAAAACATTAAAACATTCAAAAATCTTCTCTTCTAGTCTCTCTGTTCTTTCAAACTAAACTAAGACTGTGATTGCAAATATCAGAGAAAAAGATTGCATTAATGGATTTCGGTAGAAGGAGAACTCACCAGTATACCTTCAAGGTTCCAAAGCTAGAGGATTTGAGAAAGTTGGCGAGGATGATCGTTAACCCAGAGGCTTTCAGAGCCAAGCATGGTGGTTTGCTACCACTGTTAAGAGTCCATGTGATTAAGGGGATCATGGACGCGCTCATTCAATTCTACGATCCGGTTTATCATTGTTTCACATTCCCGGATTACCAGCTTGCACCAACGCTGGAGGAGTATTCTCATCTGATTGATTTACATATCACGGATCGAGCTCCATTTTCTGGACTGGAAGAAATTCCAAAGAATCAGATCATTGCAAGAGCAATTCATTTGGACGAGTCTGAGGTCAGGACTCACATGACCACTAAGGGTGGCATCCAAGGTTTGCCAGCCCAGTTTTTGACAAAAAAGGCTCTATACTTCGCTAGTATAGGGAACGGGACTGCTTTTGAAAGCATCTTTGTCTTGCTCACCTACGGGTTATTTTTGTTTCCCAACATCAATAACTTCGTCGATATCAACGCTATTAAGGTTTTTCTCATTGGAAACCCTGTGCCGACTTTGCTCGCAGATGCGTATCATTCTGTACACTTGGGAAATTTGTACAGCGGAAGGGAGATCACATGCTGTGTACCTTTTCTCTACAAATGGTTTATCTCTCACTTGCCCAAGTCTGCTGCATTTTGGGATTGCAAGAGTGTCTTACGTTGGTCGCAGAAGATCATGTCTCTCACCAATTTCGATATAGATTGGTGTAATAGGATTTATAAGGGAATCAGAATCATTGACCGTTGTGGAAACTTCCCCAACGTACCTCTCATAGGAACTAAAGGAGGAATCAACTATCATCCGATATTGGTTCTTCGTCAATTTGGATACCCGATGAGACACATCCCACTGGGTGTTCATCTGGAAGGTCTTTTCTTCAAAGAAGGAGAAAACGACAGAGCACTAAAGATGGAAATAGTGCAAGCTTGGAAACATGTTCATAAGAAAGGACTAGAGTCTCTGGGAAAACCGGACTGTGTCTAGGTGGAGCCTTATCTCCACTGGGTACAAACTAGAGCTCTCAAGCTAAAAATGCCTTATCCTCGTTACGGAATTCTTCCACCGAGGGAAACTGTCATGTACTTCATGACAGAAACTGAAGGGCTTCAGGTTACTCTCAACAAAGTTCAAAAGGAAAGAAGGTCTTGGAAGAACAAGTACCGCACCCTCGACATAGAGTGTATCCAAATACAGCAATTACTAAAAGAGAAAGATGCTCTGATTGAAATTTTGGAGCAACATGCTGTAGAGAATCAAGATGACTAAATGAATTTGCTCACTCCTTTCACTTGGTAAAGGAATGACAACCCGACAACGGCCCAGGATCCCCGGTCAAAGAAAAGGAAGATACCAGAATCAGCACCCGGTTTCTCTTCAGAGAGGACTCGGGACCCATTAGTTTAGGTTTCTGTTTCTGCACTTTGTAATCTACTGTATTTCCATTTCTGTAATCCTTTGGAATTCAATAAAAAGGGGTTTCCCCACCGTTTGATATTTGCAATCTAATTGTCGAAGTTAATTTTGATTAAACCAAAAAACAATTAATATAATCATTGCATTCATCATTCTCACATCGCGTAATCTTCTTCCCTACGAATCTCACGTTTGTGTCTCGATTCTAGAGTCAAACTGTCTCATTCGTATAATACTCGGGCCAATCGTCAGAAAAAGATGGATGATCTTGAGGAAGAAAACAGAGAGTTGAAAGAAGAGATCGACGCTCTGAGAGAGGATATGAGAAAGCTTCGTAACGACATGCAAGCCATGGCAGAAGCTCAGCTTCAACGAACTGTGATCTCAGAGATCACCTCAACGCCCATAGTGGAAAGGTATGATCCTAGGTATCAGATACCGAAAGATCGTCCTTGGGGCATGCCTGTTAACTATATCCCGGGAGGATATGTTCCGCCGATCACTGAAGATCAGGGAATCGCAATAGAAGCCGCTGGGCCTGAAGGTTACAAACTTCGGGAAAGCGAAGATGCCAGGGGCATACTGGAAACTCCTGAAGGTTATAAACTTTGGGAAACGCCAAGACTCGCTGCCGTAGTCACGGTACCACCCCCTGTGGTGCACACTGTCCCGGAAGGACAGATTCCACAGACACCTTCTGGTAAGAAGGAAACTATGTTTGACAGAATGGATGAATTCCAGGAGCAGTTCTTGGAAATGCAGAAGGAACTGCAAGCCATTCGCGGTCAGGATTTATTTGGAAAGGACGCCGCAGATCTCTGCTTGGTCCCAAATGTGAAAGTTTCGCACAAGTTCCAAGTGCCCGACTTTGAAAAATATAAGGGTAACTCTTGCCCTCAGAGCCATCTGGTAATGTACGCTCGCCGAATGTCAGCTCAGACGGAGAATCAGGACCTACTGATTCATTACTTTCAGGATAGTTTAACCGGTACCGCACTCAAATGGTACATGGGTTTAAACTGTACTACGATCAGTACATTCAGAGATCTTGGTACTGCCTTCGTCCAACAATACAAGTACAATTTGGACATGGCACCCGACAGAGATCAACTCAGATCAATGTCGCAAAAGGACAAAGAAACCTTTAAGGAGTATGCTCAAAGGTGGCGTGAAATTGCCGCTCAAATATGTCCACCTCTTGAGGAAAAAGAGATGACAAAGATCTTCTTAAAGACCTTAAGCTCATTTTACTATGACCGAATGGTTGCCAGTGCGCCCAGTGATTTCACCGAAATGGTCGGCATGGGTGTACGTCTTGAGGAAGCCGTCCGAGAAGGACGTTTGGTAAAAGACACTGGATCGACGAGCGGTACTAAAAAATATGGTAGTGCTCTCCCTAAGAAAAAAGAGCAAGATATTGGGAATATCTCTCTCGGAAAGCAAAGGCGACGTTATCAGCCAGTAGCAGCTGTTACTCCTGCTATCGGCCCCGCGCCTGTTCCTATGTATCAACCTCAGGTTGCGCAGAGCCAACCTGACCAACAAAGGACACAACAGCCTCTTCAGCAGGCTCGTCCTCCATATAACAACAACTGTACAACACGGCCACCGGGATTTGATCCTATACCCGTAACGTACGCAGAGCTGTTTCCGTTACTGCTGGCTAAGGGGCACATTCAGACTAAGTCTCCCCTTTCAGTTTCGGAAAATCCGCCTTTTTGGTTTAAAGTGGATCAAACATGCCCTTATCATCAAGGAGGTTCAGGGCATAACATTGAGACTTGTCTCAATTTCAAATCCGATGTGCAAAAGCTTGTTAGGAGCGGGCTCTTATCTTTCAAAGATACGAATCCCAACGTTCTCACGAACCCGCTGCCTCAACATGAGAAAACTGCAGTCAATCTGATTGAGAAAGAGACTAACAATGTCTATCAAATTCACGATGTACTCTTATTGGGGACCAACCTGGTCAAGATGCATTGTAGACAGAGTGGATATGGCCATGTGCCACCTCATAATTATCATCAGTATGATATCTGCTCTAAAGACAACCAGGGATGTTCTGTGGTGCAAGCAGCTCTACAGGAACAAATGGATCTTGGATGGATCCAAGAGCACCGAGTTCGTGGAGTTAACATGGTTTACACGAATTCCAACGTCATTCAAAACCACGACATCCGTGTGATGAATGTCAACTTGGTGGCGATGCACTCAAGGCAAAGCCAGTATCATAATCTGCCACGGCACGATTACAGTTCCTGTCTGATTTGCTCGGTAAACAAACAGGGATGCTCTTTCATACAAGAGGCCCTCCAGCGTCAGATGGATCTTGGGTGGATCCAAGACTACCATGATAGGAACTCCTATCAGGTCAACATGGTTCAGATCTTCGATATCCGCGTAATGAATACCAACCTGGTAGAGTTACATGCTGAGCAGGTCCGACTTAGATTCTTAATATCACATGACTATTAAAATTGTAAAGCGGGTTGCGAAAACGATCGAGGTTGTACCCTTGTCCAGGAGGCACTTCAGCACTGTTAAATCATTGGTGGATGCCAATCTACATGGACGAAGATACTCAGCAAATTAGTATCAGTAACAGGAATCCTACTCGTCGTCAAAGTCAGGATGTCCGATCAATGGAAGGTAACCTAGTGAGGTTACATTGTATTCAAAGTGGGCGTGGCCAGGTGCCACCACACAACTATGACAGTTGTAGCGTCTGTTCGGAAAGTAACCAAGGGTGTTACCTTGTGAGAGCAGCTCTTCGGGGTCAGGTCGATCATGGAGAAATTCGTCCATATCTAGGTTCAGGACCCATCATTTGGTCGCCGAACTACCTTGCCGAGCAAGTTGAGGATGTTGTCACGATCTCTGGTCATCACAGGACCAGGGATGTTTTTGCCATCATCCCTCTACTTGACGAATCTAGAGTTCCCAACCGGGAACGGATCAAGGTTACTTATGATGGTCAGAAAAATCAGAAGGTTCCCATAGTTATCTATCTACCAGGGCCACTACCGTATGAATCAGCTAAGGCAATCCCTTACAAATACGGTGCAACAATAATCGAGAATGGAAAGGAAATTCCATTACCCTCCGTCGTGAATATTGCAGACATCGGTCGTGTAACACGGAGCGGTCGAATCTTCAACCGAGGGGTTGGAGAATCCAACAAAGAAAAGGAACTTCAGGCAGAAATTCCTGATCCGCCAGTCGATCAATCTAGTAATCCCGACTTTTCAAAAGACAAAGATGAGATGATAAAGCTCATCCAAAGGAGTGAATATAACATTGTTGATCAACTCTTACAGACTCCTTCAAAGATCTCAGTATTATCACTGTTACTCAGTTCAGAAGCACACAGAGAGGCTCTACAGAAAGTCTTGGAGCAAGCCTTTGTGGAACAGGATGTAACAATCAGGCAATTCGATAGCATTGTCTCTAACATCACTTCCTGCAATAATTTGGGATTTAGTGATGAAGAATTACCTGAAGAGGGTCGCCGTCATAACATGGCGCTCAACATTACAGTTAACTTCCAGGGCGATGCTTTAGCCAATGTACTGGTAGACACAGGGTCAGCCCTGAATGTTATGCCGGAGTCCACTTTGATACAATTATCATTTAAGGGCCCTCCGATGAGAGTCAGCGAGGTCGTCGTCAAAGCATTCGACGGATCCTGAAAAACAGTTATCGGCGAAGTTGATCTTCCCATAACTATTGGTCCTCACACTTTCCAAATCACTTTCCAGGTCATGGACATCCGGGCAACATACAGTTGTTTATTAGGAAGACCTTGGATATATCAGGCTGGAGCGGTTACTTCAACCCTCCACCAAAAGCTAAAGTTCGTCAAGAACGATCAACTTGTCACGGTTTGTGGGGAACAAGCCTTGCTTGTGAGTAACCTATCATCATCTACTTGTGTAGAACCCGAGGAGGTTATTGGAACTTAGTTCCAAGCACTATCGGTGAGCAAGGACAATCAGTTCAAAGAAGGAACTTCAATTTCTTCATACAAAGATGCTATCAAAGCGGTCGAGAGTACCGATACGACAGGATGGGGACAACTTGTCATTCCCACTGACAATAAAACAAAGAAGGGTCTTGTTTTTTCTGCAACCTGTACCCGGACAGCTGCCAGCAATGAAAGTCTTCATCCCCTTCAAAACTTATTCCACAGTGGAGGTTTTCTTCACCCAGTGTCTCAGACAGTTCATGCTATCAATGAGGAAGATCCCTCTGACACAGATGAAGAATGGAAGTCTTACCTTAACAAGGACGGCTATATGTCTCAGGAAGAGGTGCCTATGCCTTTTTGCTTTCCTACAGAAAGTCCGAGATTTATACCAAGATCAGATGTCGAAATGATCTACGGAGATTGTGATCCAAAAGGATGCCGTGCCCCGCCAAATTCATTAGAGGAAGACACTCTGATGAAAGACGACTTTGATCACAATTACTATGGCTCGATGGATGGCCTGCCAATGTGGCAGCCTTACCCAGGAGACTTGGGGCAAGAAAGTCAGCCGAACAATGAAACTTAGCTGAGCGTCATTGAACAGAATACCTGTATCCCCACCATGTCATGGGATCAACACTCAGGTCATTCGGAAATTACTCAACATGACGATGAATTCACAATGTTTGCAGGGCTTGAATTCATCAACTATGCTTTTCCCATGGTCAACGTCATCGGGAGGGATGACTTCTCCAGTTCCAAAGAAGTTTGGGACACTCTGGGACAACCAAGTGGAAAATACGACTTTATGGTCAAGTACACTGCTCCCGAAAGCTCTCGTATCAGGCTCGAAGATATCCAGCCCACTGGATGGGGAGATACAGCTGAGAGCATAGATGCTATGCAAAATACAACAGAGGAATCCTCCTACGACAATTCTGCCTGGGAAACAGACTCCAATGATCCTCCTCCACCAGAAATCAGCGTTATTTCTGAAGACAAATCAAGGAAGGTGCCAGACTTTGTGATTCACCGAGGAGTTCGTCACCAATGGGTTACTGTCGAGGTTCCGAAGGTCGTTCGTCAGTCAAAGTAATTGCCATCTTTAACCTTTCACCCTGCCCAGGTGAAACGGATGTTTTGATAGGGCTCGCTTTCTGTAAATTTCCCTCTTCGCTTTGCCCAAAGCGAGTGAGTTTTGTTTTATAGGGCTGTAGTTTCAAGAACCGACTTGTGCATTAATAAAATAACGTCGTTCTGTAATTTCCGCATTATTGCTGTTTTGTCTTTTTGCTTTTTCTCAGAAAATGGTAATCCTAAAAAACATTCAATAATAAAAACAAGCAGTAAAATCAAAACACTGCACACACTTACATTTTCTCTATCTCTTCTAAACACGAATCATCACGTCATGCAGATTGCTTGTTTTATGCCCCGTTGAAACATACGATCCGATGCCTTCTCCCAACTTTGAGTTCCCGGTATTCGAGGCTGAAGAAGAAGTTGACAACGAAATTCTAGAAGAGATCTCCCGACTACTCAGACAAGAGGAAAGGTCCATTGAACCTCACGAAGAGCCGTTGGAAATGGTAAACTTGGGTTCAGAAAAAGAGAGAAAAGAAATCAGGATTGGGGCACTGCTCAGTCCAACTACCAGAGAGGGTTTGATAAAGCTTCTCAAAGAATTCCCCGATGTGTTCGCTTGGTCCTATCAGGATATGCCAGGGTTGGATACCAGCATCGTGGAACATCGCTTACCGTTAAGATTGGAATGTCCTCCAGTAAAGCAAAGGTTGAGACGGACTCACCCGGACATGGCCATCAAAATCAAAGAGGAGGTACAGAAACAGATTGACGCGAGTTTCCTTGCTACATCTGAATATCCTCAATGGTTAGCCAACATCGTACCCGTTCCCAAAAAGGATGGAAAGGTCAGAATGTGTGATGATTACAGAGATCTAAACAAGGCAAGTCCAAAGGATGACTTTCCTTTACCACACATTGACATGTTGGTTGACAGCACAGCAAAGTTCAAAGTATTCTCCTTCATGGATGGATTCTCGGGCTATAACCCGATCAAAATGGCGCCAAAATACATGGAGAAAACTTCATTCATTACCCCATGGGGTACCTTTTGTTACAAGGTAATGTCGTTCGGTTTAAAGAATGCCAGGGCAACCTATCAAAGGGCCATGACTACTTTGTTTCATGACATGATACACAAAGAAATCGAAGTATATATCGATGATTTGATTGCAAAATCAAGAACAGAGGATGAGCACGTTGAACATCTGTCAAAATTGTTCGAACGCCTAAGAAAATTCAAGCTCCGCTTGAATCCCAACAAGTGCACCTTCGGTGTCCGTTCAGGGAAACTACAAGGGTTCATCGTCAGCCAGAAAGGAATTGAAGTTGATCCTGACAAGGTCAAGGCCATTCAAGAAATGCCTTCTCCGAAAACTGAAAAACAAGTCAGAGGATTCCTGGGACGTTTGAACTACATCTCCAGATTCATATTCCTCATGACCGCGACGTGTGCGCCGATTTTCAAATTACTCAAAAAGAACCAGGATTGCGTTTGGACAGAAGATTGTCAAACTGCCTTCGACAGTATCAAGGAATATCTGTTGAATCCTCCGATTCTATCACCTCCAGTGGAAGGAAGACCACTGATTATTTACCTCACAGTCCTAGAGGACTCAATGGGATGTGTACTTGGCCAACAAGATGAAACTAAACGGAAAGAGTCTGCCATTTACTATCTAAGCAAGAAATTCACCGACTACGAGACTCGGTACATAATGCTTGAGAAAACTTGTTGCGCTTTGGCTTGGGTAGCCAAACGTCTTCGCCAGTACATGATTCGTCATACTACTTGGTTGGTCTCCGAAATGGATCCAATCAAATACGTTTTCGAAAAACCTGCTCTCACAGAAAGGATTGCCCGTTGGCAGATGCTGTTATCAGAATATGACATAGAGTACCATGCTCAGAAAGCCGTTAAAGGAAGTATTTTAGCCGATCATTTGGCTCATCAACCGATTGATGATCAAGAATCAATCGGGTTTGACTTCCCAGAGGAAGATGTCATGTATCTAAAGATGAAAGATTGCGATGAACCGCTACCCAGTGAAGGGCTAGAACCAGGTTCCCAGTGGGGACTTATCTTTGACGGAGCAGTTAATCATAATGGAAACGGAATTGGGGCAATCATTGTTACCCCTCAGGGTTCCCACATTCCTTTCACTGCCAGACTTACGTTCAAATGTACGAACAACGAGGCCAAATACGAAGCATGTATCATGGGTCTCGAAGAAGCGATTGATTTAAGGATCAAAAACTTGGACATATACGGCGATTCAACCTTGGTTATTAACCAGATAAAAGGAGATTGGAACACATACCAATCAGGATTGATTCCTTACAAAGACTATGCAAGGAGGTTGTTACCCTTCTTCAACAGAGTCGACTTTCACCATATCCCTCGTGATGAGAATCACATGGCTGATGCATTAGCCACTCTCTCTTCCATGATTAGTGTAGGTCGATGGAATGACATACCTAAGATCGAAATCATGCGCCTTGAACGGCCCGCTTACATCTTCGCGATTAAAGCAGTCATAGACGACAGACCTTGGTATCATGATATCAAATGCTTCCTTCAGAAACAAGAGTACCCATCTGGGGCACTCAGAAAAGACAGGAAAACCCTCAGAATATTGGCTGGAAACTTCTTCCTGAGCGGTGACACTCTTTATAAGAGAAATTTTGACATGGTCTTGCTCCGATGCGTCGACAGACCAGAAGCAGACATGCTCATGAAAGAAATTCATGAAGGATCCTTTGGCACTCATACCAACGGACACACAATGGCGAGAAAAATTCTCAGGGCCGGGTATTATTGGTTGACCATGGAATCCGACTGCTACAAGTACATGAGGAGGTGTCACAAGTGTCAGATATACTCCGACAAAATTCATGTACCGCCATCACATCTCAAAGTTCTTTCTTCCCCGTGGCCAATTTCCATATGGGGAATCGATATGATTGGTATGATTGAGCCCAAGGCTTCAAACGGACATCGGTTCATCCTGGTAGCCATTGACTACTTCACCAAGTGGGTCGAAGCAGCATCATACGCTAATGTAACCCGACAAGTGGTGGTCCTATTTATCAAAAACAATATCATATGCCGTTATGGTGTTCCAAGCGAGATCATTACTGATAATGGATCTAACTTGAACAATAAGATGATGAAAGAGTTGTGTGCAGAGTTCAAGATCGAACACCATAACTCATCTCCCTACCGACCCAAGATGAACGGAGCGGTAGAAGCGGCTAACAAGAACATCAAGAAGATTGTTCAGAAGATGGTTGTAACCTATAAAGATTGGCACGAAATGCTACCCTTTGCTCTTCACGGTTATCGAACATCTGTCCTCACTTCAACAGGGGCAACCCCTTTCTCTCTAGTATATGGCATGGAGGCAGTGCTCCCCATAGAAGTAGAGATCCCATCAATCCGGGTATTGATGGAAGCAAAGCTCACCGAAGCTGAATGGTGTCAAAGTCGACACGACGAATTGAATCTGATCGAGGAAAAACGAATCACGACACTATGCCCCAGTCAGTTGTATCAGCAAAGAATGAAGAGGGCGTTTAACAAAAAGGTCCGACCTCGTGTCTTCAGGAAAGGAGACCTTGTGCTCAAGAAGATACAATCATTTCTCACTGATTCTCGGGGCAAATGGACCGCAAATTATGATGGCCCCTATGTGGTCACGAAAGCTTTCTCAGGCGGCGCCTTGAGACTTGCAACCATGGACGGAGAGGAATTTTCCTACCTCACGAATGTTGATGTAGTCAAGAAATACTTCGCCTAAACTAAAAAAAAAAAACGTCTCGGTGGATTGAAAACCCGAAAGGGCGGTCCAGGCAAAAGTTAGAGACATGAAAAAAAAATCATCCCGATGGATTGGAAATCTCATAGTACAATCCTGGAAAAAGTTAGGGATAATGGCAAGTAACTATGTTCAACAGAGGCAAGTCCATCAGCAGCAGCAGTTACATCGTCCATCGGAGGAAAACTCCAGTCAAGGTCATCTTCGACAGAAGCTCAGGATGCCCCGAATTCAAAGTTGGTAGAAGGATAGTGGTCGTTATGTTTCAACGTAGCCCTTTTCCCTGTAAATTACCATTTTCAAACTTTGTAAATACTCTTTGGAATCACGCGTTTGGCTGATCTTCATCTTATCAATAAAATTTGAGCCCTTGTGCTTTTGTTTGTAATTCTTTACTTGTTTTAGCTTTACAGAACGACGTTGTTTAAACTTAATCAGCGATTCTTGAAATAAAACAAAAATAAACTTACTTGTTAAACTTTTTCTGCTTTTAAATTAAAGATGGCATTTCTTTTGACTGTTGAACATCAGAAGAACATCGATCGCTTCTCCCGAAGTAAGCGAACTTCAAAGTGCAGAATCAAAGTACTCCTTCTAAGCCAGTATACCTGAATGAAGGGATCAACTGTGCCAGAGACCTTGTTTCTTCTGACACGTCTCGGCCGAGTTCTCATCTCCTAAGCCCGATCAACATAGCTCCCAACGAGACTATCTCTCCTAAGCAAGGTGGAATTGCTATTTTGAACCAACGGTACTTCTTCGCCCCGTGATGGCCGAGTATTCAATTGTGTTCATCCATTAGTCTGTATGTCGCGTCTGTTTTGTCAGCATATACATACATACATCATGTATTTTTTATTTGCATTCACATTTCATATTGCATCACTATCACTCTAGTCGGTTTTGTCCCCTAGTGGTAGGAGTCCTCTCAATCGAGTTGTCAGTTCTTGCCTCGTCAGGAAATACTGTGTCTGAACAACCTCACTTCCAGTTTAATTCTGGAAAGAAGTTGGTCCTTGACCACTTTGATAACTTGAACCTCTGAAAAGCCAGAGAAAACTTTCAATAAACATCACTCTTCGCCGTTGAAGATGATATCCTTGCTTTCCCGGATTAAGGAAAATCCACAGAGAAAGCCTCGTGATCAGAGATTCGGCAGCATGCCAGTTTTGCTCCGAAAAACCACTGATGAGAAGGTCATTGGCACCTAAAAATTAGAACCCATCATATGGCATTTCTCCGGGAAGATCCCGAGAAAAGTATGATGTAACCCCAAACGAAAACAGTCTCTCAAGAGACTCGCTTTCCCCAGTAGACTCGACAAATGGCGTCTCCAAAATAGAGAAGTTTGTGTACCTCTACAATTCAGACGAATGGGTTCCCCAGCAAGTCTGACATCAAAACTTTTTCCACTCAAATGGCATCTCCCCAGGAAAATTCGGCGAGAAGTTTGAAGGAAAGCCGCTACGAATAGCGTCCCTTGTCAGTAAAGTTTATTGACAAAAGAAACTAAGACCAGTTCCTTGGTAGGAAACCAAGAACGAGGGGAAGTTTAAATCAGAAACTAAGACCAGTTCCTTGGTAGGAAACCAGGATCGAGGGGAAGTTTAAATCAGAAACTAAGACCAGTTCCTTGGTAGGAAACCAGGATCGAGGGGAAGTTTAAATCAGTAACTAAGACCAGTTCCTTGGTAGGAAACCAAGAACGAGGGGGAGTTGACAAAAGAAAACTGAGACCAGTTCCTTGGCTGAAGACCAGGATCGAGGGGAAGTTTACCTTTTCTAAGCATCATCACTTAGCTAAAGAAGATGAATGCATAAGCTACCATTCATAACAACCATCAAAATTTTGGGTATTCCGATATTTAATCCTCTTGCACCCCGAATGCCCGAACACCTTCGTCATTCACACCTTCGGGTCCAAGAAGATTAAATAGGGGCATCAGTCATACCCCAAATTTTGACCACTAAGATCTCCCATCATTGTGCAAATCATCAGCACAATATGGATGTACCTTTGTACCTCATTAGTCTCCCCAAAGATGGGTGAGCATCCACTACAATCAAAATTAGGGTTTCAAGCCCTCTCTGAGCTTTAGACAAAGGCTCAGTCAAGAAATGAATTAATTTTTAACTTGTCTAATCTCTCAATAATCCTCAAAGGATCAAAAGGACTCTCACTTCAAGGATTAAGCACAAGGTTGCTCCCTTCTAGGTGGATCAAGCCTCAAGATCGTCAGTGTCACCAAATTAGGGTTTTGATCACCCAGGGCCTCCAGATGAAAAGTTTCATCTGGGCACAAGCCATTGATCCAAAACACAACCTAATGTACTCCATGGAACCTCATGGACCCAATCATCAAGTTAATTTTGCCTCAGGGGATGCATACATCAAAAATCAGGAATTAGGGTTTCTTGACCTAATTCACCCCTAAGTTGACTTTTGGGGCAAATCAAGAGCCAAGACCTCAAGAGAGGGTTTGAGGGTCTCTAATAAGCTATATTGATCCATTTGTAACAATGGATTAATCCAAGAAGCTTGAGCAACAAGTCTCAATTCCATCTGCACCACAATTAGGGTTTTAAGGGAAAAGTCAACTGTAACTTTGACTTTTGACCAAGACATGCTCCCAAACCCTAATACATGATTGAATATACCCTATGACACCCATGGAACATGTACATCAAGTTTGATTTAGGTCAAGGACATGATTTCCTGAAGAATTGCACAGTTTGGAATTCATCTGATAAAAAGTCAACTGTGCACAAAAGTCAACTTTGACTTTTTGAGATTTTTCACCAAAATGGATTTTTAACCCTAAAATGATGTTAATGTATGATTTGAATCATCATTCATCAAGAAAAATCAAGAAAAGTGAGGTAACTTGTAAAAGGGGTAACCATAAAACTTAGAAATTTTTCTAAGTTAAAAATAAAGTGGCAAGGGTACCAACTTTGAAGGACCATAACTCCTAAACCACAAGGCCATTTTTTCCCATCCAAAGATGGATTTGTAGCCCTCATTATCACCTACAAAAACTTCAACTACAAGTCATTCCAATTCATTAAGGATTTTAAGTTATGGAGTGATCAAAGTGGCTGAAAAGTGAAAATGTCACTTTTTCCAACACTTAGTGAAATTTTCACTAAGTCAGATTCTGCCTCACTTTTTGCCAAATGTAGGGGGATTTTTCACTTGGAATCAAAAGAGATCAAAACCAAACTTGTTCAAACAGTTGTTGTATCATGTAAGAGCTTTCCAAAATGGCCAAGAACATTGCCAAATTCAACTTACACCATGAGATATGACATTGGCAAGTTGCCTTGCTAAAATCTGTCAAGGCAAGGCAGAATTTGCAACTTTGGTCGATTTGCCAAAATCAGCCAAATTCAATTGCTCCTATCCACTTGGACACCTCAGAGGATTGAATCTAAAGGGGACAATCACTGAGCCAAGCCTCCAAAGTCCATGGAATAAGAAATAGCATGTTGAACCTAGAATGGCTAAAATAGGGACAAGACTTCAAATTTGGAATGAGGCATTCAATGGAACCATCAAGGTGGCATGGACTGAGCCATTCTCATCTGAAATGAGTCAAGACTTATCCAAGACCAAGGGGACCATAGCTCTGTGCCCTAACCTCTAGTCAATGGCTAGAGGAGACTTGCATTTCCATTGGCCAACATTGAGGAAACACCTGCTGCAGTTGCCATTCACTGTGGATCCCAAAACAAACTTGCTCTACTATAAATAGAGCTCAATTGTAGTCAGTTTGAGTACACCAAAGCCATCTAACAGATGCTTTCCTCAAAATCTCTTCTTTCACTCCAATTTTGCCGTCTAAGGCAAGTCACTATCGGGTTTTGAGTTTGAGAGTAATTCCAATCAAACCAATCACTCAAACACCTCACATACATCACATATGAGCTGATCAAACACTTAGATTACTTCTGAAACATCAATTTCACAAAATCACTAGCTGGTTGCTCAAGGTTTTAACCAAAGTGCAGCTGAGGTACCACAAAATGATCCAGCCAATTTCAATCAAGTCCAACCATCCAAACACACTCCATATGGTGTAGGGAAACTGTCCAGATCATCACCACTCATCTGTAACACCTCCAACTCAAAATCACATCTGAACTTGCTGTCACGACTTGGAGGTAAGCCTAAACTTGGGCATCTCTCAATCTATGCATATTTCCTCGCACAATAATTTGGCCATATGTTCATAATCATGCATGGAATGTTTTCCCTCAATTAATTGCATTGTTTGAATCGTGTATCAAAAATCCTAGCCTTCATGCAGAAATTAGGGTTCTTGAGGTCTCTTCGTGATTTCTTGTTGTATGTTTAATTTAAATGAAATTAAAGTACATAGACATGATCGTGAGGTTGAGACGAGCATAATGATATGTGGATTGCATGATATGATTACGTATTCATGGAGATTGGATAGAAAATGCAAATCTGAGAAACCAAGAACACGCGTGTGTTCTTCAGCTTGTTCTTGGCGCCATTTTTAGAAATTCAAATATTTGAATTTTGTGATTTTGTTTAATTGATTCAAAAATTAATTTCTCTCTGAGTTTTAATGATTTTGAGTTGATTCTTTTTTTAATAATTCACAAAAATGTTAAAATATTTTATTTTCCCAAAAAATCCCAAAAATATTATTTATTTCATATAATTGATATTTTTGTAAAGAATTAATATTTTGATTGTTTTTGGCATTTTAAATATTTTTTCTACATTGATTTTGCAACTTTTAATGCTTTCTAATTATTTTGCAGGTCAATACTTAATTTTTGAAGCATTAATCCAAGATCACAATTTGTTTTCCATGTGTTAAATAATTTTTTATCATTTTAATTGAATTTTTATTCAATTAAATACATTTTGAAAACAAATTAGGGTTTTGGATTAATTCAACCCTCATAAATCATTTTCAAAACCTTTTTGGGCCTCTTGAGAGAGTGTAAGACCCATCCCCCCTTGTACAAAAACTTTTTGGGCCTCACTCATTGTATAAGTCCCTCTGTACAAGTAAACGGCGCGATCGTCGCCCGTTTAAAAATTCAAAACACTTTGGGCCTTTATTAGAGTGTAAGATCCAATCCCCCTTTTAACCAAACATCTTGGGCCTCACTTATTGTATAAGTCCCTCCGCGTTAAAAGAAAACCTCGGCGCGATCGCCATTTTTAAACGAAAAATCATTTGGGCCTACCCTCGTGTTATAAGCCCCACTCTTTTTCTTTAAACCTTTTTGGGCCTCTTGAGAGAGTGTAAGACCCATCCCTTTGTACAGAATACCATTTTGGGCCTCAGTCACTTGTATAAGTCCCTCTGTACAAATTCAACAGTGCGCTCACTGATAAAACCCTAGGCCTCTCCTTGAGCTGTAAGCCCCAAATCTTTCTTTTTCAAAGCACTTTCTCCTTTGATTTTGAATATACTGTTGTTTTCAATCTTTCTTTGTTGAACAACTAACCAAACAGCATGGAAGCACTACAACCGAGTAAGTGGTTATCGCTTTCGTTTACTGCTTTCATATTATAAACTGTATTGTGGGGCTGCTCACTATAAGTCTCCTTTCATAAACTCATATCTACTGTGTAATAATAGTATAGATATTTCGAGTTTCCCCGGCAACTACGTCTAGAACTAGGTGACGCCGTTTCATTTATTCGTAGAAATAGACGCCTAGATCCCCAATAGGAGCACCAGATACAGTCTTCTCTTCGGCTGTCCTCCTTAGGAATCGTCAAGAAGCTCTACTCCCCAAGATGAATGTATTCTCCGTGAATGGCATCTTTGAGTTTCTTCCAAATTCTCGAACTTTCCTGACTTGATCTATTCCTTGTGGATAGCTTTCCTTGAATGTCTTGGGGTTTGGGTACCCACTACGGTCATAATCTTGGACCTTAACTAAGGAACCCTCTTTAAAAGCTAAAAGTCGCTGGATAGTAAACCTCGCACGTTTACCAGTGGTTTTTATCTTTAAAAGAGTTATCTCTCCTAATGGAAAGGAGATGATAGACCCACGGGCTTCTTAAAAGCATCGGCCTCCTCTTGGGCATTGTTCAAGGACCCACAGGCTTCCTAAAAGCAACCTCGCCTCCTCTTGGGCTTCGTTCAAGGACACTACGGCTTCTTAGAAGTATTCACAGCCTCCTCTTAGGCTTTGTATAATGATCTCTTCCTCCGGGAATGAAAGCCTCCTCTTGGGCTTCGTACAAGGACCCGTCGGCTTCTTAAAAGTTTCCAGCCTCCTCTTGGGCTTCGTACAAATTATCCCGACGCCCTCCTAGAGGTATAGGAACAGAACCTAGTCATCCTCATAGAACAGTCATTTCATAGAGTCTACTACTGTTTCTTAAAGCATAGTACAAAAGATAAAACTCTAGACACGGACAGTCTAATATCCTTGAGTCTCAAAGACATTCTCAAGTGACCCCTTCGTTAAATAGGAAGGAAACCCGCAGACTCGGACAGTCTCAATACCCTTTGGATTTCCCGCTTTCTCAAAGAAAAGGAAACAACCCTGATCCTCAGATCTAACCCACGAGTACAGTGATGTTCATATAAGAACTGATTTTCTCTTTCAAAATCAGTATACCGGACCTGTCACTTAACTGACATAGCCTCCTCTTGGGCTTTGTACAATGACTCTCCCTAGCGGAGTCAAACAACATTTTAGCCTCTCTCTCGGGCTTTGTACGAGACACACAAAGACTCCCTCGTTGAGTCAAACAAACAATAGCCTCCATCTCGGGCTTCGTACGAGACACAAAGACTCCATCGTCGGGTCAAAATCTTTTAGCCTCTCTCTCGGGCTTTGTACGGGACACAAAATAGCCTCCTCTTAGGCTTCTTATAATGATCTCTTCCTGCGGGAATGATAGCCTCCTCTTAGGCTTTGTATAAGAAAACCACTGGTTGATCCAATCAACCTTTTAGCATCAAAGTTGTGCCTCGTTCACAGTACACATACATCAACAACTCATTCCTTTTCATCTAATCGCTGTAAGCGGCAAGCCTCTGGATCATCTACATCCATGCCACTGTCCCTCCTTTAGCATGAGAAATTCCTAAGGAAAGATGGCATTGCTCTACACTGAGTTAAAGTCTTCTCCTTCAGGTTAAAACCCTTTCTTCAGAAATTATGGCATTGCTCGGATCCGCGTATCCCAGTTAAAGTAATTCTCCTTCTCCCCTCTTTAGAGATGACAAATTCTCTCTAAAGTCGAGGTTTTTCAGCTTCACATCTTGGGCTTTTAACAAGATACAAATCACCTTTCGCTTCACGTATTGGGCTTTGAACAAGACACCAAAACACCCATTTCCTCCCATAGAATAGGAGGAACTACAAACGCTCTGATTTCCCTATTTCAGTAAACGGGAATACGTAGGCATAAGATCGAAAGAAAAGATCTTAGCGAGCACAATCAACAAAAAACCCAAATCCTATATCTCCATCAATCAAAAAGCAGTAATTCAAAAGCATCAGTCCTAACATCCTAATCCTTGTTCCCCGCCAGAAACCTTCTGCCTAGGTAAAAAAGAAAGAAAACAGTATTGGCGAAAATACAAATAACCAGTACAAAGGCCCCCCACATTGATAGCATTCGTAACCTAACAGACCGCTGTTTAAACTCAGTATGCAAGCAGGGTTAATTGGAGACATCTATTTCCCTTCCTTATTCAGCTCACAATAGGATAAAAAATGAATCGACCTGTAGTCAAAGCTCAAACCGCAGAGAGCGACCAACGCTTAAGAACCGCATCCAAAATCGCTCGCTACACTTGGAAGTGGAGGAAATTGGATAGAACTTTTACCGTTGATTGATTTTTCATATAAGAATAGTTATCATGCGAATATTGGTATGGCTCATTATGAGGCATTATATGGAAGGAAATGTAGGACGCCTTTGTGTTGGGCAGAAGTTGGTGAGGATAGGATTTTAGGACCGGAGATTATCCAAGAGACTACAGAAAAGATTAGAATGATCCGTGATAAAGTTAAACAAGCACAAGATCGTCAGAAAAGTTATGCGGATAACTGAAGGAGACCTTTAGAATTTGATGAAGGTGATCACGTGTTTTTGAAGGTTACTCCAAGATTGAGATTGAAAGGACCGTTTAAGTCGCGAAAATTAAGTCCGAGATACGTGGGACCATACCAAATATTAGAAAGAATTGGTGAAGTAGCTTACAGATTAGCCTTACCGCCTTCTCTGTCAAAAATGCATGATGTTTTTCATGTGTCTCAGCTTCGGAAGTTTGTCCCGGATCCTCTTTAGCCAATTCAACCAGATACTGTTGAGATAGAAACCAATTTGACGTTTGAACCTCAACCAAGCCGTATCACAGGAAGAGAAACTAAAGTATTAAGGAATAAAGAGATTTATCTTGTGAAAGTTCAGTGGGATGAGACGCATCCGGGTGATGCAAATTGGGAACTAGAATCTGAGATGCGAGATGCTTACCCTCATCTTTTCAGGTAATCTTTAAATTCGAGGACGAATTTCTATTTAAGGAGGGGAGGACGTAATACCCCGTATTTTTAATTTGCTCTAGATAATATTAGTTGTGATCAACTGGGTTCCGGTGTACTCTGAAATTATCTGCAAAGATAATTAGAATAACTGTTGAGCTTAGAGCAAATCCAATTAATATTATCTGACTCAGAGGTTTTAAATTATTGGAGCTATAGAGACTATTTGGACAATTAGTAGTGTTACTAATTAATGATATTTCTCTATATCATTTCTTTTCCACCCTTTTCCATACATAGAAACAAAGAGAAAAAAAGATAGAAAGAAGTTAGAGAGAAGGAAGAGGAAAGGAAAGAAAAGAGGAAGAAAACCCTAAGAGCGCAAGATCAAGAATCATCATCTCTTCTCCATCAATTCATCTCATCTCTTTCATCATCATCCTCTAATCCAGGTGGGTTCTAGATAAATGCTTTAGTTGTAGAGTTTCTTGAGTTCTAGAGCTAGGTAAGATATTGTGAGAAAATGAGGAATCTTGCTAAAATCACGAATCTAATGGTTGAAAATCGATATAAATTGCGTAGTATAGTCGTAATATGCATACGTTCATTTATTGATGCTTGTTTTGCTGATTTAAAATGATTTGGTGGGGAAAGGATGGGTTTTTAGAGGTTTGGAACCCTAAAAATGCAGCAGAGGAATTCTGCTTCTGGTGCGTAGCGCCAGGCAGTGCTTTGAGCGCCGGGCGACGCAAGGCGTGCGCCGCTGCTCCGGCGGGCGAAAGCCAAGAGACGCAGCATGTTTTGGTTTTATAACTTTGGGATTTTGGAATGGTTTTTAGGCCTCTGCTTCGATGGGCGAAGTAGAGGCGAAGGGGGCACCGCCGGGCGAAGCATGGAGCGTCGGGTGCTCCTGGGACTTTTTCTAATGTTTTTCTTTTCTTTTAAAATCCATATCTTTTGACTCGTTTACCCGATTTGAGTATCCTTGGTACCGATAGAAAGCTGTGAGAATAATCTATATGATGAAGGTGAAAAATGTCGGTTTTATTGCCCGATTAAATAATCGGAGGAAATCCAAATGTGGTATAATTATGTTGAATTATCATATGTAATTCTATTGTGCAATGGTAAAATGCTTTGCTTATCCTATTGTTGATTAAACATGATTGTGAGTGAATATGCATGCTAAAATGAAAATTGAATAGGAAGAGTGAGGAAACCTCAACATGAAACTATAGTAGAATTTAGTAATGTGATTAGAAATTGATAGAAAACTCTATATGGCGATGCTCGGGCATATGTTGTAGAAAGGTGCATCCTTGCCGAGTAATGGTCTAAATGAGAATGAAACACTAGTATGGAACATGTGTGAACCTAGTATAGGTGAAAAGACAAAAGGGCCTTGAGGAAATGTGACCTTGTGATTGTCGAATACAATCATGTTGTGTGTGAGATCACGTAATCGTAACCATTCCCCTGATTTTCCTTATCATGAGCTTGAAGCTCCTCTGGAATGTATGCATGACTACTTGACAGGTTTGATTCTAGATTAGTACGTATGGAGCATAATGGTAAAGATACTTGTGACGGTTAATGGCCCGTGTGAAGTGACGGTTCATAACGGTTAATGGCCCGTAGAACCTGAATCCATTTTGTATGTCAAGTAGGTTACAAGGATCTATGACTCGGGTCGCCTTCTAGACGTAGAAGCGGATGGGAAAAGGAGATGCCTTGGTAAGGTTATCGATTAGTGATATTTTGAGTTGATGAACTCATGAACATGTTTCCATATAGTGTGAGATTATGAGATTGTGAACTCGAAGTCGTTTTTGAGATTTGTTTTCTCACCCCATGTTGTTGATTATATTACAGGTACCACAGGTTCCGCGAAGGGTAAGGATAAAGTCGTTTGATTTTCCTTATGTTTCCTTAGCTTTTGGGATGGCAAGACTTTCGCTTTGGAGTTTTATTTTGAGATCATTGTAGTGATCTAGTTCTTAGTATTTTGGGACATCTTGTATATATTATGCCGTAGATTTTTAGTACTTTGTATTTTGGGCATTTAATGTATACAATGTGTTAACTAGGAACTTATGGTATTTCAGTACTAAAACTTGAATTCATGTATAATATATATGCTTTGATGTATGTTGTTATATATGGGTGTTACAATTCAATTGAATCAGTGTCAAGATGTCACTCGGTGACGGATTCTGAAGTGTTTCAAGGTAATAAAAGATTTTGGGCGGAGTTGGAATCTAAGGTGGCCATGAAGGTTATGGAATTGATAACCTCCATAAGAGTTAAAGGAGGTGGTGAAGAATCAGAAAAAGAAGAGGAAATTAGAGTGATAGAAGCAAGAGATAAACAATAAGTGACTAAGAAGGCGTTCAATCTCGAAGTAGCCCAATGAATATTCTGTCGTTCAACATTAGAAGGGGAGGTTGTGCAATCAAAAGGAAGAGAGTTGCTCATCTTATTCAATCTGGGAAGGTTGATTTGTGTTTCATCCACAAAAGGAAGAGGATTGGGGCAATCATCGTAACACCTCAGGGTACCCACATTCCTTTCACCGCCCGACTAACTTTCAAGTGCACAAACAACGAGGCCGAATACAAAGCTTGTATTATGGGTCTCGAAGAAGCAATTGACTTAAGGATAAAGAACCTGGATATGTATGGAGACTCAGCCCTGGTTATCAATCAAATCAAAGGAGATTGGAACATATACCAATCAGGACTGATTCCTTACAAAGATTACGTGAGATGGTTGTTACCATTCTTTAATAGAATCGAGTTTCATCATATTCCTCGTGAAGAGAATCATATGGCTGATGCACTAGCCACTATCTCTTCCATGATTAGTGTAGGTCAATGGAACGACATACCTAAGATTGACATAATGCGCCTAGGACGGCCCGCTTACATCTTCGCGATCGAAGTAGTCATAGATGACAAACCCTGGTATCATGATATCAAGTACTTCCTTCAAAGACAAGAGTACCCACCTGGAGCATTAAGAAATTACAGGAAAACCATCAGAAGACTGGCAGGCAACTTCTTCCTTAGCGGTGATACACTCTATAAGAGAAACTTCGAGATGGTCTTACTCTGATGTGTAGATAGACCAGAAGCAAACATGTTGATGAAAGAAATTCAAGAAGGATCCTTTGGCACTCATGCCAACGGACACACAATGGCGAGAAAAATTATGAGAGCAGGATACTATTGGCTGACAATAGAATCCGATTGCTACAAGTACATGAGGAAGTGTCACAATGTCACATATACGCTGACAAAATCCATGTACCACCAACGTATCTCAAAGTTCTTTATTTTCCATAGCCTTTTTCCATATGGGGAATCGACATGATTGGCATGATTGAACCCAAAGCTTCAAATGGACATCGGTTCATTCTGGTAGCCATTGACTACTTCACCAAGTGGGTCGAAGAAGCGTCATACACCAATGTAACCCGACAAGTGGTGGTCCAATTTATCAAGAACAATCTCATCTGCCGTTATGGTGTTCCAAGCCAGATCATTACTGATAACGGATCTAACTTGAGCAATAAGATGATGAAAGAATTGTGCGCTGAATTCAAGACCGTACACCATAACTCATCTCCCTACCGGCCTAAGATGAACGGAGCGGAGAAGCGGCTAAAAATAACATTAAGAAAATCGTTCAAAAGATGGTTGTAACCTACAAAGATTGGCACGAGATGTTACCCTTTTCTCTTCACAGTTATCGTACATCTGTCCGCACTTCAACAGGGGGAACCCCTTTCTCTCTAGTATATGGCATGGAGGCAGTGCTCCCCATAGAAGTAGAGATCCCATCATTCTGGTTATTGATGGAAGTTAATTTAACAGAAGCTAAATGGTGTCAAAGCAGGCACGATGAGCTGAACCTAATCAAAGAATCGCGAATGACAGTTTTGTGTCATGTCAGTTGTATCAGTAAAGAATGAAGAAGGCGTTCGACAAAAAGGTTCAACCCCGTGTCTTCACTAAAGGAGACCTTGTGCTCAAGAAGATACAATCATTCCTCACTAATTCCAGGGGCAAATGGACTCCGAATTACGATGGCCCCTATGTGGTTACGAAAGCCTTCTCAGGAAGTGCCTTAAGACTCGCAACCATGGATGGAGAGGAGTTTACCTATCCCACGAATATTGATGTAGTCAAGAAATACTTCTCCTAAAAAATGATGAATGAAAAAAAACGTCTCGGTGGATTGAAAACCTGAAAAGGCGGTCCAGGAAAAAATTAGAGACACAAGCAAAAATCATCCTGGTGGATTGGAAATCTCAAAAGACAATCAAGGCAAAAGTTAGGGATATATGGCAAGTAACTATGTCCGACAAGGTTAAATCCCCAGCGGTAACACTATTCATCGAAAAACTTCCAGTCAAAGTCATCTTCGACAGATGCTCAGGATGTTCAGAATTCAAAGTTGGTAGAAGGATAAATGTCGTCATGTTTCAATGTAGCCCATCAATAAAATTTGAGCCCTAGTGCTTTTGTTTGCAAATCTCATTTATTTTTGCTTTACAGAATGACATTTTTAACATGATCAACGATTCTTGAAACAAAACAAAAATGAATTTAATTGTCAAAAAATTTCCTGCTTTTAAAATAAGGATGGCAATTCCTTTTGGCTTTGAACATCAAAAAGAACATCGATAGTTTCTCCGAAGGTGATTGGACCTCAATGTGCAGAATCACAGTACTCCTTCTAAACCAGTACACCTGAATGAACGAATAACCATTTCAGATGTGAATTTCCCACCTGATATTCCCGGCAGAGTTCATACCTCTTAAGACCGATTGACGATTCTTGCTCCCCCACAGGGTCTACCTCTCCTAAGCAAGGCGAGATTACTATCTTGAACCGATGATACTTTTTTCCCCACAGTGGCCAAGTATCTAGTCATGTTCATTCACCAGTCTGTATGTCGCGTCAGTTTTGTCAGCATAAACATACATACATCATGCATAATTGATTCACATTCATAATCATATCGCATTAATATCGCTCTGGTCATACTCATTTCCCAAGTGATAAAACCCTTTTGTCAATCAAGTTGTCAGTTGTCCTTTCCGTGTCGGATAAGACAAAATCCCGATTTAAGTCCTTTCCTCGTCAGGAAATGTATCGTCTGAGCAATCTCTCCCCCAGTTTGTTTCTGGATTGTTCACGGTCCTCGACCGCTTTGATAACTTGAACCTCTGAAAGGCAAAAAGACATTCGACAGACACCTCTGGAACATCACTCTTCACCATCGAAGATGATATTTCTCATTTTCTCGGATTAAAGAAAATCCCAAGAGAAAGCCTCTTAACCGAAGACTCTCAGCAATACATCAGTTTTTCTCCCTAGAAAGTCGATGTTGATGAAGTCTTCAGCACCTAAAAATTGGATTACATCACATGGCATTTCTCCGAAAGGATCTGGAAGAAAAGTATGATCTAATATCCCTAAGCAAAAAGCAGTCTCTCAAGAGACTCGTTTTTCCCCAGTAGAGTCAACAAATGGCATCTCCAACAGAGAAGTTTGTACACCTCTACAGCTCAGACAAATGGGTGTCCCCAACAAGCCTGACCTCAAATTTTTCCATCAAATGGCGTCTCCCCAGTAAAACTCGGTGAGAAGTTTGATGAAAACTGCTGCAAATAGCATCCCTTGTCATGGAAGAAACTTGACAAGAAGAAACTGAGACCAGTTCTGTGGCTGAAGACCAGGATCAAGGGGAAGTTTATTTCAGAAACTGAGACCAATTCCGTGGCGGAAGACCAGGATCGAGGGGAAGTTTATCTCAGAAACTAAGACCAGTTCCTTGGCTAAAGACCAGGATCGAGGGGAAGTTCTACTCTTTTCTAAGTAGCATTGCTTAGCAAAAGAAGATGGATGAGCAAACTGCCATTCATAACCACTGTCAAAATTTTGGGTATTCCGATATTTAATCCTCTTGCACCCTTAATGTCCGAATATCTCTGCCATTCACACCTTCGGGTCCAAGAAAATTAAATAGGGGCATCTGTCATACCCCAAATTTTGACCACCAAGATTTCCCATTATTGTGAGAATCATCATGACAATATGGATATACTTCCATGCCTCATCAATCTCTTCAAGGATTGTTGGGCATTCACCACAATCAAGAATTAGGGTTTTATGCCCTCTCAGAGCACTTAGACAAAGGATTAATCAAGAAATGACATGATCTTCAACTTGTCTAACCTCTCAAACACCCATAAGGGATCAAGAGGACTCCCACATCAAGAATCAAGCACAAGATTGCAACATTCCAAGTGAATCAAGCCTCGAGATCACCAGTGTCACCAAATTAGCGTTTTGGTCGACCAAGGCCTCCAGATGAAAATTTTCTTCTGGGCATGAGCCAATACTTCAAAACATGATCCAAAATGCTCTAAGGGACCTCGTGGATCCAATCATCAAGTCAAATTAGCATCAGGGGATGCATTCATCAAAAATCAGGAATTAGGGTTTCTTGACCTAATTCACCCCTAAGTTGACTTTTGGAGCAAAGCATGAGCCAAGACCTCAAGAAATGATTTGAGGGCCTCAAATACACTACATTGATCCATTTTCAACAATGGATTGATCCAAGAAGCTTGAGTCACAAGTTTCAATTTTTATCTGGACCACAATTAGGGTTTTGAAGAAAAAGTCAACTGTATCTTTGACTTTTGACCAAGACATGCTCCTAAACCTTGGGACATGATTCAAGACACCCTATAACACCTATGGAATCCATCCATTATGTTTAAATTAGGTCAATCACTTGATTGCGCAAAGGATCACACAGTTTCGATTTCATCTGACAAAAAGTCAACTGTGCCCAAAATCAAGTTTGACTTTTTGGAATTTTTCACAAATATGGTTCCTCTAAGTCAAAAATAATGTCAATGTATGGTTTTGATCATCATTTATAAAAAAAAATCATGAAAAGTGAGGTTTCTTGCAAAAGGGGCAACCTTGAGAAACGGAAATTTTTCGAAGTTATGGAACAAATGTGATTTTGTACATAAGGCTTTTTTCTCTTATTGAAAGCTCAAATAAATGTTCATCTTACATACTTTAAAAGTGTCAACTACAAGAAATTCCAAATCCTCATGGATTTTGAGTTATGGATTGATCAAAATCACAAAAATGGGAAATGGCCACTTTTTCCAACACAGTGAAATTTTCAACAAGTCAGAATCTGTTTCACTTTTTCCAAACTTTAAGGTCATTTTTCACCTTGATCCAAGTTGAACCAGGTCCATTGGTGAACAAAAAAGTTAAAGTATGTCATGAGGGCTTTCCAAAATGTCCAAGAACTCAATCAAACTCCATTTGAGCTAGGAGTTATGGATCTCACAAGTTGCCTAAACATAAACTGTTTTTTGACAACATTTGGTACAAACTTGCATCCCAAGATTCCTTAGAATAATTGTGGGCACTTTGATCATTCAATTTCTGTCCAATTACAACAAAAATGAATGAGGGATCTGATCCATAACACAAGATGCCAAGAATCTAGCCTTCCATATGCAAAATCATCATGAAAGGAACCTTGAAATTCAAATTTGGCATCAAGCATTCAATGGATACATCAAGCTGGCATGGACTGACGTAAACCTAACTGAATGTGTCAAGCCTAATCCCTGCAACAAAAGACCATAGGCTTGTGCTCTAATCTCAAGTCAATGGCTAGAGGAGACTTGAGATTCCTTTTGAAAGCCATTGGATAACAAGTTGTACCAGTTGCCATTCACTATTGATGCCAAAACAAACTTGTTGCATTATAAATAAACATCAATAGTGATCAGTTTGAGTACACCAAAGCACCCAAACTGATGCCTTACTCAAAATCTCTCTTTCACTCCAAATTTGCCTTCCATTTCAAGTAACTATCGAATTTTGAAATTAGAGGTGATTCAAACCAAACGAATCATGCCAACACCACATATACATCATATATGAGTGATCCATGGCCTTGAAACACATCTGAAACACTTGAATCACAAAATCACCAGTCAGTTGCTCAAGCTTTTGACAAGGTTGCAGTTGAGGTACTAGAAGGTGATCCAAGCATCTCCAATCTAGACTGAGCATCTCAACACACTCCATAAGGTATAGTGAAGCTGTCCAGGTCCTTATAACACATCTGTAACACCTCCATCATCAAGCTCGATCACCAGCTGCAAGAGGTAAGCCTGAAGCCTTCAAACTCTATATTTCATGCATCATAAATGAATTTTTGAGTTACCATCTTGTTTCTGCATGTATATAGAGTGTTAAGCCTCAATCAATTTCCATGAATCAATCGTGTATGGAATTTCATTGTGTTCATGCTGAAATTAGGGTTCTTGAGGTTATCCTCTGATTTCTCACTCCACACTTAATATAAATGCAATTAATCTATATGGTTGTGATCCTTGTTCAAAAACGAGCAAGATTGGTGTTTTGAATTTTGGTTATTTTATTTAATTGATTCAAAAATTAATTTCTCTCTGAATTTTTATGTTTTTGAATTAATTCTTTTTTTCAAAATTTATAAAAATGTTAAAATATTTTATTCTACAAAAATTTCACAAAAATATTATTTATTTTATATATTTAATATTTTCATAAATAATTTACTTTTTACTTATTTTTAACATTTTAAAAAATATTTCTTTTCTTGATTTTTCAAACTCAAATGATTTTTAAATCATTCTAGGGATAAAAAATTATTTTTCAAACATTTATCTTAGATCAAAACTTGTTTTACACATATTTGATAATTTTGATCATTTTTATTTGATTTTTTATTTAAATAAAAATACATTTTTAATAAAATTAGGGTTTTGATCATTCACACCCTCACAAATCTTTTTCAAAACACTTTTGGGCCTCTAATAGAGTGTAAGACCCATCCGTTGTCACATAAAAACGTTTTTGGGCCCCAGTCATTGTATAAGTCCCAGTACGTAAAAAAAATCTCTACACGATCGCCGTTTTCAAAAAAATTTCATCTGGGCCTTCCCTTGTGTTGTAAGTTCTATTAGCTTTCTTTTACATACTTGTATATATTTCATATGTATATATATATATATATATATATATATATATGCCTGTATATTATCTTGCTTAGAGTTTTCCCCGACAACTAGGTGTAGGATTAGATCAAACCAGTGGTCACTCTCTCAACACAGTCAAAATTAGTTCCCCATAGGAAATTCCAGATACGGTGTTGCCTCCTCTTGGGCTTATACAATATGGAACAGAGAAAGGCATTATTCCCGGTGAAACTTTTTTCAAGACTGTCACTACTAGAAATTTGTCTAAGAAATTCATTTCCCCCAGAGAGGATTAATTCCCGGTGAAACCTCTCTTGAATTTCTTGAAACCCTAGAAATGTTCACTAAGGAAAGGATTATTCCCGGTGAAACCTTTCTTCAACTTTTCTTAGGTTTGGACCCACAAGCGTCCTAAAAGCATCCCCAGCCTCCTCTTGGGCTTTGTACAAGGACCCTCAGGCTTCTTAGAAGTTCTCATGCCTCCTCTTGGGATTAGTACAAGGACCCAAAGACCTCCTACAGGTATAGGACAGAACTTAGTCATCCTTTGTCTTCTTCAATCCTCAGCAAGAGTTGATTCCCCAATTTGGTCATGCCTCTGGATCTCAATAATCCTCAGCAGAAGTTAGCCTCCTCTTAGGCTTTATATAAGAAATTCCCCCAACCAGCCTCCTCTTAGGCTTTGTATAATGATCATCCCTCAGTACCTTTTAGCCTTAATCTTGGGCTTGGTACAAGACACATATAAATATTCTCCAGCTGAGTCACTCAACCCCTTTTAGCCCCAATCTTGGGCTTTGTACAAGACGGATAAACCTCTCACCAGTAGAGTCAATCCCTTTTAGCCTCAATCTTTGGCTTTGTACAAGACACATATAAAACCTCTCCGGTAGAGTCATTTCTTTTTTAGCCTCAATCTTGGGCTTTGTACAAGACAGACAAAATATTCCCCGGAAGAGTCCATTCCTTCTAGCCTCCTCTTAGGCTTTGCATAATGATCTCCCTAAGTAGAGTCAATCTCTTTTCAGCCTCAATCTTGGGTTTTGTACAAGACAGAAATAAAACTCACTAAATAGAGTCAACCTTTTAGCTTCAACCTTGGGCTTTGATCAAGGCACACAAAAATCCCCTCAGAGGAAATCAAGAGTTCTCTCTGTAGGAAGACATTTCTCTGTACTTCACACATCAAAACAGACAATCAAAATAAACCCTAACTCCAGATAACAGCTGTAAGTGGCACACTTGTTGATTCAAAAATCCAAGTTGTAGTCCATCTCTTTTCCTGGTAAATCCCCTTCTTTCATCTAATTGCTGTAAGTAGCAAGCCTCTTGATTATTTACATCTAAGCCAATGTCCCTCTCTTAGCATGAAAGATTCCTAAGGAAAAATGACATTGCTCAACACTGAGTTAAAGTTTTCTCCTTCAGGACAAACCCCTTATAAAGGAAATTATGGCATTGCTAGATTCACATATCCTAGTTAAAGTAACTTTCCTTTATAACCAGTCACCCAACAACTGTGATAAACATATGAGATATCTCCCTTTAGAGATGACAAATTCTCTCTCAGTCAAAACATTTAGCTTCAATCTTGGGCTTCGAACAAGACACAAAATAACCTTTAGCTTCAATCTTGGGCTTTGAACAAGACACCAAACATCTTTTTCCTCCCATAGAATAGGAGGAACTACAATTGCTCTGATTTCCCTATTTTCTTTAACGGGAATACGTAGGCATAAGATTGCGAAATCTTAGCGAGCACACATAACAAAAACCTTAGGTCCAATACCTTGCCAAAAACATCGGGAAACCCGGAAACAACAAAAATACTCTCTCTCAAATATTCCCAAAGGAGAAACTTTCCCAACCAATGACAGATAAACACCAGTAAGTAGATAACAGTATAGTTTGCTAAATGATCTATGGATAACCATATATAGGATGGGTAATTGATAACTCCCCATTGTATAACCTGACCCCGGACCCCCAATCTCTTAAGCATTTGTTAAAGAAAACATTTGCGTGCAAGGTTAGTTTTAGATAGCTTCCCTTTCCTTTCCAGTTTCATAGGATAAATAAGAAATCAGAAAGTAGCACCCAATTCCAACCAATGGCGATAAGGTGGTCGCGTCACCGACAAAAATCGCACGCTACACCTACTAGTACGAGTACCATCACAACCCGCCATTTGAAGACTAATATCACCATAACGCGGCTTCAAAACCTTGAACCACAAATCCTCCGAGCCTTCTAAAATTATCCACCTCCATTTATGAAGAAGAGCCACATTTAAATCATCTATCCACTTCAAGTTCAAACCCCCTTTCTCTAACGGTAGACAAAGAAAATCCCAACTTATCCAATGTGTCTTCCTTTTCACCTCTGAGCTACCCCAAAGGAATCCGTTTTGAATTTTAATAAGATCCTTTCGAGTTTTCACTGGCACCTTGTAGAAAGAGAGTTGAAAAATCGAAAGGCTACCAAGAACTGATTTGAGAAGAGTAATTCTTCCCCCGAAACTTAAGAACCGATTTTTCCAACTAGATAACCTCTTCTCCACTTGGAAAACAAAGTTGACCAAGTGGATAATCTTCTAGGATTAGATCCTATAGGAATTCTGAAGAAAGTGAATTCTTTTCTCTCCGTTCTATAAGCAAGAAATAAAGTCGCCGCTTCAAGAGAATTGGACGAAATGTTTATGCCAATAAGTTTACTTTTATGAAAATTGATGCCAAGACCCAAAACTAATTCAAAACCTCTTAAAACCGTTTTGATAGGCCACATATGTCTCCAACTCCCATCTCCCACCAAAAGCGTATCATCTGCAAATTGAAAAATGTCAATGAAACAACTAACCTCAATAAGAAGCACCGAGAATTCTCCTAAGAGGACCGATCTCTTAACCAATCCCGTCAATCCTTCCGCTACCATAACATATAGAAAAGGAGATAGGGGATCTCCTTGTCTCAATCCTCTTTCCACCACAAACTCCTTAGTTGGACTACCGTTCACCAAGACCGACATGTTACTTGAAAAGATAGTGGCCTCCATCCACCGCATCCATAAGTCACCAAAACCCATAGACCTCATCATAAATCTAAGAAAACCCCAACTCACTTTATCATAAGCTTTCTCAAAATCAACCTTAAAAAGCGAAACAACCTTTTTCTTCTTCACCGCATAATCAACTACCTCATTGGCCACCAAAACTCCATCGAGCATTTGCCTACACGGGACAAAGGAACTTTGGCAATTAGAAATAATGGAATTCAAACCCAACTTTAATCTAGCCGCCAAAAGCTTTGACAAGGATTTATATAAAAATCCAACGAGGCAAATGGGTCTATAATCATCAAGGCCCAATGAATTCTCACTTTTAGGGATTAAAGTGAGGAAAGAAGACACTATAGCCTTTGACAAAATGGCCCCTTTATAAAAATAATTGAAAAAGCGGCAAAAATCATTTTTGAGAAAATGCCAACATCTCTTAATGAACAGAAAGGAGTAACCGCCCGACCCTGGGATTTTGAATCCATCACAGCTCCAAACCGCCTCTTTAACTTCCTCTTCGGAAAAAGGTCTCTCAAGAGAAGACCTATCCTCGACACTAAGCTTCTTGAAAGGAACACCCTCCAAGATAGGTCTATTACAATCAGGCTCCACAAATTTGCGAGCAAAATGATCTCTTACCTCCTCCTTAACCGACTCAAGGACCCCCTATCCGAGATAATGGAACCTATATAATTACGTCTTCTTCTCTCCTTCATAACACTATGGAAATAACGGAAATTGTTATCACCATCATTAAGCCATTTAACTCTTGCTTTTTGAATGAGCATGTTCTCCTTAAATATCAAGTTCAACCAAAACCGACTAGAAGCTTTCTTGCGATTCATAATGAAATCATCTGAGTTGGTGGTGTTATTCAACTCGGCCTCTACATCCCCCTCGTTAATCTCCTTCACACACTCTTCAACTTCTAAATTGAACCTCCCGAAAACTTCAAGATTCCATCTTCTAAGTTTTCCTTTAAGAATCCTAAGTTTCTCTTTCAACACAAAATCACCTCTACCTTCTATCTGAATATTGTTCCACTCCTTTTCAACAAAAGGAATAAAGTTCTTGTCTTGAAACCATTCGTTGTTAACTTTGAACGGTTTCGGTCCCCAATCCGGTGAGTCCACCACCAACCACATGGGACAATGATCCGATAAATCTCTCTCGCCAATAAACTGACCGACAACTCCCCACTTATCGATTGTTTCTTCAGAAAGTAAGAAACGGTCGATCCTACTCATAGACCCACCATCCCCACTATACCACGTAAAATTCTTCCCTTTACAGGGAACGTCGATTAAGTCACAACTAGCTATAAATTCGTTAAATTCTTTCATCTCCGTGTTATGATAACCCGAAGCTCTACCCTTCCTCTCTCTAGAATTGGTAATTGCATTGAAGTCCCCTCCGATACACTAATCACCATCCGCAAAGTGAGCCTTTAAATCCCGTATCTTCCTCCAAAGAATTCTTTTCAACTCTAGCTCACAAGGAGAATACACATTGACCACATAGAAAGTATTATCCTTCCAACGAAATTTAACACAAATAAAACCATCACCTTTGAAGCTATTAATGACTTCCACCCTCCCTTCTTTCCACAAGATAACTAACCCTCCGGATAAACCCGAAGCACTAGAAAAAGACCAACCAATATCTTCCTTAGACCAAAAAATTCTTGCTATAGCATCATTGATAATTCGCATCTTGGATTCCTGGATCAAGAACATGTCCGCATTTCCTTTCTTGATAATATGACAAATCCTCTTCCTCATAATCAAACTACCACCCATCTTATATTAAAAGATCTGATAATCATCAATACAGTTTTAATTTCGCCTTCCCTTCCTCCTTTCTATCCTTATCCTTTCGTTCCAATTCGTCAATTCTGCTCTTGTAGTCCCTCCTTGAGTCGATATCAACAACCCTAAGTTTAGATATGGCCTCCCATAGTTTTCCTCCAACATGTGAGTCCAAATTATTCCACAATCTAAAGTTACTCCTCAAAATATCTGACTCCGCCGAATTGCTCCCGTGATAAGCCGATGAAAAAGCATAATCTTTGTCATGGTCCATATTGTTAATAACCGCATCAGCATTGGCACATTTCTGTTTTTTAACATTTCCATAAGCCAAGACCGTTTTGCAATTTCCTCTAGCCTTATGAAGAGGTTTGACCCCACTAATACCATTGGGACCACACATATATTTGAATTTAATTTTCTTAAAGGATTTTCTCCTAGGAGCGTGGCCCCCACCCTTGGATTTCTCTTCATTGGCCAAAGAACAACAAACAATAGTTTCGTCCGAACCTGAGACGTTGGATGAGGGAGATTGGGATACTACAAGTTGCTTTCTATTAGAGGTAGGATAAAAAATAGCTTTTTCTCTTTCTAATTCATTATCAAAAGACCCACTAAACACCTGATCTTCTGAACCTATATTCTGCACCCTATTCGGAACATCATGACAACTTTCTGCACACGTCTCTTTCATAACTTTATGTTTCTCTGAGTTTCTACTCACTGAGTTATCAACAAAATCTTCACCGGAACAAAAGAAATCACTGTCCCCGACGCCTTTTTCTTGTTCAAGCCATCCATTGCTCGATTTAGAAGACGTTGAACTACTCTTCTTGGCAAATGAGGTAATCGTAGACGCTCGTAGTGGTCCATAAGAATCTTCCCGGAATAATAAGACAAACAGTTTTCCATCAATATCAACCTTGATTTCCTCCAGAAGAATAAAAGAAGAAGAGACTCGAACCAAAATCCTAGCAACATCCATTTTGGTGTGTTTCGCCATTGACTCGTCAGAACATAGATAAGAACCAAAGCTATTGGCAAGCTTCTCGAAGAAGTCTAAGTTCCATCCGTGGCATGGAACTCCGTAAACTCTAATCCAGACAACCCTCTCATCATCAATGCCTTCCTCCTTCCACTTCCTTATTTCACAGAACCATTGCTTCCACCAATATGAGCCTTCTGAGATCAAGTCGTCGATTGCTCCTTCTTCATATTCTTCCAACAAACAAAGTTTAGAACCCATAGAAGTCACCTTTATAAAGAAAATGCCCTCTAATTCGAAGCTCCGCTGTACATTGTACACCATTCCCGCGCTATGAGTAGTTCTGACGTAAGCTTTCTTAAGACGAACCATATCCTCCATACAAGATGAGTAGCTAAAACAAACACGATCAGAAGACTCTTCCTTACTATTACGCAATACCTCCACGAAAGATTTACTTCCATCGAAAGTTCTGTATTCTTACACTTTCCTCATCGTCTCCCTAGGAGGATTTGTAATGCCCTGTATAATATTTATCTAGAATAATACAATACAAGCATTTTATTTGGTACTGACACCATCATAAGTGCCTAATGGCGTAATTCACATACTTGACCATTTCTAATACATAACACAAACTATGGTACAAGCTATGGAAACTAGCCAAAAATATAAAATCTAAGAATAATATACAATATCCTCAATTGTATACAACAAATACACAGCGGAATAAGCTCAACTAAGCTTCTCTTGAATCATCCAAGCATAGCTCCACTTGTAAATCAAACCTGTACTCAAAACCTGAAAATAATCAACAATAGTGGGGTGAGATACATCAAATCTCAGTGAGTTCCCTATCTTATAGATTCTCTCAGCTTTACGTGGATCTAATAATGCTAACTCAAGTCAAGGGGAAGGGAAAATGACTTTGAGTTCACAATCTCATAATCTCACACTATATGGAAACATGTCATGAGTTCATCAACTCAAAATATCACTAATCGGTAACCTGTACCAAGGAATCCCCTTTTCCCGTCCGCTTCTACGTCTAGAAGTCGACCCGAGTCTTGGATCCTTGTAATTTACTTGGCATATGAAATGGATTCGGAATTAAGGGACACATTATCGCCTTAATTCGTCACTTCACACGACCCGTACACCGTCACAAGTCTCTTAACCTTTATATATAGGCTCCAATTGTACTACACACAGGAATCAAACCTGCCAAGTACCATGCCTTGTTTCAGAGGAGCTCGAGACTCATGAAACTGCAACTCAAATAAACAGTTACGATTACGTGATCATATACACAAACATGATTGTATTCGATAATCACAAGGCCATATTAGCCTTAAGGCCTCTCTTGCCTTTTCTCATAAATCAGAATGGTTCACACATGTTCCATACTAGTGTTCAATCTCTCCTAGACCAATACTCGTCACGGATGCACCGTTATACATCAAGTGCCCGAGCATCGCCATCTAGGTTACCTACTCCAGGCCAAAACTCGTCAGTGAATGCACGAGCGTCGCCATCCAGAGTTTCTATCACAAATCTATTCACAACCTAGAATTATAACAATCTTAACTATGCCTTTTGTTTTGGGGTGAAGTTTACTCACTCTTCCTAATTCATATTTTAGCATGCATATTCCCTTAATCATGTTTCACAACAATTAGATAGACATAGTATAACATAATTGACATATAACAATATCAAACATAAAACAACACATAAAAGTATAACAAGTTACTAATATCCCCTACCAAGCATCCTTGGTTAAACAAGGTCTAACATCGCCATTTAATATTACATTGGATTCTTTTTCCAAGGCTTCAAGTCCCATATCAATCGGATTCCCGATTCATGAATTTTTGTGGAAACGGGGACTACAATATTCACACATACATCACTTTTCCATATTTATCTTATCAATCCATGGCATAAACATATGTTTCTATTTCACTATCATAAAGAGCATTGAAATAGCTTTCCAACGCATCCGACTGTGCGTCAATCCGAATTACAGATCAAAAGTTATGATGAAAATACGAAAGCAATGTTTTTGCTGTCCCAGACAATTTCGCCCGGCGAATCCCTGGCGAAGCAGACTCGCCTCGAGCTCGCCTGGCGAATCTGGACGAACCAGAATTCTCCCAAAACGGATTTGGGACATAAAAATGATCAAAACCTTCAACCCATATGATATTATTGCACCCCATGACCCAAATAACATGTTATAACACATTTAGACATGCATTTCATCAAATCATCAGTTAGATTTCATTGATTTCTCCATTTAATCATTTTCTCTCAAAACTAACCTAAGTTCTAAATCCTTAATTCTAGAACTTAGAGTTTCTAACTAGAACCCACCTGGTAATCGAAGAGGAGGTTGAAGAAGATGATGAACAATGATCCAAGCTTTCCCTTCTTCTTCAAAGGATTTCTTCTTCTCTTCTCCTTTTCCCTTTTTCTCTCTTTCTCCTCTTTTCTTCTTCTCCTTCTTACTATTTCTTTCTCTTTTCAATATATTTATATATATATATATATATACTATAATCCAATAGGGTAAACCTCTCCAATTGATATTTTGCCGTCTCAACCAATTGATTAGTTATTAAAGTTACCTTAAAATCCTTTCTTGAACTATCAATTATTAATCCATCTCTTTAATAAAATAATTAATCTCTTCAGAGTTCATTAGTTGCTCTATTGGTCCCAAATGTCAATACTTAAAGTACTTAGAGGATTCCATTAATCCAATTATCCCAAGATAGAGCACATAGGTACTCATCTGATCTTATCTGATATCCAATTGAGCATTTAGATAATACGGGGTATTACACTCTCCCCCCCTTAAATTGAAATTCGCCCCCGAATTTCCTCTACTCGACAACAACTGCAACTTGTATCATTGTCTTAGATCCACTCTTAATCTCTACCTCCGTTAAAATTTCTAACATAATCTGATTCCAACTTGACTTCCTAATTGAAAATCCTTATTTTCACGAATTACCAAACTTTGTGTCCTTAGTTATACTCTTGTTCCAATATTGTGTTAAATTCTAACTTTGTTTCTCCTCAAAATCATTTGTTCCTTCATACTGAAACACTTGGTCATATCTTACCTTCGGAAGAAATATACCATTCTATACCCTTCCACTGAGTCACCACACAAAACCATAATTCCTTTAACGTTCAAACCCACTTCATAAATTGTCAAACGACTCAATTACCAATTCCATATAGCCTGATGTTGTACATTAAACTCATTCAATCCGATATTTCCTTTCTTTCGTGCCACGCCAAAGGTAACACACTTAACACAAAATCTCCTTATTTCCATACTTACAATTAACAATCCTTCTAATCCTTATTATTCTAGCTTAACCCTTTCATCTGTCACCTTCCACTGCGTAATCCAAAACCAAACAGTGGAACACCATGAATTCGTAAACACTACTAATTAGCTAACAGTCTGCGGAGAAACATACTTATCCCCTTGGGTCCCTACTAACCAATGGTACAAAACTTACCAACGTCTTAGGGTAGAACAATTTCTTTGCCAACACACAATATTATAACATTCGTCCAACACTCTCCAGATGATAAAGGCACAGGAGTTACACTGCTACAATTATAACGTACACAACTCCAAATCCATTCCAAACTCGAAATAATATATCCAAAATAGTTTAACAATTTCTGGTTCTGGTTACCACATTCCAAATTGATTATTCTTATGGTTTTCCAACTTACTCAAGGTTTCTGTCGCCGCAAAATCTCAACTAATGACAATGTAACACCATTACAAAACTTCATTCATACACGAATCACCACTTATCAAAACTTTAACCACCCAAGTTATAACTGTGAGTTTCCATACTACTCACAAATTTACGTACAACACTCCACATACACCCGCACTATCAAAGACCATGCCACGTTTCTCAATTTAATCTACTTTTCTCATTCGTTCTGTTTCATAACCTATTCCCAGTTACATACTTAACTTCAGAACGTCCAATTATTACTAGTACTTGGAAGGATAACCTACAAATTCCTTCTCTGGTTAGAACACAACTGCACACCACTGGTACCACTTTCACATGGTCTAAATCCAAAACCAAGAACTCACGGAAGATAACAATTACTAACTCCAACCAAGCGTTCGTTCCTTAATAACACCATAATTTAAATTACCGATACGATCTTTACAAGATCAACACTTCGAGAAAATTTTCCAACTTCGTCCTTAAGACTCGCAACTGCAATAATAACAATACACCTAAGACTTTCTCACACTCAACACAGTTCACAAGATTACATCCCCAAAGTTAAACTCCCTCGTCGTCCAAACAAATGACCAATTACGCAACACCTTTCCACAAGTTACGATTTCAAACACAATTTCGTCTTCCATTTACGCAATACTCTCCACTCGAAGCAACCTAAGGTAACAAAACGCGGATGATGGTTCCTAAGGGATTTCACAATTTACACCCACGTTAATCGATTACCCATTTAAGCTAATCGGTTAACTCCTCAAAATTCAGTACAAAGCACTATCCTTGCATGTGTTAATTGGTTAACCACACTGTGTTAATAGGTTAACACTGCTGCAGAAACTGAAAACCAATTCCTTTTCATTCAAAGGCCCTCTCTACTCAAAACCATCAATCCGGTTTGTTCTAACTTGAAATATCATTCTCAACTTGTGGCTCCCTAACTTGTGTAACATTCACTAACCATGATCCACTCAAGATAAAACCGCCAAAGTCGACGACACACTCCAACCAAGTGAAAAGGAAAAATTCCAAATTCTGTTGCGGTCACACGACAAATCTTCGGAGGAATAATTCATTCTCTATTCAAACAACTACATTAGCGGAAAGCCAAAGATAACGACATTCTAAGGTTTTAGCCACAACTCATACTTAATTCGTCCACAAGCAAAATCCAACACACAACCATTGTACAATACCACAAAAGCGATGGACATCTCATATCAAGCATACCACCTTGTCCTCTCACTTGTAATTCCTTGGAGAAATTAAAACAACAACGTTCTTAGTGCAACAAAAGGTAGATTCCGAATACTCTGATTATTCACAAATACAGAAGTTTCTCTATACTCGAAAATAAATCGGGGCAATGCATCCTCTTGAAGAACTTTTCCATCACTTCACATACACTAATCGGGATTCCTTGCCCTTCACTATCCATTACACATTACACTTACACCAAATTAATCAACGAAAGATTCGCAACCGTCCCCTCTCATCAACTATTTACAAAACTTCTCTGGTGTAAACCGTTCCATGATTTACACTTAGTCCGTAATAAACCCTAATTTGCTTCTCGTCATTTTACCATAATCCTACTTCTTAGGATACAATACTCGCCGTTCCACAAGGTATGTTTCAAGGGTAAGAATCCATCACGTACTCTTGTGACCAAGGTGCTACCACTACGCTCGTTCTTAATACCAAGGCGTGACTCTCTCAAAACATATTGTTAATACCGTTTATTCCACATAATCGAATAAAATCCACCTCATAAAGAATATTTTCACTTTCCACAGCATAGAACACTTTCATAGCTTCATATCGATATAAAGAACGCTTAAATCGGACACCCGAGTCAAAAGATATGAATTTCTGAAGAAAGGAAAATTATTGGAAACAACCAGATTCTCCTGGCGAGTAAGGATTTCGCCTGGCAAATCCCACTTCGCCAGTACTTCGCCCGGCAAACCTGAAGCGAATCCTCATTTCATAAAAACCCAAAAGTTACAGTAGCTACACATGTTCTATTTCTTCATTTTCGCCTGGCGATTTCCTCTTCGCCAGCACTTCGCCTGGCGAACCAACGGCGAGACCCCATTCGCCTGGCGATTCCCAATTCGCCTGGCGAATCGCATCAGAACCAGAATTTTTCTGCTGCGTTTTACATGGTTCCCAAGCCTAAAAAATCCAACTTTTCCAAACCAAAAAATTTTCAAATTCCATACTGGTCTCTCATCGAATACAGAAAATCCCGATGTAATATCTCGAACTAAATCTCTCTACTTCACTGAATATGCTCAATTCATCACCCACTCTTCGTCCGGCACATACTTGTTTCACTTGAAGCACGTAAACACATCCTTGTGTTCCTCCTTACACTTCTCTACTACTTTAAGTTCCCATAAAAGCCGAACTTCCTTAACTCTCAACTTTTAACCAGTCAGAAGATATTGTTCCGAACACCCTTCTTAAAGTACTCTCGTCCATTTAAGATACCATAACAACCTTAGAAACTAAAGCACCAAAACTTATCTCACTTCCGGACCTTACGCCACGCGTTCCACAAAACAACCTTTCTTTTTCACGGAATGAGATTACATGAAATCCTTATCCATATCAGTGGTCAATCTAGCTCTACTAGAGACTTTACATATTCCTTGGTACCTTATCAAAACGTCCAATAGATATCCTTAACTCTCGGACTCCATCCATTCCTAAGGATTACTTGAACAACACACTACTCTTTAATTTCCATGCTACCCAAGCACAACTTCAATTAAAACCTCACTGAGCTGACCCAAGACTCTTCACTACTAACTCTTGGCTTGAGCCTACCCTCACCGCACAAGTCACGACAACACCACGGAGTCCTCGTGGTCGCTCAACCATGATTCTACCTATCACATACATAGTATTAGGTTGATCAGGCCCAACACTACATAGTATGATATTAAGTTTCATGATGGCAAGACACACTTTAGAGGCAGGAATAGATTTACTTATGATGTTTGAAGGCTAGGTCGAGGACACGACCTGCTTTGATACCAACTGTAATGCCCTGTATAATATTTATCTAGAATAATACAATACAAGCATTTTATTTGGTACTGACATCATCATAAGTGCCTAATGGCGTAATTCACATACTTGACCATTTCTAATACATAACACAAACTATGGGACAAGCTATGGAAACTAGCCAAAAATATAAAATCTAAGAATAATATACAATATCCTCAATTGTATACAACAAATACACAGCGGAATAAGCTCAACTAAGCTTCTCTTGAAACATCCAAGCATAGCTCCACTTGTAAATCAAACCTGTACTCAAAACCTGAAAATAATCAACAATAGTGGGGTGAGATACATCAAATCTCAGTGAGTTCCCTATCTTATTGATTCTCTCGGCTTTACGTGGATCTAATAATCCTAACTCAAGTCAAGGGGAAGGGAAAATTACTTTGAGTTCACAATCTCACAATCTCACACTATATGGAAACATGTCATGAGTTCATCAACTCAAAATATCACTAATCGATAACCTGTACCCAGGCATCCCCTTTTCCCGTCCGCTTCTACGTCTAGAAGTCGACTCGAGTCATAGATTCTTGTAATTTACTTGGTATACAAAATGGATTCGGAATTAAGGGACACATTATCGCCTTAATTCGTCACTTCACACGGCCCGTACACCGTCACAAGTCTCTTTACCTTTATATATAGGCTCCATTTGTACTACACACGGGAATCAAACCTGCCAAGTACCATGCCTTGTTTCAGAGGAGCTCGAGACTCATGAAACTGCAACTCAAATAAACGGTTACGATTACGTGATCATATACACAAACGTGATTGTATTCGAAAATCACAAGGCCATATTAGCCTTAAGGCCTCTCTTGCCTTTTCTCATAAATCACAATGGTTCACACATGTTCCATACTAGTGTTTACTCTCTCCTAGACCAATACTCGTCACGGATGCACCGTTATATATCAAGTGCCCGAGCATCGCCATCTAGGTTATCTACTCCAGGCCAGAACTCGTCAGTGAATGCACGAGCGTCGCCATCCAGAGTTTCTATCACAAATCTATTCACAACCTAGAATTATAACAATCTTAACTATGCCATTTGTGTTGGGGTGAAGTTTACTCACTCTTCCTAATTCATATTTTAGCATGCATATTCCCTTAATCATGTTTCACAACAATTAGATAGACATGGTATAACATAATTGGCATATAACAATATCAAACATAAAACAACACACAAAAGTATAACAAGTTACTACTATCCCTTACCAAGCATCCTTGGTTAAACATGGTCTAACATCGCCATTTAATAGCACATTGGATTCTCTTTCCAAGGCTTCAAGTCCCATATCAATCGGATTCCCGATTCATGAATTTTTGTGGAAACGGGGACTACAATATTCACACATACATCACTTTTCCATATTTATCTTATCAATCCATGGCATAAACATATGTTTCTATTTCACTATCATAAAGAGCATTGAAATAGCTTTCCAACGCATCCGACCGTGCGTCAATCCGAATTACGGATCAAAAGTTATGATGAAAATACGAAAGCAATGTTTTTCCTGTCCCAGACAATTTTGCCCGGCGAATCCCTGACGAAGCAGACTCGCCTCTAGCTCGGCTGGCGAATCTGGATGAACCAGAATTCTCCCAAAACGGGTTTGGGACCTAAAAATGATCAAAACCTTCAACCCATATGATATTATTGCACCCCATGACCCAAATAACATGTTATAACACATTTAGACATGCATTTCATCAAATCATCCGTTAGATTTCATTGATTTCTCCATTTAATCATTTTCTCTCAAAACTAACCTAAGTTCTAAATCCTTAATTCTAGAACTTAGAGTTTCTAACTAGAATCCACCTAGTAATCGAAGAGGAGGTTGAAGAAGATGATGAACAATGATCCAAGCTTTCCCTTCTTCTTCCAAGGATTTCTTCTTCTCTTCTCCTTTTCCCTTTTTCTCTCTTTCTCCTTTTTTCTTCTTCTCCTTCTTACTATCTCTTTCTCTTTTCAATATATATATATATATATATATATATATATATATATATATATATATATATATATATATATATATATATATTGTTGCACCCCAAATTTTACCCTTAGATTCTTTAATCTTTTGCATGTCATTCTAGGTCAACAATTTTTGCATGTTAGTTAAACATTTTCGTTGATCATCAACCATACCTTTTTTTATCGAATTTTATCATTCCATGTCATTTAGATATTTTTTTTACAATTTATAACTTTTTAGTTTATACTTCTAATTTAGTATATATTTTTAATTTAGATTATTTTTATTCTAGTTTAGTCTTAATTAGGTTAATCTTAATATAGTTTATTTTTAATTTTAGTCAAATCTTAATATTATTTAGTTTAAGTTTATTGACTTAGTTTAACTTTAATTTTTATTTTCATTTTAATTTTAATTTTAATCTCAGTACTAATTCTAATTAAGTTTTAATTCAAATTTAGTTTTATTTCTAAGTTTTTATGTCTTAGTTTAATTAGATTAGTTTTGTTAAAGAAACTTGTACAAGTCCCTACCACTACACTTTTCTTTTTCTGCAAAATCACAGCTAAATCCCACAAAATCTTCACAAAATGCTTTTTTTTTCTGATACAAAACTCGTACGATCTATAGACAAAAGACAGGTCCCACCAAGACTCCTAGCCACCATCTGTTAATCAACCAAATTGAACAAAATCGTACAAAGCCAAGCCGACCAGCCCTGCGAACTGGTACGAAAAAAGACTTTCTCCAGCTTGCACTCCAAACACTTTGCTTTAAAATTCCTCCAAAATCCCGTACCATCTGCTGTGAAATCTCCCTGCATCCCAACCTGCTTACAAACACAGACCAAGCCAGCTACAAAAAACCACACTTGCCTGCACCATCATCCGTTAAAACCACAAAACTGAACAAAACCTTACAAAAAAACGGCAACCACAACAGAACAACAACTCTGCCTTGCTTCCACTCCACGCCAAAACTCTCATCACTACAAACCTGTCGCATATCTCACAGCCAGAAGACAAAACCAAAAAACCTTCATTCATCTCATTTTCTACATAACAGGAAAACGAAAAAGAGAAGAAAAAAAACGAACCTTCTCACATAAAACTCTTAGGTTCAACCACATACAGATGACTCTAATTTCTTCCCTCACAAAACAGCCACATAACCTTCAAACCCATCTTCAATCTTCATCAAAAAAACCATTCACAAACTCATCATCATCACTATTGAATCACCCTTCTCTATCTCGAAATCGTCCAACCCTTTTAAACCCGCGACAACTCCTTCATCAAACCCGTTCCAAAACCATAAAACCCAACCGGACTCGGTCGCCGAAAATCCCATTCTTCAATCCAAATCAATCAAATCCCTCAAAACTACCTTTCAACCACCAAACCCAGAACACACCGAGATAAAATTAGGAAGAATATGATACGAATCTGAAACTTGAATCGAGGGAGATTTGAGAGAGCTCGCCGCGAGTGAGAAAGAGAGACCGCGATGACGAAGCTTGCTTCTGAGTGATTTGTTTTTGAGTTTTTAGAACGAAGGTGTCGTTGCTCAATGTTTTCACAGCCGCCTCCCGATTTTGTTGTCGTTACCCTTGTTGTTGTCGATTCGTTCTTGGAGGCGCGATGATGAGCAAAAGTTTCTGAGCGATTGGTTTTTTTCATGGCCGTGGATGCTGATGGTGTCGCCTTCGTCCGACCGTGCGTTCTCCCTTGACTCAATAGATTTCTTTTTTTGTTTTAAATAAAACTGTGAAGGGACCTCTCTCTTTATCCAATTTGTTTGTTGACTGAGTTACATTGCCTTCCCTTTCTTTTATTTCTGAATTTGTTAATTTATTTAAGATGAGGATGAATGATACCCTTTCGTTTTAAGTGGTTTTAATAATCAATGTTTTTTTTCTTAAACTTTTTGTTTGGATCATGGCCCATAAAATTATGATCCGCACCACCTTCTTGTTCATTAAAGCATCCGTGTTTTTTTGTTTAGGTGGGTGATGGGCTCTCAGCCCATATGATCCCACGTTGCCCCTTTGTTATTCATTGTACACCCATATACAATCAACACCCTCTTTTTTCACTTTTTTCTTAAAAAAGAAAAAAAATTCCTTTTCTTCTATTTATTTCCTTTTTTCCTAAATCTTTTAAACAATTATTTTGTGATGTTTAGTTGAGTTTTAGTTGATCTTTAGTTTAGTATTTCTTGATTTATTGTATTTCTTTTCCATTTTTTATCTTATCTTAACTATTTTGTCACTTTTTGGACAATGACATAAGAAAAATCTTAACTTTGTTGATTATTTCAAATCAATAAATTTTGATTTATATGAAGCCATATTTTTCTTTTGGTTGGTCAATGAAAGTCTAATAAAAAGAATATCGATTTTATCGAGTTAAATCTTGTTTTAGACGAGATCACCTTTTATTTCATTTCGATTCCCTTTCCTATTTTTATTTGGGCCTATGATATTAAAAAGCCACGATTTTTATTGATTTACTTTACTAAAAAATCGTGATGACTATGAGGCCATTTTTATTTATTTTATCGGTTAATGAAAATCTAATTAAAAAGGTATTCGATTTATCAATCTAAAATCCTTATTTAGATGAGACCGGCTTTATTTTCACTTTGAGCCCATTTTCTTTATTTATTTTTGGGCCAATGATCTAACAAAAATCATGTTTTTGTTGATTTATCAAAATCAATAAATTTCTTGGTTAGTATGAGGCCACTTTTTTATTTATTTTTATCGGTCGATGAAATTCGAATATCATAGATTATCAGTTTCTCGATTAAATCATGATTAAGACGAGACCGACTTTATTTCTACTTCTGTATTTTCTTATATCTTCATTTTCATTTTTGACCGATGAAGTCTTGCTATTCACGAACGTTGTTAGCGAAGCAACGAACCTTCATTATTTCAAATCTGTAGTGAGTGATCATTGAGATCTCTTTCTATACTTTGAGATCGTGATAGGTTACCTTCGACTAATCAACGAGAGTTTGTGATTTAAGATGAGGTCTTCACCTTTTCTTTTCGTGTGACACGATTTCATCGGATAATGATCTTCTATATCATTTCTCTATCGTGTCTTAACACAAAGATCAAATTGTGCATCCTCCTATAGTTTGGTCTTCCTCATAGACCGTACTACGACGGATCGGCACTACATTGGACCCGATTCATCGATCCAATAAATTAATCAACAATCACTAAATTTACTTTCAGTCAATATATATATCTTGATTTATTCTTTATGTCGATTATTATCCTTGTTAATATTATCATTGTTCATATTTATATCTTGTGTATATTATTCATTTTATTTGTTCATTTAAAATACACTAATAAATATAGAAACCCTAAAAAACTCAATTGACCGGACTGTGGTTACTATTGTGTTTTGGACTGAGGACTTAGATTTAGGACTCTTTACCCTATGCTCTTGGAGTGGAGGTTTTGATCTTGTTTTGCCAGTGACCCATCAGTGGGAAGTGTTTATGCATTATTCTGGTTAGATCTTTCTATCTCTTGCTATTTACATTGAAGCACTCATTTACTTTTGCTCGATGTCTGCTTTTCTTGATACTTATATATATGTTTGCTTAACATTGTTTCTTAGCATGTTAGCATGATAAACATGATACTATGTATTTACTGTCATTCTTTGATTTATTATCATTGATTTTGATGTTTTGATTATTACCATGTGCATATTACTTTGTTCATACTATCTTGATTATACTTTTGTTCATATTCATACTGTATATATCATATTCATGCTTGATTCTTGACCCTCCTTCCAAAGGAAAGATCTTTACTTTGACTCCTAAGTCACAAACCTCTCCCATTTCATCCTTGGCCTCATAAGAGCTGTTTCCCTCATAGTTTAGTAATAGGATGGAGTTATCATGAACTCCATGTGATTCTCACTATCATGAGAACTCACTTTACCTTTTACTCAGACTTACAGAGTTATCATGAACTCTGTGTAGTTCTCACTATCATGAGAATTCACTTCCTCCCTTCATAACGTAGACTTGGAGAGTTATCGTGGACTCTACGTGAGCTTATGCTCATTCCCTTTTGAACGTTGGCCATAGTCAATGTTTCCTTTTCTTTCACCCTTAGTTAGGTGAACTACGGTTGCTCTGATTCTTTAGTCAGATACGTAGGCACAAGATGCGACGTCTTGGCGAGCAAAACTTAGTGTACATACCTTAGGTCATTACCTTAGTACATATCCTTTTAGCAAGCAAACATAGCATAACACAAATTAAAACAAGAGGTTCCTGTAGAGTACTACAGATACTTAGGGTGCTAATACCTTCCCTTTGTATAACTAATCCCCGAACCTTAGATCTTCCCTCTTTTAGGTTTTTCTAAACGATGTTGAACCTTTCCTTTGGATAAATCAAAGTCGGTTGTAAAAGAAATATGATGCAAGTTAATTAATAGCTTGTTATCCAATTTTCACCGCAACATATATATATATATATATATATATATATATATATATATATATATATATATATATATATATATATATATATATACTTATTATATACTATAATCCAATAAGGTAAACCTCTCCAATTAATATTTTGCCGTCTCAACCAATTGATTAGTTATTAAAGTTGCCTTAAAATCCTTTCTTGAACTATCAATTATTAATCCGTCTCTTTAATAAAATAATTAATCTCTTCAGAGTTCATTAGTTGCTCTATTGATCCCAAATGTCAATACTTAAAGTACTTAGAGGATTCCATTAATCCAATTATCCCAAGATAGAACACATAGGTACTCATCTGATCTCATCTGCTATCCAATTGAGCATTTAGATAATACGGGGTATTACATGATTAGTATGATTGCCCATTTTCCTTGCTCCCTTATTCAGAGTTACTCCCCTCTCAAACCTTGGGGGGTTTACATGTATCTTCTTTCCATCAATCATGACATTGTCAAGTTTAATCCCCAACATTTTAATATCAACCACTTCCCTGAATCTGGCAAATCCAAACCTTTTCCCCAATTTACTCAATCTCTGTGAAATCGCGACCTCAACAACTTCCCCGATACAACCGAACAAGACAAGTATATCCCTAGCTTTGATATATTTAGGGAACTCAGAGAAGAAAAAAGAGGTGATGCCCTCTTCAACCCTTCCGCTCTCACCCTTATTGAAAGGGAAAACGTCCCACTTAACAGCAAATGAAGAAAATGAGTGTTTCCTACTTCCCACTTTGGTCCACTCCATTTACTCGATTTCTACAACGGACACACCGAAACAGCCCAGAACAGATCACACCTCAACCAAGACCCCTAACCCTAGGGTTAGGAGTTTAAGCCGAAAATCAAGAAGAACTCGTTTAAACCATCACGATGTAAATGCAGAAAGCGATAAATTGGTGTGGGTATACTATGCCACAAAGAAAAGTTAAAAGAGTGTAATGAAATAGGTTAAAAAAAATTCCTCTCTAATTTGTGATAGTAAACTTTCCTCATTAATCCATTTTTCTATTCTCATCATCAATGGTGGAAGAAGAAGAAGGTTGGTCTCAGGTCAGACAGAGACGCTTCAAACGGTGGGATAATGCGAGAGATGGTCACTCCAGAAACAAGAAGGGTAGTAATGCCACTACTTTCTTCTTCACTGCGTTCCCAGAGAAGTTGAGAGCTCGAGACCTTTATGAGGTTTTTAAAGCTTATGGAGACATTGATGAAGTCATCATTTCGTCTAAGAGGGATGTAAGGAATAAAAGATATGGATTTGTCAGGTTTTTCAAGGTACAAGACGAGAGATTTTTGGCGACGAAGTTGGATAATATTTTCCTGGATAACAGAAAAATACATGTGAATCTACCGTGTTTTAATAGATCTCCGGTTAATACCAGGCCTTGGTCCAATGATAGACAAAACTTTTTTGAGGATAAAGGAGCGGGTGGCAGGGAGAGGAAGGAGGATGATCAGAGGCGAAAAACAAAATATGAAACTACGAAGGTGTCTCATGAACATAGGACGTTTGCACAGGCGGTTAAACTTGGGAAAAAAGTTTTGGCGGAGGATGATTCTGGTAGGAGTAGAGTTCCGTTCCTAACGTTCCGTAATGTCGATGACGAAGATTTTATTTCCAGACTGAGCTAGGTGTGGGTTGGGGAAATGTTAGTGGCGGGGATGTCTTACAACATGCAAACTATCTTTGAAACGGATGGATATTTCGCTATTAAGGTCACTCCTTTAGGAGCTAACCTTTGTTTATTGGAAGAAAGGGAAGAGGGAGAGATCAAAGAGTTGGTTGCAACAGGGAAAGATTGGATAGGACAATGGTTTAAAGAGATAAGAAGATGGAAACCGTCTGAGATTGATAGAGAGAGAGTTACATGGTTACGGATTTATGGAATCCCGGCTCATGCATGGAACGTAAATTTTTTCCAATTCATTTCAAAACCTGTGGGTACGTTTTTATGTTCTGATGATGATACTAGACTTCAAACCAAGATGGATGTGGCTCGCCTTTTGATCCGTACTAGTTGTACCAATGTTCTTAAAGAATCTCTGAGAGTGAAGATAGATGGGATCTTTTTCAACATTAAGGTAATGGAAGACTCCTATGGTCCTTTGAGAATCGATCTTCCTGGAGGTAGAAACAGCCGGTGGAATCATCGGATTCGGAGATATCGGATTTTTTCTCCGACGGGGATGGTGATGAGTTGGAGGGTGACGAGGTTGACAGGGACGTTTCATGTCCTAGGTTAGAAGAGGTTGATAACCTTTTAGGTGAAGAGGTATCTGAGGAAAGAGGGAGATCTTTTAGGGGTGAGGATATAGGGGCTGAGGAGGTACAGGTGGCTATGTTGAAGAAAGTTTCAGCACTAGAGTGTGCTACTGAGGTAGGGTTAGGGCGCGTGGAACATGTTTCAACATTGGGTGTGGAGTACGAGAAGAACATGGATGTTATTACGTGTCAGAATGCTGAAAAGCCATGCAAAGAGATGGTGATTCCCAAGAAAGGCAAAGTCAAATTGGTGGTGGATATTTTGGAAAAAGCCAAGAGGACCAATATCTCGTTTGATGAAGATTTGGGAAGAGTAGGGGGAGGGGCATGTAATTAGGTTAGGTCGGATCAAGATGAGTTTGGGCCTTTGTTGTTTCATTCTTCTAAGGCCCATGTAAATTCTAAGGCTATTGGACTTAAGAAAAAAATGGGGGGAGATGTGAATTCGGTTCCTTGGTCCTCTGCGAAACCTCCGTTGGTGCCATCTCATTCTCAATCTACCACGGTGGTTTTGGAGACTCAAGCTCATTCTTCGACGGCGTCATCACAATTTTCAGGAGGAAGTGTTTTATGTTGTGATGGATTATCGGATATGGATGTTGTAATAGGGAATAGAAGATTTCTACATGAAACTGGGGATAATGTGGCGATGCGAATTTGGAAGAGGGCGGAGGATCTGGGGGTCAATGGAGGTGGGGAAACTGACGCTCATGTTGAGGCTATACGTGAATTAGAAGTTCGAGATAAAGAAGGGGCTGGTTTGATGGATGCAAGAAGAACAGGTGGATCATGAATTATTTATCACTTAATATTAGAGGATTGGGGAGTTCAGTGAAGAAAGAGGTGGTTAGTAATTTGATTAATAAGGGTTTTTTTTATGTGTGTTTTCTTCAAGAGACGAAATTGGAGAAGTTTGAGGATGAGGTGGTGTGGAGATTATGGGGAGGTAAGGATGTTGAGTGGTTCGTTAAGCCGGCAATTGGAAGATCAGGAGGTTCGCTCATTATGTGGAGATCAGGTTTGTTCTTGAGTCTTTTTAGTTTTTCTAGAGAAGGCTTTATTGGTGTGGCTGTCAAATGGAGAGATAAGTTAGTTTATTTCGTGAATTTCTATTCGTCATGTAATTTAGCTATGAAACGATTGAGTTGGAAACAATTCTTAGATTGCAAGCTTAACTTTGAGAAGGGTGAATGGTGTGTGGAAGGTGACTTCAACGCGGTTAAGAAGGAGGAGGAAAGGAAAGGTAACTATTTAGTTAGAAGTGGGACTGAAGTGAGGGGTTTTAGGAATTTTATTGTTAGTAGTGGGCTGGTGGATATTCCTGTTGTAGGGGGAAATTTACTTGGTATAAAACAGACGGATCAGCTATGAGTCATTTGGACAGGTTTCTGTTATCAAAAGGTTTGTTGGATCTTTGGAAGGTGAGAGTTCAAGAGGTGGGAGCACGAGATGTTTCAGATCACAATCCAATTTGGTTTAAAGGCAAGGAGATTGATTGGGGTCCAAAACCCTTTAAGTTTTTCTCAAGTTGGATGGAACACCCGGAGTTTTTACCTTTTGTAAAAATGGTTTGGGAGTCTTTTGTGGTAGAGGGCAAAGGAGCTTTTGTGTTCAAGGAAAAACTGAAACTGTTAAAAGCTCAGCTCAAGTTGTGGAGCAAAACGGTTTTCTCTGTGATGAATGTGTGGGTGGAGGAAGCGAGGAAGAAGATTAATTATCTAGATGGCTTGGTTGCAGAGGGAAACGGTTTGGCTGGCACTCAAGTTATGGAGGATCGTGTGTTTGCTACTTCTGCTATTTGGTCAGCGTTACAGCGCCGGGAGTGTGATATATGGCAAAAATCGAGATGTAAATGGGTGATGGAGGGTGATAGGAATTCAAAATTTTTTCATAAGTCTATGAGGGATAGATTTAGGAGAAATGCAGTGACGGTGTTGGAAACAAGATGAGGTAGAATTGAACAGAGTGAACAGATAAAGAAGGAGGCTCATGCGTTCTTCAAGAAGAGATTTGAGAAGAAACAGTATAATAGACCTAATTTGGATGGGGTTCATTTTAATTATTTGTCAATTGAGGAATCTGAAGCCTTAGAGGCACCATTTGATGTGGAAGAGATTAAGGCTGCTATTTGGTGTTGTGCGGGGGAGAAAAGTCCTGGACCGGACGGTTTTAATATGATGTTTATCAAGAATTACTGGGAGTTTATTCAGAAGGAGATTGTTCAGTTTTTGAAGGATGTTCGTGAAAATAAAAGGATGCCTAAGGCGGTGACGTCCTCCTTTCTTTCTCTTATACCAAAAGGGTCAAATCCGCAAAGGCTTGAAGATTTCAGACCGATTTGTCTCATTGGCTCGCTTTATAGGATTGTGTCCAAGGTTTTATCTTTGAGATTGAGGAAGGTGATGGATAAATTAATTTCATCGTCGCAATCAGCGTTCATAGCGGGTAGAACTATGATGGATGGGGTTATTACACTTAATGAAATTATTGACTTTGCGGTGAAGAAAAAACATGAGTGTTTGCTTGTTAAAGTGGACTTCACGACGGCCTATGACTGTGTTGATTGGGATTACTTGGGTTATATGTTAAGGAGAATGAATTTTGGAAATCGTTGGATGAGATGGATGAAGATGTTGGTGTTCACAAGTTCTATGTCGGTTCTTATCAATGGCAGTCCGTCGGCGGAATTTGAGGCTTGTCGAGGTTTAAGGCAAGGTGATCCACTTTCACCTTTCTTGTTTCTTATAGCGGCTTAAGGCTTGACAGGGCTGATGAAAAATGCTGTAACTGGTGACAAATATCAAGGTTTTAGTTTCAACGATAATCTCCACATAGAGTTACTTCAGTTCGCCGATGACACAATTATGGTTTGTGATGGTAAACTCAGTAATATGTGGACTATAAAGGCGGTGTTACGCGGTTTCGAACTTGCATCCTGGTTATGTGTGAATTTGAATAAAAGTAAAGTGTTTGGGATTAATGTTCATGAAGATGTTATGCGGGCTGCTTCCAACTTCTTGGCCTGCGCGACTGGTTCAATTCCTTTCAACTTTTTGGGCATACAAGTAGGAGCTAATCCAAGAAAGAAATCAACTTGGAAACATGTTATTGACAAGGTTAAGAAGAGGTTATGCAAGTGGAATGAAAAGCACATGACAATGGGGGGCAGAGTGGTTCTGCTGAATTCGGTGTTGACGAATATTCCGATTTTCCAATTTTCCTTCTACAAAGCTCCAAAAGGAGTGATTCACGATTTGGTTAAAATTCAGAGAACATTTCTGTGGGGTGGATCTGCTGCAAAAAAGAAGATTTGTTGGGTAAGTTGGTCGAAGATTTGCAAACCAAGGAATCGCGGTGGTTTAGGTGTGAAGGAATGTGGGAAATTCAATTTGGCATTACTGAGCAAATGGAAATGGCGCGTTCTCAATGAAACGGATACATTGTGGTGCAAAATTCTGGCGTTTCGGTATGGTGATGTGCAGGCACTAGTGAAAGATGAGGTGATTGGGACAAGGGCAAGATTATGCTCGTCTTGGTGGAAGGATTTACTGAGCCTACATTCTGAGGACGACGACAGAACCAACTGGTTTACTGGCGCTGTTACAACTAAACTTGGTGAGGGAAATACTATTCGGTTTTGGAAACATGTTTGGTGTGGCAAGGACCCTTTTTCGGTGCTAGCTCCGGATTTGTTTCTCTATGTAGTCAATACGGAGGTCTTGGTGAGGGATGCAGGGAGTTGGAGCAATGGAAAGTGGTCATGGAATTTTCATGTGGCAGAAAATTACAGAGACAGTTTGGCAGCAACCCAACAATTTACCATGTTAAATGAAATTCTCCTTGACGTTAGACCGAATGGTGCAACCAAGGATCGTCATGTTTGGTGGAAGAATGAAGATGGGTTTTCGGTGAAAAGCTGTTATGAATTGCTAGCTATTCAAACGTGGGATAATCAGGGATTGGATAATGCAATTCTGCAGGTGATCAGTGAAATGTGGAAGTGGCAAATTCCCTCCAAAGTGCAAATTTTCTTATGGAGGTTGTTTATCAACAAATTGCAGACCAAAGATCAACTTCAACGGAGGCAGGTTCTTGTTTCTATCCATGAGTTGGTATGTCCTTTTTGTTTTTTAGAGAATGAGAACATTGATCACTTATTCTTCCGGTGTGAGTTTGGCATTACGGTGTGGAGGTTAGTGTGTTCGTGGTTGAATTCCGCCTTGTCTTGTGGTTTCTCCAATCCTTTCGAACATTATAATGTTTTTATATCTGGTTTGGGGGAGGCGAGGAAGAATCAGATTGGTAGTCTGGTTTGGTCTTGAACTTGTTGGAATCTTTGGTGTGGTAGAAATAGGATTCTCTTTGAAGGTGGAATAGCGAAGGCTGAAGATTTGGTTGAACTGGTTAAAATTAGAACATGGGAAGGTTTTTCTGCTTTTAAATTGGGCAACGAGTTACTTTGAATTAATTGGTATAGAGATCCAGGTTCTTGTATGTAATTTTGTTTGGCTGGTTTTTGTTTTTGTGTTTCTTTTTATTTTTGTAATTGGGTTGGGGCACCCCTAGTTCCCCACTTAATTAATTTGCTGTTCAAAAAAAAAAGAGTGTACCTATCTTTACAAAAGATTCTCAAACATTATCTAAAGAAAGGTCGAAGAAATCTTAGAGAGAGATGATACTTTCGCATGTTAAACAAATGACTCAACTTGATAAATTCTAGAGGTGAAAGGACAAAATATCAAATAATTGAGATATTTTAACGTGTGAGTGTGACTTTTTTATGTAAAAAAATTGGAGCGGTTAATTTTTTTTTTCAATAAAAAATAAACAAATTATGTGAAAATATCAATGTGAGTGAAACATTTAACAAGAAAATGGAAAACTACACATTTGCAGTAATGCTATTGTCACTTTTCTATAAATTAAATAAATCACATTATTTACAATATAATGCATTTATAGATGATAATACTTCTTCAAGACATGTAGACTAAAATCTGCATCTATCTTTTTCCATCGTCTTTCTCTACTTTTTGGGCTTTTATGAGATATGTATATTTTATATATGTATGAGTTAAATTATTACATAATACATAAATAAATAAAAATACGATTTATTTCTCAGAGTTCTTACCAAATGAGATCTATATAAAGAACTCAAAAATTGTTTTGCATATTACGAGAACAAAAGAAAATAGAGTTGTAAGAAAACCTTCAAACAAAAATGGCAACGCACATTTGCCAATCTCATCTATTGGGATTTTTATGCATTGTGTTGGTTCTGGCTTCAGGTGAGAAAATAAACAAAAATTTATCTTAAAGGAAAATATTTTTTACTTTATTTTCTTGAATGTTAGTTTTTGTACATGTTTTAAGGGAAAATATTTGCATAGCTCAAAAGTTTGTTATAATTTTGTACATCACTGTTAACATATAAATATATAGTATAAAAAGGACTTTAGAATTTGTAAAAAAGTTTTTTTGTCGCAGGATCAACACCAGATTTGAAGGATTTATCACCTTTTCCATGCATTGGGCCATGCCAAAATTGTGACGAAATGTGCAGGAGTCAGGGATTCAATAAAGGTGGAGGTTGTTACTCAATGATTTGTTGTTGTCACTTTTAATTTAAGACAATTTATAGAAATTATGCAATCAAGACCAACGAAGTATTCACACCTTAATGAGATTACTTCTAAGAGCCAGAATCTATGAGAAGATAAATAAAAAAGAAATTATGTAAGCAACGTTGTTTTAATAAAATAATTTGTACTTTAGTAATAAATAATTGATATTCAACAATTAAATTATGTTTTAGAACATGATTGTATTTTTGTAACAATGTTTTGAACATGTAATCTTGTTAATTTGACATTTACTTCGAAAGGAAAAAAATAGACAGACATAAAAGAAGATGTGTAAAATTTTTTTTTATAATTTTAAATATAGTTATGTGCCAATCATACATGAAATATTGATAAAATAAATAAATGGATTAAACTCCAAAGAATAAAGAGTTCTTTTTCTTATAAACATTGATAATAAACATGTGAATATTCTTCCTATCACGATTTAGCAATAGATGAAGTATGTAACTTGAATCTAATTCTAACATGCTAGTTTTTTTTAATAAGCAATGGATTTTATAAATAATAGAGCACAAGGGGTACTCGCCCGCATTATAAAGTTACCTCAAATGAAGAAAGTCAAACAGACTCATATACCAAAAATAAAAGTCCTTACACCCATTGGATTTCAAACCTATTACATGCTAAAACCATGAGAGAATTTTCGCGTTATCCACGACATCACCTACATTAAAAGCCTCATTATTAAAGATGATAGCATTCCTCATCTTCCACAGAACCTAGATAGTTGCAAACGATACCACCATAATTTTGTTAGAATTAATTTTGCCCTAGAAAGTCTCTCTAAACCATAAGAAATGATCCAATAGTGTTTCAACTTGCATATAAGATTAACCTAGCCACAACAAAACCTTGTCCCATACAACCTTCGACCAATGACAAACAATAGGTGATCCAACGATTCCATGGCCGAGGAACCAAACACACACATTGCTTCATTGATATTGGATATAATGTCTCTTTTGAACAATTGTTCCTTTGTTG